>CM050889.1:14702725-16135096 GCA_027725995.1 Rhynchospora tenuis | reverse complement strand
AACAAGGATGATGAGAAAGGAACTACCACCACCACCACAACTACTGTGAATGATAACAAGGAGTAAATAGCTAGGCATCTACTGCTTGTACTACAATAGCTGTTGTTGTTTACAGTTTACAGATTCATATCGTATTGACGTGTGTTTTGTTTTGTTGTTTGTATTGAATCTGTATTTCCTTTGAATTTTAGTGAATAAATGTGTATTTTCTTTTATACTTGGTTGCTTGTCCAATTTTAGAAGAATTTTAGAAATGTTATTGTTATGACTTGTGATTGTTAAAATCTGAATCCACATGAAGACTCGATTACTTTGAGAAAGGAAAGATTTTGAAGCAAATACAATGTTGAAAAACCACAGTAAATATAAGCCACTGTTAAAAAGACACAAAAAAATACACTAAAAAGACAAAAGTGACTTGTGACTATCAATATTTTTTGAATTATTCTGATTTAATTTGTTCTTTGACTCGGATATTGCCGCTCTTCCCTAGAAATACTATATTGTGTATGAAAAAATGGAATAAGATATATTCACATTTCTTCACACAATGCCAGCTTCACCTGTCAGCATGGTAAAGTAGTTCTCTAATATCTACAATTTAAATCACTGGAAAGCACCTGATTGGCTTATTGTAGCTAAGCAAAAATATTATCTATTAATTTCGGCCATCTGCCTAACTTGCATATATTCACTCTGCTTGTAAATTGTAGAAGCACCATATATGCATGTCCTTCCAAGGAACAATAGTTGCAAACACAAATGTGTTTTTTTGGTTTAAAACATCAACATAATTGTTTGCTTCTCCCAGACCCAATTATGGTTTAAACATTTCCTCAGTCTTTCTCTCTCACTTGAACAGTTTGAAATGTTCTGGAAGGACTCAATACAATATTTGAGTCTAACCTTATGTCTTGGCATTTATGGTTTGACTCAATACAATATTTGAGAGGGACCCGGCCACGCGGCAAACAAAAATGGTATGCATCTTGCAAGAGTATCTAGACAAATGTCTTTTTTTGGACAAACATGACACATGTCAATGTGCGCTAATACAAGGGCGAGTACCTAAAGAAATGAAATACGACATTTGATTGAATATTTTTCCAATAGTTTTTTGTGCACATTAAAAAATTTTCGCCAAATGTTTTTTGAGGGTCAATTGTCGCCAAATGTTATCAATTTGGACTTTCTACTTCTTTCTATTTTTGACCAAATATCAATTTGGACTTTCTACTTCTTTCTATTTTTGTCCATACTGAAAAAAGAAGTGTACTTCAGATATAATATAATTTCTTGCTTCCATATCTCTTTCAACTATACAACAACAATGTATCTTTCTTTTTTTATTTTTTATTTACGCAAACACAGAACTAAACTAGTCCTTTGTATGAGTTAATTTTTCTGTCTTAACATAGTTCTCAACGTATCTAGTTCTAAACGTCTCAACTAGTACTTTGTATAAATTTTTAAGTACAGAAGCATTTTGGGGGACGGAAAAAAGAAAAATAAAATAAAATCAAGAGTTCATGATACAATTAGACCGATTATAATTCTAAATGAACATATGGTACAAGGAATATAGTATAAAATGTCTTATGAATTAAGTTATTATTATTATTTTTGAAAATAAATGCCCAAAACAAAGTAGTCTGCATACTTTAGTGATACAAAAGTAATTGGCAAAAAAAAAAAAAAAAATCCCGTATAAGATCAGTGTTTTTTTTTAATAAAAAAACCAGCATTCCTTTATTTATATCTTGTTTGGTTATACCGTATTCGTTATTTTTGTGCAACCAAATATACCCAAGTGTTGCAACTAAACATATCCGAAGTGTCGAATTATGGTTCACGAACAATATAGCCATTTTGGTTCCCATCTTAATTTCTAAAATGGTGTCATGACTCATGAACTATATTAATTTGTATTATAGAAAAACCTTTAAATTACGTTTTTAATATACAGAGAGCATGCTACCCTTACCTTACCTCTTTCTCGAAAAAAAAAAAGGGTTATATACTTATATGGATGTACACAAATACATCCCTTTTTGGATTTTTAGCAGAACTACTTTATCATGTACAACAGTCCAGAAACGGAAGCCCGGGTTAAAGCCCAATAACCCAAACCCTACTGGACCTGATTTAGTACTAGAAATTAACTGGACTAGATTTGGATCAAGCCTCTCTTTCTTTCTTGCTTGTATTTCCGATTCTCTTAAGTCTTAACTAAAAACTCAACTCAAAACTAGTCCCAAAAATCCCAACCTCGATCTCTACTCCGCCTCCTCTTTTCCTCCGTCCGGCGATCTTTCCCTCTTCTCCGGCGAAGGTTGGAGAAGATAGATAGAGATAGATAGAACTCGATAGTGATTGAGGGAGAGGAAGAAGTGTGGAGCGGAGATGTCTCTCACGATGGTGAAGATGACCGAGGAGGTGTGGCTGACGTGCGTGGCCCACTCTCTCTCCACCGAAAGCGAGGAGATCGTCGGTCTCCTCCTCGGCGACATCCAGGCACACTCCTTCTCATCCTCCTAATCTAATCTTACCTCAATCAAGCTCTTATTCCCTATATATGGCATCTCTTTGTACTGTACATTTCTTTTGTTTCGTGAATTGTCAGGGACATTGCGCACAATTGTTCTTTGTATTGTGTTATTGGATCAATTAGAAGTAGTAACACTAGTCGTAGTACTCATTCATCATGTCATTCTGATATACCAGCTGGTTTCCTTTTGTATTTGCTCTGGTAGGTAATAATATGATCTTATTTGATTGAGCATTTATTGTTCTTGTATGGTTTGGTTGTTACAGAAGTCTAGTGGAGGGGATGTGGTGGCGATGATATGGGGAGCATTGCCACAGATGCGCTGTGACAGGCGCAAGGATAGAGTCGAGACGAATCCCGAGTTGCTTTCTGCTGCTGCTGAATATGCCGATATATCCTTTCTTTCCATTTTTCTTTTCTTGATGATTTTTTTTTTAAGAAGTGTAGGTTTGCATGCATGTTTGTACTTAACCTATTTGTTAGCACATTATGTCAAAGACGATTGGGAAGACAACTAGGGTGATCGGATGGTACCACTCTCATCCTCACATCACAGTTCTGCCATCCCATGTTGGTAAGCAAACCTACCTGAAAACCTACATTTCATTTCCATCTTGTGGTATTGATATATGTTCCTAAAAGTAATGAATTTCTCATGCAGATGTACGTACACAAGCGACATATCAGCTTCTTGATCAAGGCTTCATTGGGCTGATATTTTCATGCTTCAATGAAGATCCTCAGAAGGTATGAAATACGCTTGAATTACGAACCTGTAGCAGTCAAGTAAAACAGATAAACAGCAGCAATTTTGCCTATTGTTCAAATTATGGTTGGTGATGGTGATAGGTGGGAAGAATACAAGTGATAGCATTTCAATCATTAGACAGAATGCAACAGCTTCAGATGCAACAGCAGCAAGAGCAGCAGAGAGAGGCAGCAATGGCCATAGTGGTGCCTTCTTCCTCTTCATCTTCTTCTTCGGCCATGCGCTCTGCTGATAACATGATCATTGAGAGTGCCGTGCAGGACTCTGCTGACTCTTCTCAGGCTGCAAAACCTAGCAAGGTGCCTTTTGTTCTTTATTTTTGATGCTTGTTGCAGATTATGTTGGAATCTTTTTATTTTGCTGTAAGATGACAGTTTTGTAATTTGCAATCCTGTCAACTGTTTTAATTGTTTGTGCAATCATATTGGCTGATGCACCTTATGCAAATGAATGCTAAAGCTATCTTAAAAAGAATGGAGGTGCTTTATTTAATTTTGCACAAATGCCCTGTAATATGAAAAAATACACAGAAAACCATGATTTAAGGAAATATAGCGGCACATTCTTTGGTTATTCCATTTGAGAACAATAAATAATTAAATGCTTGATCACATGATCAAGGAACATTGCCTTACTGCCATACATTTAGTTCCCATGGATTAGTCGGTCATCTTGTAATCCCCATTCCTACAATACTACTGAGTAAGCCCCATTCCTACAATTTTACTGAGAAGTAAGAACGTTTTAGATTCTTGTTTTTTGTCCAGTTTGATATTGTTTCTCTCAAATACTGTTGGTAATGAACATTCTTTTGCAAGGATCCTTTTATTATCCCAGTATCGCCTTAATTAAAGCAACTGAGATACACAGGCTGCTGCTGGATCGGGATCTGGACATTCTACTATGGAGTTCTATATGCATTCTGATAATCCCATTCACACAAATGCCAACCCTCTTCTCCTACACAACAATGATGTCACTGACCACATTCCTACAGCTGAAATGTCTGATGGGGACATGAGTGCTGGCATGCAAGAGGCCTTGCACCGTTCTACCTTGGAAGCTAGGTACACAACTTTCTAAGTTTCTGTTATGTACTGGAGCATTTGTCTTTGTACTGTCTTTTTGAAATTCTCGGTATATATCTTATAGTGGAGCAGAATATGTAAGAAAGGAGGTACCGTTCCAAGTACTCCCAACTAGTTATTTGTTGAATCTTGAATCTCCATTGGCTTCATTTGGCAAGTTACAACATGTTTTGTATGATGAGGAGCACTCTGCTTACAAGCAAGCTTTGCAACACAACTTGCGGTACATTTTAATCTACTATGCATGTTGATTCTCTTTTTTTTATTGGTGTTTTTCTCTAATAAATCTTTTATCTCTGCTCTAGTTATATTATTTACGTAATTTGTTTTACCCATTTTGCATTTCTGTAGTGATGGAAAAATGCACCCGCTTACATATGTTCATCACTCGTCTACCTATCATGCATCTCTCTGCAAGTTAATGGAAACCTGGTAAGGATTGAACCTTTAATCCCATGTTTTTTGCATTTATGTAATGTTAGTTTGTTAAATGCTTCATTTTGGTAGTTATCTAAATAAGACAAAAGGAAGGAAATTAACTACTAATTATAGATTTCACATATTTTAATATTATACTTTTTTTCCCCTCTTTTGGTGATGTTTTACATCTCTTTTTCTGAATTTTTTGTAGCTTAAGCCCTGCAATAGCTGTTCTCCAAGACCGACTTAAACAAAATGAAATTCGGGTAATGGTATTTTGATTTAATTTTGGCTGTTGAATATGGGGGCACCGATGCTTTTGTTATTGCAATCCTTTTATTTAATTCTATTATATTTTTCTATTAAATTCACCTGTCTAACATGCCTGCTGTACCTGACCTGACTGGATTTTGTCTAGTGTGTTGATTCGGACTATAGCCTAGCCCAACTTGTTTGGGACTATGGCAACAAAATTATTTGGAAACCGATTTAATGCTAAAAAGAATCTAAGTATATTATTACATTGAAACAATGTTTTGGATTGTGATTTCAAAGTGTCTAACATCATAGTTCAAATTCAAAGATTTGAACTTTTGGTCAGTTTGACTAAATTCAAATTCAATATTTCGAAGCACCTGTTTTCATAATTTCAGTAGACTATTTATGCTTCTTTTGGAAAAAAAGCATTATCCTATGATGCAAAATAGAATTTCTTTAGAATAAAATTAATAATTAATTTCAAAGTATCTTTCCTAGTCTCCATTGGTCTAGCAGAACATCCAGATTTTAAAATGGAGTAAATTACATGAATCAATGTTATATCTTTTTGGTCCATAATTTTTCCAAGTTACCATTGTGTTGCCTGAAGCTATCAACTTCTATCATATCAGTTGAATTTTTAAAATATCTAGAAAAGACAAATGATTTATGTAGTTCTAGCTGACCTGGAAGGCGATTTTAATGTCCATTTGACCGAAGTTGATACTCTGTAAATGATCACAGTAATATCCATGTCATTCTTATTGATGATGTGAGTGATGACTCAATGATGGTGCCATTTTATATCATAGTTTCTAACTTTCTATTCACATTAGAATCTATATCATTCAGATCAGCATACTATGTGGGTTTACCTTTACTCCTTAGTCATATTTTAATACAGTACTAGCTTGGTACATGTTAATAACTACATGGACCAAAACATAACTTTTGAAACATAAAGACCAAAATGGTAGAGTGATATCTTAAGGGCCATTCCTGTAATGTACTCTTTAAATTATTATGATCTGGTAATTATATCCCTTATGTTGTAAATGCATGGTGAACAAGAGTAAACTGGAGGCTCTATATGCTTGTTTAACCAAATGAGGACAAAAATGTTAACATCCACCTTTAATTTCAAGACTCGGTCAATTAGGACATTTGACTATTTTGTCAGCTTGGTGGTACTTCTGGATTTTTTAAAAAAAAATTAAGTTTTTAAGTTCTTGGTTGCTGGCAAGAGTAGATACTACGAGTACTTTGTACATTTACAATGATGAGATGGATTTCTTCTCGCTGGATCTTTTTATTTTTTTTATGGACTTGAAAAATTCCAATTTGTTGTTGGAGCTAACAAATGATAAATGATTATGGTTGCTAGATGGAAATGCTAAAAGATGAGGCAGAGGCACTAGAAGCCGAGGCAAAAACCAGAGGTATTGATGCCACCAAAGCTGAATCTCCACGCCGTTCGCCACGCCATCCCCAGGGTGTTAGCCCCAAAGCCACTTACAGCCGAAGAAAGCCGTCTTAGTTTCTGGATGTTACAATTTTGCTATTAAATGCCATTTGGGCTGTTCCTTTTATAGATGAGTAGTATTCTGGCTTGTGGGATTTGCGACTGGGTTAATTGAAGCTGTAAATAGCGTCATTTTGTTGCCTTCTATCAGCAATTACACCATATTGTGTGATTGTGAAGCATGTATTTGTTTATAGGAATGATCTTTGCCATGCTGTTTCAGTTTTGATTTTGCAATATCTGCTTCTGGAGAGCAGTCAGTATTAATACTAAACCAGTCATTGCAACGTGAACAAGTTTGCCATTTGCCATAAGATTTAGGGTCGTACTTGCAATACAATTTTGAATTAGGTTTAGTTGGAGTAATAATTAACTAAGAATTTTATTGAACCCCGTGGATATTTTGGAAATAATTTAAAATTATTGCATCCTCGTGTAGCTGATGTTTTGTTTATTTATCGTCGATTTTTTCTTTTAATTTTCTGTGGTAGAATATATCTATCCTCATTATAAAAGATAAACCTCACAAACATGCGCAGTTTAATTTATGCAAAATATCTCATATTTGATTTTCTGTGGACATAATTGTGGTTTGATTTACAATGATAATCATATAAAGTTGTGACCACAATAAATCACTAGATGTAGATTTGTGGAACTTTTCCGACCAGGTATCCGTGAAAGTTGAAACACAGATCTTTTATTCATAAAAAAAGGAAACAAGAGGGATAGACTGAGAAAATTTCCCATCAAACTCTGTCTATTCTGGCCTCCTGGCCAACAAAAGTTGACCGCCTTTTCCTAATATTTGTGACTATGCTTCTCCCGTATGGGCGTTACAAATTGATCAATCTTGTCATATCATAATATGTTTCTTTTTAATAAGATAATTACCATGTCTATTATTTTGTTGTGGTTTGAATTAGTCATGGTAGGTCCCATTATCCACAGAGCGTAGGAATTTTCTAGACTGTACACCAGGAGCAAGCAAAGTGGAGGTCGTTTTAAGACCACTAGTAGTACTAATTAATTTATTTCTCACCAATCACCGTTAGCTCCTACTGTTGTATTTATGTACACGTTCTCTGATCTCTTTCAATCAGTTAGAAGGATAATATCAATATTAAAAAAGTACAGGATCTTCCTGGAAATATATCTCTTGTTTGGTTAGGAATACCAAACCAGAAAGAAGCAAAGCGCGTTCTCTCTGGGCTCCTCTCATCTACTTCTATTCTTTACTTCTCAGAAACAATTTAACCATAAAAGAGGAGAAAGAAATTAAGAAGATAGAAAGGAGGTGAACATGGAAGGGTTACAAAGGTCGAGTACAACGTTTAGGAGGTCGGGTTCGTCGGGGTTGGTATGGGAAGACAGGTTTGCACCGGGTGCAGGACCAGGAGGAGGAGAAATGGATGGAGCAGATAAGAAAATCAACATGGGGGAAGAGGAAGGAGTCGGGCGGTTAAAGCGTAGTCGATCCCATGGCAGCACCGGCACTGGCGGCAGTGTTGGTGGGTATAGAGCTGGTCTGGTCCCTCCAGCATTAGACCCACCTTCTCCGAGGGTCTCGGTTTGCGGCTTCTGTTCCTTTTTCGGCAAGAATCATGCTTCCTCCAAGCCTCCGCACTCACGCCGCCGCTAGATTAATCCCTCTAGCTAGGTGATGAGCTTGTCCTTTTGATGCTCTATCTGTCTCTCCTAAGTATGTATAAAAACCTAAATGAGTTCTATTATCCTTTCAATGCTCTATATGATCTATCTTTTTTTTGCTTTTCTTTTTTCTACAATATATACTTTTTTCCCTTTTATCTTTGGTACTTGTTAGTCTAGTAGCTATGGCCTTCCATGGTATCCATGATCAAATTCTGTATATTGTAATTATAAGATCGTGGCATGATGAGTTCTTCTTTTCTTCCTCTCTCTCCATTTGGGAAAAGAAAAATAAATGATTGTATTATACTAGTGTTTCTTGTCCTAGTTGAACACGTATGTTACTGTGGATAACTTCATTCTAATAACGACGTATTCAAGACATGCACTAAAATCAACGCGGAAGTGTTCCAAATTGTGGCGAATTTAGTGAATTTCCATAAAAAAAAAAAATGAGAAAGCAAAACGTAGAAGATAATAGAGATAACCATTGCCTTTCGTTGCATGGAGGAGTCAAGAGGGATTGGATTGGAGGTGTTGGATTTGATCCAATTACAATGCAACGAAAGTCAGTGCAGTCGATGTAATACAACTTGATTGGTTAGAAAGCGAAGGGTTTTGACTATAAGCTTTGGAAATGCATGGGAAACACAGTCACACAGATGGCCACTGGGGGGTGGGACCCGCCTTCCTGTTTGATTAGGCATACACTGAAAGGCGCAGCTATCCTTTTTTCTTTTCTTTTTTACGATTTTCTTCTTATACTTGTTACATATACGTGAATAACATGTTATGCATGCTTTTTTTTTTTTTTTTTTTTTTTTTTTTTTTTTGGTGTGAATGTGATAAACAAACACCAATAAAAATAATATGTATCTGTTCTCTAAATCAGATTTCTTTTTAAATTAATTTTTTGTTCTGTTTTCTGGCTTAATTAGTTAACTTTATTATAATGGCTATTAGGAAATCATGCATTGGATCCATCAAGAAATGAGGATAATTAAGCTAGTCTTGAGATAAAATAATATTGTTACTCAGTGTCAAAATAATGACAGTCGTAAGTTCTGCATTTTTTTCCTCACTGTTGAATTGGTACTATCGTCATGGTCGGTTCATGTATCTTCTTGTTATTAATAACTACAAATTCGCTACAGAAGAGTCAAAATATGCAATTATTGTACTACTCAAATTACGTATGTTGCCTATTGTTTACATACTACACTACACCATAAAAGTTCTTTAACACCGGCCTATTAACACCGGTTTCTGAGAAAACCGGTTTTAAAAATACACGGGTCTTTAGCACCGGTCTCTTTAACACCGGTTTTTTAGAAAAATCGGTGCTAAAGCTTAGCTGGAAAATAAAAGAAAAAACCGATTTTCTTTAGCACCGGTTTTTCTTAAAAACCAGTGTTAAAAATATTTTCTTTAACACCGGTTTTTAAGGAAAACCGGTGCTAAAGAAAATTTTTTTTTTTCTTTTTTTTCCAGCTAAGCTTTAGCACCGGTTTTCTTAAAAAACCGGTGTTAAAGGGTCATGAGCAGTTACTGCTCATAATGCATGTGTGTAGCAGTACTTCAATTGTAATAATATTTTTATTTTTATTTGAATGTGTGTGTAGAAATACTTCTAAGAATACTTAAGTATTTATTAGAATTTTATATAATATTATAATATATTTTCTATAATTAAAAAATAAAAAAATAATAGGAAAAAAAATTTGGAATGATCTTTAGCACCGGTTATTAACTTAAAAACCGGTGCTAAAGATCGGCTGAAAAAAAATCGGGATGATCTTATTAAGTCAATCAGAACTATATATTTTTTTTCTTTTCTGTTTAGTTATTAACAAATTCTTATTAATTTTATATTTATTAAGTTTCTTAATCATTAAAAATGTATTTAAAAAAATTATTAATTTTTATTTATAAAAATAAAAATTAATTAATGAGCTTGGCTTAAAACCTAGATTAAATAATTGGAGTTGCAATTTAAAACTAAGTAATGAGGACAAACTAAACTAATTACTAAACTTTAAACTAAATGTCACAAATTGAGATTGATTCAAGCGATTTAAAAGATTTAGGGGCACAGGTCAGAAACTTCTCTATCTAGTTAGTTATATCTGGTTTCATCTCCTCGATTACTTACCATCCTTAAATCATCAAATCAAGTCATACAAGGGTATACATCATAATTACAAACTAGATAAGCCCTTAATCTACGGGGTATAATCATTCTACCAAAGCAATTCAAGATTCAACTTAGAAAATAAAACCAAAAGATAGAAATCACAACATAATCATAAAAACTAATCAAATATATATCCAACAAACTACTAAAAAGATAGGTTTACTGTCATTCACCCCTAAAAATAAAGTACTTAGCCTAACATCGTATCAAAACAACACAACAAATCGGGGATGAGCCGACACCTAATTATAACATTATTTTTCACAAGTATCAATAGAACGCCGCTATCAGTTCAAGAGTTGGCAAATAATTTGCGTTCTGATCGCCAAGAAGCAGGTGTACGGGTAGACCGACCAAAATCACAAAAGAAGAAAGGAGATTGAGTTAACACAATGCATTTATGTAGGAGTACTTCAATTGTAATAGAATTTTTTTATAATTTTTCCTTTTTTGTTTAGTTATTAACAAATTTTTATTAATTTTATATTTATTAAGTTTCTTAATCATTAAAAATGTATTTACAAAAATTATTAATTTTTTATTTATAAAAATAGAAAATAATTAATAAAGTTTTTTATAAAATAAAAATTAATTATTAACAAAAAATTTATAAAAACATAAATATTTAATTTATAAGAACAGAAATTAATTTTTGAATAATATATTTAATAAAATAGAATAAGAAATTATTAAATAGAACATAATTATAAATACAGAATAAAAAAGATTCACCTCTCATAACAAAAATCGGAGATGAGCTTTAGCACCGGTTATTAACTTAAAAACCGGTGCTAAAGATCGGATGAAAAAAAAAATCGGGTGATCTTTAGCACCGGTTTTTAAGTTAATAACCGGTGCTAAAAATCAACGTAAATTTTTTTTGTAAAACAAAAGGGCGCTAAAACGTCTCTTCCTCTCCACTCTGAAAATTTCCTAAGTGCTAAAACCCTCTCTACTCTCCTCTCGCCGAAACCCTCTCCCTCTCCGCTCTGCTCTCCCTCTCTACTCTCCTCTCACCGAAACCCTCTCCCTCTACACTCTACTCTCCTTGCTCTCGACTACTCCGGCCGAGATCTTCTCCACTTGACTACTCCGACCGACTGCTCTCTCCCTCGACTGCTCCGACCGAAATCAAAGAGGTAAGCTCTCTCTCGATTTTGATGTTGATAAATTGATAAATTAGTACGGCTGAAATTTGATAATTTGATAAATGCATGGATATATTGATATGACTGAAATTTGATATTGATAAATGTATAGGATTGTGTTTCTTTGATATTTTGATAAATGCATTTATAGGATTGTGTTTGATAAATTTGATAAATGTATAGGATTGTGCTTGATATATTGATAAATGTATAGGATTGTGTTTGATATTGATAAATGAAATTTGATAAATTTGGATAAATTGATAATGCATGATTGTGTTTATTTGCAAATGATAATGCATGGATATGGATAAATTGATAATGTTTGGGATTTATAGAAATTGATATAAATTATTTAATTTGATATAAATTGTAATGCATGCATATTGATATATATATATACTGGTTATATATCAGTATATTGATATTGATGACTAGCAAAAAATGGGAATGGTCCAAAAATAAAAAAATATTTTTTTTTAATCAACGTCGATCTTTAGCACCGGTTTTTAAGTTAAAAACCGGTGCTAAAGAGTAACAGAAACCCTTCAAAATTGATTTTTCACTGAACCTCTTTAGCACCGGTTTTTAATAAAAAACCGGTGTAGAAGATAGTGTTTTTAGCACCGGTTTTTTCTTAAAAACCGGTGCTAAAGATATGAACATTTACTCGCCAAGAATTCAGCTCGTTTTTAACACCGGAGTTTTAACACCGGTTTTTAGTACATCTTTAACACCACTGGCCATTAGCAACGGTGGCCAACCGGTGCTAATAACACCTATCTAACCGGTGTTAAAAATAAAAAATGCCGTAGTGCTAATGGCTTAGATTATTGTATTATAAGAGGAAATGTGATTGGTGAATTTTTAAATATGATTTTCCATCAATTGCTGGTCATTATTAACTGCTAATTAATATTTTTATTTCGAAAAAAATCCTTGACAGCTTCTTTTTTTTGAAGGTCAGGTAGCTACACTGACAATTTTATTAAAAAATAAGAATATTTACAAAGATGTAACAAAGAAAATAAAAGAAAGAAAAAAAGAGAATACTAAAGCCTAACTATACAAGAATAAAAAGAAAAACTCCTAAGCATGCTTCTTCCAAGAGTCGACACAGGAGTAGATGTCCTTTAGCAGAAAACCCGTTGGGGTGTCCAAATTCGAGAAGACACGTTTGTTTCGAGCCTTCCATAAATTCCAGGTAGTAGCTGCCCAAATGATATCCCATGAATTTATGCCAAGATGCCTGAGAGATAGCCATAACTCATCCAACTCTTGGGTAAAATCTAGCAAAGGTAACGAGAAGTGTATCTGTATGTGAGACCAAACATATATTGCATAATGGCAATGAAGAAAGAGATGAGGCGTCGTTTCAACTAAGTTGCAGGCACATGAAGCAGAAGAAGGCCAACCTCTAAGGATGAGGTTTTGCTGTGTCAGAAGTCGATCTTGTAGTAGAAGCCAAAGGAAGATTTTTACTTTAGGAGGGCACTTGATTTTCCAAAAAAAAGGGTGAAATTTTGAAAGAATGCCAGTATTGGAGAGACATTTATAAGCACTTGCTGAGGTGAAAATTTCATCTGATGTCCATTTCCAAATAATGGGATGACTTCCATTTGAAGGAATTGACGAAGCTTTGAAGAAATGCCTCAGTTGGAGGATATCATTGAAACTGTTAGAAACTCTATCTGAATCCAGAAGATCGATATCCACAGTTCCATAGAGACTTTGTATAATAGACGTCCAAACAGAGGCTGGTTCAAACTTCAGTTTCCACAGCCATTTCAACAAAAGTGAAAGATTTTGTCTATGGAGATCAAGTATACCCAACCCACCATTTTCTTTTGGAAGGCAACATTTGGACCAGTTTACAAGACAGTGGCCCCTGAGACACTTTTCTTTTCCTTTCCAAAAGAATCTTCTCCTAATATCCTCCAAGTGCTTAAGAAGCCAAGGTGGCAACTTAAGTACTTGCATGTAGTGTAAGGGCAAAGCTGTAAGTATAGATTTGACGAGAGTGAGGCGTCCGCCTAAAGAAAGAAATCTGGCTTTCCAACCATCCAATTTTCGCTGAAAAGCTGTGATTAGAGGTTGAAAATGGATTTTCTTTGGTCGACGGATAGAAAGTGGCAGACCCAGGTAGGTAATAGGAAGTTCTTTTGCCTGACATTTGAGAATAGATGCAATGTGCGGAATATTTGAGTTTTGGATTGAAATCGGGACAAAGAGACATTTTGCATCATTAACTCGAAGGCCAGATAATGTTGCAAAATTCGAGAGAATCTCTGAAATTATAAGTAATGAACGAGGGTTGGCTTCCATCAAAATAATGGTGTCATCAGCATATTGCAAAGCACGAGGGGGAATTAAAATAGGTCCTGAGATGAGTGAAGCCGCATTGTTAAAGAAGGATTGTAGTGCATCTGCAACAAGTATGAACAACATTGGCGATAAAGGATCACCTTGCCTAAGACCTCTCCTGTGAAAAAAAGATGAGGAAAACTCGCCATTGACTTTCACTACAGAAGAAGAAGAACGAAGAATGTGAAGAGTCCAAGAGATCCAACTTGGAGGAAAACCTCTCTCAATAAGGACATTAGTGAGGAAGGTCCAAGAGACGGTGTCAAAAGCTTTAGCAAAGTCAACTTTGTAAAGGACAGCCGGTATTTTGTTCTTATGGTAAAAAGAGATGAACTCTTTAGTGACCATGAAAGATTCCATTATGGTTCGTCCTTTTGTAAAGGCCGTTTGCAGAGGACTGACAAGATGAACCATATGTGGTTGAAGCCTATTTGCTAGAATTTTAGTGACGATCTTTGCAAAAGTGTTAATGACACTAATGGGTCTGTAATCAGAAATCACAGAACAAGCTTCTTTTTTTGGGACTAAGGAAATGTAGGCTTTGTTGAGGTCGGATAAATCTAGTGAACCATTCTGGAAAGCCTGTAAAGCCCACAAAAAATCTTGCCTAATAACATCCCAAAATTTCTTAAAAAAATCAATCGGAAATCCGTCGGGACCAGAGGACTTTCCTGAAGGGAGTTGATTGATTGCGAGAAGAACCTCAGTTTCAGAGATAGGGAGACCTAAGTCGGAAAGATCTAAAGAAGGCCCAAGCTTGCCAGAAAGATCAAAAGGAGGAGGATGTGGAGGAATGGTACCTAAAATAGAGGCAAAGTGGTTAAGGAAAGCAGACTTCAAATCCGTAGGAGCAGAGATTGTATTTCCATCAAGACAAATAGAGTTAATTGTGTTGGAAAGACGCCTAGAAGTGGCAACATCGTGAAAGAATTTGGTGTTTTTATCACCAAGTTTTAACCAGGTAATGCCACTTCTTTGCTTCCACTTTTCCTCCTGCTCTTGTATTAGAGAGAAAGCATGTTCCCGAAGCGAGATTCTCAGAGAAAATTCAGAGGATGAAAGAGGCCTAGCTTCTTCAAGTAAGTCCAGAAAGCGGATGATGAGTTTTGTACGTCTCAGAAAGAGGTTCCTACAAGAATACTTTAGATTTGCTCATTTGGTAAGAGCCAGTCTGACTGACCTGAGCTTATTGAGGAAATTTTTTGTTGGATTCGGATGAGTTGCAACTCGCAACCAGGCATCTGAGACTACTTGAGACACATCAGGAGCTTTAAGCCAAAAGGTTTCCAATTTAAAGAATCTCTTCTTTTTAGCATGAAGAGGTGAGATCGTCAACAGAAGAGGAGCATGATCTGAAGTAGTAGCAGGCAAGTCAGTAAGCGAGAAAGAAAGAGGAAGAGTTAGCCAGTCAGGGGACAAAAAAACTCTATCAATACGCGAAAAGCAAGGAGAAGGCCGTTTATTGGACCAAGTGAATCGTCGGCCAAGTAGAGGGATATCGAAAAGGCCAGCATTCGCAATAAAAGAGTTGAAACCGAGAATTGACGACAAACTTCTTGAACTGCTTGTCGAATCAAGCAAGTCACGAAGAAGGTTGAAATCACCTAATAAAATCCAAGGAAGAGCGGAGATGTTTCTAACTGAGGCAAGTTCATCAAGAAAACTTTGTCTTAGACGATCATCAGTAGGTCCATAAACGACTGAAATCATAAAAGAAAAAGAACCGCACGAAAGAATAGCCGTTGTTGAGAAATAAAAAGTATGGATGGCCGAACAAATATAATGATCTGCCCAAACAAGTAAAATACCCCCTTTAGTTCCAACGGCATCAAGTGCCGCATAACTGCTAAAACGAAAAGAACAAACAGTACGAACTTTAAAAAAATCACAAGCAGACCATTTAGTTTCCTGGAGACAAAGAATATTGCAACCACTATCAAAGATCGTATCTTTAACAACAGCACATTTTTTAGGATTGCCTAAACCACGAACATTCCAACATAAGATTTAGAAAAAATATATATTTTTAACTTCTATATATAAGCAGTAATCAATTTATGACAGCTTCTTAACTTCTATATATATATTTTTTTTTCCGAAATCAATTTAGAAAAAATGACAGCAGTAACGACCCAAACATTTAAAATTTAACTATTGTTTTACCCTTTAAAAAATTCCTATGCATAAATAAGCAGCGAATCCATCAATTGCTAGCGATACCGTTGTTTTGAGCGATTATTAATTATTATTCAAAAAAAGGTGCTAGGCCTATCAGCATTGCATCATTTATGAGTCACATGCAGAGAGCTGAAAACAAAATGCATCTCAAACGTATAACACACTCTTTTTCTAAATTGGGAAATGCATCAAGAGTAAATGGATGTGTCACCAACTTCAGTCCCACTGAAAAAAAAAACTTTTAAATTTACTGAAACCAAACTTTCAATTTACGTTTGTCAACGAAGTTTTTCCAACTCTGAAATTAGATTTCAATAAGATTAGTGATTTATTATTATTAGGTAATTTTGCAGTGTTTTATATGGACTGAAAATCTACCGTTTCTTTAAATTATGATCAAATCATACAAAAACAAAAACCACTATAAAAGCATCCCTTATTGTTATTATTACTATTATTATTATTATTATTATTATTATTATTATTATTATTATTATTATTATAAATTAAAGGCCATTAGAGAGGAGACATGAGAACTATACAATTACTCAATATAACTAACAAGGTACCAAAAATTTGTCATTTGTTATGGGTCACGTCCAAAATCAATGAATAGTATATTATAATTATTATAAAAGAAGATTATAACTAACAAATCATAGGACGATCCTAAAAAAAAAAAAGAATCAAAGGACGACCATTTCGTGTGTGAACGCACTAAATGTTTTCTCATGCCGTTAAAACGTCTTTTTTTCCTTTTTCCCTAGTCAAGACCAGGCCTTATTAATTAGTCTTGATTGGAAATTTGGAATGTTGTGCGTCTTCTTTTATACTAAAAAGGAGGCCCATTTTAGCCTCCTTTTAAACAGAAAAAAGAGAGATGTTTTCGGTTTTAACCCAGAAACTGAACGCGAAAATTTCAATTTTTTTTTAAATACATAAATTTCAAAATTTTCTATTTCTTTTCCTTCAATTTTCTGTTATAGAATTCATCAAGCGGTCCTAGCCTCCTAGGAAATCTGGAACGTCCATTGTTGGTCGTACGATCATATAATTGCTCAAGACGGAATGGATACCGTTGGATCTCAATTTCACGGCTCAGATCATCCTGGAATTATCCATTGCTTTTAAAGCCAGAGAGGAACCGAAACATTTCACTATGTGTCAGTGTGCGATTCTATGGCCGACTAAACAAACAAGCGCGAATTCAACTCAATCCACAAAGAGAGAAAGAGCGCCTCTCAAATTAATCCGACATGGCGACAAACCTCCACGCTTCTTCGCTTCTCCAAAAGAGATTCCTTCACTCTCCTCCTCTCCATTCTCTCCGTTTCAGGCGCGCCAGTATTGCTCGATTGGCTAAGTTCAACGTCTCTGAGCTCTTGGGAGGTCGAGGCCTCTGCAATGGAGAGAAAGGTGTTGAAAAGGAGCTAACCAAACCCAAACCCAAAATCGAATCCGAACAAGCATGTGTTGACCCAGAATCCGAATTGAAATCGGAGGAGTCTGGTTCTTTGGGTGTGGATCCGGATGGGTTTGAAAAGGAGATGATGGGTTTCACTGGCGGGTTCCCGGGTGGAGAGAAAGGGCTCAAATTGTTCATTGAGAAGAACCCACCTCCACCAAAAGATAAGGTATTGATACTTTCCTTTTGGTTATTCTATTTGAATGGGAGGAAATTAAGTACTGATTATTCTCAGAGAATTCCTAAAAAAAAAAAATGGGTACTAAACTGCTAATATAAAATGGCTTTGTTAGTATCAGACTTGTTATGTTTTGATATTGCAACATGTAGAGGTTAAAACTGGTATGTACTGGATTAAACTGGCCTCACCTTGTTTTCTTTTATTTTAATCTTTATGGGGTTAGAGTCTGATATACTTGTTATAAGCATTCATACAAACTTGATCAAACAAAAAATATTGATTAATACAAGATTGTGAATTTTCTCTGTACAGCAATGAGCAGTATTGAACTGGCTGGTAATCTGGTATTGGATTAACCATATATATTCAATTGGTGAGTCATATCTCTCTGGAAGTGTCAATATGTTAAACAAATTTTAGACTGGTAGTAGATGGTTCTAGTTTAATACATTAAAGAAAAAAAATTGGATAACAAGTGATTAGTTGGCCTAGAAAATCTTAGACTGGTAGTGTTCCTACCTAAACTAATTGTATTCGTTCCTTAGCAGGGGAATGATACATTAGATATTGTGCTTTCAAAGAAGAAGCCTACTGTACCAGACCTGCCACTTTTCTTACCGGGTATGATCGTGATAGTTAAAAATCCCCGGAACCCATTTTACATGTATTGTGGAATTGTGCAACGAGTAACGGATGGTAAAGTTGGTGTTTTATTTGAAGGGGGTAACTGGGACAAGCTCATAACCTTCGAGCTAGACGAACTCGAGAGAAGGGACAAGGGCCCACCAATGGTTAACCCCAAATCAGCCATCCTTGAAACTATGGTTGAGAAATCGGCTTAATCTTCCTATGTAAATTATATATATATGGTGTTCTTTTGCTTTTCTTGTTATTTACATCTGAGGTACCTATGTCAATGACATGCGTGTTGATCAAATTACTGGTAATTTGTAAATTTTGTAATGCTAACTCACGAATTGTTTTCTTGGAAAAAATGACGCTTCTTTAATCCACTGGAGCACACAGGAACATAACAGTATTTTAGTGTGAAAAATGTATATGTAATGTAGCTGATCAAAATAAATTGCGTATGTAATGTATATGAGATTATGTGAGTCTAATTGTCTTATGTCTGTCAAAATTATGAGTTTACCGATTCAATTCTCTCCGAATTTCACATTATACCAGAAAGAGGGAAACCCAGGTCAAGCAAAGAAACCTGAAATCTGCTTTGACTAAGCAAGAACCTGAGTCGGTGACAATGTCAGGCATTTCCTTTGAAACAGACCTAGGCAGTTTTTTAAAGGGATTTGGAATTATGTGAAATTTCTTGGGAAGAGAGAATGCTGTCAATTCATTTATAGAAATTAGGCTGAAGCAGCATCAGTGCCACTGTTCGTCTGGTCGGTTAAATTTTATTTTATTATTATTATTTTTTTTGCTCTTTGCTCTTTGCTGTTGTTATGTACATAAACTGGTTTTTGTCCTTATTACAGATCATAGTTGGCTATTTTTTCTTTTGTTTTGCTAGAATATCTTAGCAGTAAACTACATGTATGGAAAATTAAACTTGACATCTCTCATTAGATAATTGTCATTAAATAAAAGAAGAGTAAAGTACGCCAGCAACCCATCAGGCCGGAAAAGAATAAACCCAATATAAAACTCACCCAGCCCAAACTTCCGATAGACAATACAAAGAAAAAGCAGAGCTGATATACACCCGAACCACATCCTCTCCAGCCGAACAAACGACAGCACCATGCTGTCGTTTGGTTTTTTTTTTAAATATTAAAAAATTTTAAAATTCAAATGTTGAATCCAAACCGTTCATATTGTTAAATTTTACGAGCGATGCGTTTTCATATAAGTTTCATGAAATTTGGAGTTGATTTGATACTAGATTAAGTGGTCAACGAATGAACGAACCTTGTTAGATTAATTCTAATACGTTCATAATTTGACCACTTAATCTAGTATCAAATCAACTCCAAATTTCATGAAACTTATATGAAAATGCATCGCTCGTAAAATTTAACAACATGAACGGTTTGGATTCAACATTTGAATTTTAAAATTTTTTAATATTTAAAAAAAAAACCAAACGACAGCATGGTGCTGTCGTTTGAACGGCTGGAGAGAATGCTGGTCCGATATACACCCTCTTAACTTTTCCATCCAGCGCCGTCCAACCCAATCCACGCGACCTTTTCTGCGTCAGCGACCTTTTCCGCGTGATGACGTCATAAAAAACTTTTAGCGATTCAACGACCATTGCGCGCGTGATGACGTCAGCAATTTTTTGTTCAGTTAATTGTTTTAAGGGTTTGTTTAATTGCTTGAAATGTTCAGTTAGTTGCATGTTTAAAAGCAGTTTTCGTACTTTTTTGTTCAGTTAAATGCGTTAATGGTTGAACTAAGAGGTGTAAGTGTTCAGTTAGTTGCATGTGAAAATGCAGTTTTTGTATTTTTTTGTTCAGTTAAATGAGTTAAATGTTTAACTAAGAGGTGTAAGTGTTCGGTTAGTTCCATGTGAAAGTAGAACTTTTACATTTATTTGTTCAGTTTAATACGTTAAAGGTTGAATTTGAAGAGTTATGTGTTCAGTTAGTTGCATTACAATATAAAATTTTCATACTTAAGATTTTCATACATAAAATTTTCATCTGACAATGGAACATAAGATGATCCTTTGTCATTTAACATAACATTTGCAATATCTAACACATCCTTTGTGCAAAAATTAAAGTAAGCATTTGCACAAGTAATCCCTAGATGCATGTAATATAACAAATGAATCAACTAACTAACACTTGTATAAATACACATGAATTAGAGCATGTATAAATTCACATCTCTTCTCCATGCCGAAGGCCTTTGCAAGCAACTTGTTGTAATGCTTCAATGCATATGACCTTTTGTGAGAGCTGCAGAATTAACAAATCACTCGGTTACTTTCTCTCTTTTATTAACAAAAGAAGATGCAACAAAATCTAAAAAAAAAAATAAACAGAAAAATCCAAAAAACACCTCAAATTCAAGGTCAGATCTCAAATTTTCAAATCCATCTACACAAAACTTCTGAGATCTAACTGCGCTGAAAGGATACGTCTCTAATTCCTGTCCAAGCCGGTCGGAAGTACGATCCACCTTCTGATCAGAGATCTTCTTGAACTTGATTTGGAAAGGCGGCGAATTTCATCCCGAAAGAAATCAGAGAAAATGGAAAGATATGAATTCATTGAAGAAAGAGTGAAGTTGGAGAAGCTTAAGGTGGTAGGAGAAAAGTGCAACGAATAGTCGGAGGCGGAAGAGCAGAGGAGATGACAGGAGATGAGACGACAGATCTGATTTGGTTGGTGGCGATGGAGAGGAGAAGCCATGGTGATCTGGTCGCGAGCCTCAGAGCCGATTTGGAGCGATGCGAGAGGAGAAAGAAGAGATAAGAGGGAGGAGAAATCTAGATTTCGGAATGGAAAATGAAAGAGGAGACAGAAATCGAAGGACGCCTCTGGATATCACGTGACCATCATGTGAGCGCGCATCTGAGCCTGGAGTCGATCCAGTAGAGGCCTGGGCGTCTGGCGCTGGTCCATGGATGATTGGGATGGGAAAATGAGGGATGATAGATACCAATTCTGAAGAAAAAGCCTATAGCCAGTACCGATTATGTACCATGGACACCAGATACAAATCAAGAGGACTAAACAAAGTTCAAGGACCTTAGAAATTCTTCATAATGGAACATTAAAGGCAAAGGCTCAGGAATGTGTTATTAATAGAAAGCAAATTCGTGCGAGAATTGTTCAGACCTATTTAACTGGATTTAATGTCAAATCTATGTCTTACACGCATATAGTAATATCTATCTTAACTTTGCTAGATGTGAATCTTGCAGCATTAAGATATTGAAGAACAAATAAAAAGAGAATTAACTACATTTGCATGAGAACTTTTTCAATAATTAAATCGAAAAAATCGTATTTCTATAACATGTTTATATGAAGTTCTTTTTTTTTTTTTTGGTATTTTTTTAAAGTAATTGAGCTATCATCAGTTTTGTTAGGAAAGATTATTTTTTTTTTTCAGAAAAGCGAAGTAATACCTGCCACCGGTTTTAAATAAGTGTAAGTTACTAACAGCAAGTAGCAACGAAGAGTCGAAGACACAAGTTTCTTTAAAAGGGCCTCATAATGCATCACAAAAAAAACCTTAAAAGTTAAAATACCACAAAAAATGTATCTTCCTTGCGTTCTTTGTCTGATTGTCAGATGCCGGATCTGCCAGTACCACCTCCTCTTCATCCAATACCCTGCCTGTACCAACACTGGGTAATCATATATCACATGTGACATAACAATACTTGCTAAAATTTAAACTAAGAAATATTGTCTCCACTTTGCATCAGAAGGATAACATCTTCTGAAGGATAGAAATATTATAACATCGCCTAAAGCTATAGTCTTACAATTTCCCTTCATTTCTTTCATTCCAAATAATCCTTTGAACTGATCCCTAAAAGTTAATACCTTAGGGTGCGTGTAGATCTTTTGAGGATAAAATAAAGATTAGTTACTCAGAGTAAAAAATATTATTCTTGGACGGTTGAAAATAAACTTCTTTTTTTTTAATTAAGAGTGCTCTTTATACGGTGATATCCAACTGCAAATAATTGAGGAAACGAATAATTAAGAATCAAACGGTCAACTATATCAGTAGTCATCTTTATACATCACTGAAATTACGGTGATATCTAACTGCAAATACATTGAGGAAAGGAATAATTAACAAACAAATAGTCAACTTATCGTGCTAAAAAAATTGTGGATGTTGCTCTTCAAAATTAGTACATTAAATTTCAGCATAGAACAAGCATGATTAGCACACATTTTTTGACTAACGAGCTTATAAATAAGTCTGGCTAATGATTGTCTAGCAAAGGGTCAAGAAAATGACATTATTATATTGCGTGATTTGCCATGCATGTGCACGTACAAATACCAAGTCCGGTTATCCAATTTGTAATTTAATAATTGGGTGAAGATGGTACGATTTTTCTAATGAAATAGCCGTTTGATAACTGAAACGGTAGCCTGCAATTCAAATTTTTTTTTTTCAAGATAAATGGAGTCAAGTTCTCCAACTTATTTCGAAACTAAATGTCACAAACGATTTATTTTGTATCGATCAATTTCCTTTCTTAAAATAATAGAACAGAAATATCGCCAAGAATCAATTTGCAATTTTGAATTTATTTTGTTGAAATAGTATTAAGTGGCTAAAAATTCCTGTCGTTTAATTTCGGATCCCTCAGGTTGCTTTATTTGATCAGATTTATCAGAGTGGTCATGTTTGAATAATTTGTTATTTTCATAAAAAGTAGAAATATGGAATGAAAAATTCAATATAAATTTTGATAAAATTTTATTTGATCTGCACTGAGACATTATATCTCTTTTTCTCTCTATGTAAACAACGGTAGTTACGGAGTAAAACTTGCACCAAAGTTTGTACACTCTGGTAGTTGTAGAGCAATTGCGGCCATGTGCAGTGTATCAGTATATGACCAAAGAAAATGTCAGATACGTACCATTACCATTCTAATCATGGCCTTGATTAAATCTTGTATATCTTACAAGCTAGTGGTTTTATCCCATTTACTATTCCAATCAAATAATCCTAAAAACGGCGTGAACTTGACCACGTTGTGTGGTCACAAAATGTCCAAAGGATGTTATATATTTTGAACAACTATTAATTCTCTTATGGCGGTTTGATATGATATCTTTTATATAGATTTTGATCAATTAATGAAATTGTAATCTAATTTATTAAATTTATCATAAAAATATAATGCAAAGTTTTGAATAGTTTGAAACTAAGATATAGCAAATACAAACTATCTTAATAAATGCAAACTCCCATGTGCAATTCTGACTAGAACATGAATTTACACCTTAATCGCCACAGAAAATCATTATTCTGTAGGCCGCGTCTGGATTTCTTATTTTCTCCTTTCGGTGAAATGTTGATGGCCATTATTTACGCAGTACATGTTCTAAGAACCTCACGGACAAGTTCTAGTTGACTTAGCAAGATACAATGATTACCTTATCAATATATTAATAACTAAGATATGATCAGTCGTGTTTAAATAGAAATTAGAACTAAAGAAGCATGGAAGCATAACATGCAGTGGTCCATAAGATTATCAAATCGTTAATTTAAATTTATCTATAAGTTCTTTATAAAAAGAACAAATTAATCTGACGTTGATAGATACTTTCCTCACCAATAATGCAAAACTAAATTTAGTATATAATTAGATTAAATTATTAATTCGATCAATGTTTGTATATATAATCAACATCAGATATTGTTGGTAATTTAGAATTATTTAATATAATGTAGCAATAATTATTGATTGGTACATTAACCAAAAAATTTAAAAAAAATAGCGAGCTTATTATGCCGCAGATGTAACAACATTTTCCGAACGGCAGAGGCATGTCGACTGTTTGCACAACTATTCCATGTCAAATGATTCGAATAGCCACATTTGAGAAACTTGATAAATTTTAGTTTAAAAAACAAGTCTCTCTGTTTTTGTGTATATATATATATATATATATATATATATAAGTTTTGCAATTTCCGAACAGTAGAGAGAATTTGGCAAACTTAGCATACAACGTGATTACTATATACCGGGTTTTTTTTAATAAGAACAAAAAATACCCTCAGATTTTTAATAAGAACAGAGCTCATACGAAATTTTTAATAAGAGCACAGCTATTGCGCCATTATAAATGGCGTAATTTGAAAATTGTAATTGCGCCAGTCAAAACGGCGCTAAAGGCCTTACTACGCCTTTCAAATGGGCGCAATAGGGAAAAGGACAAAATGGGGCGCGTGGCCTGGATTTTCTGCCCGTTGTGCGTCGTTTTCCGATGCTTTTCTGAGATTCTGCGCCGAAAATTAAAGAGAGAGAGAGAATTAAAGAGAGAGAGAGAATTAAAGAGAGGAAAAGAGAGAGAACGCTCTCTTGTTTTGTTCGGGCAGAGAAGAAGAGAAAGAAAAAAAGAGAAGAGAGAAAGAAAGAAAGGGAGAAGAGGAAAGAAAGAAAGGGGAGGAGGAAAAAGAGAAGAGAAGGAGGTGAGGCGGCCAGAGCTTCGGGCAGAGGTCGGCCATTCGACGAGGAGAGGCGGCAAGAGAAGGAGGTGCGGAAGGAGAGGAGGCGAGAAGCCGTAGCGGAAAGTTTCGAGTCGATCCGATCTATTCCGTCGTCAATGTATGTTTTTTAAATATTTGTAATATTTGATGAAATTATTCATTTGAAATGTATGGTGAAATTTTGTTTAATATTGAATAGAAATTGTTGAATGGAAAATGTGTGGGGAATTAAATAGAAATTGTTGAATGGAAATTGTTGAATGGAAATGTTAAGTTAAAAGTTGTGAGAATTATTTTTTTGTTGGAAATAATTTGTAGAAAATAGAAATTTCCAAAAATGTTGCTAAATTAAATAAATAGAACACGGTAAAAAAAAAGAAATTGAAAAGATGTTAGAATTGTTTGTATAAAAAATATTTTGGTGGAATTAAAAAATATGATTCTTAAAAAATTGTTAAATTATTGTGTATGGAAATTTGTTTGTATAAAAATAGAAATTGGTGGAAATTAGTTTGCATGGAAAATAGATAATTGTTAAAAATAAAAATAAGTTTGTATGGAAATTATTATTACATAATAGGACATGCATGCAAAAATTAGTTCATCTTTTTTAAAATTATTATTTTATGTAAATAAATTTTTAAGAATTATTTATTCTTAGATAAAATCAATTAGAATGGAAAAAATTATTGGCTAAAAATAATTTATATTGAGTGTTATTTTTTAAAAAAGTAAGTTTTAAAATATATGAATAATTAATATATGGAAAATTTTTAGTTAATGAAAAAGGAATATTTTTATTGATAGAGTTAATTGTGTAGATAAATTTAAAAATTAGTGTATCTAAGAATTATTTTTTTATAGATAAATTAGTGTATAAGAATTATTTTTTCTAGATAAATTAGTGTATCTAGAAATTTTTGGATGTAATTAAAATTTGTATATTTCAATCAGATGAGTTCTGTACCAGACGAGGCCGGTCCGTCTGATTCTGAGGCAGCTGGTACATCTAGGATTATTAGACATAGAAATCGTACTGCTCGTCCGTTACGATACGTCTTGAATGTAACAGAACGTGTGGGAGATCCGGATAACGGGCCCATATTATATGTTCCCACATGTCAGCATTTGATTAGCCTTCCAGTGGATGAGGTAAATATTTCGTAAATTGATTATTTTAAAGTACATATTTTTATTATATTACTTTAATAAAATTAATATAATTTTTGTATGATTGAAGCGAGAAAAATATCTGACAATACGAGGGCATAAAAGAGAATTGCCCAATGACGTGCGAATCGAAAGTCGGTTGCAAGCGCTTGGTTTGATTCACATGTCCAAGGTGCCAAATGCCAATTTAGATGTACCTCTGCTGAAGGCATTGTGCGAATTTTGGCGTCCCGAGACGCA
Source organism: Rhynchospora tenuis (assembly GCA_027725995.1). NCBI lineage: Eukaryota > Viridiplantae > Streptophyta > Magnoliopsida > Poales > Cyperaceae > Rhynchospora > Rhynchospora tenuis. The sequence goes on along the minus strand of CM050889.1, from coordinate 16,108,728 downwards.
TATGTTTCACTTTCCTATCGGTGAAATGACGGTGACTTTAGAGGTAATTATTTATTACCGTTTATTTTTCATTTTTATTATTATGTAAATTGTTATATGAAACTTGGATTCATTAATTGAATGAAAATTTATATTTAAATTTCAGGACGTCGCATTCCTGTATGGTTTGCGGACCGAGGGAACTCCTGTGACAGGATCAACTCGTGTTAGTAATTGGGACGAGAAAGTTCGGTTGTTGCTATGTCCAGATAGTAATGTACGTGAATGGGCGAGGCAGGAAAGGTACGTGGTTAAAATTGATTAATTTGTATTCATGTGAAAAAATAATGTATGTTGTATGTATGAATTTACTGTATGAAAACTGATATGAAATTGATTAATTTGTATTGATGGAAAATAAGAAATTAATGTTATTGGTATGAATTTACTGTATGAAAATTAATATAAAATTGATTAATTTTTATTGATGGAAAAAATAAATTTATGTTATTGGTATGAAATTACTGTATAAAAATTAATATGAAAAATTAATTTGTTTAGTGCAAATTTGAGAACGGATTGCCATGACATGAAGCTTTTATGGTTGCGGAATAAATTTAAGAACGGACCGATACCTGGAGCTTCTGAACAAGATTTGGATTTCTACACTCGGGCATTTTGTTTAGAGATGTTTGGCGCACTTATGTTCCCCGACGCTTCGATGAATTGTGTTTCCACATATTATTTGGATCTTTTGGAGGTATGAATATATTTTATTGTAATAATATGTTTGCAAACCTACAATAAATTAGTTTCTTAGATGGAAGTTATATTTGTGTTCGCTAATTTGATGACAGGGTGACCTAAACAAAGATCAAAATATTAATTGGGGCGCTGCAGTGCTAGCATGTCTGTATCGGGCTCTTGACCGTGCAGCTTTGTTATTCAAGAAGCCCACAGGACCGTGGTTACTTCTGTTGTATTGGGCATGGTCGTACCTCCCTGTTTGTAGGCCGGGGTTAGGAGAAATTCAAGGATTAGGCATGCCAAATTTAGATTCGTGCCCCCCGTTTGCGTGGTGAGTATAACATTCAATAATTAATAATGTTTTTAATTTTTCAACAATAAATAATAATTCAATAATTATTTAATGTTGATAATGTTGTAGGAAATGGAGCCAGGGTCGAACATTTCTTGAGAGTAACCATCGCGGGGCAGTACAAATTGTGAGAGATTCTTTGGTCCTATTGGAGGTTGAAGACGTGAACTGGCGGCCATATCTAGAGTTTTTACGCTTGATGCCACGACATGCACAGCAGGGTTCGCTATCTTTCTACCTCAGATTGCCATGCATGCACTATCACGTGATTGGTTGGACATTTCCAGACCGTTGTAGGCATCAGTCTGGTTTAATGCAAGCTTTTCCTCCACCGCTACCTATTGTACGTTTGCTAACTTTTTTTCTCTATATTTCAACTCGTGATTTTCGGTGAATTTACATTATTTTTTTCAATAGGCATGGATCACCATGAGTAGTCTCTATAGTGTTTTTAGGGTGGAAAGGAGATTGTCGGTGACAGCAATAGTGGAAGGCACCTTTTATAAATGCGCAAACTGGATGAATCAAAGAACACAATTAGTACTGGAGAGGTTGAGTTTGGGTGAAATATGGCCAAAAAGGATCGAAGATAAATTGCAGAAGCACTCAGATAAAGCAGGTAATTACTTCAAATATATTTATTTCATAATTTATTTTTTTGAATAAAAATTTAATTGGTTTAATTTATTTCCAATGGCAGATTCGATGAGCACAACCACTTTGAGGCTCGACCTTGGAACATTTATTGTTAAGGCTCGAGGGGAATACAGGGATGGTCATGGCTTTGCAGTCTCAAACTATGAGGTCGAAATTCCACCTGAAATGGAGCAGACAAACCCTCAACTACCTTTTACTCGTACCAAATGCAAATGCCAGAAGCCTCAACTAACCGGTATACCTTGTGCACATGTAATTGCTGTTTGCAAGCAATCAAATTATGATGTTGATCAATTAGTGGATGATCGCTACAGCTTGTCACACCAAGATGCGATTTGGTCTGCGGGTCAATTTCATTGTTATAGGGATGAGGATCAGTGGCCAGTTTACGATGGTCCTACAATCATACCAGACAAGAGTTTAATCAATCGTGGTAGACGTAAGATTATTCGTAAGGAGATGGCAATGGACAAAATGGAAGGCAAGAATAAAGATAAGTCTGAGGGTCCTAAACCGAAAAAGCCATCCAAGAAGAAAGGTCAGCCTTCAACAAGTGAAGCTTCCACAAGTCACGCGAGACAACGAGAACCACCATATCCAATGGATGCAATGCAATTTGGCCGTTACAGTAGCAGACCACCAACAAGGACAAACAGTCTAAGAAGCCAAGCCCAACCAAACGTTCAAGCGGCACTCCAACCGACTATTCAACCTGCCCGTAGGTCACTTCATGTTGACAGGCCAAATAATAATGTCCAACCACGTCGAAATTCAATAAGCACAGCTCCACGTAGCGTGAATGCTCCGTCAAGCACTATGCGATCTGAGTCAGCAAGGTTCACAACCCGCCAAACAAGCGAAGCTAGTACTTCTGGAAAAAAAAAAGGAGCCGGACTTACGTCAAAAATCCGAAATATTTTTGGAAGAAAATAAAAATTTGGTGTGAGTTTTGTTGTATGGATTGAAATTTTATTTTTTCTTATGGTTTTCATCGTGTGAGTTTTGTATTGATTTGGAATTTGGATTGTAATATTTGTATGGATTGTAATATTTGAAGTTAGATTGTAATATTTCAAGTTTGGATTGTAATATTTAATGTTTGGATTGTAATATTTAATGTTTGGATTGTAATATTTGAAGTTTGGATTGTAATATTTGTATGGATTGAAATATTATTTTGTAGTATTTGTATGGATTTATAATTTCATCTCAATATTAACTGCACGGGGTACCTTATGTTGCCTGCTAGAAAATCGATAAGGAAAGTTCAAAAAAATCTCAAAAAATTATACAATGCTAACTATCATATCTATTTTCTTATACCAAAATTAAACACGCTATTTTTAAAATTAATAATAGTTATTTTAATAAATAATATTTGTTATTATTAGAAAGTATTTGAAAAATTAATAATAGTTGTTTTAATAAATAATTTTTATTATTATTTTAAATAGTGAAATAGGACAGGCGTGCTCTGAGAAAGTTGTCTTAATGGCTTGTAGCCTCTGCAAATAGGACAGGCGTGCTCTGAGAAAGCCTGAAAAGTTGTCTACATGGCTTGTGACCTCTTCAAATAGGACAAACGTGCTCTGAGAATAGAACAAGCGTGCTCTGAGAAAGCATTATGATGGTCTGAAAAAGTCTGAAAAGTATCACGTCGAATTTAATTCAGACTTTTGGTACAGTACACCAGAGCTCCATCTATATACAACTCCCCAGGTTCAGCCAGACAAAATAATCTCCAACTTCTTCGTAAAAACTTTATCACCATGGAAAAAGGAAATAGCTCAAACTCCAACAATACCAACAAAATTAATCCAAGTGAAATTGTGAAAGAATTCTGGGGATCATTCTTCCATTCTACTCTCAACGACCAACAAAAACAAAGAGGGGAATGGACCGCAATGTGTCGTCAATGTTCTCAAACTTGCCAGTACAATGTGCATGAACCGTACTATGACTTGCCCTTAAAATTCCATTACATCGAGCACGTAAAAGAACAGAAGGAAACAGAAAGGCCGAAGCGTTATGACTGGTCAGAGTACTTACCACCTAAACCGATACCCCAAGAACAGCAAACATGGCAGCCATCACCCTTCTCTATGGTTGAATCCATTTTTAATTTTCGTGGAGACCACACAGTGATATGTACAAAGTGTGGTGAAATTTTCAATTACCAAGAAACCATCCTGCGTGAGCACTACTCTAACCACAATCGCCGTGAAGCGGAAGAAACGAAAGCTCGGTACAGAGAGGCCGAAAGAAAAAAGAGGGAAGAAAGTGACAAACTTAGATCTGAGTATTGGAGTAGGAGAATAGAAGAGTCGCGGAAGAAAAAACTAAAAGAAGAAGAGGAGAAGGAGAAATGGCGAAAACAAATTCAGAACATGCAGATGCGCGAAAGACTTGAAAAGGCAAAAAGAGAGGAAGAAAGAAGAAATGCAGCAAGATGTATGGCAGAGATAGAAAAACAAGAGGCTGATGCGGCTTTCTGGAACCAAGCCGCTCATATGGCTGACAACGCCGGTGCCAGTAATCAACCGGACAAAGAAAATGAAGAGGATGAACCATGGTGGGATGAAATTCTACAATATGTAGATAGTCAAAATCTATAAGTAGATTTATTTTTAATTTTCATGTATTTTACTATTATAGTTTAGTATTAGCTATGTGTCGTTATAATTAATGATTTGCGGTTGTTATTATTATTAGCTACGTGTCGTTGTAATATTTTATTTTTATGGTTTACTAAGTTTTAATTTAAGTTTACTTTCGTGTATTAATTTTAAATATAAAATCATTAAGTAAATTTTCATTCAATAAACATACAACAAAAACATATAGGATTAATTTTAAACAATAAATATCAAAATACATGATAACAAAATAATTTCTTTCTCTCATTCTCTGGCCGAACACAACCCAAGAGAGGAATCTCCTCTCTCTTTAATTCTCTCTCTCCTTGATTCTTCGGCGCAGAAACTCAGAAAAAGCGAAAAAGCGACGCACACGTCGGCAGAAACCCAGGCCACGCGCCTTTATTTTGTCCTTTTCCCTATTGCGCCCATTTGAAAGGCGCAGTAAGGCCTTTAGCGCCGTTTTGACTGGCGCAATTGCTATTTTCAAATTACGCCATTTAGAATGGCGCAATAGCTGTGTTCTTATTAAAATTTCCGTAGCAGCTTTGTTTCTATTAAAATTTCTACGCTTTTTTTTTTTTCTTATTAAAAAAAACGGGGCCCTATATATACCGTTAGTCTGTTAGCCTTAAGAGTATGATAGAAATTTAGATGTGTAGTATTTTGTTTCTCTTATTCTGTTTCTTGTTTCTTACTTTAATTTCCTGCACTCTTCGCAAATATTCTTTTCTTAATAAATTTTGCAGGGTGACAGTTTGTTTCCCTGCCTTCGATAAAGATAAATTCATAATAAAATATGATTTTAAATGGCATTGTATCATTCGACATGCTTCTACTGATCTATAGCTCTTCAATAATGCTGAAAAATACAGTCTTGCTTCAATCATTTTAATTATGCATTCAGTACATATTCAACTCTTGGTCCGTGCAAAAGACAACACAAATGGAGTTCATAGGTTCAAAACCCATAGGAAATCTATATGATGATTTATAGCTCAAGCAACATGTGCTTTTGTCGTAGTCAAAATAAGAAAATGCTCTTTTATTCAACATGATCATTTAGAAAAATAAAATATATGAAATTCATGATTTTATGTTAAGAATTTTCTAAAAATTGATTTTATCATCAATAATTTAGCATAAATTGTTGTAGTTAATCATAACTAATTCCTGAAGAAAATATACATATGCTTTGATCCACTTGTATGGATTTTGAGGGAAATAATGAGGACTCGTGCCTATAGCTACCGCAAACAAGAAACAAAAAAGCATAATAAAAACAAGAGGTTATGGGTGTAACTGCAACAGTGAGATACGTTCAAAAAAATTTTTTACACGCCCAATATTCCGTATAATTGCTAGGCAAAGCATTATTAAGACATCATTTATGTACCTTTCTTTGATTCTACTAAAGATGATTAAAAGGCATTTTTTATTTTTTTCTGATAAGGAACAATGGAGAAGAAATCAAAAGTCAGATATTCTTAACCCTTAGAATTGTTTATGGACTTCATAATGAGATCCCTCACCAATTCACATGACTACCAAATTTTCTCCTTTCTTTATTTCTAGACTAGAAGAGAATCTAGCGGTTTAGGCAGTTAAAGCATCTTACATAGTTTCATGTATAAATAGGCACTCAGTCTTAACCTAAGGCATATCAACAGACACATTCATCCCTTCTTAAATTGATCTAATTAAGAAGAGATATGGAGAAGGTGGTGAAATCAGCATTGCTTCTGAGCTTGCTCCTTGCATTTATTCAATGCAGAGGATCAATGGCTCAATGGACACCAGCCACGGCCACCTTCTATGGCGGTGCCGATGCTTCTCAGACGATGGGTCAGTATTAGTATACATTAATTCCTCTCTTCATCAAAATATATATAACCCCTTGCGAAATATTTACTAACAATGTGTGTATATACATGCAAATCTATAATGCAGGTGGAGCATGTGGTTACGGAAACTTGTACAGTGCTGGTTACGGTGTTATGACGACGGCTTTGAGCACTGCTTTGTTCAATGACGGCGGTATGTGCGGGGCATGCTACCAAATTACATGTGACCAGAGCAAGTCGCAGTGGTGTAAGGCTGGCAAGTCGGTCACAGTCACTGCCACAAACTTCTGCCCGCCAAACTACAACCTACCAAGTGATAACGGGGGCTGGTGCAATCCACCCAGGCAGCATTTTGACATGGCACAACCAGCATGGGAAGTTATTGGGGTTTACCAAGCTGGAATCATCCCTGTTCAGTACCAAAGGTATATGCTCTGTTCATGCTCTAACATTTATATAACTGTTACATTACTGACGACCATAAATATATACTTTAATTTTGAATGTGCTTAGGGTATCTTGTCAGCGGTCAGGAGGTATCAGGTTTACGGTCAACGGTAACCCGTACTTTGAGTTGGTGACAATCAGCAATATCGGCGGCAGCGGTGTTATTCGTGCGGTGTGGATTAAGGGTTCCAAAACAGACTGGATGCAGATGTCAAGGAATTGGGGCATGAACTGGCAGAGTGGCGCGTACCTCAACGATCAGAGCCTCTCCTTTAGCGTCCAGACCGACGACTGGAAGACGGTGACTGTATATGATGTGGCGCCTTCTAATTGGTATTTTGGTAGCACCTTCTCTACCGGGAATAACTTCTAGGTTCTCCATAATATCTTGGTCTATGATATGATCGGAGAATTGATCATTTGACCATCCTAATTAGAATATAGAGAGTGATTAGTGTTTTTTTTTAATTAAGGTCTTTGCGAAATCTAGAATATTTTATTCTGATGCAGGAATTAGTTTGCTTGTTCTCCCTTCGTTGCAATTTTAAGCAAAAATTTGAAGGGTATGAAGAACTAAAGCAATAATATACAGGGCTGTACGATGGTAGGCCCTGATTTCCTGCTGGTATCGTAATTTAGAAATTATTTTTAGTTATGTCTCTGGAATCTGGTTTTCCAAGTAAGGATGAGGCTTAGACATTTGCTGATACGAGCCCTCCTTGTAAACAACATGATCTTGTACCAATATTGGTACGAAATTTTATTACTATTGTTCTAGTTATCTTTTTTTTTTTTTTCTCTCTCGTAGTATATGCATGGTTTTTTAGTATATGCATGGTTGCTCTGTTCAATCTTTGGAAGTCTGTTAAAGTTGAACGCTCCTGTACAGGACCTCGTACTTGCTGACGTTTTATTTTCTTAATTGTATTGTTATTAAACAATAATAATTGTTGGATTAAAATGATTTAAAGCAGTTTGAAGTGGAATTGTACATAAAACAGCGAGAGTATACAGGTGAGGGCTTGACCCTCAATTTTCTTTTGTCAAGAAAAAAAAAATAATTGAGAGTATGATATTTCCTCAAGTAAGATTAAAAAAAATTAAGCAAACAGGTAAAATATAGCAAAAAATTATTAGAGGTCCTGATGAAGCATTGAATATTCTTTTACAATAATTTAGTATTTTATTTATGGCCCTTTTCATACTTGGGAAGTGGGAAACTCGCTCCTGCGGATTTCATGTGAACCTAAGGAGAGTGGGTTAGGAAGTTGTCACCGTGTATCTTCACGTACCGATAGTCACAAAAATGTAAAATCTAAATAGTTAGATAGTTTTTCTCACGCTAACGAAAAATTCGAATATTATAATGAGTAATGAGAGTCCAATATGTTTAATGATGTATCTGTCAAAGTCGAACAAATCTCAATTTTCGAGATTACAATGACGAATCTGAATCACTTAATTTTTTTTTCTCCATAATAAAATATATTGGAGACCAGATATTATATATTTTTTAATATTTTACTTTTCTTTTATAATTTTTTTAAATTTTTAATTTAATTAATTATGGACCTTCACATTGAAAAAACCAAAAAATTAGTGTAAACATTTTTAAAAATATATAAAATTTGAGCTCCAAGAAAATTTCAATTTGGAGACCATATTGAGTGGTTTTGATCATCCATTTTAAATGTTCCTGGTTGAGGTTTGGATCAAATTTAATGTCAAACATGTTTGATTTTAGCAATACTCTAATGATACTCGATTTTTTGTTCGGAATTTTCTTAAATTATTTGTAAGTTTAACAAATTGTCCAAACAATATGCTATTTGTCGTAAAGAGTATGAATTAAACGTACCAATATTTTTGTTTATTTAATAAATGAAAATATTGGCTATTCGTTATAAAACAGTGAATTATTCTGGACTTATATATGTATCATATTCAATCACGGGTGAACTACATATTCCTGAATCGTGCCCTTGTTATTATGGTTGTTCTTAACATTTAGCAAGAAATTGTTAACATTTAACTGGCTATTATAGTTACCAGAAGCATACGAGTAGATGTACAACCTTGCCTACGGGCTTGCAGTAGAAAAAAAATAATAATAATAAAAAAATAGAAAATAGAAAATGTACGACCTTGACATGGTCGATCATCATGAATTAAGACTCCTAAATGAAATTGTCAAGTATAAAGGTAATGATGATCGATCAAACATTCCTAAAAAGAAGAAAGATATACAACCTTAACATGCTCGAACATCATTTAGCCTGTTGAGATTCATTTTTCTATAAGCAAATTTTTTTAATATTTTTTTTCTTCATGGAGGACTTGCTATTTCTAAAAATCTCACAGAGGGCTTGGACCCCGAAATATTTACAAAAAGGGCCTAGGCGTGAGAGGCATTTGCGCCTTAAGTTTTTCGGAAATTGAGATTCTTTAGATAAGTCATTTGGAACTTTGAATTTGCGTATAATAAATTTCATTAAGTTTGGCAGACAAATTATTTTTTCTTATGTTAAAAAATAGAAACTCTTTCTTCATGTATTAGGTTTACACTCTAAAGTGTTTATATTTTCTAAGAAAAATTTATACATTTTTCGACACAAGATAGATTATATGCAAGTTCAAATTATATTGTGTATGATCTGTACTATGCAAATTTTATGACGTTAATTCATTACATGAAGACAACTTTTGTCATCCGATAAAAGAATTTGTCGGAAAAGATAAACACATAAGAAAAAAAAAATGCAGCTACCGAAAAAATGTAGACACCATCATTTTTTTTTCTAAATTAAAAGACAGAAAGGGCTTGAAGTGTCAGACCATAACAGTTCATTACTTATGATATTTTTGTCTTATAAACTCTTATCTTATTGGAACTACCAAACCGGCCAATTATTGTATTTATATGTGACAATTTCATTGGCACAAATCATGATACTGAAATGAATGAATTAACCGTAAATCCATCAGGCTAATTAATTAGAAAATTATCAGCCTCCTTGCTCCAAAAATTTAGTGAAAACGACATATTATCAGTTTAACCCAACCCACCCTTTTTTTTTATATAAATTAAAATTGTGAACTAAGGTGAGTTGCACCTTACATGCACATGTATCGTTGATCACTCCTTGATTAACAAATATGGCACCAGACCCTTGTTCTCTAAAATAACCACATGTCAATATTTTTAATTTTATAATTAGTTGACAACACGCTTGTCAAACTTCACAAGCCATTGGTTATCATTAGCAATCCTACCCATGTGATCAAGTCTTCGATGCAAATATAGTATATCAGAATCAAGAGCTTGATTTTTGCAATTAATTATTCAATAATAAACTTTTTTTAGTGAAATTTACAAGGCACCTGCTATCGTTTAGTTAAAACTTTCAAAGTCCAAAACATAATAATTTTTTGAGTTAACGATGAGATTTAGGATTTGAAATTTTTCAAAAAAAAAAAAGTATTGCAATATATATTATAAAATTAAATACACATATTAGTACATGCTATTGAAAAAAGTAGAGATCGATTAACTGTTATTATTGTCTCGATCTACGTTGACCATACATTATTTCGGGGAATAAAAAGGTAAATAGCAATTGGTGTCTCTCTAGCTCATCAAGCAATCGCCAATTGAAACAGAAGGGATGTGATAAGTGCAATCCCAATATTTATCATTCTCGTAATTCCTTTTATTTTTGAAAGTTTTCGCTAATCCCCAAGAGACAAAAACGGAAACAAGAGTTTCTGCCTTCCCTTCCGTCTCCTTTCCCTCCTCTTTCCTCACTCTCGCTCTTTTTCCTTACGTCTACTTTCCTTCTCCTCTCCTGACTCTCATCCTCTCTCCCCTACCCTCCACTCTGCTCTCACCCTCTCATCTCTCTTCCACCTTTCCTTCTCTCCCTTCCATTACTCCATTACAGAATCTTATCTCCACACCGTACACTTGTATAAAGACGATCCATTATTACAATTAATCTAACATTTACGCTTACAATATGATCTTTTATTATAACAATCCAATCATTAATAACAAACTTATCATTTACGCTTACAATACGATCTCTTATTATAACAATCCGATCATTTATAACAAACTAATCATTTACGCTTACAAGACGATTCCTTATTATAACAATTCGATCATTTATAGTTATAAGATGATCACTTGTCGTAAGATTGTCATCCGATCAATTATTTTGTAAGATGATCATTTATTATAACAATCTCATCATTTGTGATTTTAAGATGATCTCTTATCATAACAATATGATCTGATCATTTATATTTATAAGATGATCCCTTATATTAATAATCTGATCATTTATTTAATAAGATGATCTCTTATTATAACAATATAATCTGATCATTTATATTTATAAGTTGATCCCGTGTTATAACAATCTGATCATTTTCGCATATTGGTTGATTACTTATTACAACATCTTTAGGCCGGAAGAGATGAAAAGAGGTCGGGAGATGGCCAGAGGAAGGAAGGAAGGGAGGTCAGAGGGAGAAAGGTCGGAGGGAGGAAGGCAGAGGTCGGAGGAGGTTGGAGGGAGGGAGGGAGGGAGGAAGGTCGGATAGAGGATGGATGAAGGGGGGTCAGAGGAAGGGAGGTCGGAGGGAGGAAGGCGGAGGTCGGAGGAGGTTGGAGGGAGAGAGGGAAGGAGGAAAGCCGGAGATCGGAGGTCGGACGGAGAGGGAGGTTGGCGAGGTCAGACGAAGAGGGAGGGAGAGGAAGAGGGAGTCTAGGTGTTATACATCGGAGGGAGATGGAGAGAGAATTTGATTGTTATAGATCGGAGGAAACCAATGAAGGGAAGGATGATACGAGGATTGCGGGTTACAATCCTAAGGATTGTCCGTAAGAATTCCCGAAACAGAAAGGGGTTGAGCTCAGTGTCGGTCAAAGTGGGCCGCAGCTCTATGTTATTTTTAGCAACAATATATGCGTAAGGAAAGACCTAAAAACTTATAATATTTGTATACTAAAATTTACTAGTTGGTTCTTCTAATTCTTTGCTTAATTTCAAGTAAAAAATAGTTTTAAAATTTGAAATTTTCATTATAATATTTCAGTTTGCTCTGGAATTTCGATTAAACGTATTGAACAAACATACGCACACACATATACTTGACATATCTCGATCTATTAATTAGTGCCCACCCTTAACAATATCAACTGTTCTCTAATTTTTCAAGTTTAAATAAATTCAATTAACTAATTTGAATTTATCCATTATCTCTCTCTCCCATCAATACCTTCTGCCCATATGTCCACTCTGTCCATCTCATCTTAACCGTCCGATCTTATTTCGATGGTTAATTTTTTTGAGCCTTTCAATTTGATATTAATCACGTGACACTCATATTTGATCGGACAGTTGGGATGAGATCAACACTCTGTCCAGCTGGATACGGTTCCCTCCCCCTCTTGGGGTAGTATCCATATGTTATTTTCATTTACAGTTACGTTGACAATGTTTTACACCGAAATATATATAAGTCGTATATATATTAACTAAACTTACAAATATTGTGTCGCTTAGGGCCGGGACGAGGTGCAGTAACTAATTAAACTATAGTTAGCTATTTAGATATGAATCATATGATGTGAATATGAATGCACACGCCGCAGAAAATCTTGATATCATCTTGGTGACCGTTCTTAACGGGAATGCATGTTCTAACTAACATTCTAGGAACTAATTTCAACATCTGTACCATTATTAGTTACTAAAATAACATATATTTCAAGCAAATGTGAAAGGTTGAAAATAAGCCATGGTGGTATTGATGATCATTCTTTTAAATTTTTTTAATATAATGACATAATCATTTTGTGGGTCCGATAATCAGATTCTTCGGGCATTAGATGGTCGTTGTAATTTGAAGTTATGAATTTTATTGGTACCGAACAATTAATCATATAAATGGATAATTCAAGATTCAGTTGATCTCAATAAAGTTCTTAAAATAGTCTACTATATGTAATATTGTTATAGTTGATTTTGCTCAATTATCTAACGCTGCTTCACTTATATGTTGGTTAGCTTCGAACGCGCCATATACCTAATTTCATGCTACTATAATCATATAGGTTAATTTTATGTATTAGATGGCTTTCACCAGATGTCTGCACTTTTAGGGTATTTCACTATTAATACGAAAACAAATGAATTGCGCTTCTGTTATTTATGTTGTTACAAAATGTTAATTCGAAAACAATTAATTACATAATATTTAACATTGATTTAAGATCTGATAACTGTAATTAATGTTTGTTGAACAAATAATTAGTTAATTAATTAAAAACACGAGAAACATATTTAGCATATTAATTATTGAAGAGTATGATTGGTAAAAAGTCGGAATAACTAGAATAAGTTGCTAATTAATCAGGAAATTTTGGTATATTCCGGAATTCATCTTTTTGGTAGGAGTAACAGAACATTGTAATACTTAATATTTCGATTAATTAAAGACCTATCTTTTCAAATGTAAAATAGTATTTCAAAAAAGTTCTTAAGTTGAACTGAAATTATTCCTTATCAATTCAAAAATAGTCTAAAACAATATTACTATGTTAAAGACGTAAGTTTCAAATTGGCTAAAGTAGTTTTGGCTGAAGATTAATTGGAAACACGTCACGCTCCAAAAGAAAATTTTGAAGCATTCCAAGACTAGAAACATACTAGTGGTAACTTGGAACTAAATAAAAACACTAATTAAAATTTAATAACAATGATTTTAACTGGCCTAGACTAGTAAAAGTCACATCCCACTAAATGAGAGATTAAATAAATAAATATTAGCTACGAACACTTAAGTTGTGATTCTTCTATGCCAAAGCCAAAGTCCCGTACTACCACAAAATTGCTCTTTGACCAAGTACGAATTAATTAAATTATTAATCTATACAAAATCCAATTACCTTTGTAAATTCTGCATAACTGTTTCATCATTTTTTTAGTCCCCTTAGACCTATTTATTATTTAATTCTCTTTTTGAGTTCGCTCCTCCTGAAACTTTTTGGATGTGTGTTTATAGATCGTTGAAAAATAGCATGAGAAATGCTCTAAAGAATATAATTTTTGTGATTAGTGATTGAGAATAGTGAAATTTTGTTTGAATTGTAAGTAGGAAATATGGGTGGAAGAAATGATTTAAATAATAACTATATTTTTCTTCTTTGAATTAATTGTTTCCTTTAATTTAACACTGTACAGGATACCAAATACATGCAGAGTAGCGGCAAAGACCAAGAGTCACCAAGAAATTAAGCGAATATTTCTTTTATTAACAGTCTTACTAACTAATTGCACTTCTTTACTGCTAATAAATTTTGGGCCATGATCTCAAAATATGGGTTTCCAAGAAAAAAAAAAATCATCTGTAGCGAATTTAACTTCATATATAATTAGTTTCCTCAAGTCAATCGGCAATCAAGTTCTCAACCGACAGTGCAATATTAATTTATTCTTCATTTCTTTTCTCTCAATTGAAAAATATAGAGGTTAGGCCGGATAGGTTTTCAAATCCAAACTATAAATAGGCTTCTTGTACCAATCTAAAGCATATCACCAATACCTTGAATAAGAACAATATATTAGAAAGAAAAATGAAGAGGCCATCAGCCATGTTTTGGCTCATCTTCCTGGTATTTCTTCTATGGAGAGGATCAATGGCTCAGTGGACCCCGGCCTTCGCTACCTTTTATGGCGGTCCTGATGCTTCGCAATTGGGTGAGCTATTATGCTGGGTTAAAGTATAATTCTGGCTGCATAATATAGTATGTTATGTGACATAGGAATAGCTAGGATCAACCAACAGTAATAACCTTGTATAAACTATAAAGTTACAAAACGTAGTGCTCTAACTTCATGATTTGATATGCATGTTACACAGGTGGAGCATGTGGTTACGGCAATTTATACAGCGCAGGTTATGGGGCGATAACGGCAGCGCTTAGCACAGCATTGTTCAACAATGGAGGGATGTGTGGATCATGTTATCAGATTAAGTGTGACCCATCCAAGACGACATGGTGCAAACCTGGTAATCCAACAGTCACTATAACTGCCACAAACTTCTGTCCACCAAACTATGCATTGCCAAGCAACAATGGTGGCTGGTGCAATCCACCCAGGCAGCATTTTGACATGTCTCAGCCTGCTTTTGAGATGATTGGTGTTACCCGTGCTGGGATTATCCCTGTATATTACCAGAGGTACTTGATCATTTTAGTATTTTTTTTTTTTTTTTTTTTTTGCTCTTTTCTTTCTATGATGTTTTTTAATACAGTTGTTAATTTTTCATACAGTCAATTTTACTGTAATGTATAACATATGATAATGTTGTTTTCTTCTATGCATTTGATGCTAGTTTTCTTAGGACTTGCCACTTGTGTCACTGGTACATGTCCAATTAAACTGTCATTTCTAAGCATAAAAGCAATACTACAATAACAATTAACAATTATACTGTTACAGTAGTATTACGTTATATGCTTGAAGGTGGATCTACATAAACATCATCATTAATTGCGAGCATGCTGCCTATATATTCTGTAAACTCTGAATTTATAACAAGGATTATTTATCAGGGTACGGTGTCAGCGATCAGGTGGAATAAGGTTCCAGGTCAATGGGAACCCATATTTCGAACTGGTAACAATCAGCAATGTCGGTGGCAGCGGTGTAATTCGTGCAGTATGGATTAAGGGCTCCAAGACTGACTGGATGGCCATGTCAAGAAACTGGGGCATGAACTGGCAGAGTGGTGCTTACCTAAACACCCAGAGCCTTTCATTCCGCGTGCAGACTGACGACGGGAAGATGGTGACTGTCTATGATGTGGCACCATCCAATTGGTGGTTCGGTGGTACCTATGCTACCTGGCTCAATTTTTAGTCATATGCATATTTTGTCCAGAGGAATTAATGGAGTCTTTTGTGTTTTCTTTTGATCCTGAAGAATCCTGAAATTTACTTATATCATGATGTCATATTTGATATACACGTGATATAAAAAATTTCTTGTTTATCTGGGGATCTATATGTCACCATTTTTCTCTGTTTCCATTTTTTGTTGCTTCTCATTTTGTTTATTTGAGATTATCATACTAGTGCTTAGGCAGTGGCTTAGGATTGTGGATAGCAGCCCACCTATCTAGTATTGGCAATGAATATTTTGCTAAATGATATGTATATGTCTCGGTTTCTCTAAAGGCTCGATCGAGTTTTAAACTTTTAATTATCTGTTTTTAGTTTTTTCTTTGCTATTCGCTCTGTTTGACTCTATTACACTTTACGCTTGATATATGATAACCAGTTCAAGGCAATTTTTTTCACATTTTGTACATGTCACATTAATTGGGCTCTAGTTAATAGGGCGCGTTGTAGAAAAAAAAATATATAATTCGAGGGGAAGATAACATATATCAACACGCTTTCATGGATCAGTTTATTGCCCAAAAAGGCAAAAAGGAAAAGTTTTCTGTACCCAAAAAATCTTCTAGATTACCCATATTAATTAGTCCTACAAATTAGGGAAACATTACGCCCAGAGTTGCAATATTTTTAGCCTTATTCCAAGTTTTGTTAACAGACATTAAAGTGTAATATATGACTGATTTTCCCAAGTGTAACATCATCTCTGTTTTAATTTTCTTTTCCCTAAGGCACATCTTACAATGAATACCAAGTACAGGTTTAAAATGGAAAATTTATATTGAATATAAGTGATTTATCTCCAAATTTTCTGAGCCAGTATAGCTCCATTTTGAACACCCCTCAAAATAATTATTCCACAATCCTGCTGCCAAACAATCTACCTTGAGTGAAGCCAAAACCTCATCGAACAAGCCTTGGTCATTTTTCACTTCAACCCTTCCAGCAAAAATAGTTCTCTCCCTTTCCTCATCGACCCCACAATCTGTCGACTCCCTTTCACTCTTTTGCAGAAAACACCCTGCCTCCATTTGACCTTCATAAACGCTTGAATTTGCCTCATTGAAAATTTGCACTAAACGAAGTCCAGCTCTTTCTGCTTCAAGAAATATTACTTCTTTGCTCATCTTTTTTTCAGAAACAATGAAAAGATAAATTGGTACAGAGCATGCTATGGTAGAAATTACTAGGGGGAGGAAAAACGTGAGAACTTTGGTAATTTGCAGACGAAATGAGGTAATGAAAATTGCTAAGATAATAGAACAAATAAATTTGAAATTCGCACTCAAAATATGTTTTATGGTTTTGTAGTGTGCATTTAATTGTGGGAGAAGAGTGGGATGCATTGCTAATTTAGATTTGCTAGAAAATTTGTCAAGCATGTTTACTTATAGAAGAAGAACATATTCTATCAATAACATTGTGGGGTCTATATTACAAGTAGTAGGCACCAAGTGTAAGAGAGAAGTTGATGCTTTATAGACTGATGAGAAATGTGAATTGTACTAGCATCTAAAGCGTAATATGGATAATTTTGATGTGTTCTTTAATCAAGGAGAATATAGGCTTAGAACTCATAATAAAGTACAATTTTATTGTAAATTAGCTATCTGTTCCGACCCCACCCAACCTCTCTAAGAAAAAGGAGACAATCAATTGGGACAAAGAAGAAAAAGAAAACCATGCTAAATTCATAATTTTTTTTAGCATAGCTTAAAATTAAGTTCTCGATACTAGTTGTTTAACATCTTTTCTGTGAAATTATTGTTATCTAGTTGTAATGACAGCATATAAATATTGTAATATTCTTCAATTTCTCTATACATTTGGCAATGCTTCAAAAGTCCTTTTTTATTTTGAGTCCCTAATAAACCTTTTAACATTTAAAAGTTGATACTAAAGATAAGCTTAAACCTGCTATTGATGATCAGCTGAGTGTTAACATGTTTTTTTGCACTTTCACATAATATATCTCTCCAAGAGAATCAGATGCTCCCAGGTTTAAGTGGTTAAGTGGGGATCTGATTCTTTCTTAGACTAAAAATTATTTCTCCGGGTAGATTCAGGAGAACTTTATACCGAGAACCAATTAACGGCCTAAATTGCTCCACAACCAAAATCAATCATTTGGGCTGTGATTGCTTTTTCCTTTTTTTTTTTTTTTTTTTTTTCTTGAACTTCCTTTATGGGCTGCACTTTACTGGACCAAGAGAGCTTAAACAAATTAAGAAAACAACTTTTAATAGCATGTAAGAAAGCCCAACACGCTTCTCTGCACAACCTCATGCGTACTTGTAACCATACAAAACAACCTAAGAACATGCTGAATATAATTAAAATGGAAACACAGGTAGATTAATTATAACCACATTCACATGGAGCGTAAACAAAGATTATATACCTCTTTGAAACTACTATATATATTTAATTATTTATCAGCGGCTTAAGATCCATTATTCGGAAAATTTTATTTTTAGTGCATCATTGGTAAGGGATAAAAAACAGCTTTCGATGCAACCAAATTTTCATTGCCAATTGTTGGAATCAATTTAATGTTACTGTGGTAATTTAATTAGCAGTAAATTAATTTAATATTACAGATAATTTTTTTTTAAAAAAAAAGAAATAGCAATTAATCTACAGTCAACGGAGTCTGAAAGTGGCTTTTAAAGTCCGTCCTTTGGAACGTGTGCACAAAACCTTTGACCTCAATTTATTATTTCTTTTTTTCCTATATAATAAAGATATTATTTCTTTTTTTTTTACGATTGAGATATTATTGTCGAATAATTAAAAGAGGTGAGAATCTTAAGTCTGACTATTATTAATTCATCGTTCCTATTTGCTTGCTTCCAAAATTAGATTCAATGCTAAGCAACCGCGCATTACTGTGTAGCCAACTAGCCATCAAATGGAGAGAATTGCTATAGACACCCACAGTGTACCCCTGATTTAGTAATGAAATTCTTCTCCACCAGACAATCTAAACGTTATAATTTATATAGAGACTATTTTGTTATCAAAGCATTATCATGACAAGGAAGTCTTATCCTACCCAAAAATAAATTTTCAATTTTTAGAATCAGTATAATATTATGCATACAAATTCTAATTATCTACTTTTACAAGCTAACAAAAAATAAAGAATTATCAATGTATCAGTGCCTCCTCGAAATGTCTTAAGTAGCTGGCTTTTATTGGCTACCGGAAAAAGTCAAAAGAATTGGTTTAAAGTTTTTAAGTAATAAGTCAAAAGAAAATAAATTAATCATGCGTGACTGGGATAATCTTAAAATTTTAAATCTGTTCAAATGTTGTAACAATAAAAAAGAACCAATAATTTGCCTTTTAAAATTAATAATAGAACTATATAGATAGCCTCTGGGGTACACTTCGGTACCTCGTAACAAGTCAAATGCAGCGCACTCTTCAAATACATGTTTACATTACATGAACAGGTAATGATCAATTTTGGTTCTAGTTAAATAGCGCCTCTTCTTCCAATCAACCTCTTAAAACAGATACACGTTCCCCGTAGAGGGCGCATAGAGAGATAAGAGAAGAGAGAAAGAAAGAAGAAGAGGAGAGATAAACCCTAAATTTATCATCTCTCTCTGTCTTTCTCTGTCTCATCTGATCTTCCTCTCTCTGCAATGGCGGCAGCGGTGAATGCGACCGCCGCGGCTGCAAATGCAACGAAATTGACATGCCCAGCACCGATGAAGGCGACCTCAAATGGGTCATGGCAGGGAGATAACCCGCTCGATTATGCGCTTCCTCTGCTGATCCTTCAGATATGCATTGTCGTTGTACTAACGAGGATTTTGGGTTACATTCTCCGGCCGCTTCGCCAACCCCGTGTCATTGCTGAGATCATTGTAAGTTTTATTTTCCATTTTTTGGTTATCTTTAATTTTCAAGATTGGGAAAGAAATGACGTGTTCTCTGATTCAGAATTGGAAAAGCTTATATTTTTCTTATTTTATCTTTTTTTTTTTTCCTCCCCAAAAATTTACCTCAATTTTATTAGCGAAACAATATAAAAGAAGTTATATTTTCCGTAAAGCATCTACATTATATTATAATTTGATCTATTTATTTGCTTAAGATATTATGTCTTCTCGGAATCTCAGAATCTCAGAATCTCCGCTTTTATTTTGATCCGTATCTCGCTGTTTTCAAGAAAATGAAGGAAAGTTTAATCAAAATATCGTCTGTCTCATTATGCACATGGCAGTTTCACAACTGATTGGAGGATCATGGCGTGAAAGGAGTGTTAAATTTATTCATGTGTCAGATCAGATTAAAAATAAATATCTAATCAGACCTCACCTAATGCCTTTCTACGTATTTATATTGAGGCACTCAACTTAAATAAAGGAAAATCAGAACAAACGACGAACGGATAAAATAGTCTGCATTTTCTCTGAATACTAGAAAAAATTAGCTGAAGTTGCAAATAAAGTTGACTCAATATGGGGTTAAAATTAAATTGGAAAAAAAAATGTATATAAGGAAGTTTGTAGTATGTATGTGGTCCATATACTGTACCAGGGGACCACGTGATATCAAGTCTAGTTTTCACTTTTCACAATTTTTTTTGGAGTGCAGCTTTCCTAATGGTTTCCTTGACAGTTCAGCTCCTAGCATTGGTCTAGATTTATCTCTTAGGTTGCATGCGTAGGAAAATAAAGAGAAAGAAGGATTTGTCAATAGCTGTCACGGGTTTAAAAAAAAAGAAAAGAATATCATTATGTGCACACATAAGGCTGTTATTAGGCCGATCCTTATATAATCACGAGTTTCAATATACTAACTAATTAATGATGGAGATGACGTTCATGAATTCAATTTACTTGCTCCTCAAAAATAAAAAAAGAAAAGAAAAAAAATGTAGTGCATCGTAAAAATTGAGATGTCATTATGTGCACATGAGCAATTTGTCCGAAGTAACAAGTGGGATTTTCATTTATGCATTAAGCAATTATTACTCTTTAATTGTTGGGTCCTTCCCTGTAAAAATAGCATCTGTCTGGTAGCTGCACAAACAGTTTTTTCATTGCTAATGTTTAAGCCAAAACATATCCATATCAAGAATTAGAAATAAAACCATAGTGATTACAGACGTAGTACCAGAATTATTGTTTTCCTTGGTACTTAATGAAGCTTGTTTGTGTTTATAAAATAAAGCCTACTGTATGTATCCTAATTGCTTTTACTGGTACATGAATGTTTTAGGGAGGGATTTTACTTGGACCATCAGCACTAGGCAGAAACCAGAAATTTCTGACCACTGTATTTCCAAAAGCAAGCTTGACAGTGCTAGATACTGTGGCAAACATTGGGCTTCTCTTTTTCCTCTTCCTAGTGGGTCTCGAGCTTGATCTTCGTGCCATACGCCGTACTGGTAACCGTGCCCTGGCAATTGCTGTAGCTGGCATCTCCCTTCCCTTCATCATGGGAGTAGGTATATATATGCTGATTGAATAAATAATATACTGTATTGTATGGCATGGTATAGTATGCATATAGCCCTGGATTTATTAAAATTTAAAAATGATAAATTTGGTTTGGAGTGGTTCTTTAATTTAACATTTCTTGCAAATTCTAATAGGCTGAGCACCTTTAAAGTTTCACATTATGAAACAGCATGACAATTTCTAATTAATCCAGCTTTATTATATTTGGAGAAAAGTTTATCCGTAATATGGAGACATATTGATGTTTACTAAACAATAAGCACATCTAAGGTCTAATACACTTGATCATTGCTTTAATAATAGGGACCTCTGTGGTGCTACGCAAAACCATCGCCGAGGGTGCTCGAGAAACCCCATTCCTAGTCTTCATGGGGGTGGCTCTCTCCATCACCGCCTTCCCAGTACTTGCTCGTATTTTAGCCGAGCTTAAACTCCTCACCACTGATATTGGACGCATGGCCATGTCAGCCGCTGCAGTAAATGATGTTGCAGCATGGATTCTTCTAGCACTGGCCATTGCCTTGTCAGGTAATGGGTCCCCCCTTGTCTCTGTCTGGGTCCTCCTAACAGGACTAGCATTTGTCATCTTTGTGGCCTTGGCAGTCAGACCATGTCTCAAGTGGATGGCATGCCGGTCACCTCAGGGAGAGCCCGTGAAGGAGAGCTATATTTGTGCAACCCTAGTAGGTGTTCTGGCTGCTGGGTTCGTAACTGACACAATCGGCATTCATGCACTTTTTGGCGCATTCATTATTGGCATTGTCGTGCCGAAAGAAGGGCCGTTTGCTGGGGCACTAATTGAAAAGGTGGAGGATCTGATTTCTGGCCTATTCCTTCCTCTCTACTTTGTGTCAAGTGGGCTCAAAACAAACGTAGCCACAATAAGTGGTGCACAATCATGGGGGCTACTGGTTCTTGTCATTGCAACTGCATGTATAGGCAAGATTGGTGGTACCGTGCTTGTTTCCCTGGCAGTGAAAATACCAGCACGAGAAGCCTTGACCCTTGGTATCTTGATGAACACCAAGGGGCTTGTGGAGCTTATTGTTCTCAACATTGGCAAGGACCGCAAGGTGCTTAATGATGAAACATTTGCAGTTTTGGTGTTGATGGCGCTTTTCACCACCTTCATAACCACTCCGATTGTTATGGCTATTTACAAGCCAGCCAGGCGGGCCCCTGCATACAAGCACCGGACAGTCCAGAGAGCCAACAAGGAAAGTGAGCTACGCATTCTTGCTTGCTTCCATGGAAACAGGAACATCCCAACTCTAATCAACCTCATAGAGTCATCTCGTGGGACCCAGAAACAAGGTCTTATTGTGTACTCAATGCATTTAATGGAGTTCTCAGAGCGGTCTTCTGCAATCTCAATAGTGCACAAGGCACGCAGGAACGGGATGCCGTTCTGGAACAAGAACAGTGCCAATGGTACCGACCAAGTTGTGGTTGCCTTTGAGGCATACGAGAAACTGAGTAATGTGTCAATTAGGCCAATGACAGCCATCTCTGACCTACAGACGATCCATGAAGATATCATAGCTAGTGCTGAGCAGAAAAGGGCAGCGCTAATCCTCCTTCCGTTCCACAAGCATCAACGTGTCGATGGGTCTATGGAAACCACAGGTCATGCCTACCAATCTGTCAACGAACGTGTCTTGCGCCATGCTCCATGCTCGGTCGGGATCTTGGTAGACCGCGGGCTTGGTGGCAGTGCTCAAGTATCAGCCAGAGAATTATCGTACACCATTGGTGTTCTGTTCTTTGGTGGGCCTGACGACCGGGAGGCGCTCTCCTATGCCTCCCGCATGGCAGAGCATCCAGGCATAGATCTAGTTGTCCTGCGATTCATTGTCAACTCAACAGATGGTGAGAGCATCAGGGTATCTGTGGATGACTCAGAGGGCTCTAGCGCTGATGAGAAGTTTCTCAATGAATTTAGTGCAAAAGTGGCTGCTGGCAACCAATCAATCACTTTTGAGGAGAAGACAGTGAGACGAAAGGAAGAGGTTGTGGCAGCTGTCAGAGCTATCGGCCGGTGCAACCTATTTGTGGTGGGGCAAATGCCGCCATGCATGCCATTAACCCAAAGGAATGACTGCCCAGAGTTGGGGCCAGTTGGATCATACCTGGCAGCTAGTGAATTTTCAGCTGTTGCATCTGTGCTTGTAGTTAAACAATTTGATCCAACGGCCCCCAGAGATTCTTTTACAATCGAGGGGTCATCTAGTGAAGATACAGATGTCCCAAATACCCCTGCTACCTCCAGTTATGCAAAATGAAATTGTTTATTGGAGATGATATAATGACAAGTTTGTGTGATTTTGTGTCTGTTCATTATTATGCATATGCAAAACTCTTTTGCCAGCAGGGTTGTATCAGATTTAAGTTGTTATAGTAAATATCTCTGCCGTAATTGAAAGGTAATTAGTAAAAATTTAGCTCGCAGAAAAATTCAATTGTCTTTCAACTTGGTAGATTTTGCTTCGGTACGAAAGTCCATTTTTATCGGTCATAATACTGTTTCATGCAAGATTATATTATTTACAGTTTTGTGCATTGAATGTAAGAAATGATGAAAATTAGTACTCATGCTATGCTAGTGACTTTTATGGTTGCAAAAGACTCCTTAAGCCCAAATTTGCGTTTGTAATTAGAGAGAAAAAAATGAAAAAAAAAAAAAGATTATCATGAAATGCTCTAAATCAGGCAGACCAAATTATAGGATAAAACAAGAAAAAAACAATGTTGACATGACCATTCTGAGACAATATAAAGTACCAAAAAACTTGATATACATTATCAATTTCAATGTGAAGGTCATATTTAGTTCATTAACTCATAGCAAACATAATCTACACATGCTTTTTCCCAGATAACTTCACCCCCACCCCACCATGGTTCTCCCTCTCTCTCGTCCTCTATTGGTCGCAGTAACTGATACCCATGGATGCATGCAAATTTTCATTTGTCAAATAATAATCTCATTATACCATTAAAAATATAGCCTCTTTTTACCATGCCATCTCTTACAAACTTCTCATCTGGCTCAAACCCTTTCTCTTTCAACTCCTGAAGTAACTTCTTTCCTTCTTCGAACTTCTCTTCTGATACATAACCCTCAAAGACTGACAGGAAGGTTGCTACATTTGGCTTCATGCCACGCATGACCATCTCAACCAAATACTTGCCAGCTTCATTCAATTTACTCTCTTTCACCAGCCCTTCCATGGCACAAGGATATATCTCATGTTAAAAACTTTAACCTTTTTATTTAAGATTATTTACTCAAACAATGCAATTACAACCAATTTCACTAATTAAAGTATTTGGCATGTAATGCTTCACTTGGGCATTTTGTCAAACATTTTTTATCAATAACATAACATACTTCCACCAACGTTTCCCTCGCTAAATTAACTGCTAACCATACATTATACTGATATATATGAAAATTGGGAAAGAAAAAAGAAGAGAAAACAAACCTTTAATCAGAACAGAAAAGGTATACGCATTAGGCAACACACCACAAGCGAGCATCTTCTCATAAGTCCTGACAGCATTCTTCCAATAGTCCCCACCAGCATTAACATAGGCTTCAATGACTGCCGTGTGGGCCACCACATCAGGCATAGTCTGTTTGTCTTTAATCACACAAAACAATTCGAGCGCCTCGTGCGTCCGCCCGTCCTTAGACAATCCGTCGAACATCTTGATGGCATAATTGGTTAACCCTTCAGTGCGCATTTTATGAAAGACCTCTTGGAGGTTTGTCGGGTCGGAGGGTTCGGGCACAGCGGGCTTGTTTCTAAACGGGTCGTATGGTGGTGGGAGCTTCGACTTGTCGATGGGAGGAGGTGGTGGGTCGGATTCGGATTCTGGTTCGGAGTCGGACCAGTCGAAAGAGGTGGGGTTGTTGGTAAAACGAGAAGTGGGAGGAGAGGAGGTGGAGAAGGGATGAAGAGAGTAAATGGGTTTTAGAGAGCGGAGGCGGGTTGAGGAGGAGATTAAGGATCCGATTCGAGAAGCCATGCTGGTGTTGGATTTCGGAGGGAATGAAAGAAAGGGGAAGGATTTAGTCGTTAAACCCAACAGCAGAGGATTTGACTATTTTGTAGTAAACTGACAGTGGGTCCAATTAATTATTTGATAAACTCTCAAGTCTAAGCGCTTTTTTTGGTTGTAAACTGACAAGTGACAATTTCAATTGGTTTTGTTCTTTTTTACGGAACATAAAGCATACTGATTTAAAATTACAGGCATAAATTTATAGTTTTTTTTTTCAAAATAACATAAAAAAGAAAACAAAATTTATTATTTGTTTTTTTTTTAAAAAAAAAATGAAGTTTCATTCTCTCCTCTGTCACATTATTTCCCCCAACTTACACTAGCTACAATTTTCCTTTCGTGCCTCTCATGTTGTAACACTGAGGAAACTATAGTTTCATCATAATTTTCTCTATTAGTGACATTCGATTTTGACTCGATTAGTTTTTATTATCCTTCTTCACAGCTTGCTTGGTTGGAAATTTGGAACTTTTGGGAGATCTTGCGAGACTAATCTGCAACATTGTTCCTACTCAGCTCTGCAGCTTTTAGGGACTGTGTAAGCATGCTCGCTCACTTATGTTTTTTTTTTTTTTTTTTCTAATTTGGGATATATTTTTTCCTTTTACATAAATATTGATACATATATTGTGTCAGAGGATAATAATGATTGCAGTGCTATCCTTCAAGCCAAATCTGATTCAAGTCAGTTCCGAATTAAGCCCAAATGTTCTAATTTATTACAAAATGTACTTAATAGTTTTGCTCTCAGATACGATTAATTCTCTCTCAAAAAAAAAAAAAGTTTATTAAAGTATTACTGTACCCGGAGTTCTAGGCACTGGCAGGGCCGATGCAGGGTTGTTGGTTTAGGTGGTCCATTCACTGGTACAGGGTTTGTTGGTATTGGAGGAGCAAGGGGAGCTGCAACTGGTGCCTCAGCTTATCCACCTGCTACTGGGCTTGATGATGATGAAGACACGCCTGATGACTAGTTTTTCTGG
The DNA here is from genome assembly GCA_027725995.1 of Rhynchospora tenuis. Lineage (NCBI taxonomy): Eukaryota > Viridiplantae > Streptophyta > Magnoliopsida > Poales > Cyperaceae > Rhynchospora > Rhynchospora tenuis. The sequence goes on along the minus strand of CM050889.1, from coordinate 16,082,564 downwards.
GTCCATTCACCCCATCTGCCCCTCCATCTGCTTCAATTGGTGGCGCCACAGCAAAATCTGAAATCAACCCCAATATCTGTCTTCATAGCTCCCTTCCACAGCCATGACCAATAGAAAATCAATCTTTTTAGTTTTTATATCTAAAATGCTCTGGCTGAGTGTGTAAGCTGCAACATCATTAAAACAAGTTTCATTTAGGTATTTCCATATCATCCAAAGGCTTGCAATGCACCAATATCTCAGTCCCTTAATCTGAGGAGAATTTTCAATTACCCCCCCCCCCCCCCCCCCCCCCAACAATTCTTCCAAATTATTTAGTCTATGAACAATTTGCATTTGTTGCAACAACCATCCCCATATCTGAGCACTCTGGCTACATCAAAACATGAGATGATCAAAAGTCTCTAATTGTGACAATAACAACAGGAAATATCACCCTCCCATACTCTTAATGCTAAATTATCTCTAGTAAGAAGCCTCCTCTCACTATGGATCCACAAAAACATCTTGATTTTGATGGGCACTTTAAGACTCCAAATTAATGTATTATATGGTACCCCTACCCCTCCAAATTCCAGTCATTGATAAATTGACTTAGTTCTAAATCTGCCTTCTTTATGCAGCCCCCAATGTATCTTGTCAGAGGATAAAGAGATGGGTATATGTCTTTATAACCTGTTGTTATAGACATTCAAGCTATTGAATCTGCCTATAGTTTAATTGTCTTCTAAATCTAAGCTTACTCATATTATCTTTTACAATCTCAGCCACTGAAATATTCTGGGATATTTTGTTGTTTCATCTTGTTATCGTTTTGTTCAGTTTGTACCTGTTTTGGCAGTTGGACGTTTTTTTCCCCTTCATTTTCTTGGTAGTTCAGAAGAAGACCTTTGTAGAGTTCTTTTTAATGCATTTAGGCCCCTCTTGGGTTGCTGTGTGATTAAAAAAAAAAAAGACAAACATCGCTCCTTAAATATAAGTTAATAATTTTTTTATTGTTGAATCGATAATAAAATCTGGACATTTTGTCGAACAGCTGTTATGCATAATATGAGATGCAATTATAGCCATCTCAATTCAATGATTCATACATTGTTTCCCTCTCTAAATTAACTGTTAATTGTACATTATGAATAAAACCAAGAAAAGGAAAAAAAGAAGAAAACAAAAACACATACTATAATCAGAATGTAAAAGGTATAGCCATTGGAACATTATTGTAGCATTTAATTTTATATATTTCTGATTGCTTTGACTCTTCTTATAAAAACTCTATAATTTGTAAATACATTTTGTTAAATCAATCTATTTTTTCTGTATTGGTATAACAAAATTCGCCATAGCCAAAGCATGAGGCCTAAATCATGTCAGAGGAATTGTAATGCACAAATAGTACAAACATGGCATTTAATAACAAAGTCAAACTTCTCTTCTTAATTTGGTATCTAGCTATATAAAAAATATTCGCTGTCTTCATTCAAGTTGCAACCAAGATAACAAATAAAAAAAAAAGTTGAGTGTAATTATTAATAACTAAAAGATGCTGTAAACGCCAATGTAGGATTCAGCCTTCAATCATTTTACTTCTGCCTCATTTTGTTATTTATCATAATAATATTTTTCGTCCTAGCCTTTGCCCCAGTTGCAAGCACGATAGAGCCCGATCAATAAAAATTTTAATTTGTTCTGCCCACTATTCTACCATCTTTCCCTACCTATTCTTCCTATTCCTCCCACAATATTCTCCTCTACCTTCATCTCTATTCACCAGTTCACCTTATTTGCATCTCTCTTCATTCTGATTTCTGGTGCACTGAAACTGAGCTCTGCCTCTCTCTGTCACCAAATAGATCAGAGTACTCATATTCATTTTGCCAGTTAGTTTTTCTTTTTTGTTTTTTAAGAATTTTTTTTCTAATAACCAAAATTCCAGTTCTACTCGTTTTCATTGATCTCTCATTATTTTTTTTCTGTTCTATATCAACCTTACTGATGCATGCATTGCACTTAAAACTCATCCGAATTCTCTGACCTTTTACTTTGACTGTTCAACATATTACCTAACTGGCTAACTCCTCCCTGTCCTCCCACTTCTTCATTACCTGAACTCTTCCCTCAAAACTGATGGAGCTGTTGAAGGCAGCGGCCTATTTGGTGCCTTGGCTCGGCAGTAAAGTCGGTAAGCATGTAGCATATCCCTTTAAACTCAGCAGCAACATAAGAACCTTGGAGTCGGCCCTTGAAGAATTACTCGCTCGAAAAAGGGATGTCAAAACTGAGATACTGAATGCTGAGCGTGAAAATGGAGCTCCAACAGAGCAAATCAATTTGTGGCTGAAGGAGGTGGAGGCCATTGAACAAAAAGCAGAAGAGACCCATCAAAAGTATCAGCAACTGTGCCGGTGCATCTGGAACATCTCACCTAATCTCTGGTTGAACTACAAGATCAGTAAAAGGGCGGCAAAGAAGCACGAAGAGGTGATAATTTTGTACCAAAAGAAAGAGACTATTCCAGTGATAATTCATATGCCACCACCATTGGCCCAAGAGATGCCAGTATCCTCGTCAAAATCACCCAATCTAGAATCGGCTCTTCAGGATATTAGAGATAATGCGTACAATATCATTGGCATTTGGGGCATGGGTGGTATTGGGAAGACACATCTTTTGAAGCAGATCAATAACGTGCTCTCTAGAGATGGTGCGTTCCAGGTGGTAGTTTTTGTTACATGTTCCAAAGAGTGTTATGAAGAAAAGGTCCAAAATGAAATAATTAATAAGCTTGCCCTATCCAAGGATGGTAGCATGGATCAAAAACAATGCACAATTTACAACTTCTTGAAAGAAAAAAGTTTTGTGCTGCTTTTAGATGACCTATGGGACCGTGTAAATCTTGATACAGTCGGGATACCTGACCCAATGGAACCAGTTCATACGTCCAAACGAAAGATTGTTCTCACAACAAGATCAACAGAGGTCTGTGGGCAAATGGAGGTTAGGAAAAAAATAAAAGTGGATATTCTGAATTTGAATGATGCATGGTCTCTCTTCATTGAGAAAGTGACAGAGGAAACCATCGATTCAGACCTGATCATAAAAGAGCATGCGGTGGATGTTGTGAAGGAACTAGGTGGGTTGCCATTGGCTCTTATTACTACTGGGAGAGCTATGCGCGATAAAACTGATCATTACTACTGGGAGGAAGCCATTAAGCAGCTCAAGCAGACACACCTTGATGATGTTGAATGGCCGCATGTGAATCAATCGGTGTTTCATATGTTGAAGTTTAGTTATGACAGTTTGAAAAATGATACTCTCAGAAGATGTTTTCTGCATTGTTCGTTATGGCCTGAGGATTTTAGCATCAGGAAAGATCGCCTCATTGAGCTATGGATGGGGTTAGGCTTGATTGATCAACCAGATATACAAGCAGCTTACAACATTGGGTACACTTACGTGAACAACCTACAATCTGTTTGTCTCTTGGAGGTTGATGGTGATTATAATATTAAAATGCATGATATGATTCGTGATATGGCACTATGGATCGCAAACAATTATGGTGTAGATAAAAACAAATGGATTATTGTTTCAGATGGTACTCATAAGGAACTGCAAGAGATAGAAGTTTTCGATGACACCGAAAAATTATTCATCTTGAACAATTATACTGGTATTGTTTCCTTCTCCGTTAAATCTTCCTCTACCAAACTCACCTCTTTGTTGATTAATCACAGCTCCCTAAATGATACAAAGCTCCTCCGACTTGAGTTGTTTCCTCAACTAACCATGCTAGATTTGTCATATAGTAATTTAAAAGCCTTTCCCCTTGATATATGCAAATTGGTACATCTCCAATTTCTCAACTTATCAGGAAATTGCCATGCTACGATGACTGTGCCCGAAGAATTAGAAGCTCTTATCAATTTAAAATATTTTCTTTTGAGGGAAACAGAATATACCTTTCCAAAAAGTGTCCTATCCAAACTGAAATCTTTGAGGATGTTAGATTTAATAAAATATAAAATGCAAGACAACTTTGAAATATTTCCAATACTTGAGGAAGATTTAAAGTGCCTTCCTAAGTTTCAGGCACTAGGAATTACCATTTCCATTTCTAGCATGCTTGATTTCAGCAAGTTGTCTCAGATAAGTGTGCCTCTAAGATGGCTTGTTGTTTCCAAATATAAAGAGAGTTCCTTATCCATTTCTAGTGGCTTTCTTGGAAACTCTCGGTTGCAAAGGTACCTGTTTGACCTTGGTATTAGAGACTCAGATGATATCCAGTGTGTAATTTTTGAAAGCGAAAACCAAAGCATTTGTCACCTTGATAGACTACAAAATCTATCCTTTTCTTGGATGAAGAATATGAAAGAGTTAATATGGAAGAGTTTGGACCCAAAGGATGTCTTTCCCAGACTGGAATTTCTAGAATTTCGTTCTTGCATTCAACTGCAAAGCATTTCATGGGTTATTAATCTCCCACGCATTCGACAAATCATAATAGATCATTGTACACGTATGAAGCAATTGGTCAGCGTGGATGAGCTGAAAAATAGTGGCATTAATGTAATTCAACATTCCTTCCCATTCTTGAAGAATTTGCACTTAACTTCTATTGGTGACCTAGAAATTATTTCTGATCCCATGATTACGTTCCCAGCGTTGGAGTTTCTAGATGTTTTTAAGTGTGAAAAGTTAAAGAAACTACCTTTCGAACATAGCAACCCCCCAAGAAAATTGAAATTGATACGTGGCAGTGAAGAATGGTGGAATAATATAGAAATGGAGGATGCGAGTCATAGATCTTTACTCCAACCATTTTTCAAAAAATGGAATTGAACAATTCTGTCTGACATTTGGGAACTTTTTTGTCATTGTATTTCTCATTAAATTGTACTACTTAATTCAAAAAAGTTTCTCAATTGTTTTTTCATTGTATTTCTCATAGAGATTAGCTTATAGATAGATAGGAGGAGAAGGGTTTTTTTTTTCTGTTAGATTTGCGTTTATTTGTACTTTGGATATTTGCTTTTCTCAATAAAAAGTGATGGGTTAAAACCCACTTGATTCAAAAAATGGAAGTCATGAACAATATATTGTGTCTGACATTTTGGGAATCTTTTTGTCATCGTATTTCTCATTGATTGTGTTGTTCAGTGTGATGTAATAAAAAGCGGAGAGAAGAGGTTATTGTACCAGTTAAATGGTAGTACTTAATTCAAAAAAGTTTCTCATTGATTCTGTCATTGTATTTCTCATTAAATCGTATTTCCCATAGAGAGTAGCATATAGATAGATTGGAGGAGGGTTTTTTTATCTGTTAGATTTGCGTTTATTCGTACTTTGGATATTTGCTTTTCTCAATAAAAAGTAATGGGTCAAAACCCACTTGATTAAAAAAAATTGTCTGACATTCTCATTTGAGACATTATACGAAAAAAAATAGTGTCTTATTTATACATCAATGATTTGTTACCATTTGAGAAATGATTTTTCACTTTAAGTTTAGGTTTTTAGTCATTCGGCAAATGATTGTTATGGAAATTGATTTCTACCATCGTAGAAATGTCATCGCTGAGTCGCTCCGATGGTTTTCATCCAGCGCAGTTATATTTCGTGCCTAAATGTTCAGTTTGATAAGTACAAATGTTCCGCTATTTGAGTATAACTGTTCAGTTGCAATAAAAAATATAAATATTATAAGAAAAAATATTTATTTTATTAAGTATAAATGTTTAGTTTAGCAAATACAAATATTCAATTGGGTAAGTACAAATGTTCTGTTAATTGAGTATATATGTTCAATTAGTTGCAATAAAAAAATATAAATGTTATAAGCAAAAATGATAACTTGGATAAGTATAAATGTTCAGTGTAGTAGGTACAAATGTTCAAGTTATTATATATAAATGTTCAGTATGACTTTTCGATTTTTTTAATAGGTGAGCGAAGGGGTCATGAACCGGACAAAAAACACATAAAAAATTAGAAGGGGTCATGAACAGATCCGGTTCAAATAAATTTTTTTCAACTCTGCCCATGACGCGTCTCTCTCCAAAACTAACTCACGATTCTATATAATAAAACAATTAGTTATTAAATTGAACAGTTGTAACAGACAACTTTTGATTGAACACTTTTGATTATTAAACTGAACACATTTGGTTATTAAATTGAACAGTTGTAACAGACAACTGCTCTGTTCAGTGATGGCACGCGATGACAAATCTAACGATGGCACTTATCATTTCTGATTTGTTATTGTTTTAAACTTAAGGTTTTTATGTATACTCGTAAAATGGCTCTATGTTGTAATTTGGAAGAAAAAAGCGCTTATTTTTTTTTTTGAAGTTTGATGGAAACCCTCCATCCATAAAGCAATTTGTGTATTTTTTTTCCCCCTTCTTTCAAATAGTTACACGTTGGTGTTGAGTGAGTAATTAAGTAGCACAAGCCAAAGACCATACAATTTGCCGTATGTATTGAAAGAGTGTTTAAATCTAGTCTTTTCTTTTTAGTGGTATGTCTAAGTTTAAAATTTGAACCTAGTAATAGATGATAGCCCTTCACTTTTTTTATCTACAGTGTCATTTTTCATTTCCAAATTTTCGATTGAATTATCCGAACCATCGCCGCAAGAATCACACGGATGTGTTAGGAAGTGTTTAATTCTATTTTTGTGCCATCAAATAGCAAGAAACAACAACTAAACACAAGGGATCTAGGTTTCAACATCATTCACAAGCATTTCAAGATGAGAGTAGGAATAATTGTACCTCTCATGAAATCGCATTCATGAGGCTCGAATCCATGGCATGGGAGTCGATGGCGTGCCTTCTCCACCACCACCACCATGGTTGTGCCGCCGGCCTCGAGTCCACCAAGGAGATTAACCACGTTCTCAAGGTATGTGCTAGCACACCTAAGAACAAGCCTAATCCCATTAGCTTTCTCTCTTCTAGCAATTAAATCTTTCATTTAAATGGAGAAGAGAGCTCAACACATGAGCAAAAGAGGGAGAAAAGAGGAGGTTTGTGGCAGCCACAAAGGGGAGGAAGAGAGGAGAGAGAAAGGCTAGCTCTTGGAGCCTCCAAAGGGGTCCTTTTATAGAGCTCAAACCCTAGGGAAAACTTCCCCAAAATTACACCTCTTGCCACCCTATGGCTGGCCACGAATTGGGCCTATATGGGCCACCTCACAATCTCATTTGGGTCTTTAATTCACCTAATTAAAGTCCCATTAGGTTGCTCTATAATTGGATTATATATTTTCCTATTAAATAACGGCCCAATTAATCAATATAACCATTTATATTGAAATGTGTTGATCTAAAATTAATTATTAACTCATTAATAATTATTTTGGAATTAGATAATGCATTAATTTATTTCTATATGATCTCTTTGACTTAATTAATTATAACGGTTCATAACGGTATATAATTAATTAATCAACTCATCATATTTCCGCAATACTCACTGTTGCGAATAAATAGATAATGCACTGTGTGGTCAAAGTCCTATTTGTGTGACCCTTTGAGGATTTATGCTATGTTGGCCATGGAGAATAAATCACTATTTATTTCCAATAATCATAAGCGGTATCTAGCAACACGTTATGATTCCCAATTCGCATAAATAGTGTACCGTTATAATATTTCAATCCTGCATAAGAAATATAAGTATTTCCTTTGTCTGATTCTTATGTCACATGATATCATTGTATAATCCAAGATAGGAGTGTGTCATTCTTGCAGATTATATATTTCTTGATCTAGAGTTGATCGTCTAGTTTGCATGCATACAATCCAACTCCATCAAGGGGCCCAAACAGATATCATCACTCACTAGGTATACTAATGAGGGACATACGGTTTTCTTGATGAACAACTTTTCCCCGCACAATTCAAGAGAACATAAATAAAGTCCTTATAGCAGCCTTTATCAGGAATCAACGTTAGACGATATTTATTGAACCTATCCTCATGTGGAAAAGGTGAACATCTCAAACTTAGAATCAAACTTATATGAAATAAACAATGACACTTAACACAATCCATATGTTTATTTCATTGGGTCAAGTCCTGTACTATGTTCTAATAACATACACATATGCAATTAAGTTGGTAACTCCTTACCTATGATTTGTAGAACTTAATCATCACTTAACTTGCATACTAATCTTTTATGATAATTAATGTTCCTTGTTAATTATCAAGATTATGGACGATTTAGATTTATTATTGTCATTCTAATGAATGATCCACAGAGATCTACAATTCAGATCCTCAACCTGAATGATCTGTCAATAATAAACTCTAGGAACAAATAATCAAATATCATCATTAACATAAACTAAGAAAATAAGTCATTAAATATTGACTTCTAGGACATAACTCCAACAGGATGGAGTTCGTGAGAGAAGAACGGTGTTGTTTTAGTTGACTGTGGACCGGGTGTTCTTCATTAAATGTGGATCGGTATTCAGTTCTGTTTTTTTTCACGTGTATTGACACAATGGTTCATGGCATTAAATGGTGCTCTGTTTTTTCTTCCTTACTATTTCCACCGAATCTCTTTTTTTTCCGTACTTTTCTTCTTTGCGGTGGGCATTGATTCTCCTTTCTCAACCAACCAAGCAGAAGAAGGAGAAAGAGCGGATGGGAGGAAGAGAGAGCAATGGCGATGGAGGCAAGCCGCAGAAGGTGAGGCGATTGAAGGGGGAGAGGGCAGCGTCAACGATTGGCGGCGATGGGGGTGAGAATGATTGGCGGCAATGGAGGGTGAGTGATTGCTCTGATTTCCTTCTGATTAGACCTATTTCATGATTTCCTTTCTCTTTCGAAAATTCTAATCCTATCCCGTTCCGTTCCCTCCACCTGTTCTCTCCTTCAGACCCCACCACCACCACCACCACCACCACCTAATCTCGATGCCTCCTCTCCTCCCAACTCCCAGTCCCCACTCACCCAGCTCTGCCGCCGCCTCTCCCTCAAGCTGCCCCTTCCAGGGTATTTCGTTTACTTTGTGGCCGTGGGCACCAAGAAGAAGCCCATCCACAAACCCGACTAGATGAAGGAGACCATTCCCGGTGGCTCCAAGTACACTGCCATCTAGGCCAAATTGAGGAAGCTCAATTTGCACGCCGTCTGCGAGGAGGCCCGCTGCCCTAATTTGGGTGACTGCTGGTCCGGCGGCGACACTGGCATGGGCGAGTACTGGTCCAGCGGCGACACTGGCACTGTCACTGCTACTATCATGATCCTTGGCGACACCTGCATCCTGTTGCACAGCATCTTCAACGTCAGATGCATCGAGAGGTAAACAATTACTCCTAATTTTGGAATGTTTTCCTTTCTTATTTATTCTTTCTTAAGTTATGCATGCTGATGGATGACTCCCCTTCTCTCTCAGCCAGGCCGTGGACCCATTCATCAGACAAGTGATATCTCATATTTATACTATTATTTTGGCCAGACTTTACATCTAAATTGTGACTGAAACCATTAAATCCACTGTGTTGTGTTCTACATTTGTCAAGATTGGGTACTGTCGTGGAATTTGTCTTGTTTTGCAGAAACTTGGTGGATAGGCCACAATAATGGTATCAAATGGAGAATCTACAAGAAGGAAATGATCAAAAGCAATTCATAGCATTGTGAAGCTTATTCTAAGCTTTCCAACGAGCTTTGAATCAACTCAATCGGGGTCCAGATGAAGAAGTTATGCCCCAAACACTGCGCAATGCTGGATGCACATGAATTCGGACCGCATTACTACCAATTCGGACCGAATTGCCATACTGGAAATTCTCTGTTTTCTCAATACGGTCCGAATTCCCTTGAATACGGTCCGTATTCCATACAAAGAAAGTTCTGTCGACTTTGGAAAGGAGTTTTCTCTTATGGCAAGATCTCTAATGCGATTGGCAAGTTGGGAAACACCTCTAGGGCGTCCAGAGACAGAAATGAGAGCCAAGGTTGCTATATATACGTCTCTATTGCTTGGGGAGCACTTCTTCCTCCATCCACCATTATTGACCATTCTACCACCTCCCACCACTGTTCTCACGCCGAAAGGCGTGGGATTTCCACTTTTCCATCAGCACTCGACCCTGGCAGCGACTTTGGAGCGACTCTAGACGCGACGGCGATAGATTCAATCCAACCACGACTTCAGACTTCGGTTCAAATAGGAGTAAAGCAGGATATTGTTGTATCTCTTCCTTTTCTCTTATTTATTGTTGTCATGAAGTTTGTATCTTGTTTTACTATTATTTATGTGCTGTTTGAGACTATGTTAGGCTAGACTTTTGTTGTCTTAGGAGTAGATGTAGCTTATGTTTTGGTTCGTTATGGATACTTGTTGTTGATTAGTAATGCTATTTACTTGTTGGAGTTTTATATCTTATGCTTATGTTTAGAATTGATTATTTAATTGTGTTTCTTAATGGATGAATGGCCACATCTTGTTAGGACTAAAACATAAATTAATAATTAAAACTTGCATAGGTAATTCGAGATAGGTTAAAAGACGAAAGTCAATCAACTTGTAACTGAAAGGTGAAGGTTTCTATTAGAACGACAGTTTATAATAGATGTCTCGCAGAAAACAACAAATAAACTCAAGTAAGTCTACCAACATCACGAAAGTTGAGGTACAATACACTTGATGAGGGTTAACACTAGGTTCTATACCAAATACCGTGTCCAATAGGCGAAAGCGGAGGACTAGCGAGTTTAGGTATGGCTAGATGGACCTTTAGCACCAACTAATCAAATCAACAAGCAGAATATAGAGTTTACGCAGTGGAATACGGATCGAATTGGACACAATACGGACCGTATTGGTGGATCAGAACACGAAAGTGCTACGATTCACAACCCTGTGACCAATCCTAAGTGAAATCGAATCCTAAGGCATTTTTAATTGCATATTTTAAATCCAGAAAACAACAAAAATATTTATTTTATTTATTTTAGTCAATTGCATCATTTCTTCAATTGTTTCATATATACCAAAACACCATAAAAATGTATCATCTAGCTTTAGTAAAAGGATAAGATTAGTATTCATCACCGTCTCTGTGGGTTCGACACCTTTGCTTTACTCAAACGACTAGTCAGGTAAACAAGGTTTTCTTTTGACCCTGGTTTATACCTCGATCAAAATGGCGCCGTTGCCGGGGATGGTAGCATGATATTAATTCCTTATTTTAGTAGCTAAAGACTAGATTTATTTATTTATTTATTTTATCATAAAAAAAGAAAAAAATAATCTCACTTGTATCACCATGTTTCACTCTTTTCAGGAATATGATCATGATATGGAGGACAATTGGAGTGAGCACGATGACCCTTGTACTTACCAAACGGAGCATGCACCACATCACATGATGGGACCCAATCTTCCAATGGCTCGACTAAAACATCAAGTTGATGCGGTGAACAATATAATAAGGGCAATGCGTGATGAAAGACACAATGACATGCGACATGCAGGCACTAGCACATCACGAGCTGCACGAAAAAGGAATTTGAGCATGCACTTGGCATCTCACTCGACCACATGGCACGCCGAACGCCTTGGTGCAAGACCCGAACACAATGCATGCAACTTTGGTTTGACTAATAACTCTTGTTTCTCTTGCTATAATGAAATCTCAATGTCTCGACATGACTCTAGGTCGACTTTCTTTTCTGAAACTTATAATTCTCAATTACCTTTGCAAATGTCACATGATGAATTAAGATTTGAAGATTTTATGGACAATCAAATAAAGAAAAATGAGGAAATTCTTGGAAGATTGAATTCTCTATCATCAAAGTTTAACAATCTTGACAAATATGCCACACAAGTAGAAAAGATGTTTGAGAATGATATTGTTCAAGAGACGTGTTCCTCATATAGCTCACAAGATAAACAAAATGATAAAATGACATTGCGAGGTAATGAAGAATTAGAAAGTTTTAGTTCTCTGAAATAAATTGCAATATGCTATGAGACTGATAGTGATGATGATACTCAATTTGAAACAAATGAAAAACAAGAGAAAAATGAAGAACCAAAGTATGTAGCACCTCTGTCTATTTCTCTCCCAATTTTCATTCCACTTAGATTAACTTATATTGATAAATCTAATGAGTTGGAATTGAAGGATCCTCCAATAGTTTCTATTATTGATGAATTTGACAAGAAGAAAGATGGTGATAACCCTCTCGAAGTCGAGGCATCCGACGCAACAAATGACAAGTTCACCAAATTCGACTTGAGCTCTCAACTTGCAAAATGCTTGAAGAATTGTGATGCGATGGAAGGCAATGAATCACAAATTAAGTATCACATCGCAATCGAGCGAAGCAAGATGACATCTAAACAAGGAAGCACCAAGCATGTTTCAAAAGTCTATCTCAAGTACTTTTGGGTGAATTATGATGCGTTAACCGGCCGTAAAGTGAAGATAAGATTAACACGAGAGGTGGTCAAGCTCGTGACCTAAAACAAACGCTTCTTGGGAGGCAACCCAAGTTCTAAAATTTTCATTTATTTATTCCTTTAGATTTTCTATCAAAAAAAATATATATATCTCTCTTGGTTGGTTTGAACTTCATTGTTGGATATGCAGATTTTGATTCGTTGTGGATGTCCTACTTACAACTCGCGCTAGAGCACCACGGGTCGAGTAAAATAAAGCGCACGACCCACGCACGACCTCATGCGAGTTTCATGCCACAAGAAAATAGCCACAATGCTGCCACGTTGTTGCCACGATGTACTCACGCCGAAGCGCTACTACCCCACACCAAATAGAGCTGAATTGATGTTGAAATTCATGCCATGATCCAGTGAGTTTCCTTTTTCCTCCTTTTTATTTTCCCCTGTGATTGTATTGGGGACAATGCCTTGAATTAAGTTTTGGGGGGAAGGAAGGAAAAATGAAACAAACACGAAAATTTTGATTCCTGTCATCTCAATTCGGACTGTATTCCAGCCAATACGGACCGAATTCTTCTCAGAAAAATTTTACAGAACATTTTTCACTTCTCAATACGGACCGAATTCTCATGAATACGGACCGTATTCCTCTGTCAGTTCAAAACAGCATTGATTTTACACTCCAATTCGGTCCGAATTCCTTGTTGAAATTTCTGAAAAGTCACAAATGCCTTTTAATTATTTTGAAATAAGTTAGAAATATAATTAAGTGTACCAATGGTTTGTTTTTGAGAAAGTTCACGCTAAAGACCTTGAAATTCTTCAAAATCCATTAAAGTTCAATAATTTTCGAAAACTCTCGTTTGTTAAGAGATTTCAAACTAGTTTGTGTGCAATGGACCGAATGGATTTGAAATTGCATTTGATTGGATTTGAAAATTGGTTGCTTGATTTGCTTAAACATAAGTTAGTCGAAACTACAACCTTTCGCCGAGTGAACGGATTTATGTTTTACAAACTTTTGTTCAAAAAGAGTTTTTATCGACTTCGAAAATTATAAGATGGTCTAGACTTTTGGAAATCATTTTTAATCGCTTGAATCACCAACAAGCAACCTTAAATTGAATAAATCTAAATAGTTGCGAAAATGAAGGTGCGAAGGGACTTGCAATTCCAAATAAAAATTCCACAAATATTGGAGGGTGGAACAAAAAATTTCCATAGTGGACCGTGGCGGTAAGGCGTAAAAACCGGTCCGACCTCCCCAGTGCGTCATGTGCTGGTAGCTCAATCCAAGTCCCAATAGCGTAAAACCTTAAGTGATGTAAATCACCGCGACTCGACTTGCACGAAATAAATTGGTGAAAACAAAAAGTTTTGAGTTAGATTCATTATAAGATTTCCGACTTTGATAAATCTTCTTTACAAATTTTTGTGAGACATGGAAAAGAACGGGCGAATAAAATTAGGTTTGCATTTTGTTTGACAAAGGGAAGCTAGAATCCATGACATGCAATTAAAATTCTAAGGACCAAGAGCCACACGAATTGGCACGAAACGAACTTAACCCTTGTTTGAGAAAATCGATTGAACAATCTTGAAAGCGTGATTAACTTGCAATTTGGTACAATTAATTAAATTTCTGACTTACATTTTAGTTTTGATATAAAGTCTAGGTATAGTCTATTCTTCCAAATTTAGGATTTTGCTTGAGGACAAGCAAGTTTTAAGTTTGGGGGGATTTGATATCTCATATTTATACTATTATTTTGGCCAGACTTTACATCTAAATTGTGACTGAAACCATTAAATCCACTGTGTTGTGTTCTACATTTGTCAAGATTGGGTACTGTCGTGGAATTTGTCTTGTTTTGCAGAAACTTGGTGGATAGGCCACAATAATGGTATCAAATGGAGAATCTACAAGAAGGAAATGATCAAAAGCAATTCATAGCATTGTGAAGCTTATTCTAAGCTTTCCAACGAGCTTTGAATCAACTCAATCGGGGTCCAGATGAAGAAGTTATGCCCCAAACACTGCGCAATGCTGGATGCACATGAATTCGGACCACATTACTACCAATTCGGACCGAATTGCCATACTGGAAATGTTAGAAAATGCTCATATTTTAATTTTAGATTAATTACAACTAATTAATCACCATTAACAACAAGCAAATCAATAGATCTAGTGCTAAAGCAATCACACATCCAATCAAGAGAGAAGGTAGGAGAAATTGTACCTCTCATGAAATCGCATTCATGAGGCTCGAATCCATGGCATGGGAGTCGATGGCGTGCCTTCTCCACCACCACCACCATGGTTGTGCCGCCGGCCTCGAGTCCACCAAGGAGATTAGCCACGTTCTCAAGGTATGTGCTAGCACACCCAAGAACAAACCTAATCCCATTAGCTTTCTCTCTTCTATCAATTAAATCTTTCATTTAAATGGTGAAGAGAGCTCAACACATGAGCAAAAGAGGGAGAAAAGAGGAGGTTTGTGGCAGCCACAAAGGGGAGGAAGAGAGGAGAGAGAAAGGCTAGCTCTTGGAGCCTCCAAAGGGGTCCTTTTATAGAGCTCAAACCCTAGGGAAAACTTCCCCAAAATTACACCTCTTGCCACCCTATGGCTGGCCACGAATTGGGCCTATATGGGCCACCTCACAATCTCATTTGGGTCTTTAATTCACCTAATTAAAGTCCCATTAGGTTGCTCTATAATTGGGCTATATATTTTCCTATTAAATAACGGCCCAATTAATCAATATAACCATTTATATTGAAATGTGTTGATCTAAAATTAATTATTAACTCATTAATAATTATTTTGGGATTAGATAATGCATTAATTTATTTCTATATGATCTCTTTGACTTAATTAATTATAACGGTTCATAACGGTATATAATTAATTAATCAACTCATCATATTTCCGCAATACTCACTGTTGCGAATAAATAGATAATGCACTGTGTGGTCAAAGTCCTATTTGTGTGACCCTTTGAGGATTTATGCTATGTTGGCCATGGAGAATAAATCACTATTTATTTCCAATAATCATAAGCGGTATCTAGCAACACGTTATGATTCCCAATTCGCATAAATAGTGTACCGTTACAATATTTCAATCCTGCATAAGAAATATAAGTATTTCCTTTGTCTGATTCTTATGTCACATGATATCCTTGTATAATCCAAGATAGGAATGTGTCATTCTTGCAGATTATACATTTCTTGATCTAGAGTTGATTGTACATGTTGGCCAAACAATCCAAACTCCATCAAGGGGCCCAAACAGATATCATCACTCATTAAGTATATTAATGAGGGACATACGGTTTTCTTGATGAACAACTTTTCCCCGCACAATTCAAAAGAACATAAACAAAGTCCGTATAGCAGCCTTTATCAGGAATCAGCGTTAGACGATATTTATAGAACCTATCCTCATGTGGAAAAGCTGAGCATCTCAAACTTAGAACCAACAACATATGAAATAAACAATGACACATAACACAATCCATATGTTTATTTCATTGGGTCAAGTCCTGTACTATGTTCCAATAACATACACATATGCAATTAAGTTCGTAACTCCTTACTTATGATTTGTAGAACTTAATCATCACTTAACTTGCATACTAATCTTTTATGATAATTAATGTTCCTTGTTAATTATCAAGATTATGGACGATTTAGATTTATTATTGTCATTCTAATGAATGATCCACAGAGATCTACAATTCAGATCCTCAACCTGAATGATCTGTCAATAATAAACTCTAGGAACAAATGATCAAATATCATCATTAACATAAACTAAGAAAATAAGTCATTAAATATTGACTTCTAGGACATAACTCCAACAATCTCCCACTTGGCCTAGAGTCAATCAATAGTGACTTCTAGCCAGTGAAGAATTTAGAACAATGTTATATATCCATATATATATATGTCTCCAACCTCAAAAAATATTATACGCTTAAAGCAAGTTACTCATACGTCCATCACGTATGGATGCACAATTGCATCTCATATATCGCTTAAGGTAGAGGTTTAGTTAGAGTGTTCGCTGTGTCCGCGAACTTATTCAATTTTGTTTGACCCTGTATACATATATACTCCTATATATGTGTTCTTGATCATCATCATGTGAGATCAAGTGACATCGTCATAGATCTTAGTTGGATCACCAATTTAATATTGGGTTCTTCAAGTTTAAGCTATGGTTCGAGATGCATAGAACCATATTAGCTTGACTGAGAACTTCACGATCCATACTACATTCTTTCATTGCTTCACAAGTTGCTATATATTTTTGTTTTGGTGACGGAAACGGTTGTAATATCCCATTTAGAACACCTTCTAAATTTACAACACCACATTAAACAAAATATGTAGCTCAATTGTATTTATATCAATCTTTCGAAAACTAGCATCAATATAACAATTTATATGAGCTTTCTTTCATCTTGTCAGATGAAAAACATATCACCCTTTCTCATAAGATACTCGAGGATATTCTTGATTATTGTCCAAATGTGTTTTTTGTTTGTATCCAGTTGACAACTGCTTGTCATACTCCTTGGGTACAACACATAGGGGCATGTGCATAAGTATGGCGTACGTAATGAAACTCATAACAGAAGGATGTTCGAATTGTATCGTGCACTCTTCTCGAATTGAGTTGCAACACACCGATTAGAGCTCAAGTGTATGCCATACAACGTGGTTAGACATCCTTTCTAGGAGTCTATCTTTTTGTGTAACTATAACACCTTGTCATTATATGCACATTTTCCTCAAACCTGACATCCATCATAATCTATCTCCATAGATTTTGTTTCCTTGGATTTAGGTGACTTACCCAAGTTCTCTATTGAGTAAACATTCTCCAATGAGATCTTGACAATATTCATTTCTGTATTTTTTATTCCCAATTAATGTGTTGTATCTTGTACAATACATGTAACATAATAATGCTCCCACTTAATATCTTGTCTATACAAGATGCTTTTGACGAAATTCAACTCCTTGACTTACTTGTCAAAAATGTTTATTCCAGTTTCCACAATACTTGCTTCAATTCATCAATTGATCTTTGAAGCATATATATATGTGTTTCTAGCAATACAACAAATCCTCGGTTTGTGTCAAATACACAACAACTTCCTTCATTCAATCGAAGAAGGCGATTTTTGATGTATCTTTCCATATATCTATATATACGAAATATAACTATTGCTAGAATGATCTTTATTGACTTATACACAGCTACAAGCGAGAAGCCGTGCTTTGTACATGGTCAACTCGTTATCGACTTAGACATAGCAACAATCATGAACTTGTGCTTTGTACATAGTCGACTTGCTATCCATATCTATCTTTCCTTTAAAGATCTAAATGTTCTAGATGGATCGCTCCTTCTTGAACATCAATCAAGGTCTATACCTTGTTGTTATGTATATGGATTGTACTTAAAGATCATACATATTCAAATCATATTTGTGGAATCGGGTCTTTCCATCGCTTCTGTATTTATCAACGGATCCTCATATGTCAAGTACGAGGATGTTGTGAAGCCTATGTACTTTTCAGTTTAGGCAGTTCACTCTCGTTGATCTTTGTAGGATTGGTGCTTGAGGTCAACAAACTACTTCTACAACATCTTGTAGAGTAAGTTCTTGATCCTAATATATTGCACGAGTTTCTCGAACATCATCCATTTGTGAGATGTTTGAGTACTCTTTAGAAGCAAGCGTGCTTATAAACTTCTTCCTTTCACAACTACTTGTGAATTAAGTTCCGCTCAACTCCCACTAAACACCATGTATGGAGTGACAAGTTTCCCATAAAGGTACTTCTTGTAGTGACGCATAAACTCCTTTAATGCTCAATTTACTCCCACTACTTCTTCTTGAGAATGTTATTCCTTAAGATTACGTTATGATGAGCAACAACTACCTTGTTCTTATCATGTTCATAGAAGTAGTACCTTTTGGCTAATTCAAGATATCCTACAAAATAATAAGCGTCTTATTTGGGTCCAAGCTTATCAATCAATCGAACCTTGAAATAAGCTTCTCAACACCAAATCTTGAGAAACAATATACCTAGAGATCGGATCTCGTAAGATGTCTTTCTCAATAGACTTCAATGGAATTTTTATTTAGTGTAAACAATATTGTCCTCAAACACAAATCCCTTACATGAGTCGAACAAATCAATTTGATTTATTACCGATCGAACTATATCAAACAATGTTCGATACCTCCATCTTTGGATACATTTTTCAATGTTCCTCATGGAGCGAGTAATGAAACGTATTTCATACTCTTTAGGTAATATATCAAACTATATGACTTAACTATTTACCATGATCCATTTTAAGACTTTTTGCTTTTATTGAATAGTTTTTCAACTTTACTCTTGAAATTCTTTTGATCTTGTCAAAAGATTCATACTTATACCATATCAAATAGATACGTTAATATCTACAATGATCGTTGGTCAAGTGGTAAAGTGTCAACAACCTTTCAATTGCAAAAGTACCCATAGGTCTATATACATCAATATGTATAAGTCTTAATCAAGTTACTTGTCCTTTAAACCTTCGTAGTTCAAAGACGCTTTTGTCATTTAACAAACACGATTCGCATGAATTTCAATTCATTTGCAATCGAATTGATTTACGAGCTCCACGTTACGTAGACTCTCATAATGCAATTCTTGTTTATATTCGACTAAGCGACTATTTTACATACAAGTCAAATACTTTATGTGAAGTC
This sequence comes from Rhynchospora tenuis, assembly GCA_027725995.1. Lineage (NCBI taxonomy): Eukaryota > Viridiplantae > Streptophyta > Magnoliopsida > Poales > Cyperaceae > Rhynchospora > Rhynchospora tenuis. The sequence continues at coordinate 16,063,338 of CM050889.1, read as the reverse complement.
TTACATATTTGTCATTCAAAATTTGTTTATCTATTTCAAGCAAATTCAATTAAGATGCATGAAATCTTATACACAAATTTATAACAATAAGAGAACAACATTTCTCTATTACAAAACATGATCATCCATCATCAAATATGAAACGGAGATAAGGTTTTATGAGATGTTTGGAATAAGGTATACAACCTCAAATTCCTAAACAAACTCTTTACTTAATAAAGATAACTCTACGTATTCAATGGTAGCGGCTTAGACGTATAAGCCATTTCCAAAACGGAGTTTACTTTACTTATCTCGAACTTTCTCTTATTCATCATTGCCTACACATTTCGTTAAATGCGAGCACATGAACTAGCACCTAATTACTAGTGTGAATTAGAGATAGTGAGATAATTTGAACGACAAATATCTTAAGGTTTAGAACATCATGGTATTTCGAACAACCTTTCAAATGCCTCCCATAAATGGCAAATGAAACATCTCATGTGACACATGGTCACTAGTGAGGGTCTCAAAGTTTCAACTCATATCTTGGTGAAGTATTCCTTTAATACTTAACCAATTACTTTTAGCACTAACAAGTGTGCGAACAATATATCCTTTATCCATAGAAAGAGATTGTATGACAATATCAACAATCCTTGATATTGGAGATCTTAATATCTCTAGTTGTCAATTAGCTACTCAAACCTTTCGGTTCGCAAGCTAATGAAACATTTATCTTCTTATAAGAAGAGTCTCTTGATTAACTCCATTACTCAATCATAAATGATTGAGTCTATATTTACTTTCTCTAAGAACTTCTTCTTAAATGGATGAGAGTGTAGAAGTCTAGTCTAGTCCTTATGAATTCTCCAATTCAAAGGTCTAGAACTTCTAAAAGGATATAAGCATTCGTTTTATTGAATAATTTTCGTCAAAACTAATCAATCATTACGAAGCTATGTTCGGGAAGTCGAGGAACGTTTTGGGATTAAACATGTACAAGTTTCTCCTTTCCAAGAACATGTCTTAGAAATCGGTATTTCTTCTCCAAGTAAATACCTTAGAAACGAGCTTGAGGTTTTCAAAGATTGATCGCAACGAAATTAACATATTTAATATCTATAACAATTTCAATTTAAGGTCATTTAGTTTATGCAATGTTTTATTTATAATGATAAACAAAACTCCCACTACATTTATTTAAAGTCCCTAATGTAGTCGGTTTCCAAGATCCTCATTTTCGTTGAAATAGGGGACAGCGTCGGCATGACACCTAAAACAACTAGATAAGGTAGGTTCTCCAACCAATCATATCTTGTCCATATGATTCTTGGTTTGCGAGATATCACAAGTATATCCACAAACTTCGTCCCAACGTCCAATCCGAGTGGGTCCGTTGTAAAGCAACTTCTCTCTATTTGCTCCTAGTAAATCCGATTTACACCCCGACTACAATGATGGACTACGATGTCCGCGTCGGCAGGAATGCATCAATAGACAATCAATTGTATTGAAGGGGATAGAGAGAAGGAGGACGATTTGGCTAAATCAAGTTAATTTGGGACAAAAGCAATTACGTGACTTTGTTTGGTGGTCGTGTAAGCATACACCCATACCTACCTATGACAATTCAAGGCATTCACAAACAATCACATAATAATAAGCATCTCAAACATTGCCGTGGGTTTGTATGGCTCCCGCTTGCATTAGTCTCCGTCGCATCTCCATGTAACGAAACTAATCTAATCAAGCCCTCCCACTAATTACTAAGATCCTATCTAATAATTAAGGGAAATAAATACATGTGATAAAATTCTAAAACCCGCCTAGGCCTTAGGGGCATGCAAGCCTCACAAGTTACATCAAGAATTAACCAATTAATTATCAAGGCACCTTAGGCCACTTTACAAGCAATCACATGCATTCACAACATTTTACAACACACAAGGCATTGACATCTTGAGCCATATCAAACCCACATCCTCCTACAAAACAAAGTTAGCACATATACAATATACATGATTCACTTGCTCTTAATTAATTTCATTAATTAGAATCTTTGTGCATACTTGTTGCTCAAGTTTTTCGAATGCAAATAAGGCTTAACCTTAACAACTAATTGTTTAAGCCCTTTTAAATTAAATCCAACCATCAAAACAGAAAGGAGGGTATTTAAGGAGTCTTTTAATTAACCTTTCATCAAATTGATTAATTAGAAATTATTTTAACTAATTAAAATACAAAATTCGGGGCCCGAAAAAATTCAAAATAATTCGGTCTCCAAAAAATCCGAAATAAATCCAGAGAACTCCTTACAAAGATTGTGGTTACCTGTAAAAATCTCAAGGAGAGATCAATTATCATCAGGGAGAACCAAAAAAGACAAATTCTCATATCGTGCGCGAAGCACCGTTAGAGAAAATTCTGTTATGGGTCTCAACCTTTTGATCTGTATGATCATCCCTTTGATATTTTTCCAGCAAACAATTTACATAGAAAAATACTACATACAATAGGCTATCAATCCATGAAAAGAAAATCCACAAGTTATATTCAAGATCAACGAGATAACAAGCATTTAAGCAAGGTATCCTGTTCTGGAACTGACCGTCGACCAAAAAGGTTTCACTCGGTTGAGGTATCAAATCTCAATGAAAATCTATGAAATTAATTTTCACAGATTCCAGACTTAAAGGAGAACATTTCCATTTTAACACTTTTCCATAAAAGTTTCTCAATAAGTACAGTTTTTCAAAACAATCAGTTTGTTTGAAAAAACAGATCTGACAACTTCATCACTTTTCATCCTTGAACGCCCACATAATATCCGAAATATGCAACAAAATTTACATATCCAGAAAGAGCATCAAGTTTAGATTAATCCTATCTAAAAGTTCCAGGTACTTTGTATACAAACTTATTTGTTACCAACCACAACAACAGAACTGTGCAGCAGAATAACAGATCTGCGCACCGTTACCGTTTAAATCACTAAAAATTCATTTTACATCGAATTTCAATGATTCCAGTGGGAAAACGACCACAACTCAAAGGGCTACAACCTCCAATAAGAAGGAAAAAATTTCAGAGAGCTTTACACCACGAAAAATAAGCAACAAGACAGAAAACAGCCATTCCAGGGCCAGCAAGCATGCACATCACTAATTAACTTAATTAATTACGAATTCTCACTTAATTAAGTGTGAAAAACCTTAAGCACGACCTGGCTCTGATACCACTGTTAGAAAATGCTCATATTTTAATTTTAGATTAATTACAACTAATTAATCACCATTAACAACAAGCAAATCAATAGATCTAGTGCTAAAGCAATCACACATCCAATCAAGAGAGAAGGTAGGAGAAATTGTACCTCTCATGAAATCGCATTCATGAGGCTCGAATCCATGGCATGGGAGTCGATGGCGTGCCTTCTCCACCACCACCACCATGGTTGTGCCGCCGGCCTCGAGTCCACCAAGGAGATTAGCCACGTTCTCAAGGTATGTGCTAGCACACCCAAGAACAAACCTAATCCCATTAGCTTTCTCTCTTCTATCAATTAAATCTTTCATTTAAATGGTGAAGAGAGCTCAACACATGAGCAAAAGAGGGAGAAAAGAGGAGGTTTGTGGCAGCCACAAAGGGGAGGAAGAGAGGAGAGAGAAAGGCTAGCTCTTGGAGCCTCCAAAGGGGTCCTTTTATAGAGCTCAAACCCTAGGGAAAACTTCCCCAAAATTACACCTCTTGCCACCCTATGGCTGGCCACGAATTGGGCCTATATGGGCCACCTCACAATCTCATTTGGGTCTTTAATTCACCTAATTAAAGTCCCATTAGGTTGCTCTATAATTGGGCTATATATTTTCCTATTAAATAACGGCCCAATTAATCAATATAACCATTTATATTGAAATGTGTTGATCTAAAATTAATTATTAACTCATTAATAATTATTTTGGGATTAGATAATGCATTAATTTATTTCTATATGATCTCTTTGACTTAATTAATTATAACGGTTCATAACGGTATATAATTAATTAATCAACTCATCATATTTCCGCAATACTCACTGTTGCGAATAAATAGATAATGCACTGTGTGGTCAAAGTCCTATTTGTGTGACCCTTTGAGGATTTATGCTATGTTGGCCATGGAGAATAAATCACTATTTATTTCCAATAATCATAAGCGGTATCTAGCAACACGTTATGATTCCCAATTCGCATAAATAGTGTACCGTTACAATATTTCAATCCTGCATAAGAAATATAAGTATTTCCTTTGTCTGATTCTTATGTCACATGATATCCTTGTATAATCCAAGATAGGAATGTGTCATTCTTGCAGATTATACATTTCTTGATCTAGAGTTGATTGTACATGTTGGCCAAACAATCCAAACTCCATCAAGGGGCCCAAACAGATATCATCACTCATTAAGTATATTAATGAGGGACATACGGTTTTCTTGATGAACAACTTTTCCCCGCACAATTCAAAAGAACATAAACAAAGTCCGTATAGCAGCCTTTATCAGGAATCAGCGTTAGACGATATTTATAGAACCTATCCTCATGTGGAAAAGCTGAGCATCTCAAACTTAGAACCAACAACATATGAAATAAACAATGACACATAACACAATCCATATGTTTATTTCATTGGGTCAAGTCCTGTACTATGTTCCAATAACATACACATATGCAATTAAGTTCGTAACTCCTTACTTATGATTTGTAGAACTTAATCATCACTTAACTTGCATACTAATCTTTTATGATAATTAATGTTCCTTGTTAATTATCAAGATTATGGACGATTTAGATTTATTATTGTCATTCTAATGAATGATCCACAGAGATCTACAATTCAGATCCTCAACCTGAATGATCTGTCAATAATAAACTCTAGGAACAAATGATCAAATATCATCATTAACATAAACTAAGAAAATAAGTCATTAAATATTGACTTCTAGGACATAACTCCAACAGGAAATTCTCTGTTTTCTCAATACGGTCCGAATTCCCTTGAATACGGTCCATATTCCATACAAAGAAAGTTCTGTCGACTTTGGAAAGGAGTTTTCTCTTATGGCAAGATCTCTAATGCGATTGGCAAGTTGGGAAACACCTCTAGGGCGTCCAGAGACAGAAATGAGAGCCAAGGTTGCTATATATACGTCTCTATTGCTTGGGGAGCACTTCTTCCTCCATCCACCATTATTGACCATTCTACCACCTCCCACCACTGTTCTCACGCCGAAAGGCGTGGGATTTCCACTTTTCCATCAGCACTCGACCCTGGCAGCGACTTTGGAGCGACTCTAGACGCGACGGCGATAGATTCAATCCAACCACGACTTCAGACTTCGGTTCAAATAGGAGTAAAGCAGGATATTGTTGTATCTCTTCCTTTTCTCTTATTTATTGTTGTCATGAAGTTTGTATCTTGTTTTACTATTATTTATGTGCTGTTTGAGACTATGTTAGGCTAGACTTTTGTTGTCTTAGGAGTAGATGTAGCTTATGTTTTGGTTCGTTATGGATACTTGTTGTTGATTAGTAATGCTATTTACTTGTTGGAGTTTTATATCTTATGCTTATGTTTAGAATTGATTATTTAATTGTGTTTCTTAATGGATGAATGGCCACATCTTGTTAGGACTAAAACATAAATTAATAATTAAAACTTGCATAGGTAATTCGAGATAGGTTAAAAGACGAAAGTCAATCAACTTGTAACTGAAAGGTGAAGGTTTCTATTAGAACGACAGTTTATAATAGATGTCTCGCAGAAAACAACAAATAAACTCAAGTAAGTCTACCAACATCACGAAAGTTGAGGTACAATACACTTGATGAGGGTTAACACTAGGTTCTATACCAAATACCGTGTCCAATAGGCGAAAGCGGAGGACTAGCGAGTTTAGGTATGGCTAGATGGACCTTTAGCACCAACTAATCAAATCAACAAGCAGAATATAGAGTTTACGCAGTGGAATACGGATCGAATTGGACACAATACGGACCGTATTGGTGGATCAGAACACGAAAGTGCTACGATTCACAACCCTGTGACCAATCCTAAGTGAAATCGAATCCTAAGGCATTTTTAATTGCATATTTTAAATCCAGAAAACAACAAAAATATTTATTTTATTTATTTTAGTCAATTGCATCATTTCTTCAATTGTTTCATATATACCAAAACACCAGAAAAATGTATCATCTAGCTTTAGTAAAAGGATAAGATTAGTATTCATCACCGTCTCTGTGGGTTCGACACCTTTGCTTTACTCAAACGACTAGTCAGGTAAACAAGGTTTTCTTTTGACCCTGGTTTATACCTCGATCAACAAGCACAGTGGCATCTTTCTCCCCAACAACTCACTAGCATCCCTTTCCTGGAACCTGCTCTGGTGGTCTTGTACAAAACAGAATGGCGGACGCCAAAGGTCGGGTTGTCAGTGCCCATCAAGTGTTGCAAAGACGAGATGTATTTACCGGGTTGGATCTTGCTAAACCAGCTCAGGTCCAGTCCAGAGCTGACATGGCTAGAAAGAGAAAGATTCAGCAGCAGGTCTGATACAGTTTTGTTTTAATACCAGTTTTCACTCTATGTACAAGCATCAGGGTCTTTAATTTGCATGTAGCAATTAGGAATTTTCAAATATACACCCATTACAATTTACAAGTTCTTAAAATAATGACATGTGCTTCAGTATGCTTCAAGGGACAAAAAAAAAAATTGTTAGAAACTATTGAGCCTGAACACTCCCAGTCATGTATTCTACTGAGATTTCCATAAATATTTGGCTTTTGCAAGTCCTTTCATATATAATTACTTGAATTTTCGACAAAATATTTGGCTTTTACAAATGTATTAATATGTGCATTAATTTTGATATTTATTTATTAAAATGAACCGAATGTGTTCCAGCTCACCTATTTTCACTATGGATTTGACAAAAAAAAAGCATATGCTGTCTGTTGGTTTGACATGTTGCTAAACAAAGTTTATTTTCCAAATTTTCTCTCATTTTTCCACTATTGTACACTGTGACATGTTTGTGATAACAGGGCGGAGTTAGGATTTCAACCTAGGGGGCAAGAATTTCGACTTGGGTAGACTAAAGTTTGAAAGTTCAAAAATATAAAAAAATTTACAACAAAATTAATATTGCATTATTTTTTATAAGTAAGTTTCTGAAAATGAATTGTATCAAAATAATAAGCAAAGATTTTTCATATTTGAGCAATGTTTTATTTGTGATTTTTGGCCTTTTAAATTTGCTCTAAAAGAAAAAATTATAATTAAACTAGTTTGAACAAACAATAAACTTAACTAGATTGTTTTTTAGCTATACTTATTGTATTTGACCTCTTTTTATTAGAGGTGTAATATGCTATATATTAATAAAATTTAACGTATATATAATTGAAAAGTTTTTCACACAAATTAAATCTTGGTGGGGCAGGCCCCCTACTGGCTCCGCCCCTGTGTGATAATGATGCCGGATCACAGTCACCGGTCGTCTTTCTAACCCTATTCCAAGGTTGCCAGGTATGGGTAGAAAATGATAATATACTAAATTTCATTAAACAAGAAAAGTGATACAAAAATCTTCAAAAAATTGAAGAAAAAAATAACAAGTTTAGCAAACAGAATCTACTCCTCTCTCTGGCGTGCAGCACCCTAAAACAAAATATTGCTCTTTCTAATATGACTTGTTCAATTAAAGAAATAAAATATTATCCTATTAAGATATTTGGAAGTTTCCAACAAGCGATCAATATAAAAATATCTTTCTATTTTGACTAAATTACTGCTTGTACTGCACCTCGTGAACCTAACCTGGTTCATAAATTTTAACCGGGTCCAGCTCCGTGTCAGACAATAACTTGTGCAAGATACCCTAGATAATACTTTTGACATAAATGTTTTCTTTTCTTTTCTTTTTAAAGTCAACATACGATAGCACTTCGATGATAAAACTTGGACATTTAGCAAGCCATAAAGCATTAATTTTGAGAAAGGTACGATTAATTCTCTCTCAAAAAAAGATTAATAAAGAATTAAAGACTAATTCTCCCTCAAAAAAGTTTAATAAAGTATTACGATTAATTTTGAGAAAGGTTTTCTTTTTGTTTTTCTTTCCTTTTATCTTGTAATTATTACATTTATTTTTTTTATAAAGATGAGGGTTTGACCCTTGTTTTTACATTCATTACTGTACCCGGATGTCTAGGCAGTAGGCACTGGCAGGGCCGATACAGGGTTGTTGGTTTAGATGGTCCAGTCACTGGTACAGGATTTGTTGGTATTGGAGGAGCAAGGGGAACTGCTACTGCTGCGGTGCCTCAGCTTATCCACCAGCTACTGGGCTTGATGATGATGAAGACACGCCTGATGACTAGTTTTTCTGGGTCTATGTATGCTCTGGATTTTCTGGGACATTTTGTTGTTTCATCTTGTTTTTGCTTTGTGCAGTTAATTTGTACCTGTTTTGGCTGTTGGATGTTTCTTTTTCTTTTTTTTTTTTCTTTTCTTTTCTTGGTAGTTCAGAATAGGACCTTTTTATGAAGTTCTTTTTAATGCATTCAGGCCCCTGTTGGGTTGCTGTGTGCTTAAAAAAAAAAAAAAAGACAAAACATCTCTCTTAATATTAGTTAAAAAAATTTTATTGTTGAATGGATAATAAAATATGGACATTTTGTCGAACAACTGTTATGCATAATATCATATGAGATGCAATTATAGCCATCTCAATCAATAATTCATACATTGTTTCCCTCGCTAAATTAACAGGTAATTGTACATTATGAATAAAACCAAGAAAAGGGGGAAAAAAAGAAAGAAGAAACTAAATACACATTATAATCCGAATGTAAAAGGTATAGCCATTGGGACATTATTGTAGCATATAATTTTATATATTACTGATTGTTTTAACTCTTCTTATGAAAACATTATAATTTGCAAAAACCTTTTGTTAAATCAATCTAATTTTCTGTATAGGTATAACAACATTCACCATAGCAAAAGTATGAGGCCTAATTCATGTCAGAGGAATTGTAATGCACAAATAGTACAAACATGGTATATAATAACAAAGTCAAACTTCGCTCCATGTAATCTCTTCTTGATTTGGTCTCAGTATAAAAAATATTAGCTGTCTTCAATTTAGGATCTCAACCTTCAATTATTAATTTGGTCTCTATATAAAAAAAAAATATTAGCTGTCTTCAATTTAGGATCTCTTCTTAATTTGGTCTCTTCAAGTTATAACCAAGATAACAAATAAAAAAAAATTGGGTGTAATAATTAATAACGAAAAGATGCTGTAAAATGCCAATTTAGGATCTCAGCCTTCAATTATTTTACTTATGCATCATATTTTTATATTTATCATATATAATAATATTCGTCGTCCTAGTCTTTGCCCCAGTTACAAGCTAGCACGATAAAGCCCCATCAATAAAAATTTTAATTTATTCTAACATCTTTCCCTACCTATTCTTCCTCTTTCTTCCCACGATGTTCTCCTCTGAGTCCATCTCTATTCACCGGTTCACCTTATTCGCATCTCTCTTCATTCTGGCGCACCACAACAGAGCTCCACCTCTCTCTGTCGCCAAATAGATCAGAGCACTCATATTCATTTTGCCAGTTAGTCTTTTTTTTCCCCTAAGAATTTTCTTTCCAATACCTTTTGAAAGATAAAACGCAAAAAATCCAGTACTACTCATTTTTGTTGATCTCTCAATATATTTTTCTGCTCTATAGCAACCTTACTGGTACATTTCACTTAAAACTCATCCTGGTCTCCGACCTATTAACATACTACCTAACTGGGTAACTCCTCCCTGTCCACCCACTTCTTCATTACCTGAACTCTCCCCTGTCATATATAACTGATGGAACAGTTTAAGGCAGCTGCCTATTTGGTTCCTTGGCTTGGCAGTAAAGTGGGTAAGCACGTGGCATATCCCTTTAAACTCAGCAGCAACATAAGAACCTTGGAGTCGGCCCATGAAGAATTACTCGCTCAAAAAAGGGATGTCAAAACTGAGATATTGAATGGTGAGCGTGAAAATGGAGCTCCAACAGAGCAAATCAATTTGTGGCTGAAGGAGGTGGAGGCCATTGAACAAAAAGCAGAAGAGACCCATCAAAAGTATCAGCAACTGTACCGGTATTTCTGGAACATCTCTCCTAATCTCTGGTTGAACTACAAGATCAGTAAAATGGCCGCAAAGAAGCATGAAGAGGTGATAAATTTGTACAAAAAGAAACCGACAATTCCAGTGATAATTCATATGCCACCACCATTGGCCCAAGAGATGCCAGCATCCTCATCAAAATCACCCAATCTAGAATCCGCGCTTCAGGATATTAGAGATGATGTGTACAATATCATTGGCATTTGGGGCATGGGTGGTATTGGGAAGACGCATCTTTTGAAGCAGATCAATAACGAGCTCTCTAGAGATGGTGCGTTCGAAGTGGTAGTTTTTGTTACATGTTCCAAAGAGTGTTATGAAGAAAAGGTCCAAGATGAAATAATTAATAAGCTTGCCCTATCCAAGGCTGGTACCATGGAACAAAAACAATACACCATATACAACTTCTTGAAAGAAAGGAGTTTTGCGCTGCTTTTAGATGACCTATGGGACCGTGTAAATCTTGATACAATCGGGGTACCTGACCCAAAGGAACTTTATTCATGCAAACGTAAGGTTGTTCTCACAACAAGATCAACAGATGTCTGTGGACAAATGGAGGTAACGAAAAGAATAAAAATGGATATTCTAAACTGGAATGATGCATGGTCTCTCTTCATAGAGAAAGTGACAGAGGAAACTATCAATTCAGACCTGATCATAAAAGAGCATGCGGCGGATGTTGTTAAGGAACTAGGTGGGTTGCCATTGGCTCTTATTACTATTGGGAGAGCTATGCGTGATAAGATTGATCATAAAGAATGGGAGCTAGCCATTATGCAGCTTAAGCAGGCACGCCTCGATGATGTTGAATCCTCACGTGCGAATAAATCGGTGTTTCATATGTTGAAGTTTAGTTATGACAGTTTGAAAAATGATACTCTCAGAAAATGTTTTTTGCATTGTTCATTATGGCCTGAGGATTTTAGCATCAGGAAAGATCGCCTCATTGAGCTATGGATGGGGTTAGGCTTGATTGATAAAACAGATATACAAGCAGCTTACACCATCGGGTACACTTACGTAAATAACCTATTACATGTTTGTCTCTTGGAGACTGATGGTGATTATAATATTAAAATGCATGATGTTATTCGTGATATGGCACTATGGATCGCAAACAATTGCGGTGTAGATACAAACAAATGGATTAATGTTTCAGATGGTACACATAAGGAACTGCAAGGGATAGAAGTTTTCGATGACACCGAAAAATTATTCGTCTTGAACAATTATACTGGTATTGTTTCCTTTTTCATCAAATCTTTCTCCGCCAAACTCACCACTTTGTTGATTAATCACAGCTCCCTAAATGATACAAAAGTCCTCCGACTTGAGTTGCTTTCTCAACTAACCATCCTAGATTTGTCATATAGTAATTTAAAAGCCTTTCCCGTTGATATATGCAAATTGGTACATCTCCAATTTCTCAACCTGTCAGGAAATTATCATGCTATGATGACTGTGCCGGAAGAATTAGAAGCTCTTATCAGTTTAAAATATTTTCTTTTAAGGGAAACAGAGTATACCTTTCCAAAAAGTGTCCTATCCAAACTGAAATCTTTGAGGATGTTAGATTTAACAAAATGTTATATGGATGACAACTTTGAAATATTTCCAATACTTGAGGAAGATTTAAAGTGCCTTCCTCAGTTTCAAGCACTAGGAATTACCGTTTCCATTTATAGCATGCTTGATTTCAGCAAGTTGTCTCAGATAATTGTGCCTCTAAGATGGCTTGTTGTTTCCAAATATAAAGAGAGTTCCTTATCCATTTCTAGTGGCTTTCTTGGAAACTCTCGGTTGCAAAGGTACCTGTTTGACCTTGGTATTAGAGACTCAGATGATATCCAGTGTGTAATTTTTGAAAGCGAAAACCAAAGCATTTGTCACCTTGATAGACTACAAAATCTATCCTTTTCTTGGATGAAGAATTTGAAAGAGTTAATATGGAAGAATTTGGACCCAAAGGATGTCTTTCCCAGATTAGAATTTCTAGAATTACGTTCTTGCATTCAACTGCAAAGCATTTCATGGGTTATTAATCTCCCACGCATTCGACAAATCATAATAGATCATTGTATACGTATGAAGCAATTGGTCAGCGTGGATGAGCTGAAAAATAGTGGCATTAATGTAATTCAACATTCCTTCCCATTCTTGAAGAATTTGCACTTAACTTCTATGGGTGACCTTGAAATGATTTCTGATCCCATGATTACCTTCCCAGCGTTGGAATTTCTAGATGTTTCTAAGTGTGCAAAGTTAAAGAAACTGCCTTTCGAACATAGCAACCCCCCAAGAAAATTGAAATTGATACGTGGCAGTGAAGAATGGTGGAATAATATAGAAATTGAGGATGCGAGTCATAGATGTTTACTCCAACCGTTTTTCAAAGAATGGAAAAAGGGGTTGTAGTGCCAGTTAAATGGTACTACTTAATTCAAAAAAGTTTCTCATTGATTTTGCCAATTGCCATTGTATTTCTCATTAAATCGTATTTCCTATAGAGAGTAGCATATAGATAGATTGGAGGAGGTTTTTTTTTTTTTTCCTGTTAGATTTGCGTTTATTCGTACTTTGGATATTTGCTTTTTTCAATAATAAATGATGGGTAAAAACCCACTTAATTACAAAGAAAAAAAATTGTGTCTGACATTCACATTTGAGACATTATATGAATAAAATAGTGTCTTATTTACAAACCAATGATTTCTTACCATTTGAGCTTAGGTTTGCAATCATTGGGAAAATTATTTGTCACTTTAAGTTTAGGTTTTTAGCCATTCGGCAAATGATTTGTTATTGTTTTAAACTTAGGTTTTTATGTATACTTGTAAAATGGCTCTATGTTGTCAATTTTGAAGAAAAATAAAAGCGCTTATTTATTTCAAGTTTCATGGAAGTCCTCCATCCATAAAGCAATTTGTGTTTTTTTTGTCTTGAAATTGAATACGTTGGTATTGTGTGGGTAAATTAAGTAGCACAAGCAAAAGACCAAACAATTGTCATATTGAAAGAGGCTAGTTTGCTAGTCTTATCTTTTTAGTGATATGTCTAAGTTCAAAATTTTTATTACTAAAGAAGAAATGATATTAAATTGGAGGGTGTTATTCATAATCATAGATCCTCACTCCAACTCCATACACCCGTCCTTAGACAATCCGTCGAACATGTTGATGGCATAATTAGTTAACCCTTCGGCGCGCATTTTATGAAAGAACTCTTGGAGGTTTGTCGGGTCGGAGGGTTCGGTAGAGGACTTATTGCTAAACGGATCATATGGAGGTGGGAGCTACATATACCGTGCCAATGCCATCTCTAAAAGACCTTTATCAGGCTCAAACCCTTTCTCTTCAAGTAACTTCTTGCCTTCTTCAAACTTCTCTTCTGGATTCTGATACATAATTCTCAATGAGTGAGAGGTAGGTGTCAACACTACGCTTTATGCCTCGTGTCACCATCTCAACCAAATACTTGCCTGCCTTAGTGCATTTACTCTTATTCGCTAGCCCTTTAAATGGTCAAGGATATATATCCAGTGTAAGATACTTTAACCCTTTTTTAAGACTATTATACTCAAACAATACATTTACAACCAATTCAATAATTGAAGCATTTGACAATTATGAACTATGCACAAATTTAATTTTATTATTAATCATTCACATTTAATATACTCTATCAATAAAAATCAAAATTCATGCATGTCCAGACATCCTGCCAGTGCCCCGGGTGACGGTTGAAGCATTTTCCTCTTGATCGTGCCACAGAAAAAATTAAGTACATTTTGCAATTTATTTTGTTAAAAAATATTAGTCATTAACAAAGATTTTAGAAAATGTCAGTTGGAATGAACTATATCTTTGATATATATAAAAAAAAAAAAAAAAAAAAAAAAAAAAAAAAAAAAAAATTATCAGGACAAATATATTAGTACGTGCATTAAGTTTGATATTTATTTATTGGTATAACCCATTCATAAAGTAAATGTTAACTTTCGCTTGGAATTGCTTACTTGGAAGTTAGTGGAGTAGATCAGTAGAACAATAAACTCAAATATTATCTTTTGTAGAATGTACATCAAAATATAAACTTTCTGAATCAAACAAGCACGGATAAATACACTGCACATTAAAGCCAAAGATAATTAGTTAAATGTAGATGATAAGAAGTTTGATCAAATTGATTGTACGGAATTGGACTATAAGACTTGTTTTAAAAAGATTTTTTTTTAAAAAAAAAAAAAAACTAGCTTGCATATGTCAATGTTAAGTTCATATTTTTAGGTGCTGAGTTAGGACAATAATGTATGCTAAGGTACTCTAGATGGATACATTTGACATCAATGCTTTCTTTTCTTTTCCTTCTTAAGTTGTTCAAACTTCAAAGTACAATAAACTTTGATGATAAAACTTGGACATTTAGTAAACCATAAAGCATTAATTTTGACTTTTGAGAAAGATACGATTAATTGTCTCTCAAGTTGATTCAATTATTACTGTCCCAGGAGGTCTAGACACTGGCAAGGCCGGTACAGGGTTTGTGGGTATTGGAGGAGTAAGGGGAGTTGCTACTGATGCCTCAGCTTATCCATCAACTACTGGGTTTTTGCTTGATGACAACTTGACAAGTGTTTCTGGGGCCATGTATGCTATGGATTTTCTGGGATGTTTTGCTGTTTTATCTCGTTTTGGATTTGTTCGGTTTTTACCTGTTTCGTCTTTTGGATGTTTTTTTTATTCTTTCTTTCTTTTCTTGGCCTTCAAAATAAGACTTTTTGTATGATATAAACGGCTTGGCCTTACAAACTGTTGACAAGGGCGAAAGCTAACTTCGTCCAACTGCTCCTCTCTGTTTAAGATAAATTAGAACATGATTGTAGCATTTAATTTTTATAAACTTTTTGGATATATTTCTTAATTGTTGCTTTGGCACTTCTCATGGAAACTCTATAATTTGTAAAAACCTTTTATTGATTCAATTTAATTTCATGGCGGGTGTCAATTGCCACCTAGCGTTCTAAAGAAATATATGTATAACAAAAATCACCATAGCAAAAGCATGAGGTTTATTTCCTATGAATGAAATTGTAATGCACAAAGGTTTTTTTTTATTGGTTGTGCATATAATAACAAGTCAAATTGTGCCTATTCTACCAACTATTTCCATGATATTATAAACTTACTCTATTCTATTCATATCCACATCTACTAACTGACGAATACTACCTACTATTCCCACAATATTCTCCTCTGAGTCTCTGACTGCATTTCTCTTTACCAGTTGACCTTATTCTACATCTCTCTCTATTCAGATCCAGATCTGCCACCTCGCCACATCCCCACACTTTTCTGCACAGCATCCAAGCTCTGCCTCTCTCATCAATCTCTGGATCCAACCAATCATCGCACGACCACGCACCACCTCGTGTCTCTCCACAGGCCGGGCTCGCCATCCAGGCCTGATAAAACAGAGCGCTCATATTCATTTTGCCAGTTAGGTTTTTTTCTAAGATTTTTCTTTCTAGTACCTTTTGGAAGAAATCCCATAATTTCAGTTGTACTCGCTTTCAATTAACTCTCAATTATCATTATTATTCTTTTCTGCTCTATAACAACCTTACAGGTACATTACACTTGAAACTCATCCCAGTTCTCTGACCTATACTATTTCAATTACCAAACCCCTCCCTGTCCTCCCACTTCTTCACTGCCTGAACTCCTCCCTGTCAAACTGATGGAGGTGGTGAAGGTAATTGCCTCTTTGGTGCCTTGGGTTGACAGTAAAGTCGCTAAGCACGTGGCATACCCCTTCAAACTTGGCAGCAACATAAAAGAATTGGAGTCGGCCCTTGAAAATTTATGTGCTCGAAAAGAGGATGCCAAAACCGAGATACTGAATGCTGAGCGTGAAAATAAAGCTCCAACTGAGCAGATTAATCTGTGGCTGAAGGAGGTAGAGGCCATAGAACTAAAAGCAAAAGAGACCAACCAGAAGTATCAGCAACTGTGCCGGTGCATCTGGAACATCTCTCCTAATCTCTGGTTGAACTACAAGATCAGTAAAAGGGCAGCAAAGAAGCATGAAGAGGTGACAAATTTGTACAAAAAGAAAGAGACTATTCCTGTGATCATTGATATGCCACCATCATTGACCCTTAAGTTGCAAGCTTCCTCATCGAAATCATCCAATCTTGAATCAATGCTTCAGAATATTATAGATGATGTGCACAATATCATTGGCATTTGGGGCATGGGTGGTATTGGAAAGACACATCTTTTGAAGCAGATAAATAACGAGCTTTCTAGAGATCGTGCGTTCGATGTGGTAGTTTTTGTTACATGTTCCAAAGAGTGCAATGACTATGAAGGAAAGGTCCAAAATGAAATAATTAATAAGCTTGGCTTATCTAAAAATGGTAGAATGGAAGAAAAGCAAGGCATGATTTACAACTTTTTGAGAGAAAAGAGCTTTGTGCTGCTTTTAGATGACTTGTGGGACAGTGTAGATCTTGATACAGTCGGGATACCAGACCCAATGGAACTTCATACATGCAAACGAAAGGTTGTTCTTACCACAAGATCAACAGAGGTTTGTGGACAAATGGAGGTAACGAAAAGAATAAAAGTGGATATTCTGAACTGGGAGGATGCATGGTCACTCTTCATTGAGATAGTGACAAAGGAAACGATCGATTCAGACCCACTAATAAAAAAATATTCTATGGATGTTGTGAAGGAACTAGGTGGGTTGCCATTGGCTCTTATTACTATTGGGAGAGCTATGCGTGATAAAACTGATCATTACGAATGGGAGGAAGCCATTATGCAGCTTAAGAAGGCACGTCTTGATGATGTTGGATCCTCAAGTGTGAATGAATCGGTGTTTCAAACATTGAAGTTCAGTTATGACAGTTTAAAAAATGATATTCTCAGACAATGTTTTCTCCATTGTTCATTATGGCCTGAGGATTTTAGCATCAGGAAAGAACGCCTCATTGAGCTATGGATGGGGTCAGGCTTGATTGATAAGCCAGAGATACAAGCAGCTTACACCATTGGGCATACGTATATAAACGATCTACTATCTGTTTGCCTCTTGGAGATTGATAATGATTGTGCTATTAAAATGCATGATGTCATCCGTGATATGGCACTATGGATCGCAAATAATCATGGAGTAGATACAAACAAATGGATTAATGTTTCAGCTGGTACACATGACGAACTGCGAGAGATAGAAGTTTTTGATAACACTGAAAAATTATTTGTCATGAACAATTATACTGGTATTGTTTCCTTTTGCATCAAATCTCCCTCTACCAATCTCACCACTTTGTTGATTAATCACAACTCCCTAAATGATGCAAAACTCCTCCGACTTGAATTATTTTCTGAACTAACTGTGCTAGATTTGTCATATAATAACTTAAAAGCCTTTCCCGTTGAGATATGCAAATTGGTACATCTCCAATTTCTCAACCTATCAGGAAATTACCATGCTAGGATGACTGTGCCAGAAGAATTAGAAGCTCTTATCAATTTAAGATATTTTCTTTTAAGGGAAACAGGTTGTACCTTTCCAAAAACTGTCCTATCCAAACTGAAATCATTGAGGATGCTAGATTTAAGAAAATATGAAACAGATTGTACCTTTCCAAAAAGTGACCTATCCAAACTGAAATCATCGAGGATGCTTGATTCAAGAAAATATTATATGGAGGATGACTTTGAAATATTCCCAATGCTCGAGGAAGATTTAAAGGGCCTTCCTCAGTTTCAAGCACTAGGAATTACCATTTCCATTCATGGCATGCTTGAATTTGGCAAGCTGTCTCAAATGAGTGTGCCTGTGAGATGGCTTGTTGTTTCCAAATATAAAGAGAGCTCCTTATCCATTTCTAGTTGCTTTCTTGGAAACTCTCGGTTGCAAAGGAACCTGTTTACCTTTGGTATTAGAGACTCGGATGATATCCACTGTGTAAAGTTTGAGAGCGCAAACGAAAACCAAAGCATTTGTCACCTTGAGAGACTACAGAATCTATCCTTTTCTTCGATGAAGAATATGAAAGAGGTAATATGGAAGAATTTGGACCCAAAGGATGTCTTTCCCAGACTCCAATTTCTAGAATTTGCTTCTTGCCATCAGCTGCAAAGCATTTCATGGGTTGTTAATCTCCCACGCACTCGAGAACTGACAATAACTGATTGTATACATATGAAGCAATTGGTCTGCATGGATGAGCTGAAAAATAGTGGCATTAATGTAATTCAACAGTCGTTCCCATTCTTGAAGAATTTGCACTTATCTTCTAATGGTGATCTAGAAATAATTTCTGATCCCATGATTACCTTCCCAGCGCTGGAGTTTCTAGATGTTTTTATGTGTGCAAAGTTAAAGAAACTGCCTTTCGAACATAGCAACCCCCCAAGAAAATTGAAATTGATACGTGGCAGTGAAGAATGGTGGAATAATATAGAATTGGAGGATGCTAGTCATACATCTTTACTCCAACCGTTTTTCAAAAAAACGGAAGTGAACAATTGTGTCTGACATTGTCACTTCAGACATTATATAAACTACTGTCTTATTTACACATCAATGATTGGTTAGAGTTTTAAGCTTAGTTTTTCAATCATTGAGGAAATGATTTGCTGCTATTATAAGTTTAGGTTCTCAGTCATTCGGCAAAGGATTTGTTTTTGTATTAAAGTTAGGTTTATATACTTGTGAAATGTCTCGATGTTGTCAATTTAAAAGAGAAACAAAAGACCAAACAATTTGTGTGTGTGTGTGTCTTTCAAGTTGCTTTATGGGAACCCTCCGTCCATAAAACAATTTGTGTGTGTGTGTCTTTTTTTTTTTTTTTTTTTTGAAATATTGGTGTTGACTGTTGAGTGAATAATTAAGTAGCACAAGCAAAGACCAAACCATTGGAAGAGACTAGATTGCTAGTCTTTTCTTTTTGGAGATATGTCTATGTTTCAAACAATTTTCATCGTTCCAGTAGTTTTAACCAAGGTGACATTTAACTAGCCGACATGAACTACAGAAAAAAATTTTAAAAAAAGAAATTGCTAATATAATTTGTGGAAAAAATTAGGATTCACTTCATGCCTAGCATGATCGATGGCTATCCTGTGTTCTGGCATCAAATAAATACATGGATGTTAAAAATTTATACTGGTAAGCAGCACCTGAGTTATTCAATGCGATAGTTCTTGAATAACTTCATACCGGTGAGTTATTGTTGAACAACCTCTAAAGTTACACAGGAATAAGTTATGTTCCTTGTTGTTCTTCCTCGAACAGCCTCCAAAGTTATTTTGACGACCTTTAATGAAGCAGCCTCAGGCCAAATCTGATACAAATTTATCTAATGAATCAAAATCTCAAAAAAAAGATTAATTTCTCAAGGCAATTTGATTGGTAAATTTGCAATAATGGCCTATTGATACTAAATTGTAATTTATTTTTCTTTTCCTTGACGAACTAAAGATAAATCATAATGCAGAAATCATGATGCAAAGTCTCTAGGAAGAGTAAAGTAATAATAAAATGATCCTTTTACCCGCATCCTCTATATCCCATAAAATTCGTGCTAGAAAACCTGCAATCGAAAATGGGGAAGGAGCACAGCTGTTAAAATCAAAGGCAAAAGAAAGAAGAGAAGAAAAGGAAAAGAAAGAGAAGAAGAAAAATGGGCAATAACTGCTTTTAGGCGGCACTCTCCACGGAAGAGGAAAAGGAAATGAGTTGCGCTGACGAAGACCGAATATACAGGAAAAGAGTAGCAACGCTTACACCTTGGAGCACCTAGGAGGACAAAACTGAACGGATAGAGAGGGAGCAGTAAGAGGAGGAAAAATAGAGGAAGAGAGAGGAGAAAAGGGGAGAACCTAGGCGGAGATGGAGAGTCAGGAAAGGAGCGTCGTACATGGTTTCAAAACCGGTTGTGCAGCAAGATGCATAACTAGAAAAAGATGGCTCAATACATGGACAAATAAAAGATGGCTCAATACATGCATAACTAGAAAATTGGATCTTCCCGTTATTTTCAGCTTTTTGTAAAATCAGAAAGAATTATATAGTATCAAGTAATCTCCAATTCCCTTTAAAAAAATTTCCTTGTTGACATCATCCGCGTATTGAGAAGATGCAGTGAATAGATGTACATTGAGAATTTTTTTTTTTTTTTTAAGAAAGAGAGTTCTTTGTCATCCAACTTTTTCTAAAATTAAAGATGCATGCGGAATTTGAATTCTTGACATCTTGAAAGCCAGTCTAGTACTTTTACCATTGAGCCACTAGACCACATACATATATTAAGAAGATATTATGAAAAGGTGCCATGAACGATGTCAGGAGCAATGAAAATGTGCCATAAGCTGATGCATTAAACGAGCTTGATGGAAACATATACAGCCTATCGATAAGACTAATTAAATTTTTAAGATTAACTCAGAATTGCAAACTATCTTTATTCTCTCCACTATAGTTCTAATAGAAGTTTTATTGGAAAAAAGTTCAAAAATTATAGATTTTGGTTGATTTTGTTGTATTCTATGGTGGTATTTGGTAACACCATAAATTAGTGGGGTTAAGAATTGAATTTAGTGTTTTTTGGAATTAGTGTTTGAGATGAAATTAGTATTAATTCTAGTGTGAGTATTAATTCCATTGACCTCAAACTTGTTTGATAATTGCAGGTTAATAAGTTAGGCTATTAATCTAAAATTTTGACAAATTTCATGCATGCCAAAATGTCCCTATAAGATTCGTTGCCATTTCAACTGCAATCATTTGCAGCGAGGACATTAATACTTTTAAAAAAGTGTTTATACAAAGAGCCTCATCGACTCACTTAATCCTAACATTTTTTCCCAACCCCTCCTCCCACGTCGATACACTTGTTCCTAACACTTCCCCAAACCCTCCCTTCCACAGTTCCACCCCAATCGATATCCTCGTAATTATTGTAGAGAGCAGTCCTATGTTATAACCGTCCGATCAATAATTGGTACCATGCAATTAATATTAGATCCATATGGCCCATAAATCTTAACCGTCGAAATTAAATCTGACGGTTGTGATAGAAAAGCGCACGCAACGAAGGATTTTGATCCAATCCCACATATCCAACCACGCTCGCGCAAATAATAATAATAATAATAATAATAATGAGTCTATCAGTCTACTTAGAATTTTTTCTTTATTCCGTTTTGGAGAAAAAATGTAAAATTATGCGGGTAAAATAAACCGTTATGTAACATTGTGTTATGTAATCATTCATTTAATATATTAATGAATATATTAAGACGCACAAGTTGACTCCAGCGTTGACCACTATATCTAAGCCCTGTAACTCCACAGTTGTTCGGACAGTAACGAATCTTGTTCGTCCAATTTTCGTGCGCAGATCATCATCGTCCGATTATTTGCTTCTCCTCCGTTCGATTTGTTTCTTTCTAGAGAGTTCGCATCCCTCACTCTCTCTCCCTCGTTCTCTCACCCACGCATTTGACTGACCCAGGAGATGGATGCGACATGGGTCGCGTACGGAGGTCCATCTGCCATGTGCTCTTGGGCTGTTTGTTTGTGATTAGAAGGTGCTTAAGTTATACATCCTTAAGTCATCAAACATCCGTTACATAAGACGTCTTAAGAGTACACTAATTTATACAACCGAAAATGTTACATAAGTTATCCACCGGTCTCCCTTAATTTTTTTTCCAACAATACCCCTAGAAATAATTAATAATAATGAATAATAATATTTAATAATTAATAAATAATAATATTTAATAAGTAACAATAATTATTAAAAATCATAATTAATAATAAAGATTAATAATTATAATTAATAATTAAATAATAATTAAAATATTTAAAAAGTAATATTAATTAGTCAATAATAATTTTTTTATTATTAAATAATTAATAATATTTATAATATTTAATTAAAAGTAATTATTAATATTTTATTATAATACAATGATTATTTATTATTATCATTAATAATTAATTTTTATAATAGTTAATAATGAACGATAATGAACAATAATTAATAATTTAAAATATTTAATTATTATTAATACATAATAATAATTAGGTCAAACGTATTATTAATACATAATAATAATTAAAATTAAGGACATTTTAGTCTTTTGTCATGAATATATGGATGAAGTAAGATGAGTAACTTAATTCATGCATATATTCATGACAAAATATATGCATGAATTAAGTTACTCATCTTACTGCACAACTAAACACCCATCCTTATCCTTATACTTATCGTTACTACTTATAAATGCACCTAGAGAAAGGTGTTAAACTGTAACATTAGTGACTGACGTATGGTAAACCAAGTCCTGAAATTGTCTGGTAAATAAGTTATGGTAATTTGTTATTGATAAGTTTTATAAATAAATCAAATCTGACAGTAAAATTTGTGGGAAATTTCTGTTTTGAAACTTGAGAATACTCATCTCGAAATCTAGAATTTTTCTGTATGATTGCCACGAAAAATTGATACTAGAAAGTGTTTGATTTAAATTGATTAGGGAAATAGCTAATTTACAAAATTAGGCTATTTAAATCAATTGTTACACAGATAGCCACAGAAATCTGGCCACAGAAGATCTGAGGGGAAAGTATTAAAAGAAAACGACGAATTTTCGTCGACTCTTTCTTCTGTCTCTCCGATCTGTCCGTCTCTTTTCTTTTCTTCTTCTTCCCTTCTTCTCGAGATGTGCTCGAGGCCATCTCTTCTCTGTCTCGTTGTTCCTCTGTGATTGGTCGAAACGAGAGGCGCCGTAGTAATGCCTTCTGTTTCATTTTGCACCTCCTGCTTCTTTCTCTGTGCTTGCACGAGAAGGTTGTCGCTCCTTCTCCTCTTTCGATGGCGACTGTCAGGGGAGTAATGGAGGGGTATACGTGGCACGCATGCACCCTCTCCACGCTACACTCTGTTCTGTCTTCTTTCCCTTCCCTTCTGCTATCAGGTAAGTTGAGTTCTCTTTATAACTAGGGTTTCGGATTTGGGGAAAAATCAGGGAGGAGGAGACAGGCAGATTGAGGTGGCGCTGGAGAACGGTAATGTACTTTCGATCTTAGATTGTGAATTCTTAATATCAATTTTTGGTAATTGATATCGATTTGGTTGTGGTGAGTGTTAGGTTTATGGAAGTTGCTTTGTTCTTGATTAGCTTGACGTTGATTCTAGCCTTAGTCGTGCTTGAATTTTTGAGGAGATTCCTCAACGATCAGAGACAAGGTATATCTTTCTTTACTGTGGATTGATTTATTTCGTATTTGGTGAATAAAGTTGCTGTGGCTATGTGTAATTCGATTTAGGAATTGTTAGTGTGTGCTATGCTGTGATTGATAGCTCATGTCACTTGTTGTGTTGCGATCTATGCTCTGTGATGATATTGATAACTATTTTTGGTACTGTGATTGGCTAATTGTGCTTAATTGGTGAGGAGAATAACTGTTATTAGTTGTTATACGATCTGAGTAAGTTAATTGAGGCTGTGACAGGCTAATTTCACTTATGTTATGCTAACCGAGCCCTAAATGAGGATTGTTAGAGATGATACTTTATTGTTAAAGGTTACTGGTAGAATTTGAGGCTATGTTTCTGTTTTACTGACGATGGAACAATAGTATTTAGTGTAAAACATTGTCTGGTGCATTAATATACTTAGTTATATGATATAGATGATACTGTGGGATACTGATGATATTTATGCTGTAACTGTCATTAATTATAATGTGATTTCATGACTGTTAGGGTGTATAGGGGATTGCTATATTAATGTCTGGAGTTTATTGATAATAGAGTGCTTATATTATTAATAGTAGAGTTGGAATCAAAAAGGGTAACATGCTTGATTTCATATCTGTTGTTAATCTGAGTATAGGAAGCATGAACTAAAGGCATATAGTTATTACTATGATAACATAGTTGATTTATATGGGTGCATAGAAGCATTTGAGTTTCATATAAGTCTGTCTATGCATATACCATGCAACCTAGCACTATACTTGTATATGCTTAAGTAATTTTATGATTTTAGGCACTGTATACTCATTCTTAGAAGCTTATGTGCATGATTTCATATTTGCATGGTTTGAACTTAGGTATTATGTCTACTGTGAGTGTAAATACCTTAGTATATGTATTTAACTACTGTACTGAGTTTATTTGTCATATGAGCATGTTTCCAGTGCATATAGTTACTAAGTACGGTAGGAAACAGTGAGTAATGATATGTGGCATAGTCTCTATGCAGTATATCTTGCATGAGTAAATATTTACATGTATATATTCACTGTTCAAAGTCTGAGTTGGCATATGTGCATGTTTTCGGATATATGATACTATATAAAACTCTGTTGAGACAGTTAAGGGGTATAGATTGCATGCTTTTAACTTATATTAGGGGAAGATTGCAGGTTATGCACCTACTGTCACGGGTTATAGCCTTATACTTTGTAAAATCTTGTAAGTAGGGTGCTTACGGACTTGGGGTTAGTAAACATAGGGTTCTGGACTGATGATCGAGCTGATTTTATGAGAATATGGTGAGTAAATGTCGTACTGGTATAGTTTCTGCTGAGTCTGGGATGATTTTGGGAAGGAAAAGTTTAGTTTGGGTTTTTCTGTAAATATTTAGGGACGGTTTTGGTAACATGGAAGGTTTTTGTAAAAGTTTAAAGGGGTTTGATGTAAATTTAGAGGATTTGTAATAATTCTGAGGACTTAAATGCATAAACCTAGACTTAACGGGTTCGGGTTTTGCTAACTGTAGGAATCGGATCTGATGGTTGGTTTTGACGGAACCGTTACGTATCGACCCAGTCAACTGGGTCATGTTGACTGGGTTGTGTCTGTCGCTGTTTGCTCTGTTTCGCGGTTTTGGGTTCTGTTGTGGGCCTTGGTCGGATTTTTGCCTTATGGGCCGAAAGGAAAAAAAAATAATAAATAAGGCCTGTAGGCCGAGATACACTGTGGGCTTGATGTCGGAAAATAATTTCAGATATTAGCTTTCGGATTTAAATAGAGCTAATGACGGATTTCTGTTAAACTAAACGACTTGGAAACAATGTACTTAGTTTAACTATCGATTGTGGGTTTTTTTTAGGAAAATGATGAAATTTAGTCTGACTTTCAAAAAGAACGGATACGTGGCAAATCATTCAGACTATCTGATCCCGCAATAGTACATAATTAATTTCTGATTCATATTCTCTGTTGTGTTTTAATTGAGTTTCCTAAATTTCTGTACAAATATTTCTGTTATTTTTTATGATGGGTTCTCGATATTAGGAAACGTACAATTAAACACTGAAACGAATAATTAAAAATGTAATTAAAAGTAATAACGATATTAAAGGACTTGGAACCAAAACGTGCAGTCCAGTTACCTATAAGTTACCAGACTTAATCGTGGTTTACCAAACGGATTTAAGGCACCCGTTAAACATAAAATAACGGTACTTGATCTGTAACGTGTATACAGGAACGGATACTGAAGTGCCCCCGGACATCTGAATCAAGCAAGGTGCGGATACGCGGAATCTTTGTTAGAACTCGGGTTTCGGTACATTTAAATTATGCATTGCATGTTGATAAATCCTTGATAATGCATTTCCAATTACATGTAGTCAATAGGAATCCCTGAAATTATGAAAACGCATGTTGAAATAAACTGTTCGTTTGATTCCACCACAAGAAATATATTCCGACATAGAATTTCCGATTGTTGATCATTTGAGTAGTTGGATTACATTAAAAAGGACTGGAATGGCTCCGTAAATTGACTTATTTGCATAAAGATCCTTTGTGATAGAAGAATCGGATTTGAATTAAATCGGACCATTCTAAATCAGTCTGCACAAGCATAATTATGATAAAGTATCACTCTCCGGAGTAAGGTTTGGTCACCTACCCGGCCAGGATTATTAGCGCTTTAATTACTGGAAATTCCCTCTGGAATCTGTACCTAAGGTTGGACTTATGGTGTGGGAAGAGTTCTTTCTGATTCTGTTGGGCCGATAAGAACTTGAGTGTATACTGAACTATGTTGGAATTCTGTGATAAATATGTTATGCTTGATTTGAATTGAATTGATGCATATTTCATGTTGCAGTATGCCTGTTATCGGACCATTGCGTCTTGTGCCTACGGTACAAATCATTCTGATTTTAATTAATTATATTGTAAATTATGATTCATGATCTTATAATTGTTCAAATAAAAGGGTATTAATCCGATACCGGTTCGTACCAAGAAGCCGTGTACTGGAACTAAAACCCGCACTGAGATTAACTTCTCATCCGAATTTTTGTTGCCTCTTTTGAGGGTTCCAGGAACGTAGAAATGGTGCTAGGAGAAGGTCCATAGCTACGGTTGAATGCTCTTGTCTCCAGTTCTGTGTTCATATTCCGAGTTTAAATTGTAATGCTACCCTAGCTCTGTATTTGGATGAACTTCCCGACGTTTTGGCGTATCTGTATTTGGAGATTCCTCCTCCGAGTCCGCCGCGTGAGATGGAGGTCGAACCTGAGTCCGAGGATCACTCCGCGGAAGCGTAAACGCGGGGAGCGTTAGTATGGGCCAGTTGTTGTTAGATTGTTGTTGTTATCGTTATGGTGGTAGTGTTGTCCTGGTGTCGTGTCGGGTTTTGTCGGAAAAGATTTTATATTTTGTAATATAGTCTGTAGAACTTAATCGGGTTTGTGGTAATTGGCAGCAAGTGGCAAGCGGGGTGGTTGTCAAATATGTTTTATATGTATATAGTGTGAGACGAGTGAACCAGCCTTAGGTTATAAATAAATAATAAGCCTAAGCTCCAGTGAGGTTTATCCTTTCGTAGTGTGTAACAATATCTTGTACAATACTATATGTGCAATAAAATAAGACTTGGTTTGTTTGTCTGTGTGTGTTATGAAACTTCTGGGCCGAAATCAAGAAAATAGGGAAGTAAAATTGAAAAAAAAAATTTAGCTATCTGTCTGTAAGCCTTACGGGAATGACTTGTCATTCTCGTGGCAGGAGTCGACGTCAGCATCCCAGGTCGGGGTGTGACATAAACATTCATATAAAAAGAGTAAACATGTCATATAAAAGGGTGTAAACAATTCTTATATTAATTATGGACTATTGATTTATATAATTTGATCAAATCAGTGGTCTAGATCAAGGTCAGACTTTTTATTAGAAAAAAATAAAATTTCTACCAAATTAGCTATTTATTTAAAAGAAAAAAATAAATTATTAATTTTACCATATCTAAAATTTTATATGAAAAAAACAATCTTAATATTTTATTTTCTTATTTACCAAATTTATAGTTATGCATAAACACTTATTATGCATTTTTACTGCACAACCAAACGCTCCTTTATTTGTCCAATTTTGTCCGATCTTCACAAAAATTATTTTGCAGAATTAAAAAAGTAATTACATATAATAAAACAAATAAATATTTTTAGTTTAGGTGGTTGGAGGGAATATTTTCAAATTTGAAGATTAGAGAGGGAAATTTCCATTAGTTATAATGATTTGACGAGGGACCTGATATTTTCTAACTTTAAAATGCATGACTTATAACCTTTGATATTAAATGAAATAAACGGTTAGATCTACTTCTAAAATTTAATTTCGACTCATAGACTATATAATCTATAATGGCAGTGCGCTGCATTTCATATTTTTGAAGTTAAATTATTTGTTGTCAAGTAATATATCACCTGCGTTCAATATTATATGATATATACGGCTTTGTCTTACAAACTGTTGACATGATTGTAGCATTCAATGTTATAAACCTTTGATATATTTCTGGTTGCTTTGACTTTTCTTATGAAAACTCTACAATTTGTAAAAACCTTTTATTAAATGAATCTAATTTTATGTAAACGTATAACAAAATTCACCATAGCAAAAGTATGTGGCCTAATTCGTATGAAAGGAATTGTAATGCACAAATAGTACAAACATGGTATATAATTAATAACACGTCAAACTTCCCTCCATGTGATCTCTTCTTAATTTGGTATCTTTTTTTAAAAAAAATGTTAGCTGTCTTCATTCAAGTTGTATAACCAAGACAATAAATAAAAAAAAAAAAAAGTTGGGTGTAACTAATTATTAATAACGAAAAGATGCTGTAGAACGCCACTTTGGGTTCTCAGCCTTCAATTATTTTACTTCTGGCTCGTTTTATTACAATAATACCGTTGTCTCAGTGATAAGCACGATAATGCCCGATCAATAAATATTTTAATTTATTCTACCTCCTATTCTACCTTCTCTCCCTACCTATTCTAGCTACTATTCCCACGATCTTCTCCTCAGACTTCACCTCTGATCTCTCTTCACCAGTTCAACTTATCCATCTCTCTTCACTCTGGCGCACGGGAACCGAGCTCTGGCTCTTCTGTCGCCAATCTCTGGTTCCAACCGATCGCCATATACACTACCCAGCACCACAATCATATTCATTTTGCAGTTAGTTTTTAACTTTTTATTCATTCAATCTTACCTATAACCAAAATTCATCCATATAAGGGAAAAAAGAAGAAGAAGAGCATCATCTTTGATATTTCTTTTGGTATTTTCTAAGAAATTTCTTTCCAATACCTTTTAAAAGAAAAACCCAAAATCCAGTTCTCCTTGTTTTCATTGACCTCAAATTTTTTCCCCCCTGCTCTATAGCTTCCTTACTGGTACATTACACTTGAAATTCATCCTAGTTCTCTGACCTAGTAATTCAATTACCTGAACTCTTCCTCCCTGTCAAGAGTCAAAACTGATGGAGGTGTTGAAAGCAACCGCCTCTTTGGTGCCTTGGGTCGACAGTAAAGTCACTAAGCACGTGGCATATCCCTTTAAACTTGGCAGCAACATAAGAGCCTTGGAGTCAGCCCTTGAAGAATTACTCGCTCGAAAAGAGGATGTCAAAACTCAGTTACTGATTGCTGAGCGTGAAAATGGAGCTCCAACAGAGGAGATTAATTTGTGGCTGAAGAAGGTAGATGCCATTGAACTAAAAGCAAAAGAGACCCATCAAAAGTATGAGCAACTATGCCGGTGTATATGGAACATGTCTCCTAATCTCTGGTTGAACTACAAAATCAGTAGAAGGGCGGCAAAGAAGCATGAAGAGGTGATAGATTTGTACAAAAGAAAAGATACTATTCCAATGATCATTACTATGCCGCCATCATTGGCCCCAGAGATGCAAGCTTCCTCATCAAAATCATCCAATCTTGAATCAACGCTTCAGAACATTAGAGATGATGCGCACAATGTCGTTGGCATTTGGGGCATGGGTGGTATTGGGAAGACACATCTTTTGAAGCAGATCAATAATGAGCTCTCTAGAGATCATGCATTTGATGTGGTAGTTTTTGTTTTGTGTTCCAAAGAGTGTTATGAAGAAAAGGTCCAAAATGAAATAATTAATAAGCTTGGCTTATCTAAAAATGGTAGCATGGAACAAAAACAAGGCACGATATACAACTTTTTGAGAGAAAAGAGCTTTGTTCTGCTTTTAGATGACCTATGGGACTGTGTAGATCTCGATAGAATCGGGATACCTGACCCAACAGAACTTCATTCATGCAAACGTAAGGTTGTTCTCACAACAAGATCAACAGAGGTCTGTGGAAAAATGGAGGTAACGAAAATAATAAAAGTGGATATTCTGAACTGGGAGGATGCATGGTCTCTCTTTATCGAGAAAGTGACAGAGGAAACCATCAATTCAGACCCACAAATAAAAAAGTATGCAGTGGATGTTGTGAAGGAACTAGGTGGGTTGCCATTGGCCCTTATTACTACTGGGAAAGCTATGCGCTATAAAATTGATCATAATGACTGGGAGCATGCCATTATGCAGCTTAAGCAGGCACGCCTCAATGATGTTGAATCCTCACGTGTGAATAAAACAGTGTTTCACGTGTTGAAGTTCAGTTATGACAGTTTAAAAAATGATACTCTCAGACAATGTTTTCTTCATTGTTCATTATGGCCTGAGGATTTTAGCATCAGGAAAGATCGCCTCATTGAGCTATGGATGGGATTAGGCTTGATTGATGAGTCAGATAAGATACAAGCAGCTTACACAATTGGGTATACTTATATAAATGATCTACTATCTGTTTGCCTCTTGGAGATTGACAATGATCATGCTATTAAAATGCATGATGTGATCCGTGATATGGCACTATGGATCGCAAATAATCATGGAGTAGATACAAACAAGTGGATTAATGTTTCAGCTGGTACTCATAACGAACTGCGAGAGATAGATGTCTTCCATAACACTGAAAAATTATTCGTCTTGAACAATTATACTGGTGTTGTTTCCTTCTCCATCAAATCTTCCTCTACCAAACTCACCACTTTGTTGATTAATCACAATTCCCTGAGTGATACAAAACTCCTCCAACTTGAGAAATTTTCTGAACTAACCGTCTTAGATTTGTCATATAGTAATTTAAAAGCCTTTCCTGTTGAGATAAGCAAATTGGTACATCTCCAATTTCTCAACCTATCAGGAAATTACCATGCTACGATGTCTGTGCCGGAAGAATTAGAAGCTCTTATCAATTTAAAATATTTTATTGTAAGGGAAACAGATTGTACCTTTCCAGAAAGTGTCCTTTCTAAATTAAAATCTTTAAGGATGCTAGATTTAAGTAAATATTATATGGAGGACAACTTTGAAATATTCCCAATGCTCGAGGAAGATTTAAAGTGCCTTCCTCAGTTTCAAGCACTAGGAATTACCATTTCCATTCATAGCATGCTTGATTTCAACCAGCTGTCTCAAATTAGTGTGCCTGTGAGATGGCTTGTTGTTTCGAAATATGAAGAGAGCTCCTTATCCATTTCTAATTGCTTTCTCGGAAACTCTCAGTTGCAAAGGAACCTGTTTACCTTTGGTATTAGAGACTCAGATGACGTCCTCAGTGTAATTTTTGAGAGCACAAGTGAAAACCAAAGCGTTTGTCACCTTGATAGACTACAGAATCTATCCTTTTCTTGGATGAAGAATATGAAAGAGATAATATGGAAGAATTTAGACTCAAAGGATGTCTTCCCCAGACTCCAATTTCTAGAATTTGCTTCTTGCCATCAACTGCAAAGCATTTCATGGGTTGTTAATCTCCCACGCATTCGAGAACTCACAATAATTGATTGTATACATATGAAGCAATTGGTCTGCGTGGATGAGCTAAACAATAATGGCATTAATATAAATCAACATTCCTTCCCATTGTTGAAGAATTTGTTCTTATCTACTAGTGGTGACCTAGAAATAATTTCTGATCCCATGATTACCTTCCCAGCGTTGGAGTTTCTGGATGTTTTTAAGTGTGCGAAGTTACAGAAACTGCCTTTCGAACATAGCAACATTCCAAGAAAATTGAAATTGATACGTGGCAGTGAAGAATGGTGGAATAATATAGAAATGGAGGATGCTAGTCATAGATCTTTGCTCCAACCGTTTTTCAAAAAATGGAAATGAACAGTTGTCTGACATTGTCACTTCAGACATTAATTGATTGGTTAGCGTTATAAGCTTAGGTTTTCAATCATTGTGGAAATGATTTGTTACTATTGATTATAAGTTAGGTTTTTAGTTATTCGGAAAATGATTTGTTACATGTTTTTAAGTTAGGTTTTATGTACTTGTAAAATGTCTCGATCTTGTCGATTTGGAAGAGAAACAAAAGCTCTTATTTTTGTCAAGTTGCTTTCATGGGAACCCTCCATCCATAAAGCAATTTGTTTTCTCTTGAAATAGAAGACATTGGTGTTGACTGTTGAGTGAGTAATCATGTAGCACAAGCAAATACCAAAACATTTATTATATTGAGGACGAGATAGTCCTTCGTTTTTAGCAATATGTTTAAGTTTCAAATTTTACTGCCAAAGAGATAAAACGATATTAAATTGGGTGGGTGTTATTTATAGATCCTCAGTCCAACTCTTTCGAAGTAATTAGCAACCGTGAGTTCGTGACCCAAGTTGTCATTTTAAATTAAAGTATATAAATTTGGACGAGCGTGACCTGTGCGTGGAGCCTCTTTTTACCGTGGTTAGCACAGTAACTTAATCTTGTCCGTCCGTTCTGCTTGGTTGATCTCAGTCGTCCGATGACTCAGCTTGTTCTATGATAAATAAGTGACTTATTTATGACATCAATGATCTTTTTACTGTTTTAAGTTATTAAAATATTTCTAACGACTTAAGAAACACATATAATTACAGAGCAGGATGCATTAAACGGTTTTAAGGATCATATTTATGACATCAGGTCAGGTTTGGATTAGAAATGAACCATAATTACAACAAATCGTGCTTAAATGAAATCAATGCTCAATTAGTAAATTTCAAAATGCCTGATACAGTTAAAGTATCTCCTTTACCAGTGGCTGATGCAATCATCATAGTAGATTAAATAACTAAACAAGGAAGATCTTGCAGGGTACGGAAAATTTGACCGAAACTTTCTCAAAGTTCAGGATTCCATTAACAAAACTATTATTTTCACTACGCATACAAAACACCTCCAACAACTGATTGATTAGGAACATTAATAACATGAGACACTACCGGCACATCATTTTGTTCTCCTGCTGATGAACATTCTACCATCACCTTATGCCTTTCTGACTCAGGTAATAGCTCCAGTGATCTAGCCTGGTATTTTAGTTTACAACATTATAAAAAGAAAACTAATGATGAATATGCAAAAGTACGCACAATGCATACAAGAAAGAAGGAAACTTACAACTAAATCATGCCTCCACTGAGATCTTTTCCTTATTTTGGATGAAGCATTGGTACCAAGCTTTTCTATAGCCTCCTGCTCTGTGCTTTCAAGGCTGGTATGAACTTTATATGCCTCTGCATACCTATACCTCTGAAAGGAACAAAATAGGAAAGAAAAAAGAATTCAATCTTTTTTTCTTTGTGTGTCCTGCATATTATGCTCGCAACAATCAAATCACCAGAACTTAAACCAGATTGGCAATTTGGTAGAGCTTACCTGGAGGTAGAAGACAACAAGAAGGCTACCACTTATAGATTCCGTCTTCTCACCCGCCTTGTCTAATAAACATTTATGCAGGTACTTCTCTTCTTGATGATTCCAAGGCAACTCAATCATTCTATCAGCCAAACCTCTCTCCACACACAAAGCACACATTTCGCTTACTAGCAACTCCACTTGCTGTAACTTCACATCTGAATCCTTAACTTTAGAACAATAAGATCTCTGGTATATGAAGGCCTCCGTCAGAAGGCCGTACTCTATTCTGACCCGTACAGCATTCACAGCCTCCTTCAGAGAAGTTGTACCAGTGGCAGTCTCTGCACTTGCAGGAAGATCATCAGAACCAGTACAGCGGAGGAGGGTCAGTGCAGCATCGGGACGCTGCCTTTCTAGAAGCACTTGAGCTATTTTCGGGTGAGTTTCAGGGTTTGCCATCTTTGGAAGAAGTAGAATAGCCTCCTGCAGGATGTTACTAAGAGCTATTAAAGGAATCACATTATGTTTTGGGATATGAACATCATATTACCAGCAGATTAGTATTTGGAAAAACTAGATTCTACCCCAAATCTTAGTCCAGTACCAGTCAGGTTCATGCAACCATACCACTACCGTAGCTAACCAAATTCGTTCTTTTTATTTTTGTTTTCAGTATTTGTTTGGCGTCTTTCCATGAAATAAGAACTATTTTTCCTTTTTTGAAAAAAACAATTATATCTCATGGATAAGCTGTACTCCAACAACATAAATCCAACAAAAAGAGGAAGTCACACTCAAATGGGTAAGGCAAAAAATTAGATGCTGGTAAAGTGATTTTTTTCTCGAGAATTTTTCTGTTCATTTGCCGAATTATCGCTTCAATTATGGAGCATAAAATCATAGTTTTTACTTCGATCTTTCTAAAGTGAATAGATAAATATGAGAAAAAAAAACAAGAAGAGGGAAATTCAGAGGAAAAAAAAATAAAAAACATTTTCCCCAATATAAGGTTAAAACCTCACATTTGTGTTGGTTCATTACATTAAGAGTACTTATGAAGTGACATATAACCACCGGCCTTTAGTCATGCCAAATGAAACTTGTGCACCTTTTTTTCTTTCCTTTTAATAACAAAAATTGTGTATGTTTCTTTTGCCCTGCTCAAAA
The DNA here is from genome assembly GCA_027725995.1 of Rhynchospora tenuis. Lineage (NCBI taxonomy): Eukaryota > Viridiplantae > Streptophyta > Magnoliopsida > Poales > Cyperaceae > Rhynchospora > Rhynchospora tenuis. The sequence continues at coordinate 16,028,891 of CM050889.1, read as the reverse complement.
GCAGGGGTGCTCATCCGAAAGTTCATTTTTATTTTGATTTTTGGCAAATGAGTAATCCCATCACCTCGAGAGCTTGATCTGAGTGGTCGTCTAATAGACTAAACACCATGCATTCGGTTAATGCCTGACTAGTTACACTAAAGGCTGCACAGAAGTCATCCAGTAGAAATCTCCAATCTGAATCAGGCCTCATCCCGTGCCGATCAATCAGATAATACAGAAACTAGAAATGACTGTTAAGGTAAACATAATAGATACTTCCAGAAGTCTTTACTAACATCATGGCTGGGTAAGTAAAACCTTACTGGTACCTACCATTCAATAATAGGTCAATCAATCCAACAATATAGGAACTCAAAATGACTGTTAATGTAAAAATAATAGATAGTACAAGAAACCTTTACTGAACCATCGCAGTCTGGGCAAGTAAAACCTTACTAATGCCTACCATTCAATAACAGTTTAAATACCACCTGAATCCTGTACCTGGCTGCAGTGGACTGGTGGTCAAAATCTCAGAAGAAACCATGCAAGTACATGGTTGAATGAACTAAACAATAACAAAGGATACAATTGCTTGTTTTGCAACCATGGTATCAGAAGCTCCGTGCAAGAACAACACATCAGCAGCAGCACGCACGCTTTTAAACGGATACTGGTTTGACCAGTTAACTCGTGGATAAAAGGCCCTTTCAGGTCTCTCATGCTCAAGAGACAATAAGATATCCTCTTCATGATCATCTTCTAAATCTAGGTTTTGCAAAGCCTCTTCTATGAAGAGGGAGGTACTAGGATTTGTCTCAGTCGTAGCAGATAAGTTGATTTGGGGCCATGATCGTCTGACCAAAGAAGCTTTTCTCTCACTTACGTGCAACTCCCATGATGCAATATCAGGATACTGTGGCTGGACATGCTCCAGGAACTTGTGTCGGGTGCACCATATCATCACCTCCAAATGCTGTAAGAAGAACCACGAGGAATCTAAATTATAATTTCTAAACATAAACGTGGATTAATTTCAGCATGAGTATCATCCTAAAACAACTCCTCCAGCTGTGATTTTGTGAGAGTAAAAGCAGAAAAGTTCTCCAAAATCCAAAATGATCTATGAATGGGGACGACCTTAAATTTTAAAATCATAACCTCCATGTGTTGTATAGGGAAAACAATGCAATTAGAAAATTAGGAAACTTTCAAGCAATATTCAGAAATGAGAACAATAGCAATATCAGCATTTTGGGCATCATACAGAAACAAAAACACTTGAAGTCCAGTTTTGGATTACAGAAACATACATCAATAAAATAAAACCCCTAGGTGCTTCAAGGAAGCTCGAAAAACTAATACAAGAGAAGTTTCAAAACTGAAAATAGAATATTAAGAAATACAAAAAATGGTAATTTTGAGACATGTTATGCACACATTATTGCACGAACAGATTAACACATTAGAAAGTACCTGCTTTGCCTTTGTGAGATCCTCCAGAAGTTGGTGCAAGTCGTGAACCTGCGCATGCACCGAATCATCGAAGGAAGATATCATTGCCTCAATAACAATGTATACACCATTCAGTTGTGTTACATATTTTTGCATTTGAGGCAGGTCCTTTTGCATGTTTTCCACACTGCCTTTGTCTATGTTGGAGTTAAGCAAAGGCATCACTACAAATTTAAGTAAAATTTTATATTGCCTTAGTATCCACCTTGGTACAGAAAAAACTACCAGGTAATGTAGCATAGAATTAAATTTACTATGGTAATGGTACCAGATATAATATCTCTAATAACCCAGAAAAGCCACCATATTATAATGATGGTCCTTCTGCAGATAAATTAAAATATTTGATTGAAAATTTATATAAGAATAACTAGTAGCAGAAGGATACAAATGGTCTGCAACTCCTTCAAAAGGTGTGTGAAAGACCGCTTGCACCAGTCCTTTACCACAACTTCATCCAATAGAAAAGCAAGTACTGGATCACTCGATACAGCATTCTCATCCAAACACACGTCTGTTACATCTGTTTTAAACTAGTTAAGGTAATAGAAAAAAAATGCAATAAAATCCTAGATGCTAAGATAAAGCAAACACATTGCAAAACATGAGTAGTAAATTCAGAGAAAAGGATGGTCTTATATGATGCAATTGCTGAAATTTTGAACTGTTAAAGTTTATATATGAAAAATGGACTATATATATACAAGAAAAAAGGATACAATGGCAGATCAAAGAAGAAAGATTGTTTTGCAAGGCCACATCAAATAATAGATACAATCTTTCTATATCGAGGTTCGCACGATTCCCAATGCCCTCCTTTGCCTGAAAATCCAAAGATTTACTAATTTAGCATCTATGTGAGTTTTTGTAAGTGAGCATTCCAAGTATGCATCAGCTTCTTTAATATATATATCTCATAAATATCAAAACAAAAACGCAAGGGAATTCTGACATATACCAATATTGTTCCTTCCTTACAAAAATTGCACTTAACAACCATTATTTGAAAATTGCACTTAACAACCATTATTTGTTGTGATTGCAACTAATGCAAAATGCCCTTGTACATTCTCTAGAACCTTCTTTATTCAGGGTATATGCAAATAACACCAAATTTTCGTGATTGCAACTAATGTAATGTGCCTCATAGGTACATATCTAACCTACGAATTTAATTGTAATTGTGGATAAAAACGAATTTTAGCAAGAGAGCTTAAGTCACACAAAAATTGGCTAGTTTGGCCCTAACCCTATTTTAAATTAAATCAAGTAACCCAACTATGGCTAAGGCAGGATCAGAGAGTGAAGACATAAAAGAATACAAATAAAATTTTGTCAACATATAACAGATCTTTCCAGTGATTCGAACCTAATTAGTAGGTGCTACTTGCAAGTTGCAAATATCTGAAATAGCACTTTCTAGTCATGAATTTGAGACCTTGGGCATTATTTGCAAATCATAGAAATTGTCAACAAGACATACAGAAAACAAATCCAAAATATATAAAAAATGTACAGATACCTGAAATCTATCATCATGCTGCTTAGAGATCAACCCGGCCTCAATACACTTATAATAAAGCCGCAGCCGAGCCCTATTACTTTCACCTTTTATAGGTACCCGACAGATGGGACATGTGTCGCATCTCTGGCTACACTCAGGGCAGAGTGAGGCATGCCCACAAGTGGACAGCAAGTGCTGCACCGGCCGGCCACAGCTGCTCAGGTCTCTTGTGGCCCGACAATGCTCTATCCTCGCTTCATTGCATAGCTCAATCAAATCCACTGATGCCAGCTCTCTCAGTGCATCCTAATATTTAAAATATAATATTAAATCAGAAAATTACCATAATTCTTATCGCCATTACAAGATGGACTTTGTTGGTACCAGTTAAGCAGATCCACACACCTGTTGTACCAGTTTACTGAGAGAGTATACTGTGACTATACCAGTAAAACAAGGTAAACCCACAAAAATGAAAGAACTATTGATTAGGTGCCAAAAAAAAAAAGTCATCGTTACTAAAGCAATTAATAGCTCATTGTTGGTACTATAAGTTGGGATATCTATCTATCGGCAGATTTGATCGATTATGGAATGAAAAAAATGGTTGAATTTGGAAGAGATTTACCATTCGAGTTACTCCCATTGTTGCGCCTGGTTTGTTTGAAACTGAATGATTCTTCGAGTTTGATAGCTTCGGCGATTCTTCAATGGTGGAAGGGAGGTGAGTGGGGTTTTGGAAGAGAGATTAGGGGTAGCGGGAAGAGAGTTTCGGTGGAGAGAGAATGAAAGAAAGAAGATGGGCTTTGACTATGTGTAAAGTTTAATTTTGTTGGGCCGTATGGGCCCAATTTTATTACTTTTACCTTTTTTCTTTCATTCATTCATTAAATCAGACTATGATCCGTTAACTGAAAGAAATGAAGGAAATAGGTGATCTAGGGGTGAAAACAGCACCTGTTTTAACCTTTATTTCATTTTGTTTCGTCTAAACAAAACGAAACAGTTAGAGATTTTGGTTGCGTTTCAAAAACGAAACGGTTAACTAAAGATTGAAACGGTTTCATCCATGTGTATTTTCGTGATTTCGATCGTTTTGTTTTGGACGAAACAGTTAACAGAATTGGTAGTCAGTTTCGTGTTCAAAATGAAACGCTTAACGAAACACCAAGTTTCGTTACCATTTTGGATATACCAGTGAGGGAAGAATACAGTATACAGAAAGGAATGGAACAAAAAACCAGGTCCGGGTCCTCTGGTCGGCCGACCAGAGGATCTCTTAGTCAGATTTGGATCCAAGTCGTCTGATTTAATTTCAATGGTTATTTATTTATGTCCTATCAATTTAGTATTATTCACGGGACACCTATTAACCGTTGAGATTAAATCGGATGGTCCGGATCCAAATCAGACTAGAGAATCTCTGGTCTGCCGACCATAGAATCTCGTTCCAACAAAGATCACCTCCTCTGCACTAAGAATATTGAAGAGACAAATCTAATGATTTAAAAAATAAAAGATGTGAAGTTTTACTCAGTTTTCTTTCATTTTCATATCATTTTTTTTAAAATAAGTGGGTTTTGACCCACCGCTTTTCATTACTAAAAAGTAAAACATCTTACAAAAATTTTACTCGCAAAATCCAATAAACCTACTCTTATCTCTATCACCAAACCTAATCCTGGTACCAATACCATCAATCGCAACACATCAAAAGAACCACTAAAAACACCTATCCCTTAAAACCTTCTCATCCTACCAATATGCTTATTACAAGAAAAAATGAAAAAACACTCGCAACTACCAACTATGACAAAAGGCCAAACTAAAAAAAAATTATCAGGAAGCGCTTCTCATCCAATTCATCATCTTCAAACTACAATTATGTTAATTATTCAAGATGTTTGGAGTAAACACTACAATTATGTTTATAAAGTGCAAGTTATACAGATTTTGGACATCATTTGAGCTTTTTCAAGCGATTGTGCATTAGTTTTAAGTCATTTGATCTTAATAATTTATATCTATGCTCTTCATATAGTCTATAATATATTTATGAAGTTAATTATTCAAGATGATTGGAGTAAACATTGCAATTATGCATATAAACTGCACGTTATATAGATTATTGGCATCATTTGAGCATTTGCAAGCGATTGTGCATTCGTTTCAAGTCATTTGATCGCAATAATCTATATGTAAGCTCTTCGTATAGCCTAGAATATGTTTGTAATGATACATATTTCATATGAATGGAGTAAACTCTGCAATTATGCATATATATTATAAAGAGAATGTTATACAGATTCTAGGCGTGATTTGAGCTTTCCGAGCGATTGTGCAATTGATTTAAGTCATTTGATCGTAATAATCTATATTTAAGCTCTTCATACTGTCTATAATAGGTTTGTGATGTTACTTATTCAAGATGATTGGAGTAAACGCTGCAATTATGCATATAAATTGCACGTTATACAAATTCTGGACATCATTTGAGCATTTTCAAGCGATTATCCATTCATTTTAAGTCTTTTGATCGCAATAATCTATATTTAACCTCTTCATATAGCCTAGAATATGTTTATGACGTCACTTATTCGAGATGATTAGAGCAAACACTGCAATTATGCATATAAAGTGCACGTTATACATATTCTGGGCATCATTTGAGCATTTTCAAGCGATTTTGCATTCATTTTAAGTCATTTCATCGCAAAAATCTATATTTAAGCTCTTCAAATATCCTACAATATGTTTATGATATTATTTATTCGAGATGATTAGAGTAAATACTGCAATTATGCATATAAAGTGCACGTTATACAGATTATGGGCATCATTTGAGGTTTTTCGAGAGATTGTGCATTCGTTTTTAGTCATTTGATCGGAAAAATCTATATTTAAGAAATTAATATAGCGTAGAATATATTTATGGTGTTCATTATTCAATATGATTGGAGTAAACGCTGCATTTATGCATATAAATTGCACGTTATACAGATTATGTGCATCATTTGAGCTTTTTCGAGTGATTGTGCATTCGTTTTAAGTCATTTGATCGCAATAGTCTATATTTAAGTTCTTAATATAGCCTAAAATATGTTTGTGATGTTACATATTCCAGATGATTGGAGTAAACTCTGCAATTATGCAAATAAAGTGCACGTTATACTGATTCTGGGCATCATTTGAGCTTTTTCGAGAGATTGTGCATTCGGTTTAAGTCATTTGATCACAAAAATATATATTTAAGCTTTTCATATTGTCTATAATACATTTATGATGTTACTTATTCAAGATGATTGGAGTAAACAATGCAATTATGCATATAAAGTTCATGTTATACAGATTCTGGGCATCATTTTAGCATTTTCAAGCGATTGTGCAATCATTTTAAGTCATTTGATCACAATAATCAGTATTTATACTCTTCATATAGCGTAGAATATGATGTTTATGATGTTAATTATTCAAGATGATTGGAGTAAACACTGTAATTATATATATAAAGTGCACGTTATACAAATTCTGGGCATCATTTAAGATTTTTCGAGAGATTGTGCATTCAGTTTAAGTCATTTGATCGCAAGAATATATATTTAAGCTTTTCATATTGTCTATAATACATTTAGGATGTTACTTATTTAAGATGATTGGAGTAAACAATGCAATTATGCATATAAAGTGCAAGTAATACAGATTCTGGGCATCATTTTAGCATTTTCAAGCATTTTGCATTCGTTTTAAGTCATTTTATAGCAATAATCTATATTTAAGCTCTTCAAATAGCCTAGAATATGTTTATGATGTTACTTATTCGAGTTGATTAGAGTAAATACAGAAATTATGCTTATAAAATGCACGTTATACAGATTATGGGCATCATTTGAGCTTTTTCGAGAGATTGTGCATTCTTTTTAAGTTATTTGGTTGGAAAAATCTATATTTAAGCTCTTCATATAACGTAGAATATGTTTTGATGTTACTTATTCAAGATGATTGGAGTAAACATTGCAATTATGCATATACAGTGCACGTTAAGTTGATTCTGGGCATCATTTGAGCATTTTCAAGCGGTTATGCTTTCGTTTTGAGTCATTTGATTGCAATAATCCATATTTAAGCTCTTCATATAGGCTATAATATGTTTATGATGTTACTTATTCAAGATGATTTGAGTAAACATTGCAATTATGCATATAAATTGCACATCATACAGATTCCGGGCATCATTTGAGCATTTTCCAATGATTATGCATTCGTTTTAATTTATTTGATCGCAATAATCTGTATTTAATCTCTTCATATAGTCTAAAATTTATTAATGATGCTACATATTCAAGATGATTGGAGTAAGCACTGTAATTATGCATATAAAGTGCACAATGTACAGTTTCTGGGTATTATTTGAGCAATTTCAAGCGATTGTCTATTCTTTTAAAGTTATTTGATAGCAATAATCTCTATTTAAGCTCTTCAAATAGCCTAGAATATGTTTATCATGTTACTTATTCGAGATGATTAGGGTTAACACTGCAATTATGCATATAAAGTGCACGTTATACAGATTCTGGACATCATTTGAGCTTTTTCGAGAGATTGTGCATTCGTTTAAGTCATTTTGGTCGCAAAAACCTATATTTAAGCTCTTCATATTATTTATAATACATTTATGATGTTACTTATTCATTGGTGTAAGTAATGCAATTATGCATGTAAACTGCACGTCATACTGATTCTGGGCATCATTTGAGCATATTCAAGCGATTGTGTATTCGTTTTAAGTCATTTGATAGCAATAATCTATATTTAATCTCTTCATATAGCGTAGAATATGTTTATGATGTTAATTATTCAAGATGATTGGAGTAAACACTGCAATTATGCATATGAATTTCACGTTATACAGATTCTGGGAATCATTTGAGCATTTTCAATCGATTGTGCATTGGTTTTAAATTATTTTATCGCAAGAATATATATTTATGCTTTTCATATAGTCTATAATAAGTTTATGATGTTACTTATTCAATATGATTGGAGTAAACATTACAATTATGCATATAAATTGCACGTTATACAGATTCTGGCATCATTTGAGCAATTTCAAGCGATTGTGCATTCGTTTTAAGTCATTTGATCGCAAGAATTTTTATTTCAGTTCTTCATATTGTCTATAATACATTTATGATGTTACTTATTCACGATGATTGCAGTAAATAATGCAATTATGCATATAAAGTGCATGTAATACAGATTCTGGGCGTCATTTTAGCATTTTCAAGCGATTGTGCATTCGTTTCAAGTTATTTCATCGCAATAATCTATATTTAAGCTCTTCAAATAGCCTAGAATATGTTTATGATGTTACTTATTCGAGTTGATTAGAGTAAACACTGCAATTATGCATATAAAGTGCACCTTATACAGATTCTGGTCATCATTGGAGCTTTTTAGAGAGATTGTGCATTCGTTTAAGTCATTTGATCGCAAAAATCTATATCTAAGCTCGTCATATTGTTTATAATACATTTATGATGTTACTTATTCAAGATGATTGGTGTAAATATTGCAATTATGAATATAAAGTGCACATTAGACAGATTCTGAGCATCATTTTAGCATTTTCAACTGATTGTGCATTTTTTTTAAGTCATTTGATCGCAAAAATTTATATTTTAGCTCTTTATATTGTCTATAAATGTTACTTATTCATGATGATTGTAGTAAACACTACAATTATGCATTTAATATGCACGTTATACAGATTCTGGACATAATTTGAGATTTTTCGAGAGATTGTGCATTTATTTTAAGTTATTTTATCGCATAAATCTATATTTGAGCTTTTTCATATTATCTATAATAAATTTATGATGTTACTTATTCAAGATCATTGGTGTAAATAATGCAATTATGAATATAAATTGCACGTTATACTGATTCTGGGCATCATTTGAGTGTATTTGTTTTAAGTTATTTGATCGCAATAATCTATATTTTATCTTTTAATATAGCGTAGACTATGCATATAAATTGCACGTTATACAGATTCTGGGCATCATTTCAGCATTTTCGAGCGATTGCGCATTCGTTTTAAGTTATTTGAGCGCAATAATTTTTATTTAAGCTCTTCATATTGTCTATAATACGTTTATGATTTTACTTATTCAATATGATTGGAGTAAACGTTCCAATTATGCATGTAAATTGCACGTTTCACAGATTCTGACATCATTTGAGCATTTTAAAGTGATTGTGCATTGGTTTTAAGTTATTTTATCGCAAGAATCTTTATTTATGCTCTTCATATTGTCTATAATACGTTTAGGATGTTACTTATTCAGTATGATTGGAGTTAACATTGTAATTATGCATATAAATTGCACGTTACATAGATTATGGGCATCATTTGGGCATTTTCAAGCGATTGTGCATTCATTTTAAGTCACTAGATCGCAAAATCTATATTTATGTTCTTATATTGTCTATAATACATTTATAATGTTACTTATTCAAGATGATTGGAGTAAATAACTCAATTATGCATATAAAGTACACATTATACAGATTCTGTGTATCATTTGAGCATTTTCAAACGACTGTGCATTCGTTTTAAGTAATTTGATCACAATAATCTATATTTAAGCTCTTAATATAGCGTATAAGATGTTTATGATGTTAATTATTCAAGACGATTGGAGTAAACCCTGCATTTATGCATATAAAGTGCACGTCATATTCATTCTGGGCATCATTTGAGCATTTTTCAAGCGATTTTGCATTAATTTTAAGTCAATTGACCGCAATAATCTATACAAGATGATTGGAGTAAACAGTGCAATTATGCATATGAAATCCACGTTATACAGATTCTAGACATTATTTGAGCATTTTCAAGAGTTTGTGCATTCGTTTTAAGTTTTTTTATCGCAAGAATCTATATTTCAGCTCTTCAAATTGTCGATAATACGTTATGATTTTAATTATTCAATATTATTGGAGTAAACACGGCAATTATGCATATAAAGTGCACGTTATACAGATTTCTGGGCATCATTTGAGCATTTTCAAACAATTGTGTATTTTTTTAAAGTCATTTGATCATAATAATCTATATTTAAGGTCTTCATATAGCCTTGAATATGTTTCTCATGTTACTTATTCAAAATGATTGGAAAAACTCTGCAATTATGCATATGAAATGCACGCTATACAGATTATGGGCATCATTTGAGGTTTTTCGAGAGATTATGCATTCGTTTGAAGTCTTTTGATAACAGGAATCTTTATTTAAGCTCTTCCATATAGTCTCTAATACATATATGATGTTAGTTATTGAAAATTATTCGAGTAAACAATGCAATTATGCATATAAAGTGCACGTTATACAGATTCTGGGCATCATTTTAGCATTTTCTAGTGATTGTGCATTCGTTTTAACCCATTTCATCGTACTAATTTATATTTAAGCTCTTCAAATAGCCTAGAATATGTTTATAATGTTACTTATTTAGATGATTAGAGTAAACACTGCAATTATGCATATAAAGAGCACGTTTTACAGAGTCTGGGCATCATTTGAGCATTTTCAAATGATTGTGCATTTTTTTAAGTCATTTGATCGCAATTATCTATATTTAAGCTCATCATATAGCCTTCAAGATGTTTCAGATGTTACTTATTCAAGATGTTTGGTGTAAACTCTAAAATTATGCATACGAAGTGCATGTTATACAGATTCTGGGCATCATTTGTGCTTTTTCGAGAGATTGTGCATTCGTTTTAAGTCATTTGATAACAAGAATCTATATGTAAGCTCTTAATATTGTCTATAATACGTTTATAATATTACTTATTCATAATGATTCGAGTAAACATTGCAATTATGCATATAAAGTGCATGTTATACAGATTCTGGGCATTATTTGAGAATTTTCAAGCGATTGTGCTTTCATTTTAAGTCATTTGTTCTCAAGAATCTTTATTTAAGCTCATCATATTGTCTATAATACGTTTAGGATGTTACTTATTCGATATGATTGGATTAAACAGTGCAATTATGCAAATAAAGTGCAAGTTATAAAGATTCTGGGTATTATTTGAGCATTTTCAAGCGATTGTGCCTTCGTTTTAAGTTATTAGATCGCACAAATCTATATTTAAGCTCTTGTATTGTCTATAATACATTTATTAAGTTACTTATTCAAGATGATTGAAGTAAATAACACAATTATGCATATAAAGTGCATGTCATACAGATTTTGAGCATCATTTGAGCACTTTCAAACGATTGTGCATTCATTTTAAGTCATTTCATCTCAATAATCTATATTTAAGCTCTTTATATTGCGTAGAAGATGTTTATGTTATTAATTATTCAAGATGATTGGAGTAAACCCTGCTTTTAATTTATACATATACAGAGCACATTATACTGATTCTGGGCATCATTTGAGCATTTTCAAGCAATTGTGCATTTATTTTAAGTCAATTAATCGCAATAATCTATGTTTTAGATTTTCACATAGTCTAGAATATGTTTATGAGGTTACTTATTCAAAATGATTGGAGTAAACAGTGCAATTATGCATATAATGTCCACGTTACACAGATTCTGGGCATCATTTGAGCATTTTTAAGCTATTGTGCATTCGTTTTAAGTTATTTGATCTGAAGAATCTATATTTCAGCTCTTCATATTGTCTATAATACGTTTATGATTTTACTTATTCAATATGATCGGAGTAAACACAGCAATTATGCATATATAGTGCACGTTATACAGATTGTGGGCATCATTTGAGCATTTTCAAACGATTGTAGATTTTTTCTAAGTCATTTGATCGCAATAATCTATATTTAAGCTTTTTCATATAGTTTTAGATATGTTTCTGATGTTACTTATTCAAGATGATTGGAGTAAACTCTGCAATTATGCATATGACGTGCACGTTATACAGATTCTGGGCATCATTCGAGCTTTTTCGATGGATTGTGCATTTGATATAAGTCATTTAATAACAAGAATCTATATTTAAGATCATCATATAGTCTATAATACATATATGATGTTACTTATTGAAAATTATTGGAGTAAACAATGCAATTATGCATATAAAGTGCACGTTATACAGATTCTGGGCATCATTTTAGAATTTTCAAGCGATTATGCATTCGTTTTAAGTTATTTAATATATATTTAACCTCTTCAAATAGCCTAGAATATGTTTATGATGTTACTTATTTCAGATGATTAGAGTAAACACTGCAATTATGCCTATAAACTGCACGTTATACAGATTCTGGGCACCATTTGAACTTTTTTAAGAGATTGTGCATTCGTTTTAACTCTTTTGATCGCAAATATCTATATTTAAGATCTTCTTATTAATAATAATACTTATGATGTTACTTATACAAGCTGATTGGAGTAAATAATGCAATTATGCATATAAATTGCACGTTATACTGATTCTGGGCATCATTTGAGCATTTTCAAGCGATTGTGCATTCGTTTTAAGTCATTTGATCACAAATATTTCAGCTCTTCATACTTTCTATAATATGTTTATGATTTTACTTGTTGAATATTATAGGAATACATATTGCAATTATGCATATAAAGTGCACGTTATACTGATTCTGTGCATCATTTTAGCATCTTCAAGCGATTGTGCATTCGTTTTATGTCATTTCATCGGAATAATCTATATTTGAGCTCTGCAAATAGCCTAGAATATGTTTATGATGTTACATTTTTCAGATGATTATGGTACACACTGTAATTATGAATATAAAGTGCGCGTTATACAGATTCTGGGCATCATTTGAGCTTTTTGGAGAGATTTTGTATTCATTTTAAGTCATTTGATTGCAAAAATCTATTTTTAAGATCTTCATATTGTCTATAGTACATTTATGTTGTTACTTATTTAAGATGATTCGAGTAAATAATGCAATTATGCATATAAATTGCGTGTTATACTGATTTTGGGCATCATTTGAGTATTTTCAAGCGATTGTGCATTCCTTTTGAGTCATTTGATCGCAATAATCTATATTTAAGCTCTTCGTATAGCGTAGAATATGTTTATGATTTTAATTATTTCAGATAATTGGAGTAACACTGCAATTATTCATATTAATTGCATTTTATACATATTCTGGGCATAATTTGAGTATTTTCAAGCGATTGTGCATTCGTTTTAAGTCATTTGATAGCAATAATCTATATTTAAGCTCTTCATATAGCCTAGAATATGTTTGTGATGTTACATATTTCAGATGAATGGAGTAAACTCTGCAATTATGTATATAAAGTGCACGTCATACTGATTCTGGACATCATTTGAGCTTTTTCGAGAGACTGTGCATTTATTTTAACCCATTTGATCGGAAGATTCTATATTTCAACTCTTCATACTGTCTATAATACGTTTAGGATTTTACATATTCAATATCATTGGAGTAAACATTGCAATTATGCATATAAATTGCACGTTATAAAAATTCTGGGCATCATTTGAGCATTTTCAAGCGATTGTGCATTCGTTTTAAGTTATATGATCGCCATAATCTATATTTAATCTCTTTATATAGTCTAAACTATGTTTATGATGTTACTTTTTCAATATTATTGGAGTAACACTGCAATTATGCATATAAAGTGCTTGCTATACAGATTCCGGGCATCATTTTAGCATTTTCATGCAATTGTGCATTCATTTTAAGTCATTTGATAACAAAAATCTATATTTGAGCTCTTCATATATGTCTACAATACATTTATGATGTTACTTATTAAAGATAACTGGAGTAATTAATGCAATTATGCATACAAAGTGCACGTTATACAGATTCTGAGCGTCATTTTAGAATTTTCCAGCGATGGTGCATTTGTTTTAAGTCATTTGATCGTAATAATCCATATTTAGACTCTTCATATATCGTAGAATATTTTTATGATGTTAATTATTCCAGATGATTTGAGTGAACACTGCAATTATACGTATAAATTGCATGTTATACAGATTCTGGGCATCATTTGAGCATTTTTAAGCTATTGTACATTCGTTTTAAGTCATTTGATCGCAATTATCTATATTTATGCTCTTCATATAGTCTATAATACATATATGATGTTACTTATCGAAGATTATTGGAATAAACAATGCAATTATGCATATTAAGTGCTCCTTACCATATTTTGGGCATCATTTTAGCATTTTCGAGCGATTGTGCATTCGTTTTAAGTCATTTCATCGCAATAATCTATATTTAAGGCTTAAATTTTGAGCTCTTGAAATATCCTATAATATGTTTATTACGTTAGTTATTCCAGAAAATTAGAGTAAACACTGCAATTATGCGCATATAAAATGCACGTTATACAGATTAATGGCATCATTTGAGGTTTTTCGAGAGATTGTGCATTTGTTTTTAGCCATTTGATAGGAAAAATCTATATTTAAGATCTTAATATAGCGTAGAATATATTTATGATGTTCATTATTCAATATGATTGGAGTAAACGCTGCATTTATGCATATAAATTGCACCTTATACAGATTATGTGGATCATTTGAGATTTTTCGAGTGATTGTGCATTCGTTTTAAGTCATTTGATCGCAATAGTTTATATTTAAGTTCTTAATATAGCCTAAAATATGTTTGTGATGTTATATATTCTAGATGATTGGAGTAAACTCTCCAATTATGCAAATAAAGTGCACGTTATACTGATTCTGGGCATCATTTGAGCATTTTCAAACGATTTTGCATTTTTTTAAGTCATTTGATCGCAATAATCTATATTTAAGGCTTAAATTTTAAGCTCTTGAAATATCCTATAATATATTTGTTACGTTAGTTATTCCAGATAATTAGAGTAAACACTGCAATTATGCATATAAATTGCACATTATACAGATTTCTGGGCATCATTTGAGATTTTCGAGAGATTATGCATTCTTTTTGAGTCATTTGATAGCAGAAAATCTATATTTAAGCTCTTCATATTGTTTATAATACATTTATAATGTTACTTATTCAAGATGATTGGAGTAAATAATGCAATTATGCATATAAAGTTTATGTTATACTGATTCTGGGCATCATTTTGAGCATTTTTAAGTGATTGTGCATTCGCTTAAAGTCATTTGAAAGCAATAATATATATTTATGCTGTTCAAATAGCGTAGAATATGTTTATGATGTTAATTATTCAGGATAATTGGAGTAAACACAGCAATTAAGCATATAAATTGCACGTTATACGTATTCTGGGCTTCATTTGAGCATTTTCAAACGATTGTACATTCGTTTTAAGTCATTTGATCGCAATATTTAAGCTCTTCATATTGCCTAAAATATGTTTGTGATGTTACATATTCCAGATGAATGGAGTAAACACTGCAATTATACATATAAAGTGCATGTCATACTGATTCTGGACATCATTTGAGTTTTTTCGAGCGATTGTGCATTCATTTTAAGTTATTTGTTCGTAAGATTCTATATTTCAACTAATCATACTTTCTATAATAAGTTTATGATTTTACTTATTCAATATTATTGCAATAAACTCTGCAATTATGCATATCAAGTACTTATTGGAGTATACACTGCAATTATGAATATAAAGTGCTTATTATACAGATTCTGGGCATCATTTGAGCTTTTTCGAGAGATTGTGCAATTTTTTTAAGTCATTTGATCGCAAAAATCTATATTAAGCTCTTAATATTGTCTATAATACATTTATGTTGTTACTTATTCAAGATGATTGGAGTAAATAATGCAATTATGCATATAAATTGCACGTTATACTGATTCTTGGCATCATTTGAGCATTTTTAAGCTATTGGGGATTCGTTTTAAGTAATTTGATTGCAAAAATCTATATTTCAGCTCTTCATATAGCATAGAATATGTTTATGATGTTAATTATTCAAGATGATTGGAGTAAACACTGCAATTATTCATATAAATTGCACGTTATACATATTCTTGGCATCATTTGAGCATTTCAAGAGATTGAGCATTAGTTTTAAGTCATTTGATCGCAAAAATCTATTTTAAGCTTCTCATATAGCGTAGAATAAATTTATGATGTTAATAATTCAATATGATTGGAGTAAACCCTGTATTTATGCATATAAATTGCACTTTATGCAGATTCTGCACATAATTTGAGATTTTTCGAGTGATTGTGCATTCATTTTATGTTATTTGATCGCAATAATCTATATTTAATCTCTTCATATAGCCTAGAATGTGTTTGTGATGTTTCATATTCCAGATAATTGGATTAAACTCTGCAATTATGCATATAAAGTGCATGTTATACAGATTCTGGGCGTCATTTTGGCATTTTCAAGAGATTATGAGTCTGTTTTAAGTTATTTTATAGCAATAATCTGTATTTAAGCTCTTCAAATAGCCTAGAATATGTCTATGATGTTACTTATTCGAGATGAATAGAGTAAACACTGCAATAATGCATATAAAGTGCACGTTAAACAGATTATGGGCATCATTTTAGCATTTTTCAAGCGATTGGGCATTGATTTTAAGTCATTTGATCGCAATAATCTCTATTTAAACTCTTCATATAGCATAGAATATGTTTATGATGTTTAATTATTCAAGATGATTTGAGTAAACACTGCAGTTAAACATATAAAGTGCATGTTAAATAGATTCTGGGCATCATTTGAGCTTTTTCGAGAGATTTTGTATTCGTTTAAGTCATTTTTATCACAATAATATATATTTAAACTTTTCATATTGTCTATAATACATTTATGATGTTACTTATTCAAGATGATAGGATGAAAATTCAATTATGCATATAAAGTGCATGTTATACAGATTCTGGGCATCAATTAGCATTTTCAAGCGATTATGCATTCGTTTTAAGTTATTTCATAGCAATAATCTGTATTTATGCTCTTCAAATAGCCTACAATATGTTTATGATGTTTTTTATTCGAGATGAATATAGTAAACACTGCAAATATGCATATCAAGTGCACGTTCTACAGATTCTGCTCATCATTTGAGCTTTTTAGAGAGATTGTGAATTCGTTTAAGTCATTAGATAGCAAAAATATATATTTAAGCTCTTATATTGTCTATAAAACATTTATGATGTTACTCATTCCAGATGATTGGAGTAAATAACGCAATTATGCATATAAAGTGCACGTTATACAAATTCTGGGCATCATTTGAGAATTTTCAAACGATTGTACATTCGTTTTAAGTCCTTTGATCGATAATCTATATTTAAGCTCTTCATAAAGCGTACAAGATTTTTACGATGTTAATTATTAAAGATGATTGGAGTAAATTCTGCATTTATGCATATAAAGTCCACGTTATACAGATTCTGGGCATTATTTGAGCATTTTTCAAGAGATTGTAAATTCGTTTTAAGTCATTTGATCGCAGGAATCTATATTTCAGCTCTTCATTTTGTCTATAATAAGTTTATGATTTTACTTATTCAATATGACTGGAGTAAACACTGGAATTATGCATATAAAGTGCATGTTATACAGATTCTGGGCATCATTTGAGCATTTTCAAACGATTATGCATTCTTTTTAAGTCATTTGATAGCATTAATCTTTATTTAAGCTCCTCATATAGCGTAAAATATATTTATGATGTTAATTATTCAATATAATTGAACCAAACCCTGCATTTATGCATATAAATTGCACGTTATACAGATTCTGGGCATCATTTGAGCTATTTCGAGTGATTATGCATTTGTTTTAAGTCATTTGCTCGCAATAATCTCTTTTCATATAGCCCAGAATATGTTTGTGATGTTACATATTCCATGTGATGTTACATATTCCAGATGATTGTAGTGAACTCTGCAATTATGCATATAAATTGCACATTATACTGATTCTGGACATCATTTGAGCTTTTTTGAGGGACTGTGAATTCATTTTAAGTCATTTGATTGCAAGATTCTATATTTAAGCTCTTGATATAGTCTATAATACATATATGATGTTACATATTCAAGATTATTGGAGTAAACTCTGCAATTATGCATATAAAGTGCACGTTATACAGATTCTGGACATCATTTGAGCATTTTCAAGCGATTGTACATTCGTTTTAATTATTTGATCACAAGAATCTATATTTAAGCTCTTCATACTGTCTATAATACGTTTATGATGTTACTTATTCAATATGATTGAAGTAAACACTGCAATTATGCATATAAAGTGCATATTATACAGATTCTGGTATCATTTGAAAATTTTAAAGCGATTGTGCATTCTTATTTTAGTCATTTCATAGCAAGAATCTATATTTAAATCCTTCATATTGTCTATAATACGTTTATGCTGTTACTTATTCAAGATGAGTTGAGTAAACAATGCAATTATCTATATAAATGCACGTTATACAGATTTTGGCTATCATTTGAGCATTTTTAAACGATCGTGTATTCGTTTTAAGTAATTTGATGGCGAAAATCTATATCTAAGCTCTTCATATAGTCTAGAATATATTTATTATGTTACTTATTCAAGATGATTGGAGTAAACATTGCAATTATGCATATAAAGTGCGTGTTAAACAGATTCAGGGCATCATTTGAGCATTTTCAAGCGATTGTGCATTCATTTTAAGTCATTTGATCGCAATAATCTATATTTAAGCTCTTCATATAGCCTAAAATATGTTTATGATGTTACTTATTCTTGATGATTGGAGTAAACATTGCAATTATGTATATAAAAATGCACGTTATGCAGATTCTGGGCAACATTTGAGTATTTTCAAGCGATTGTGGATTCGTTTTAAGTCATTTCATAGCAATAATCTATATTTAAGCTCTTCTTATAGTCTAGAATATGTTTATAATGTTACTTATTCAAGATGATGGGAGTAAGCATTGCAATTATGCATATAAAGTGCATATTATACAGATTTTGGGCATCATTTAAGCATTTTCAAGCGATTGTGCATTCATTTAATACATTTGATCGCAATAATCTAAATTTAATCTCTTCATATAGTCTAAAATTTATTAATGATGTTACTTATTCAAGATGATTGGAGTAAACATTGCAATTATGCATATAAAGTACACGTTTTACCGATTCTGGGCATCATTTGAGCATTTTCAGGCGATTGTGCATTCATTTAATACATTTGATCGCAATAATCTATATTTAATCTCTTCATATAGTTTATTAATAATGTTACTTATTCTAGATGATTGGAGTAAACACTGCAATTATGCATATAAAGTACACGTTTTACCGATTCTGGGCATCATTTGAGCATTTTCAAGCGATTGTGCATTTGTTTTAAGTCATTTGATCGCTATAATCGATATTTTAGTTCTTCACATAGTCTAGAATATGTTTATAATGTTACTTATTCAAGATTATTGGAGTAAACATTGCAATTATGCATATAAAGTACACTTTATACATATTCTGGGCATTATTTGAGCATTTTCAAGAGATTGTGCTTTCGTTTTAAGTCATTTGATCGTAATAATCTTTATTTAATCTCTTCACATAGTCTAAAATATTTTTTATGATTTTTCTTATTCAAGATGATTGCAGTAAACGCTAGAATTATGCATATAAAGTGCACGTTATACAAATTATGGGAATCATTTGAGCTTTTTCAAGCGTTTGTGCTTTTCGTTTTAAGTCATTTGATCGCAAAATCTATATTTAAGCTCTTCATATTGTCTATAATACATTTATGATATTACTTATTGGAGTGAACAATGCAATTATGCATATAAAGTGCACGTTATACAGATTCTGGGAATCATTTGTGCATTTTTAAGCGATTGTGCATTCGTTTAAAGTTATTGATCATAATAATCTATATGTAAGTTCTTCATATAGTCTAAAAAATATTTATAATGTTACTTATTCAAGATGGTTGGTGTAAACATTGCAATTATGCATATAAATAGCACGTTATACATATTCTGAGCATCATTTGAGCATTTTCAAGCAATTGTACATTCGTTTTAAGTCATTTGATTGCATTAATCTATATTTAATCTCTTCATATAATATGTTTACGATGTTACTTATTCAAGATGATTGGAGTAAACACCGCAATTATGCATATAAAGTGCACGTTATACAGATTCAGGACATTATTTGTGCATTTTTAAGCGATTGCGCATTCGTTTTAAGTGATTTGATCGCAATAATGTATATTTAAGCTCTTCATATAGTCTAGACTCTAGAATATGTTTTTGATGTTACTTATTCAAGATGATTGGAGTAAACACTGCAATTATGCATATTTTGTGCACGTTATACAGATTCTGGGAATCATTTTAGTATTTTTTTTAAGGGATTGTGCATTCTTTTTTAGTAATTTTATTTCAACTAGCAAAAGATGCTCTCAAGATGTGGGCAAATAAGAAAATTAAATATTGATATTATTTTTGTTTCATATAGAACTTTACATGTTATAGACAATAAAGATATGGTAAAATCAATAATTTATTAGTCATTCCTTTTAAATAAATAGCTAATTTGGCAGTAACTTAATCTTTTCTAATAAAAAATCTTGACCTTTTAATTTAAAATTAAGATCTAGATCACTGATCAAATCAAATTACACAAATCAATGGTCCATAATTGATATAAGAATTGTTTATACCCTTTTATATGACATGTTTACTCCTTTTATATGAAATGTTTACTCTTTTTGTTAGGTGCATTTATAAGTAGTAGAGATAATTTATATTTTAGCTTTTTCTATAATCTATAATTCGTTTAGGATGTTACTTATTCAAGATGATTGGAGTAAACATTGCAATTTTTTTTTTTTTAGGATTAAGTGGATTTTGACCCACTACTTTTCATTGATGAAAAGTAAAACACCTTACAAAACCTCTTATAAAAATTTTACCCGCAAAATTCAATAAGCCTACTCTTATCCCTCTCACTAACCTAATCCTGGTACCAATACCTTCAATCCCAGCGCATCAAAAGAACCACTAAAAACACTTATCCCTTAAAACCTCTCAACCTACCATTATGCTTATTACAATAAAAAACGAAAAACACTCACAACTACCCACTGTGACAAAAGACCAAACTTAAAAAAAAAAACTAGAAATTGATTACTGTCATCTGCAATTTTGCCTTCCTTTGTCATCACTTGAACAAAGTGAACAGGAAAAATAGATAAGGTGAACATATAAATGATCAAAGTGAACATTTACAAACAAATGAGTATAATAAAAATAAGTTGAACATGCATATAAAAATGTGAACAAGAATGACAAAACTTATTTGTTTGTATTTGTTCACTTTAATTATCTATATGTTCAGTTTGTATGTTCATGTGTTCATTTGTTTAAACGATGAAAAGGGATGACAAAACTGCAGATGACACCTATCATTCCTGAAAAAAAACTTGTCAGGAAGCGCTTCTCATCCGATTCATCATCTTCATCCAATTTTTGATAAAGCACTTCATACCATTGACTATAATGTTTTGGAAGAAGTAACTATAAACAATTCTCTTTTTGACCTTTTCTTCCCTTTTTATTTTACCAAGTCGAGTAGTTCGCTTAAATATTTTATTTTGGTCTATTGGAAGTGACTCCATCAGTTCGGTACCTTTTTCAGACTATCCATAAAACAGAAATTTTTAGTTTTTAAAAAGGGAAGAGAGAAAAGAGAAAACAGAAGAGATAGGAATCAGGATAATCTGCGCTCTCTATTTTACGGACACGGGACACTTCAAGTTTCTGTACAATCAATTACTCACCGATTCAAATTTGGATTGTACATTGATCAGCGCCATAAACTGGAAAAGCCTAGGAGTGGCTGCGGGACCGGACTCTGGAAAAGCCTAGGGGTGGCTGCGGGACCGGACTCTGCTGGGTTAACTGGAGCCAACCATTTTTCGAAAATGAAAATTGTTTTTCATATTCACCCTCGTACTATTGTAAAAGAAAAGAAGCTAATTATTTTTCATAAAAGAAAAGGAACTAATAGTATTTTGTTGTAATAATATATTCTTTTATATTACTTATTTCTCAGTAACATACATCAACGACAAAAATTCAAACTAAAAAAAAACGACAAAAATTCAGTTCAATTGGAATTCAGTTTAGGAGCTTTAATCAAAACATGCTGTAAAGCATATAATTAGTTATCTTCTTCCTAAAGAATTTAAAAAAAAAAGGTGAGGATATGTGCATGTGAATGTAATATTTTTTTTTTAAGAGAGAACGACCCAGCAGTTAAATTTATTAAAAGAGTTTTTTTTTTTTCCCGAAACCTTAACAGCAGCTGTCAAGTGAGAAAAGAGTTTTTTTTTTAATGAAATTTAGCCTACAATTATAATTGAATACTGATCACATTCACAACAGTACGAAGATATGAACCATCAAATTTAGTTAGTGTTCATTTAATTTAGGAATATTTTTTTTTTGCTTTTTATGGTGATTAACTATTAGTTATGCTCTTCTAATCTAGCTTATTACAAGAACATCATCATCTTTATAGTTTCAACAACAGAACCTAGCACTTTTTTACAATTCAAACAGTTTACAGGGTTGGAACGGAAAATTGTGATAAAGGTTAGAAGAAAAAGAAAGTAATAAAAAATGAATGAACGTGTGTGTTATACGAGGAGGAGAGGGCCCCGGACCCGGAGGGTAAGAAAGAAAGAACAGGCGAAACCCATCTCTCCTCCTGCCGCCATCTCTCTCTCTCTCTCTCTCTCTCTCTCTAGTTCTCTAATGGCGGTGGGAGTTCTTGCACTCCAGGGTTCCTACAACGAACACATAGCAGGTATCATTGTTTAAACATTTCTCTTAATTTTGTATTCGAAGAGGGTCAAGGAGATGGGTAAGGTTCAGTTTCTCATTTGAAACTGGTTGATTTTGAAAATTGTTGAGAAAAGAAAAAAAAAATAGAGGTTTACGTGTTATTCTCAAGTCAATTTAATTCAAAATTAAATGAAATTCATGCTTGATAGTTGCACAGCTTTCGTTTCATTCACATTTTTTTTTTTAAAAAAAACGGAAAAGTGTTATTCTTACAGAATTCCAAGAGGATCCAGCATTCTTGTACCAACTGGGTTTTAGTATGTATGTTGTTTTTTGGAGATTAATACAATATATTGGGTACATTTGTGTAAAAATTGTAGCGTTGAGAAGAATAGGCGTGAAAGGGGTGGAGATTAGAAAGCCGGAGCAGCTGACAGGTGTTGATTCTCTTATAATCCCAGGGGGTGAGAGCACCACCATGGCCAAACTAGCAGAATTGCATAATTTGGTATAGTTAGATTTCTTTTCTCTCTATCTTGTGATATTGTTATTATCCTGGTTCCAGTAGTACCACCAGGTATTTCAGTTCAGTTCTTAGGGATTTTGCCATGATGGAATGTATTATGTAGTGGTGTTCCATACCTCTTCTGATTTTAAATCATTTGATTCTGATTCTTTAAATCAAATTGGGTGTTGTATCAGTACTTTTATCTCATTACACCAGAGATAAACTGACCAATTTGAACAGCATGCTATATGTCCTTTTGGGGACAAATTCCTAAACTCCCGTTTAATGTATCACATGTTGTCTTGCAACTATTGCAATATCAGAAGCATCCCTAAAATCAGTGGCGGTGTCCTGAAAACAGTACTGGACATGAAGGATATTTATTTGCGTCTGTACTCCCAATTTAGATCAAAATGTGCTAATGATATATTTCTTCCCAGTCAATCTCAGTGAGGGCATGTCTAGGCAACTGCCAAGGCTTACTTGAGGAAAATAGTTATAGTCCTTTAATATATTTTTTTAATGTTAAAGAATTGGAGTCCATTGTCTCAATTTATCTAGGCTAAGTATAGGTATTAATGTATTATCAATAAAATTATGAGCCTGACTTAAATTTTTCCACATGCTTTTGTGACAATCTGGGATTCACCACGGTTATGTGTTTTAAAAGTAATTGGGAGAGAAGAGGTGTGTGACTGTGTGGTATTATTATTATGCTCCAAAGGGGCAAATGAAATGTCAAGACATGGTTTATTTGTATTTTGTAGGCGCATGTTAAAGATCATTCTATATTCTGTCGTATCATTATCTTAATTATGGTGCCATAGTAATCTGGTTGATTGTAGTACATGCCCGTTGGTATGAAGCCAATGTTGGTTTGGCATAGATGTCTCTATTGTGAGATATTTTTTTAGTATTATGAGAAAATACTATCACAATAAGTATTGTACTACACATTTGCCTGTTCATTATTAGTTTTGTGCAGTGAAAATGTCCCTTTCATGATAATTTTCTCTTTTTTCCCCTTAAAAGTTCCCTGCATTGAGAGAATTTGTGGGCTCAGGAAAACCAGTATGGGGAACATGTGCAGGTCTCATCTTCCTTGCAAATAAGGCCATTGGTGAGTGCACTATTTGATTTTTTTTTTTCTGGTGTCAATGTCAGAATGTTCAGGTACTGGCATCATGGCATTAAGCTGTGACTGATATGGTACTAAACTGGCTACATCATACCAAATATTGGCACCTGGCCAAATCTGCAAGTAACAAAATAGTATGCGACAATTGTTTTAAAGTAACTAATTTTTTGCCTGGCGAAAGAACAGAAAGTGAAAATAAAGTTTCCAGATTATACTGAACTTTCTAAGTAATTATTGAAAAACTGACACCACCCCTCCCTCCCCATCTGTCTCTCTGTGTGTTTTTCTACTCAGGTCAAAAGACGGGTGGACAAGATCTTGTAGGGGGCTTGGATTGCACAGTGCACCGTAATTTTTTCGGCAGTCAGGTTTTTACTATTCCTTTTGAATGCTTTAGTTTTATATTTACATTAAAGATCATATGAATAAGAAATTAAAATTTACCCTATATTTTCAAACATACCAATAAGGAATTAAAAGTTACCCTATATTTTCAAACATATCACCTCTCAGGATTGCATGTCTTGTGGCTAACACTATTGTTGAACCTTGCATTGGCACCAAATAGTTTCGGTGTACTCTACAGGAAAAGTGAAGCCACATCTTCATAAATTCCTTTCTTATTGTGAATTAAAAAGGTTTATTTGAATCCTTTTTTTTGCATGAATTTTCTATCTACAGTTACAGAGCTTTGAAATGGAGCTTTCAGTACCTAAATTGGCTGAAAAGGAAGGCGGTACTGCTACTTGCCGTGGTGTATTCATACGTGCACCTGCTATACTAGAGGTAGGGCCTAATGTTGAGGTCATTGCCGACTGCCCTGTCTCATCAGACCAACTTAAGGTTGCCATACCAGCCAGTGATGGTCAAGAGGTACACTTGTGTGATATAATATTTACTTTCTAAGATCATTAATGCGGTGCGTATTAATGAATAATTCACCTCTAATATATCTTTTGTAAAAGCTACCCATCCCATTCCCCAAAAAGGAAAAAAAATAATAAAGAAGAAGAAGATAGTTCCAGACTACATGAAGGAGAATAATGTCTTGACTTGCCGGTGTCTAGGGTGCTTCTGACAGGAGAATAATGTTTTGTATGGTGTTCTTTAGTTTGTTTCATGAGACTCATTTTACTTCTATTTCTTTCAGGAGAAAGAGTTCACAAACAATAGAGTGATAGTGGCAGTAAAGCAAGGCAACTTGCTAGCAACTGCTTTTCACCCTGAACTGACTTCTGATTCCAGATGGTTAGTATGTGTGTGTTTGTATTTTCTTGAGAGTGTGGATGCATGTAAGGTCTTTGGCTGTAAGTTTACTCGTTACATGCTGTCCTCCTACAATGGTATCAATACTGCTAGTAAATAGTAATTCTTACTTAGACATGATTCATAGCAAGTGCTTGTGAGCCTCAAATGACTTGTTCATGACTAGGGTAAAATGCATAATCTGAGCCTTAGCTGTCTTGCTAGAGAGATTTTGATTATGTGATATATTTCAGGCACCGATATTTCTTGGCAATGGTGGACGAGTCTAAGGAGGAAGCCGCACCATCAGAAGTCATGGTGAAGTATGATCTGTATGGTGATGGCAATGACAGAGTGAAGAAGCCTTATGATTTACCCATCTTTGAGTAGTGTAGTATCATAGATTCATAACAGAAATAAGAATTTATATCTATATCATATATAGATAATAATAATAGACTATAGTAGCACAAATTTGTATCATTTTTAATGCGAAAATTCGTGTACTAATATCAATTTAAGAAAATTTTCCTGCATGAAATTTAAAGGTCTTATAGTTCTATCTGCAAAATTGGTACAGTACTATAGTATAGTGTAGTCTGATAGACTTGATAGTCTCCTTGAATTACTTCTGTAAGAATAATATAAGTTAGGGGCCCGTTTCTTATTTTTCCATGGGAAAAAAAGAGGACCGGGCCAAAGGACATCATATGTTCAGGCTTGTGTGACTTTGTAATTACAAACAGATTGCATGTTGCCACACTTTATTAACATTCACGAATCACGATGCTTTATTATTTTTCTTCGTGACAAATAAGGAGCTATCCCTTTTACTGCTTAGAATTCGGTATGATGTGAATCTTCCGATTTTATTGGTTTCTAAATTTTTTTGTTTCCAATATACATATTAATCTAAGATGACAAAATATGAACTTCTTGAACGTAAAGAGATCAATAAATGATATCCATTACAATCATCTTTCTATTAAATTATTTAACCAAGCAAAGATGCATAATATTTTAAAATTCGTCCCCCCTCTTTCATTTCTTCCGCCATATTTTTGAACCAATAATGTCAAAGAATATTGTATGATTTTAAAATATGAAATATTTTGCTGGGGCCTATTTTGTTATATCGAATTGAACCTGCCACTCGAATGAAATACTACGTCTTGAAATCCCACGCGATGTTTTATCACTGAACAATGGGTCCTACCTTAAAACATGTCAAGCACAAAAAAGAGCTAATCGTCTAAATTGTCAAAATTAAAATTAACTTTTTGTTCATTCTAACCTAAAATATTTTCCGTTTAGAAATATGTCGCACAATTGGAAAGCATGATGAGCTGATAGCCTGATAATGACTAATGAAGACTAGAAGGAAATTGATAGCGACAAAATGGGTAAAAGCCCAGCGTATTTTATGTGGCGACAAAAATCTAAACTATTCATGGTGAATTTACAAGTTATTGTTTTTTAAAACTGTTCCGTAAATTGGGGTTGATCGGTATGGAAAGGATGATTAATATTAGTTACATAGTTTTTTTTTTTTTTTTTTTTTTGAAAGATTGACAGTGGCTATCAATCAAGAAAGAAATATTATTTACATAGTTAATAGTTTACATTTTAATTTGAAGGACAAATAATACTAAGCTAAAATCTTTCATTTTTGTTTTCTATTTTTCTAAGCGGTGAAGTTTATAATTATTACAGTTTCAAAAAAAAAAAAGTTTATAATTATTAAATCGTCGTCTCTGCTCCCCTTTTGTCCTTGATGAACCATTCTAAAGTTTATAATGATTTTTTGATGAGTATGTATTTTTATTAACAATACGTGTAAAAAATAATCAGTTTTTACTTTTTTTCTGCTTAATTTATTTTTAAGAGCGACGGCGTTAGACTCTATTATGAATAGGACATTTCTACATTGGTAAAATTATATCGATGCCATGCAAAATGAGAGGAAAGCAATTAAATGGATCACAAATTTTAATTTATATAGCTCAATATATAACGACGTAAAAAACAAAATAATCTGTCACGACTCACGACATATATTTCTTTTGATTAAAATTAACTATAAGGGCAATTTCCTTAAAAGAACTTGTGAAGTGATTGGTTAAAATTTCATTACGTTTCTTTCAAACTTTTTCCTGAAAATGACGTCACCGATTTTTCAATTTTTCTTAAGAGAAGCTTAAAAAAAAAATTTGCAAAGACACAAAAAAGAAGTTTTATGTTCTCGTACAAAAATTCCTCTAACTATGAATATTAGTTTAATTAACTAAAAATCTCTCACTCGAGTAGTTAGATGTTAAAAGAGAAGGACGGTTTGAATTATGAAATTAGATACGTAATACCAAACCTTATTTTATAGAAACTACCAGCAAAACTAACCTATCATAAGTTAACATCAGATAAAAATCACTCTTTCGACAAAAAATAATAATAGTAATAATAAGTTTTTTCAACAATAATTAATAATACGTTCACTATCTCGTGGTTAAATATTCCTTCACAAATTACCTAAAATGATAGTCTGATAGGTGAAAGTGTTAAAAAAAATAAAAGAAAAGAAAAAGGTAAAATAAAGTGGCAAAGCTAGGAAGAGAAAATATTATTTTCAAGCCTCTAAGTCTCTATAAAACAGGAAACGGCTCTCATTTTAGATAAAAAGTTCTCTGCGATTCAAAAACAAAAATAAAAACAAAAGGTTCTCCCACAAATTTCAAATCTACTTGACCGGTCAACCTTCTTAGTTTTAATTCGAAAGACTGTTTCCAAAGACGGTTAAGTCTTGCGCTGCTCGAGACAGTGCGTGACTTCGTGAGAAGGCACGACGCACTAAAAACGCGAACCATATATCTACGTTTTTCTACGGAGATGGAGAAATGGGGGCCATAAAAACCGATACGAGCGGACAACTGCAAAAGTAGAAAGTAGTAAACTCAAGTGCGAAAAGACGTCGATAGGTTTAAAATGTGGAGTGGTCCCGTCTGGCGGTTTTACAGCAGTGGAATACACCGAAAACACCTGAACCGTTCGTTCTCGTCTTATTTTGGCATTCACAACCGTTCATTGAACTTCCTACAAAAAGACCTCAGTTATGGGTGGTTAGCGGAGCGATAGAGAATCTCGGTGCATCTCATTAGTAGAGGAGTATCTAGAATCATTCATATGGACCACGGTACCATTTTGCGTAAATACCAAAAAAATGTGGAAATTTTGATAAAATCCAAGTTGCACGCATAATAGAAATTTAGTCCCCAAAAATTCCCAAACCTCATTTTCAATTTCAATCATTCTCAAGACTCAATCTCTATCATTCCTAAGCTTCAATTTCAATAATGTGTTGGAATTATATTTTTCATAATTTATGTTAATTTTTATTTTGTCAAATTATAAAAGCTAAGAACAAATGTGCAATTGACTCGCAATTTTTGAATTATGCATGACACGTTATACCAACAAACTCATTATTTTATCTACAAAATGATTAAATGTTACTAGAAAATTTTAATGAGACATTGTCAACAGAAATTAGCTTATTTAGGTTCAAGAATAATTTGAATATTTTCATATCTAAACAAAGGACCTAAATCACTTAGACCCACGATATAATATTTAGAAAAAAGAAAGGGCTTTCACGCAAATTATACACGGTCCTTTTCAATCGAGTTAGGTGGTCCAGGACCATCCAAAAACCTCCGATTCTGACTTCTCTCCATTTCGAAATAAACAAACCCCAAAGAAACCAATTATCACAAAAACACCACTAACAACACTTAAAAACTCATTTCTTATTTCCACTCAATACTTCCATCACTCTACTGCTCTCTTTCTTTCGCCTCGAGAAAACAAAGAAAACCAAACCAAACCAAACCCTCAAAACCCTAACCCTAACCAAGAATCTCCTCTCCAGCCATGTCTCGGGTTCTGCGCTTCTCCAAGTCCCTCATGGCGGCGGCCTCCTCCAAGGCCACGGCCGCGCCCGCCTCCTCCGTCGCCGCCTCGGCGCAGCCTGCCAAGAAGGTGACTGGTATCATGAAGCCAGTCGGGGTTTCTCCTCCCTTGCGCAGGTTCCTCGGCGTCGGAGAGATCTCTCGTCCTCAGGCCGTGAAGAAGATCTGGGAACACATCAAGTCGCACTCTCTTCAGGTATGGCGATTTTTCTGTT
The DNA here is from genome assembly GCA_027725995.1 of Rhynchospora tenuis. Lineage (NCBI taxonomy): Eukaryota > Viridiplantae > Streptophyta > Magnoliopsida > Poales > Cyperaceae > Rhynchospora > Rhynchospora tenuis. The sequence continues at coordinate 15,999,009 of CM050889.1, read as the reverse complement.
TCTATTAGTTGTTTATGGAGAAGATTTTAGGGATTAGTTCAAGGGGTTTGTGTGAGTGTGTCTTTAGGCGATCTTTGCAAGTTGTGAGAGTAATATTTGATTATTATTAGATGTGGTTTAATATGGATGTTAAGTTTTGTATCTAGTTTGATCGGTTCTTTTGTGGGAAGATTAATCAAGGTTTTCATTCAGTAATCGTTTTTGTCTTGATTTTTTTTAGTTTAGTACCTTTGTTTGCTAGTTTTGGTAGATAAACGTCACTATCGTGCTTTCTTTTCCCAAGTTTAGATCTTTTTGTTTTGTTTCCTGGTATTTTGTGCTTTTAACATTTTAGGTAACACATATATTACTATTTTTATTTTGTAGTTTGAAGAATAAAGTTTTTATTTCAATAAAAATATTGCTAAATAATTCTAAGTTCATACCGATCTGCCCTTCTGTGTATAAAGAAATAAACTTTTTTATAGATGTTTTGGGAATGTGTTTTACTTAATTTTTGTAATATTTACATATGCTCATCCTTAATACTTTCTAGGAATTTTCCTTATTATAGCCTATTTGATTTATTTATACTCGTCATGAAAAAAAGGAATGTCTGACGTGCAACTTGGGGTTTTTCATATCTGTATAACTTGTAACTTAGACGGTACAATATTTCATAGATTAGATATGAGGAGGTTCTGAAAACCTTTACATGTGTTCTATTGTGGGTAGTTCACCTTTTCTATTAAGGGCTTGTTTGTATGGATAAGATTTGGATAACTGCTTTATTTGGAAAATAGAAAGACATTGAAAAAGAGTAAATTTTTTTACTTTGTTTATTTGAAATGAAAGAAATGTGATAAAAAACATATTGCTTAAAATATGATAGACGAATCATATCGCTTAAATGTTCGTAGTAATATTTTATTTTTATTTGGAGTTCGTCTGAAGATAAGTTTGGAGAGAAATGGTTGATACTTTATCGTTTGAAAGGCCAAAAGTGATGTTCTTCATGCTGGTATATCATATGAATATGATGTAGAAAAGTACTAGATGTTATTTGATTTCAAAATCTTCAGTGGATAATTAATTTTGATTACCTTACAGGATCCGGTGAACAAGAGGGAGATAAGATTGGACGACAAGCTGAAGACCATTTTTGGCAACAAGGACAAAATTACAATGTTTGAAATTGCCAAGCTCTTATCTCCTCACTTCAACAAATCTTCCTAGGTTTGATAAAGAAATGTCTAAAATGGTACTTACTGCTCAGTTAGCTGTAGTGTCTCTCTGAAGGAACATCAATGTCTCTTTTGTGTTTAGCCTCATGTCTATCAGTTTGAGGTTTTATGTTTGATGTATCTTGTTCCTGTTCATCTTTTATTTTGTTTTTAGGGTTTCTTTTATTAAAGTGCTCAGTGATGTTCTGTTGTCACTTGATGGATGTTGTTGAACTTGACGAATCATTGGGTGAAACTTGTTATTAGAATTAATCTTTCTCTGCTTTTCAACTTTTGTATGGATGTTCTCCTGTGTGTTTGTCTTTTTGAGCTGGTGTACCAGTTTGGTAGTTTGGTAGATTGATCATCTTTGTTGCGAACTGTTAGGCGTAGTAGGATAAAGTTTTGCTCAGATGAGTGTGAACTTACAAACGTAGAGGCTCTTATTTAGACAGATGTCTGAACTCTGAACTGTTAAGCGCAGTTCAGTTATTTTGGGTAAACAGGCATACTTTTACATGATAGACTTAGCTTGGTACGATTTGTTATTCATTCGTCACAAATCAAGTTCAATATTTCTTTGTTTTCCAAATGGTACTATGGACGATCATTCATTCTTCAAATTGTATCAAATTTGATCCACAATATATCTAAATTATATATGTTATGTCATCTTTTTATGAGACTTATTTAAACTATTTATTTAGTTATACATCTACATGTACATTAACGTTTATGGTCATGAAGTATTGCGCGTCGCCAATACTTCTAGCTTGCTGTTTGTCTTTGCTGTCAAGGGGCAAAAAAGATGAAACGTATATAAAAGCTAACGAATTTTTCAGTTACTATCGTTATACGTTGTACAAAGACAGTATTTCAAGTTTCGTACCGTTATATTTGAAGGATAGTGTTACAAAACGTTTGTTACCTTCTTGATATATTGTCCCAAATGGGATGACTCAGAAACCCTTTTATTTTTCATTTGATGTCATCTTTCAAACATTTTTTTGCGATATATCGGCAGCAATCACTATTTTTGCCAGATGTTGTCTAGACCTGGTACAAAAAGGCCCAGTTGGCTGAAACCATTTTCAAATTTCAAGCCTCTATAGCCTTCATCAACAAAGCGAGTCCAAAAGGTAATTTGGTCCCAGCAGTGCGTAGTTATTGTTTCTTTGTAAGGACCATTTTCCTCACAGATTGACAGAAATTCCATTCAAGACTTTTGTCTCCTGGGTGGGTACATGACTCCAGTACCCCACACCAATGGAGACCACCGATCTTTGGCCAGGATTTAGATAGTTTGTGAATATTCTTTTTTTGTTATTGTCCTCTTTGAATCTTTCATTTGAGATTGAGTGTTTGGTAATATGACTATGGGGGCAATTTTGCAAGTTGCTGTAGTGATGTTGAAGTTGACAAACTTTATATGTTTCGATTGTGAGATTTGGGGACATAATTTCCTTGGGGCTGTTTCACCACTTTGAATATATATTTTGACGAGAACGTTAATTGGTTTCCTAATAATTTTTTTAGGTAGCTTTGAAATTCACCATATAGCTTACATAATCAGGCATGGATTTGATTTTTTTCGGTGAATTAGGAAAAGACATCGTGGGAAGCAAAAATTGCATTCCAGTAGGACCTGGATTCGGTGAAGAGGTTCAGAGTCATAGAGACTACAACTAGAGTTTTGTAATGATCTATTTGTGCTCCACAGGCTTCCCACCTGCTTTGATCCATAGCTGCAATTGCAATTTTTTTATCTACAAATGCCAGATCTTAGTTTGCAAACCATGAATTCTACTGGCTGCAGTGAGCTTCACATGGTCCTTTACATCATTAATAATCAAGTGACATTTGCCATGCTAGAAATGTCAAAGTACAACAAATTCTGATTACATACTAGAGCAAGCTTAAATAAAAAAAAAGTACTAAGTGTACGAAGGTACAATGTATGTAATCATGATAAACTCAATAGCATTACAATACATATTACAACCTTTGAAGAGGACCAAAATAACTCAAAGAAAGCAGTTCTGATTAATTTCTTATCACAGAATACATTGTGCATGCAAATGCAATTGTTAAAGTAAAAATCGGCAGATATCTACATTAGGAAGTCCCAAGTATTAGGAAATTTAACAAGGAAAGGAAAGCAAAAAAACGAAGAATAGTTTCATGTTACCAGCATTTCAAAACTGCTTTCTTTGGAAATGAAGAATGATTGAATTTCAAGAAGAGTATTTTCAAATATTTGCCATTTACAAGAGAATACCTATTATGACCTCCTAAATGCTTCCTGTGTACTAATTAAGAAGGTGATGTGCCCATTTATCAACAACAGAAGGAGAGCCAAACCAAGGCCTGGTATGGTCGTCAGATCCAACTGGAGAGTGATATACACCTTCCAAGCTCATGTTAAGTGCGCCTTCTAAATGTGCTGCCATCTCTGGTACAACACCATCTCCCCACACATCAGCTTTACCACAAACCTACAAATAAAGGAAAGAGAAAATATAAAAGAATGTTAAAATTGAAAAGAATAAGGTCTGCCAAAGTTTTTGATCCTTTATTTTAATCTGGGTAATTTTTCTAATTTAAGTCTTTTGGGTAAGAGAAAACTTTGGTTGGTTTGACAGCTAATATAGATAACCTGTATAGCGCAGCTTTATACCAAATCCACTAATGCAACATGAACCAATTTAAACTCTTATTTTGTTTAATTATGTTTGATTTCTTGCTTTTGTATTAGTTAAGTACTTGTGACGCAATTGAGTAAATGGCACACCAGAAAGAGTTCTGCTAAGGTACAAATATCAATTTGGTACTGGTATGCACCATGTTAGACTGCAACAGTCAATCCCAATAGGGCAAGTCTTGGTCTGAATAAGAAAATATATTTTATATACCTGTTTATAGCCTTGACCAACAAAACGAGCCTGGAAAGTGGGGCCCGCTGGTACGTATGTACTGTTTCCATTGCTTGGAAGTGATTGATCTCCATCTGAATTTGTGTCACCTGAAGTATGCTCATCAGGAGGTGAATTGGATCCTCCAGTTAAACGTGCACCCTGGATATATCTGAAGAAAGTTTGCTTTCATTAAGAGGGAAAGTAAAAATAATAATAATAATAAAAAAAAGTATTATAACTTTATAAGTTTGTAACCCATGAATATTATAGAATATGGGCATTCTCATGAATCAAATGTTTGAAAAAAGTTGAATAAATTCTAGAAAACCACAGAAATACCTTCCAGCAATGCATACATATCTTAGTTCTGGTGTATAAACTGCTGGCGGACAATTCGTAGCAACATAATCCAACAGGCCTCTTGTCTGGTCTATTACTCCTTGAACACCCTTAGGCGGTGGCCTTAATAGGAGATTATGAACACAAAATGATGGTAATAGTGAAATTAGTAAGTTAATTAGACTGATTTGCAAAATTATATACTATAAGGGTGGTTGTGGAATCATACAAGTGGGGACAGCCAAGTGTCAGTAGCAAGGAGATATCAGAGAAACCAAACTTATGCATGTAAACCCGGGCCAGCCAACCCCCAGCAGAGTGACCTATTAATGATATACTCTTATTTTCTGCAATAATAGAATAAAAATTTGCAAAGTCAAAACAAGAGAGATTTCAATTCTATCTAGAGCATTGGTGGAGCCAAAATTTTTGGTTTGTGAAGTCACAAAAAGAGAGATTCATTTTTATTTTTTGTTGAAGAGATTCAAATATATATAACTTAAAAGACCAGCTTTTATGTTGCAAATACACGTCTTTTGTTGCAGGAACTTGTGAATAATATTTAGTAGTCAGGTTCTCATGAGGTTCTGCTTAGAGTTCAATGGTAAGTTTTAATTCTTAAAAAATTGTTTTTGAAGTTTCACCAGATAATTATATTAGTACTGACTAATATAGTTGGCACCAGTTTACCTAATTTACTCATAATTCACCCCTCAGTAGTTTAATTAAGCCTCAATTAACTTCAAAGCCCTCAGGCTAGCCCAAAGCTAGATTCACTAATCTTTAGCAGTGCCATTGTGCCAATTTAACCAAATTTAGGCTTATAGGCAACCTCCATAGTTTAATTAATTGATTGTAAAACATTGGGAAGGAAATAAACAAAAGTAGACAAAATAGGCTGAGAAGCTGACCGTCAGTACAAAGTAGCTTAGCATCAGATATGGCCTTCTCAACTCTTTTTAAGTACCTAATGATTGTATAACTCTTAAATCAGTATCATTTTATTTTCTTCTAATAAATGCCAGACCATAAACAAGCAATAACAATGATAAAGTTTATAGCATCACAATCAAAGTTTCAAACAGTTTATCTAGAGATTACAAAAAGGAGAAATTAAAAATGAAGAATACCAGTCTAGGACAGGTGAAGGTTGGAGGGTACCCTTCCAGTAATTGGGGTCAACTAGACCAGCGGCATTGCGCAACCAATCAAATCGTGACACCTGTGCAACCACACATGGCACATTGTAGCCCTCTTTTAGTGTGGCTACTAGCCCCTCATAATCTCCAGTATTATTTCCCAGTCCCTGTTTGATGACAAAATTTAAATCACTTATGAAGCTAATATCAGATATTAACTGCATTTATTTATAAAGATAGACTATGACTGTATGACCTTACAGACCAATTACACAATTTTGCTTCTGTAGTCTGTACCATTTAAGTTACAAATACCCCTCAAAAGAAGCAAAATTTTTGCCCAAGGATCCTCAAAATTATGGAGCAATCTAACAGACTAAAAAATACAACAGAATTTCTTAAAGATTTCTATGTTTAACATTACAACATAAATTCTTAATATTTTGTTTTCACTTCAGTGTGCCTGAAGAGACAGAGAGACAGAGAGAGGGGGAGGTACAGGGAGGATAACAGCGGGACGTGGAGTGGAAGGAGCAGAGGAAGAAGTAACTGAGAAGCAAATGGAAGTTCTTTGGGAATTAATGGCGGGAAGGAGGGAGACCATGGCGAGTGCGAGTGGAGTAGTACAAGTGGATAGAACATACAAGGCGAGAGGTCTCGCAATTTTTTTACTATTATTTTCTGTGCTTTTGTATGTATCCACCTAAAGTCCTTCAAAATCACATATTAACAGACGATATCACTTTTTCCTATAAACTTCCAATAGAGAAAGTTATCTCTATGCCTTTAGTCCTCCGGAGTTATTATGTTGTAAAATGATAAAAAGATTCTTGCGCATAATTCTTATGTGTTTATTATGTCTTCATTATTATCTTTCCGCCCAACTTAAGACACCAACTTTCTTCATTTTTTTTTCTTTTTGGTTACATATATATTATTTTTCTTATCCAGTTTCTTCTGACAATGTTGTTGGCCATTGAATATATTTTTTATTTTTAATCTAAGGTTGAGGTGTTCAGGATATGCCTCTATATAGGAGACAAAATATATTTTAATTGGATTATATTGATTTGAAATTGCCCAGTTGATACTTGTTTTTAGTTAATTTGCAGTGCTGCCAATGCATGTTTGATCTATCTTAACATACAGACAGCAGTAATTATGGGTCTAACTTGATTTAATGTTTTAAGCTCGATTTTGTTAATTGTTTGAAATTTATTCGAAAAAATGAATTGCAAACAAAATGGAACTGATAAAATGATATAAATTATCAAACCTAGAACTTTTTTTTTTTGCCACCGTTAAACTTTTTTACTTTTTTCTTCTTGGTAGAAGGATGCTTCATTTCCTAATGCAGTATTGCAAATTACTGAATTAGAGTAGTCCTTCATCCTGCATTACCTGCCTGACATCTATAAAAAGTCAAAATACTACAAGTGTGTTACCAGAGGTGTATCAAATCTGTGTTACCTAACATCTATTCTTAAAGCATGTGTTGAATTAGATGTATGTATACATCTAATTCAGCACATGCTTTAAATATTTTAAACTGCTAATTGCTAAAGCCAGTCTCCAATTTGACCACACAGATCCTATTTTATACTAAGCTTTTCATCCAGAGCAACAGGCTTGAAACGACAAGAGTGTACACTAAATTCACACACATATCAATCTTATAGTTCAATGTAAAAGTGCATTCCTTAGATCGGCATTAAACAAGTTCAAATGCAAACAGTTTGTGACTCAGATAAACTGGATGTAAACAGAGAACAAAATATGCATTAGCATTCAGAGACGAAAGGAGAGATGAAAAGTCGGATCTTACAGCCTACCAAAATAAATATTATATTAAAAAAATATGGATCAACTGTGCCTTATTGCTCGAGGTACATCACACAAATTAAAAACACTTACCACTGATTGAAAGTCAAACCGCTTTGTCATTTACTCTGGTTAACACTATATTTTTTTCATGTGGGCTTTATTATCTGCGATTCAAAACAATAAAATTGCTCTGGATCACAATGGAATTCAGAAAACTTTGTTTGCATCTGATTTTAAATAGATCCATACACAGCACCTAAGAGGACATTTAAAGGCAAGATGGTGTACTGTCCAGACTAAAAGGAGCCAAAGGCAATGCAATTGACTGCCTATATTAACAGAGTTTAGCCAACTAAATAAGCTATAACACCACATATGCTGTCAGAGAATAAAAAGGAGCTGATTCTGCTTAAAGCAGCATCTGATATTGATGCCTGATTTGAATATCATTATTACACCTCATATTTATCAAAACCACTAGAATTTCAATCATACACTCCCTTTACAAACCTCAAGCTGGCCTTTCTCTTTTCTACATATTCTGTGGAGTTTTAGTTTTTTCATTTTCTTTCCTTGCCTGGAGAGAAAGTCAAGACTACCGATGATATGGAGTCTGATGGAATTGGCATAAAGAACTCGAATTGAAGAAAGGTCAATCGTCAAAGCAAGCAAAGCTCAACAAAACAGAAAGTATCATGGTATAAATGAATACCTCTTCGGCATGGTTTGCTCATACATGGACCACTCTTTCTTGACACCCAACAAAGTAGCACAATATGTAACTCAATTCACCAAAATTCATAACTTGAAAACACCAAAGCACGCCAAGCTCTCAGATTGCATTGTTACTTGAGCAAAATAAGTAACCTCAGATAACATGAAAACAAAAATAAAAGCAATATGGATGAACAATATCCATAACTGAAATTCAAGATGCGAAAGTACAGTGAGGCATATATGGTTCAAGTTAACTTGCAAATACTGATAAAACACTCTTACAGTGTTACCAGATTGCAACAGTAGCAGTAACCTGCAAATACTGATAAAACCGGAGAGAAGCTAACATCAGCTGCTTAGTAAATTAAAAGAACAGAAAATGAAACTACAATTGCATTCGTCACAGTAATCGAGTCAGTGAACCAAGTTAGTGGTTGCAAATTGATAACATTTTCTCCCGAAATGAGAGCAATTGTCAGACCTGCATCCTTACACCAAAAGCAGCAACATAAGCTTGACCAAGACCAGGCAAATCCTTCTCAAAAGGATCTACATAGTGTTGGGTTTGCTTTAAAGTCAAAGGAATAACAATTTTAACAGATCAAATAGCAAACCAGAAAACAACTAAAGAACTCGCAGAACCAGCAGTGGAACAAACCGTTCCAAAACACCGAAACTAAATTCTTGAGCGGAAGCATACCTGAATCCATTGCTATGGCCAGGATCTTGATGTAGAGCACGTCTTGCTTGATTGTTGAGATCCTTGATGTCGTGAGAAAGCCACCAAGGTGGGGAGAAGGCCTTCCAAGAGTTCAAGACTTGCCCTTTAATGCCTTTAGCCTAAACAAAAGCACTATCTCTCTCTAATTGATGGAAGTATTAGGGAGAGAGGCAGAATTGCTGCTATCAACACATGTATGTAGCAGAATTCGTGGATGTCTTGTCCCTTGGAGACCAATCCCATATATATAAGCCAAGGTAACTTGGCATGCACTCATCTTCTATATTCATCCATCACAAATATAGAACATGATTTTCCTAAATTAACCACCTATTAAAGGCAACACATCTTTTGTACAAAACCATACTTTTCTAATACAGTCACGTTTAGCATATTACCATACTTAACAATATTCATAATTAGCAGAATTACTAAGCCAGAATTAGCCCACCTTCTAGATTATTTCTAAATCTGCGCATGATCTAGAAATAATCCAACAATCTCCCACTTGGGCAATTATGCTTAGTGTTATCTAATTATGCTTAATTTAAATGAGCTCCTGATTTATGGTAATAAATTTTGTACTCCAATTCCGTCCATCATTCATAATGATAAAGGACCAAGGAAGCTTTTGTCACATTATAGCCATTACATGTTTCTAATCCTGTAAAGCCGTCGTAACTCAACCCACAATGATCTCAATATCACAATAAATAAATGACATTGAATTTAAATGTGTATAAGTGGTGTGGAAAATACACGTAAATGTGACTGTAACGTGTCCATTTTCCAACTTTATCGGTCACCCCGAAACTGAAGTGAGGTCAACTTAAATAGATTGAGAATGAAAACTGAAACTGAAAACTGAAACTTTATTCATTTCTGCAGAAATTCACTAAATAAACTGAATAACTGAATAAACCAAAACCATTGTCAAATCTAGCACTCCCACTGAACAAAACTCCCACTAAAGCCTAAAATCCTTAACTGAAATTACACCCATACTAGTTACATCTTTCAGAAACTGCTTGGGTATTAATGCTTTAGTGAGTGGATCCATTATTATTGAGTTTGTTCCAATGTGCTTGTTTTGACAATTCGTCATTCTCAACTCTTTTATTTACAACTAGAAACTTAAAGTTTTATGTGCCTTAACTTATTGAAGTTTCTGTTATTGGAGTATATGATTATTGTCACGATATATCCGTAGTGATGTTTTAGCAACATCCATCATATGCAGCCTAGTGACAAAATTCATGATCATACTCCCCAAAGTTGAATGCTTTATAACATACTATAACCTTATTTTCATTATGAAAGATGCTAACACACACATGTTTAGCATTCTTCATAAAATGAAATCATTCTTTATCATGTTATCATGGCATTCACTAAAATCGAAGTCAGAACACTAAAATGACCTCAACTTATTTCTGACATTCGAACTGTAAGTGCATAGTTATTTCTGTAAATACTAAACAACTAAATTTGGCTGCCATCCAAAATTCTACACTTTGTGTAGATATTGACTTTGCATCTTTATTATGTATACAGTATCCACATGTATACAAACTTAAGATTAAATTCCTTATAACCAAATCACAAGGAATGCTTTATTTCCAACTTTACTTAATCAATATATATGAAATATATTGAAGACAAAAATATATGCCTCAATCATAAGTTATCCAATAGTTTGCATTTTTATCTTATCATACTACTTGAGAGCCTAATTGACGTTTTATTATTTGTTTAAAAGGCCCAAGAACCTTGAGGCCCAAAACATACAATAATATCATTTCAAGTAGTAAATCATCCTAATGCAAAATATTACTCCCACTGAACCTGTGATATATACAATTATTAATCAAGTTAATCTCGAAACCAAATGAGATAATGACTTGATAAAATTTGTAATATCACTGCTGAGACACTTATTTTGAGTTCATAAATAGATTTTAAATTTGCAACTATTTTATTTGTATCATCCGATTCAAAAATAGAATGGTTGCACCATATAGAATGTTTCACCAATGTTTCCATTGAAGAACAGTCTTAACATCTATTTAATAAAACTCGAGATTGAAAATTGTACTAAAATTGCCATAATTACCCTAAAAGAGTCTTTCAATAAGAACTAAAGGAAAAATCTCTTTATGGTAATTTATTCATTTTAGGTGAAACACTTGGTGATAAGATGTGCCTTATGTCTTTTCACATTTCCTATAAAATCCCTTTGGTATTAAATGTCCATTTGCAACCAATGAGTTTCTTTCCTTTAGGTAATGTTACTAAGTCCCAAATATCATTATCACAAATGAACTTTATCTCTTTATTTATGGCATTAATCCACTTCTTTGAGTTTTAAACTCATGTTCTTAAAGATAGACAACATAATCGTCCAATATTGTTTGTCTTTTCTTCCTAGTGGATCTTGTAAGTACGAGTTCTTGAGGTATTTGCAGTTGTGTAATGACAACATTATCTTCAATTTAATTATTACCAGGATCTAATTCCATAAATCCATAGCAAAGTCTAATTTTGAGTCAAACAGTTTTCTTAAGTCCTTAAGCAACCAATTTGACTTTTCTGAGTTTGAGCAATCCGTTTGGGTCCCCAACCAGTTTATCTCTAGCTCAGATTTAGGACCCGAGTCAAACAACAGTCTATTGAGTCCTCAAATAGTCTGTTTCGATTTCTATAATTGGAATGGTCCATTTGAGTCCTCAAAAAGTCCATCTCTGACTCAGATTCAGCCCTTATGTTATGTGTTGATTCTCAAATGGTCTATTTTAGTCCTGAAATAGTTTCTTTGAGAATTAACGCATGTGGTTTCACCTTGAAGATAATATCCAAATATGTGTCATCTCTCCCCTCTCAACCAAAACTTCCTCAAAGAACTTATCTTAATTTGTCTCTAAAAACTTAATCTTAAATTGTGGGACATAATAATTTGGGTACTCTTTTGATCTTTTAGCATAACCAACTAAACAATCAATTATCCTTTCATCTAACTATTTCTCTTGTGGCTTATAAAGCCGAGTTTTGTTAGATATCCCAAATATAATATGTGGACTTTTCAGTCTACATTTTATATGAGATTTTATTGTAATTGTTTTAGTTGATACTTTCTTTAAGAATATAAACTGCTTTTCTTAATGAATTGAGAAATTATAACTTTGCACAAAATATATTTTCTCCTTAAGAGATATAACTTAAGCTTTTGTGCCAAAGTATTCATGAATTCTCAATAGTTAATTTATGCATAAAATTTTAGTATCCAATTACATGTTTTCCTTATATAAGCTATTATTTCCATACAAGGTCGTTATAAACTGAAGAAGAAATGGATCTACCTTATTTTGGACTATGAGACAAAACCAAATTTCTATTCTTAAAAGAACAAATAAATCCATATTTGTTGATTTGAGATAGAGTTGAAACTTCATTAAAATGAAATTATAAATGTCTCATGTAAGTCCAATATGATCGATCCATTACTAAAATACAACCTATGGATATTATAGCTTTTAAAATTGATTGTCTTGTTGTCACCACTATAAGGATGTATCTTTCACCATCATTTGACTTTTGACAATCAAAAGGAAAATTCTAGAAATACATATGTAGGTTGATCATCCGAATCAATCTACTATGTGTATATTGATACTAAAATAACTTATGCCTAAATGTTAGCAAGAAGTATAATATTATTCTTGGCACCCCCAAGTACAATATTTCCTTAAATGCTCTTGTTTTCATAGAAGAATAACCCTCTAGATTCTGACTTTTCAATCAGTTTCTGAACTTTAACTTTATTGGGTTTCTTTATGATTCCAAATTTGCAGTTTTATTCTTAAATTTTATGTTTCTAATTTCCTTATATTCTTGGAGTCAAAACCAACTTTGAGTACCATATTTCTGACCTTCAATTTATTTTCTTCCTTCACCATATTCAAGTTGAGGATTACATAACTCATCTTGAGCAAAATAGGAAGAAAAATAAGCACTAAATAACCTTATTATCTTACGATACATTTTAGTGCTTATAATTTTGAAGTACAAAATGACATCTCCAAATGTACTCCCTTATGTTGATTTTATATTTAAATTCCTGAAGTGTATCTGTAATGAATGTCCAAATGTAACTATTGTTCATCTGTAAGTGTTCTTTGGAGTCTTCTTACAGATTTCAAATACCTACTTATTCTTAACAGATACATTTTCTAAACTTTCTCCAAGAATTCTTAACTATATTGAAGGACTTAAGCGTTTTGCCATGAAAAACATCAATGTAATAACTATCCATCTGTAAATGCTCTTTAGAGTTACCTAACAGATTTCAATTGATTACTCTTCACATTCATGCAAAACAAATTTCCACATATGAATTCTTTAGCCTCAATGAAATTAGAAACAATGCCTCTTAAATGTCTCAAGAACGGTTTTTACTAAATGATCATAAGATTATTTGTTTTGACCTCAATGGGATTATTGGTCCTTAACACATGGTCAAGATCAAACCAACTTGAGAATCTTTAAATTTTAAGTTGGAACTTTAAAGATGCTAGATATGCACTTACATTAATCTTTAATTGTATAACAATAAATCACAATATAAAGGTTCAAATCCCATCTACTAGTCTTTATCAATTTGCAAGTGCTCTTTGGAGTCTTCTTACAAACTTCAATCGACTAGGTGTAGTATCAAATGTAACGATTTATAACATATCAATCAATTAACCTTCCTTTGGGCCGATTAATTAATTATATGTAAAACCTCACAATCATTACCCATTTGATTCTACCCAAACATTGTACATGTAGCCTTTTAAATTATGTCCTTCCTTTGGGCCGATCCATAATTTAAAAGTCACATGCACCTTAATACACTTGTATTTGGGCCTTTGAGACAACCGTTAATGTGAGAGCCCATTAGTGGGATGACATTAGGGCTGGCCCAACTTCTCAAATACAACTAAAGTTACCTTTATATTCGATTTAAAATATACCTTAACCTAGACTTTTCATTATGCACATCAATCCTAATATGAAAAGCCTAACTAAATACTGACCTAGGATGATTTAGACTTAAGACTCGGTTGCGAAACCTTAAGGTATACATACAATAGACCATATAGTACTTATATAGACTACTAAACCTTATGTAGTTTGTTTTGGTAAGTAACAAACTACCCAAAGAGACCAGAAAGAGAACCATAGAAATATGTAACCATACAAACACATTAAGGTAAGAAAAGAAAGCGATGGTTTCCTCTTCAGCCAGTAGCCATTAAAATTACACCACATCCAGGCAAGATTCCCAGAAAAGGTCAGGGTCATATGGACACTTAGGCGCCGACCTTATTTTCTGCGACAGAACTTGTCCTCATGACAACATGGAGTAATCCAACGCTTACAGCTCTTACTAATGAAAACCATGGCAGAGATAAGAAGAGGAGAGAAAACTGGACAAAAACGGAATGTACAAAACCTGTACATACCATCTAAGAGGGTTGTTAAACCGAATTTTGGTCAGTTTCTAACAAAACCATACAAATCTTTCCTAGCGGGCCACTATGGCATCTAGTAGGCCCTCAACTCGATTCTGGTCATAACCTAAAAGTTTGCAACCAAAACTGAAGTAGAACGATTGTCTCGGAGTGAAACAAATCGTTGATGGACCGTAGATAGAGTAGAAGAAAACGTCCTAATCTAAATCGAGAAACCCTAAAGATTTCTCTCCTAACCAAATAATCTACTCTAATTCTAAATCATCCAATTTTAGTAGATCAGATTTTTAATGATTGGTATTTCGATCTTCTTAGTTACCAAATCCATAAATAACCAACCATGTCAATTGTATCCAAATTTAAATATTGATTATATTAAAATTTCCAATCATAATTAACCATATAGTATAAAGGGTTAAATGCCAAAAATAGAAATACTAAAATATAATCAAATATTTACTTAAATACTTTAATAAGCTAACTTAATTTTAACCGTACAAAAATAGCTTATTAAAAAATAATACATGGTAAAAAAAAAATACAAAAAAGATCGAAATCAATAACTATTTACCATGCCAAAAATAAACACTAAAATTGAAGGTTCAATTTTAGAATCCAAATATGCAAAATTTTTTTTTTTTAGACAAAAAAAAAATGCAATATCAAATCGATTTGAAACAAAACGATTTTGAAATTCCATAAAGCTTTAACTATATTTTCAAAATCTCTCCAAATAACTAATTTCAAAACAATTTGAAAAAAGCGATTTTGAAATTCTTTAAAGCTTTAACTTAATTTTCAAAATCTCTTAAAATAACTAATTTGAAATCAATTTGAAACAAAACGAATCGAAAATAGTTTTTTTAGAAAAAATAATTTTCGATCAATCCAAAAAATCACCAAATCAAATAATCAAAACTAAAATTTGTGTTTATTCTACTGGCTCATGACGAGTGGCTCTGATACCATTTGTTGGGTTTGCTTTAAAGTCAAAGGAATAACAATTCTAACAGATCAAATAGCAAACCAGAAAACAACTAAAGAACTCGCAGAACCAGCAGTGGAACAAACCGTTCCAAAACACCGAAACTAAATTCTTGAGCGGAAGCATACCTGAATCCATTACTATGGCCAGGATCTTGATGTAGAGCACGTCTTGCTTGATTGTTGAGATCCTTGATGTCGTGAGAAAGCCACCAAGGTGGGGAGAAGGCCTTCCAAGAGTTCAAGACTTGCCCTTTAATGCCTTTAGCCTAAACAAAAGCACTATCTCTCTCTAATTGATGGAAGTATTAGGGAGAGGCAGAATTGCTGCTATCAACACATGTATGTACCAGAATTCGTGGATGTCTTGTCCCTTGGAGACCAATCCCATATATATAAGCCAAGGTAACTTGGCATGCACTCATCTTCTATATTCATCCATCACAAATATAGAACATGACTTTCCTAAATTAACCACCTATTAAAGGCAACACATCTTTTATACAAAACCATACTTTTCTAATACAGTCACGTTTAGCATATTACCATACTTAACAATATTCATAATTAGCAGAATTACTAAGCCAGAATTAGCCCACCTTCTAGATTATTTCTAAATCTGCGCATGATCTAGAAATAATCCAACACATAGATCTCACGGAAGCGTTCCTCAGAAATCTTACAAGCAGCCAAAAGACTGCACTTTTTCATCAGTCCCTTGTCTTTTAATGCACTCAATACTGTATACCTTGGAATCAACACTCTTTCTAAGCTACTACCAAGCAGCCGAGGTTGCAAAGCAATGGATCTTGCCTCATACCCAGCATTTGTAATTAGAAAGTTCATCTTCGAGTTCAATTTGTCCTCGGAGAAAGTAAATAAGGCAGGGTGTTTCCTGAAAGCAGAATGCACCTCTTCCTGAGACCATCCATATGTTTTCTTCAAAAACTCAATATTCCTTCTCATTGTATCTTTGTTGGAACCACCAACTGCTTTTAACACAAACAGAAACATTGTAGATCCTCTCAGAACCCCCAACTCCTCAATTACCTCAAGTTTGTGCCTCAAAGAATCCAGGCTTTGCTTCAAGCAGCGATTTCCGGCCACAAGCAATGATACTATATTCTGATTTGATAGTTCATATTCTTTCAATAAATTTATTATTGGAACAATACGCTTATCAATGTCAAAAGTGATTAGCAAAGGACTCTTGGGTAAGACCTCTAACAAACCCGGATTACCTTTCCCCACAAAATCTTTCCAGAAGAGGAGGCGTGAGAGAGTGTTTTTCAGATAAAGAGCACTGGGGTTGTATCGGATCAACTGAACCAGTACATCTCCAGAGAACCCATTTTCCATTAGTTCACGCACCTTTGGTTTTAGGGTCTTATTTACACTGTACCCAAGAAGTATTGGATGGAACGAAACAACAGCCTTGATTTGGGCATCAGACAAGCCAGTATCTTTTAAGAACTTTATCACTGCTTCGGGCCGGTCGGGGGATCTGATCGCTGCGAGGTGATTGTCATTGGAGTATTTGAGTGCTCGAGCAGGGGAGAAGCCGAAGGAGGAGATGAGATACTCGGCCATAAAAGGCAACTCCTTCTCCTTCAGGGTTTGGAGATGGGCATGGGAATTGGTTTGGGTGGAAAGAGAGAAACGGAGGAGAGAGTTAAGAAGTGTTGTTGGGTGGTCTTGGAATGGGGAAGAGGAGGTGGAGAAATGGTAATGGAAGGAGATGGTTCAATTGAAGAGGTGGGAAAACATGCTTCTGCTCCCGGCGTTTGATTTGGACATGGGTTTCCCGGCCGGGGAAGCGACGAAGTTTTGTGGGAGATGGAGGTGATAATTCTTGTTGTAATTCTTGTTCAATATGGATGTGTTTAGACCGACTCGCATCCTCGGCAGAGAGCAGTCGTTTTTTTTTTTTATTTAAAAATTTTAAAATTTAAATGTCGAATTCAAACCGTTGATCTTGTTCAATTTAACGGGAGATGCGTTTTCATATAAGTTTTATAAAATTTGAAGTTGATTTGATACTTGATTAAGTGCTCAACAAATGAACATATTAGAATTAATTAAACCAGGTTCGTTCATTTGTTGAGCACTTAATCAAGTATCAAATCAACTCCAAATTTTATAAAACTTATATGAAAACGCATCGCCCGTTAAATTGAACAAGATCAAACAATTTGGATTCGACATTTGAATTTTAAAATTTTTAAATATAAAAAAAAACAAAACGGCTGCGAGGATGCGAGTTGGTGTTTAGACGGGATGTGCATAAGCCAATTCGTAAATAAAACTTACTCGTAAACCAAACGGGCTTTGAATTAGCCGAATAGCCGATTCACTTTCTTATTCTAGAATAATTATGGTAGTGGCAGCTTCACTAGTTATGATTATTTTAGATGGATAAGAATTTAAACAATTTGCCAAATTGTTTGTTTTATTTGGTAACATCTAATTTCTTAAGAATTATAATTTAACACAATTATAAAATTTAAAAATGCAAAAGAACATTACTAATTTTATATTAATGGGAAACAATTTTCATTAATGAATATATATAAAATGAAGATCCTTTTTTCTATTACAAATTTTTTTAAAGTAGTTCATCCTTTCAAAGACCCTCTTTTAAATTTGAATTTTTTGCTTTTACCAAAGATTCATTTATTTTGAACTGTAATGAAAAAAAAATAAGACAAATTAGTATAATAATTAATATATTGTGATTATATAGATATTTTTTATTAGAAAAAATTATTTTTTTTCCAAAAATACGAAATTGACATTTTGTGTATATTAATAGCTTTGTCAATATTATAATTTAAGTTCATATTCCAATACACATGGTTAAAATATTAATTTTTTAACGTATCCGTACATCATTTTCTATTTTGTTTCCATAAAATTGCTTTTATGGTAATAATTAGCCCTTATGTATTATGAGTCATGAGTCATGACTATAATGGATAAAAAGTAAAATATTTCAAGCCCAAATAAGGTTAGCACATTTTAGTATTTAATTTACGGCCTTGTTGCCCCTTTTCTGATTTAAAAATGCGATCAATTATAGAAAAGAATCACGATTTTAAATTTAATATTATAGACAATGGACTTATTAGAAATTTTGTATACATTAAAGAACATAAAATAATAGAAGAAACTAACATAAATGAAAGAAACTTGAAAATAAATTGAGAAAAAAAATGAAGGAAAGTAAGAAAGATAAAAGACGTCTGTCGGTTTTATTAAAAAAATTTCTAATTCTCTCTTCCGTACATCATTCTATTTTGTTTCCATACAGCTAGTCAAATAAGAAAATTGCTTTTATGGTAATAATTAACCCTGATGTATCATGAGTCATGACTATAATGGATAAAAAGTAGAAAATATCAAGCTAAAATAAGGTAAGCACATTTTAGTATTTAATTTATGGCCTTGTTTCCCTTTTCTCTTCGCTGCCGATTTGCACATGAGCACATCTCCTTCAATTCACCAAATCCCATATTGTGGACCGAGCATGACACTGCCTTCTGCAAATTGCATACAATATTATGTGTAAAACAAATAAATACATGTTATATAAGACATGGAAAAGAAAGGTGAATTTAATTAGGATCTATATTAGCATATACTCATCAAATATTCACATGTAAAGGTACTTTAGAGTACTAAATAATCGTTTAATTACATGAGAGCAAACGGACAGGTACAAAATTAGATGCGTAAAAACAGCAATCTAGGATCAACCTTGAGTTAATACAAACACAACTACCAAGAACATTAAAATAGCAAAACAACATTCTTGAGAAGTACTGAAACACTATGATAAGTTTAAACTTGAGACTCGAACTACTCACTGTCCACTCACAACACTACACTGATCATAGATGCACCATAATCAAATATCTTCAATTTTTATCACTTGGTTGTAACTAACTTTTCATACCTTGAGTCCACTGCATCAGTTCCAGAAGGTAACAAACAAACAACAAAAGAAAAACCATCTGACACATTCTGTCAAGTTTCTGTAAAACATAACAAAGAAAAAAGAAAATAAATAACAGATATGGAAAGTCGGAGTACAATTTCCATAATTAATGTACCAACTACCAAGCCTATCTAATGTACACGCACATAATATCTCAGCTGATGCCAATCATTTCTTAAATATTTAATGAAAAGGGTACAATTTCCTGTTGTTTAATCAGATTCTGATAATTAATCTTCTATTCTTAAATATTTAATCAGATTGAGTACAATTTCAATTGATATTCAGATTTCTAATTTTTACTTCCTGTTGTTTCCTGTTCCAGGTGAGTTTTTTCCCTATGTTGGAAGTGCTTTTATCCAAGTCAATTTTTTTGCTGCATTGGTTGTGTTCCAATGGCCCAGCGCTGAGAAAGAGAAACCACTCAGCAAACAAAAAAAGTAAAAAGGAGTGAAGAAAATACCAACTAAAAAAAGAATAGGAGGGATTGATAGAACTAATGGTAATAAAAGAGACTAAATCTTACATGGATCATAGTCCTGATAGAAGCTCTCAAATACAGACCTCAGATTTTTGTATAAAGTATTCCAATTTTACCCTTTGAACTAACAGTTTAGTTATACCAAAAAATTTCAATTTCCAAAGATAAAATTTGCAGCTGATCATGACAGTGATAAATAATCAGTATATTTCTGGCACTATACCAATACAAACTAAATTAGGAAAAAAAATAAGCATCACATTTTCATTTATGATGCACCTAAAAAGATTGTAAATTTCTGGGGAAGAATATGCATCAAAAGTTTTTGCGAAATTATTTATTGAAAAACAATAAAATCAAGCTGCACGCTTTTAAAAGTGCATCTTTCATGCAACTTAATAGATTTTAGAAAAAGAATTGAAGGCTGCTGCCAGTTGACAAAACAAAAAGACAGAAAGAACCAAATGAAAGTGTGATACTTATTGAGAAATTTCAATTTTCTTAGTGAAAGCTTGATTAACAAAAACAAAGGCCCACCTTCAAAAATCAAGCAGAAAAATTTTGAAATACACAAAATTATTAAAAAAAATTTAATAAACTTGCCTTATTAGAATAACTCAACTGAACTTAGGGATTGGCTCGCCTGAACTTTCTTCTATTCGTTTTTAATAAGAAAAACTCAGAAAATTACTTACATTAATGATGTTCTTAAACCTATTTAAGTTCATACATAACTGAATTATTCATAGCCCCCAGTTTACTCCATAGTCCATACATAACTAATAATTTAAAGATGACATCTTTGCAAAGCCTATTCCCAGGATGCTTTCCCTAGGTTTCTATCATAAACTTATACCAAACCCAATTCATGCAACTGCCCCTCTTTTATAAGTTATAACCAAACTCCCTACATAACCTCTCCAGAAAACCTTAATTCTCTGTCTCTCTTTTGATCTCTGTCAAACTGGGATCAGGTGCTTCTATGGTGTTGTCGGCCCGACATGTCACCCCAGTAGCACACATTTTGGCCTTGATTGTAGCTATTCTAATGATAGTTTGGATTGTACACAATGAAGGTGGTGCAAATATCAATTCTCAAGATCCCAATCTTTAATATAAGTAACGCATGCTCTTCTCGAGTAATTGACACAAACTTGAGATTCAAATTGAAACCTCCCAAATTTGCATAAAGTTACGAAGCAAATAAAACAGAACATGATATCAATATCAATATCTAAATAGAAATTAAATCTTTTCTCTTGTTCTTTCCAAAGCTAATATATTAGAGTAATCATACAATAGAAATTATGTCAGCTCACAAAAAAAAAGTAACTTTGGGAATAGGATCTGTATGGAAATCTTTTTCTTTTTTTTTTCTGCTATTGCTAGTTTTTCATAAAAATTTATTTTTAAAGGAAATAGCAGTACCACTTGTATAGTTGTGCCAATGAAGTTATATCAGACTGGCCAACCTCTCGGCTAAGGTATGCTTGCATAAATAATGCACCTTCTCCTTTGTTTTCTACATTGTTCTACCACAAAATTAAACTGTGAAATATGGTTTCAAAAAAAAAAAAAAAATTAAACTCTGAAATATGATTATATGAACTAACCAACCTACATACACTATTTATGATTATTTTTCTTATTTTGAATGTGCTTATTTTTAACCTTTATTGGCTTATCATGTAGTTAATGGAGATACCAACTATTGTTAGATCATATGCATGTTGGAGCAAATAACCAATTTTATTCAATCATCAAACTGATAGAAAGTGAATCTTTCATTACTTTCTTTGCTGCAAGAATTTAATTGATATTTAATTTGTATACAACACTTATAATTTTAGTTTAATTCAGATTTATTGACTAATCTGGATTGTTATTATAGGAGGTTGTCCGTTGTAGTGCAAATTTATGAACCAAATCAGTTTTTTGGTAAAACTGGGATCATGTGCTTTATTTAAAGTTATGAAGCAGCTAATTTCAATTGATATTGATATTGATACTTGAATACAAAAGAAGATAATATCAGCAAAAGAACTTGAGTTGTACGTACCTGAGCAGCTAAACTTGAAATTGACGATCATGAGGTTGGTTTAGTTGTTCTCGCCGATTATGTAGATCCCCTTGTTGCTTCAGACCCAGATACTTTAGCAGAAGGGTTGGTGGTAGGGCGGGGTGGCAGAGGAGGAGACATGCGAGACGGAATGGGGGGATGAGACATGAGAGAAGGAGGTGACCTGAGATCAGCCCTCGTCGAGCACGGCATGGATCTCCTCATCGCGGCGGAGGTACTCGGTGAAGCGGGCAGTTGGCGTAGGAGTTGGTTATGGGAACTGGGAAGAGGCGATGGAGAGGGAGAGAGGGATGCGTGGAATTCAGATCTGCTGTCGCGCGGCACAGCGTGTAGCGCAGCCCGTGGGCCGTCTGATCTGAATCTGATGGATAAGTGAGCTCATGGATAAGGGACCTCCGTGAATCTAATAGGCTCGAAAAAAATGAACCGCCCGATCAAAATCGAACGGCTCAGGGTGCGTGTAGTGCAGGTGCCGCGCGACACAGGATCAGGACCCAGCTGCGTGGAGGAGGGGTTGGGGTGGGAGTGGGAGGCAATTTCTAGCGAATTAGAGAGAAAGAAGATGGATTGACAGAAATAGAGAGGTTACAAAAGTAGAGAGAGGCGATGAAGTCGGAGATAACGCTGGAAGTGGAAGAAGCGACGGAGAATACGGGAGAGACGAACGAACGATTCAGATTGAGTGCCGCTAACGAACGGTCGGATCGACCGCTATACAGAACAACCAAAAGCGGTCCACGACTTTTAATTACATCCAAATGTAAAATTCGGCCGAACTAGAGAGGAAGGAGAGAGATGATATATTAAAGGGTTAATTAGGTTTATGGCATCGACAAAAATTAAATTAGCAAAATGTAATCACTAAATGATGAATTAGTTTTCTGCCATTATAAAATTGTAAACATTAATTTTAATTTCATCGATAAATTATTTTACCAATTTTACCCTTTTAAATATGCCACTACAAAATTTTAAAATTAGAAAAATATCAATATTAAATGACAAATTAGTTTTATGCCATTACAAAAATTTAAATTAGAAAAATACCATTAATTAATTGTTTTATCGTGTAAATCAAAATTTCCAAACTTTGCATCTTGCACATTTTTACTAACATCTGTGGTTTATTTCTCATGTCACGCAACCAAATTATAAATAAATAAATAAATAATATATGTTGTATGGTATATGTTAAATAATAATACGTGTATTAATATTATAACATAAGAGCCATATTATGCATTTATTTCTCAAGTAACTCTTTATATACTTGCCGCACACATTACACATACAAAATGAAACTAAATTATAGAAAATAATAATATATACACTATCGTCTTAATTAGACTTTTAAATAATATATATATTTCCTTTATGAACTGAACTAACTATATAAAGAAAAAGATAGATGTTAAATTTTTTTCTTTCCATAAGTGTTTTTTTTTTCTTTTCTTAATGTTTTAATCTAATTAGGTTAAGTTAGGGATTTTTTAAAATTTTTAGAGTGACATATCTCTAAGTAGCTATATTTAGGAGGAATTAATGACATAAAACTAATTTTAACAATATTACAGTGGCATATTTCTAATTAACTATTTAAGAATGACATTCTCAAATTTGTCAATCTATGTAGTGGCATAAATCTAATTATTCCTATATTAATATTCATTGAGATATATTAAAATAGTAAGAATAATAATTCTAATTACAATAATTACTTTGTTAGTCATTATTTGACAATACTTAATAGTATTATGTTATTATTAGTTTATTACTATAATGATTTTTGTATTAACTAATTGGCCATTATTATTATAATAATTTATTTTTCATTCTCTTTTATTAATCATCAGAACATAGTGTAAATAATTTTTCATCCATTTTCCTCCCATCCATTTCCCACCTTATTTCTCCTCCCTTTCCATTTTCTCTTTGTTATCCAAACACAGTAAATAAAATAGGTATTGGAGTCTATTTGATACTCGATTAAGTAACCAAAGTTTTAAACTATGAACGTACTAGAATTAATCAGTGATAGTTAACAAGATTTGTTCATTTGTTCACCACTAGATGTAGTAGCAAATAAACTCCAAAATTTATAAAATTTATATGAAAATACATCGCTCGTTAAATGAAACCAAATCAACGGTTTGGATTGAACATTTGAATTATTTAATTTTCAAAATATTGTTAAACTTTCCAAAGACAATACTCTGCTGTCGTTTTTACGGCCGCAAGGATTTCGTCTGCAACCTAAGGGGATCCACTTTCTTCATTTTTTGTTACATATTTTTTCTTACACAGTTTCTTCAGACAATGCTGTTGGTCCTTGAACATATTATTATTTTACTCTAAGATTGAGGTGTTTAGGTTATGAGTCTTTGTAGGAGACAAAAGTATATTCTAATTGGATCAATATTAAGTTGAAATCGCCCACCTGAGGGTTACCTTTAGTTAATTTGCGATTCTGCCTATATATGGTTGATTTATCTATAGTCGTAATTTATGGGTTAACTTGATTTGGTCAGTAAATGTCTTGAGCTCGATTTTGTTAATAGAAATTTATTCGAACAATTATCGAACTGATATATCATATATGATATAGAATATCAAACCGAGAACTTGTTTGCCACTGTTAGACATTAACTTTATTATTCTTGGGATAAGGATGCTTCATTACCAGTTTTTTTTTTTTTTTTTTTTTTTTTTTTTTTTAAATAAATTAGGAGTCAAGCCATCCAACTTATTTTTAAATTAAATGTCTATAAAAGATCTCCAGCCGGATTTCGAACTTGTAACCTTCCACTCAAAATGCATTGTTCTTTGCCACTAGACTAAGAGCTGGTTTTCCTGCTTCATTACCAGTTAAAATAGTCGTTCATCACTTCATCCTGACTGAGATCTATAAAAAATCAAAATACTACAAGGTTGTCACGAGAGGTGTATCAAATCTGCTGTCAATACTTACAAAGAAATATACATCCAATTCAACACATACCTTAAGAATTTACACTGCTAAAGTCAGTCACTCCAATTTTGAACATACATGCCCGTCTAATCCTCAAGAAATACTCTTAGTATAGTCTAAAAGTCCAGTCTTCGATCCATACCAGAACATTTGCGCACTAATATCCTTTCCCATGATGAAGCAACTAAACAAATAAGACAAGTCTAATGCACACAACATTGCAATTTGGATAAGCAGATATAAAAACGCCGAACTTTTAGCTTGATATTTTATGTCTAAATAACAAACAGAATTCAAGAATATATATATCACAAATAAGAAGAATAAAAATTTGTGTCTCGTAACAGCAAATTTTAAGAAGAAATTACACCACCATCCAGTTAGGAAGTGCTGAGGGATAAAAACACTAATCCATCAGCAGTTGTCAGGCTGGTAGCTGTCTAAACACAAGCAAAGGAGAAGCGTTTCATAGTCCAGAAAGTCGGCATCCTTCCTTGTAGTGATACAGCACAAGTAGTATACCAACTTCACAAAGGCACTGACAAGACACAAGCACCCAAACAAATCTTACCTTTTCTTGTTCCTTACTTCTAAAAGATCCTGTTTCTATACTAAGCTTTTCATCCAGAGCAACAGGCTTAAAACAACAATAGTGTACACCGAATTCCATATGTTCAATGTAAAAGTTCATTCCTTAGATTGGCATTAAACAAGTTCAAATGAAAACAGTTTGTGAATCAGATAAACTGGATGTAAACAAAGAACTAAATATGCATTAGCGTTTGGAGCCAAAAGGAGAAGTGAAAAATTGGATCTTACAGCCTACCAAAATAAATATTATTTAAAAAAAAATGGATCAACTGTAACAGCCTGATTGCTTAAGGTACATGATACATCACACAAAAAACAACAACTACCACTTATAAAAAGTCAAACCAATGTCATTTATTATGGATAACACTATATTTTTCATGCGGCTTTATTCTTCAGCGATCTTAATAGAAGATTCACAACAATAAAATTTGCTCTGGATCACATTGGAATTCAGAAAACTTTGTTTGCATCTGTTAGATCCATACAAAGCTCCTCAGAGGACATTCCAAGGCAAGATATAGCTTTTTTTTTTTTTTTTTGGAGTGTTCAGACTAAAAGGAGTCAATGCAATCGACAGGCTACATTAACAGAGTTTAGCCGGCTAAATAAGCTATAGCACCACAAATGCTGCTCTAGACACAATAAAAAGGAGCTGATTCTGCTTAAAGCAGCATCAGATATTGATGCTTGATTTGAGTATCATTATAACACCTCTTATTTTTATGTGGCAAAATCAAGCACCAGCATTTCAACCATACACTCCTACAAACCTCAACACTCAACAGAGTAGCACATGTTGTTCAATTCACCAACATGAATACCTTAAACACCAAAGCAGGCCTGCCTCTCAGACTGCATTGTTACTCGAGCAAATAAGTAAACTCAGGTAACATGAAAGAAATATTCGAAATAATATGATAAAAACAATATCCAAACTGCAGAACTACAGTGAGGCACATATGGTTTAAATTAACTTGTAGATATCCAAACTGATATAACAGTATTAACAGATTGCAAGGGTAGTAGTAGAAGCTACAACTGAACGGGCTAAGAAGTAAAACATGAGAAAAGCTAGAATCAGCTGCATAGTAAATTAAAAGAAATAGAACATTGAAATACAATTGCCTTTGTCACAGTAACCAAGTTAAAGAACCAAGTGGTTGTAAATTGATAACATTTTCTCCCGAAATGAGAGCAATTGTCAGACCTGCATCCTTACACCAAAAGCAGCAGCATAAGCTTGACCAAGACCAGGCAAATCCTTCTCAAATGGATCTACATATATCTCACGGAAGCGTCCCTCAGATTTCACACAAGCAGCCAAAAGACTGCACTTTTTCATCAGTCCCTTGTCTTCCAATGCACTCAATACTGTATACCTTGGAATCAACACTCTTTCTAAGCTACTACCAAGAAGCCGAGGTTGCAAAGCAATGGATCTTGCCTCATACCCAGCATTTTGAATTAGAAAGTTCATGTTCGAGTTCAATTTGTCCTCGGAGAAAGTAAATACGTGAGGGTATTTCCTGAAAGCAGAATGCACCTCTTCCTGAGACCATCCATATGTTTTCTTCAATAACTCAATACTCCTTCTCATTGTATCTTTGTTGGAACCACCAACTGCTTTTAACACAAACAGAAACATTGTAGATCCTCTCAGAACCCCCAACTCCTCAATTACCTCAAGTTTGTGCCTCAAAGAATCCAGGCTTTGCATCAAGCAGCGATTTCCAGCCACAAGCAATGATACTATATTCTGATTTGATAGTTCATATTCTTTCAATAAATTTATTATTGGAACAATACGCTTATCAATGTCAGAATTGATTAGCAAAGGACTCTTGGCAAAAATCTCTAACAATCCCTGATTACCTTTACCCACAAAATCTTTCCAGAAGAGGAGGCGTGAGAGAGTGTCTTTCAGCAAAAGAGCACTGGGGTTGTATCGGATCAACTGAACCAGTACATCTCCAGAGAACCCATTTTTGATCAATTCAAGTACCTTTGGTTTAAGGGTCTTATCCACATTGCCAGCAAGAAGTATTGGTTGGAACGAAACAACAGCCTTGATCTGAGCATCAGACAAGCCAGTATCTTTTAAGAACTTTATCACTGCTTCGGGCCGGTCGGGGGATCTGATCGCTGCGAGGTTACGGTCATTGGAGTATTTGAGTGCTCGAGCAGGGGAGAAGCCGAAGGAGGAGATGAGATACTCGCCGATAAAAGGCAACTCCTTTTCCTTCTGGGTTTGGAGATGGGCATGGGAGTTGGTTTGGGTGGAAAGAGAGAAACGGAGGAGAGAGTTGAGAAGTGTTGTTGGGTGGTGTTGGAATGGGGAAAAGGAGGTGGAGAAATGGTAATGGGAGGAGATGGTTCTCTTGAAGAGGTGGGAAAACATGCTTCTGCTCGCGGCGTTTGATTTGGAAATGGGTTTCCCGGCCGGGGAAGGCGACGAGGTTTTGTGGGAGATGGAGGTGATAAGTGACAACTAAGGACAAGAAGTGAAGTACGATTTTGAGGAGTTAAACATTATTTTCACTGGAGTGGGAGCTGAGAACTTACAAGTCTACTGGACTACTACCCACTACCCAGCAGTAGTGTATTGTCTATTCTATATTTGGTTTGGTTTAAAATATTTTATTTATTTTTGACTTAAATTAATTTGTTTCTTAGTTCATAAAAAATGTAAAATTAGAATAAAATCAATTCGTAATAAAACTTATTCTAACAAATACAAAGTTTTTTTTTTATTCTTATTCTTGTTCAATATGGATGTGTTCAGACGGAATGTGAATAAACCAATTCGTAATAAAACTTACTCATAAACCAAACGGGCTTTGAATTGGCCGAATAGCCGATTCACTTTCTTATTCTAACTAGGGTCGAAGCTCGATATAATATTTTTTTAAAAATAATTTAAAGTTTCATTTTTGTTATATAATTTTATTTATATATGTTAATAATAATGTTAATATATAATATATCAACATGAACATGTTTTAAGAAATGATCAAATTAATTGATGCAAATAGATTATAACAACAAAGTGTTTTAACGGGTTCAACAGAAAAAAGAAACTTGATCCAGATTTGGATCCATTAAGAAAACCGAGCTTAATATGTAAACAGTTCAACCAAAAAAAAGAAAAAAGCAATTTTCTTTTATCTAAACAGTTCATATATTAAGAAAAAGGAATTCTATAAACACCACTACATTTGCTTCTTCTATTTTTTAAATTTTAAATTTTGTAAGAGAGACATTTTATTGCAATTAGTCAATTCTCCTTTATTCTTGGTGTTGAAACCTGTTTAGAAGCAGGTCATATGACCTATTTCTCTAGTTGAGGTTCAATATTTTTCATTATTTTATTTTCAGAATTAATTTATTTCTCTCATGGTTAATGACACTGTGTGTGTTTGAACATTAAGGTTCTACTTGTGCTATGCTTGACATATAGTAGTTATATTTATTCAAAACTGTAAGTTTAGACTTTTAGCAATTGAAACATAGAAATTGGATTTTGAAGTCAATGATTGAAAAGGCGTTTATTAGAAAGATGATATAAAGATATATGAAAGATGGTACTATTCAATTTGGAAGATCAAAGTAACAACAAAATTGTAAGTTTATACTGGTATGGATGAGATAAGTTCAATGATCAATCCTTATAGAGGCATTACAAAACTGATTTTGATTTTTTTAATAAGTGACATTTTGTGGGTAATATGGAGATATAGGAAGCGATGCTCCATCAACAATTTCACCTCATATTACTATTAGATATATTGGTTCACTTGTTGTATCACTAATTCACTATTGGTTGGTGTCACTTGATGGAAGAGCTGATGCCTAACTGTGCAACATTACCATGGCGGCTGGAGCTAGAGGCAGAGATGCAGGACACATGATTGGGATTTTTTTGGTCCTAATTTGTAAATAGATAACTGAAATTAATCAGGATTTCCTGACTAAAACTTCAATTTTTTCTCCTAATATCAACATTAAAGAATGATACTTAACCCGTACTTTGGCCCTTATAATATTAATTGCTAGGTTGTCATCACCATTTGCCCCTGGATTTTATAAAACCACACCTGTACCCATTCCAAACCCAAAAATATCAATGTGCCTACCAAGTGGTAATTATATTTGAAAATAACAAACATCAGAAACACATAATTTATAGAAAAAGTTTGAATGAAATTTCTTCTTCAATTTAAAAGCACAGAGAGTCATACTGAAACATTGTCCAGTGGCAATAATGTCAGATTTGCTAGTGAAATAGTGGAAGGACCCTTCTTTTTAATACAAACTGCCATCGATGAACAGTCATTGCAAGCAATCTCAGTCTGATTTTTCCCAATGACAATATCGTTGCAATTAAATCTGCAAAACATCATATCATTAATTAATATTGTAATAAAATTTATGAGCAGTATGCAGAAATATTACTGTAATATTGTACATTTTATCACAATATCAGATAAAGTAAGTTAAACCTTTCAAAGAAATCCTTTATTTCATGTATCTTATAATCAGTGTAAAAACAGGAACCTGCATAGGCTTAGCCCAAATTTTCCTACAAAAATATATAACAATAAATTAACAACTAAATACATTTACTGCAAGATACTTTTACAAAAGCAAATAATATATAAAGACATAAGATGAAAACATACCCTTGTATTGTTTCTGCATAATGGAGCCACATGCCAATACAACAGGTTTACCATTTGACCTCTCATGCGCACCAATAATATCAAACTTATCATGGCGTTGGAGCACAATTTACTAATAAAAATACTAATACTAATATGTGTAAAAATGAAAATCTCCTCACTTCTTTATCCAAGAGAAGAACATTCATCGTTCAAACATTTCCTGTCTTTGTATCCACAACTTCCCACAATTTCAGGACTCTAGCATGGATAACACCTTATGTGCATCCTGTAAGTTAGTCATGAAATCGACAAAACAATAGTGATGATAGCCTGGGAGAATAAAACTAATTATTCAAGATCTTAAGGAACAGAACCAAAAAAAATAATTAAACTGAAAAATACTATTTTGGACAGCAACTTGTGACTATTCTTACAATTGATAGGACAAACTTAAAAAGGGATAATCTCTGCAGTGGAAGCCAGAGACAAATATATATATAGATCAAAAAATAATGGAGAGTGTGAGAGAATGACCGTTTCAATACCAATTTAATTTTTTCCAGACACATTATAAGGGCAATAAATCAATCATTACCTGGGAAAAACTGCTATGAATCAGACTAAATACAAAAGAAAAACGGCAGGAGTTATGAATGGATCTCAGACTTCAATTTCGTTAAAAAAATAAAATTAACAGCAGCAGTAATAAATCATAATATATCTAAGAATACTAAGTTATAAATTAATATTAAATAAGGACACATAAATTAACAGAAAGCTTCATTTTTAATAATTTGATAGTAAATCATTCAGGAGAAACTTAAAAGAAGACATTCTTGCATTTCACAAAGGGCAAAAATTAAGTTCTTATGAACTGTGCAGAAAATTTTCAAAGAAATTCATGAAATATGTTTAATCTAGCTAAGAGATTAAAGAAAACAAAGGGCAGTTAAAAAAAATGAACCAAAAAATAAATAATTACAAAAAACTGCTAAAAAACAACAAAGCTTGCATTTTGAAAATGAAAAATGAAGGACTGTGCAGAAAGGTTTTATAGAAATCCACGAATTATGTTTAATCTAAGAGATTAAAGAAAAAAAAGGGCCGCTAAAAAAATGAAACAAAAAAAAACTATAAATTACAGAAAGCTGTTAAAAAAAATAGTAAAGCATGTATTTTGAAAATGAAAAATAAAAGAATGTGCAGAAAGCTTTCGCACAAATCAAAGAGTTTCGGATATAGTATAGGAGAAAGTATTTTAAATCCTAATTGCGTGAAAATAATCAATCCACGTTTGTCGTAGTCTAATTACATGAAAATCAACTTATGTGCTGCAATCCATGGTTCAATATACTCCATGACACAAATTTCTATTGGGATCCATTAACATAAATCAAGACATAATACCTAGAATCCAATATTCAGATCTAGAAATTTCATGCTTTGACTTCAGAAGAATAAAATTAATAATTGTTCAAAAAACAAATGACAATAAGATTATGACAAATATCACCTTTCAATATAAGCATAGCACGCCATTTGGATTTTTTTTTCTTTTTTGATTCTCAATTTTAATCGGCTAGAAGTAAAATAAGTCACATATTAAGAAGAGAAAACACATATTCGAAAGGGAAAAATATCTAACCAGAAAAGTAAAAATACGCCTACTTTGTCCACCATTCTTTCCTTGAATCAAATAAAAGGCAGATAAAAGAAAATCTCAAAAATAGATAAAGAAATTGATTGACTCCAATAGATGCTCATCAGGAAAAAAAAAAAAGTTAATCTTAAAATCATCAGGAAAAGGAGCGAAAAAACTGGACAACTGAAGAATTAATAAAAAAAATCATAAGAAAATATATAATTATAGAATGGAGAGAAGTAACTCCAAACTTTTGTCAACAGATGGTAAGGAGCCCATTTTCCATGGAGTTTCTGTGCGGTTAAATTTGTCAACAGATGGTAAGGAGACGATAAAAAGAAAGGGACGAAAGGTACCGAATAATTGCGATGCCAATTATTGTCTCTCTGATGAAACGGGTCATACCATTTAAGAAAAAGGCAGCAACATATCTGGCTACAGAGTCCAAATTTCACAATTAAAAAAAATTACTTACCGCACTAAACAATGAATGGCAAAAAAGTTACCGTGTCTGTTCATAATTAAAAAAATATTTTCGACACCCACACAATTTTATCTATATTTTAGATTTTAGATTACATCCAATGATCCAAATGTAAAATTAGGCCGAACTAGAGAGGAAGGAGAGAAATGATATATTAAATATTCATTGAGCAAATATTAAAATATTCATTGAGATATATTAAAATAGTAAGAATAATAATTGTAATTACAATAATTACTTTGTTAGTCATTATTTTACAATACTTATTAGTATTATGTTATTATTATTATAATGATTTTTGTATTAACTAATTAGTTATTATTATTATAATAATTTTTTCCTTCTCTTTCATTAATCATCAGAACATAGTGTAAATAATTTTTCATCCATTTTCCTCCCTTCCATTTCCCACATATATTTCTCCTCCCTTTCCATTTTCTCTTTATTATTCAAACACAGTAAATAAAATAGGTATTGGAGTCTATTTGATACTCGATTAAGTAACCAAACTATAAACGTACTAGAATTAATCAGTGATAGTTAACCATATTTGTTCATTTGTTCACGACTAGATATAGTAGCAAATAAACTCTAAAATTTATAAAGATTATATGAAAACACATCGCTCATTAAATTGAACCAAATCAATAGTTTGGAAGAACATTTGAAATTTTTTTTAATTTTCAAATTATTGTTAAACTTTCCAAAACAGCACTATGTTGTCGTTTTTACGGCCGGGTTGGATTTTGATCGAGGTATAAACCGGGGTCAAAAGAAAACCTTGTTTACCTGACTAGTCGTTTGAGTAAAGCAAAGGTGTCGAACCCACATAGACGGTGATGAATACTAATCTTATTCTTTTACTAAAGCTAGATGATAAATGTTTATTTTGTTTTGGTTTAATGAAATTAAAGAAAGGTCGAAAATAACTAAAACAAGTAAAGTAAATATTTTTGGTTGTTTTATGGAGTAAAATATGCAATTAAAGATGCCTTAGGGTTCGATTTAGCTTAGGATTGGTCATAGGGATGCGAAACATAACACTGTCGTGGTCTGTCTCACCAATTCGGTCCGTATTGTGTCAAGTTCGGTCCGTATTCCACTGTGTAAACTCTATGTTCTGCTTGTTGATTTGATTAGTGTGTGCTAAAGGTCCATCTGGCCATACCTAAACTCCGTAGTCCTCCGCTTTCACCTATTGGACACGGTATTTGGTATAGAACCTAGTGTTAACCCTCATCAAGTGTATTGTACCTCAACTTTCATGATGTTGGTAGACTTACTCGAGTTTACTTGTTGTTTTCTACGAGACATCTATTATAAACTTTCGTTCTAATAGAAACCTTCACTTTTCAGTTACAAGTTGATTGACTTTCGCCTTTTAACCTATCTCGAATTACCTATGCAAGTTTTAATTATTAATTTATGTTTTAGTCCTAACAAGATGTGGCCATTCATCCATTAAGAAACACAATTAAATAATCAATTCTAAGCATAAGCATAAAATATAAAACTCCAACAAGTAAATAGCATTACTAATCAACAACAAGTATCACATAACGAACCAAATCCTAAGCTACATCTACTCCTAAGACAATAAAAGTCTAGCCTAACATAGTCTCAAATAACATATAAATAATAATAAAAACAATGTACAAACTTCATGACAACAATAAATAAGAGAAAAGGAAGAGATACAACAATATCCTACTTTACTCCTATTTGAACTGAAGTCTGAAGTCGTGGTTGGATTGAATCTATCGCCGTCGCGTCTAGAGTCGCTCCAAAGTCACTGCCATGGTCGAGTGCTGATGGAAAAGTGGAAATCCCACGCCTTTCGGCGTAAGAACGGTGGTGGGAGGTGGGAGAATGATGGCTGGATGTAAGATGATCTGCTCCCCAAGCAATATGGCGCATATATAGCAATCCTAGGCCTCCCTTCCTGTCTTTGGACGCCCTAGGAGTGTTTCCTAACTTGCCAAACCGACCTAGAGACGCTTCCATAGGAGAAAACACCTTCCAAAAGTGACCAGAACTTTCCTCGCATGGCAATTCGGACCGAATTGGGAGTAATTCGGACCGAATTGGAGACACTAGGTGTTAGGAAATGCTCATTTTTATTTTTGGATCAATTACAACTAATTAATCTCCATTAAACAACAAGCAAGACAAAGATCTAGTGCTAAAGCAATCAACACATCCAATCAAGAGAGAAGGGTAGGAGGTATACCTCTCACGAAATTGTATTCGTGAGGCTCGAATCCATGGCATGGGAGTCGATGGCGTGCCTTCTCCACCACCACCACCATGGTTGTGCCGCCGGCCTCGAGTCCACCAAGGAGATTAACCACGTTCTCAAGGTATGTGCTAGCACACCCAAGAACAAGCCTAATCCCATTAGCTTTCTCTCTTCTAGCAATTAAATCTTTCATTTAAATGGAGAAGAGAGCTCAACACATGAGCAAAAGAGGGAGAAAAGAGGAGGTTTGTGGCAGCCACAAAGGGGAGGAAGAGAGGAGAGAGAAAGGCTAGCTCTTGGAGCCTCCAAAGGGGTCCTTTTATAGAGCTCAAACCCTAGGGAAAACTTCCCCAAAATTACACCTCTTACCACCCAAGGGGCAGCCACGAATTGGGCCTTAAATGGGCCACTTCTCACACTCATTTGGGTCATTAATTCATATAATTAAAGTCCCATTAGGTTGCTCTATAATTGGGTTATATATTTTCCTATTAAATAACGGCCCAATTAATCAATATAACCATTTATATTGAAATGTGTTGATCTAAAATTAATTATTAACTCATTAACAATTATTTTGGGATTAGATAATGCATTAATTTATTTTTATATGATCTCTTTGACTTAATTAATTATAACGGTTCATAACGGTATATAATTAATTAATCAACTCATCATATTTTCGCAATACTCACTGTTGCGAATAAATAGATAATGCACTGTGTGGTCAAAGTCCTATTTGTGTGACCCTTTGAGGATTTATGCTATGTTGGCCATGGAGAATAAATCACTATTTATTTCCAATAATCATAAGCGGTATCTAGCAACACGTTATGATTCCCAATTCGCATAAATAGTGTACCGTTACAATATTTCAATCCTGCATAAGAAATATAAGTATTTCCTTTGTCTAATTCTTATGTCACATGATATCATTGTATAATCCAAGATAGGAATGTGTCATTCTTGCAGATTATACATTTCTTGATCTAGAGTTGATCGTCTAGTTTGCATGCATACAATCCAACTCCATCAAGGGGCCCAAACAGATATCATCACTCACTAGGTATACTAATGAGGGACATACGGTTTTCTTGATGAACAACTTTTCCCCGCACAATTCAAGAGAACATAAATAAAGTCCTTATAGCAGCCTTTATCAGGAATCAACGTTAGACGATATTTATTGAACCTATCCTCATGTGGAAAAGGTGAACATCTCAAACTTAGAATCAAACTTATATGAAATAAACAATGACACTTAACACAATCCATATGTTTATTTCATTGGGTCAAGTCCTGTACTATGTTCCAATAACATACACATATGCAATTAAGTTGGTAACTCCTTACCTATGATTTGTAGAACTTAATCATCACTTAACTTGCATACTAATCTTTTATGATAATTAATGTTCCTTGTTAATTATCAAGATTATGGACGATTTAGATTTATTATTGTCATTCTAATGAATGATCCACAGAGATCTACAATTCAGATCCTCAACCTGAATGATCTGTCAATAATAAATTCTAGGAACAAATGATCAAATATCATCATTAACATAAACTAAGAAAATAAGTCATTAAATATTGACTTCTAGGACATAACTCCAACAATCTCCCACTTGGCCTAGAGTCAATCAATAGTGACTTCTAGCCAGTGAAGAATTTAGAACAATGTCATATATCCGTATATATACATGTCTCGAACCTCAAAAGATATAATACACTTAAAACAAGTTACTCATACGTCCATCACGCATGGATGCATAACTGCATCTCGTATACCGCTTAAGGTAGAGGTTAAGTTAGAGTGTTCGCTGTGTCCGCGAACCTATCCAATTTTGTTTGATCCTATATACATATATACTCCTATATATGTGTTCTTGATCATCATCATGTGAGATCAAGTGACATCGTCATAGATCTTAGTTGAATCACCAATTTAATATTGGGTTCTTCAAGTTTAAGCTATGGTTCGAGATGCATAGAACCATATTAGCTTGACTGAGAACTTCTCGATCCATACTACATTCTTTCATTGCTTCACAAGTTGCTATATATATTTTGTTTTGGTGACGGAAACGGTTGTAATATCCCATTTAGAACACCTTCTAAATTTACAACACCACATTAAACAAAATATGTAGCTCAATTGTATTTATATCAATCTTTCGAAAAATAGCATCAATATAACAATTTATATGAGCTTTCTTTCATCTTGTCAGATGAAAAACATATCACCCTTTCTCATAAGATACTCGAGGATATTCTTGATTATTGTCCAAATGTCTTTTTCTTTGTATCCAGTTGACAATTGCTTGTCATACTCCTTGGGTACAACACATAGGGGCATGTGCATAAGTATGGCGTACGTAATGAAACTCATAACAGAAGGATGCTCGAATTGTATTGTGCACTCTTCTCGAATTGAGTTGCAACACACCGAGTCGAACTCAAGTGTATGCCATACAACGTGGTTAGACATCCTTTACAAGAGTCTATCTTTTCGTGTAACTAGAACACTTTGTCATTATATGCACATTTTGCTCAAACCTGACATCCATCATAATCTATCTCCATAGATTTTGTTTCCTTGGATTTAGGTGACTTGCCCAAATTCTCTATTGAGAAAAACATTCTCTAATGAGATCTTGACAATATTTATTTTCTTAATGTTATTCCCAATTAATGTCTTGTATCTTGTACAATACATGTAACACAATCATGCTCCCACTGACTATCTTGTCTATACAAGATACCTTTTTGACGAAGTTCAACTCCTTGACTTCCTTGTCAAAACTGTTCATTCCAATTTCCACAATACTTGCTTCAATCCATTAATGGATCATTGAAGCATATATATGTGTTTCTAGCAATACAACAAATCCTCGGTTTGTGTCAAATACACAACAACTTCCTTTATTCAATCGAAGAAGGCGATTTTGATGTATCTTTCCATATATCTATATATACGAAATATAACTATTGCTAGAATGATCTTTATTGACTTATACACAGCTACAAGCGAGAAGCCGTGCTTTGTACATGGTCAACTCGTTATCGACTTAGACATAGCAACAATCATGAACTTGTGCTTTGTACATAGTCGACTTGCTATCCATATCTATCTTTCCTTTAAAGATCTAAATGTTCTTGATGGATCGCTCCTTCATGAACATCAATCAAGGTCTATACCTTGTTGTTATATATATGGATTGCACTTAAAGATCATATAGATTCAAACCATACTTGTGAAATCGGGTCTTTTCATCGCTTTTGTATTTATCAACGGATCCTCATATGTCAAGTACGAGGATGTTGTGAAGCCTATGTACTTTTCAGTTTAGGCAATTCACTCTCGTTGATCTTAGTAGGATTGGTGCTTGAGGTCAACAAACTACTTCTACAACATCTTGTAGAGTAAGTTCTTGATCCTAATATATTGCACGAGTTTCTCGAACATCATCCATTTATGAGATGTTTGAGTACTCTTTAGAAGCAAGCGTGCTTATAAACTTCTTCCTTTCACAACTACTTGTGAATTAAGTTCCGCTCAACTCCCACTAAACACCATGTATGGAGTGACAAGTTTCCCATAAAGGTACTTCTTGTAGTGACGCATAAACTCCTTTAATGCTCACTTTACTCCCACTACTTCTTCTTGAGAATGTTATTCCTTAAGATTATGATTAGCAACAACTACTTTGTTCTTATCACGTTCGTAGAAGTAGTACCTTTTGATTAATTCAAGATATCCTACAAAATATTAAACGTCTTATTTGGGTTCAAACTTATCAATCAATCGAACCTTGAAATAAGCTTCTCAACGCCAAATCTTGAGAAATAATACACCTAGAGATCGAATCTCGTAAGATATTCTTCTCAATAGACTTCGATGGAATTTTTATTCAGTGTAAAACAATATTGTCCTCAAACACAAATTCCTTACATGAGTCGAACAAGTCAATTTGATTTATTACCGATCGAACTATATCAAACAATGTTCGATACCTTCATCCTTGGATACATTTTTCAATGTTCCTCATGGAGCGAGTAGTGAAACGTATTTCATACTCTTTAGGTAATATATCAAACTATATAACTTAACTATTTACCATGATCTATCTTAAGACTTTTGCTTTTATTGAATAGTTTTTCAACTTTACTCTTAGAATTCTTTTGATCTTGTCAAAAGATTCATACTTATACCATATCAAATAGATACGTTAATATCTACAATGATCGTTGGTCAAGTGGTAAAGTGTCAACAACCTTTCAATTGCACAAGTACTTATAGGTCTATATACATCAATATGTATAAGTCTTAATAAAGTTACTTGTCTTTTAAACCTTCGTAGTTCAAAGGCGCTTTTGTCTTTTAACAAACACGATTCGCATAAATTTCA
This sequence comes from Rhynchospora tenuis, assembly GCA_027725995.1. NCBI lineage: Eukaryota > Viridiplantae > Streptophyta > Magnoliopsida > Poales > Cyperaceae > Rhynchospora > Rhynchospora tenuis. The sequence goes on along the minus strand of CM050889.1, from coordinate 15,960,097 downwards.
ATTGATTTGCAATCGAATTGATTTACGAGCTCCACGTTACGTAGACTCTCATAATGCGATTCTTGTTTATATTCGACTAAGCGACTATTTTACATAAAAGTCAAATACTTTATGTGAAGTCTTACACATTTGTCATTCAAAATTTGTTTATCTATTTCAAGCAAATTCAATCAAGATGCATGAAATCTTATACACAAATTCATAACAATAAGAGAACAACATTTCTCTATTACAAAATATGATCATCCATCATCAAATATGAAACGGAGATAAGGTTTTATGAGATGTTTGGAATAAGGTATACAACCTCAAATTCCTAAACAAACTCTTTATTTAGTAAAGATAACTCTACGTATTCAATGGTAGCGGCTTAGACGTATAAGCCATTTCCAAAACGGAGTTTACTTTACTTATCTCGAACTTTCTCTTATTCATCATTGCCTACACATTTCGTTAAATGCGAGCACATGAACTAGCACCTAATTACTAGTGTGAATTAGAGATAGTGAGATAATTTGAACGACAAATATCTTAAGGTTTAGAACATCATGATATTTCGGACAACCTTTCAAATGCCTCCCATAAATGGCAAATGAAACATCTCATGTGACACACGGTCACTAGTGAGGGTCTCAAAGTTTCAACTCATATCTTGGTGAAGTATTCCTTTAATACTTAACCAATTACTTTTAGCACTAACAAGTGTTCGAAAAATATATCCTTTATCCATAGAAAGAGATTGTATAACAATATCAACAATCCTTGATATTGGAGATTTTAATATCTCTAGTTGTCAATTAGCTACTCAAATCTTTCGGTTCGCAAGCTAATGAAACATTTATTTCTTATAAGAAGAGTCTCTTGGTTAACTCCATTACTCGATCATAAATGATTGAGTCTATATTTACTTTCTCTAAGAACGTCTTCTTGAGTAAGTGGATGAGAGTGTAGAAGTCTAGTCTAGTCCTTATGAATTCTCCAATTCAAAGGTCTAGAACTTCTAAAAGGATATAAGCATTCGCTTTATTGAATAATTTTCGTCGAAACTAATCAATCATTGCGAAGTTTTGTTCGGAAAGTCGAGGAATGTTTTTGGGATTAAACTTTGCTCAAGTTTCTCATTTCCAAGAACATGTCTTAGGAATCGGTATTACTTCTCCAAGTAAATACCTTAGAAACGAGCTTGTTATTTTCAAAGATTGATCGCAACGAAATTAACATATTTAATATCTATAACAATTTCAATTTAAGGTCATTTAGTTTATGCAATGTTTTATTTATAATGATAAACAAAACTCCCACTACATTTATTTAATGTCCCTAAATGTAATGGATTCCAAGATCCTCATTTTCGTCAAAATGGACCTGCTATGGCACGACATCCAAAATGACTAGACAAGGTAGGTTCTCCAACCAATCATATCAACCATACGACTCTTGGTTTGTGAATATCTAAGTATATTTACAAACTTCGCCCCGATGTCCAAGAAAACTTGTTGGGTCCATCGATAAGCAACCTCTCTCTATTTGCTCCTAACAAATCTTTTCATTTGTACCCCGACTATCAAGCTTGACAACCATGACGTCCGCTATGGCGGACCGCGCCATGATTGGCAATTGACGTGGAGGGGATAGAGAGAAGGAGGGCGGTCGACTTAATCAATTTAGTTTGGGACAAAAGCAATTACGTGACTTTGTTTGGTGGTCGTGTAAGCATACACCCATACCTACCTATGACAATTCAAGGCATTCACAAACAATCACATAACATAAGCATCTCAAACATTGCCGTGGGTTTGTATGGCTCCCGCTTGCATTAGTCTTCGTCGCATCTCCATGTAACGAGACTAATCTAATCAAACCCTCCCACTAATTACTAAGATCCTATCTAATAATTACGGGAAATAAATACATGTGATAAAATCCTAAAACCCCGCCTAGGCCTTAGGGGCATGCAAGCCTCACAAGTTACATCAAGAATTAACCAATTAATTATCAAGGCACCTTAGGCCACATTACAAGCAATCACATGCATTCACAACATTTTACAACACACAAGGCATTGACATCTTGAGTCATATCAAACCCACATCCTCCTACAAAATAAAGTTAGCATATATACAATATACATGATTCACTTGCTCTTAATTAATTTCATTAATTAGAATCTTTGTGCATACTTGTTGCTCAAGTTTTTCGAAAGCAAAGAAGGCTTAACCTTAACAACTAATTGTTTAAGTCCTTTTTAAATTAAATCCAACCATCAAAACAGAAAGGAGGGTATTTAAGGAGTCTTCTAATTAACCTTTCAACAAATTGATTAATTAGAAATTATTTTAACTAATTAAAATACGAAATTCGAGGGCCCGAAAAATTCAAAATAATTCGGTCTCCAAAAAATCCGAAATAAATCCAGAGAACTCCTTACAAAGATTGTGATTACCTGTAAAAATCTCAAGGAGAGATCAATTACCATCAGGGAGAACCAAAAAAGACAAATCCTCAGATTGTGCGCGAAGCACCGTTAGAGAAAATTCTGTTATGGGTCTCAACCTTTTGATCTGTATGATCATCCCCTTGATATTTTTCCAGAAAACAATTTACATAGAAAAATACTACATACAATAGGCTATCATTCCATGAAAAGAAAAACCACAAGTTATATTCAAGATCAACGAGATAACGAGCATTTAAGCAAGGTATCCTGTTCTGGAACAGACCGTCGACCAATAAGGTTTCACTCGGTTAAGGTATCAAATCTCAATGAAAATCTATGAAATTAATTTTCACAGATTCCAGACTTAAAGGAGAACATTTCCATTTCAATACTTTTCCATAAAAGTTTCTCAATAAGTACAGTTTTTCAAAACAATCAATTTGTTTGAAAAAACAGATCTGACAACTTCATCGCTTTTCACCCTTGAACGCCAACATAAAATCCGAAATATGCAACAAAATTTATATATCCAGAAAGAGCATCAAGTTTAGATTAATCCTATCTAAAAGTTACAGGTACTTTGTATACAAACTTATTTGTTACCAACCACAACAACAGAACTGTGCAGCAGAATAACAGATCTGCGCACCGTTACCGTTTAAATCACTAAAAATTCATTTTACATCGAATTTCAATGATTCCAGTGGGAAAACAACCACAACTCAAAGGGCTACAACTTCCAATAAGAAGGAAAAAATTTCAGAGAGCTTTACACCACGAAAAACAAGCAACAAGACAGAAAACAGCCTTTCCAGGGCCAGCAAGCATGCACATCACTAATTAACTTAATTAATTACGAATTCTCACTTAATTAAGTGTGAAAAACTTTAAGTACGACCATAGCTCTGATACCACTGTTAGGAAATGCTCATTTTTTATTTTTGGATCAATTACAACTAATTAATCTCCATTAAACAACAAGCAAGACAAAGATCTAGTGCTAAAGCAATCAACACATCCAATCAAGAGAGAAGGGTAGGAGGTATACCTCTCACGAAATTGTATTCGTGAGGCTCGAATCCATGGCATGGGAGTCGATGGCGTGCCTTCTCCACCACCACCACCATGGTTGTGCCGCCGGCCTCGAGTCCACCAAGGAGATTAACCACGTTCTCAAGGTATGTGCTAGCACACCCAAGAACAAGCCTAATCCCATTAGCTTTCTCTCTTCTAGCAATTAAATCTTTCATTTAAATGGAGAAGAGAGCTCAACACATGAGCAAAAGAGGGAGAAAAGAGGAGGTTTGTGGCAGCCACAAAGGGGAGGAAGAGAGGAGAGAGAAAGGCTAGCTCTTGGAGCCTCCAAAGGGGTCCTTTTATAGAGCTCAAACCCTAGGGAAAACTTCCCCAAAATTACACCTCTTACCACCCAAGGGGCAGCCACGAATTGGGCCTTAAATGGGCCACTTCTCACACTCATTTGGGTCATTAATTCATATAATTAAAGTCCCATTAGGTTGCTCTATAATTGGGTTATATATTTTCCTATTAAATAACGGCCCAATTAATCAATATAACCATTTATATTGAAATGTGTTGATCTAAAATTAATTATTAACTCATTAACAATTATTTTGGGATTAGATAATGCATTAATTTATTTTTATATGATCTCTTTGACTTAATTAATTATAACGGTTCATAACGGTATATAATTAATTAATCAACTCATCATATTTTCGCAATACTCACTGTTGCGAATAAATAGATAATGCACTGTGTGGTCAAAGTCCTATTTGTGTGACCCTTTGAGGATTTATGCTATGTTGGCCATGGAGAATAAATCACTATTTATTTCCAATAATCATAAGCGGTATCTAGCAACACGTTATGATTCCCAATTCGCATAAATAGTGTACCGTTACAATATTTCAATCCTGCATAAGAAATATAAGTATTTCCTTTGTCTAATTCTTATGTCACATGATATCATTGTATAATCCAAGATAGGAATGTGTCATTCTTGCAGATTATACATTTCTTGATCTAGAGTTGATCGTCTAGTTTGCATGCATACAATCCAACTCCATCAAGGGGCCCAAACAGATATCATCACTCACTAGGTATACTAATGAGGGACATACGGTTTTCTTGATGAACAACTTTTCCCCGCACAATTCAAGAGAACATAAATAAAGTCCTTATAGCAGCCTTTATCAGGAATCAACGTTAGACGATATTTATTGAACCTATCCTCATGTGGAAAAGGTGAACATCTCAAACTTAGAATCAAACTTATATGAAATAAACAATGACACTTAACACAATCCATATGTTTATTTCATTGGGTCAAGTCCTGTACTATGTTTCAATAACATACACATATGCAATTAAGTTGGTAACTCCTTACCTATGATTTGTAGAACTTAATCATCACTTAACTTGCATACTAATCTTTTATGATAATTAATGTTCCTTGTTAATTATCAAGATTATGGACGATTTAGATTTATTATTGTCATTCTAATGAATGATCCACAGAGATCTACAATTCAGATCCTCAACCTGAATGATCTGTCAATAATAAATTCTAGGAACAAATGATCAAATATCATCATTAACATAAACTAAGAAAATAAGTCATTAAATATTGACTTCTAGGACATAACTCCAACACTAGGTTGAGGTTGCACAGGAATTCGGTCCGAATTGTGTACAATTCGGTCCGAATTGGAAAGACTGGATGCCTCAAGGCATAGATCATGTGGGCAAGTGTGTGGCTGTTGTGTCGAGTTGAGTCGGGGTCTGACCTAAGCTAGGAATGAGTCGTCTAGCCGTCTAATTTGTCGATTTCATGCTATTTTTCTTGGGTTCCTGTAAAACAATATAAAAACGACTACAGTACCAAATCTCGACAAACAAACACAAATGCACAATAAATTCATGAGTTTAGTCACAATTTCGATGTAAAGTCTGGCCAAAATAACAGTATAAATACGAGATATCAGATTTCGTCTGCAACCTAACATATTATTATTTTGTTACATATTTTTTCTTACACAGTTTCTTCTAACAATGATGTTGGTCCTTTAACATATTATTATTTTACTCTAAGAGTAAGGTGTTTAGGTTATGAGTCTTTATAGGAGACAAAAGTATATTCTAATTGGATCAATATTAAGTTGAAATCGCCCAATTGAGGGTTACCTTTAGTTAATTTGCTATTCTGCCAATATATGGTTTATTTATATTTAATGTATCGATAGTAGTGATTTATGGGTCTAACTTGATTTAGTCAGTGAATGTCTTAAGCTCAATTTTGCCGTGATTTTTATAATCCGTAAAAACCAAAAAATATATTTTAAGAAGAAATCTTTGACCTAAATATTTCGGAGAATAAACATGTCAGTGCGCAGGTAGCCTGCGCGGGCTCTGACGCGCCAGTGAAGGCTGAGCCCGCGCCAGTGAAGGCGCCAGCCTCAGTGGCGCGGGTATGGTGGCGCCAATGGCCATGGCACAGGCGTTTCTGGAAAAAAAAAATCTGTGTGCAGTGTGCTTTTTGTTCCCCATTGGTTGCTATCAAAAGTTGAAGTGTACTTTTTTTTGGGTAATAAATGTATTTTTTTTTTTTTTTGGTAATGTACTTCTCCTGGCGTCCATGATGGGGCAAGGGCATGCATTATCTTGGTTAAAAAAATATTTGTTGGTTAAAAAAACATTGATTCGGTGATTTGATATGTTTTACAAAATATCTTTTAATAAATATGGCTTATTTCTTAATGAGATTTGTTTTTGTCAACACTAATTAAGTTAGTAATATTTTTAATGGATAAATGATGATAATATGATTAGTTGATTACTGTTAACGTCAAAATATAAAAAATATTTGTAAATTGCCTCGACAGTTTTTTAATACAATAATAACTTACCATAAATTCTATTGTTTAAAAATCATTTCTTTTTTCTTTTTAATTGTTCAGTAATAATATTTATGTGATTCCTCTTAATAATAATACTATAAATCGTTAATATAATATCATAAAATATTTAAAAATTATCACATGTTTATAAATCTAATATAGTTTCACTGCTCTTATATAATCATAAGGAAAAACGGGCTGAGATAAGCATCTGATTTGCATAAACAATGAATATGTCTAATTATAATCATAAAATAAAATTTCAAATAACATATATTATTTTTTTCAAATTATCGGGCTTGGATTTATTGCTGCATGTATTGATGACCTACTATCAAATTTCTAAAAATTGATCACAACATTTGTGAGAATAATCACACAAATAATTTATTTCACACTATTTGTGTGAACAGTATTCGTGTTGTGTTATTTATTTGAGAACTTGATAATAAATGATATTAATATTTAAAGAAAAATTTGACATTATACCTTGACCATAACTGGGATAGCTGGGAAATATACCATCAAGAAAGGTAGTACCTGCTTCTTCAATAGTATAATTTCTATTTGGCTCTTCGGGATTATTATATTCTATAAAAGAATTATCTGGATAGGGATATACCATTTATTATCAAGTTCTCAAATAAATAACACAACACGAATACTGTTCACACAAATAGCGTGAAATAAATTATTTGTGTGATTATTCTCACAAATGTTGTGATCAATTTTTAGAAATTTGATAGTAGGTCGTCAATACATGAAGCAATAAATCCAAGCCCGATAATTTGAAAAAAATAATATATGTTATTTGAAATTTTATTTTATGATTATAATTAGACATATTCATTGTTTATGCAAATCAGATGCTTATCTCGGCCCGTTTTTCCTTATGATTATATAAGAGCAGTGAAACTATATTAGATTTATAAACATGTGATAATTTTTAAATATTTTATGATATTATATTAGCGATTTATAGTATTATTATTAAGAGGAACCACATAAATATTATTATTGAACAATTAAAAAGAAAAAAGAAATGATTTTTAAACAATAGAATTTATGGTAAGTTATTATTGTATTAAAAAAATGTCGAGGCAATTTACAAATATTTTTTATATTTTGACGTTAACAGTAATCAACTAATCATATTATCATCATTTATCCATTAAAAATATTACTAACTTAATTAGTGTTGACAAAAACAAATCTCATTAAGAAATAAGCCATATTTATTAAAAGATATTTTGTAAAACATATCAAATCACCGAATCAATGTTTTTTTAACCAACAAATATTTTTTTAACCAAGATAATGCATGCCCCTGCCCCATCATGGACGCCAGGAGAAGTACATTACCAAAAAAAAAAAAAGTACATTTATTACCCAAAAAAATGTACACTTCAACTTTTGATAGCAACCAATGGGGAACAAAAAGCACACTGTGCACAGATTTTTTTTTTTTCCAGAAACGCCTGCGCCATGGCCATTGGCGCCACCATACCCGCGCCACTGAGGCTGGCGCCTTCACTGGCGCGTCAGAGCCCGCGCAGGCTACCTGCGCACTGACATGTTTATTCTCCGAAATGTTTAGGTCAAAGGTTTCTTCTTAAAATATATTTTTTGGTTTTTACGGATTAAAAAAATCACGGCTCGATTTTGTTAATAGAAATTTATTCGAAAAATAAATTGCGAACAATTATCGAATGATATATCATATATGATATAGGAATATCAACCGAGAACTTGTTTGCCACATTTAGACATTAACTTTATTATTCTTGGGATAAGGATGCTTCATTACCAATTAAAATAGTTGTTCATCACTTCATCCTGACTGAGATCTATAAAAAGTCAAAATACTACAAGGTTGTCACGAGAGGTGTATCAAATCTGCTGTCAACACTTACAAAGAAATATACATCCAATTCAACACATACCTTAAGAATTTACACTGCTAAAGTCAGTCACTCCAATTTTGAACATACATGCCCGTCTAATCCTCAAGTAATACTCTTAGTATAGTCTAAATGTCCAGTCTTCGATCCATACCAGAACATTTGCGCACTAATATCCTTTCCCATGATGAAGCAACTAAACAAATAAGACAAGTCTAATGCACACAACATTGCAATTTGGATAAGCAGATATAAAAACGCCCAACTTTTAGCTTGATATTTTATATCTAAACAACAAACAGAATTCAAGAATATATATATCACAAATAAGAAGAATAAAATTTGTCTCATAACAGCAAATTTTAAGAAGAAATTACGCCACCATCCAGTTAGGAAGTGCTGAGGGATAAAAACTCTGATCAATCAGCAGTTGTCAGGCTGGTAGCTGTCTAAACACAAGCACAGGAGAAGCGTTTCATAGTCCAGAAAGTCTGCATCTCTCCTTGTAGTGATACAGCACAAGTAGTATACCAACTTCACAAAGGCACTGACAAGACGAGCACTCAAACAAATCTTACCTTTTCTTGTTCCTTACTTCTAAAAGATCCTGTTTCTATACTAAGCTTTTCATCCAGAGCAACAGGCTTAAAACAACAATAGTGTACACCGAATTCCATATGTTCAATGTAAAAGTTCATTCCTTAGATTGGCATTAAACAAGTTCAAATGAAAACAGTTTGTGAATCAGATAAACTGGATGTAAACAAAGAACTAAATATGCATTAGCGTTTGGAGCCAAAAGGAGAAGTGAAAAATTGGATCTTACAGCCTACCAAAATAAATATTATTTAAAAAAAAATGGATCAACTGTAGCAGCCTGATTGCTTAAGGTACATGATACATCACACAAAAAACAACAACTACCACTTATAAAAAGTCAAACCAATGTCATTTATTATGGATAACACTATATTTTTCATGCGGCTTTATTCTTCTGCGATCTTAATAGAAGATTCAAAACAATAAAATTTGCTCTGGATCACATTGGAATTCAGAAAACTTTGTTTGCATCTGTTAGATCCATACAAAGCTCCTCAGAGGACATTCCAAGGCAAGATATAGCTTTTTTTTTTTTTTTTTTTTTTTTTTTTTTTTTTTTTGGAGTGTTCAGACTAAAAGGAGTCAATGCAATCGACAGGCTACATTAACAGAGTTTAGCCGGCTAAATAAGCTATAGCACCACAAATGCTGCTCTAGACACAATAAAAAGGAGCTGATTCTGCTTAAAGCAGCATCAGATATTGATGCTTGATTTGAGTATCATTATAACACCTCTTATTTTTATGTGGCAAAATCAAGCACCAGCATTTCAACCATACACTCCTACAATAAGTAACCTCTCAGACTGCATTGTTACTCGAGCAAATAAGTAACCTCAGGTAGAATATCTGAAATAATAGGATAAAAACAATATCCAAACTGCAGAACTACAGTGAGGCATATATGGTTTAAGTTAACTTGCAGATATCCAAACTGATATAACAGTGTTAACAGATTGCAAGGGTAGCAGTAGAAGCTACAACTGAACGGGCTAAGAAGTAAAACATGAGAAAAGCTAGAATCAGCTGCATAGTAAATTAAAGAAATAGAACATTGAAATACAATTGCCTTCGTCACAGTAACCAAGTTAAAGAACCAAGTAAGTGGTTGTAAATTGATAACATTTTCTCCAGACATGACAGCAATTCTCAGACCTGCACTCTTACACCCAAAGCAGCAGCATAAGCTTGACCAAGACCAGGCAAATCCTTCTCAAATGGATCTACATATATCTCACGGAAGCGTCCCTCAGATTTCACACAAGCATTCAAAAGACTGCACTTTTTCATCAGTCCCTTGTCTTCCAATGCACTCAATACTGTATACCTTGGAATCAACACTCTTTCTAAGCTACTACCAAGCAGCCGAGGTTGCAAAGCAATGGATCTTGCCTCATACCCAGCATTTTGAATTAGAAAGTTAATGTTTGAGTTCAATTTGTCCTCGGAGAAAGTAAATAAGTCAGGGTATTTCCTGAAAGCAGAATGCACCTCTTCCTGAGACCATCCATATGTTTTCTTCAATAACTCAATACTCCTTCTCATTGTATCTTTGTTGGAACCACCAACTGCTTTTAACACAAACAGAAACATTGTAGATCCTCTCAGAACCCCCAACTCTCAATTACCTCAAGTTTGTGCCTCAAAGAATCCAGGCTTTGCATCAAGCAGCGATTTCCGGCCACAAGCAATGATACTATATTCTGATTTGATAGTTCATATTCTTTCAATAAATTTATTATTGGAACAATACGCTTATCAATGTCAGAATTGATTAGCAAAGGACTCTTGGCAAAAATCTCTAACAATCCCTGATTACCTTTACCCACAAAATCTTTCCAGAAGAGGAGGCGTGAGAGAGTGTCTTTCAGCAAAAGAGCACTGGGGTTGTATCGGATCAACTGAACCAGTACATCTCCAGAGAACCCATTTTTGATCAATTCAAGTACCTATGGTTTAGGGTCTTATCCACACTGTACCCAAGAAGTATTGGTTGGAACGAAACAACAGCCTTGATCTGGGCATCAGAGAAACCAGTATCTTTTAAGAACTTTATCACTGCTTCGGGCCGGTCGGGGGATCTGATCGCTGCGAGGTGACGGTCATTGGAGTATTTGAGTGCTCGAGCAGGGGAGAAGCCGAAGGAGGAGATGAAATACTCGGCAATAAAAGGCAACTCCTTCTCCTTCTTGGTTTGGAGATGGGCATGGGAATTGGTTTGGGTGGAAAGAGAGAAACGGAGGAGAGAGTTAAGAAGTGTTGTTGGGTGGTGTTGGAATGGGGAAGAGGAGGTGGAGAAATGGTAATGGAAGGAGATGGTTCTCTTGAAGAGGTGGGAAAACATGCTTCTGCTCCCGGCGTTTGATTTGGACATGGGTTTCCCGGCCGGGGAAGCGACGAAGTGTTGTGGGAGATGGAGGTGATAATTCTTGTTATAATTATTGTTCAATATGGATGTGTTTAGACGGGATGTCGGATGTGCATAAGCCAATTCGTAAATAAAACTTACTCGTAAACGAAACGGGCTTTGAATTAGCCGAATAGCCGATTCACTTTCTTATTCTAGAATATAATTATGGTAGTGGCAGCACTGCGTTATGATTATTTTAGATGGATAAGAATTTAAACAATTTGCCAAATTATGTGTTTTATTTGGTAACATCTAATTTCTCAAGAATTATAATTTAACACAATTATAAAATTAAAAAATGCAAAAGAACATTACTATTTTTAAAATTAATGGGAAACAATTTTCATTAATGAATATATATAAAATCAAGATCCTTTTTTCTATTACAATTTTTTTTAAAGTAGTTCATCCTTTCAAAGTCTCTCTTTTAAATTTGAATTTTTTGCTTTTACCGAAGATTCATTTATTTTGAACTGTAATGAAAAAAAAATAAGACAAATTAGTATCATAATTAAAATATTGTGATTATATAGATATTTTTTATTAGAAAAAAATTATTTTTTTTCCAAAAATACGAAATTGACATTTTGTGTATATTAATAGCTTTGTCAATATTATAATTTAAGTTCATATTCTAATACACGGTTAAAATATTATTTTTTTTAACGTATCCGTACATCATTTTCTATTTTGTTTCCAAAAAATTGCTTTTATGATAATAATTAGCCCTTATGTATTATGAGTCATGAGTCATGACTATAATGGATAAAAAGTAAAATATTTCAAGCCCAAATAAGGTTAGCACATTTTAGTATTTAATTTATGGCCTTGTTGCCCCTTTTCTGATTTAAAAATGCGATCAATTATAGAAAAGAATCACCATTTTAAATTTAATATTATAGACAATGGACTTATTAGAAATTTTGTATACATTAAAGAACATAAAATAATAGAAGAAACTAACATAAATGAAAGAAACATGAAAATAAATTGAGAAAAAAAATGAAGGAAAGTAAGAAAGATAAAAGACGTCTGTCGGTTTTATTAAAAAAAGTTCTAATTCTCTCTTCCGTACATCATTCTATTTTGTTTCCATACAGCTAGTCAAATAAGAAAATTGCTTTTATGGTAATAATTAAACCCTGATGTATCATGAGTCATGACTATAATGGATAAAAAGTAGAAAATATCAAGCTAAAATAAGGTAAGCACATTTTAGTATTTAATTTATGGCCTTGTTGCCCTTTTCTCTTCGCTGTCGATTTGCACATGAGCACATCTCCTTCAATTCACCAAATCCCATATTGTGGACCGAGCATGACACTGCCTTCTGCAAATTGCATACAATATTATGTGTAAAACAAATAAATACATGTTATATAAGACATGGAAAATAAAGGTGAATTTAATTAGGATCTATATTAGCATATACTCATCAAATATTCACATGTAAAGGTACTTTAGAGTACTAAATAATCGTTTAATTACATGAGAGCAAACGGACAGGTACAAAATTAGATGCGTAAAAACAGCAATCTAGGATCAACCTTGAGTTAATACAAACACAACTACCAAGAACATTAAAATAGCAAAACAACATTCTTGAGAAGTACTGAAACACTATGATAAGTTTAAACTACTTGAGACTCGAACTACTCACCGTCCACTCACAACACTACACTGATCATAGATGCACCATAATCAAATATCTTCAATTTTTATCACTTGGTTGTAACTAACTTTTCATACCTTGAGTCCACTGCATCAGTTCCAGAAGGTAACAAACAAACAACAAAAGAAAAATCATCTGACACATTCTGTCAAGTTTCTGTAAAACATAACAAAGAAAAAAGAAAATATATAACAAATATGGAAAGTCGGAGTACAATTTCCATATTTAATGTACCAACTACCAAGCCTATCTAATGTACACGCACATAATATCTCAGCTGATGCCAATCATTTCTTAAATATTTAATGAAAAGGATACAATTTCCTGTTGTTTAATCAGATTCTGATAATTAATCTTCTATTCTTAAATATTTAATCAGATTGAGTACAATTTCAATTGATATTCAGATTTCTAATTTTTACTTCATGTTGTTTCCTGTTCCAGGTGAGTTTTTTCCCTATGTTGGAAGTGCTTTTATCCAAGTCAGTTTTTTTGCTGCATTGGTTGTGTTCCAATGCTCAACGCTGAGAAAGAGAAACCACTCAGCAAACAAGAAAAAGTAAAGAGTGAAGAAAATACCAAATAAAAAAAAAGAATATGAGGGATTGATAGAACTAATGGTAATAAAAGAGACTAAATCTTACATGGATCATAGTCCTGATAGAAGCTCTCAAATACGGGCCTCAGATTTTTGTATAAAGTATTCCAATATTACCCTTTGAACTAACAGTTTAGTTATACCAAAAAATTTCAATTTCCAAAGATAAAATTTGCAGCTGATCATGACAATGATAAATAATCAGTATATTTCTGGCACTATACCAATACAAACTAAATTAGGAAAAAAAAATAAGCATCACATTTTCATTTATGATGCACCTAAAAAGATTGTAAATTTCTGGGGAAGAATATGCATCAAAAGTTTTTGCGAAATTATTTATTGAAAAACAATAAAATCAAGCTGCACGCTTTTAAAAGTGCATCTTTCATGCAACTTAATAGATTTTAGAAAAAGAATTGAAGGCTGCTGCCAGTTGACAAAACAAAAAGACAGAAAGAACCAAATGGAAGTGTGATTGATACTTATTGAGAAATTTCAATTTTCTTAGTGAAAGCTTGATTAACAAAAACAAAGGCCCAGCTCCAAAAATCAAGCAGAAAAATTTTGAAATACACAAAATTATTAAAATTTTTTTAATAAACTTGCCTTATTAGAATAACTCAACTGAACTTAGGGATTGGCTCGCCTGAACTTTCTTCTATTCGTTTTTAATAAGAAAAACTCAGAAAATTACTTACATTAATGATGTTCTTAAACCTATTTAAGTTCATACATAACTGAATTATTCCTAGCCCCCAGTTTAGTCCATACATAACTAATAATTTAAAGATGACATCTTTGTAAAGCCTATTCCCAGGATGCTTTCCCTAGGTTTCTATCATAAACTTATACCAAACCCAATTCATGCAACTGCCCCTCTCTTATAAGTTATAACCAAACTCCCTACATAACCTCTCCAGAAAACATGAATTCTCTGTCTCTCTTTTGATCTCTGTCGAACTGGGATAAGGTGCTTCTATGGTGTTGTCGGCCCGACATGTCACCCCAGTAGCACACATTTTGGCCTTAATTGTAGCTATTCTAATGATAGTTTGGATTGTACACTATGAAGGTGGTGCAAATATCAATTCTCAAGATCCCAATCTTTAATATAAGTAACGCATGCTCTTTTCGAGTAATTAACACAAACTTGAGATTCAAATTGAAACCTCCCAAATTTGCATAAAGTTATGAAGCAAATAAAATAGAACATAATATCAATATCAATATCTAAATAGAAATTAAATCTTTTCTCTTGTTCTTTCCAAAGCTAATATATTAGAGTAATCATACAATAGAAATTATGTCAGCTCACAAAAAAATGTTACAGCAGCCAAGCAGTGCTTGGCATATACTGGTACCAATGGCATACTGAGCACAAATGACTCCAAATTCACATGAATTTAAAGTAACTTTGGGAATAGGATCTGTATGGAAATCTTTTTTTTATTCTCCTAATGCTAGTTTTTCATAAAAAATTATTTTTAAAGGAAATAGCAGTACCACTTGTATAGTTGTGCCAATGAAGTTATATCAGACTGGCCAACCTCTCGCTAAGGTATGCTTGCATAAATAATGCACCTTCCCCTTTGTTTTCTACATTGTTCTACCACAAAATTAAACTGTGAAATATGGTTTCAAAAAAAAAAAAAAATTAAACTATGAAATATGATTATATGAACTAACCAACCTACATACACTATTTATGATTATTTTTCTTATTTTGAATGTGCTTATTTTTAACCTTTATTGGCTTATCATGTAGCTAATGGAGATACCAACTATTGTTAGATCATATGCATGTTGGAGCAAATAACCAATTTTATTCAATCATCAAACTGATAGAAAGTGAATCTTTCATTACTTTCTTTGCTGCAAGAATTTAATTGATATTTAATTTGTATACAACACTTATAATTTTAGTTTAATTCAGATTTATTGACTAATCTGGATTGTTATTATAGGAGGTTGTCCGTTGTAGTGCAAATTTATGAACCAAATCAGTTTTTTACTTTTTACCGTTTTATTTTCAAGTTTCTGTTAATTTCTCTGTTAATTGACACAAACTTGAGATTCAAATTGAAACCTCCCAAATTTGCATAAAGTTATGAAGCAAATAAAATAGAACATAATATCAATATAAATATCTAAATAGAAATTAAATCTTTTCTCTTGTTCTTTCCAAAGCTAATATATTAGAGTAATCATACAATAGAAATTATGTCAGCTCAAAAAAATGTTACAGCAGCCAAGCAGTGCTTGGCATATACTGGTACCAATGGCATACTGAGCACAAATGACTCCAAATTTACATGAATTTAAAGTAACTTCGGGAATAGGATCTGTATGGAAATCTTTTTTTTTTTTTTTTCCTGCTAATGCTAGTTTTTCATAAAAATTCCATGTACTATTAGATGAAACTTCAGATTTAATTATCAGAATTTGCAAACATTGTGAGTAACAGTTTCCTTCTCTCAATTACAATTGCATAATTAAGAACATTGATTAATAAGAAGTAAAATATTACAAATCGATATACCAACTGCCTCGCAACAAAAAGATTCTTGTGATTAAGCCTGCTGAGACATAATATCAATTGATATTGATATAATATTAGCAAACTGGGATCATGTGCTTTATTTAAAGTTATGAAGCAGCTAATTTCAATTGATATTGATATTGATACTTGAATACAAAAGAAGATAATATCAGCAAAAGAACTTGAGTTGTACGTACCTGAGCAGCTAAACTTGAAATTGACGATCATGAGGTTGGTTTAGTTGTTCTCGCCGATTATGTAGATCCCCTTGTTGCTTCAGACCCAGATACTTTAGCAGAAGGGTTGGTGGTAGGGCGGGGTGGCAGAGGAGGAGACATGCGAGACGGAATGGGGGGATGAGACATGAGAGAAGGAGGTGACCTGAGATCAGCCCTCGTCGAGCACGGCATGGATCTCCTCATCGCGGCGGAGGTACTCGGTGAAGCGGGCAGTTGGCGTAGGAGTTGGTTATGGGAACTGGGAAGAGGCGATGGAGAGGGAGAGAGGGATGCGTGGAATTCAGATCTGCTGTCGCGCGGCACAGCGTGTAGCGCAGCCCGTGGGCCGTCTGATCTGAATCTGATGGATAAGTGAGCTCATGGATAAGGGACCTCCGTGAATCTAATAGGCTCGAAAAAAATGAACCGCCCGATCAAAATCGAACGGCTCAGGGTGCGTGTAGTGCAGGTGCCGCGCGACACAGGATCAGGACCCAGCTGCGTGGAGGAGGGGTTGGGGTGGGAGTGGGAGGCAATTTCTAGCGAATTAGAGAGAAAGAAGATGGATTGACAGAAATAGAGAGGTTACAAAAGTAGAGAGGCGATGAAGTCGGAGATAACGCTGGAAGTGGAAGAAGCGACGGAGAATACGGGAGAGAGACGAACGAACGATTCAGATTGAGTGCCGCTAACGAACGGTCGGATCGACCGCTATACAGAACAACCAAAAGCGGTCCACGACTTTTAATTACATCCAAATGTAAAATTCGGCCGAACTAGAGAGGAAGGAGAGAGATGATATATTAAAGGGTTAATTAGGTTTATGGCATCGACAAAAATTGAATTAGCAAAATGTAATCACTAAATGATGAATTAGTTTTCTGCCATTATAAAATTGTAAACATTAATTTTAATTTCATCGATAAATTATTTTACCAATTTTACCCTTTTAAATATGCCACTACAAAATTTTAAAATTAGAAAAATATCAATATTAAATGACAAATTAGTTTTATGCCATTACAAAAATTTAAATTAGAAAAATACCATTAATTAATTGTTTTATCGTGTAAATCAAAATTTCCAAACTTTGCATCTTGCACATTTTTACTAACATCTGTGGTTTATTTCTCATGTCACGCAACCAAATTATAAATAAATAAATAAATAATATATGTTGTATGGTATATGTTAAATAATAATACGTGTATTAATATTATAACATAAGAGCCATATTATGCATTTATTTCTCAAGTAACTCTTTATATACTTGCCGCACACATTACACATACAAAATGAAACTAAATTATAGAAAATAATAATATATACACTATCGTCTTAATTAGACTTTTAAATAATATATATATTTCCTTTATGAACTGAACTAACTATATAAAGAAAAAGATAGATGTTAAATTTTTTTCTTTCCATAAGTGTTTTTTTTTCTTTTCTTAATGTTTTAATCTAATTAGGTTAAGTTAGGGATTTTTTAAAATTTTTAGAGTGACATATCTCTAAGTAGCTATATTTAGGAGGAATTAATGACATAAAACTAATTTTAACAATATTACAGTGGCATATTTCTAATTAACTATTTAAGAATGACATTCTCAAATTTGTCAATCTATGTAGTGGCATAAATCTAATTATTCCTATATTAATATTCATTGAGATATATTAAAATAGTAAGAATAATAATTCTAATTACAATAATTACTTTGTTAGTCATTATTTGACAATACTTAATAGTATTATGTTATTATTAGTTTATTACTATAATGATTTTTGTATTAACTAATTGGCCATTATTATTATAATAATTTATTTTTCATTCTCTTTTATTAATCATCAGAACATAGTGTAAATAATTTTTCATCCATTTTCCTCCCATCCATTTCCCACCTTATTTCTCCTCCCTTTCCATTTTCTCTTTGTTATCCAAACACAGTAAATAAAATAGGTATTGGAGTCTATTTGATACTCGATTAAGTAACCAAAGTTTTAAACTATGAACGTACTAGAATTAATCAGTGATAGTTAACAAGATTTGTTCATTTGTTCACCACTAGATGTAGTAGCAAATAAACTCCAAAATTTATAAAATTTATATGAAAATACATCGCTCGTTAAATGAAACCAAATCAACGGTTTGGATTGAACATTTGAATTATTTAATTTTCAAAATATTGTTAAACTTTCCAAAGACAATACTCTGCTGTCGTTTTTACGGCCGCAAGGATTTCGTCTGCAACCTAAGGGGATCCACTTTCTTCATTTTTTGTTACATATTTTTTCTTACACAGTTTCTTCAGACAATGCTGTTGGTCCTTGAACATATTATTATTTTACTCTAAGATTGAGGTGTTTAGGTTATGAGTCTTTGTAGGAGACAAAAGTATATTCTAATTGGATCAATATTAAGTTGAAATCGCCCACCTGAGGGTTACCTTTAGTTAATTTGCGATTCTGCCTATATATGGTTGATTTATCTATAGTCGTAATTTATGGGTTAACTTGATTTGGTCAGTAAATGTCTTGAGCTCGATTTTGTTAATAGAAATTTATTCGAACAATTATCGAACTGATATATCATATATGATATAGAATATCAAACCGAGAACTTGTTTGCCACTGTTAGACATTAACTTTATTATTCTTGGGATAAGGATGCTTCATTACCAGTTTTTTTTTTTTTTTTTTTTTTTTTTTTTTTTTTTTAAATAAATTAGGAGTCAAGCCATCCAACTTATTTTTAAATTAAATGTCTATAAAAGATCTCCAGCCGGATTTCGAACTTGTAACCTTCCACTCAAAATGCATTGTTCTTTGCCACTAGACTAAGAGCTGGTTTTCCTGCTTCATTACCAGTTAAAATAGTCGTTCATCACTTCATCCTGACTGAGATCTATAAAAAATCAAAATACTACAAGGTTGTCACGAGAGGTGTATCAAATCTGCTGTCAATACTTACAAAGAAATATACATCCAATTCAACACATACCTTAAGAATTTACACTGCTAAAGTCAGTCACTCCAATTTTGAACATACATGCCCGTCTAATCCTCAAGTAATACTCTTAGTATAGTCTAAAAGTCCAGTCTTCGATCCATACCAGAACATTTGCGCACTAATATCCTTTCCCATGATGAAGCAACTAAACAAATAAGACAAGTCTAATGCACACAACATTGCAATTTGGATAAGCAGATATAAAAACGCCGAACTTTTAGCTTGATATTTTATGTCTAAATAACAAACAGAATTCAAGAATATATATATCACAAATAAGAAGAATAAAAATTTGTGTCTCGTAACAGCAAATTTTAAGAAGAAATTACACCACCATCCAGTTAGGAAGTGCTGAGGGATAAAAACACTAATCCATCAGCAGTTGTCAGGCTGGTAGCTGTCTAAACACAAGCAAAGGAGAAGCGTTTCATAGTCCAGAAAGTCGGCATCCTTCCTTGTAGTGATACAGCACAAGTAGTATACCAACTTCACAAAGGCACTGACAAGACACAAGCACCCAAACAAATCTTACCTTTTCTTGTTCCTTACTTCTAAAAGATCCTGTTTCTATACTAAGCTTTTCATCCAGAGCAACAGGCTTAAAACAACAATAGTGTACACCGAATTCCATATGTTCAATGTAAAAGTTCATTCCTTAGATTGGCATTAAACAAGTTCAAATGAAAACAGTTTGTGAATCAGATAAACTGGATGTAAACAAAGAACTAAATATGCATTAGCGTTTGGAGCCAAAAGGAGAAGTGAAAAATTGGATCTTACAGCCTACCAAAATAAATATTATTTAAAAAAAAATGGATCAACTGTAACAGCCTGATTGCTTAAGGTACATGATACATCACACAAAAAACAACAACTACCACTTATAAAAAGTCAAACCAATGTCATTTATTATGGATAACACTATATTTTTCATGCGGCTTTATTCTTCAGCGATCTTAATAGAAGATTCACAACAATAAAATTTGCTCTGGATCACATTGGAATTCAGAAAACTTTGTTTGCATCTGTTAGATCCATACAAAGCTCCTCAGAGGACATTCCAAGGCAAGATATAGCTTTTTTTTTTTTTTTTTGGAGTGTTCAGACTAAAAGGAGTCAATGCAATCGACAGGCTACATTAACAGAGTTTAGCCGGCTAAATAAGCTATAGCACCACAAATGCTGCTCTAGACACAATAAAAAGGAGCTGATTCTGCTTAAAGCAGCATCAGATATTGATGCTTGATTTGAGTATCATTATAACACCTCTTATTTTTATGTGGCAAAATCAAGCACCAGCATTTCAACCATACACTCCTACAAACCTCAACACTCAACAGAGTAGCACATGTTGTTCAATTCACCAACATGAATACCTTAAACACCAAAGCAGGCCTGCCTCTCAGACTGCATTGTTACTCGAGCAAATAAGTAAACTCAGGTAACATGAAAGAAATATTCGAAATAATATGATAAAAACAATATCCAAACTGCAGAACTACAGTGAGGCACATATGGTTTAAATTAACTTGTAGATATCCAAACTGATATAACAGTATTAACAGATTGCAAGGGTAGTAGTAGAAGCTACAACTGAACGGGCTAAGAAGTAAAACATGAGAAAAGCTAGAATCAGCTGCATAGTAAATTAAAAGAAATAGAACATTGAAATACAATTGCCTTTGTCACAGTAACCAAGTTAAAGAACCAAGTAAGTGGTTGTAAATTGATAACATTTTCTCCCGAAATGAGAGCAATTGTCAGACCTGCATCCTTACACCAAAAGCAGCAGCATAAGCTTGACCAAGACCAGGCAAATCCTTCTCAAATGGATCTACATATATCTCACGGAAGCGTCCCTCAGATTTCACACAAGCAGCCAAAAGACTGCACTTTTTCATCAGTCCCTTGTCTTCCAATGCACTCAATACTGTATACCTTGGAATCAACACTCTTTCTAAGCTACTACCAAGAAGCCGAGGTTGCAAAGCAATGGATCTTGCCTCATACCCAGCATTTTGAATTAGAAAGTTCATGTTCGAGTTCAATTTGTCCTCGGAGAAAGTAAATACGTGAGGGTATTTCCTGAAAGCAGAATGCACCTCTTCCTGAGACCATCCATATGTTTTCTTCAATAACTCAATACTCCTTCTCATTGTATCTTTGTTGGAACCACCAACTGCTTTTAACACAAACAGAAACATTGTAGATCCTCTCAGAACCCCCAACTCCTCAATTACCTCAAGTTTGTGCCTCAAAGAATCCAGGCTTTGCATCAAGCAGCGATTTCCGGCCACAAGCAATGATACTATATTCTGATTTGATAGTTCATATTCTTTCAATAAATTTATTATTGGAACAATACGCTTATCAATGTCAGAATTGATTAGCAAAGGACTCTTGGCAAAAATCTCTAACAATCCCTGATTACCTTTACCCACAAAATCTTTCCAGAAGAGGAGGCGTGAGAGAGTGTCTTTCAGCAAAAGAGCACTGGGGTTGTATCGGATCAACTGAACCAGTACATCTCCAGAGAACCCATTTTTGATCAATTCAAGTACCTTTGGTTTAAGGGTCTTATCCACATTGCCAGCAAGAAGTATTGGTTGGAACGAAACAACAGCCTTGATCTGAGCATCAGACAAGCCAGTATCTTTTAAGAACTTTATCACTGCTTCGGGCCGGTCGGGGGATCTGATCGCTGCGAGGTTACGGTCATTGGAGTATTTGAGTGCTCGAGCAGGGGAGAAGCCGAAGGAGGAGATGAGATACTCGCCGATAAAAGGCAACTCCTTTTCCTTCTGGGTTTGGAGATGGGCATGGGAGTTGGTTTGGGTGGAAAGAGAGAAACGGAGGAAAGAGTTGAGAAGTGTTGTTGGGTGGTGTTGGAATGGGGAAAAGGAGGTGGAGAAATGGAAATGGGAGGAGATGGTTCTCTTGGCGAGGTGGGTAAACATGCTTCTGCTCGGCCGTAGATGGCGGCGAGGTTTTGTGGGAGGCGGAGGTGATAATTGAAGGAGTGGAGTAGAGTCGATTTTGAGGGGTTTGACAATTGATATTTGACTCGAGTCGGAACTTACTATTAATATAGTCTACCATCTATTATATACAGAGAATAAATATGGCCGGATGTGGACATAGGATAGGGTACTGTATTCATACAAACATACATTGTATATTTAAAAGTATATTATAATTATCTAATATTATTTATTAAATAAAATGAAATCTCAAATCATCTATCTTAATAATTCATTGTGATCTTATATAGGAATGAATCAGATACCGTTCGGGTAGTAGTCAATCCATATTCGTATTCATATTTTTTCGGAGACGTATATGGATATGTTAAGAAACGTATACGGGTCAAATATTAAGCAAATACGAATACGAATATTATCAGATGCAAATATATTTCGGATAATAAAACAATTATCTATGAATTAAGAAAAAAATAAGAAATATTTTAGTATTGTCATCGTATAATATTGTCAGTCTAACCAAAATTTCATTGTAAGCCAACCTATCTAATAGAAGTTTGGTTTATCAAATCAAAAGTCTTTTCTATAGCACTAGCGGAGTAATTAGTTTAATCATCTTGTGTCAACGATAAGGAAGAACACGGCTCAGATAAGGATCAAATACGGATGAGATAACATATTTTTTTGTCGGTCCGATACGGATCAGATAGTTGTCAAACTATATTCATATTCATATTTGTTTTTTTAATACAGATACGATTAGGTACGACTTTTATCCGCATTGTTTTCATCCCTATGTAATCTTCATTTTGAAATCTCTTTATCAACCAAAATTTATATTTTTGAAATTTATAATTTTTTTGTAATTAGAAAATTCTCGACCTGATTAGTTTTGAATTCTCCAATATATAAAATTTTGTCAGCAAACAGATTTCAATATGAAGGTACATTGCCCGATTTGGATCAGTTATTTATTTTAAATTTGAGACCTAGTCGGATTTGACAGAGTGATATGTCAAATTGCTTTGACCGTAACATTTTTTTAAATATAAATAAATAATGTTATAGTCAAATGCATTTGACACTTATATATGTCAAATGTGATTTGATCAATTCTCAAATTGTGAATGATCTATCCGTACTGCTCCTTGTAATCTATGTAGTATGTATTTACAATTTATTAAAAGTGAATTATTTAATGGCATTAAAATTGGCCGCTGTTGTTTTGAACTACTAGTACTAAGCCGTCTGAAGTGAAGTCAATTATGTACAAAATAATTAAACTAGCATTAGCCATTAACTATATATAAATAATTTTTTTTGATGACAAGAAGTGCGTTCGCGAGCAATAGTCTGAGCCGAAAAATAAGTAATATCCACTTTATACTATGTTTGGATGCTTGGATTGAGAAGAATGGAAGGAATGGAAAGAGAACTGATGTAAAAATTAAATATTTTCTTTTGTTTGAATGGAAGGAAAGTGTTTTCCTCCGAGTTTCCATTTATACATATTTATTCTGCTCCAAATTGGAGGAGAATGGAAAAACAAAAATCTTTCTCTGAGGATTTGTTTTGTTTTTAGCTCCCTTTAATAATACTACCAAACGGAAAAAAGAAAGAAAAAATAATTTTCTTCCTTTCATTAATCATCCAAGCAAGCCGAACACAATATTTTTCGTCCATTCTCATCACATCTATTTTCCTTTTATATTTCTCCTCTCTTTTCATTCGCTCTATGTTGTGCTATCCAAAGTTCCAAAAACAATGTAAAATAATAATATTCTACCGGAGGAACCAACAAAAGTGATTTCATAACTCTCCGATTCTTTAGTTTAAACAGACACACTTCAATTAAAAACACACATTGACCACAATTTAATTAATTACAAGAACCAGAATGAGATAGATACAAAGAAAGATGCAAATAACTACAGCACCAATTCCTTCAATCCTAGATAAATGCTTGCACACACACAACACAATTGAAGAATATTACATGAAACTCCAGTACGCGCTCTACCCAGAGATTTAGATATGCACACTTGCACACAGAACTGATATTCCACATTAAAGTAAACTACAAATCAACCCTCTTCAACTAGTAAGAAAACATATATGGTAATTTTATATTTAAGGTAAGCATGCAGGTTTGGGACTGAAGGGCCGTTTATCTACAAAATGTCCACCAATTAAGTTTCAAATTGGAATTAAACCTAGTTTATTTCATTGGGGGGGGGGGGGGGGGGGGGGGGGGTGTCATGGAAGTTGACCAAGACACATAGGAATTCAGAAAACTTTATTTGCATCTATTAGATCCATACAGAGCCCCTCAGAGGACATTCCAAGGCAAGATATAGTTTATTTTTTTTTAGTGTGAGAGGCCCTTAGGCCCAAGACAAGATAGTGTACTGTTCAGACTAAAAGGAGTCAATGCAATCGACGGGCTACATTAACAGAGTTTAGCCAGATAAATAAGCTATATAGCACCACAAATGCTGCTCTAGACACAGCTAAATAAGATATAGCACCACAAATGCTGCTCTAGACACAATAAAAAGGAGCTGATTCTGCTTAAAGCAGCATCAGATATTGATGCTTGATTTGAGTATCATTATAACACCTCTTATTTTTGTGTGGCAAAATCAAGCACCAGCATTTCAACCATACACTCCTACAAACCTCAACACTCAACAGAGTAGCACATGTTGTTCAATTCACCAACATGAATACCTTAAACACCAAAGCAGGCCTGCCTCTCAGACTGCATTGTTACTCGAGCAAAACTACAGAACTACAGAACTACAGTGAGGCATATATGGTTTAAGTTAACTTGTAGATATCCAAACTGATATAACAGTGTTAACAGATTGCAAGGGTAGCAGTAGAAGCTACAACTGAACGGGCTAAGAAGTAAAACATGAGAAAAACTAGAATCAGCTGCATAGTAAATCAAAGAAATAGAACATTAAAATACAATTGCCTTCGTCACAGTAACCAAGTTAAAGAACTAAGCAAGTGGTTGTAAATTGATAACATTTTCTCCAGACATGACAGCAATTCTCAGACCTGCACTCTTACACCAAAAGCAGCAGCATAAGCTTGACCAAGACCAGGCAAATCCTTCTCAAATGGATCTACATATATCTCACGGAAGCGTCCCTCAGATTTCACACAAGCAGTCAAAAGACTGCACTTTTTCATCAGTCCCTTGTCTTCCAATGCACTCAATACTGTATACCTTGGAATTAACACTCTTTCTAAGCTACTACCAAGCAGCCGAGGTTGCAAAGCAATTGATCTTGCCTCATACCCAGCATTTTGAATTAGAAAGTTCATGTTCGACTTCAATTTGTCCTCGGAGAAAGTAAATAAGTCAGGGTATTTTCTGAAAGCAGAATGCACCTCTTCCTGAGACCATCCATATGTTTTCTTCAATAACTCAATATTCCTTCTCATTGTATCTTTGTTGGAACCACCAACTGCTTTTAACACAAACAGAAACATTGTAGATCCTCTCAGAACCCCCAACTCCTCAATTACCTCAAGTTTGTGCCTCAAAGAATCCAGGCTTTGCTTCAAGCAGCGATTTCCGGCCACAAGCAATGATACTATATTCTGATTTGATAGTTCATATTCTTTCAATAAATTTATTATTGGAACAATACGCTTATCAATGTCAAAACTGATTAGCAAAGGACTCTTGGGTAAAATCTCTAACAAACCCTGATTACCTTTACCCACAAAATCTTTCCAAAAGAGGAGGCATGAGAGAGTATTTTTCAGACAAAGAGCACTGGGGTTGTATCGGATCAACTGAACCAGTACATCTCCAGAGAACCCATTTTCCATTAGTTCACGCACCTTTGGTTTTAGGGTCTTATTTACACTGTACCCAAGAAGTATTGGATGGAACGAAACAACAGCCTTGATTTGGCCATCAGACAAGCCAGTATCTTTTAAGAACTTTACCACTGCTTCGGGCCGGTCGGGGGATCTGATCGCTGTGAGGCTAGAGTGATTGGAGTATTTGAGTGCTCGAGCAGGGGAGAAGCCGAAGGAGGAGATGAGATACTCGCCTATAAAAGGAAACTCCTTCTCCTTCTGGGTTTGGAGATGGGCATGGGAGTTGGTTTGGGTGGAAAGAGAGAAACGGAGGAGAGAGTTGAGAAGTGTTGTTGGGTGGTGTTGGAATGGGGAAGAGGAGGTGGAGAAATGGTAATGGCAGGAGATGGTTCTCTTGACGAGGTGGGAAAACATGCTTCTGCTCGCGGCGTTTGATTTGGCAATGGGTTTCCCGGCGGCCGGGGAAGGCGATGAGGTTTTGTGGGAGATGGAGGTGATAAGTGACAACTAAGGACAAGAAGTGAAGTACGATTTTGAGGAGTTAAACATTATTTTCACTGGAGTGGGAACTGAGAACTTACAAGTCTACTGGACTACTGCTGGAGTCTACTGGACTACTACCCAGCAGTAGTGTATTGTCTATTCTATATTTGGTTTGGTTTAAAATATTTTATTTATTTTTGACTTAAATTAATTTGTTTCTTAGTTCATAAACAATGTAAAATTAGAATAAAATCAATTCGTAATAAAACTTATTCTAACAAATAAAAAGTTTTTTTTTTCTTATTCTTGTTCAATATGGATGTGTTCAGACGGAATGTGAATAAACCAATTCGTAATAAAACTTACTCGTAAACCACGGGCTTTGAATTAGCCGAATAGCCGATTCACTTTCTTATTCTAATTACATCCAATGATCCAAATGTAAAATTAGGCCGAACTAGAGAGGAAGGAGAGAAATGATATATTAAATATTCATTGAGCAAATATTAAAATATTCATTGAGATATATTAAAATAGTAAGAATAATAATTGTAATTACAATAATTACTTTGTTAGTCATTATTTTACAATACTTATTAGTATTATGTTATTATTATTATAATGATTTTTGTATTAAATAATTAGTTATTATTATTATAATAATTTTTTTCCTTCTCTTTCATTAATCATCAGAACATAGTGTAAATAATTTTTTCATCCATTTTCCTCCCTTCCATTTCCCACATATATTTCTCCTCCCTTTCCATTTTCTCTTTATTATTCAAACACAGTAAATAAAATAGGTATTGGAGTCTATTTGATACTCGATTAAGTAACCAAACTATAAACGTACTGCAATTAATCAATGATAGTTAACCATATTTGTTCATTTGTTCACGACTAGATATAGTAGCAAATAAACTCTAAAATTTATAAAGCTTATATGAAAACACATCGCTCGTTAAATTGAACCAGATCAATAGTTTGGAAGAACATTTGAATTTTTTTTAATTTTCAAATTATTGTTAAACTTTCCAAAACAGCACTATGTTATCGTTTTTACGGCCGGGTTGGATTTCGTCTGCAACCTAACATATTATTATTTTGTTACATATTTTTTCTTACACAGTTTCTTCTAACAATGATGTTGGTAACATATTATTATTTTACTCTAAGAGTAAGGTGTTTAGGTTATGAGTCTTTATAGGAGACAAAAGTATATTCTAATTGGATCAATATATTAAGTTGAAATCGCCCAATTGAGGGTTACCTTTAGTTAATTTGCTATTCTGCCAATATATGGTTTATTTATCTATAGTAGTAATTTATGCGTCTAACTTGATTTGGTCAGTAAATGTCTTGAGCTCGATTTTGTTAATAGAAATTTATTCGAACAAATAAATTGCGAACAATTATCGAACTGATATATAATATATGATATAGAATATCAAACCGAGAACTTGTTTGCCACTGTTAGACATTAACTTTATTATTCTTGGGATAAGGATGCTTCATTACCAGTTAAAATAGTCGTTCATCACTTCATCCTGACAGAGATCTATAAAAAGTCAAAATACTAGAGGTGTATCAAATCTGCTGTCAACACTTACAAAGAAATATACATCCAATTCAACACATACCTTAAGAATTTACACTGCTAAAGTCAGTCACTCCAATTTTGAACATACATGCCCGTCTAATCCTCAAGTAATACTCTTAGTATAGTCTAAAAGTTCTCAGTCTTCGATCCATACCAGAAAATTTTCGCACTAATATCCTTTCCCATGATGAAGCAACTAAACAAATAAGACAAGTCTAATGCACACAACATTGCAATTTGGATAAGCAGATATAAAAACGCCCAACTTTTAGCTTGATATTTTATATCTAAATAACAAACAGAATTCAAGAATATATATATATCACAAATAAAAAGAATAAAATTTGTCTCATAACAGCAAATTTTAACAAGAAATTACACCACCATGAAGTGCTGAGAGATAAAAACACTGAAGGTCAGCAGTTGTCAGGCTGGTAGTTGTCTAAACACAAGCAAAGCAGAAGCGTTTCATAATCCAGAAGTCTACGTCTCTCCTTGTAGAGTTGTAGTGATACAGCACTAGTATACCAACTTCACAAAGCACTGACAAGACACAAGCACTCAAACAAATCTTACCTTTTCTTGTTCCTTAACTTCTAACAGATCCTGTTTCTATACTAAGCTTTTCATCCAGAGCAACAGGCTTAAAACAACAATAGTGTACACCGAATTCCATATGTTCAATGTATAAGTTCATTCCATAGATTGGCATTAAACAAGTTCAAATGCAAACAGTTTGTGAATCAGATAAACTGGATGTAAACAAAGAACTACATACGCATTTGCGTTCAGAGCCAAAAGGAGAAGTGAAAAGTTGGTTCTTACAGCCTACCAAAATAAATATTATTTAAAAAAAATGGATAAGTTGTAACAGCCTTATTGCATAAGGTACATCACACAAATTTATAACAACCACCACTGATTGAAAGTCAAACCAATGTCATTTATTATGGATAACACTATATTTTTCATGCGGGCTTTATTCTTCTGCGATTTTAACAGAAGATTCAAAAAAATAAAATTGCTCTGGATTACAGGAATTCAGAAAACTTTATTTGCATCTATTAGATCCATACAGAGCCCCTCAGCGGACATTCCAAGGCAAGATATAGTTTATTTTTTTTATTTTATTTTTTTATTTTTTTTGAGTGTGAGAGGCCCTTAGGCCCAAGGCAAGATAGTGTACTGTTCAGACTAAAAGGAGTCAATGCAATCGATGGGATACATTAACAGAGTTTAGCCAGATAAATAAGCTATAGCGCCACAAATGCTGCTCTAGACACAGCTAAATAAGCTATAGCACCACAAATGCTGCTCTAGACACAATAAAAAGGAGCTGATTAAAGCAGCATCAGATATTGATGCTTGATTTGAGTATCATTATAACACCTCTTATTTTTGTGTGGCAAAATCAAGCACCAGCATTTCAACCATACACTCCTACAAACCTCAACACTCAACAGAGTAGCACATGTTGTTCAATTCACCAACATGAATACCTTAAACACCAAAGCAGGCCTGCCTCTCAGACTGCATTGTTACTCGAGCAAATAAGTAACCTCAGGTAACATGAAAGAAATATCCGAAATAATATGATAAAAACAATATCCAAACTGCAGAACTACAGTGAGGCATATATGGTTTAACTTGTAGATATCCAAACTGATATAACAGTGTTAACAGATTGCAAGGGTAGCAGTAGAAGCTACAACTGAACGGGCTAAGAAGTAAAACATGAGAAAAGCTAGAATCAGCTGCATAGTAAATTAAAGAAATAGAACATTGAAATACAATTGCCTTCGTCACAGTAACCAAGTTAAAGAACCAAGTAAGTGGTTGTAAATTGATAACATTTTCTCCAGACATGACAGCAATTCTCAGACCTGCACTCTTACACCAAAAGCAGCAGCATAAGCTTGACCAAGACCAGGCAAATCCTTCTCAAAAGGATCTACATAGATCTCACGGAAGCGTTCCTCAGAAATCTTACAAGCAGCCAAAAGACTGCACTTTTTCATCAGTCCCTTGTCTTTTAATGCACCCAATACTGTATACCTTGGAATCAACACTCTTTCTAAGCTACTACCAAGCAGCCGAGGTTGCAAAGCAATGGATCTTGCCTCATACCCAGCATTTGTAATTAGAAAGTTCATCTTCGAGTTCAATTTGTCCTCGGAGAAAGTAAATAAGTCAGGGTATTTCCTGAAAGCAGAATGCACCTCTTCCTGAGACCATCCATATGTTTTCTTCAATAACTCAATATTCCTTCTCATTGTATCTTTGTTGGAACCACCAACTGCTTTTAACACAAACAGAAACATTGTAGATCCTCTCAGAACCCCCAACTCCTCAATTACCTCAAGTTTGTGCCTCAAAGAATCCAGGCTTTGCTTCAAGCAGCGATTTCCAGCCACAAGCAATGATACTATATTCTGATTTGATAGTTCATATTCTTTCAATAAATTTATTATTGGAACAATACGCTTATCAATGTCAAAACTGATTAGCAAAGGACTCTTGGGTAAAATCTCTAACAAACCCTGATTACCTTTACCCACAAAATCTTTCCAGAAGAGGAGGCGTGAGAGAGTGTTTTTCAGACAAAGAGCACCGGGGTTGTATCGGATCAACTGAACCAGTAAATCTCCAGAGAACCCATTTTCCATTAATTCACGCACCTTTGGTTTTAGGGTCTTATCCACACTGTACCGAAGAATTTTTGGTTGGAACGAAACAACAGCCTTGATTTGGGCATCAGACAAGCCAGTATCTTTTAAGAACTTTATCACTGCTTCGGGCCGGTCGGGGGATCTGATCGCTGTGGGGCTAGAGTGATTGGAGTATTTGAGTGCTCGAGCAGGGGAGAAGCCGAAGGAGGAGATGAGATACTCGCCTATAAAAGGCAACTTCTTCTCCTTCTGGGGTTGAAGGTGGACATGGGAATTGGTTTGGGTGGAAAGAGAGAAATGGAGAGAGTTGAGAAGTGTTGTTGGGTGGTGATGGAATGGGGAAGAGGAGGTGGAGATATGGTAATGGAAGGAGATGGTTCTCTTGAAGAAGAGGAAAAACATGCTTCTGCTCCCGGCGTTTGATTTGGAAATGGGTTTCCCGGCCGGGGAAGCGACGAAGGTTTGTGGGAGATGGAGGTGATAACTAAGGACAAGAAGTCAAGACTCAAGAAGTGAAGTACGATTTGAGAAGTATAACATTATGTTTACTGGAGTGGGAACTGAGAACCTACTAGTTCTACTGGACTACTACCCAGCAGTAGTGTACTGTCTATTCTGTATTTGGCTGGTTTAAAATATTTTTTTTTGACTTAAATTAATTTGTATCTTAGTTCATAAAAAATGTATAATTAGAATAAAAACAACAAAAGAAACAAAGTCTTTTTTTCTTATTATAATTCTTGTTCAATATGGATGTGTTTAGACGGGATGTGCATAAGCCGATTCGTAAATAAAACTTGCTCGTAAACCAAACGGGCTTTGAATTAGCCGAATAGCCGATTCACTTTCTTATTCTAATAGTTATGGTTCGCTGCGACTATGATTATTTTAGATAGATAAGAATTTAAACAATTTGCCAAATTGTTTCTTTTATTTGGTAACATCTAATTTCTCAAGAATTATAATTTAACACAATTATAAAATTAGAAAATGGAAAAGAACATTACTATTTTTATAATTAATGGGAAACAATTTTCATTAATGAATATATATAAAATCAAGATCCTTTTTTCTATTACAAAATTTTTTAAAGTAATTCATCCTTTCAAAGTCTCTCTTTTAAATTTGAATTTTTGCTTTTACCGAAGATTCATTTATTTTGAACTGTAATGAAAAAAATAAGACAAATTAGTATCATAAATATAATATTGTGATTATATAGATATTTTTTATTAGGAAAAATTTATTTTTTTTTCCAAAAATACGAAATTGACATTTTGTGTATATTAATAGCTTTGTCAATATTATAATTTAAGTTCATATTCCAATACACATGGTTAAAATTATTATTTTTTTAACGTATCCGTACATCATTTTCTATTTTGTTTCCATAAAATTGCTTTTATGGTAATAATTAGCCCTAATGTATTATGAGTCATGAGTTATGACTATAATGTATAAAAAGTAAAATATTTCAAGCCCATATAAGGTTAGCACATTTTAGAATTTAATTTATGGCCTTGTTGCCCCTTTTCTGATTTAAAAATGCGATCAATTATAGAAAACAATCACGATTTTAAATTTAATATTATAGACTATGGACTTATTAGAAATTTTGTATACATTAAAGAACATAAAATAATAGAAGAAACTAACATAAATGAAAGAAACATGAAAATAAATTGAGAAAAAAAAATGAAGGAAAGTAAGAAAGATAAAAGACGTCTGTCGGTTTTATTAAAAAAATTTCTAATTCTCTCTTCCGTACATCATTCTATTTTGTTTCCATACAGCTAGTCAAATAAGAAAATTGCTTTTATGGTAATAATTAACCCTGATGTATCATGAGTCATGACTATAATGGATAAAAAGTAGAAAATATCAAGCCCAAATAAGGTTAGCACATTTTAGTATTTAATTTATGGCCTTGTTGCCCCTTTTCTGATTTAAAAATGCGATCAATTATAGAAAACAATCACGATTTTAAATTTAATATTATAGACTATGGACTTATTAGAAATTTTGTATACATTAAAGAACATAAAATAATAGAAGAAACTAACATAAATGAAAGAAACATGAAAATAAATTGAGAAAAAAAAAATGAAGGAAAGTAAGAAAGATAAAAGACGTCTGTCGGTTTTATTAAAAAAATTTCTAATTCTCTCTTCCGTACATCATTCTATTTTGTTTCCATACAGCTAGTCAAATAAGAAAATTGCTTTTATGGTAATAATTAACCCTGATGTATCATGAGTCATGACTATAATGGATAAAAAGTAGAAAATATCAAGCCCAAATAAGGTTAGCACATTTTAGTATTTAATTTATGGCCTTGTTGCCCTTTTCTCTTCGCTGCCGATTTGCACATGAGCACATCTTCAATTCACCAAATCCCCATATTGTGGACCGAGCATGACACTGCCTTCTGCTAATTGCATACAATATTATGTGTAAAACAAATAAATACATGTTATATAAGACATGGAAAAGAAAGGTGAATTTAATTAGGATCTATATTAGCATATACTCATCAAATATTCACATGTAAAGGTACTTTAGAGTACTAAATAATCGTTTAATTACATGAGAGCAAACGCACAGGTACAAAATTAGATGCGTAAAAATAGCAATCTAGGATCAACCTTGAGTTAATACAAACACAACTACCAAGAACATTAAAATAGCAAAACAACATTCTTGAGAAGTACTGAAACACTATGATAAGTTTAAACTACTTGAGACTCGAACTACTCACTGTCCACTCACAACACTACACTGATCATATATGCACCATAATCAAATATCTTCAATTTTTAGAATTTTTATCACTTGGTTGTAACTAACTTTTCATACCTTGAGTCCACTGCATCAGTTCCAGAAGGTAACAAACAAACAACAAAAGAAAAATCATCTGACACATTCTGTCAAGTTTCTGTAAAACATAACAAAGAAAAAAGAAAATATATAACAAAAATGGAAAGTCGGAGTACAATTTCCATATTTAATGTACCAACTACGATGCCTATCTAATGTAGTGTTCTAAAAAAAACACGGCTTGTCCAAACACGGCACGACACGACACGGTACGGAGGTGGTACGACACAGACATGACACGGCACGAGAACTTAAGCATGCCGTGTCTTTAGGCGTGTCGTGTCCGACTTTGAAGACATAGACACGGCACGGCACGACACGCGATTTGTCCAGACACGACACGACACGAAACACGGCACGACACGGGACACGACAAAACCCAAGAGACGCAACAAGTTTATAATTATGGCTACAGATGTTAAATTTGTTATAAAATAACAAGAAAATTCTTATATTGTCTATTTTTCACGATAATTTCATAATTTGAATTTCAAATTCACCCCTAAACATAAGTATATAACTATGTTTAATGAAATTCAAATGTATTCAAACACGACACGACACGACACGTGAAAAAAAAAACACGGCACGACACGGCACGAGGACACGAGGCGTGCCGTGTCCTTAGACATGTCGTGTCCATCCTTCGGAATTTAGACACGGCACGACACGACACGTGAAACATTTAGACACGACACGGCACGACACGACACGACAAATGATCCAGACACGGCGTGTTTGACACGGAAGGTATTTAGAACACTAAATTATGACTGCCATCTAGCTAGAATCATCATAAGCAAATAAAATTTTCCGAGCTAGACATCACGCGTTCAGTTATCAGCGAGTCACATTTCAAATAAGATGTTTCCACGTAATTATGTATATTGTTGTTACTTGGTAAATAGTATTCGAATGATCTGAACAAAATAAAACATCTTAAAAATATACATGTATGAAAATAATAAATTAGAAAATGGCATCATAAAATTTCGTTTTAATAATGATTTTTTTTTTAACCTAATTACTTAACCTTGTGAGTTTGATTTTCACAACTTGAAATTGTCTTTCTATATATATACATGTATGAAGTGATATGAAACTCCCTTTAATCAGTCAAAATAACCTTTTGACACGACAATCATACATTTCAATATGAATATTAGCACTGCAACAATTCAAAGAAAAAGTTGAACTTGCAAATTATAATAACTATATAAATTTGGAGAGGTGTGCATTTCACATGAGTTACTGTGGTAAGCACAGTAATTTCATTCTGGCCGTTGATTTCAATACGTTCATCTCAGCCGTTGATACAGATAGAGAAGGGGAGTTATACATCTTGCACGATCTGTCCATCAATTACGCGATGGAGAAGAGCCGTTCGATGCCTCTTTCTCTTCTGGGTGGTTTCCTGGATGGTCAGCGTCCTCCTCTCTCTTTCTTTTTGCATGTCATTCCTCGCCACTGTCGCACCATTCCTCCCTCTCTTCGCTACCTGCCTTGTCGCTGCTTTTGTGTTGTCGATCTCTCAGCGGCTCGACGAGGACAATGCGACGTGCTTGCCCACACAGCTATGAGCAGATAGAGTCCGTTCTCTCACCAGTTTTTTGCTCTCTCTCTCTTTCTATTCTCCAGATCTAGGTTTTTTTTTTCCTTCTCCACACCTTTGTCGCTCTGCTTTCTCCGTCGTGCGACAGGAACAAGCATCCGAATGAACAAACATCCCACCGCCGCTCCCTCTCTTTCCCTCCTGCACCCCCTCACCTCACCTTTACTCCTCTCTCTCACTTAAACCCAACTCAAACCTTACTCCCTTCTTCTTCTTCCCCAATCCAGCACCAGAAGCAAGTAATCGGACAAAAGCACCTGTCTCATTTTGGTGAGTTTTCCTCCTCCGTTTGCTTTTCCTTTCTCTAAATCTTCTTCCTCTTTACACTTTTTAGATTTTTGCTGATGAATAATTAATTATTGTGATTAGGCGAGCGATATTAGTAATTTTTAACTTTTTTTTTTTCAATTTATCAAGGCTCTTTTCTAATTTGAGATGTGCTTCAGGATTTTGCATTTGCACACGACACCTTCGTGAGGCCAAGTAGTTGGTGTTTACTGCCATGTCGCTGTAGGAAATCTACAAAACCAAATTTACTGCAATTCCAGGTATCATCAATTTCTCTTAGTCTAATACCTTTTGTATTGAAGGACATACACCTCAACATTTTAAAATTAAAGTTCGAACAAAATTAAGATTTAATTTCGAAATTTATTTGGTTCCAGAAAAGGGGATATATTTGGTTCAAAAGCATTGTTGCTCTTTTAAGCATGCCGTCATTAGCTATTTTGACTAAATCATTAAACTGGATACTTTTTTTTTGTTTTTTTTGCATTTCAGGCTATATATATGTGGCTGGGATCTTAAGGAATGAGATGGTCAGTATGATATGCTATACTAAAGACAACATTTACCAGCTCTGTACCCGCATCACCATGACTCACTCTATTTGATCCAGCACAAGCAAGTTAGGCAAAAACACTTTCATCATCATGACT
This sequence comes from Rhynchospora tenuis, assembly GCA_027725995.1. Classification (NCBI taxonomy): domain Eukaryota; kingdom Viridiplantae; phylum Streptophyta; class Magnoliopsida; order Poales; family Cyperaceae; genus Rhynchospora; species Rhynchospora tenuis. Next base: position 15,923,787 of record CM050889.1, on the reverse strand, counting down.
CTCTCTATTTGATCCATTACATCCAAGTTTGGTAATAACCAATTTCTACCTTTTTCATTAAATAGGATTTGTGAGAGATTCAACAGTTGATGAAAATTGAAAAGAGAATATTAAGGAAATTTGAAAATATGTGTCTAAAAATACTCAGCCTTTGTAAATTAAGCTGGGAGTTTGATAAATATTAAATGAAGGCCGATTACAAATTTCATATTGTGATTATCTGGTTTTACATCTTTACTTTTGTGCAGTCGAACATATTGCATTTGCTTACAATAATGAAATATATTGTAAAAAAAATTAACTAATGTGGTTGAAACAAAAAATTAAGATAAGACAAAACTGAAGTTATTTTTCTTTACAAGAAACAATTATGTTCTTTATAGTGATTTTGTGAGAATTTTTAATAAGTGCCCTGAGAATTGCGTCATTGCATCATATGATGCTTAAATGTTTTTTTGTGATTTAATATTTTTAGGAGGGTGTGATTGCAAAACTGTTGATGATTGATTTGCACTGAGATTGGGCAACCCTCCTGAACATCTCTGCACATCTCAGCCTTTTAAAGGTAGTGTGATGGAAAGAACTTTTAGAACAAGGAGGGATTATGATCACGATCAGTCTATCAAACAAGGAGTGCAATGTCTTTGGCAACCTCTGCCAATGTCTCAAAAAAAAAGGAGCGCAAAGAATGGATGTCTCAGCAATGGTTATTAGGCTATTGCAATGTTCAGAATTGATGCTGGTAAGAAAGCCTAAATCACAGGAATTTTTATGTTACGAATGTACTTTTTCATTATTTATAACAGATCCTGCAAATTTTGTTCGAAAGTTAAATTGTTCTATTTATTGTATAATAATTTGAGGTTTGATCGTTCAGTTTCATTTATATATATATTTTTAGTTAGATTCTAACATACTATTGCTAAAAAGAGAACACCAAGAGGGCTTTCTTGCAAACTGCACTATCAACTGTATAATTTGCTCATCTTTCATCACTTTCTTTTTCCAGATTCAGTGCTATTGAGACCTAAAATGCTCTAAATTCTTCTATGTTTTCAATCAGAAAAGGCATCTGCAATGTATTTGTTCCTAATTTGAGGTACACATCTTAGTTATGATCAATGAAAAAATTGGTGAATTTTCATATTTTACCAAAAAAAAAAAAAAAAAAAAAACACATCTGCAAAGGAACTTCCAAAAGTATATTGCTGAGCATTTTATTCGCTGCTCATTGGAAATTATTAGTTAGGCATGTTACGTACTGTGCTACCTTGGGTAATGACCAAGGTTTGATTTGGAGCTATACTAAGCAGCAGCTGATATGTGATTATGTTATTAATTATAATTATAAATTATATGTTTAATGATGGCTTTACTACAATGACTGAATAAGGTTTCAAAAATACTGTCAAGCATATGACACTAATATAAAGATTGTATTTCATTGAGCTTGCTAATTAGATTTAAATCACATGAACCTATTCTACTATACTTCGATTATTTAACCATTCATGTGATTTTTCTTACATTTACATGTCAGGATGGCATGCTAACTAGGAAAAAGACCCAAAGAGACTAAGGGAGACCATATAAAGGACACTGATGTAAACTTTTATAACCAACTGTTGAAAAATTACACTTTGTTGTTGGATTGAATAAAAAAAAATAGTTGCATTCCATCAACAGTTCAAGAAAAAAATTTCAATGAGTTTAAACTCAGATTGAAATGTAAATATTTGAATATATTTTTGATATAGATCTTGGTGCAACAAATTTTATATTGATTGTAAAAAGAAATTAAATAAAAAATTACAAGGCTGATCTTGCATTCCATCATCGACATTTGCACTGATTTCTAAGAGCATTTGTTAAATCATGGTAGTCTGAACCGGAAGAATAAATTATGAAACATATAAATGATTAAAAGATTAACATAACACAATCAATATCGCTCTTCGCGCAAATATGGAGATATATATTATTTCACAAATAATCATCGATATTTTTTAGAAAAAAATAAATCGCGCAACGCGCGAGATTAGCGCTAGTTACAATAATAGTTCTTTTTTATATATATAAACAAAGATTATCTTTTGTTTTCTTATCTGCAATGAACTACCTCGACCTGAAAACTTACTTTTTGGAATTTGTTGAAGAAGGTCAAAGCTTACAATTTAGAAGGAAAAAGTAATAGTACTTTGGTGCATCCTTCACAGTATTAAAATTATTAATTCTACAAGAGAGAGAGAAACGTAAGGTGTCTTTTGGATTGTCCTCAATTGGTTCTAAATGGTCAAATTTTGATTTCTATTTTAAGAAAATGATAATGAAAAACAAAGTTTGACAACGACTAGACACATTTTAACACATTTTAACAATCCCTTTGTATGGGATACTATATTATTCTCACTATAAATTTCTTTGTAACTGAGAAATGACAAATTACTACAATACATGCACTTTGACTTTGAGTTAAACGAATAATTTAAGGCCGATATTCTAGGCCCAACATTCTGATCCGCTGCATGACCTGGTGCAGGGAGGTCCGTGGGACCAATCTCGGCCCAGACAAGCCGAACCAAGCTCTTGACATTATTTCGCTCTACGACTGCGATTTCCAAGTGGCGGTTTCATCTAACATCAGAAGTGCCATTGGGTTTTTGAAGATAAATTGAATTTATTTTTAAATTAAATGTCTATGAAGTGTCATTGGGTTACTGACAAAGGGGTCCTCTTCAACAAATGCCAACGATAAAGGCCCAATGTGCCCTCGATTTTCATGGCAGGAATGCAGCTCACAATTTTGCATGTGATCTTGAAAGGGTAAAACATCCGGTTGGTCTAAGCGTTTGGCTGGGTTGACAATTGCATTAATTTAATCCAACATACCTCCAGAACATTCAGATATGTTACTGCTGTATTTTAAGCTAAACTTGTAGCCGTAGGTGGTAGAAGAAAGAGCAGCATATTCTGCTGATCAAATTGTTTTCTCTCTTTTTTTTTTCTTTTTTTTTTTGTAAAATGCAATAGTACAAAATTTTTATGTTTTGTAGTTATGTGCGTCAGTTAATGATGGGCTTCAGTGAAGGATCTTAATGGATATAATTCTCTATTTGGGAACAAATGCCACCCAATAAGAGCGATGTTGCGTTAGAATGTTCCATTGTTGTTCTTATTTAATTCAGTTTACTTGAATAGCAAGGGTTACTGAATGTACTGTAAACGAAATTAGAAACGAAATCCGAAAGCTCTTATTGGGTGGTACATTGACTGAATGTTCCATTGTTTTTTTTTGGATAAACTAGACAGTGGCTATCTAGTGAGAGAAAAAAGAAAGAAAGAAAGAAAGAAAGAAAGAAAAGAAAGAAGGAAAACCTAGCAATAGAAAAAGAACAAAGCTGAATGTTCCATTGTTGTTCTTACTAATTTCGTTTACTGAATGTACTGTAATTTCATAAAATTAGAAACGGATGAATCCTTGAATTTTTATTAAAAAAATTAATAAAATTGGGACGATTAGTAAAATGCAATTTGTGAGGGTTCATAAACGAGGAATTGAGGTGCCAAAATCAGCGATAAAAAAAAAGGAAATTGTTTTGTCATTCATTGTTTGCCATCTAAAAGTCATCCAGCGCCGTCATTTGACTCATTTCTTCCTCTTTTTTTTTTTGACCAACACTCCAACAGCTCCCTCTCCTCTCTTTCATCCAGATCCAGTACTCTCTCCCCGGAACGAGATCCTCTGGACGTTTGGTGGACGTCTAGGGATCTGGACCGTCTGATTTAATCTCAACGGCTACAAAGGAGCCCCGTGCATTCCACCACTCCCGAAAAAAATATTGGCCCGAAAAAATGAACCGTCCAGATTAAATCGGACGGTCCCGATCAAAACGTCCACTGGACGTTTCAAAAAAAAAAACATCCAGAGGATCCTGGTCCCTCTCGGAATCAGATCCTCTGGTCGGCGACCACGTGGTCGGCGCGTGATCCGGACCGTCTGATTTAATCTCAACGGCTAAAGATGCCCCGTGCATAATAGGCAGGACCGGTTGATCTGAAAAAAATGAACCGTTGAGATTAAATTGGACGGCTCGGATCACGCGCCGACCACGTGGTCGGCACATTTTTGCCGACCAGAGGATCCGGGTCCGGTCCCTCTCTCCCTACCTCTCGGACAAGGATCCTCTGGACGTTTTTTAAAAAACGTCCAATGGACGTTTCGATCGGAGCCGTTGAGATTAAATCAGACGGTTCATTTTTTTCGAGTGTGGTGGAATGCACGGAGCTCCCTTATAGCCGTTGAGATTAAATCAGACGGTCCAGATCCCCAGACGTCCACCAAACGTCCAGAGGATGGACGTCCAGAGGATCTGATTCCCCTACCTCTCATCCAGGACTCTCTGCTCCATTCCTTATTTGCTCCTATATTGCAGGCCCAAACATTGCGATCCGCTGCATGGCCTGATGCAGGGAGGTCCATTGGACCCATTTCGACCTAGACAAGCTATTGACCTTCTCTCGCTCTCGATCTACCCTGGAATGAAATCCTCTGCGTGTTTGGTCTCTGCGTGTTTGGTGCACGGCTGGAGATCTGGACCGTCTGATTTAATCTCAACGGCTATAAGGGAGCCCCGTGCATTCCACCACACCCGAAAAAAATATTGGCTCGAAAAAAATGAACCGTCTGATTTAAATCGGACGGATCCGCACCGTGCGTGTTTTCCTTAAAACACGCAGAGGATATTGGTCCGGTCTACCCTTTTCCTCCTTCCCCTCACCAGTCACCAGCAGCGCTGATACTGAATTACTGTCACTGATACCTAAAAAATTACCTTAGCCGAGCAAAATAAAAATTTCTTTCCATCTCTACCACCATTTGCCAGCACTCTCTACTCTCAATTTTGAAAACAGAACCACCAAATCATGTTTTGGTTCCGTGCAAAGAGAATAATACTCTTCTCCACTTCTCCCTTCCACTACCATCACGGCCATCATCTGAGCCCTCTCCTCCTCCGCCACTCTCTCTCCACTCAACCCCACCAACCAAAGGAGATGCCCTTCATTGCTCAGTATCTCATCTCCTCCTTTGGCTTCTCCCCTGATCGAGCGCTCAAATACTCTGCTGATTCACGTCTCACCGCAATCAAATCCTCAGAGCGGCCTGAGTCAGTCGTCACATTTCTGAAAGACACCGGTCTTTCACATGACCAGATCCAGGCTGTTGTTTCATTCTGCCCACCTCTTCTGGGTTCCAACGTGGAGAAGACCCTCAAGCCAAAGATGCGTGAGTTGATTGATGCCGGTTTCTCTGGAGAACTGCTGGTTCATTTGATCCGGTACAACCCAACTGCCCTTCATTTCAAAAACTCTCTCTCACGCCTCTTGTTCTGGAGAAATTTTGTCGGGAACAATGACGAGGTCTTGTTAAAGACTATTCAGAACAGGTTGCTAATCACATTAGACGTTGATAAGCATATTGTGCCATGTTTAAATCTATTAAAAGAATATGGCTTATCCAGTCAAGATGTAGTGTCATTGGTTAGAATCAAAGGCCGCTACTTGCAACAATGCCCAGATTCTTTGAGGCAAAAACTCGAGCTAATTGAGGAGCTGGGAATTTTGCGGGGGTCCAAAACTTTTATACGTGCCTTCAAAGCTATTGGTGGTAACAGTAAAGATAAAATAAAAAGGAAAGTGGAGTTCTTCATGGTAACATATGGCTGGTCAGAGGAGGAGGTTTGTGCTGCCTTCAGGAAGTACCCTTACATACTCGCTCACTCTGAGGATAAAGTGAAATCCAATATGGACTTTCTTATCAGAAAAGCTGGTTTTCAGTCGAGAAATGTAGCTATGCAACCTCACCTGATTTCATGTAGCGTAGAAAAAGTATTTATTCCAAGGTATACTGTATTGAGTGCATTACAAGCAAAGGGCCTAAAAAAGAAGGTCAATTTTTCAACTGCTTGTACGTTGTCTGAGAGGGAGTTCCTCGCGAGGTATGTAGTACCAAATGAGAAAGATTTTCCTGGCCTGGTTGAAGCTTATGGTGGAAATGTGGTGGTTTGACAATTGCTCTTGTCCAGGTAAGAAAAAATGTGTTTCAGTTTGTAATCTCAATATTGGCCATAACGATGGTGCTGCATATTGTAGTAATTTAGGAAACTGTAAATTGTGTTGCTGAACTTACATTAACTGTGCAGGTGATGCTAGGCTTCTATTCTTTTGTCATTTTAATTTTTGTTTACTTATGTTTTAGTAATTAGAGTTTCTAGTTCTTTGTTGCTTTTCTGATTTTTTTTGGGTTGTGTGTCGAGATTGTTTCATCACTGTGTATGCTTTAAATCCTAGTGCCTGGTTGACTGCACAAAATACTGAAGTGTAATAACCTCACTTCAACCAGGCATCGATTTTTACTCTACTTTAAATAGAATAAGCTCCTTCGGAATTGTTGAGAACCTATGTGGCACAGTAGCTTATTTAGGGTGACTAGTTATGGTATACTGTATTCATATATAAGTGGTGTTGCCCAAGGGAGGGTAGTTTTAATTTTTCAATGGCTACCATGTACATTGTTTCTGATTAAACACTTTCATCAATTGCAACGGATGACTGACCTAATCACCTCTTTTAAGCAAGGAAATATTTGGTTGTTTACATTCATATACCCGAGTTTCAAAGGTTTGAATTTTAGCTTGTTCATTCCAACTCCAGATGAAAAAGATTAGTATAGCCAGAGAACTTTACAACTGGAGTATTTGCTGAGGATTGGTACTGGCTCGTATGCTCAAATTTGTAGTGACTGGCTTTAGCAGTATAAATCACATAAGATTTGTGGTTACTGAGATGTATATTGTTGATATTATTGACATCTCAATCATACACCAGACCATACTTGTAGTGAGTGGCTTTAGCAGTATAAATCCCATAAGATTTGCGGTCAATGAGATGTTGACAGCTCAATCATACACCAGACCATACTACTACAACTGGCTTTTGCAGTATAAATCCCATAAGATTTGTGGTTAATTGGATGTAAATTGTTGATATTGTTGACAACTCAATCATACACCCCTAGTTTTGGAACTGTTATCTTTTAACTTTTATAGATGTCAGCCTTGCTTTCAGAAAATACTAATGATCATCAAGTACTTAACACCAATGGCAACCTTTACCAAGCTGGGACTAATTTTTCACTTTAATTTTCGAGTAGACTGTACGGTCGATATAGAACTCTCTTGGCTGTAGATAATCTAAAAATACTATAACGCTGGGAGCATTTTCTACAGTATTTTTTTTATGACGTCAGCAGTTAATCACAGCGGTACATTTCATCGATCAGCTTCGTTGTTTTCTCCGCCATTCCGTCGATCAACTTCGTTGTTTTATCCGCCATTGATATGCTCAAAGATCCCTTTCAGTTCTTTTCTCCCCTCTCTCTCGCCTCCTTCAGTCCTTCCGCCCCTATCATGCAGCGCCAATAAATCTTCTCTCCTCCTTCAATGCACAATCTTCTCTCCTCCTTTCTTTTTTCTTTTTTCCCCTCCTTTCCTCCGAGTCCCACAGAGAGACCTCACCTCTTTCTTCCCTTCCCTCTCTCAGCTTCACTGTCTCCATTTTCTTTTACTCAAGCACCACCCCACCACCAACTGTGAAATCTCTTATTCTCCACTGCCTCTATCACCTCTTTATTTTTGAATCAATATGCAGCGCAACGCACCTCTCTATTTTTAGGCGAGCACCTGTCTCTCTGGCGATCTCCGCCGACCTCCTCCCCTTAACATCGACCAATATCCGGCGCTCCTCACAATTTTGTTGCCAGATCGAGAGGGGAAAAGCGGAAATGAGGTATAAATGGAGTATTGAACTTTAGGTGAGTATTAATCCAAAGCTGCCGGTCAAAGAGGAATCAACACACCCACTAACGCCACACTGAATTAACTCCGTTATTGCCTCGCCGTACCTCTTCCAAGTCAGCACCGCTTTAGTTTTTCTAATTCATCTTTGTTTTTCACCTTCCCATCTCTTTCGACAAAAACAAAGCTTTGGATTGTTCCATGTGTGATTTTTTATAGACGACTTTACTTTGTCCCTTTTGTAATTTTATTTCTGAGCTCATTAATATTTATTTTAATTAATTCAACAGTTATGATGGTTTTAAAGGTTTGGTAATGTAGGAGAGGGAAGCACAAAAAAGTGGAGGTGAATTTACCTGTTGCATATCTGAATTTTGAGTTTTTTTAAGGTTCGTAAATTTAAGAATAGACTAATAGATGCACCTAATCAGTGGTATCTTTTTTAAATTGATCTTTTTATTTTCGATTTTGTAGGTAATTATGTCTATGTTGTTCTCCTTTTTGCTCTGCGCAGGTCTGTTTTTACTTCTTCTGATGCCTTCTCGGTACATGTTCAGGTGCATTATTTAGCACAAATTAAGCCAAGAAAAGCCTTAAAAGAAGGGAAAAAAAGGAATGGTCAAACAAGTCAATACATAGTTACCAGACTATGCTTATTGGAATCTAACCTTATTAAAACAGTTGCAATGTCAGTTAATCAAGTACTTAACATCTATATTATGCTCCATTTTCATTGCATTTAATTAATTTATTTCTTTTTGAATGTTGCAACTATAAAATAATCACACAAGCCATGCTATTCCTAAATTTGACTTGATTGTTTTCTGTGTGCCCATGGATTGGTGATGATCGCTGTGATGCCTCACAGTATCTCTTTTTTGGTAGAGTATTCTGGAATCAGTAGAATTATAGAAGGGTTGGAAGAACCAGAAAATCACGAAGCTGCCCCTGCTCCACCTGATTATAAGTTTCATTTTGCAACTAGATGCAATGGATTGGTTAGTTATCTATGCCAGATCCTTTATCGTACTATAATATGGATCAATTTGCAATTATTCCCTTCTTTCAAAGCTCCAACTGTATCTAATTATGCAATATACAAACTGGGCTAAGCATACAAATTTTGTGTTGCTTTACAATCTCTTATTTAGAAAGACTATTGCACTTTTGGGCTGACACCTATGCGTCAATGTCTCATATAAATCATCTCTCCACCTTTTGCAAAGGTAATTTTCTCTTTTCTTTTAAGAAAAAATTTGTTACATTTTTTAAATTTGATTTTTTTCTCCCATAGTAATATTGCTTTTGTTCTATCTGTTTTAATGTGCAGTTAAACAAAGCTGCTAGCCTGCTGTCAATGATCCAGTTAGGCCTGGTGGTTTTATTGTGGATGGAATCTCCATCTCATGAGACAGTAAGAATCTTTGACTTACTATAAAAATCTGACTAGGTTCCGATACCGTGCCAGTATGTTGCTGGTATAGTTAGAATATAAGATTAGGTCATCAGAACCAACACAATGGTATTTTGCCACTGTTGAATTAAGAATGAAATAGGACTGCACAAAAAAAAAATCCTCCTTGCATTTCCTTCTTTTTTACTCATACTGAGGAAACATATTTGATCAGGTGTTTGGTCGATTAGGTTTGAGTTCCATTTTAGCCTGTAACTGCAGCATTTAAACCTTGGTTCATATGAGATTATTATACTACAATTATGGTGTTTGTATGCCAAAACTTAAGAAAGTTGGTTTATGTTATTGTTTTTCATTGACAGGAGGAATTGTATGGAAAGGAAGTTGTAGTGGCTGATAGAGAGATGGTTGAGGAAAAAAGCTGACCAAATGCTAACGGAGGCGCTGGAATCTGATGTGGGTTTTCTTGTAGTCGATGATCCTTTTGGGTAATTTAAATTCTGAAATCTGTTATGCTATTTTTCTTTTTAAAGACCAATTTATCACCATTTGCAGGGGTACAGTTTTAAACATCATCGACAGAGTGTTTTTTTCTCTATGTACATGATTAAAATTTTTATGAGGTTTGGTATTGCATTGGTTTGTCCTTGCACTAGTATGAATCAAGATAATCCTTTGGTCATAGAGCTCTATTACTTCCATTAGCTCCTTAGTTCCTTATTTATTTGTCATTTTTCAAAATGATAGATAAGGCGGGTGTAGCTGTGGCTAGCATGAGGCTACACAGAGTTCAATTGGGGGTATTCTCGTAGTCATGAATTCATATGAAAGTTTGATTTGCTACCTTGATGGTGAATTATGAAAATGCCCTTAGATTTCGTTATAGTTGTCAGTTAATCTGCTGTTCGAGTGAATCCTTCTTTTTATTACTTTATTGTGTGTTTTTACATTTAATATTTAATACGAGGCCAACTGTCAGATCAAACCAGTGAACCTTCATTTAAAATGGAAAAGGGAATAGTAAACAATGGTTCTTATGTTCTACTATGATTTTTACAATAAGGATATGCAATTATATTGTTCCTTGGTTTTTTTGTCCTGCTTTTCTAATGTTTATAGTCTGATGATATCAACAGGAACCATTTACTGACATGCAATCCCTTGCAACCCGTATACTATGCTATGGCTGGAAAATTCATGAGTCGCTCAATTATATAACTACAGGTAAGAACAATGTGTGGTTTATTTATGCTGGATGTTCCAGATGACATTAAAGACCAAAAAGATAACTTTTAATATTGCTCTTCCTTGCATTTTAATGACTAATATTCATATCAAAATGCCACTTGCCTTCAATAGAAAATACTGAATAAACAAACTACCTAGCTAAAATCACATTTGATGTTCCATTACTGACAACACACGAATATCATAATATAATTACAAAAGCTCTTACAAACGAGAAAAATTTTAGAAGGGCTTTAAAGAAAAATATTTTTTAAATATAAATATAGCTGTTAAGCAATATAAATAGTGGCATTTTAATAGTCAATATGAACAAATCAACTAGGCAGATTTTGAACACATGTTACTGGAATCATGCATGTATTCACGGATCATGGTGAGTTTCTGTTATTTCTCGGAGTTGAATTGGGTTTTGTTTGCTGGTCTTTATTTGTAAAAACCAGATGACATCAACTCAATTCTTAAATGGGTTCATATATTTATACCAACTTCTTTTCCTGAAATGCATGGGTATGAAATTAGAAGTTTGATTAAAGTTATTTGGACTGATTTGAGATGGGTATTGATTAAATAAGCAATCAATTTATAGATACTGTTATTTATATTCTTTCTACCAATTAGATTTCTCTCCTCTGGATTTTGGTCTACTAATTATAGTAATATTTTCAGCAACAACACTTACGGGATTCCATTTTACGGTGACTGCCTTGGTGGGTTGGATCTCAAATGCCACTGGCTACTCTGTATCAAAGTATGTCCCTTTGTGGGAATTAGTATGGTTCTCCATTGTGGCTAATATGTCAATCACCGGAATGAACCTCAGCCTCATGCTTAATTCTGTTGGATTTTATCAGGTCAATATCTTTAATTCATAATTAATTACAACTTAAAGACCATTTTTTGTTAGCTTCAAATGGCTTTAGGAACTTCACCATTACTTTGCTTTTCAATGGTTTAGAAAATGTAAATCTTGAAATTATTACCCTGGCTTGATCTTTCAACTATTGACCAGTGAAATCTTCTTAAGGAAAACACATGACCATGGAAAAAGATTGTAAATTACAAGCTAATATAAAGTTTGATGCCCTTTATGATTTTTTTTGTGAAATCCATCAAGTGATTCTTTTTAACTCTGTTTCTGATAATTTTTTTTATTGGTTGGAAACTTGGAATAATGTAGATCTCGAAATTGAGTATGATACCAGTTGTTTGCTTGATGGAGTGGATACTGCATAGCAAACACTACACAACAAGAGTGGTATTGTCTGTGATAGTGGTTGCCTTTGGTGTCGGCATCTGCACAGTTACCGATGTTGAGATCAATGCAAAGGGGTTTCTTTGTGCTTGTGTGGCTGTTTTTTGCACTTCCTTACATAATTTAAATGTTATTCATCGATAGATGTATCATGTTAATCAAATTCATCCTTCGTGTATTATTTTCCCCTTTCCCACCTCCAAATTTAACTGACCAGACATCAATAACACCTCACGCTTCGCGCGTATACAACGCTAGTTTTATTCAAACTAGAGTACTTAGTCCTTTCTGTTTTTTTCTTTTCTTTTTTTTTTTTAGGAATTTTGTTTAAATTCATTAGATAGATCAGTAAAGCAACTTGGACGTCATAAGGGCCTCGAGAGGAGCTGGGAGCCAGGCTGCTTGGACATATTTTCAAGTTTCAATAATATATTTCAGTTACAAAATATGCAATGTGAATTTTAAAGTACTTCTCCATAAATTTGGTAATTTTTTTTTTATAAGCAGGGTTGACCTGCCACTTTCTATTAGACGAAAAGCCCAAAAAATTACAATCTTCGTACAAATAGATCAAGGTGCATGAGTTGATTGACAAAATATAGAAATAACTCATCTCTCTCAATCTATGCTCCCCTCTCCTTCGGTTTCCCTCCTCTCAATCTTCGTTTTCATCTCCTTCTCTTTCCTTGGTGCGCCCTCTCCTCTCACTTTTTCGTATTTTTTCTTCTCCCCGACGCTCTCCTCTTTTCTAGTTTTCTTCCCTGCACCTTTTTTTTTAAGATCAACACTTACAACAACATGTGATTGAAATAAATGAAAGACGTAATCAATAATTTACGTGTTTAGAAAATAATAACACAAAGGTCAGGATCCGTAAATCATATAAAATAACAAATCATGAGCATAAAACTTACAAATTGAAGAGCAGAAAATATACGACGTTAGGCGGAAGCGTGAGTACTGATCTTCAATAGTTTTCCTTAGACATCATGATGGGTTTCTTTAGGCGTTTTACTTTTCCCTCAACTTAATTATGTTTTCATTAGTGGAGAAATGTGTTAAAAATGAACACACCCTTTAGTAGAGATGGGTAAAATGAACCACACCCTTAAACAGAAAATTAATGAGGTATATATAATACTCTAAGGCAACCATTGGGATCAAGTACAATGAATCTAGTCCATCAGAATTTTCATCAAATTTTGATGCACCCTTTAGTTAATTTCATTAAATGAACTTGGTTCACAATTAATAATATAGGCCACATAAATAAAATTCCAACATTCTCCCACTTGGCCTATGTTAAATCATCATAATAAAACACAAATTCAGAATTGGCCAACATAATCTTAAACCTTGTTCAGTTAGAACACCAAACTACTAATATAATCGAAATAACTATAACTGTTATTTGATCCCTATTAATTATAGAATTGGTATTCTTTCCAACAAATGGTTATTAAAATTCATTTGATCCACTTTAGTAAATTTGCTTAAATTAAACATAATGCGCAACATAAGAAATAAGCAAATATCATAAATTCAAAGTCAAATTCATAAATTGAAGCTTACAACAAAATCATAATTAGTAACCAGACCTGTGCCGGCAAAAATGAGTCATTATACTTTAGTGAGAGAATCAGTTAACATAACTCTCAAGTTAATATGTTGTATTAATATAATATCATCTTTGACTTTGTCTTTAACAACAAGATATTTAATGTCAATCCATTAGACATTTTCACTTGATTTGTTGTTCTTAAAGGACAAAATAGCAGTCTCGTTATTACAAAAATAAGATAAGTGACCTTACAATATGCCACAAAAATTCTACTTGCATAGTGAAAGATGTCATTATAGACTCCTTATATCACTCTTCCATAAAATTAATCATCACATGTACAAGCATAAGTGAATAACCTAATGTGAATATCTTACAGACCAATAAAATATCATCTACTTACAAAATGAGAATGATAAATTTACTCCCACTAATCCTGAGATATATGCATTGATGTATAATATTTTCTTCAATTCCAAACTTGGTTATGACATCATCAAATTTGAGATATAATTTAGCAAAAGTAGTATTTCAACAACGCTGCCTTCCTTGATGATTGCAGCGATATCTTTTCATAATGTCTGGTTTAATTTCATAATACCAAAACAAATCTCAATTGGTTCTTTTCAAATTTGAACAATTAGTTTTATATTCAATGCCATAAAAATTCAGGGAAAATAAAGAGGTTAATATAGTCAACTAAACTTCACATATCATGATAAAGAACTGACAATAAATTAAATTGAAATAAATAATAAAACGCCAAATGATATTTCAGTTCTAACATAAATGGTTTTTCACATTTTCAATTTATATTACCGTTGGGCAGAAATAGATTGAAGATAATAAGACAATACTATTTAATAAACTATAATTAAAGTTGTTCAAATTGACATCCTTAATATTTATTAAATATAAACATTATAGTGATACATAAACTAAAATATCACAAATAACATACTAGAAATTTACAATTATATGGGGTAATGCTTAATTAAACTGAAAGTAATAATAAAAAGTTTCAGTTTTGACAATATAGTAGTTATTCTATAAAAATCAATTTGCATCATCGTTGGGCAGAAAACAAATTGAATCGTAAATGAAATTTCACTTAATAAACTAAAATGACAATTAAAGTTGTTCAAATTGTCAATCATAATTTATTAAATGTAAAACTTTATTGTGATACATGGACATAAATATTACATACTTCTTTTTAATAAATGGTAATTACAATTAAAGTTGTTCAAATTGATAATGACCAAATTATTAAAAGTAACTTTACATGGTTTAAGTTAATTCATATGTAAAATTTATGACAAACTTCCGTTTGACCATTTATCTACATAAAGCACATATAAAACCGTATACCTTTTATATTGTAACATTTACCATTATACGAAATTTTCAGTTAACAAAAATATAATAGGAAGTTATTTTAAAATAACTTATTCCATGAATAAAATTATGCGTAAATGAAGTAATAACAGATCGCTCAAAAAGCAATAATGTAACCCATTATTAAATAACGCAACATGTAATGCATAAGTAGAGAAAATCGTTTATAAGTTCCATTTAATAAGTGAAATAATAATTAAATGGTGAACTAAACATTTATCCCACCAATTGATATACACCCCATGTGAATGATTAAAAATAATAATAATAAATTTTAAACCAAATAGCGGGATGACATATTTAGTGGGGCCATTACGAAATGCTAAAGTTATCACATGAGTTAATTGTTAAGGCAGTAAACATTAACCTTTCTTTTAGCATAAAGACAAACCTTAACGCATAAAAGAGGGAGTAAAAAGGTAAATGCAAAATTAATAAATGCACTACAAGTCTACAACTTAATTATATAACCCGTCCTCACTGTTTCTAAGCCATCAAATGAAAAAAGAAAAAGAAAAAGGAAGTTTCATGAGTGGTTGCCGTCATAAACAGCCTGGTGGGTTTATACCCAAAATTTAATCATCAAAGTTGAATTATTGTGCGCGTGAACAGAATCAATTTCCAGTAATAAAGAAATGTTTATAAACATCTCTAAATGTGCGCACTAAAAAAAAAAAATTTCAGGAAATTAGGAAAAGATACGAATTTATATTCCAATATAATTCCAGTAATTGAATACGGAAATTATTTTATATGAAAATACGTACCGCTCTGATACCAAATGAAAGACGTAATCAATAATTTACGTGTTTAGAAAATAATAACACAAAGGTCAGGATCCGTAAATCATATAAAATAATAAATCATGAGTATAAAACTTACAAATTGAAGAGCAGAAAATATACGACGTTAGGCGGAAGCGTGAGTACTGATCTTCAATAGTTTTCCTTAGACATCATGATGGGTTTCTTTAGGCGTTTTACTTTTCCCTCAACTTAATTTTGTTTTCATTAGTGGAGAAATGTGTTAAAAATGAACACACCCTTTAGTAGAGATGGGTAAAATGAACCACACCCTTAAACATAAAATTAATGAGGTATATATAATACTCTAAGGCAACCATTGGGATCAAGTACAATGAATCTAGTCCATCAGAATTTTCATCAAATTTTGATGCACCTTTTAGTTAATTTCATTAAATGAACTTGGTTCACAATTAATAATATAGGCCACATAAATAAAATTCCAATAATAAACAGATACAACAAACAAAGTAAATATATACAACAATAAACTAAACATATATAATAATTTATTAAGTAAGAGATAAATTATCATATTCAACATACAAAATGAATTCATATAACAACACAGTTAGTAAATACAATAAACAAAGTGAACATTTATAAAAAGAGCTAAATATAAAATTATCAAATTTAAAAACACAAAAATGAATAATTAAATACAGCAAAATGAACAGATAAATTAAATAAAGTGAACAAACAAATAAAAAAATAAAGTGAACAAATACATGAAACATGTACTAAAGCGAACACAGGAATACAACAAAAACAATTGTATAAATACATTGATAAAGATGGAAAGGGAGGGAGCAAATAAAGACATGAAAGGAAGGTGAGAGGAGAAATCAAAATGAACGTAGAAAATCACAGATTGAGAGGAGATAGTCGTCGATTGACCGTTGGATGAGAGTACGGGTGGAGAAGGTGAAAGAGGGGGGGAGGGGCCACGCGAAATTTCCCCCATGATGATCTATACCAATTACCAATAATAATTTTGGAGACGCACCATACGCTATTATTTTACTTTGGAAAAAAAAAAAATTGCAAGTATAGTCTATTAACGCAAACTCATTTATCGTTATTGTGTTGTGTTAAGGATTAACGAAACGAATAATGATAACTGATTTCGTTGCGTTTCGATAATGACACAACAACAAAATAGTACCATTTACTGAACTTGTATATTTTGTAAACATTACCGAAACGGCAAAAAAACTATACCGTTTCTTAGGTGGCACAAATTACCAAATGGACTTCTCACCACGTGAAGACCATACTTGCGAGGGATCCGAAGTGGACTTGTCCCGATCGGATCGAGCACCTGTGGCAAGCTAGATTGATTGGGTGAACCGAATTACCCGTTCATTCGACTTAATTTATTTCTAGGGTTTTCGCCTTTTCGGTAAAACCCCTCAAGGCCTCAAACCCCTCGTTGCCTCCTTCCTCCGCTCTTCACTGGTATGAGGAATCCTACAAATTCCCTTTCCTAGCGGAGTAATCGAACTAAATTACTATCTATCGCTCCTCCATCCATTTCCCCATTTCCCTGTCAGTCAGTCAGTCTCTATTTCCCTATTTCAGAATAGAAAGCCGAACCATGCCTCCTTCTTTCCTCGCCCCAAAAATGTTCTTAATCGGCTTCTCTTCTCCGACTCCCTTCCACTGCCACTACCACCGTCGCCACCTCCCCCATCAGCTGCCCCTTACCCTCCGCCACTGTCTTTCCATTTCCACTCAGTCCCATTCCCAGCAACCCTCGGAGCCGCCCTTCATTGCTCACTATCTCATCTCTTCCTTTGGTTTCTCCCCTGATCGGGCCCTCAAATATTCTGCTAACAGAAACCTCACCGCGATCAAAACCTCAGAGCAGCCTGAGTCGGTCGTAACATTCCTGAAAGATATTGGTCTATCACATGACGAGATCCAGGCTGTTGTTTCTTCCTACCCACCTCTTCTGGCTTACAATGTGGAGAAGACCCTGAAGCCAAAGGTGCGTGAGTTGATGGATGCCGGTTTCTCAGAAGAACTGGTAGTCCAGTTGATCAGTTACAACCCAGAGGCCCTTGTAACGAAAAACATTCTCTCCCACCTCCTCTTCTGGAGAAATTTTGTGCGAAACAAGGACGGTGTTTTGTTAAAGATTATTAAGAGAAATAGTTTGCTGTTCACGTGTGACATTGATAAGCATATTCTTCCATTTATAAATTTATTGAAAGAATATAAATTATCAGATGGAGATATAGTTTCATTATTGGAGGGTTGTGCAAGATTCTTTCGCCAAAACCTGGATTCTTTGAGGCAGACAGTTGAGCTAATTGAGGAGGAGCTGGGGATTTTGCGAGGGTCCAGAAAGTTTGTGCTTGGTTTAGGAGCAATTGGTGTTTTAAGTAAAGATAAAATAAAAAAGAATATGGAGTTCTTCATGGTAACATATGGCTGGTCAGAGGAAGAGGTGCGTGCTGCCTTCAGTAAATTTCCTCACGTACTTCTTTACTCTGAGGATAAGGTAAAGTCCAATATGGACTTTCTTATTAGAAATGTTGGGTTTGAGCCAAGGTACATAGTGTTGCATCCTGTGCTGCTTGGCTGTAGCTTAGAAAGAGTATTGATTCCAAGGTATACTGTTTTGAGTGCATTGGAAGCCAAGGGAGTGAAAAGGAAGTGCAGTCTTTTGACTGCTTGTAAGATGTCTGAGAGGGACTTCTTTGTGAGGTATGTAGTACGATATGAGAATGTTATTCCTGGGCTTAGTGAAGCTTACTGTAGAAATGTGCTGGTTTGACAATTGCTCCTGTCTAGGTAAGAATAACTGTGTATCTGTTTGTGATCACAATATTGGCCATAGAATGGCACAGCATATTGTAGTAATTTGAAGTGGTTTGAAGGCAACTGTAAATTGTGTTGCTGTACTTAACATTAACTGTGCAGCTGATGACAGTCTTCAATTCTTCTGTTATTTTAGATTTTTGTTTAATTTTTTTTGGTAATTAGAAGTTCCTAGTTCTTTGTTTGCTTTTTTTTTTTTTTTTTTTTTTTTTTTGTGGTTGAGTGTCGAGATTTGTTACATAACTATGTATGCTTTACATTCCAGTGCCTGGTCGACAGCAAAAAAATACTGAAGTGTAATAACCTCGCTTAAACCATGCATCGATTTTTACTCTACTTTAAATAGAGCAAGGTCCTTGGAACTGTTGAGAACCTATGTGTTACAGTAGTTTCTGTGGGGTGAGTAGACATGTTAATTTAAAAATTAGATTAACCCCTTTTCGATTTGACCACTCCACCTTTTTGCACGACTGCCCCATGACTCTGAGTGGTGGTTGATGAACCTACTTGAAATCCGACGCAAGATACCCTTTTGATCCAAATCCAATGATAGTTGAAATAGTCGAATCAGGGATCAATTCCAATATCATCTTGTTAAATGGCTTCCATATACATTGTATCCAATGAGACACTTTCAATAATTGAACAGATGACTGACATAATAACCTTTTTTTAAGCAAGGAAATATTTAGTTGTTTACATTCATATACCTGAGTTTCAGAGGTTTGAATTTTAGCTTGTTAATTCCAACTCCAGATGAAAAGCTTCATATAGCCAGAGAACTTTATAATTGGAGTATTTCTTTGGATTGGTACTGGCACGATTGGTCAAATTTGTAGTGACTGGCTTTAGCCGTATGATTCACATAAGATTTGTGCTTAATGAGATGTATATTCTTTATATTATTGACAATTTAATCATACATCAGACCATACTTGTAGTAACTGGCTTTTGCAGTATAAATCCCATAAGATTTATGGTTAATTGGATGTACATTGTTGATATCATTGACAGCTCAATCGTACACCCCTAGTATTGGAACTGTTATCCTTCGACTTTTATAGATGTCAGGTTAGCTTGCTGACGATATTATTGATCATCAAGTACTTAACACCAATCCCGACCTTTACCAAGCTGGGACCAATTTTTCCCTATACTAAAGTTGGATGGTGGGTTTTGATTAGCTACAGTAACATTTATTAATTTGCAGACTGAATAATCTGGCCCGTAGGAACGAAAATGTGCGGATGGATTTATCAGGCGGACAAAAACGGTGGGTATTTGTCCTGGTTTGTACCGGTGTAATTCATTCAATGTGGACCGGAGTATATTTTTTAGTTTCTTGTAATTGTGGTTCTTGTATTAAATTGTGGTCCGCCTCTCTTCAAATGGGTCTGTCGGTCTTCTCCGCACATATAACACTTCCGAGTAATATTTCTTCCGATTTTTCCCTGTGTGCTTTTCGTTACTGCCTGTGCTTCCGCTGGCCATTCCTGGACTGGTTCTTCGGTTCTTCTAACGCGGTTTTGTATGTTTTTCGGGTGGTTTGGGGGGCTGCACGTAGTTTCTTGCAGGTGCGTTTTCCCTTTTTTTTTTTTTTAAGGATTGGTAGGTGTTTGTTCGGGATCTGTTTCAGTTTTGCTATCTTCTTTAGCAGAGGCACCATCGCATGGGAAAAAAAATGGAGAGACCAACTCTAGATTTGTTATTTTCCAACTCCTTTCCTACTCAGGTATGCCCCAAACCTGTTTAACCGTGTCATACTCTTCTTGACCTCCTAATTGATCGTGAAATCTATCCATGGAAAGATGCATGATAAAAATTTATCTTTGAGCTTCCTTTATTAATTTTATCTGATTTTCCTTTGCTGCAATTATTTATGGGATTTTTGAAAATTAAAGATTCTTCCAAAAAAAAAAGATAAATCAGTTTCATATCTTTTTTCCATTACAAGTAATACATCTGGTTTGCAGTTTACTAGAATTTATGTAATCGAAACAATATTTCATCCAACAAATTGGAAAAATGTAAAGTTAAACAAGACTCACTAGAAGAAAGAGTAGTATATATCATGCCTTTCACCTATCCTAATTAGAGAAAGGAAACGTGATCGTGGCATTGAACCCATTTTTGGGTCCATTGGATCAAGAGAATTCCAATTTTTCCTAAAGATCCGTTCAATTAGATAAAGATAAACTTTTCGTCTGCTTTCTACAATGTTAAAAACGAAATTAGGTGGTTCGAGTTTTATATAAGTTGATCCAGTCTCAACAAATGCATTCGATTAACCTAAGCTTGGTTTCAGGCAAATAAGCATCTCGAACTGCAACATAATTAAATTTATTGATTAATTGAGAAAAATGGTATAATAGTGAGTAAGAAAGGTGAAACTTCTAGCTTTACCTGTTGCCTTTGATTCAGCAACAAGTTAGCTCAAGAGACAGCAAAAGGCTGCAAAAGTGTGGTCGAAGGCAAAATTACTCTCCTTCTTCTGTGCTCTGACCTTTGGTATTTCCTTCATCCTTTGGTTTCTTTTTAATTTTTTTTTTGTGCTGCTATGAAATTAATTAGAAAATATGTAGTAACTGCTTTCTGCGGTTCGTGATGCTATTGTAAGTTTCACATCTTTAGTTGATATTTTGATATTTAGGGATTGTTATTATTTTTGAGAGCTTTATTCTTATGTAGCAAATATGATTAATTGGATGGTTGGTTTTAGGAAATGCCCATGATTTAGGCGATTGAAATGCCCAGGTATGTGCAAGTTATCAAAAGTATAAATTAATTCAAGCTTTATGCTGTTATCAGGCGTTTGCAAGAATAAAAAGCCATTATTTTATTTAACAATGGTTTCTACCTACTGGAATTTTTTTTCCCATTTTTCAAGCAATCTTGAGTTTATCGAGATGGTCATCGATTGACAAATAGATGCACACACATTGACAGTTTAGAAATTTATCTTCTATGTTGTTACTCATGCATTTTTCAAATGACTAGGTATAGGTATGTTGTGTTTGAAACAACAACAAAAACACTGATCGGTATACAGGGTTTCAAGTTTCATGAGTCTTAAGATTAGTTTAGGATGTTAAGTACTATATATCCCCTGCCCACCCTCTTCCAGGCTAACACGTGGAGGATGTCAATAAACTAGAAGCAATTCATAGAGGCGGCGCTTCGATCGGAGAGGCCACCGCTTCTACTACTACGATAAAATTGGAAGGTATATGTGTCTTCCTCTTTGTATAGGCTGCGGCCCAGCTAGAATTTTATCAGAGAAATGTTACCAATTTAAGGTTTTCTTTTGCAAAAATTGCAGGGAGGATGATTTGTCAGAGGTGCAGCTCGATGAGACCCGTGTCATGGCATTTGTAACCGGTCAGCTGGTGCAACCATACAAAGATAGACCCGATGAAGGCACACTTGCTACTCTTATTGAGTTCTCTCCAGTGGCCGTTCTTTCCTTTGGGCCGGGTCGACCTAGTAACGCTATATCATGTATCATTTACTTCTTTCACTAGAATTGACCAATGACTAGCGTCATATTGGCCAGCTGCATATTATTTTCACAGCCATCAATTAGTTATCTAAATGGTTGGGCATAGAAGTAATTTCTTTTTTTTTTTTTTACTGAGGCCCTGATCAGAATCCTCTTTTATTTAACATGGAATTTCATTTCATTTGAAATTTTCTGATCAAAATGAACGGATTTGGCATCATTTAGTTGGAATTTCTATGTTATTATATCCAACGAAATACCGAAGAATCAATTGAAATGAAAGGAAACAAAATGAAATCCCACATAAAAAACATTTTGATCAAGTCCTCGATGTGGTTTAAGAATTCTGCTCATTCAATTAAACAATTAAATAGTAGGCATAGAAGAAATTTTTACCAAAAGAAATTTGACTCAGTAACCAGTATATAAATGACTAATTGCTCAATTTGGAGGCTATCTCTGTCAATTTGAAAATGCAGAGATGATATATTTTTTAATTCAACTGAACAAAAACTTGTGGATACATAAGCTCTTTGATAATCTCAGTAACTAAGTATTGAGCAGGGTTGTGGACAAGTAAGCTTAATGAAGTTGTGGAGTTGGTGTCTTTGCCTGGACATTTACCGTTGCAAGCAAGATATACAGGATGAAGAAGAGTGAACAATTATATCATGGATCTCTGGACACTGAAGAATTAATAAACTGGAATTTAATGCCTTGGCCTAACCTTTGTTGGCATGAATTATTTCTACATGCCAGATCCTATTCTTTTAGTTCTTTTGTATGTGTTAAATTACTGATGAACTATGTGCATCATTATTTTGTAATTCTGTTTTAATTCTTCCGTGTGAAAAAAGTTTGTAATCTCTATACATTTGATAGTATGTCAACTATGCTTTAGTTTTATTCCTTCATTTTGTTTGTCCAGCTGTATCCTTCTTCGGCTATACATATGATAGCGTTGTTTATATATGGTACCAGTCAAAGAGAATTGTTTGGTACAGGTACAAACTTGCCAACTATTACAAACTTGAAGTCCAACTAAAAAGCAGGAAAGGATAATACAGATCAGCAAAAAATTCATATTTAGTTTTCAAATACAACTTACTAATATGATAACAAGTATGTTTTTCACAAGAAGTATGCTTACAAGTATATTTTATACAGTTCACACATATATACTGCCTTAACTTCTTGGCATTCTGTTAGACATACAGCATCAAATAACTATTCCAACACCAACAAAGTAAAAAACAAATTAAGCACAATTGCATCTTATACAGATAAGTAGGCTCCAACAGGAGTTTAACGAGTTCGTCATTTGCGCACGTCACAAAGAAGAGCTGCACCGCCTAGAGCTCCATTAATTCTGAAAATGAACTGAGAGATGTATGTAATAATTGTTTACAGAAAATTTAATTTGTGGTTCTTTTCAAGGATGAAACCACTGATTATGGCACCATGTCTGTAGTTTCTGTCCTTGGTTTCTGTAGAATTTCAGAACCAGTTGGTATTTGAAAATCGGCAGTAGCCATAAGTATAATGAAAAAAATATAATAACTAGGCAATATAGTTACATACCCTTCTTGTATCGGTTTTGTTTGGGAAACATACTTAAATGCTTACCAGATTAACATAATCCTTTTCCAACTCAATACATGGTAAGACTCGGTTCTTAATTAGAAAAGAGCATGAAATTCAGATGTAATCCCTGAAGAAGCAGCATGAGGATGACTGTAGAAAGCTCCAGGAGTTAAGAGTTGCAAAGATCAAATGTTCTTTGGATTAGATATGGCACCGATAAATGATTTTCTTATAGTAATCTCAAATTAATCTATCAAGCAAGAAGTCCATTTGGAAGCAGAGCTTAATTGTTACCTAAAAAAGTGTCACCTTACTGATATTATGCTAACAAAATTTCGAAAGTCAAATCAAAATCGGACGGTTCAGTAGCATGGAAATGAGTTTTAAAATAATCTCTACTATGACTTTTGTATCTTATCCGGTAGCTTCTGGATTATCTCTGAAATTAACGGATTTAATCAATAGAATGGTTGTTACCCAAATTATTTCCTATCTACTTTGCCGATTTTGCGTTTTTATCTTGTTTGGAGTTACGTTGTGAAAATCATAGATCTCTTACCTACAATCGTCCATCTACACAAGGTATTTTTTTCTAAATTTTTCAGAGTATTCTTTCGAGTAGTTTTTCATACCTGAAAACTGAAGAAATCACAGGAATGTAAATACCGAAATGATTTCATATATACTTTGTCGATTTTGTGTTTTCTTCCTATTTGGATTTATGCTGTGAAAATTACATATTTCTTACCTACAACCGTCCATCTATATAACTGTATTTTTTTAGATTTTTTGAAATATTCTTTTGGGTAGTTTTTCATACCCGAAAACTGAACAAATCACAGGAACGGTCTCTACTAAAATTATTTCTTAACTACTTTGTCAATTTGGCATTTTTTTCCTATTTGGAGTTAGATTGTAAAAATCGCAAATCTCTTACCTACGATAATCCGTCTACACAATAGTATTTTTTATGAATTTTTCGGATTATTCTTTCGAGTAGTTTTTTATATATGAAAACTGAAGAAATCGCATGAACGGCCTGTACCGAAATGATTTCTTATATAGTTTGTTGATTTTGCATTTTTTTCCTATTTTGAGTTAAGTGGTTAAAATCGCAGGTCTCTTACCTGTAGTCGTCTGCCTACACAACAGTATTTTTTTATTTTTTTCGAGTATCATTTCGAGTAGATTTTCATACTGGAAAACTGAAGAAATCACATGAACAGTCGTTATCGAAATTATTTCTTACCTACTTTGTCGATTTTGCGTTTTTGACCAGTTTGGAGTTAGGTTGTGAAAATCGCAAATCTCTTACCTACAGTCATCCGCCTACGTAATGATAATATTTTTGAATTTTTCGAAGTATTCTTTCGGATAGTTTTCATTCCTGAAAACTGAAGAAATCACATAAATGTAAATACCGAACTGACTCCTTATATACTTGGGCGATTTTGCATTTTTTTTCCTGCGCATGCTATCCAAAATAAAAAAGAAAAGCGCATCTAATGCACAACAAGGAACCAACTCGCTGGCCACACACCGCAAAACTTCGCCTGCAATAACTCACGCGACATGCAACTTTGCATTATCGGTAATATAAGATGTATTTATCTTCTAATGAATAACTTGTATACATAGAATTTCTCACGAAATATTGTAATAAATTCCATCCACTGTCAACCGAAAGAAAAAGTCAAGTAAATAAAAGAAAAAATAGTTTGGAACTTCTACCCGATACATGAATATAGCTACGCCGCGACGACAAGATATCTAGTTTTCACTTTAATTTTCGAGTAGATTGTAAGGCTGATATAGAACTTTCCTTTCTAATTTTCTTCTCAGAATTTGGTTCCTAAATTTAGATAGATCCGTAACAGTAACAGTACCTTGAACGTCATAAGAGCCTGCAGAGAAGCTACAAGCCAGGCTGCTTGGACATATTTTCAACTTACAAGTTTCAACAATTTATTTCGGTGAAAATATTAGGCAATGTGAAATTTATTTATTTATTTATTTATTATTATTATTATTATTATTATTATTATTTGAAATAAGGTCATTTATTTATAGAGGCGTAGCCAACTTTGTTAAATAAAGTGATCTATTTGGTTTTGTAAGTTAACAATACGAGGCCATTAGTACTAAGGGCCCAACAATGTAACTATCTTACATTTGGACCCATAGGGTCTGCTCCAGGAGGAGCTTTTCGAAGGAAGGGAAGGAAGGGAAAGGAGAGTAAGAGGAATATTAGCGGCAAATAGCATTTTCGCTCCCGCCATAAAGTTTTTGCTCCCGCTCGATTTATTTGGTACTGCAACTTTTGTTCCCGGTTGATTTTTGGTATTGCAACTTTTCTATATATAACCATCAGTTCTCTCCTGCCTCTATTACAGTAATAATAAAAACTAGAAGGAGAACTACGGTACTTTTCTATCCAAACAGAAAAGTTCCTTTATTCTTATAAAAAATTAATAAATATCACAGATCTTAACTTTCTTCTTAAATTATTTCAATTTGTTTTTTATTTATTACAATTTTCTTCTGATTTCACTATTGCAGTCCGCATGTATTGGGTAGGATTTTCACTGTTTTGTCTACTGCTCTGATTTTCTTCTCTAGGATTAACCACACCGGTTTCTGCTCTGATTTTGTGAATGTTATATATTAATTTCAGGATTGCAATTTATCTTTCATACTTTAGATGGTTTAACAAAATGTGAAATTATGCTGATTTAATATGGTTGGTTCTATGATTTTGAATATGGTAAAATGCCAAGGTAGTATGATCAGGCTGACATCTCAAGATTTGGTTTTTGATGTTAGGGTGCTTTTTTTATAGCATATATGTGACATTTATGAACATGAAGCATGGCCTTGAGGATTGAGTAATATATGTTGTTCCCAGCCTCTAGAGTTATTTACAATGATTTTTTTTTTTATGTTTTTATGATTTCTTGTCCATACTGGTATGTACTGGTAGGATGGTAGGAAGGTAGATACAGTATGTTTGGTGGGAGAACCATTAATTTGGTACGGTTTGGTAAGAGGTTGGTACCGAATGGGATTTAAAGAGATTACGTTGCACTTGCACCAGGGAGAAGTGAGTAAAGGGTTCTACTTCTATTTTTATTTGTTTTGCTTCAACTTTAATTTTGATGGAATGGCAAAGATAAGGATTCAGTATCATTAGCAAACATGGAAGGATCTTGTTGAACTCTGATTTAGAATTTGCAGAATCAACACTTTAGCTAATCATGGTATTAATTGTATTTGACAAACCAAGAGAAAACTTTGAACTTAGATGAAATCAGAAATTGGTCTTTGGAATTATTCTGTATTGAATAAAATTGTATATATTACAACTAGCGCATACATCTCCTTATATAATTCTGTACATCAAATTATAGAAACAATCTTCAATACAATAAACTATTTCCTATACATGATATTTCTAAAAATAACAAATTCCTAAACATAGCGCATAAAAGCTTAACTAATCTGGCTCTACTGAATCTTTTGATTTGTGTGTATCTTGACCATCACGCACTGAATCTCCTGAGATTGCATAAACCATATCTTGACATCCCCCCTCAAATTGATGATGGTAGTCAACCAGCATTAATTTGTTTCTTAAAAAATTATGTCGTGCCACAGTAAGCGCCTTTGTAAAAACATCAGCTGTTTGAAGATTAGAAGACACATGAGGTAGTGTAATAAGATTGTCCTCCACAGCATCACGAATATAGTGACAGTCAACCTCAATATGCTTAGTCCTTTCATGAAAAACAGGATCAGTAGAGATATGAATAGCACTTATATTATCAGCATGAAGTGGTGTAGGATTAATTTGAGGAAAAGAAAGATCCTCAAGTAATCGTCGAAGCCAAACAATCTCTGAACAAGCAGCAGACATAGCCCGATATTCAGCCTCTGTAGATGATTTAGAAACCCGATCTTGCTTCTTGCATTTCCAAGAGATGAGAGCATTACCAAGAAATACGCACCAACCAGTAGTAGACTTCCTTGTGTTTGGACAACCAGCCCAATCAGCATCAGCATAAGCAGACAATTTAAGATCATTTCGGAGAGGAAAAAACAAACCAAGGTCAGGTGTGCCTTTGAGATATCGTATAATACGATGAACAGCCGCTAAATGCAAGTGACGAGGAGCAGTCATGAATTGACTAACAATATTAACTGCAAAGGAAATATCTGGTCTCGAGATAGTAAGATAGATCAAATTACCAACCAAGCTCCTGTACAAGGTCGGATTCTCCAATAAGTCACCATTGTCCTTGCGAAGTTTAAGATTCACCTCCATAGGAGTGTTTGCTGGATGAGAAAATTGAAGATTGGCCCTATTAATGATCTCAGTTAAATACTTGTGTTGATTGACAAACATGCCCTGAGCAGTGCTATGAATCTCTAGACCCAAAAAATATTGTGCCTCTCCAAGATCCTTCATATGAAATGAGTTGGTTAAAGCGCGGCGAAGACGAGCAATACTCTGCAAATCACTCTCAGTAATCAATATATCATCAACATAGACAAGAGCCAGAGCCACACCATTGGTGGAGTGAGAAAGAAACAGGGAAGGATCATTCAAACTCTGTTTAAAACCCGCAGCAACCACTGTACTTTTAAAAGTACGAAACCACTCACGTGGCGCTTGTTTCAAGCCATACAAGGATCTTTTCAAACGACAAACCTCATGCAAGTTACTAGTAGGCAGACCAGGAGCAGGTTTCATGTAAATTACTTCATTTAAATCTCCATGAAGAAAAGCATTCTTCACATCCATTTGTGCAATTGACCATTGATGAGCTGCAGCCAAGGCAAAGACTACATGAACAATTGTCATCTTTGCAACAGGAGCAAAGGTTTGGAGATAATCAATACCATATTCTTGACGACAACCTAGGGCCACAAGGCGTGCTTTGTACCGATCAAGTGTGCCATCAGATTTTAGCTTGACTGTGTATACCCATTTACACCCAATCGGTTTTACATCTTTTGGACAGTCAACTAAATCCCAAGTATTATTGTGAAGTAAAGCATCTAACTCAGTTTGCATAGCAGCTTTCCAACAGTCATGTTGTATAGCCTCACGAAATGACTTAGGAACAGAGATGGAGGCAAGGGCAGAAAAGAAACCATACCGATCTGGTGGCCGATGAGAACACGTGGAATGGCGAACTAGATGGTCAGTTTGAGTAGATTGTAGAAGATCTTCCGAACCAGATAAAAAATCAGCAGGAGGATCAGCAATAGAAGATGGGTCAGGTTCATTGTGGACAAAATCAGGAGATGCAGTTTCTGTGACAAACTCAAGTGAAGTACCCGAGTCAGAATCCGTGACTAGCAAGTCAGATTCAGTACCCGAGTCAGGTCTCAAGATGTGTTCAGTTGGGATAGAAGATCTTTGGTTGGAAGAAGATACATGAACCTGGTCCTGAGGAAGAGGCACGGAATGTTGCATAACTGGTGAGTCTCTTTTCCTTTGTCGAGCATAAACCAAACCTTTAAAATTACCAGAAGGAGGAGTGAATGTCTTAGTAAATGGCTGAAAATGATGTAAGATAGATCGAGAAACAGCAGGAGATAAAGAACTACAATGGAGATAATAAAATGTGGCTTCAAGAAACACGACATTGCGAGAGATGCGAAATTTCTGTGAATGAGGATCGTAACACCGAAAACCTTTCTGACCAAGAGCATAACCTAAAAATACACATTGAGCTGATTGAGATGAGAGTTTTGTGCGGTCAGAAGGCGGAAGATGAACATAACAAAGATAACCAAAAGTATGTAACATAGCATAGTTCGGGTGCTTATTATATAACAAAAAATAGGGAGACTGATCTTGTAAATTTTTTGAGATTTGACGATTTATGAGAAAAACAGATGTACGAACTGCTTCATCCCAAAAAGTGGAAGGAACAGCAGCTTCTAAAAGAAGGGATCGACAAGTATCAAGAATGTGCCTATTTTTTCTTTCAGCAACGCCATTTTGTTGGGATGTACTTGGACAAGATTTTTCATGAAAAATACCTTTTTCCAACAAATATTGCTGAAAGTCGAGAGAAATGTATTCACCACCATTGTCAGAACGAAGAGTTTGAATATCCATATGAAATTGATTTTTAACCATAGCTACAAAATATTGAAAATTCTGAAAGACGTCTGATTTCTTTTTGAGCAAATAAATCCATGTAAATTTCGTGAAATCATCAATGAAAAGTACAAAATACTTATAACCAGAAGAAGAAGTAATAGGTGCTGGACCCCATACATCTGAATGAACAAGCTGAAAAGGACTAGTAGTCTTTGTAGAACTAATAGGGAAAGGAAGAACTTTACTTTTACTTAAAGAACAAGTTGAACAATGACTAGAAGAAACATTTTTATTGGGAACTAGCCCTTTTTCAAACATAAAGGATACACAACGAGAATTTAAATGTCCTAATCTACGATGCCATAACAACCAAGAATCAACAGTAGGAGAAGCAACAAAAGCTGAACCAGCCGAAACAGGAAAGGTTTGTTTAGTCTCAATAGAAAAGAGCCTTCCATCTTTATGCGCCATCCCGATTATCTTCCCAGTTACCCGATCCTGTATCATACATCCAAAAGGTGTAAACAACACATGACAATCATTAGCCATAAGTTGTCCAACAGAGATTAAATTTGTAGAGAGTTTGGGAACCAGCAAAACATCTTTTAACACCATATTCTCTAGAGGAACCTCACCAACACCGGTAATTTGTAATTGAGTACCATCTGCAGTCAAAATTTTATTGGTGCCAGAATAGGGAACAAGAGACAAAAAAATATTTGATATCCCTGACATATGATTGGATGCCCCCGAATCTATGTACCATTTGGAAGAATTATTACCTGAGATCCCCATCGCTGAGAGAGCTGTTTGAATCATTTGTTGAATCTGTTCGGGTGTAACTGATGAAGAAGCAACAGCGGTGAGATTATTGGACTGATCCTGGGTTGCTGTGAAAGCAGTCGTAGATACTGGCAGAGGAGAAGTAGCACGGATCGACTGCTGAGATGCCGATGAACCAGATGATGCATGACCATGAGAAGGCGTAGCATTTGACAAGGTAGAGCGATTTTGTGGTCTGCGACGGCACTCAGTAATGATATGGCCATCTCTCTTACAGTACTTGCAGAATTTTTTGTTGCAATTCTTAGCAATATGACCAAATTCATTACAAGAATAACACTTAGTACCAGATCCTGATTTGGGAGGCTGACTTCGAGCAGCAAAGGCCAGTGAATTTGGATCAACAACAATATCCAGAGCAGAGCGAGTTGATAAGGTTTGTTCTTCATGAACGAGATCCCTAAAACAATCTGTTAAGGATGGCACAGGAGATCGAGCCATCAGCTGGCGCCTCATGGGTTCAAACTCGGATCGAAGCTTCATGAGAAACTGGTCCCTCATATTCTTCTCCTGCAACTCCTGAACTGCAATCAAGGCATTCACAGGAACTTTGGAATACACAATAGTGTTATATTCGAGCCACAGAGTCATAAAACCCAAATAGTATTCCTGAATGCTTTTTTGACCCTGAGTATAGGCATGAATTTCTACATCAAGCTGAAATTTTCTTGCATCATTCTCATGGTGATATAAGGTTTTGAGATATTTCCACATGTCTGCTGCAGTCAAATATGGCCTCAAATTATTTGCAATATGTGGATCAACCGACCCAATGATCCAACTCATGACACGAGAATCTTCACTAAGCCACTTTTTCAACGGTGCTTTGTCCTCATTACCACTAGAATCCTTAACCACTGCAGGCCTGGATTCACTACCATCTACATGACCCCATAATTCTTGACCTTGAATAAAACATCTAAGATGAAATTCCCATAAACCATAATTTTGCCCAGTTAAACAAACAGGAACAACAGTATTCTTTGAAGCAAACTCCATAAGGGATGATAATAAAATAACTCAACAAAAATATCAGAAGGCAGAAAGAGATCACCAAAATTGTTGCTCGATAACTTCAATCAGAAACGTACCAGAACGATGTGCTCTGATACTGATATCTCATATTTATATGTGTTTTTTGGCCATATTTAGCACCAAAATATTACTCAAACCATTATAATTGTCTCATAAATTGTTATGTTTTCCTAGATTTTGGTACTGCCGTGGCATTTGACTTGTTTTGTAGGAACTTGGTGGAACGGACATAATAATTGCATAAAAAGGAGAATTTTGGAGAAGAAAAATGACTAAATGGATCCATAGCACTGTAGAGCTCATCCTAAGCTTTCCAACGAACTTTGAATCACCTAAATCGGAGTCCGGATGAAGAAATTATGGCCCAAATACTATCGGTGCGCTGTTCTGAAATTTTGGTCCGAAATGTACGGATTTCGGTGCGAAATGACTCCATTTCGGTGCGAAATGCACTTCTGGAAAGTGCGTTTTTGGTAATTTTCGAAGAAGGAAAGTGCAAACCGCCTCCCCTTTGCCCTAGCCGCCTCTTGGCCACCTGGGATGACTTTATATGTACGTTTCTGCCTCCAGAGAGGGGATCGAAGCCTCCATACACCAAAATCTCACCTTTCCACCTCCGTTCTCGCGCCGAAAGGCGCGGGTTTTCACCATTTTCAGCAGAGCACGACCTCACCAGCGACTTTGGAGCAATTTCTAGATGCGACAGCGGTAGAAACAATCCAACCACGGCTCTGGACGTTCGGTATCTCGAGTTAGAAGCGATATTTGGTTTATTCCTTCTTTTTCTTTTGATACTTGATTTGATGGAGCTTGTATCTTATTTTTCTTGCATGTTAGGCTAGTTTATTATGTCTTAAGGGTAGTTAGTAGATTAGTTTAGTATTTTGTGATGACTTGATGGATTTATATTATGCTATGTGATTTATTTAGTTGTGAATTATTGTTTATGCTTAGTTTAATTGATTGTTTGCTTGAACGTTTACTTGTTAATGTCTGCAGCGTTAATAAGACACAAACTCGACCAAACCTTTAATTGATTAAGTATTTGAGGTAAACCCAGATTCGAAAGAATAGGTTAGTTAACGGCCGAAAGGACTAACTTCTATTGCACCGACAGGACTTTAGATACCTCTAGAAATCCAACCAAATATTCCTAAATAAACTAGTCTAATTACGCAAGTATAGGATTAGTTATTTATGTGGTAAAACCCGACATCATATCCAATCCAGAACCAAGAAGCGAAAGTTGAGGTTAGGGTTAGGGTCTGATCGCTTAGTAACCTTCACATAGTGTCCTGTAAAAATATCAAGTCGAAACAATAGGTTTAAGGCAAGTTTTAGTGTTGAACAGTACCCATTTCTCCCCGAAATGGATCTGTTTCTCCCCGAAATGACCCTCTGTCTTGGTGAAAATCGTGATAGAGTTGTCTTAAAGCTAAACTAATTGAACACTTATCCTTAGGACATTCATTTGCATCTGTTTGAGTCCATAAAACCGTAAAAATCAACCAAAAATATTTATTTGTACTTTATTTATTTGTCTTTTTAAATCATAAAACCCCAAAACAATTGTCTTGTCTAGCTTTCGTGAGAAAGTAGAGTCTGGTATTCAATTTAATCCATCCCTGTGGGTTCGACCCTAAGCTTTACCATAACGACTAGTGAGGTAAATCATAGGTATAAATTTATTTGACCTAGGTTTTAAGCCTTCATCAAATTGGCGCCGTTGCCGGGGACGGTGTTGATATTAGGGTTTATTTTAGTAACGAGAGACTAGACATTGTATCTTTCTTTTTATTATTATTATTATTATTTTTTTTTTTAAAAAAAAAAGAAAAAAAATTCCACTTGTATCACCATGTTTTATCCTTTTCAGGACCGTGAACATGAAGTGGAGAACAATTGGAGGCAACAAGGAGATCCAAAGGACACATGTATGCAACGAATATATCACCAACTCAATGTTGTTAACAACACCCTAAGGGGATCATGCGAGGAAATGTGTGAAGAATACGAGAACTTCAGCAACCTCACTGGCTTCTATGGCCCACAAGACCATCATGTGGATCATGGAAGATTCGTCTGGAGGAAAACTGAGGCAATAACCAACGTGCAAAATTCATATCGCATGGATCGAGTCAAGCATCAACTCAATGTGGTGAACAACACAATAAGGAGAGCATGTGGGGAAGGAGAACATGATGCAAAGAACTCACACGATGCATACAACTTTGGTTTGGCTAACAACTCTTGTTTTTCTTCGTATAATCATTGTTCAATGTCTCAACTCGACTCTAGGTCGACTTTCTTTTCTGAAACTTATGATTCTCCATTACCTTTGAAAATGTCAAATGATGAATCAGATTTTATGGACAAGCAAAGAAAACAAAATGAGGAAATTCTTGAAAAATTCAATTCTCTATCATTTGAGTTCACGACTCGTATCACAAAACTAGAAAAGATGTTTGAGACCATAATTCTTCAAGAAACGTGTTCCTCATATAGATCACAAGATGAGAAAATTGATAAAGTGACATTGCAAAATAATGAAGAATTAGAAAGTTTTAGTTATTTGAAAGAAATTGCAAATTGTTATGAGACTGACAGTGATGAGGACACACAATTTGAAACAAATGAAGAACAAAAGAAAATAGAAAAACCAAAAGTTGTAGCACCTCAACCTAATATCCTCCCAATTTTTATTCCACTTAGATTAACTTATATTGAAAAATCTAATGAGTTGGAATTGAAGGATCCTCCAATAGCTTCTATTGTTGATAAATTTGAGAAGAAAGAAGATGGTGGTAAACCTCTCGAAGTCGAGGCATCCGACATGACAAAAGTAAAGATCACCAAAATCGACTTGAGCTCTCAACTCGAAAAATGCTTGAAGAATCGTGATGTGATGGAAGACGACAAACCACAAATCAAGTATCACATCACAATTGAGCGAAGGAAGATGACATCCAAACAAAGAAGCGCCAAGCATATTTCAAGAGTCTTTCTCAAGTACTTTTGGGTGAATTATGATGCGTTAAATGGGCGTAAAGTGAAGATAAGATGAACATGAGAGGTGGTCAAGCTCGTGACCTAAAACAAGCGCTTCTTGGGAGGCAACCCAAGTCCTAAAATTTTTAGTTATTTATTTATTTCAATTTTCTTTCAAAAAAAAATAAAACAAAAAAACTTTCTCATGGTTGGTTTGGATTTTATTGTTGGATATGCAGATTGATTGTGGATGTCCTACTTATAACCCGCGCTAGAGCACCATGGGTCGCATATGACCCCCGCACGACCTCATGCGAGTTGTATGCCACAAGAAAACCAACTACGATGTTGTCAATTTGCTACCACGTTGCTCTCACTGCTGCCCCATGCCTAATAGTGCCGAATCATGCCAAATTTATGCCAATTATCATGCCATTCACCAATTTGGTGCGTTTCTCATTTCCCTTTTATTATTTTTTTTTTCTCTGTGATGTGCAGCACTGGGACAGTGCTTGATTCAGTTTGGGGGAGGGAAATAAGAGGAAAATGTGAAATATGAGACAAAATTGCATCTGTTTGGCCATTTTTGAAATTTTTTACTTTCATTTCGGACCGAAATGAGTCCATTTCGGACCGAAATCAGCCTCTGGAATTTTGGATGATTTTTCGAACTTTTGAATTTGATTTTTTCTGATGCATGCGTTATCACTGAGAGGTTTGTATTGATATATTATTCACTGTTTCACGCTGGTTTGAATTTTTAAAGCGATTTTAAAATTATTTCTTAAGGATAAACGTTTGTTTAGGAGATTTTAGGTTGGTTTGTGCACCAATTGATCGGATTGAATGATTGTTTGAGATGATAGGACCTGAATTTGGATGTTTAGAATTGTCAAATCTGTTTAAGTCGATTCTCACAAGTTTTTGCCGAGTGAACGATTTTGTATTTTGTAAGCTTTTGTTCAAAGAAGTTTTTATCAACTTTAAAAATTATAAGATGAGTCTAAGTTGTTCTTGAACGCTTGAATCACCAACAAGCAAACTTAAATTGACTAAATCTAAATAGTTGCTAAAATGAAGGTGCGAAGAGACTTGAATTCCAAATTAAATTGAAAACTCCACAAATATTGAAGAAATGAAAATTCTATGTTACTAGGAGCTCTGGCCCAAGTGTACCGTGGCCTTAGTCGTGTGACATAAGAATTAGATCTCCCCAGTGCGACATGTGCTGGTAGCTTATTCACAAGTCTCAATAGCGTAAAACCTTAAGTGATGTAAATCACCGCGACTCGACTTGCACAAATTCAAATTGGTGAAAACTTGAAAATTAGACTCATTATAGAATTTTTAGTTTTGATAAAACTTTCTTTGCAAATGTTTGCAACATATGGAAAAGAACGGGCATTTGAAATTGAGATTGCATATGGTTTGATGGAGTGAAGCTAGGGTCCTTGACTTGATTATGAAATTTCATGAGAACTAAGAGTTGCACAAATTGAATCAAAAAGAGAACTAAACCCTTGTCCTTGGAAATAATTTAATTGGCTTTATTTTTGACATGTGAAACTTTGAATAAACTTGATAAATAAATTTTCTTTGCATCATTGGTTTGAGACGTTTCAATTCTAAGTCTAAATATAGTCCTACCCTTTAAGCTTAGGACGTTGTTTGAGGACAAACAAAGATTTAAGTTTGGGGGAATTTGATATCTCATATTTATATGTGTTTTTTGGCCATATTTAGCACCAAAATATTACTCAAACCATTATAATTGTCTCATAAATTGTTATGTTTTCCTAGATTTTGGTACTGCCGTGGCATTTGACTTGTTTTGTAGGAACTTGGTGGAACGGACATAATAATTGCATAAAAAGGAGAATTTTGGAGAAGAAAAATGACTAAATGGATCCATAGCACTGTAGAGCTCATCCTAAGCTTTCCAACGAACTTTGAATCACCTAAATCGGAGTCCGGATGAAGAAATTATGGCCCAAATACTATCGGTGCGCTGTTCTGAAATTTTGGTCCGAAATGTACGGATTTCGGTGCGAAATGACTCCATTTCGGTGCGAAATGCACTTCTGGAAAGTGCGTTTTTGGTAATTTTCGAAGAAGGAAAGTGCAAACCGCCTCCCCTTTGCCCTAGCCGCCTCTTGGCCACCTGGGATGACTTTATATGTACGTTTCTGCCTCCAGAGAGGGGATCGAAGCCTCCATACACCAAAATCTCACCTTTCCACCTCCGTTCTCGCGCCGAAAGGCGCGGGTTTTCACCATTTTCAGCAGAGCACGACCTCACCAGCGACTTTGGAGCAATTTCTAGATGCGACAGCGGTAGAAACAATCCAACCACGGCTCTGGACATTCGGTATCTCGAGTTAGAAGCGATATTTGGTTTATTCCTTCTTTTTCTTTTGATACTTGATTTGATGGAGCTTGTATCTTATTTTTCTTGCATGTTAGGCTAGTTTATTATGTCTTAAGGGTAGTTAGTAGATTAGTTTAGTATTTTGTGATGACTTGATGGATTTATATTATGCTATGTGATTTATTTAGTTGTGAATTATTGTTTATGCTTAGTTTAATTGATTGTTTGCTTGAACGTTTACTTGTTAATGTCTGCAGCGTTAATAAGACACAAACTCGACCAAACCTTTAATTGATTAAGTATTTGAGGTAAACCCAGATTCGAAAGAATAGGTTAGTTAACGACCGAAAGGACTAACTTCTATTGCACCGACAGGACTTTAGATACCTCTAGAAATCCAACCAAATATTCCTAAATAAACTAGTCTAATTACGCAAGTATAGGATTAGTTATTTATGTGGTAAAACCCGACATCATATCCAATCCAGAACCAAGAAGCGAAAGTTGAGGTTAGGGTTAGGGTCTGGTCGCTTAGTAACCTTCACATAGTGTCCTGTAAAAATATCAAGTCGAAACAATAGGTTTAAGGCAAGTTTTAGTGTTGAACAGTACCCATTTCTCCCCGAAATGGATCTGTTTCTCCCCGAAATGACCCTCTGTCTTGGTGAAAATCGTGATAGAGTTGTCTTAAAGCTAAACTAATTGAACACTTATCCTTAGGACATTCATTTGCATCTGTTTGAGTCCATAAAACCGTAAAAATCAACCAAAAATATTTATTTGTACTTTATTTATTTGTCTTTTTAAATCATAAAACCCCAAAACAATTGTCTTGTCTAGCTTTCGTGAGAAAGTAGAGTCTGGTATTCAATTTAATCCGTCCCTGTGGGTTCGACCCTAAGCTTTACCATAACGACTAGTGAGGTAAATCATAGGTATAAATTTATTTGACCTAGGTTTTAAGCCTTCATCAGATACCATGACAAACCAAGAGAAAACTTTGAACTTAGATGAAAACAGAAATTGGTCTTTGGAATTATTCTGTATTGAATAAAATTGTATATATTACAACTAGCGCATACATCTCCTTATATAATTCTGTACATCAAATTATAGAAACAATCTTCAATACAATAAACTATTTCCTATACATGATATTTCTAAAAATAACAAATTCCTAAACATAGCGCATAAAAGCTTAACTAATCTGGCTCTACTGAATCTTTTGATTTGTGCGTATCTTGACCATCACGCACTGAATCTCCTGAGATTGCATAAACCATATCTTGACAGTATTGTCCTGATCTTCTTTGTCTGAATTCATTTTAAATTTTAATGTAATTACCAACTATCTCCTGTTAATTACATTTCCTTCAATAATGGTGTGATGCTTATTCTTATATATGGTGCCAGGAATTAGTGTGTGATATCTCTTATTTTTATACATATTTTGACCGTAATTAGCTCTTAATTATTACTCAAACCATTATAATTACCTCATGAATTGTTGTGTTTTTCTAGATTTTGGTACTGCCATGGCATTTGAATTGTTTTGCAGAAACTTGGTGGACTGGACGAAAGAATTGCATAAAAGGGAGAAATTTGCAGAAGAAAAATGATTAAATTTCATAGAATTGTAGAGCTCATCCTAAGTTTTCCAACGCTCTTCGAATCACGTGAATCGGAGTCCGGATGAAGAAATTATGGCCCAAATACTATCGGTACGTTGTGCTGCCATTTTGGACCAATATGTACGGATTTCGGTGCGAAATAGATCCATTTCGGTCCGAAATGAAATTTTGAAAAGTGTGTTTTTGGTAATTTTCAAAGAAGGAAAGTGCAAACCGCCTCCCCTCTGCCCTAGGCGCCTCCTGGCCGCCTAAGATGACTTTATATGCACATTTCTGTCTTCAGAGAAGGAATTCTACCTTCCATAGTTCAAATTTCCACCTTGCACCACCGTTCTTGCGCCGAAAGGCGTGGGATTTTCTCATTCTCAAGCAGCACACGACCTTGGCAGCAACTTGGAGTAGTTCTAGACGCGACAGCGGTAGAAGCAATCCAACCACGATTCCAAATGCTTTGCGAACATGAGTTTAATGGGATTACTTGGTTGTATCTCTTCATTTCTCTTTGCTTGATGGAGTTGGTATCTTATTTTATTTGCATGTTAGGCTAGTTTATTATGTCTTAGGGTAGTTAGTAGGTTGGTTTAGTATATTGTTATGACTTGATGATTATATTATGATATTTGTGATTTACTTGGTTGTGAATTATTTGTTTGCTTGATTGAATTGGTTAATTGCTTGAAAGTTAACTTAGTTATGATGCGCAGCATTAATAGGATATAACTCGACCAAATAATTGATTTGATTAAAGTACATGAGATAAACCAACGCTCGAAAGGATAGGTTAGTTAACTACCGAAAGGACTAACTTCTATTGCACCGACAGAACTTTAGATATCTCTAGAAATCCAAATAGGTATTCCTGAACAAACTGGTCTTAATACGCAATTATATGATTAGTTGTTTTTGTGGTAAAATCCGACATCATATCTAAACCAGAACCAAGAAGCGACAGTTGAGGTTAGGGTTAGGGTCTGGTCGCTTAGTAACCTTCGCACAATATCCAGTAAAATTGCCAAGTCAAAACAATAGATTTAAGACGAGTTTCGGACCTGACCAGTGTCCATTTCGGACCGAAATGACCATTTGTCTTGGTGAAAATCGTGGACAGAGGTGCCTTAGAGCTAAACTAATTGAACACATACCCTTAGGACATCTTCTTGCATCTGTTTGAGTCCATAAATCACCAAAAACAAACAAAAATAATTTAATTATTTGCATTTTAGATAATTGTCTTTTAAATCATAAAACCTAAAATATTGTCTTGCCTAGCTTTCGTGAGGAAGTGAAGTCCGGTATTCATTAATCCGTCCCTGTGGGTTCGACCCTAAAACTTTACCATAACGACTAGTGAAGTAAGTCTTAGAAATAAATTTATTTGATCTAAGATTTAATTCTTTCATCAGTATGTTACTCAAACCACCTATACATACAATATTTGTAATTAGCTCAGTTCACTTTGATTTAGTAGCTTTGTTTTCTTTAATTATAGTCTAATTGTGTAACGCGTGGAGGGTTTGGAGATGCAGGAGGTTAAATATTACTAGTGGGGCTCGCGCGTTGCGCGATTTATTTTTATTTATGGTAAATTTATAATTTTTTTTGGCAAAATAAGATGAGAAATTGTATAATTTTGAAGGGAGAATATAAATATGTCGCTTTTATGATTTTATTTAGATTTTATTGTGTTGTAGCATTGTATATACCAGAATTGCGATGGTGGGGTCTGTAGTGACGAAAGTCGGGGTTGTCGAGCAGATCCCGGCCTATGGATGGACCGCATTGACCATAATTCTAGTTACTGGAAAAGAATTTCCGAGATAAGTAAGGTAATAAAAATTTACTAAGATGTGTCCTCCTTAAAAGGATTATGTCAAGAGGACGATCCAACACTTACGATGACATCACATAAATGAAAGAGATGCCAATCTCAAGAATTATAAATGATCCAAAAAGTAATTACATTAGTATTTCATTGGTAATGAGAGCAAAGCAGTAGGCACACGAAGATGCCAATCTCAGGCTTGATGCCGATCACAAACACACCAACGCACCGCTGCTTAAACCAGAGATGATTAATCACCTTCATGACTTGACCACGTTATTAAGAAAAGAAATTAGTCTTATGAAACTTGATTTAAGTTCTCATTATTACTAATAGGCGTACCTTCAAATAAGAAACAACAATGTTACCACCAGTAAACAAAAGAGTTGACTCCACAGCATACACAATTTTAGTCTGTAAAGAGAAGAAAGAAAAAAGCTGCGACAATGTATTCATTGTGACATATAAAAAACAATATTATTATATGAACTGCCAATAAGAAAAATGAAAGAATGAACATAAATTATTTCGGTCATTTAGTAGAACGAAGCTTACTAAAAAAATAATAGTTAGATATACAACTTATAAACTGAAGAATACTAACTAAAGAAAAATATTTTGCCATATCATGGACTAAAAAATGTAAAAGAAAAATATTTTGCCACATCATGGACTAAAAAATGTATGCAGACTTTCAAGAGCTTTGTTAGAAACCGATACAAATGAGTTATTTATAACACATCAAAACATAATGAGTCAATTGAGTCAGATTGATTTTTTTTCTTTTTTTTTTTTTGTTTTGGGTTGCTCAAAATTTATCAGAAGACAGTCCAATTTCCATTTATTAAACAATAATATGTATTCTTTTTCCTCCTTATAGCATGAAAATAAAATGTTGTTTTAAAAAGTATATGAGATGAATTATATATGACAGGTACAGCACAACACAATTATTAGGAAGAGTGTCAGGCCAATGGAATCAGATGAACTAATGCTTAAAAAAACAGAATGCCAGAAATGTACCTTTCGCATCTTTTGTTTCTTCTTTAGATTTGTTGTCAAGCCGTACATGTAAAAAGAGCTATTAAAATCTACGGAAAGAACAAAAAAAAATGCATTTGATTTGGTAAGACTGGAAACAAAATTGCCATTATGCAGATATAGACAGAAACAATCTTTATTAGTATCTGTAAGTTTGTGTCAAATATTTTCTGATAACCAAAATGAAGCTATAAATTTCAAATAATAAAAGGCATCTAAAAACTGGAACTTAATATATGTTAATTCAGCTGCTTAAAATAAAATTAACTTACGTAAAATCATCAATGGAGCAAAATACTTTGGAAATCATGTTATAAAGACAGATGCACACTGTCAATCACATCTAAATCAGTATATTAATCAAAATAAAGTATTTTTATATAATGAAAACACAGTAGTACATGGGTAAAATTGGAAATTCAAAGAAAAAATTCGTTTGTCAACATAGAAAATCACATATTCAGTTGACTCCAAGTCAAATACTAAGGGTTATAAGTTTATAACTCATCAAAACCAGCTGAAACAATAAATTAGTTTATGCTTTAGCTTACTGGTAAATGGTAAATGACCATAGCATATAGTGACCACTCTCCAATAGAAGTTAATTGTGTACGCACATATTTTTACCAGTTGGAAACTTACCTCCATAGTGCTATTATGACAATCGACAGCAGCCTCAATCATTTGCCATCCATCTAAGTCAGACCAAAAATTGTACAATTTTGTGAGGGTATCTTGGTGAATGCAACAACTATACAATTTCAAAAAAGTATATATATACTGGTATAAAGGAAAAATTGAGGTCAGTGCTACATGAGAATATGCCAGCTTTTGTACACTGACCTAATAACATGAAACAAACATATTTGGGTTGATCATAAAATTAAAGCATCAGAATAGTTTAATAAATTAAGGAACAATTCAAAACCAATATATTGAGATTATTTCAAGAAAATACCATAACACAAAACAAAGGCCTAATTGGCTACAAACTTAAGCAGCAAGAGTTTTGTGTATACTAACCTTTATTTGTGCCCACAAAG
Source organism: Rhynchospora tenuis (assembly GCA_027725995.1). Classification (NCBI taxonomy): domain Eukaryota; kingdom Viridiplantae; phylum Streptophyta; class Magnoliopsida; order Poales; family Cyperaceae; genus Rhynchospora; species Rhynchospora tenuis. The sequence continues at coordinate 15,881,463 of CM050889.1, read as the reverse complement.
GTAAAATGTTAAGCACTACAGAAAAGAAAAAGGAAATCTTATATTAGATATTCATCTTCTGTCCTCAAGAAAGAATAAAAAAGCAAAATATATTACTGGTAGAATAAAACACATAAACAATCATTTTTTGCAAAGCTTCTAATAATATTAACTAATACTGAACCAAGAACCAACTTTTTTTATTCTTATAAATAGCCATTCAATTCAGCTACATTTTTTTTTCTTGCTGGTACAAAGATTGTCCATGAATACAAAAGACTACACAATGTAGTGCATAATACAAATGAAAGGTAATTAAACATACTTCAAATTTGAAATTGTGATTTACTCACAATATAGTACAGATCAACACAACCAATCTTAAGAAAAAAAAAATGAAATAACACAACTTTATGAAGACAAAAGGAAAGTGACTTATTATCCACTGGAGATGTCTAAGAGAGAGAGAAAAGGAGGCGGTGAGAGCTGCGATGACAAACCAAATATCAGAAACAACTTTGTTGGAGATTCTCACAAATTTCTCGATTGAGCGAGCATAGAAATGAAGCCTGATTGTCCTTTAAGAAATGAAACAAAAAAAAAAAATGAAAAAGGAAAGAAGAAAAATAACATTTCTTGCTCTGAAATTGAGAGAGGGACATAGAGTGCGCTATAAGTGGTATTCACTTGAAAGGAAAAGAACAACGCAAGGTGAGAGGCAGAGTTGGAGTAGACGAAGATCGGAGGAGAAATAGCAAACTCAGAAGAATAGAAAAAACAAAGAAAAGGAGGAGAAAGATAAAGAAATAACAAAGAAATCAAGAACCAAAATAGAAAATTCCATTTGAAAATTGGCAGAAAAAATGAAGAAAAATCGATAGAAAATAAAATAGAAGAAGAGACTAAAATGAAGCAAAATCGATAGAAGAAGAGACTAAAATGTATAAAATATTTCAATCAATAGTGAGAGAAATGGAAGAGATGGACCATAACTACTCGCGTAAAATAAGGGAGGCTGTGCGAGTTGTGTACATCACGGAAAAGACAAAGGTGCTGCGCTCAAAGCTCACAAAGCCGAGACCAGGTTGCAAATCGAGCTCCGTACGCGACCCACATGCCTCAACCTTTTTGCCTGTCCGTCGAAGGTGCTTGCGAGAGAAAGTGAGAGAGAGAGAGAGATGAGCGAAGCCGGGGGATGCGAATTCTCCAGAAGAAGAAGATCCAACGGAGGAGAAGCAACAAATCGGATGGTGATGATGCGCACGCAGAGATCGAACGGTCACGATTTGTCACTGTACTGAGCACTGCAGATATACAGGCGGGTCAAAAGGTCAAAAGATTGCGCGCGTTAATATTATAAATGATGATGATGATGATGATGTTCTCATTCCATGGAACTGATCTCAAAGTCCTATTACATTTTTTGCTTTTTTCAATTCACGCCGAGACTCTGTGCATTGAATAAGAAAAAAACATGTGTTAATTAGCTACGGAAGTATCTCCAGTGAAAACTTTGGATATGAACATGGTAAAATAGTCACCTCTATCTATTATTCAATTTGTATGTCAAACTTATCTTCTTCCTCTCCCCTTTATAAAACTGTTTACTTTAGTTCTTTCTACAACCTCCTCTTCCTCTCTTGACCTCTCCATCCCCTCCCCTTCCTTTATTATATAATTCTGGAGCACAACCATATTTGATTGCGCGCTCAGAGAAGGTGAATTTTTTGGGCGTCCGTCACTGAAGAGTGGTAGAGGCAGGAATGAGGAGGGTTCGAGGGTGGTTTTGAGTGAAGAAACTGTAGAGAGAGGGATGGACACGGACCCGATCAAAAGTGTTAGGCCCTGATCAGAATCCCTTTTTTTTAACGTGGGATTTCAATTCATTTCATTTCATTGGAAAATTCTTGATCACAATGAGCAGATTTGGTGTCATTTGGTTGGAATTCTTATGTAATTAGGTCTAACGAAATCCTATGAAATCCTACGAAATCAATTCAAATGAAATGAAATCCCGAGTAAAAATCATTTTGATCAGGGCCTTATCGTTCCTCCGAATCGGTTCGACATTGACTGGGTTCGGACGTGCGGCCGATGGACCACAGTGATTCAGGTCATCCAGCGGCACCCGATGTTATTCTAAAAAAAATAGGAGGTTCAAAGTGGATGAGCTTAATATATTGTCTTTTTTAGAAGCATTGGCAGTGGCTGCCAAAGAAGAAAAACAAAAGAACAAAAGGAAAAGGAAAAGAAAGAGCTAAACAGAGACTAAACAAGCGCCATTTCCTTAGCAGAGCTTAATATATTGTCAGTTAACATTTATACGAGTCTGGCGTCGTCAAACATTTTTTTCATTTTTTTTTCTTATAATTGACTAAAATAATTAGATTAATTAATGCTTTGAAGGATTGAACAATGTACTAATATTTTCCTTGCAACAAGAAACTCTTGGCGCTGTCAAATTTTCTAAAAAAACCAATAAACTCTAGAAATTTTTTCTTATTCATATTCAATGAATTTGCAAATAGCACGTTCTTCGCCCTTATGTCGATGTAGCTCATCGTAGATAACAAAATAAATATAGCCTTTTATTATAACTATAAAATTGTTGTATATTATTGTAAATTCATACATGGTTACAAATCAATTTGAATTTGTCATTGATGAATTGTTCATTTCGATTATTCTCATTTATTACATAAGAATAAGATACATATCTTTGTCATTTATTTGAACTAGCAAAAGGTTCCCTCAATATGCGGACAAATAAGAAAATAAAATATTGATATTATTTTTGTTTCATATTTATAACTTTACATGTTAGACAATAAAGATATGATAAAATTAATAATTTAGTATTTTTTTAAAATAAATAGCAAATTTTGTAGCAACTTAATCTTTTCTAATAAAAAGTCTGACTCGATCTAGACCACTTATTAGATCAAATTACACAAAATCAATAGTCCATAAGTGATATACGAATTGTTTAACACTCTTTTATATAACATGTTTGCTCTTTTTTATATGAATTGTTTACACCATTTTTTATGTGCATTTATGAGTAGTAAGGATATCTCTTTTCTTGCTTATAAATAGAGATTTGTAAATTTGTATGTTGTATTCAAATTCAGTATAAGAAATAATAGAAGAAAATATTTGTTTCCTTTTACTCTTTGTTTTTTTCCTTTCACTTTATTTTTAGAATCTGGTGGAGCGTCACAATTTTTGTAGTGCACCCCACGACCCGTTTGATCTTAATCAGACGGTTCATTTTTTGCGGGCCTATCAATCTAGTTACATTCACGGAGCTCCCATCATCCATCCGATCTTGATCAGACGGCCAATATTGCACTACAAAAGCCCCCACACCTTGATTTCGTTTCGTAGAAAATTTTGCGAGGTCATTGTTTTTTCGATTGTGGGGCCACGTCATTGCATATTTGCATGAAGCATGTGCCATTTTCAAATGAGGAGAATAGTACATACAAGTAGAGAAGCCGTTCTATTAAGATGCGTATGGGAGATGCATGAACATGATTAAGGTGGCACGGCTAAGAAGCTCACAAATTAAGCCATTGTTATGGTATATATAATTATCTTATATTTCACAAAACTTATTTGAACTGATTTAAGAAAATATTATTTGGATTAGAAAAACAATCGTAAACCAATCCCTTTCCCGTCTTATTACAAACATTTTTTATATGTAATTCACACAATCTAACGAGCTAACAATTATAACCCTTCGTGAAGCATGATGTAAAAGTCAAGCTAAGATTCTCGTTCTTGGTTGATTTCATATAAAAAGGAGGCAGTTTTTTAAAACCTGGACCATAATCAGCTGATTTAAACGATTTCTAATGTTTCTTCATTCATGAGTATTGGTTTTTCAAAGAGAATGAATCAATTAATTCAATCCCTCTGAACAGAGATTAGATATGTTTGCTGATCAGTGTAGACTATCGACCTTTATCAAATTGACACTAGCTACATTTTTTACATCACATAGAATCACATATTTAATTTATCTTTGTTTAGTTCTTAACGATTTCTATATTGCATGCGTTATTGATTGTGCATTCGTCATCTCAGTTAAATCTCATGAAAGTAGTTCTATTAACATATATAGATCAGGACTAGTAGTCGGTTATGAGGAAGGGGAAAAAGAAAAAAAAGAATCCTAATGTTAGGTTCAGTACTATACAGCACAAGGTGAAGGTACTGATAGTATTATTATTTCTGTTATTATGATGGTACTCGTATCGCATAAAAAACTGTCAGCTTATGAATGTAGTTTCATTTTGATTCCTTCAGTGAAGAAGTGGAGTGAAGGATAGAGCCCTCCTTTTATTTTATCTATTTATTTTTTTTCTGAAACCAACCTGATCCCTCCTATCTATCGATCCTGCACTGGCTCAAAAATGCAAGAAACATATAAAAGAAAAACATATACCTAGTGAATATAAATTTTACCTATCACTAAATATTGCCAGCAGGCAAGCCATAAAAATTAAAAGATTACTATTCTGATACCAGAGGTGTACGATTCTGAGTAGTTAAAAAATCTCTCTCATTTACCACATACCTTACAGGACATACACTATTTTCACCAAACCTGCCAGTACCAATAATACTATACAAATTTTCCCAGTTGCAAAGTCATCTCGCTTTTCTAAGTTTTTCGTCCAGTGCAACAGAGCTGACAGCTATGTGTCGACTTGTAAGGTGTATTGAATTCACATTTTCCGCAATCTATCTATCTATATCTATCTTCTATCTATCTTCTATAATCTATATCTATCTATCTATATCTATATCTATATCTATATCTATAATAAATACTCCAAATTGGGATACATTTTCTACAGTAACCATGCTTATGTCAGCATGATGTCATTATTTATTTATTTATTTATTTTGGTGGCTTTGAGACCTATGATACATATATTTATAATACGAACATTGTTTAGTTGGTCCACAGAAGATATATCATATCTGCATTTCATACTTCCATACAAGACATAATTAAAACATAAAAGTAATTTTGTTCACAGAGATAAAAAATTGCAACATTATCATGCCGTCTTTTTTTTTTTTAAATTTATCATAATAAGTTAACTAAAGTTGACAATAGTTTTTTACAAGCAATATGAAAATTCGTTAAATATTTGGTTGTTTGTTATCTTTCCTAAATTCAACTTTTCATTAAACTATATATGTATGCTCTCATATTATAATAAATTCAATGATATTGATTTTTTATTTTTCAATTTTTAAAATATTTTACATTGTTTGACATATTGAAACTTTCACAAATTTGCAATTTAGCTTTTTCATTTTGTGAGAGTTTTCTAAATTAATTTTTTGCATAAAATTTTATGAATGCTCTAATGATTCAATTTTTTTATATTTTGAGTGTTAAAAATATTTTGTACAATTTTTAAGATCGATTAATAAAAATATTTTATAAATTCAAATCATCAAAACACAAAATATCATTCAATCGATTAATTTAATTTTTACATTTTTATGGTTTGAATTTATAAAAAAAATTTCTATACATCATTTATTTATTTTTACCTTTTGTTACATTCCATAGGTTTCATTATATTGAAAAAAATAAAATATGTAATATAAATAGAGCAACCTATGGTTCATCATGATGCTTAGAAATTAGATATGTTTGTGCATCATGATTTTATTTGTGGTATTATTTTAGAATGATATATCTAAAATATATACGGTATGTACAAATACGACACGGCATGATACAAGTTATAACAAGACATAAACACAAATTGTCTAGACACGCATGAAACGATACAAAAAACACAACAAATTTATAAGGAGAGTTGAAATAGTAAATTTTAGGAAGTAAACATAAAATTCTTATATCGTATATTTTTTCAAGGATAATTTTATAAATATAAATATATAACTATATTTCATAAAAAGTAAATATGTCCAAACACGATATGACATGACACCTCTAAGAAAAATATGACACGACATGGCATGAGGCACGAGGCATATAGTGTTCTTAGGTGTACGTATTCAACTATTACGATTTAGATAAGATATGATATGACACATGAAATTTCTTAACACGGCACAACATGACACGCCACGAGTACATAACATGACATGACACATGATCTGAACACAATATGTTTGATACAGCACTACACGACATAGCATTTATTTAGAACTCTATTTACAGCTATGTCTGATCCTCTTTATTATACAAGCTATTGTCATGACTTATCTCGGATTAAGGAAAATGTTCCCAAAAAAAAAAGGGACCACTATTTGTGAACTTTCATATATATGGAGCTATATAAAACAGGATACTCAAGAAATTTTATTAAAAGCCATTTTATAAAAGGGTGCACTGCGGCAATTAATTGTCATGGCCCAAGAATTTCAGCATCATAAATTTAATGTAATAATAATTTTCAGTATCATAAATTTAATATAATGAATGCGCTGGTGTATTTACATAATAATAATATAAAATAGAGGCTTATAATATATATATGCGCTTGTCAATGAAAACAATTCCAATTCCAATATGATTAATCAAATAAGTACTTTTTATTTTTTATCTTACTTAAATGTATTTAACACTTATTAATTTTTTTTACGTTGCGTGATATATGCTAAAGACATTTGATTTACTCCTAAATTTGTTGGTCATAACCTTCTATTTTTGCACTTCCGATTTTTTGTATGCCCAATTTAAACTTTATAAAGCATAGTATATTATATATATATTGGAAAGTAGAATAAAGTGTCGGCCAGAATTACATATTTTTCCAAAAAGGAAACATGTTTTGGCTGTCCATCGGTTATTTTTATTTTTTTCTGTCGGTAATCTAAATTTGCAAAGTTTCTAGAATAACACACCCTCCCCCAGTCCCCCCGGCCTATATATAATGGTCGGCATGTTTCGTCAGATCATTCTCATCTCTACTCCACGCTCTGTCTCTCTACTCTCTCTCTCTCCCTCAAAGCATCCGACTGCATCAACCTCTTCTCACCATAAATTAAGAAGGTATGTGCTAATCACAATCCATAGAATAACCAATTTGTTGAAACAGTGGATACAATTAACTTATAAGAAACCAAAATACATTAGAATTTATATATCCATTGTAATTAACTTCTATGTTGATAACAAAGTAAAACGAAAAGAATCCTTTAGATAAAATACCAAAAATTGAAAGCAAGTAATATCTTGAATAAAATTTTTTCATACAATCATGATTTAATTGCCCTTTTCTGTTTTTCCTCCTTTTAATTAAGTTTCGTGGAATAACAGAACAAAAATCAAATGGGAAGAAGAAAGATTTCGATTACAAAGCTGGAGCCAGAAGCTCTACGGAATAACACATATAAAAAGCGATCATCTGGCATCTTGAAGAAAGTAAAGGAGATTTCTGTTTTAAGCGATAGTAAGGTGATGCTGCTTATTCGTTCACCCAAGGGGAAATATGATCTCGCTCTCGGAGAGAATAAGTATCGACTTCTCTTCATTTTTAACTTGGTTTATTTTTTGTATTGATGCATCCCTTTGTTTTTCCGTCAAATTGTTTAATGCTTTTGATGCAAAAAGTTAGAATTAGCATGTACTCAATGCTACCAACTTAAGTTCGTACTGCATGTTACGGATGTTCTTAAAAGTGATCAAAATTTCAGTAATACATTATACATGACTAGGTGCAGTTACATAACTCATTGGTAATTCAAGCCACCTAATACATTCACTTTTCATTTAATAATTATTTTTTTTCCTTGATTTTGTCAGCACCTTTGATGATATTATTCGGCAGTTTTTATCCGAAAGCAAAGAAAATCGAAACAAATCGTAAGTTTTTTTGTCAAATCTTCACTTATATTTATCCCTTTCTCAAGTATATATATTACAGTGTTGGATACCAGTACTGTTCTGGTCATCAGAGTATACATACAGAGAACATATGGCTTTGTACTAGATATATACGAATAAACCCCTCCAGGACCTTGCTGGATTGATCTGGCTTTGTTTAGTTTTTGAGGGCCAGGTGGAACTGATCTGATCTGACTTTAATTTATTAGACCCATGGTTTTCATAATTTCAAATTAAGTTTGATCTTGACAAACTTAATTATCTGATTGTGCAATTTAGTGTAAATAAGATGAAACAAAGGAGCTAATACTAGATTAGTACCATTGTCATCTGGTTCCATGTCTTTTCATGGAAGCTATATTTTTTGGCAATTTTTCATTAGTGCTTACCTTCACCTAAATTCTTTTCTAACGATAAGCTGTACTCTGTTTTCAATTAACAGATGGAAGCGCAGCATGGAAGTAAGATCATGGACTAACTTATTTTATATTGTGAAATAAATTTATATTATCCCTCATCTTAATTTTAAATAATTTATTTTTATGTGTTTTACTGCACACCGCTTTGTTTCTTTTTGGACTTGTGACCTCAACTATGTTTTTTTCTATTATATTTAGCATAATCGGCATCTTTTTATATTAGGCTAGAATGGCACATTCATTAGTGTACCAAATGTGGGACTCTAATTATAGGCACTTTTCATAAAATGATTTTGAGCACTCTGTTTTGTGATGGTAAACAAAATTCAAAATTCATAAAAGTTACTTTAATCTTCAAATGGCAAGCCATATAAAGACGAATTAGGAAAGAAAAAGAAAAAGGAAAACATGACAAAAATTGTTCCGGTTTACAAACTTTAATGGTAACCCTCACATAATAATGTTGTTTGGTTTAACAGGACCTCGAGAAAGCATTTAGAGCGGACGAGCACAGTTATAGTGCACTGATGGATCTTGGGTATGATATATTTCTTTAATCTTTCTTTCAAATTTTAAATGCAAATTGAACTTGTTAAAATTAAAAATTACTTACATATCGACTATTTATCAATAAAGGACTAGATTACTGAATAAATTAACCAATTACTAGTAACATTAGGGCAGGATACTTTACTATGCTATTAGCTATCTTGATGATAAGAAGTAATCATGTTATTGTTCAAAAAATGATGTTACTTATTATATTTTCTTGGTGCAGTATGCTGTCTACAGAGAGACAAGGCTCTCAGGTGGAGCTTGAGTCTGTCAAAGAACAAATATCAAAAACAGAGAGTCGACTGGGTGCTCTGCGGTAATATAGATCTAGTTGTTACTAAATAATTAAACGTTGTTTTTCTTAAAATTTTCCTTCTCAACTGGGGAATTTTGTCGCCCATGATAATGTATCATTTTGGTGCTGACCTTATGGTAAAATTGGATGGTCTAGATCAGGCCAAAAAAATTCTAATTTCATGCAACATACCAAGATAATTCTAATTGCAATTATTTAAAATTCGAGCACTTATTATATATAAATCTTCACCCACGTTTTCTTTCACCTTTTTTCTAAGCTTGTATAGTGCAATTGCAGGAATATCAATAAAATTGATGAAATTGGTAACATTGATGAACTCTCAGCGATGAAAAAATTCATCGTGGAATTATTAGTTAAAAATGAACAAGAAAAGGTAAGTAGTCTGCTTTACAGAACTTTTTATTTCTTTTCCCCTTTCTCATTACATATCAAAAGAAGGTAGAAGTTAAATGTAAGAGCAGAGTTTACAAACCTCAATTATATAAAGAAATAATTTGGGGGATTAGGTATGCAATTATCTTGTTCAATTTGATAATTAACTTCAGGCAAGGATTATTACATCACTCTAAAACCGATTAAATACAGAGCCTATACTGTATCCATGTCTAAAATTAAAATCGCACTTGCACTTCTGATAGCTTTTTTTTTATTTTCTTTCTAGGAACGTTTCATAGAGAAACAGAGGTATGGGTTTCATAATTTCCAGAATCCAAATTTAAGATGCCCTCCGATCACTGCAGCAGCAGATCCACCCAATCAATACACACGTGCTATGGATCAACAATCGGCATGGGTGTCAACTTTCATACCTCCACACCAGGGGTTAGAAAACAATTAACAATAGCTTATGGTTTTTTTCTTTATTTTAAGATTTGGACATACATATAACATATGGCAAAAACCCAACTTGTACAATACAATGTATATCAAAGTATGAAGGAAGTAACATTAATAAAACAAAAAAGTGAAAAAATATATTGCTAATTGTAAAAATGTCATTGATTCTTAGCTGTATCGTTAAGTAGTGAAGGTTGCTATTACAGAATTGCAATTAATTGTTATGGGGATTTTGCTGAATGTGCAGGGTGAATTCAGGGTACTCTGGAAGCATGGGAACACCAATGACACGTTATCCTTGCAATTCAGGGAAGCAAAAAATACTATCAATGCCAGCTCCCGCTACTTCATCATATGAGAGGTTAGATAACAAAATACTTACATATATTAAGGATAAAATTAAGTACAATATATGAAACATTAGGAGAATAAAGGGTAAAATTGCAAAATTGTTACTGGTTCATACATCTGATGTGAAGAATCTTTTTCTTTCTTTTTTTTTTATTGAATAAAGTAGCATGACCAGTTTCATTCACAACATCAACACCAAGTAGGTACCGGATTTTCATTATAATTAATTATGTTTTCATGATGGGTTTCAAGGGGCTCCACAAGCAAGGCAGTGCCGATGCAAACTCATCCTTCCAGTGAAGGGATAGATCAGACGGCAAGAGTGGCACCAAATCCCTGCACGTTTCAGGACCAACAAGAATTACCGCCTGAACTTGCTCGTCTATGGTTAGACAACAAAACCAGCTTTTGCCTCTAGCTTTATTATTTATAAACTCGAACTCATGCACATACTGGATTCACAATATCTGAACACCATGTTTTGATGTTGTACAGGGAGCTGGCAAGCAAATCTACAATACCATTGTGAAGGAACTCAGGAAATGGAGGAGTCCAGTCAGGACAGTAATGGACGAGCTATAGAAGTTTACTTAGCATTAATGATTCTGTTTTGTATTAATGATTCAGTTAGTTAGATCTGGAGTTAGTTACAGGAGATAGCGCACTGCTCTCTATATAAAGCAGCTGATGTATTCTTGTAAAAACACTTTTTGAAAGAGATTGAATAAAATTTCAGATCTATCCTGCTTCTTCAACTCTATCATGGTGTCTAGAGCCAAAAATTGAGCAAACGCTCTCCTTCTGATCCAATTTCTCTTTTCAAAAATGCCTCCTGTGCATTCGTCTTCTCTATCGACCACACGGTCTGATCAGCCCACTCAATTCTCCCATCAAATTCACACAGTTTTGAATCAAGAAAACTATCTTCTTTGGAAGTCACAAGTTCTTCCAGTTCTTCGTGGCCATGGTTTATCTGGTTACATCGATGGATCCACATTGAAGCCAGATGAAACTCTTACTGGTGCAAATGGAGCTACTTCGACTAATCCTGAGTTTCTCAAATGGCAACAGCAGGATCAATTGATTCTTGATCCTATTGGGATAATTTTCTATATATATATATATATATATATATATATATACAACTCTAAAATAAATTATAGTTCCTATATTTTACCTTATATATGGATTCGTTAAATTGTGAACCCCAAAGCTCTGTTATACTATGAACAGTTCCTAGAAAAAAATAAAGAAAATGCATATCAGAAGTGTAAATTCAGTTGTACACATGGATACAGTATATGCTCAGTATTTCCATCGGTTTCAATGTGATGCAATAATCCTGTCCTGAAATTGATTTTCCAATTAAACACCATAATTGTATACCGAATTCCCCTAATTATTTCAGTATGTAATTGAGGTTTGTTAACGTTGTGCTTATTTAACTTGTAGTTTCTATTCATATGTAATGAGAAAGGAGAAAAAAATATATATATAAATTCGCTAAAAGCAGATTGCTTACCTTTTCTTTTTCATTTTTAACTAATAATTCCAGGATCAATTTTTTCGTTGCTGTAAGTTCATCAATGCTATCCATTTTATCAATTTCATTGATATTTCTGAAATTGTACAATACAAGCTTAATTAGAGGGACAATTTTGCCTAACATGGAATTGATTCGTCAGACCTTCTCAGTTTGGGAGACTTCAAATTTCTCTGCTTGACACGCTCTTTAGACTTTTCTTGTTTTAATTTTTATTTTTTATTTTTTCCTCTTTTTTTAGCCGCTGGCTAAAAATTTTTTGTATTGACTTTTTTTTAGTTTAATGGAAAGGTGGGGGCTTGGACCCCCATTTTTGTTTCAAAAAAAAAAGCTTAATTAGAAAAAAGGTGAAAGAAAACATGGGAGAACATTTATAATAAATAATAGAATTTTAAATAATTGCAGATGTGTCATTGTTAATGTATCAATTTTGGTATGTCTCATGCCGTTATATAATTGTAATGAAAAGCATTCAATCAAAGACGAAATGGCTCAGAGGCAACTTGGTATATTGGGGATTTTTTTTTTTTTTGTCTGATTTGGACTATCCGATTTTACCATAAGGTCAACACCAAAAATGATACATATATCGAGAAAATCCTTAGTCGAGAAGGGGAAAAAAAAAAAAGGAAAGCAATGTTTTATGATTTGTAGGGTTACCGGAGCGAAGGAGAGCCTCGGCGCGTCTAGAGAAGTTGCTGTTGAAACAGATAGAGAAGATCGGACGGATTGGATGCAGTGCGCTGGTTAGCGTCCAGATACGCGTAAAAAAAACACGCAGATTATATTAGTCTTAGATTATCATTATTATTATTTGAGAACAAGCAGGTGTAAAATAAACCCTGCCATACATCCAAACTCAACAGTGCAAAGCCCGTGACAGAAGGCTTTTTATTACTAATTAATCGTCTCTTGTATTACAGTTTAGTAATTATATGTATTACGTGTACAAATCGAGAAGTCTCAGCGCATGTCAAGCTAGTAATGCTGAAGTTAAGTTTTCTAGAATGATTATTATGAAATGAAGAGAGCATTTTCATTTGTTTCACAAGATATTATTCGGTGAGCAGCACGCAATTGACACAAAGGCATGCTATTAGTGCGGAAATAATTACAATTGGAAAAATCATGTGTTTTTCTCTTTAGTTCATCAGTTCCATCATATGACTCTAGTGTAGGTTAGAAATGAATTTGTAGCTACTTTTAGTGGACGCTTATTTTATATAGAGAAAATAGGAAGATGTTTATTGTCATTAACTGGCTGCAGTCTATATATATTCATATTAAAATTTAAATGAATCATGATCAAAGTTGAACTAGTAGAAAATAATCCCAATATGATGGTGGAGAAGACTGAAATAATATAATCTAAAATATAGTTGTGGAATAACAGAACAAAAATCAAACAATGGGAAGGAAGAAAATTGTGATTGAAAAGCTGGAGCCGGACAATCTAAGTGGAATCAAGAAGAAAGTAAAGGAGATATCAGTTTTAAGTGATAGTAAGGTTATGCTGCTCATTCGTACACCCAATGGGGAATACGATCTCGCCTCGGAGAACATAAGTATTAACTTCTCTTAATTTTTAATTTGGTTTATTTTTTGTATTGATGCCTTTGTTCTTCCGTCAAATATTTTTACGCTTTTTATGAAAAAGTTAGAATCAGCATGTGCTCAATACTACCAACTTAAGTTTACTGCTTGTTTTGGATGTTCTTAAAAGTGATCAAAATTTCAGTAATACATGACTAGGTGGAGATACATAACACTGTAATTCAAGCCACCTAATTTATTTTTTTAAAGATCAGCAGTCATCCTTAAATTTCAGTTGTCAGCTTGTCATATATATGCACTTTTCATTTAATTATAATTTTTTTGCTTGATTTTGTCAGCACCTTTGACGAAATTGTTCAGACATTTTTATCCGAAAGCCAAGAAAAGCGAAACAAATCGTAAGTTTTTTTGGTCAAATCTTCACTTATATTTATCCCTTTCTCAAGTATATATATTACAATGGTGAATACCAGTACTGTTCTGGTCATCAGAGTGTACATACAGAGAACATATGGCTTTGTACTAGATATATACGAATATATATACCCCTGCAGGACCCAGCTGGACTGATCTGGCTTTATTTATTTTCTTGAGGGCCAGGTGGAACTGATCTGATATGACTTCATTAGTCCCATGCTTTTCATAATTTCAAATTAAGTTTGATCTTCACAAACTTAATTCCTCTGATTGTGCAATTTAGTGTAAATAAGATGAAACAAAGAAGCTAGTACTAGATTAGTACCATTGTGATCTGGTTCCATGCCTTTCATGGCAGCTATATATTTTTGCAATTGTTCACTAGTGCTTACCTTCACCTAAATTCTTTTCTAACGATAAGCTGTACTCTGTTTTCAATTTACAGATGGAAGCGCAGCATGGAAGTAAGATCATGGACTAACTTATTTTATATTGTGAAATAAATTTATATTATCCGTCATCTTAATTTTAAATAATTTACTTTCATGTGTTTTACAGTACACCGCTCTTGATGCTTTTTGGACTTATAACCTCAACTTTTTTTTTTATTATATTTAGCATAATCAGCATCTTTTTATATTAGGCTAGAATGGCTCATTCATTAGTGTACCAAATGAGGGACTCTAATTATAGCCACGTTTCATAAAACTAGCAGTAGTGCCCACCCAATGTGTGGGCGAACTTTAATATGCGATATGTGAAAAAGAAAATCTTATTTGACACAGATATGTTGTCCATTTTCAATATGAAATATTTAAGGTTAACGTTGTCTTGATCGACGCTGAAGCAGTAGTGTTCACCGGTTTAAACAAATAGAATCACTTAAGTAGACATGTGAAATAGTCGAAAACAAAATAATTCGACGAAAAAAAATTTCTCAATAAAAAGTTTCACATAAATGTATATTGTCCCAAAAAAAATAATATAATATGACAATATTTTGAATCGCTCTTGCTCCCCAGTTGTAATGAACAATGGTGGAGAGAATTGCCTGAGAAGCAATGTAATCTGTTGGATGGAATTAATAGATATTTATGAATGCACATTTAATATGATTGATGACGTATAAGTAACAAAATTATATCTATTATTATTAAATAGGTATGCAGCAACACCATTTTCTCCTTGTCTCCGCATAATATTTCCATTATTATCTCCAAATTGAATACTATTGAAAATTACAAAAAAAAAAAAAAACAAAAACAAAAACAAAAATTGAGTGAGTGAGGGATCTGCGTTTAGTCGTTTATAGAAAGGAAATATATGGGATAGGATATGTAAAAGTGCAATGAAACCAATGATTTGTCAAAAATATTAAACAATTATTCTCTATTGTTACAAGTTTTTTTTTATCCCTTTTTGTAATTTTTGTTTATTTTTCCTAATTTGAGTTATTTGTTAATTACATGTCATAGCAACAAGTTATACTAAGTAGTGCACAATTTGTAATTACCACACAAACAAAATTTAGATCTTTTAGAATTCCTTCCAAGTACTACACAGTTTGCCTTATGATTTTCATAATATATTGAAAGATATTCAATTTAACTCCTCGACCCCACAACAACCCCACCACCTTCAAAATGAAATCATGTACTCATGTATCCCAACTTTACCATCCTTACCGGAACAATCTAATCAATCTGATTAAATTAAATACAGGAAATTGCATATCAAGTACAGTGACCAAAAAAAAAAATCTCAAAACTGACAAAACTAAAATTTAGATTTCTTATTGCTCTTCAGAAATAAAAATAACATTTCAAGAAAAAAAAATCATAAAATGGACACCTAAAAAAATCCTGTAAGTTTGCAGTTAGGATAGCTTTCTAGCTTGTCCCTTGCATTCCATGGTTATTTAATAGGGTGCAATTTCGCCACCAAATCTAAAATTTCCACCATACATATTTTTGTTCTTCAAGTGGCTGAATAATTATAAGAGTAAAAAAGAAGAAATTATTGGAAGCTTTATGAAGATATGAAAAAAAAAAATTCTTGATGGTACATATACCCATAAGAATAGAGTGATTTTACTGGAAGACCATGACATACATTTATACCAACGAAATATGTTAAATTTTTCACATTTTAGTTTCCTTGTAATTTTAAGAAAAAATATTGGAACAGGTGAGCTGACTGATTATTCTTCAAGGTAACTCATAATTTGAATGGAAGTGGAACTTCAAGTGAACATGTATTTTCATTTCCATGTATTAAGGTGCCTCAAATATGGAATCAATATATATAATTTGGTCAAACTTTTACCACATATCTTGGTCAGATGTTAAATGCACACAGTAATGACAGGACCCATTGGATAGATCTCCAAAATCAATTCGACTAAAAGAAAGGAATAATTATAATATAAAATATTATAATAACACTTTCTCTATGATTAACTAATACATAAGAACGTCATCAATTATGATAGAAAGACAACAACATTATAGACCTGATGCAAACCATTGAAAGCTCATGCAAAAGGGATTTCCATGATCACTGAAAACATTGGTATATATGCCTTAAACACAGCTACCTTCCCCTCAATTTAAATGAGATAGAAAATCGTCTACAAACCTTGGTGTTCTGTGCAATTTACTGCTGGTATCAGATACATGTTGCCTCTACATAATGTAAGGATTTCTGAAATTTCAAGAAACTGTAAGATGAAAGCAAGCACAAAAACAACATTAGATATTTTTTATATTTTTTCCATCCAATGATTCTTATAAAATCATTTCAGTGCAGCTTGAATTGTGTTAACATTAAAATTGGCATAGGAGCAGTGAACTTAACATTCTACACAACTTTTTATGTTATCTAAAATTGGACCTCAAAATACAAACAATAAAGGTACTTACTGAATATCATGCCTTTTGATCTGAAATTACTCGATGAAAGGTTGACTTGTAAAAACAAGCACATTAACCAAGGCAACTATTTTTTTTTAAATAGCATTCAATATTTATTTCTGTTCTTCTATTTTATTGAAAAGAAGGAAACAAAAGAACTATGCGATTCACCTGAAAATGCAGTTGCTCCATCGTTCAAGGATGTCTCCTAAATTAACAATAAATCCACTGCAATAATTTAAAATTTGAAACTTTTTAAATTTAACTTTTAAAAACAAAAATATTTGATCCAAAATTTCCAAGTATCATGGCACTGTTTTGACAAATTGGTATCGCACTGTTGCCAGATTTAGTACTGACAGAGCTTTTGCCCAAACTATCTAGTTTTGTGTAGCTTTTGCTCGAATATAGACTCAATACACAGTTGATCTGAACTGAAATCAGTATACAATAAGTATCGACACCAATAATACCTCAGTAATACTCTGATAAACAACAAACATGGGACTAAGATTACTTACTTGAGGTACAACATTTTTGTCCTTGCATATCTGTTAGAACCAAATTAAATAAGTTATAGTTCAAGGGTAACTTTTTGATCGTTTTCTTCTTTTCTTTTTCCTAAGATTACTTACTCGAACACCTACGACATAATCAGAAGCCAAGGGCGTTATAAGGCCATAATTTGAGTGTGCGCCAGCTCCATTCTCACCTTTTGAGGGATTAGAAGCTCTAACTGCTAAGATTTAAGAAATATTTTCATTTTCAAAATAATAGGTAGAGCTTTAAAAAATTGGCGAGACATACCTGTTCTGTCCCAAAGTGCAAAATCGGAGGAAATCACCAAGATCAACAGGAGGAGAGCACCTCCTCCGCCAGAGGCCATTCAAAATCGGAGGAAATCACCAAGATCAACAGGAGCGAAGGTGAGAATACGCAAGGAGAGAATCCGCAGCCTGATTTTTTGTGAAAACTTCCGACTTCGATGGGAGCAGAGAGAACGGAGGGGAGATGCTTTCCTTAGAGAGAACGGAGAGGGAGAGATGTTTCTTAATTAGGGAGCGCTTAAAATAAATAAATGTCGAAAAAAAATTCAGGAATTTAACACGGAAGCAGGGATCGAACTTTCGTATCGCAACGTACCATTTTGTTTAAGAACCATTCCAGCAACTCACCAACTTCAGATTAATTGCTAGCTGTTTATCTGATATCTAGATCTGGACCATAGATCAAATTAAATTAACAAAATCAATGACTCATATTTGATGTTAGGGATTGAATACAACCTTTATCTAGTTTTTCTTACAAGGTTTGTTAGGTGCATTTATAAGTAGTAGAAATGATTTTGAGCACTCTGTTTTGTAATGGTAAACAAAATTCATTAAAGTTTCAAATGGCAAGCCATATAAAAACGAATTAGGAAAGAAAAAGAAAAAGGAAAACATGACAAAAAATTTTCTGGTTAACAAAGTTTAATGGTAACCCTCACATAATAATGTTGTTTGGTTTAACAGGACCTGGATAAAGCACATAGAGGGGACGAGCACAGTTATAAAGCCCTGATGAATCTTGGGTATAATTTTTTTTTTTTTAATCTTTCTTTCAAATTTTAAAATTTAATACTATCTTGCACTGAATTTGTTCAAACTAAAACCTAATTACATGTTGACAGTTTAACATTAAAGGAACAGATGACAAAATAGATTATCAAATTTGTAACAAAAGAGTAGCATACTTCGCTGTGCTATTATCTACCTTGACGATGATAAGGAATAATCATGTTATATATTTACTGTTCAACAAATGATGTTTGTGTTACTTATTGTACTTTCTTGGTGCAGTACTTTATCTACAGAGAAGAAGCAAGGCTCACAGATGGAGGAGCTCAAGTCTGTCAAAGAAAAGATATCAGAAATAGAGCCGACTGGGTCTTCTACGGTAATATAGATCTAATACTTACTAAATCATAAAACATTGTTTTCCATTTTTTTTCCCTTCTCTATTAAGGATATTCATGATATGTATCATTTTTGGTGTTGACCTTATAGTGAAATCTGATAGTCCAAATCACACACAAAAAAAAAAAAATCCCCAATATACCAAGCTGTGCGATTATTGATGCATTAACAATGACACATCTCTGCAATTATTTAAAATTAGGGAAATTCTAATGTGGACACCAAAAATTTAGACCGTTCATTTAATACCAATCGAACGGTCGGGATAGTATCTCAACTTCCGCACATCCGATTATCTCCATTTTATCGCCGTTAATTTGAACAGCAATCTTTTTGCGGAAGGTAAAATTGTCCATACAATTTTGCCTTCTTTCTTTGCTCCCATTTCCCCTGCTCTTCGCCTCAAACCCTCTCACCCAAAATCCTTACTTCCTCTCTCTCCAATTCTAATTCCAGTTCCAAGCGGTGCCCATCTCTCCAATTCCGATTGTCACCGATTTCGACATACCCACCTTATCCTGTCTCGACTCCTCTCCTCTCCTCTCCTTGGTCTCTTTCCCCCTACTAGCAACAGTCCCCCTCCTCTTTCTCCAACTACCAGAAATGAAAATGTAGACGGAGATGGAGGTAGAAATAGAAACAAAATAGAAAAAAACTAGCGAGAGACGACAAGAGAACATCATCTCCGTCTGAATCCGAGTTGGAATTCGAAGCCACTATTTTCCCGGACCCTATTGTGCTCACCTCCGCCTTCAGAGTCGGAGAAGGAGTCGGGGGTAAGGCTTCATTAATTATGCGTTATTTTCATTTTCTCTTTTGCGTTGCTTTTTTCTTCTATTTTATTTTCACTTTTAATAGAAGCAAGGATGCTATTGTTTGCTAATCTCCTTATATCTCGGTACCAATTGGTACAAAATTTTGATATTTTCTAGTCACAGCGAGGGCTCTATTTATTTTTGTAGTATGGTCGTTGTTTTTATTTTGTATCTCATATAGTTCTATCTGAAAATTTGCCTGCTTTGGTACATTTAATTTGCAAGAACATTTACGGTGTTGATAAACATAAAATTTTCATTTATGAAAGCGGCAAGCATTTAGGGTTTAGCTGCTTTACGACTAGCAGATGATAATATTCTTCAATTTGATTACATCTCATATGCTTCTGTTCCTTAATACTGCTTAAAATTAGTTTTCATGATACAATTTAGTGTATGTGATACTGATACATAGTACTTCGCCTTATTGGAGAAACATGTCAACTCTTTCGTCAGGTTAATATTGTGGTTCTTAATGTAACTTATATTGGTAATCTGAATTGATATTTTATCCATATTTTGCAGGATGGCACTGCTGCCTCTTCTGAAGTGCTGGACCATATGAGGCCAGAGACGATATATTTGGATCACAAAGAGACTGAAAATTGCAGGTGAGATTGCGCCAAATTTACTCACTATTTATTGAAAATTAATTTAATAGTAATAACACAATGTGCATAGTAATAACACAATGTGCATAGTAAATTAATTTACTCTGAATGACAAAGCAATTGTTTTGTATTGCTGGTTTGTTATAGCTTGCTTTCCTCAATGTATAGTTCCGTGAATAGGATAGATGTGAGGGTTCCTTTGTAAAAATTTCAGTTGAATCTGATTATGTTCTCATTTAGTAAAAGACAAAAGTTTATTACATAGAAACACAATATGATAAATAAGATAAAGGGTTTCTTGCTTTCATCAGATTCTCTTGATAATTTGATCGGTTAGCCTGTAGGCAAGTCTTGGTTAATATATAGGTCATGCTTTTTTTTCTACATGCTAGCAGTAATGTAAAAAAAAAAATGAAGGTGCTCTTGGTAATATTACATGAGCCTTGTCAGAAGGTCCTATTTGTAAGTATAGCACCATCATTCAAGTGCAACGGAGGTCTAGTACAAAGTTAGGCTAAATAATTGATAACCAGTTGTGTCAAGTTTGTTGTAAACTAGTATGATTGATCTGATGTTTATGTGAAGTTAGATACCATGAGGTGTCATCAAGGTTCACTGCTTGCAAAACAACTGTGTTTTACCTCTCTTAATATCCTTTTATGTTTGCTATGTGCTGGAGTACAAAATTAGATACTTGATCATGCTTTTGTTAACTAAATTAGTATGGTGTACAAACTTATATACTTGACCCTGAGAAAAATGAATTGTGTTACTTGTTGCCTCAATTCTTTGTTGTCTTTATGACTTTATGGTCCAATGGAAAGTTGCAAACCAATCTCTTATTTATCGTATAGATGGTAATTAAATTTGTTAATTATTGTTGTACAAAAGACAATTTATCTTCTAGATTGTAATTAATAAAACGTGGCCACTATTTGCAAACAGATACACAGAAATTAAAAGGTCAGGTTTCTTTTCATATTAAACGTGGCCACCAATTTTCATATTGTTGGATATGGAAAGATATGAATTGGATTTCGAAATTCCATTAGAACAGATACACAAGATATATAACGAGGGAAATTAAAAAAAGGTCTGGTTTCTTTTCATAAAGAAAATGAATGCATGAAAATGTTACCTCTGATTTATTTTGCCACGACATGACGAACACGTCGTATCAACATGACAAGACTTGATATGACTAACACATTGTGTCAACACAACTTGATACGATTAACGGTCCATATGAATTTTTTCATTTTTTATTTTAAAAAAAATAAACAATCCATTTGAAACTAAAACATTAGACTTTTAAAATATGAATGAACAGACCAACTGAACTCGCTTTGTCATTTCGTTAAAAAAAATGAACAATACATAAGATTTTTTTCATATTTTATTAAAAAAAGAAAAATAAACAATCCATTTGAAATTAAAGCATTAGACTTTTAAAACATGAACGAATAGACCAACTAAAGTCAATTTGTCATTTTGTTAAAAAAAATTAAATGAAAAGTCCATATGATTTTTTTTTTAAAATAAATAGTCCATTTGAAATTAAAACATTAAACTTTTAAAACATGAATGAACAGACCAGCTGAAGTCAATTTGTCATTTTGTTAAAAAAGAGAACTGAACCGTCCATAAGAATTTTTTTATTTAAAAAAAAATAAATAGTCCATTTTGAAATTAAAGCATTAGACTTTTAAAACATGAATGAACAAACTAGTTGAACTTGCTTCGTCATTTTGTTTTAAAAAAAAAGAATTGAACAATCCATATGATTTTTTTTTAATTAAAAAAAGAGAATAAGCAATCCATTTGAAATTAAAGCATTAGACTTTCAAAAAATGAATCAACAAACAAGCTAAAATTGCTTTGTCATTTTATTTAAAAAAAAAAAGAAATGAACAGTCCATACCAATTTTTTTTTCTTTTTATTTTTTTTTAAAAAATAATTCATTTGAAATTAAAGCATTAGACTTTTAAAAAAAATGAATGAAGTCGCTTTGTCATTTTGTTAAAAAAAAAGAAATGAACAGTCCATATGAATTTTTTTTGTTTTTTATTTAAAATATAAAAAATAAACAATTCATTTGAAATTAAAGCATTAGACTTTTAAAATATGAACGAACGGACCAGCTGAACTCCTTTTGTCATTTTATTTTTTCTTAAAAGAAATAAACATTCCATATAATTTTTTTATTTTTAAAAAAAGAAAATAAACAATATATTTGAAATTAAAGCATTATACTTTTAAAAAAAAATGAATGAACAGACCAACTAAAGTCACTTTGTCATTTTTTTTTTAAAAATGAACAATTTAAATGAAATTATTTTTATTTTTTAATTTTAAAAAATAGACAGTCGAGATGAAAATTAAAGCCTTCAACTTTTTAAAAATGAATGAACTGACCATTTAAGGACATTTTTATCATTTTAAAAAAAATGATAATAAGCAATCTATGAAATTATTTTGGTTTTTTAATTTTAAAAAAGAACATTCGAGATGAAATTAAAATCTTCGACTTTTTAAAAATGAATGAACCGACCATCTAAAATTACTTTGTCGTTTTTTTTTTAAAAAATAATGAACAGCCTAGAAGAATTTTTTCATTTAAAAAAATATAAAATTTTATATTTGAAATTAAGGGAAATTCTAATGTGGACACAAAAACTATGGACCGTTCATTTGTTATGAATCGGACGGCCTTACAATCACATAAGAAATTTCGCAGTCTGTTAAATTTAACGGAAGATTTTTGATAGAAGGGTAAAATCACAAATTTCTATATGGCTCTCCCGACTCCTGTCCTTTCCTCTCCGCAGTCTTTCCCCACCGTAACAATACTAATTAGCATAATCGAAACTTGAAGAAAGCAATAAGTCGACAAATGCTGTAAAACAAATAGAGATTGGAACCGAGCCGCAACTGGTTCTTGGGCTGGAATCCCGTTCAGACCTCATTTTGGAGGCTGTCAAAGCTTGTGCCAATAGATTCGGTGCTAAGAATCTCAGAACATTTTGGGAAAAAAGTCAGAGGGCTAAAGTATTAGATGGCACAGATGGTATTCACACTGTAGATTTGGGTCAACTCCTCGGGACGATGAAAGACCTGATGGGATATCTCACCTCAGTTTCGCAGCTGAAACTTCTTAATCATGGGCAGAGTTCGTTCTTTATTGTAAAAAAAAATTTACAGATTCAGACCCCAAGTCAAAGGTCTTTTGTTCCTTTTGGCGAGGTAAAAATAAAAAAATAAAAAAATAAATTCTTCCTTTCATTTTGAGACCCCAAGTCAAAACAGAATATCACAGCCTCTCCGACAGATGGAGGAGGAGAAAAACTTATCGGAGAGAGAGGTAACGGAGATTTGTGACATTATACCGATTTTACCCTCAGAAATTAGACGGCTGTGATTTAGTGTTGTAATTTTTTTTTGTGTCCACCATAGCATGACCCAGTTAGGTTTATGCCACCGGAAAAAATTGAAATTAGCAAAATGTAATCACTAAATGATGAATTAGTTTTATGTCATTATAAAATTGTAAACATTAATTTTTATTTCATCGATAAATTATTTTGCCAATTTTACCTTTTTAAATATGCCACTACAAAATTTTAAAATTAGAAAAATGTCATTATTAAATGACAAATTAGTTTTATGCCATTACAAAAATTTAAATTAGAAAAATACCATAATTAATTGTTTTATCGTGTAAATCAAAATTTCCAAACTTTGCATCTTGCACATTTTTACTAACATCTGTGGTTTATTTTTCATGTCACGCAACCAAATTATAAATAAATAAATAAATAATATATGTTGTATGGTATATGTTAAATAATAATACGTGTATTAATATTATAACATAAGAGCCATATTATGCATTTATTTCTCAAGTAACTCTTTATATACTTGCCGCACACATTACACAAAAAATAATAATATATACATTATCGTCTTAATTAGACTTTTAAATAATATATATATTTCCTTTATGAACGGAACTAACTATATAAAGAAAAAGATAGATGTTAAATTTTTTTCTTTCCGTAAGTGTTTTTTTTTCTTTTCTTAATGTTTTAATCTAATTAGGTTAAGTTAGGGATTTTTTAAAATTTTTAGAGTGACATATCTCTAAGTAGCTATATTTAGGAGGAATTAATGACATAAAATAAATTTTAACAATATTACATGGCATATTTCTAATTAACTATTTAAGAATGACATTCTCAAATTTCTCAATTTATGTAGTGGCTTAAATCTAATTATTCCTATATTAATATTCATTGAGATATATTAAAATAGGAATAATAATAATTCTAATTACAATAATTACTTTGTTAGTCATTATTTGACAATACTTATTAGTATTATGTTATTATTAGTTTATTACTATAATGATTTTTGTATTAACTAATTAGTCATTATTATTATAATAATTTATTTTTCATTCTCTTTTATTAATCATCAGAACATAGTGTAAATAATTTTTCATCCATTTTCCTCCCATCCATTTCCCACCTTATTTCTCCTCCCTTTCCATTTTCTCTTTGTTATCCAAACACAGCAAATAAAATAGGTATTGGAGTCTATTTGATATTAATCGTAACCAAAGTTTCAAACTATGAACATACTAGAATTAATCAGTGAGAGTTAACAAGATTTGTTCATTTGTTCACCACTAGATGTAGTAGCAAATAAACTCCAAAATTTCTAAAATTTATATGAAAATACATCGTTCGTTAAATGGAACCAAATCAACGGTTTGGATTGAACATTTGAATTATTTAATTTTCAAAATATTGTTAAACTTTCCAAAGACAATACTCCGCGGTCGTTTTTACGGCCGCAAGGATTTGGTCTGCAACCTAAGGGGATCCACTTTCTTCATTTTTTGTTACATATTTTTTCTTACACAGTTTCTTCAGACAATGCTGTTGGTCCTTGAACATATTATTATTTTACTCTAAGATTGAGGCGTTTAGGTTATGAGTCTTTGTAGGAGACAAAAGTATATTCTAATTGGATCAATATTAAGTTGCAATCGCCCACTTGAGGGTTACCTTTAGTTAATTTGCGATTCTGCCTATATATGGTTGATTTATCTATAGTCGTAATTTATGGGTTAACTTATTTGGTCAGTAAATGTCTTGAGCTCGATTTTGTTAATAGAAATTTATTCGAACAATTATCGAACTGATATATCATATATGATATAGAATATCAAACCGAGAACTTGTTTGCCACTGTTAGACATTAACTTTATTATTCTTGGGATAAGGATGCTTCATTACCAGTTTTTTTTTTTTAAGATAAATCGGAAGTCAAGCCATCCAACTTATTTTTAAATTAAATGTCTATAAAAGACCTCCAACCGAATTTCGAACCTGTAACCTTCCAATCAAAATGCATTGTTCTTTGCCACTAGACTAAGAGCTGGTTGTCCTACTTCATTACCAGTTAAAATAGTCGTTCATCACTTCATCCTGACTGAGATCTATAAAAAATCAAAATACTACAAGGTTGTCACGAGAGGTGTATCAAATCTGCTGTCAATACTTACAAAGAAATATACATCCAATTCAAAACATGCCTTAAGAATTAACACTGCTAAAGTCAGTCACTCCAATTTTGAACATACATGCCCGTCTAATCCTCAAGTAATACTCTTAGTATAGTCTATAAGTCCAGTCTTCGATCCATACCAGAACATTTGCGCACCAATATCCTTTCCCATGATGAAGCAACTAAACAAATAAGACAAGTCTAATGCACACAACATTGCAATTTGGATAAGCTGATATAAAAACGCCCAACTTTTAGCTTGATATTTTATATCTAAATAACAAACAAAATTCAAGAATATATATATCACAAATAAGAAGAATAAAATTTGTCTCATAACAGCAAAATTTAAGAAGAAATTACACCACCATCCAGTTAGGAAGTGCTGAGGGATAAAAACACTCATCCATCAGCAGTTGTCAGGCTGGTAGCAGTCTAAACACAAGCAAAGGAGAAGCGTTTCATAGTCCAGAAAGTCTGCATCTCTCCTTGTAGTGATACAGCACTAGTATACCAACTTCACAAAGGCACCGACAAGACAAGCACTCAAACAAATCTTACCTTTTCTTGTTCCTTACTTCTAAAAGATCCTGTTTCTATACTAAGCTTTTCATCCAGAGCAACAGGCTTAAAACAACAATAGTGTACACCGAATTCCATATGTTCAATGTAAAAGTTCATTCCTTAGATTGGCATTAAACAAGTTCAAATGAAAACAATTTGTGAATCAGATAAACTGGATGTAAACAAAGAACTAAATATGCATTAGCGTTGGGAGCCAAAAGGAGAAGTGAAAATTGGATCTTACAGCCTACCAAAATAAATATTATTTTTAAAAAAATGGATCAACTGTAACAGCCTGATTGCTTAAGGTACATGATACATCACACAAAAAACAACAACTACCACTTATAAAAAGTCAAACCAATGTCATTTATTATGGATAACACTATATTTTTCATGCGGCTTTATTCTTCTGCGATCTTAATAGATGATTCAAAACAATAAAATTTGCTCTGGATCACATTAGAATTCAGAAAACTTTGTTTGCATCTATTAGATCCATACAAAGCTCCTCAGAGGACATTCCAAGGCAACATATAGTTTTTTTATTTTTATTTTTTTTATTTGGAGTGTGAGAGGCCCTTAGGCCCAAGGCAAGATAGTGTATTGTTCAGACTAAAAGGAGTCAATGCAATCGACATGCTACATTAAAAGAGTTTAGCCAGCTAAATAAGCTATAGCACCACAAATTCTGCTCTAGACACAATAAAAAGGAACTGATCTGCTTAAAGCAGCATCAGATATTGATGCTTGATTTGAGTATCATTATAACACCTCTTATTTTTATGTGGCAAAATCAAGCACCAGCATGTCAACCATACACTCCTACAATAAGTAACCTCTCAGACTGCATTGTTACTCGAGCAGATAAGTAACCTCAGGTAGAATATCCGAAATAATATGATAAAAACAATATCCAAACTGCAGAACTACAGTGAGGCATATATGGTTTAAGTTAACTTGCAGATATCCAAACTGATATAACAGTGTTAACAGATTGCAAGGGTGGCAGTAGAAGCTACAACTGAACGGGCTAAGAAGTAAAACATGAGAAAAGCTAGAATCAGCTGCATAGTAAATTAAAGAAATAGAACATTGAAATACAATTGCCTTCGTCACAGTAACCAAGTTAAAGAACCAAGTAAGTGATTGTAAATTGATAACATTTTCTCCAGACATGACAGCAATTCTCAGACCTGCACTCTTACACCAAAAGCAGCAGCATAAGCTTGACCAAGACCAGGCAAATCCTTCTCAAATGGATCTACATATATCTCACGGAAGCGTCCCTCAGATTTCACACAAGCAGTCAAAAGACTGCACTTTTTCATCAGTCCCTTGTCTTCCAATGCACTCAATACTGTATACCTTGGAATTAACACTCTTTCTAAGCTACTACCAAGCAGCCGAGGTTGCAAAGCAACTGATCTTGCCTCATACCCAGCATTTTGAATTAGAAAGTTCATGTTCGACTTCAATTTGTCCTCGGAGAAAGTAAATAAGTCAGGGTATTTTCTGAAAGCAGAATGCACCTCTTCCTGAGACCATCCATATGTTTTCTTCAATAACTCAATATTCCTTCTCATTGTATCTTTGTTGGAACCACCAACTGCTTTTAACACAAACAGAAACATTGTAGATCCTCTCAGAACCCCCAACTCCTCAATTACCTCAAGTTTGTGCCTCAAAGAATCCAGGCTTTGCATCAAGCAGCGATTTCCGGACACAAGCAATGATACTATATTCTGATTTGATAGTTCATATTCTTTCAATAAATTTATTATTGGAACAATACGCTTATCAATGTCGAAACTGATTAGCAAAGGACTCTTGGGTAAAATCTCCAACAAACCCTGATTACCTTTACCCACAAAATCTTTCCAGAAGAGGAGGCGTGAGAGAGTGTTTTTCAGACAAAGAGCACCGGGGTTGTATCGGATCAACTGAACCAGTAAATCTCCAGAGAACCCATTTTCCATTAATTCACGCACCTTTGGTTTTAGGGTCTTATCCACACTGTACCGAAGAATTTTTGGTTGGAACGAAACAACAGCCTTTATTTGGGCATCAGACAAGCCAGTATCTTTTAAGAACTTTATCACTGCTTCGGGCCGGTCGGGGGATCTGATCGCTGCGAGGTTACGGTCATTGGAGTATTTGAGTGCTCGAGCAGGGGAGAAGCCGAAGGAGGAGATGAGATACTCGGCAATAAAAGGAAACTCCTTCTCCTTCAGGGTTTGGAGATGGGCATGGGAATTGGTTTGGGTGGAAAGAGAGAAACGGAGGAGAGAGTTGAGAAGTGTTGTTGGGTGGTGTTGGAATGGGGAAAAGGAGGTGGAGAAATGGTAATGGGAGGAGATGGTTCTCTTGACGAGGTGGGAAAACATGCTTCTGCTCGCGGCGTTTGATTTGGAAATGGGTTTCCCGGCCGGGGAAGGCGACGAGGTTTTGTGGGAGATAAGTGACAACTAAGGACAAGAAGTGAAGTACGATTTTGAGGGGTTTAACATTATTTTCACTGGAGTGGGAACTGAGAACTTACAAGTCTACTGGTCCACTGGACTACTACCCAGCAGTAGTGTATTGTCTATTCTATATTTGGTTTGGTTTAAAATAATTTATTTTTGACTTAAATTAATTTGTTTCTTAGTTCATAAAAAATGTAAAATTAAAATAAAATCAATTCGTAATAAAACTTATTCTAACAAATACAAAGTTTTTTTTTATTCTTATTCTTGTTCAATATGGATGTGTTATGTGAATAAACCAATTCGTAATAAAACTTGCTCGTAAACCAAACGGGCTTTGAATTAGCCGAATAGCCGATTCAATTTCTTATTCTAATTACATCCAATGATCCAAATGTTAAATTAGGCCGAACTAGAGAGGAAGGAGAGAAATGATATATTAAATATTCATTGAGCAAATATTAAAATATTCATTGAGATATATTAAAATAGTAAGAATAATAATTGTAATTACAATAATTACTTTGTTAGTCATTATTTTACAATACTTATTAGTATTATGTTATTATTATTATAATGATTTTTGTATTAACTAATTAGTTATTATTATTATAATAATTTTTTTCCTTCTCTTTCATTAATCATCAGCACATAGTGTAAATAATTTTTCATCCATTTTCCTCCCTTCCATTTCCCACATATATTTCTCCTCCCTTTCCATTTTCTCTTTATTATTCAAACACAGTAAATAAAATAGGTATTGGAGTCTATTTGATACTCGATTAAGTAACCAAACTATAAACTTACTAGAATTAATCAGTGATAGTTAACCATATTTGTTCATTTGTTCACGACTAGATATAGTAGCAAATAAACTCTAAAATTTGTAAAGCTTATATGAAAACACATAGCTCGTTAAATTGAACTAGATCAATAGTTTGGAAGAACATTTGAATTTTTTTTTTAATTTTCAAATTATTGTTAAACTTTCCAAAACAGCACTATGTTGTCGTTTTTACGGCCGGGTTGGATTTCGTCTGCAACCTAACATATTATTATTTTGTTATATATTTTTTCTTACACAGTTTCTTCTAACAATGATGTTGGTCCTTTAACATATTATTATTTTACTCTAAGAGTAAGGTGTTTAGGTTATGAGTCTTTATAGGAGACAAAAGTATATTCTAATTGGATCAATATTAAGTTGAAATCGCCCAATTGAGGGTTACCTTTACTTAATTTGCTATTCTGCCAATATATGGTTTATTTATTTTTTAATGTATCGATAGTAGTAATTTATGGGTCTAACTTGATTTAGTCAGTGAATGTCTTAAGCTCGATTTTGTTAATAGAAATTTATTCGAACAAATAAATTGCGAACAATTATCGACTGATATATCATACATGATATAGGAATATCAACCGAGAACTTGTTTGTCACATTTAGACATTAACTTTATTATTCTTGGAATAAGGATGCTTCATTACCAATTATAAAATAGTTGTTCATCACTTCATCCTGACTGAGATCTATAAAAAGTCAAAATACAACAAGGTTGTCACGAGAGGTGTATCAAATCTGCTGTCAACACTTATAAGGAAATATACATCCAATTCAACACATACCTTAAGAATTTACACTGCTAAAGTCAGTCACTCCAATTTTGAACATACATGCCCGTCTAATCCTCAAGTAATACTCTTAGTATAGTCTAAATGTCCAGTCTTCGATCCATACCAGAACATTTGCGCACTAATATCCTTTCCCATGATGAAGCAACTAAACAAATAAGACAAGTCTAATGCACACAACATTGCAATTTGGATAAGCAGATATAAAAACGCCCAACTTTTAGCTTGATATTTTATATCTAAATAACAAACAGAATTCAAGAATATATATATCACAAATAAGAAGAATAAAATTTGTGTCTCATAACAGCAAATTTTAAGAAGAAATTACACCACCATCCAGTTAGGAAGTGCTGAGGGATAAAAACTCTGATCAATCAGCAGTTGTTAGGCTGGTAGCTGTCTAAACACAAGCACAGGAGAAGCGTTTCATAGTCCAGAAAGTCTGCATCTCTCAGCACAAGTAGTATACCAACTTCACAAAGGCACTGACAAGACAAGCACTCAAACAAATCTTACCTTTTCTTGTTCCTTACTTCTAAAAGATCATGTTTCTATACTAAGCTTTTCATCCAGAGCAACAGGCTTAAAACAACAATAGTGTACACCGATTTCCATATGTTCAATGTAAAAGTTCATTCCTTAGATTGGCATTAAACAAGTTCAAATGAAAACAGTTTGTGAATCAGATAAACTGGATGTAAACAAAGAACTAAATATGCATTAGCGTTTGGAGCCAAAAGGAGAAGTGAAAAATTGGATCTTACAGCCTACCAAAATAAATATTATTTTAAAAAAAATGGATCAACTGTAGCAGCCTGATTGCTTAAGGTACATGATACATCACACAAAAAGCAACAACTACCACTTATAAAAACTCAAACCAATGTCATTTATTATGGATAACACTATATTTTTCATGCGGCTTTATTCTTCTGCGATCTTAATAGAAGATTCAAAACAATAAAATTTGCTCTGGATCACATTGGAATTCAGAAAACTTTGTTTGCATCTGTTAGATCCATACAAAGCTCCTCAGAGGACATTCCAAGGCAAGATATAGTTTTTTTTTTTTTTTTTTTTTTTTTTTTTGGAGTGTTCAGACTAAAAGGAGGCAATGCAATCGACAGGCTACATTAACAGAGTTTAGCCGGCTAAATAAGCTATAGCACCACAAATGCTGCTCTAGACACAATAAAAAGGAGCTGATTCTGCTTAAAGCAGCATCAGATATTGATGCTTGATTTGAGTATCATTATAACACCTCTTATTTTTGTGTGGCAAAATCAAGCACCAGCATTTCAACCATACACTCCTACAATAAGTAACCTCTCAGACTGCATCGTTACTCGAGCAAATAAGTAACCTCAGGTAGAATATCTGAAATAATATGATAAAAACAATATCCAAACTGCAGAACTACGGTGAGGCATATATGGTTTAAGTTAACTTGCAGATATCCAAACTGATATAACAGTGTTAACAGATTGCAAGGGTAGCAATAGAAGCTACAACTGAACGGGCTAAAAAGTAAAACATGAGAAAAACTAGAATCAGCTGCATAGTAAATCAAAGAAATAGAACATTGAAATACAATTGCCTTCGTCACAGTAACCAAGTTAAAGAACCAAGTAAGTGGTTGTAAATTGATAACATTTTCTCCAGACATGACAGCAATTCTCAGACCTGCACTCTTACACCAAAAGCAGCAGCATAAGCTTGACCAAGACCAGGCAAATCCTTCTCAAATGGATCTACATATATCTCACGGAAGCGTCCCTCAGATTTCACACAAGCAGTCAAAAGACTGCACTTTTTCATCAGTCCCTTGTCTTCCAATGCACTCAATACTGTATACCTTGGAATTAACACTCTTTCTAAGCTACTACCAAGCAGCCGAGGTTGCAAAGCAATTGATCTTGCCTCATACCCAGCATTTTGAATTAGAAAGTTCATGTTCGACTTCAATTTGTCCTCGGAGAAAGTAAATAAGTCAGGGTATTTTCTGAAAGCAGAATGCACCTCTTCCTGAGACCATCCATATGTTTTCTTCAATAACTCAATATTCCTTCTCATTGTATCTTTGTTGGAACCACCAACTGCTTTTAACACAAACAGAAACACTGTAGATCCTCTCAGAACCCCCAACTCCTCAATTACCTCAAGTTTGTGCCTCAAAGAATCCAGGCTTTGCTTCAAGCAGCGATTTCCGGCCACAAGCAATGATACTATATTCTGATTTGATAGTTCATATTCTTTCAATAAATTTATTATTGGAACAATACGCTTATCAATGTCAAAACTGATTAGCAAAGGACTCTTGGGTAAAATCTCTAACAAACCCTGATTACCTTTACCCACAAAATCTTTCCAGAAGAGGAGGCGTGAGAGAGTGTTTTTCAGACAAAGAGCACTGGGGTTGTATCGGATCAACTGAACCAGTACATCTCCAGAGAACCCATTTTCCATTAATTCACGCACCTTTGGTTTTAGGGTCTTATCCACACTGTACCCAAGAAGTAATGGTCGGAACGAAACAACAGCCTTGATTTGGGCATCAGACAAGCCAGTACCTTTTAAGAAATTTATCACTGCTTCGGGCCGGTCGGGGGATCTGATCGCTGTGAGGTTAGAGTGATTGGAGTATTTGAGTGCTCGAGCAGGGGAGAAGCCGAAGGAGGAGATGAGATACTCGCCTATAAAAGGCAACTCCTTCTCCTTCAGGGTTTGGAGATGGGCATGGGAATTGGTTTGGGTGGAAAGAGAGAAACGGAGGAGAGAGTTGAGAAGTGTTGTTGGGTGGTGTTGGAATGAGGAAGAGGAGGTGGAGAAATGGTAATGGGAGGAGATGGTTCTCTTGGCGAGGTGGGAAAACATGCTTCTGCTCGGCCGTAGATGGCGGCGAGGTTTTGTCGGAGGCGGAGGTGATAATTGAAGGAGTGGAGTAGAGTCGATTTTGAGGGGTTTGACAATTGATATTTTACTCGAGTGGGAACTTACTAATAATATAGTCTACCATCTATTATATACAGAGAATAAATATGGCTGGATGTGGACATAGGATAGGTACTGTATTCATACAAACATACATTGTATATTTAAAAGTATATTATAATTATCTAATATTATTTATTAAATAAAATGAAATCTCAAATCATCTATCTTAATAATTCATTGTGATCATATCTAGGAATGAAAATGGATCAGATACCGTTCGGATAGTAATCAATCCATATTCGTATTCATATTTTTTCGGATACGTATATGGATATGTTAAGAAACATATACGGGTCAAATATGTTTCGGATAATAAAACAATTATCTATGAATTAAGAAAAAAATAAGAAATATTTTAGTACTGTCATCGTATAATATTGTCAGTCTAACCAAAATTTTATTATAAGGCAACCTATCTAATAGAAGTTCGGTTTATCAAATCAAAAGTCTTTTCTATAGCACTAGCGGAGTAATTAGTTTAATCATCTTGTGTCAACGATAAGGAAGAACACGGCTCAGATAAGGATCAAATACGGATGAGATAACATATTTTTTTGTCGGTCCGATACGGATCAGATAGTTGTCAAACTATATTCATATTCATATTTGTTTGTTGAATATAGATACGATTCGGTATGACTTTTATCCGCATATCCCTATGTAATCTTCATTTTGAAATCTCTTTATCAACCAAAATTTATATTTTTGAAATTTATAATTTTTTTGTAATCAACCTGATTAGTTTTGAATTCTCCAATATATAAAATTTTGTCAGCAAACAGATTTCAATATGAAGATACGTTATGCGATTTGGATCAGTTATTTATTTTAAATTTGAGACCTAGTCGGATTTGACAGAGTGATATGTCAAATTGCTTTGACCGTGACATTTTTTTTAAATATAAATAAATAATGTTATAGTCAAACGCATTTGACACTTATATATGTCAAATGTGATTTGATCAATTCTCAAATTGTGATTTATCTATCCGAACTGCTCCTTGTAATCTATGTAGTATGTATTTACAATTTATTAAAAGTGAATTATTTAATGGCATTAAAATTGGCCGCTATTGTTTTGAACTACTAGTACTAAGCCGTCTGAAGTCAATTATGTACAAAATATTTAAACTAGCATTAGCCATTAACTATATATAAATATTTTTTTTGATGACAAGAAGTGCGTTCGCGAGCAATAGTCTGAGCCGAAAAATAAGTAATATCCACTTTATACTATGTTTGGATGCTTGGATTGAGAAGAATGGAAGGAATGGAAAGAGAACTGATGTAAAAATTAAATATTTTCTTTTGTTTGAATGGAAGGAAACGACAAGCGTAAATTTTTAGCGAAGGAAAGTGTTTTTCCTCCGAGTTTCTTTTTATACATATTTATTCTGCTCCAAATTGGAGGAGATGGATAAAAAAAAAAATCTTTCTCTGAGGATTTGTTTTGTTTTTAGCTCCCTTTAATAATACTACCAAACGGAAAAAAGAAAGAAAAAATAATTTTCTTCCTTTCATTAATCATCCAAGCAAGCCGAACACAATATTTTTTGTCCATTCTCATCACATCTATTTTCCTTTTATATTTCTCCTCTCTTTTCATTCGCTCTATGTTGTGCTATCCAAAGTTCCAAAAACAATGTAAAATAATAATATTCTACCGGAGGAACCAACAAAAGTGATTTCATAACTCTCCGATTCTTTAGTTTAAACAGACACACTTCAATTAAAAACACACATTGACCACAATTTAATTAATTACAAGAACCAGAATGAGATAGATACAAAGAAAGATGCAAATAACTACAGCACCAATTCCTTCAATCCTAGATAAATGCTTGCACACACACAACACAATTGAAGAATATTATTACATGAAACTCCAGTACGCGCTCTACCCAGAGATTTAGATATGCACACTTGCACACAGAACTGATATTCCACATTAAAGTAAACTACAAATCAACCCTCTTCAACTAGTAAGAAAACATATATGGTAATTTTATATTTAAGGTAAGCATGCAGGTTTGGGACTGAAGGGCCGTTTATCTACAAAATGTCATGCGCCAATTAAGTTTCAAATTGGAATTAAACCTAGTTTATTTCATATTTTTTTTGGGGGTGGGGGGGTGGGGCGGGAGGGATGTCATGGAAGTTGACCAACAACGCCAGGTGTGGTGCCATGGTGGCCAATGGGATTGCTGTTGCCAGGTGTGGTGTCAGGGAATTTCCCTTGTTGAAACATATCCAGGAAGCCTCCAGTTCCTCTCTGGGGAGAAGGTAACTGGACCCCTCCAGGACTCATCACAGGAGAAGATAAGTGCGCAGAGGCCTTAAGTGGTGGATGCAATGCCTCTTGTAGGTTTCTTGCACTAGAGATGCAAATTATATGCATGAAAAGAATGCTAATTATAAGAGTTTGAGCATTGATCTTGGTGGATAGACAAGCCATGTGACTTAACAATATTTTATGGCCACAAGCTTATGTTTTTAGCAGATAGTGAAGTTTGTGTTGTGTTGGGTGATCGACTTGAGTTTGGGGTCCCTTTTATAGAGCGAAGAAAAGCTCACAGGTGTGAATAAAAAATTAATGTTATGTTCAAAATAATATTGAAATGACATCAAGTAAAGTGCAAAAGCATCTGCTAAGATATTTATTTATTACTATTTTATATTGGGTGAATACAAAACACCGCCTTTTCTTAATTTCTTTGTCTATTATTACCAAAAGCTATAATAGATTAAGAGATCTCAAGTCTCAACAAAGTTTTCACTACATTTTACTCGATTTCACTTGAAATATAATATAATATAGTAGATGAATATATATATAGAATAAAACTACCATTAATTAATTGGATAATATAACATTTAAGCATATTAGGACTTTACATTTAAATGGAAAAAATAATGTCCTTGAATCTTCTTTTTTAACTACGTCGCTATAAGCCCCTTGCTTGGTTCCTGTCAGTCTCGAATATATATAATATAAGGTCTCTTCTTCTTCTTTTTTATTTTTATTTTTATTTTTTCTGCTTATGTCTTTTCTTTTCTATAATACCATGTACTTTTTTTTTTGGTTATATTTAAATTATTGGCTTGGCACTTACATACCAACCTTTAGGGGGGGGGGGGGATTTAACCAAGTTTTGATAACTTAATGATCACCAACTACATCAGTTTTAGTCGTTGTCTAAATCTCTTTAACAAATAATTTGCTCTCATCAATATTTGGTGAGCCTTTTGTACAATCATTAGAATATGTACTGAGAACTAATAGTAAGTTGGCTCACTTGTGTTTACCAAAGGAGAAGGACAATTATTTTTTCATATAATTATCATATTGTATTTCGCGTTAATAACATAAAAAAATGGAGCATAGTTAGTATTATTAATTACCTTTTGTGAAAATAAGATGTATAGGTGTCATGATCCAAATTATAATAAATAGTACAGCTGGAAATTAAGTTAATTTTAATTTTGTTTGATATCTGTAAGTGTTACATGGATTAGATTCAAAATAAGTTCAAACTATTGAGATTATATAGCACTTGTTTCAAAAAAAAAAAAAATTGAGCTTGTATAAGATCGAAACATTAATTCATTCTTCATAAGATTAAAAATGTTGAAAAAAGATATAAATTATGTTGTATGCTTATTATTCAACAGTCCCAAAGTAATTGATCTTATATAAAATGGGTTCGAAAAATTTTAATTGGAAAAAATTACTTTGTTCGCCAACTAGAACGGGGGCGTTTTTGACACTCACATTTACTATATATAACTAGTTCATTAACCATCCTAGTTCGTGAACACCTAAACATGCATGCAAGACCTAGTTGTTCTTTAGAAAAATAAACCTAGTTCTTGTTCTTAGAAAATTTTGAACTAAAATAGTTCGTGAACCTAGCTGTTCATGTGTTTGTTCACAGATATTCCAAGCACGCCCTTTAATAATCGTTGAACTGATAGAACAATCCTTCTGAGTTAAACTCAGGAACTCTCTTGATGTGTATTTAATAAACTCATACCTGCCTCAAGTTTATAAAATATATCCATTTTTAATCGATCATGAGCGCATCAAGCGAATATGGTAATAATGTGAATTTTGCAGCTACTGTAACTCTTCCACCAAAAAGCAGAAACTGATAACAGGCTAACAGCTAAGGCCACATAAACACCAACGGCATTGGCATTATCTCAGCCAAGCAGAGGATCTGATTCCAGAAACAAATTAATTATCAAATGAGCTAGCGTTCTTTATTGTTCTCGGATTAAGAACATCGATCATTTGTATGCCTATAAAATGTCAAAGCAATCATCTTGAAATGTCCGGGCCGATCTATGTGAGACAATTAGATTTTCCCTTTTAATTCCAAAAATTGGTGAGTTGTGCTGATTCTTTTAGTTGGTTTTTGTCAAATTCTGCTACTCATGTTCAATTTGATCTCTTGTTTTATATTGAAATTATTTGTTTCGACTTCCATATATTTACAGAATTAAAGTAATATTAAAAATCAATATAGTAGGCGATTCTTAATATGCAAATAGTTGAGCTCTTTTTTAAAAAAAAAGGTTTCTGCATCCACCCAAAGAAAATCTCTACTTGTTGAAGTTAAAACAAAGTATTGGAAATAATAGGGTTTCAAGAGGATACTTTGAATGAAGAGCGAAGAGAATTTGTGAAGATACTTCCATGCAACGTTGAACACGTATTTGAAGTGAACCTTAAGAGGGTGTCAATAACTACTCTCTTCAACAATCTAGTGATCGACATGATAAATTAGTTCGAGACCCTAGTTTGTAGCTCTGAGAATATATATATATATAGAGGTAGGATTCAATCAAAGCGCTTTGACCGGAATCCCGGTTAAATCTCGTTAGATCTCAATTTTGAAAGTTCAAACGACCGATCCAAATCACTCAATATGATCTCCATATTGAAATCTCCTTGCACACCAAATTTTATATTTTTTTAAATTTTTAAGTATTTTTTTCGAATTTTTAAAAACTGCAGTTTTTTAAGGATTCAGAACAAATTAGATTAACGATTTTGTAAAATCCAAAAAAAATACTTAAATTTTTTTTTAAAATATAAAATTTGGTGTGCATGGAGATTTCAATATGGAGATCATATTGAGCGGTTTAGATCGGTCATTTGAACTTTCAAATTTGAAATCTGACGGGGTTTAACCGAGACTCCGGTCAAAGCGCTTTGATTGAAAGCTATATATATAGTGAATGGATAAAATACACTGATGTGTACGGATCGTCCCCGTACACATGAGTCATTTTTCGAGATCCAAAATTCAAACGGCCAATCCGAACCGTTCAAGTTGTTCTCCATATTGAAAAACCCTCGGAGACCAAATTTTAAATTTTTTCGAATTTTTTTACTATATATTATGATATTTTCAAATTGGAGGGCCTGAAATACTCCAATTGTAGTGCTTTTTGAAAATATCATAATATATAGTAAAAAAATTCGAAAAAATGTAAAATTTGGTCTCCAAGGGTTTTTCAATACGGAGAACAAAATGAACGGTTCGGATCAGCCGTTTGAATTTTGGATCTTGAAAACGACTCATGTGTACGGGGACGATCCGTACACATCAGTGTTCTATATACATTCTATATATCTATATATATATATATATATATATATATATAGAGGATGGATATAGAACACTGATGTGTACGGATCGTCCCCGTACACATGAGTCGTTTTTCGAGATCCAAAATTCAAACGGAAGATCTGAACCGTTCAAGTTGTTCTCCATATTGAAAAACCCTTGGAGACCAAATTTTACATTTTTTTGAATTTTTTTATTATATATTATGATATTTTCAAAAAATACTACAATTGGAGTATTTCAGGCCCTCCAATTTGAAAATATCATAATATATAGTAAAAAAATTCAAAAAAATGTAAAATTTGGTCTCCGAGGGTTTTTCAATATGGAGAACAACTTGAACGGTTCGGATCGGCCGTTTGAATTTTGGATCTCGAAAAACGACTCATGTGTACGGGGACGATCCGTACACGTCAGTGTATTTTATCCATTCACTATATATATATATATATATATATATATATATATATATATATATATATGTATATGTATATGTATGTATGTATGTATGTATGTTTTTTGTCTCATCAAATTCCCAATGTTCCAAATTTGCGAAGGAAAGATTACAATGGAACTGTAATTGAGTATAGGTGTAAGGTGTGTAGGGTTAAAAAATTGTGCAGGAACCTTCGGTTAAAA
The DNA here is from genome assembly GCA_027725995.1 of Rhynchospora tenuis. Taxonomy (NCBI): domain Eukaryota; kingdom Viridiplantae; phylum Streptophyta; class Magnoliopsida; order Poales; family Cyperaceae; genus Rhynchospora; species Rhynchospora tenuis. The sequence goes on along the minus strand of CM050889.1, from coordinate 15,841,797 downwards.
AAATATTAGGAATTAAGATTGTGCAGGAGGCTTCGGTTACGAATAGATTTTGTTTGTTTTTGTTTGAAGTGTACATGAAGAACTTTCAGCCTCAATTTTGTAAAAAAATCATTCACAGCCAAAATTGAATTTTTTAATTTACAGCTTTCACATGAAAGATGATGCCTAAAACCAATCTTCCGACATGGCTCTCTAAGTAATCATATCTTATTAAGTTACTATCCAATCATTCTTATCTATGCGTCTCAATGATGACAGAATAATTCCATACCAAAAAGAAAGAAAAAGTACAAAGATAAAACAAAAAAATAAATAGCGTTTATATAAATGATGAAATAATTAAAGCCTTTTCCAAGAATAGCCATTTCTTCGGAGATGTCCTAGACTAACTTACCTTAACCACCTCAAAATGAGTAGACAAAGATGATTGGGAGAATTTTAGAATAAGCCTTTTAATACATGATCAACGGTTTTCATGCATACATTCTAATTCTAATTAGACCTTAAAACGTGATTAACTTCTCAAATATTGATAGAATTATAATGATTTTTAGGTGAGAAGCTTGGTATTGTTGTTGCCCGATTTACACCTATTTGGAGACGTTTTGGAGATATATCAACCTTTCTGGAGCTTCAGCTCACATGACACCAGACGGATCGACTGGAGGATCCAGACAGACCGACTGAACCGACCCAGATGCGTGCCAGATTTACCAGTCAGAGCTATTCTTGCTGCATCGATTTTATGCTTCTAGAAGGATAATCTAGTCACGTTTAGCACAACCACAAGCTGTTTCTAAGGTTAATTATATAAGCAAGAGGTAGGCCTTCCCTTACCCTGTCACAAGTTAGAGCGAGATTCGAGCGATACTGAGCCTACAGAAGCTATCAGACGGTCCAACTGAAGGTGTAATCCGACATTTGTAGGAGACTAAGTATTGATTTATGGTGTAATCTTTCTTAATACTCTATGTTTTGCGAGGAATCTTTTTATTTGCTTTGTTTTGATACTATGTTAGGCTAAGTACTTAGTATTTAGGGGCTAATGGTAGTGAACCAATTTAAGTTGTTGTTAATCGAATCTTTTGATTGGTTTTATGTTTATTTTGTGATTTTTATCTTTTGGTTGATTTATTGATATGTTAAATCTGTGATTGCTTAGATAGAATTGATTATACCAAGTAGATTAAGGCCTTGTCTAGTATGGTAATGATAATCTATACTTTCGCATGAATTGATTTAACTATTTGAGGATTGCAAGATATGCTCCATATGAAAGATAGGTTTTAGAATCCTTAAGCCAAAAACGAGAGTTTAGTAACTTAAGTTTTCTAATTGATAAAGTAGTTTATCCTTAGGTTTTGAAATTGAAACAAGAGTTTATATTCAATAACTTAGGATAGGTTATCAATCTGCACATTATCAAGTATAAAACTAATCAAACCTTTCGATAAACCGTGGTTCAAGTATATCGATTAAGAAATTAATCGATATATTGGAACCAACTACTTAGAAAATTTCACTAACTAAAATTCCTAAATCTTTTTAATTGTTTGAATCAACCTTTTGGATTCTGATTTTAGTTTGGATTTAGTTTTTAAAGCTTCTTTATTAATATTTAAATTGCAAACTCAAGCTTTGTCTTAAAATCGATTTTTCGCATAAAGGTCTTAAGTTAATTAGGAATTAGTTTTAATTATAATTCCGTCCCCTAGTTCGACCCTTAGCTTTACTACGATTGATTTAATAAATCAGGTAGAACCGAAATATTTATACGAGATTTAGGCCGCAATCAATACACATTAATGAATATCTCCTTCCACTTGATCCAAGCCAATGAGAACACCGCAATACCAGTTGTACCGCTTCATAAGAATTTTACCATTTTTGTATCAATTCATAAACACTTTATCATTTTTGGATAAACACTTTTGGCGGCGTCCTACAAAACGTGAGACTGATAGGAAAATACCTTTATGGAATTTAATGAGCACCAAACTATTTCATAAATAATTTTATGGAATCTACTTTATTGTATTGTGTAACACACTTTTCAATTTTGTATAAATACCTTTTGCATCTTTGAGAACGTGGGCTTGGGTGTAGCGGAATGTCCATCTGAACATGAAATTTCAGCTATTGCAGGTTCCCACAAGGGAGGCGTCTGATAGGAAAATAAAGATATGTTGTCATAACTTGTATGCTAATTAAGTTACATTGTATATGTTAAGAAGGCTTACATTATTGTCATTTGGTTATGTAAAATGAAAAAAATATGGCGGCAAATAATTATAGATTGTGGGTCCCAAGCATGTAGAAGAAGGGCCGCAAAAGTTATTCCATTTCAATAGGTGGTATAAGTTTTTTTAGAAATTCAATAGGTGCTATAAGTTACTATTGCAAAAAAAAAAAAAAAAGTACAAGTTAATTACGCCTTAAATTAACTTCTGACAAGTTGTGGTCCTTTATTTATCCTTATTTGGCAACATAAGTAAATAATAAAGAATTTATTTTTTGCTGGTGCTTTTACCAAATATTCCTAAGTCATAGCTCAATTAATCGAGAATTAAACGTTTTCATTTATTCCAACTCGCAATAACATACTAGCTAAACTAATTTCATCTTGCGGCTTGCGCTATATAATATGGTAATAGCAACTTAAGCTTACACAATACAGTTATAAAGGCGACAAATTCAAACATGAAAGTAAAAGTTCGCCGGCGTTCTGAAAATGTTTAATTGTTAATCAAAATTGATTTGTTTGTTTTTGAACAAAAACAAGGGTCAAGTCCTTGTCTTTTAATTAAATGATAAAATATTTACAAAAGAAGTTCAGCTGCTAGTTGCTACTGATAGCAATAAAATAAAAAAAATAAAAAATAAATCCAAGTTCAAACTATGAAGCTCTTCTCAAAGAATTTCATCCGTGGAAAACTTCATTTACCAGATCAGAATAGGATTTGCAAATCTCCCTGAAAATTCTATTGCAACGTTCTCTCCAGAAAATGAAGAAAGCAAAAAGTTCATTTACTCATGCATTAGCAAAAAGTTTGTATAAAGTACTTGAGATTATTGTGAAAGTGTTAATTGGTATGCATAATAGCAAAATTGGCCATGAATCCTAGTATTCACTATTTAATATTCATAATAGCACAGAAAATTGGTGTAATTGTGTAACCATGAACTCCTGCTACAAGTGGGTGAGGAACTCAAATTAAGCCATTCACTTGGACGGTCCCACGCTTTAGTGTTATTATTTACCAAGTAAATAAACTAAGAGGGGATTTTTCTCCATGAGTTGATGATGAAAATAACAAAAAAACAAATTTGCTACAAATAGGCATGCGAGCTTCAATGATAAGGTTTGCACTTACCTCGATTGACCCCGGCAAGTTTTAGTTGAACTTTTGTAATTAACATCACATAAAATGGGGTAATATGGAGAATTTATACTTCAAATGATTAGGTCTGTACTAATGACACTTCCGGAATATGGTAATGATTACTTTCCAGTTGGTTTTAAATTTCTGTGTGCTGGTTTCTCTTTCTGCTCTTGGTTGTCTTCATTATTCATTATCTCCCTGAATCTCTCTGCATTTGCTAAATCTGCCTGCTTTGGTGTTCCCAAGAAACAAATCTGATCATAGCTAGTCTGAGTAGAACTATTAGTTTAGATATGTTGTTGACTTGTAAATTTTCTGATTTCCCTTTTACTTCCAATCTTTCTCAGAAAATTAAATTCGTTTTTTATTTTAATCTAAGACCCACGGATCTAAGTCTGGTCAAATTCATTTATATCTATATATTCATAGCATGCTGATTTGATTTGTACGTTGTAATTAATCCTACGGTGCAGAGGAAATTTCTTTTCTCAGTATAATGCCGACACATAGCATACATGTATGATTTCTAGCCCTTGTGGAATTATTCTAATTTGTTTTTTTTTTTTTTTTTTTTTTGCTTTGAGGTAAGAAGAAAAATAATTAGCTTTACATCTGTAACTAATGTTTATGTGGCACGACTATTTAGATAGGTATGGTTTAATTCCAACGGTTCATATTTATGATAGACGAATTCTTATTTTTCACTTTCAAGAAGAAAAAAATAATTTTTTTTAGGGTCATAACGACCAATAAATAATAATTTCTTGTGGCATTATTATTATTATTTTTGTTAATTAAATGTAAGAAACTAACTATTTTTACATCTATAATCTATATATATATGTATGTTTTGGAATACTCAACATTTGATGCCGGCATTGTGACTTTAAATAGAAACATTCAAAAGAACAAGAGAAATCTATGTATCAAGAGTACAATTAATGACCCGTTGGGGTAAATGAATTTATGTCCCGTTGTCATAGTTTGTTGACCCCATATACACTTTTTTTTTATATATATATTTACCTTGCAATGGGATTTACAATTACCAAACAAGCTATCCGTAGTAGTTAAGCTCTAAATCCAATCTATTTTTTAAATTGAACGCTCATAGGCAACTTCGTTAAACTTAAACAGCTTAAAGGTTTGAAAAGACCTTCCACTGATAAATCAACTCAGTCCTCCCCAACAGCAGCCACTACCTTACCAGTAAAAAGGGAAAAACATCCATCATCCTAATTAACCTTCTACTAAAAAAAAAAAAAACCATAAGTCAACAACAACTAGGAAAATAAAAGAAATTATGTCCAATTGTCCATCACCAAATTCGTTATTGTTCTAAATGCAATCTAACGGGTTATTTTCTTTCCCTTTCGTATCATTGCAGAAAAAGCGAAAAAGATACAGGCCGCTTTTTAGTTGAACTTTATCTTGATGAGTCAAAGTCAAAGTGTCAAACTAGGTATTTAGGAACCCAAACAATTTTTTTTTTTTAATTCTTTAGTACTGGAGGCGGAGGGGTGGACTGGAAATCCAAAGTTTCAACAACTATTGTCATTTCCATGTACTACTAGCCCAGTATGTTGAAGCAGATATAGAAACAGAAGGCTTTGATATGACATTAATACACCTAAAAAGCCCACTTAAAGCTCAATATGATAATATACGAGGCCCATTCGATAATAACGTTATGAAAAATACAAACCTAATATTTTTCAATATGACAAATTATGTTAGGATAAGTTTTTGAAGCCACACGCGAATTCTAATCCATTATATTTTTTTTATAATTCTGAATGAATAATTTAAATTTTAGCTCATGTGAGAAAAATTTATGCATATGCAAGTAAAACCATGGTCCATGGGAATCGGACAATAATTGAAAACCACGATCCAGAAAAACCTTTCTCCTATAATAACGAGTTTTCTGTTGCTTTGCCATTGAACCCGGCAAGAGAAATCACCTCCACAATTGAACCTCCACCCAGCTAAAGTTAATCTTACTTGATGCTAAAAGTAAGCAAAAGAAATGGTTGGGATCCACCGAAAATATTCGGGTCAAAAATTGATACTCAAGGCTTTGTATAAATGCGGAACTAGAAGAGTAGGGAATTAGTCTCGAATTTAACAATATTCAAATTGTATTGATTTTGATATATTAAGTATCTAAAGAGTAAAGAAAATATTCAATTTTTTTTTGTTGCAATACCTTTTTTATGATTGTCACGATCATTAAGTATATATAGTCAGTCATCAATATATATTTCTTCCAAAAACGGAGTATCTTACCGCAAAATAATTATGGATCATTAAGCGTATAATGTATTATTTTATCTAAATCATGTCAAAGTTAGTATAATTCAATTTTTTTTTTTATCTTTAGTTGGATTAATTTAAATGACCAATATTTCTGCTTTATTGGTTTTGCATATATGACTAGATTATTTTGTAGAAATTATCTATAACGAGATAGCCATATGTTTTATGGGTACATTCCTTCGCCAAACCTTTAAAAAAATCAGTAAAAGTTGACCATTAAAAATTTGTGAACGATTGGAATCATATCCATTACCAGAAATTCTACTTTAACATTTGAATGAACATGTGTCTGTCATTATTGCGAAATAAATTTGATCTTAATATGCGTATTTGTGGAATTTATGCTTTAGCTTGTGGCCACACTTCACATATTCAAAGAGAAGCTTTAGCTTTTTATTCTCAGGGAAGACAGAAACCAGATTATGTTGCTTTAGCTTTGGGCCACACAAGAGTTGTGTGGGAATACGGACTGGATTAAATTTTATCCCTGCAATTGCAAACCGTCCAAATCTTATATAACGTTGATAATATGAGAAATTTATTGCAAATCTTGGAGAAGTATCTGTAATGCTAATTTTATCAATTTGAAAACGAGGAAACAGTTCTATCAATTTGAAAACGAGGAAACCGTTCTATCAATTTGAAGATGAGGAATTATTTGACAATCATTTGTTTTGATACTGTCCCAAATTGTCGGTTCAATTAGAATGATATAATACATAGTCCAAGGCTTATAATTGAGGCCGCTGAATTATTAATTTACCTCAAATTGGATCAACATGTCTAATTGACATTTACGTATTGAACCACGTAATTATTAATTTTCTTTTATTTAATTTTCCTTTCTGTTTCCCCTGCATATTTCTCTTCGTTTCTGTTTCTCCAGTAATGATTTTAGAGAGAATAACGAGTTAACAAAGAATTGGGAAATTAATCTACAGCTATTTCCTAAAACTAACAGTAGTGACAATCCAAAAACTAGTTGTAAGAATAAAAATAATAATTGTTTCTTAATAGTTTAGATGTGTTCATGTGAAACTTGAATTATTTTGAGATTTGTTTATAGTTATTATTCAAACAATTTGATGTACCAAATGCGAAATAGAAAAACACAATACTGTGAATATAATATTTCGTTATTTTTATCTTTTGGATGTATTTATTGGAAAAACGTGACAGTTTGCACCGAGAGAGGTATTATGCTCTTCAAATAATGTAAGAACAAGACCATTTTTTTGTACTCTTCAAAAGCACTATTATTTTTCTTTACAATTCCAGAAATTACCATTCTTGTATTGTTCTTTATTTTACAAATGAACCCATACAAATTACATAAAAAACTAGGGTCTAACCGATAGAGCTTTGCTCGGAATTTGATATATCAAAATTATAATGGTTGATTATGAATAGGTTGTTATGCTTGCAACATAAAAGAGAGACAGAGGCATGATGAAAATGAAAATAGAAAGAAGACACAAAAATGAGAAAACAAAATAATGTGTTGCTAAATTATTGAATTCGATGAAGCGGGTCAGTTTTATGAGCAATCATATCCGACACACGAATAGTTACAGAATACCATGTTACAAAAATAAAAAAAAAATATAATTTCACAATACTTGAAGTGTCGAACCACATTTAACTAAATGGTTCCGACACCTGCACATATTTATTTATAATTTCGATTTTAATTTTGATTTTGATTTTGATAAGAAACCAGAGTCCACTCCTATTACTTGAGAGAGAATAAAACTGACGGCCTAGCTAGATATTATAAATAGAATCTTTAAAAATATTATTCTAGCACTATTTTAGTTTCAATCATTGCAAAAATTACTATTCTCGTAGTATTCTACATTTCGTCTAACTAGCCCATACAATAATAACTAATTACCGAAAATTAATGGACAAGAATGCACTCCTCTTATTTGTACTTAGTACCAATAGGCTTGATGGAAATTATAATCAACGTCTTATATACGGATTGAAATGTTATTAAGTACATGCAACAATTTTGTGGGTGGGGGCTGAAGAAGAACGGAGATTGTGGAGAAACACCTTGTACATGGATCCGATTCTGGTGTCGTGCGACACCGCGCTACACGCATTCTCAGCCGTTCGATTTTTATCGGGCGGTTCATTTTTTCGGGCCTATTAGATTCACGGGGCTTCCATATCCATCAGATTCAGATCAAACAGCCCATGTCGCACGTTACACGTTGTGTCGTGCGACACAGGATTCGATTTGCTTGTACATCATCCCATCATCGTCTAAGCATTAAAAGGTGCACCATCCTCAGATTAGTCTTCTGGTTCAAATGCTTTGTAGATTCTTCAAATAAAATCTGACATGAAAGTGTTTTAGGTACGTCTGGTCCACAAAGGCATCTGCAGACTTATGAGCAAGTGTTTTAGCTAGGACTAACTTTGCCGGAAATTCTACTTTTAACCAATCATGGTACTAACACTTGTGTTTGAAAACTTCTTTTACACTACTTAACAAATTAGCAGACTGATACCTTATCCTGTATGTCCTTATATATGTCCTTCCACCTAAATAATATTCTCGAATTTGATCTATGAAATATTTGAAATTATTATTGTTATGACTTACTTTGGCAAGACAATGCATGTATTATTTTATTATTTTTTCTTAGCCTTTACCTCAAAAAAAAATTTATTTTTTCTTTTTTTTTGTGTCAATATCAATGTCATAAAAAAAATTCAAATCAGCTTCACATGTTGTTTTTCTAATATTATAATTTCTTTTCTTCAACTTTCACAACCTTAATTCTCACTATAAATTTCTTATGTAAGCTAAAATTATTGGTTACTTAAGCAACGGTATATGTTAGAAAATGCACTCAAATCAAAGAATAATAACTAAAATATGGAGTTGAAGTAATTTGTAAATAATCAAGCTAGTTAATTTTACATGCTCTTGATTTTTCTGCTTTCACAAATATTTCGTCTTTATGTGTGCCTTCACTAGTAATTTGTCTCACAAATGTGCCCACTAGGCCATCGAATTAATTATCTTTATAAACCACAGTTCAAGTGTTTGCTTTCAAATTGTTTTCTTATTGAACCTTTCTTTAATAAAATTTTCAAATTTTTTTTTTATTAATGATCAAAATATGTCAAATGATGCCATACGTTTCTTAAAAAATACTTTCATAAAATATAGCTAACCATGTGCGCTGCAATAGATAATAATTATATTTCTACCTTAAAATTTTTCCTTATGCGTTAATAATAATTTAATAAAAAACGGCAAGAAATATATGGTTCTTTTTGGTCCACATAATAAAATATGCACGGAATCTAGTCAAAGTTCTTCAAAAGTCTGACTTCCTCCTCCACAAAACGCCGCCTGTGCCACGTGAAACCAACAACTCTTCATAAATAAGAATCTCTCCATTTATGCCAGAGCTGGAAATTTTCGTTTGTACCAGCTACAGTGCTCTATAAACCAAAAGACAAGTGTTTTAAAAAGGTTATGGTAGCTGATTGGTAGGTCACTATAATTTGTAATAATTGATAATTAATTATTTGCCGAAAATTTATTAATTTTTATTTTCTGTTAAGCATGTATATAATCGATATGATCAAAATAATTATTTATTTTGAACACACAAATAGGCTCTGAGATTGGTTAGTCAAATGTATTTCAATTGTAAAAAATTATACACATATCAATAAAAAAGCTGAGTTTCTAGAACAAAATAGTTGTCACTGTTCATTTATAATTGCTTAAAGTTATTCTATTAGTTCACCAAATATATATATAGTTTTTTAGAACGGGGACATTAAGTTATCATTTTTTATATGATTTAATATATAGTAAATTTTATTTTTTTATCAACCAAAATAATTATTGTCTTATGAGATAATTTAAATAGCTCAATATGGTATCATAATAGAAAGTATCAGAGTACATGCACATCTCTTACATTAAAGGTTTTTTTTATATATATAAATTTTGAAGAAAGTTGTATTAATTTTTATTCCAACTTTTTAATTTAAATATTAAAAAAAATTTCATCTCAAGATATGTCATATTTTTCCACTGGATCCAAAGATTAATTTTATTTTATGTATTCAAGTTCATGCGATATATATTGCTTTCATTATTAATCAGTTCAATAAATGCTTGACATAACGGTTATCAACCGAAACAACAATACAATCATCACTTTTATAACGAACCATAATTAAATATAAATCATTGTTATACAATTAAATTGTTTATCATTTATTACAACTAGATTATGTCCCTAAATAATGCAAAATCCAACAAACCTTTCTCACTTTCAAAAATAGACGGTGTACAATAAATGGACATCTCCAGTCATTCATCTTCAGAGGATGCACCGATATTCATTTCTTCTCCAATATAAACCAACCAAAGGCCATCTCTCTTGCCATCTCGTTCTTCCATTCATCCATTCATTCATTTCTCACTCTCTCTCTCTATCTCATTCATTCATTACCTCTCTTACTTCTTCTCTCTATTATTATTATTATTCATGGTCGCCACCGCCTCAAACTCGCTTGGTGCAGATCGGGAACCCGCTTCGGAATCTCTAAGAGCTCGATCTCTCTTATCGGACCGAGGTGGATCCCGCCTTGCACCAAGTGAATCTGAGTCGGGCATGCGAATTTAAATTTTGCCTCATTCCAGATCCGATCCGATCCAATTTCGTCTCAGATCGGCTCCCCCGCACTCCGATCCGGTTTTCCTTCTTCCTTACCTTTCAATTTTGAACTAAATTTAGTTAAATTTTAATTCCTAGGTACACTTTCTAGCAAATAAAATATCATGTAGAATTGTAGATACATGCAATGATTGAATGTTTCAGATCTGTTGTGGATCCAAGATTGATAGGCTCTTTCAATTTTTATATGCTTACATTGATTCAATGCTATTATAAGGTTAATTATGATTAATTGATTATAAAGATTGAATTTTTTTTTATCTTATGTGGAAATATAAGACTGTTTAAATCTTAAGCAATATAAGAGAATTGGACCAAAAACAAGGAAGAATAAATTTTGAAGTAAAATAAAAAGTATATTACCATGTTGGGTTGTCAGTAGAAAGCAATAGAACATAGTTGGTGGGAAAGAATTTATTCTTCTGTTTTTATGGCAGTGAGAATTTATTCTTTTGTTTGATTAGGGCGAATCAGAATTTTTTCTGTCCCCCAAGCAGCAAAGTCTTGAACTTTACTACTTTCTACTTTTCTCATGTGGAAAGAATGAGAACATCCCAACACTAACACATCAGATGAGAACATAGGTAGAAAGTAGTAAAGAAATGACTTTTGTAGAGGGAATTTTACTTTTGATTAGTGGTATCAGATTTCCTTATATAGCCTGCTTTGTACGCTACATGTAGATTCTCTCTTAGATCTAAAAGGTTGGTCCTACTAAATTTAGTACGATATAACTCTCTTGCCTTTCAATTAATTATACTGATTCATTACTCAAGGCAAATGTATCTCATATCAATTATGACTCCTTATTTTTGGGTTTTCATTTTTTCGGAAATGTTGACAGTCTGAGACGATTCAAACATTGCCAAAACAATGGATAGAGGATGGTTAGTGAAACCAAAAACCTGATATGTATGGGCGCTTTCACAGACACACTGTAACACATATATTTGGAAAGGTATATGTTTTAGGAAAGACAATAGGAACAGATATATTGGATCAAAAGAGGCTACACTATGATGTTTAATTTTCACTAAAGTATCCTCTCTGTATCAGAGTGGGCATCACTAGCTAGCTCCCATCTGTTTTTGATTTGCCAAGGAAGCCTCTTATATATGGTGAAAGGAAGATACAAAATTCAAATACATATATGGCTTTGATAAAAAAAAAATGATTTTTATGTGAGATTTCATTTAATCTTATTTGATTGGTATTTACTTCTTAGGATTTCGTTGGGTCTAATAACATGAAAATTCATATCAAACGACATCAAATTCAATCAGATTCATTCAATTTGATAAAAAAAATTTCTAATGAAATGAAATCCTGTGTACAAAAAAAATGATTCTAATAAGGGCCGTATTCTTCTAGTTCTGAGAAGTCCCATATTTCTCACAGCTGCCTCTACCAGCTCGGGAACCATCATTTTATCTCAACCTTGTCCATACACTTCTAAGACAATGAAGGTAATTAAGTATTTAACACTTTTGTCTGAATTGGTTTCTTTGAATACTGGTTTTTCTTTCTTTTTGAACATAATTCAATGTTGACATTTTGGGGCAGTGAAAGAAGTTGGTATTGTTACAGTTTAGAACTGGATGGTAGAACTTCTCCGGGCAATACTTTTTGTGCTGTTTTCCACTTTTGATTTGCATTCATTGGTCCATTATAGTATAGTATAATACCAAGGAGTAGTGCAGTACTCTACCAAATAAACAATGAAGGTGCGTTTGGATCGTCAAATAAATAAACAACTTGAATGCTAACATTTCGGTTTCTTATTTTATACATAAGATGCTAACAGTTAGGAACTTGAAGTTTTTGTTTAGCCTGGCCTAGATGTCAATCAGGGAATATGCTGCGCTAAAGTTAATTAAAAAGTATATTATTATACTTGAGAGAAAATGCAACACATGCGCCTTGCAATTCATTAGTTAGTTGGGCGGTTTGGTTTACCTAACGTAGAGTACAGTCGTATATTTAATGTAAACATCTTTAGTATTTTTGATGTAGCACGTCTTTGTATTTTTATTGTAAGAGCATTGAATAACAATTCTTTTAATTTTTTTGTCCCCCCTTTGTTCAGGAAGTAGGGCACTTGTAATCAGAGAAGCAGGTTAAATTAATTCCGAACCTACAGCATGGCATCTTACTTTCCAGCTCAAAAATAATCTTGTCTTTGACCTTTTTCTTGCAACCAATTAATCTTCCTTTGCCAGGCCAGATAGCCAGTAATGATAAAACTCAAGTAGAGGTGCAGCTAGCCTATATTGCAGCTCTATTCTAAACTTACCGAGGTAAAAAATACTCAATTTTAACCTCCAGATTAAATATTTAAATGTTGATGTCATGTTAGTTTGTAGTTACAATATTGCTAGAACTAATTAACAGAAATAATTTATATATATCTCCAGAACAGTTATTAATTTATTAATTAGTTAGTGGTGAAAATAATAACATTAATACATCTGATCTCTAGCAAAGATAATTTTGTTGGTAACGAACCACGAATTAGAACTTAGAAGTATCATTTTATTCTTATTTTTTTCCTCGTTTGTTTCCAGACTCATCCAGCAAGTTTATTCTAGCTACAAAAAGACTGCCGCACTAATACAACAATACATTGCTACTACCAGTTGAGTTGCTGATTGATGTGCCAGTACTGGTACACGGATCTGTCTCTCGTTAGCTAAATTACGTACTCTAATCATGTGTTTATGAAAGGGGAGATGCAAGATGCAGGTACTTCACTTCAGATAATAAAACAAACGAATAGGTACCAAAAAATGTTTTGCTCACTTGTTAGTTCAAGTCTGGAGAACTTGAGGGTGCAAGGTTCAATTTTCCAAGAGGATTATTCTAAGGAGGGTTGCTGAAATACATAGTTACAGGCCTATATTCCAAAAATAAGGAACATATTAAAAATAGCTGCAAAAAACAAAGGAGGGAGCACAAAAAAAAAAAAAAAAAGAGTGGAGGCGAGCATGTTTCTATAGAGACAAAAAAACAGATAAAACTTCACCATATGATATGGGAAGTAGAAGTATTATTATACCGGCCAACGTTACACGTAACGTATTGAGAGATTCTGTACGTACGTGCAGTTTTGTACTGATGTATATACAAGGACAAACCGCTTAATTTAGTTTATCGGGTTTTTTAACATTTTTTTTTCTGCTGATATAATTAATGTAAGAGTTTCTAAATGGTAGATCGCGCATCAAACAACTAAACAAGAAATTGTCTTATTGGTTGAGCTTTCTCAGAATAATTTACCAATCTTTGCTGTAATTTGTAAAAGATGTAGCTGGGGAATAAAGAAAAATTCGAATAATAAATGTTTTTGTTCAAAATAAATACCTTCAACAAACAATCATGAGCAACAGAGAATATATTACGATACCCACGCGGTCCCCACTATACCAATTTTAAATTACAGAGCTTTTTTATTCCCCCATTTTACTGAGGCGCACAAACAGATTTTAATAATTAACAAACTTATTTAACAATCATCTTAAACAGGTCAGATAAAAGGTGTTAGAAATCCTTAACTTAAAATACGGATCAATATTGATTTTGTTAATCTGATATGATTTGTGTGCTTAGATATGAATATCATATAAAAAGTCAAGACTTTTTATTTGAAAACTGTTTAGGCGCTGAATGAAAATCATCTTATTAATATAATTTCTTTTTTGGTCATTCTCAATTAATGCAAAAAAAAGACAAAATTAGATAATATAAATAAGTAGACAATCTGTTTTGGAAATTTATATGATCTGCGAAATCTTTTCATTACATGTATTAAAAAAAATAGTGTCATAAATTATATTTTGATAAATTTTTTTGTTTGTTAAAATTCTGAACTAAATTTTGTCCTTACATTTGGGTTGGCGCAATTCCTAGTTTAAAATAACTGTAGAACATTTTTAGATGATGTAGCTCTTAATGCATGTATTGTTTATGAAAATAATACCTTACGCATATGCATTTTAATAATATAAACAAATGGATATAATCATATATATAACTCTCTGATCTTCTCCATTTGAAAATAATCCTCGAATTCTTGAAAACTGAAAATAACCCATTAAATTATCTTAATTATGGATATACTCTATTTTATTAATTTTAATCATTTTAAAAGTAAAAAAAAAAATTAATTCCTTAGACCAAATTACCCTTCTCATACACTCTGTTTTTAATTTCGTCTTCTTTGTTCTCTGTTCGGAGTGGAGGGACGAACATATATATATATATATTTTCCAATTTACCATTGATTGGTAGTTTATCTTTTTTTTTTGTTTCTTTTTTTTTTTTTGGTTTAGTCGTTTGTGTTGTTTGTTAATAATTATGGTGTTGGCAAGTCCATCAAGACACAACGAGCATATCAGTTGTATGTGAAAATGCCTCAAAGAAATATATGTTATATAATCTGCACGAATTGATTAAGAAGTAACGAGATGGGAATTTTATTATTAATAAAGCATTTCTTTGTGGGCAAAGCCTAATAACCTAATAACCGAAAATTCATAAATCCAATGTAATGCATTTTTAAATTAAACTAGAATATTCGTCTGAAACATTTATGAACAAAACAAATATAAAATAAGTTATGCAAAGAGAAATGCATCAACAGAGGCATTGGCTGTTTAGTATTTACACCGATCAACAAATTGCATTGAGACCACATTTAAAACATTAAATGGGACATTCGTCAAAATAAAAAAAAAATAGAATTTGAAATGTAAACTATGTTAATTTTTATCTTTTTCATCCAAAAATATGCCGAAAGGGCCCACCAACTTCTTCTTCTTTTTTTTTTTTAGAAAAACTAGATAGAAAAAGGGCCCACCAACTTCACTAAGCAACATAACCAAAAAAAAATAAAAAAGTTCAAATTATAGCTGCTTCAAGTACTGAGAGTCTGAGAACTTAAAAGCAGGCCAATTCCATGAAAATTAAGGCCCATTCATAGGTCCAGGATCCCAACATAGTACGTACAAAGCAAACACCACACAACATAGTTCGTACAAGCAGCGGAATACAAAACGGTAATTACTCTCTACCATCCACCAAATTACCATCCAGCGCCATCCACACTCAGATTTTCCGCATGCTGACGTCAGCATGACACATGTTGACGTCAGCAAAAAACTTTTGACCAATTTTCGAAAAATTTTTGGTGCTGACGTCATCAAATATGCTGATTTAAGAGTTCAGTTAAATGATTTAAGGATTCAATTAAATGTTGTAAGTGTTCAGTTAGATGCAACAATAATTTATTTCACTTTGTATGTTGGATATGATCATTTATTTCTTACTTACGAAATTTGTATATATGTTCAGTTTATTGTTGTAAATGTTCATATTGTTATTGTAAAAGTTCGCTATGTTTGTTGTATCTGTTCATTTTGTTTTTTTATTTAACTAGTTTAATTGAACACAAAAACTACGAAATCAAATTTCTGCTGCAACTAACTGAACATATAGACCTTTAAGTTCATCCCTTAACGTATTTAACTGAACACAAAACACTAAAATTCTAAATTATTGCTGCATCTAACTGAACACATACATACTTTTAAATAATCCCTTAACGTATTTAACTGAATACAAAAAACTAAAATTTCAAATTATTGGTACATCTAACTGAACACTTATACATTTTAATTCAACCCTTAAAACATTTAATTGAACCCTTAAATCATTTAACTGAACCCTTAAATCAGCATATTTAATGACGTCAGCACCAAAAAATTTTCGAAAATTGGTCAGAAAATTTTGCTGACGTCAGCACGCGGAAAAAGAGCTATTTTGGCCTGTTGGATGGTGCTGGTTCAATTGGATGGTTTTTTGTTAGATGGTGTATATCATTTCTATAACAACTATTTATATTAACCTTGTATCAAGTTTAATTATAAAATTTGAAACTTAAATTACTCACATATCAAACATTTGAAAAACAGTCACATATATTACCTAGACGTACAATTGATCAATAAGTAAATAATTTAAAATCATACTTCATTTAATAATCACCTATATAAATTAAGGTAAAATTTTTAAATTTTTTATTTAAACAAAATGTTTGTCTATTTTTCATAATTATCAAATAATTTCGATAGATAGTCAATTGCATTCATTGGTTAGGTTTGTATATATATATCTTCCGCGCTTATTTCGCATGGTTATTACTTATTAAATTCAACTCTACAGATATGTCTAATAGGGCGTAGCAATTTTATGTTCCAGTCTTTATTTATATATTTCTTTACTATACTAGATAGTCTCTGTCTAAATAAAAAAAACGTCTTTATTTATTTCTAACCAACGACTCGCCGAAGATAGCAACAATTTTCGTTGAATAGAGAGAAAGGGGTAGTTAAGATCACACATATATAAATATAAAACGAATTAATAAACGAAAATTTACTGTTCATCTCCAGTTTTTGTAAACGGAACAAATTCTCTTGTTCCATTTTTTTTCCCTCGGTCCTGCGGTCCTTTTTTTTTTTTCTGTTTTGAGGGTTAGCAACAATGCTACTAATTTTTATAAATAAACAATATTACGAACTAAATTAAAAAAAATTATACATATCAAAACCAGCACAACACAAAAAAAAAAAAAAAAAAATCAACATAAAATCCTAACAAATTCTGCACCCTAAAGTGTACCGCTACCGTAGCAATACCAGCTTTGACCAGACCCAACTGGTATCGTAGAGGCAACATATATGATATATGCCTCATCTAAGTCCAGCCCAACCATACCCTAACAAGTAACAATCGCCTACAAGCCGTCCACACATGACATTGTAGAATGAACAACTCTGCCGAACTACGCTGCAACCGCTATCATCCTTCACCTCAAGCACCAATAAACTCTTGCAGCAACCAAAACTTTTTTTTTTTTCGATATTCATTAGTTATTATTGAAGAAATATAATTTTAAATTTCACTTCTATAAATAAAACACTTTGATCAGTTATCAGTACGTATGATATCTTATAGAAGAAATGCACAAAGATGACAGGGAATTATACAAAGAAGTGAGAGGTGATTAAGCCTTCAAGCAAAATGCCCCAATTATTAAAAGTATTTTTATGTTTTTTTTTTAATTTATGTTGAGTTAGATTCTGTACTGATGTCTTATAAATAAAGGGCATACCTAAAATCAAGTATGCTAGGTCTGATTAATTTTCGAATTTATTTCATACTTTGTCGTGGAAGAAAATTGAAATGTAAATATTCGTATATATCATACTCAGCTCAAACTATTTACTTGAAGAAAATATAATTTTACTACAAGCAACTGCATAGCTTCAAATCTTTTGATATCATTTTAAGTATCTAGCTTTCTCAGCTCAAGCTATTTATTTGGAAATATGTTATTACAGTGAACAATTCTGTAACTTCAAATCTCAGCTCTTTATCTCATTTAAAAGCATTTTAGGCTTATCTTAGAGTTGTGTGCAAAAAGCAGTGTTTTCAATATCTTACCAATTATCGAAAAGTTTTGATAATACCCGTATATCGAAACAGTGGTCGAAATGTTAGTATTGTGAGAGAAAACACTGGAAATACCGGATTTCAGTCACCTGTCCGGTAGAGTTTGCCTGTATGTGGTATTAAAAACACCGGCAAAAAATTATGTGTTGCAACATCACTCTCATTTTTTTTTAAACGAAAAAGCCCGTAGGCTTACATCACTCTCATTTTGGGTAAACTTGTTCAATATCAAATAACACAAAGCGACAAATCATTACATGTTGCACGAAGTGGGGAAGCATTCAACCGTGAAATTTCATACAAATTCCCCCTGGAATCTTTGAATGTTCAAAAGGTAACTTTATGAAAGGTAAAGGAATCCTGTGTTTGTGTAGAAAGAGATGCATCACAATATGCCGGTATTTCACTGACAAATAATTGCCAAAATTGTAAGAAGCAAAAGTTGGAAGATCCTTTACATTTTATATGTTGGGTCCTACTTGTTGGTTGAAGAAACACTGATGGAGAAATATTTAGAGCCACAGAGGATCTGAACTCATATTAATTTGTAAAGTTTAAGAGTCTGGTCTTTTTTTTTTCGATGAAATTCAGAGTCTGGTCAGAATCAACTTTGAATTGGGTAAAAAATATAGAAGAAACTTGACTCACGACTCTATCCACTACCATTATTCTTTCTGTGCCAACATTCTATAGCTCCAAAGGAAATACGTACTTGTGCCAACATTCTTTAGCTCCATCATTTTGAATGCACAAAATATGTACTTGTGCTAGATTAAGGCGAATATTTACATGTTTGAGTCACTTTTATGATTTGGATTCTTTTTTTTTTAAAAAAAAAAAAACTTAATAAAGCAGGTGCTGTTCATGGAGTATTCTTGGTCCAAGGGGAAAAAAAGGAATCGAATATGTACAATACACCATCAGCAAAGTAAAATTTCTACTTTGGTTTCCCGCAAGTACCATTATATTTTTCTTTGCATATCTATGATGTGTATGAAGTTACATTAGATTAGAATCACAGTGCTTTATGGAATGAACAGAAAACCATTCTCATTGACTGGGTAGTTAATGCATGTAATTAATTTGTAAATTTTTTATTACAATTTATTATTTTTAGCACATTTTCTTAACCACAAATGCATTACCTCGATGCAAAAAAAAAAAAAAAAAAAAAAAATTCGTTGGGAAAAAAAGAAAATAAAATTGGCACGATAGAAGATGACATGATGAGTCTAGTTATTTCAAATAAAGAAAAAGTGAATAAAAAGCTACAATCCTAGGTAGGTATATATTCAAATATATATATATATATATATATAGATATATATATTGTGTTTTGCACGAAACGAGCATAACTCTGATTAGGAAAATTCCCAAGTGCATCCTATATATATCAGATATATACTTCCGTTTAGCTACAAGGACATTAAGATTTATGCAAAAATTATTACTTGCATCCTGATTATTTCAAAATTAATTAGACAAAAATGATAAACTAGACAATGTGACATTATGAAATGTGATTAGGTAAAATACTATTTAATCCATATAACTCAGAACTTTCCAAGTATTTTTTTTTTATTATATTTACGCTTATTACGTTCTATAATAAAAGAAATCGGAATGGGAAAATGTAATTAAAGTTTTAAGTTTTAACTTAGAAATAATCTTAGAATTGCACAAAAGGCTACAAACGTTTGATCTGCACGAGAACCGGACACACGAGAGTCTCCTACGTGAATCACACTAAGTTCGGCTTTTCTATGGCAGATTGAGGTCCGTAAATCCATAGTACGGGTAGCTGCAACCTAATTAGTTCCTAAGTTGAACAGTACGTAACAAACCACCGAACAACACCCTTATTATACCCCCTTTTCTTTTTAATATCCTTTTAAGTTGCAAATCTAAACGAATCAATGAATTACAGGTGTTGAAATTTTTTACACAAAATATCCGTATTATATCTAAATGATTCACTAACTTTTAAGAATTCTACGAATAATATCCGATTTATATCAGACTTTTTCACAAAACAAAATTATAAAGTTTCTTTTGAATTTTTAAAATTACAAAATTTTCTTCAAATAATTACTTCATAACAAAACAAAAATTTTAAGATTAAATTCTAAACCTCAGCTAACTAATTAAAATTTCATTGTAACCA
Source organism: Rhynchospora tenuis (assembly GCA_027725995.1). Classification (NCBI taxonomy): domain Eukaryota; kingdom Viridiplantae; phylum Streptophyta; class Magnoliopsida; order Poales; family Cyperaceae; genus Rhynchospora; species Rhynchospora tenuis. Next base: position 15,821,701 of record CM050889.1, on the reverse strand, counting down.
TGTTGCTGTACATGTGTTGTGTTGAAGTCACTTGATGGGTGATTGGCTTCATATATATTACATAGACAATCACTGTAGACACCGCAAAATTTGAATTGCCATTACACGGCGTCTATAAATTATAACGGTCTGAAAAGCTCGTTAGGCTAAGGTCCATAAACCCCACAACTCGCTAGGTACCCAAAAGCAAAGCGAGTAATGACCTAAAATCAACCCTCTCACATTAAGTAAAGAGTAATTAATGTGGGATCTATATATATACATGCATGGTAGTTTAGTTTCTTAAACTACAGAACTTAAGTAGGACTATCTACACAAACAGCACAAAAATCAAACTATAATTAGTTCCTTAATTCCCATATGGCATCCCACAAAACTCATCTTCCTTCCATAGGGAAAACCTTCACAATACAGAGAGCCAAGCCGGTACTTGTTGTACCAGCTGAACCGACTCCTTACGAGTTCAAAACTTTGTCAGATATTGATGACCAGGATGGCCTGCGGTTCTATGCCACCGGAATCCACCTGTACAAAGGTGACCCCTTAAAGGAGGGTCAAGACCCCGGTAGGGTTATAAAAGATGCCCTGTCAAAGGCTTTGGTGTACTATTATCCGATAGCTGGGCGTCTAAGGGAGGAGGCTGGGAGGAAGCTCGTGATAGAATGCAATAGTGATGGTGTGGTGTTTGTTGAGGCAGAAACAGTTGCTCGAGTAGAAGATTTCGGGGAAGCACCAGTATTACCGATACCGGGTGCCGAGAAGCTCTTATATGGACCTGAAGATTATGGACATGATGTTACCAATAAACCGCTGCTATATATTCAAGTAAGCATGCAATATATCGTTTTAGTGATACACTGATATATATATATATTTATTTTTTCCATTTTCATGGCCAGTCCATGCATGCAGTGAAGAAAATGCATGTACAGGTTGAAAAATTTTGTGTTGCTCTTTTTTTTTTTTTTTTTTTTTTTTTTTTGTTCCTTCCTTTGCTTCTTTGTGTACCAACCAAAAACTCATCAAAAACTTTAAATTGAATATATATATATGTGTTGCAAAATAACACGATATCAAATTTCGTATGATTTCATGCACAGGTCACACGCTTCAAGTGTGGAGGGTTCTCCTTCGGCCTTCAAATATGCCATGTGATCGCTGATGCACCGGGAGTAGTCCAGTTCCTGGCAACAGTTGCCGAGCTTGCGCGCGACAGCACATGCAGCCCTTCTGTCAAACCCGTATGGGATCGCCACCTCCTTTCGGTCTCCTCAAGCCCAAAAAAATCACTATTTTCTCATCTAGAATATCATGAGCCCGACACTCCAAATGCCATTACTTATGACATAATGCTCAAAACTCCATCAGAAGAAATGATCAATCGATCCTTTTTCTTTGGCCCAAAACATTTGCTAGCATTACGCAAGCGTCTTCCTTTGCACATGCGTGCCAAGGCAACAAATTTTGAACTCATAACTGCAGCGGTATGGAAGTCACGTACAATAGCTTTGGAATACTCTCCGGACCTTGAGATCCGTGTACTCTTTGTTGTAAATGCACGTGGCAAAAGAAGGTTCCGCGAAATACCGGAGGGATATTATGGCAACGCTTTAGTATTTCCTGTTGCCTGTGCAACAAGTGGAAAGCTGAAAGACGCACCACTAACATACGCACTCGAACTCGTGAGACAGACCAAAGAAATGGCAACTGACGAGTTTTTACAGTCAACTATGGATCATTTGGTAACCAACGATAGGCCTCATTTTGTTGACACGAGAACATATCTTGTGTCAGACATCACACGTGCCGGGTTGGATGCAGTTGATTTCGGATGGGGTGGAGGAGTGTATGGTGGACCAGCGACTGCAGTTCCTGCAGCAGCAAGCTTTTTCATGAAGGGAAGAAATGAGAGAGGCGAGGAAGGGGTGGTGGTGCCGCTGTGCTTACCGGAGTTTGCAATGAAGAGGTTTGTTGTTGAGATTGAGGGGCTTATGAAGGATCCTGATTTTGATTTCTATGCCTGTTGATGATTCCATCTGGAGAGATCATTCAATTTAAAAGTCAAATGATAAAATTTTATTTGTTTTTGTGTGATTTTTGTTGTTCTTTTAGTTTATTTAGCATCTAATATTAATAGTTAATTGACTGGATTGGTAGATTAAGGACGTAGTTTGGGTTTGGCTCTACAATTGTTAGTTTGTTTCTACATTTAATTGCATGTATGATTGTATCATTGTTATGCAAAATTGAGCTTTAATAGCTTAATGTGCTCTTATATAACTAGCACTTTGCAGTGGGTAGGGATGAATATACATGAAAATAGATTATAAATAGTTCATGAACCTCTTTACAAATTCTTGATGAGAATTTTTCCAGAGAGAACCAGCTCATCTTGATCTAGTGGCAAAGAGTAATGCATATTGAGTGAAAGATGACAGTTTCGAAATCCGGCTGGCGGTCTTTTATAGACATTTAATTTAAATAAGTTAGGTAGCTTCACCCCATTTATCTTTAAAAAAAAAAAAACTTTTCCAGTACTGCTGGAAACTTTTAGTCACAGTCCGTCTCTTTAGAAGAAGACTAGAAATAGAAATATAAGTAAGAGTAATAAAAATATAATAAATTCTAAATCAAACATAAACCTTACGATAGGTATCGTCAACTACACTAATGTCGTGTAGACATAGATCAACATCAAGTGCATTTGATACCTTGAATTTTCGCATTTCTCAATCATGTTTCTCATCTCAACAGACTCAATTAAGTTTGATTTTAAATGTTGGACTGTAAATTGTTAAACATGCATCTTAAAATTTGGTCTCTAATTATTTTAAATGGACATTTTTAGTTTGATTTTTTTACTATTTTTTTGGAATTTCTGAATATGTTCAATCTAAAAGGTTACGAACCCTCTAATTTTGAAAATTTGAAACAAATAGTTAGAAATTAAAAAAAAATATAAAATTTGATTTTCAAGAATATTTTAATATAGAGATCATACTGAGCGGTTTGGATCAGCCGTTTGAAATTTTAACTACAATGTTTGGATCGTGTTTGACATCCTATATGTTTGATTCTAGCATTACTCAAACTAAATAATTAAATTGAGAAATTATACTTTTTAAGTACTGATGTAGTTTATATTTATATCATATCAACAGGTTTGTCAAAAATATATATTTGCTTCTGAAGTTGGAAAAATCAGAGGTTTAGTCGTATGATTCAGCAAATTATTTCTCTGTGGTGATGTGTAATTAGTGAAAGAAATAGCACCAACTGGTTCTCAACTTCTCATCACAGACCAACAAAGAAAATGAAGAACGTCTTCCCCAGTTCTAAAAATGGTAGTGGTTATTGATTTTTATAGGTGTCGGAAAGGTGGGAGAATTTGGTTAGGAAACACGGAGCAGTTGTTAAAAACCATATACAAGATAAAAGGAAGACTTTCACGGGCTAAAAGTCGTAAATCAAATAATTTAATTAGTTGTTTGCAGAACATTAAAATAATCGGGCATCATGAAACCTACACCAGAGAACAGAGTTCTCTTAAAAGTAACAAATCTGGTTTTGCTTTCAATTATAGACCCTGGTAAAGTCTTGCATAGTTTTAGAACTTGTTCAGTGGGAATACAAGTTGTGTCCCCATTCCCTGGTAAAGTACTAGTGCACAATGTAACTTGTATCCCCATTCCCCACCCCAACTCTCTTTGCATTTGACCTGACTAGTTCCTTTTGAGGGCAGAAAAATAAAAAGTTAGATTGGAATGATATATGACAGAAAATTTCAGCTCAGAGGCACTCATATTTAGAGGCAGTTTTGGCACAGTATGGCATACTAAAAAGTACAATAATAGGCATTACAAGATATTGTGCTTATAGGAGAATTGAAAGGAGATGAAAAAAGTTTTGGCCGAAGATGGAGAATAACAACAGCCTAATTGATTTGATTGAAAAATGGGACAAAATCTCTAGCACTAATTTGGTTATTGCTGGAAGATAGAGACGAGCAATGGGGAGGTGAGCAGACAAATAATAAGTAGATCACTAAGGGACAGTGAAAGATGGGGGGACGCGGCCCAGTGTGTCCTGACACTGGATGCAAACAATAAAAACATTAAAGAAACATTCACACTAATCCCACAACACACTTGCTATGTCGAAGGATAATTTTTTGTTTGAAGGTGTATATTTGTCAGATTTGTGGTTCATTTTCTCCATCCAAAGCACAGCTGTTAGCAGAGATATAACTTACTAAAATTGTGAAGAATCACAATTGCTGAGCTCAGTAAGCGGTAAATCATCACCCTGTTCCATAAATATATGGGATGATTGCGGGTATGTGAAGAAGGCCAGGTGCAGACGGTCTGGGTCACATCTTGCATTAGCCATATCGACAATCCTGTCATACATGTCACTGTCATGGCATGAGAGAGATGCCTCAGCCGCAATAGTTAATCCTAGATCCTGGCCACTCCTCATAACCTGGCAATTAATGAACATTAAATGTGTCTCTATGAGGCTGTGTGTGCGTGTGTGTGTGAGAGAGAGAGAGAGGCATCAGTATGCATCCTACCTGCCAGAATAAACCACCCAGAGTCAGCACAAGCCTCTCCATCATCCTGGGAATGAGGCCTGCAATAAATGATCTTCACAGTCACACCGTGCCTACTAAAAACTTCTAATACGGGTGCATATTCCTTATTCCTTATTCATACTCCACATCCAAACACGCCTAGTGAACAAAACTTTTAAGCTTTAAGCTATATTAGATGGGCCTTCAATTTCTTTTGCTGTGCTTTTCAAACCTGCATAAAGGTAATCAATTTCTGTCATTTTCGTTCATTAAGACTTCTTGAGCCTTAATAAAACAAGGATAAAACTAAATGGACGATCAAAATCAAATTAAAGATGAGCATGATGTTTTGTGGCAACGTTAATTAATTCCTACGAATTTTGCGGCTCCAAAGCAATGTCCACAGGGATTTCATTCTGCTAGAATTGACCAAAAAAGAAAAAAAAAAAAAGATTTACAACCAGTTATTAATCTTAAAAGGAGGAGAAGCGAATATATCATTACGAATATTTAACCCCTAGAAGATCAGTTTTTATGTTATAATTAAAGAGGGAAGTAAGTATGAGATGGGAGTTGCTCTGTATGACTGTACGCACAAGTTTTCTTAATTACCAACTAAAAGCTAGATCATTATTATAATAAAAATTCAAAGAACTAATAAATATTAACATGTCTAGTTCTGCACATTGTTGCATCTAAGATTGCTAATTGGTGGTGCTTGAGGCACGAGATACAGAATCTCCGGACCATAAAAGTAGAATAAGTCCGCTTTATATATTTTAGGGCTTGTTTGGATGGAGTGGGAATAGTGGAAATAGAGTCTCTTCCCGGAATTGGCTATTCCTAACGCATCCAAACGATTTTGGAATAGCACTCTTCCCACTCTTCCCACTCTTCCCACACAATTTTCAATAACACTCTTTCCAACAACACTTTTCTCTCTACTTTTTCACACTTCCCAACGCTATTCCTAAACTCACCATCCAAACAACCTAGGAATAGCACTCTTCCCACTCTTCCCACTCTTCCTACTCTTCCCACTCTTCCCACTCAGACCTCTATATATAATTTCAAAAAAATAGACAACGGTACTTATTTGTTTTATTTATCTAAACCAAATATTAAAATTGAGAAATTATACTTTTTAGGCACTAATGTAGTTTGTCAAAAGATATATTTTCTGTGTAATTGGAAAAATCAGACGTTTAATCGTATGAATCAGTAAATTATTTCGTTGTGCTGATGCGTATTAGAGAAAGAAAGAGCACAAACTATTTCACGACATTTTTTTTTTTTTTTGGGAAGAACTTCACGACTTCTCATCAATGACCACGAAGAAAATGAAGAGGAATAACTTTTCTCCAGTTTGCGCGACCAAGTTCTTTGGGCGTGGATAAAACTGAGTTGTTAAGGATAATATGCAAGTACTGGAGACGTCTCAGAAATGCATCCCTGTAGATCATCTACCAGCTACCAGTAACAAACTCATACCAGACTCACCAGCTGTGATTAGCTACGTGGATTAATCAAATTAGCTAGGAATGTATAGATAAGACAAAAAAGGCATTTTTGTATCTCATATATAAACATCAAGTCGTCACTGTAAAAACAATCAATCAATGAAATCAATATGAACTCAATTATCTCTTTTGCTCTCTTCTTCATTTACTGTTTAGTTTTATCTTAGCTTAGATATTATTTCATGAGTTGCAGTTGCTCGACCTGCGGGGGCTGCAACCGTGTTAAAATTTGCAGGGGTTATTGATTGTTAAAACCAAATACAAGGCAAAAGGAAGATCTCGATGGGCTAAAAGTCGTAAATCAAATAATTTAGTTTCCTTGGATTTCTGAAGACAATAATTAAGTTGCCTGTAGAACCTTCAAATAATGGGGCGCCATGAAAAACTACACCAGGAATCTCTTATATTCCACGAGTAACAAAGCTGGTTTTGTTTCCAGTTATAGTCCTTGGTAAAGTCTTGTATACTTCGAGAATTTCACAATTCGAATGAAAATGAACTACCAAGATAATCACAACTCAAATTTGACTGTATTTTCTGAAGAAATAATAATAAAAAAAAAAGCTAGGACAAGTATGCAATTGTCACAACAGGCACGACAGGCAATAAGATTGGTATTGAAGCAAGAGCTTAACTAATGAGTAGAAACCAAGTAAAAATCTCCTCAATACCTTGGAGAAACTTCACTGTAACCCGTTGAACCACTTTTACATCTAATACCCAGGATAATATTACGAAGTCAGCTATAACATTTGATATATTGCCTTTCATATTTCCAAAAGAGTTTCCATACTAGAAATAATAATTAGATCTACACAAGGACCTATCTAATTATAAAATTGTACTATTTTTGTTCAAGTGTTCAACTAAAAGATTAGTTAAACCATCAATACTGGAGCATGAATGTCATCCGTAGCTTCCCCTGAAAAAAGGACCATTCTATATAAATTAATATTTACTAGTGAATTGAAGTAGAAGTGACCATGGATTCTGATACTGAACAATATCAGTCCTTATCATAATATTTTCTTTTCAAATTTAACCTGACAGTTCCTTTTGAAGGTAGAAAAATAAAAAGTTCAATTGTGATGATATATGACAAAAAAATTCAGCTCAGAGGCAGTCATGCTTAGATGCAGTTTTGGCACAGAATAGCATACAGAAAAGTACAAATAGTAGGCATCCTAAGAAATTGTTCTTATTGAGAGAACTGAGAGGAGATGAGAAACTTTTGATATAAGATGGAGAATAATAACAGTCTAATTGTTTTGTTCGGAAAATGGGACAAAATCTCTAGAACTAATATGGTTATTGCTGGAGAGTGGAGAGAAGCAATGGGGAGGTAAGCACACAAGCAACCATTAGACAACTAAGGGACAGGAAGAAGCAAAGATAATTAGATGAATTAGTTGGACTATTTTTCTTAATTAGATAGACAGGGTTCAGATCATTCTAAAATCAAAACCATGATGCACAGTATAAGAGAGGCTTTGAAGTTGGGTTTGAGCAGCACTGGGAGGAGATGGAGCCATTTAATGGGAAACACTACATTAAGTCCAATATAATACTACGCATCTTCAATGATTTGTGAAAGATAGGGGGACACTGCTCAGTGTCCCATGAAAAGCTCCGACACTGAATATAAACAATGACAAATCTAAAGAAATATTCAAACTAGTCCCACTTCACAATTGCCATGTTGCAGGATATTTCTTGGTTTGAAGGGGTATTTTGGTCAGATTTGTGGTCGTTTTCTACATTCAAAGCACAAATGTTAGCAGAGGTATAACTTACTAAAATTGTGGAGAATCACCATGCATGCATCTGATAAAATTGCCGAGCTCTGTGAGCTGTAAATCATCCCTCTGTTCCATAAATATATGAGGAGATTGTGGGTATGTGAAGAAGGTGAGGTGCCGATGGTCTGGGTCACATCTTGCCTTTGCCATATCAACAATCCTGTCATACATGTCACTTTCATGGCATGAGAGAGATGCCTCAGCCGCAATGGTTAATCCTAGATCCCGGCCACTCCTCATAACCTGGCATCAATATTATAAATAAAGATGTGTGGGTGTCGGAATTCTTTAGTTAAATGTCATCCGACACTCCAAACATTGTGAAATGGTTGTGAGATAGCATTTTTTTAATTTCTTTAATGTGTTACTTTGTAACTATTTGTGTGTCGGGTATTATTGCTCATAAAAACTGACCCGATTCACCAGCATACAATAATTTTACAGCACATTGTTTTGTTTCTGCTTTTTGTGACCCCTTCATTCTTTCATTTTCTTTATGTCTTCATCTCTCTTTTGTGTTGCTTTGAGTCCCTCTCCACCATTATTACTCAATCAAGCATGGCTTATATATTTTGATACCAAGTTGCTAACCAATTAACCTTTCGGTACTAAAATATGAAAAAAAAAATTTACAGATACAATTTCAATTTATAAAGAACATTTCTTTCATGCACAATGAATTTTTTGTAGTAATTTTAGTTTGCTCTAGGTTCAAACTTCTTCATTTTTATAAGTCACCTATGCATTTTTATTAGATTTTATATCAGTAAACTAATAAAATTTTCTTTTCTCTTTCTTTGTAATATTCCATAAGAAATTATCAATTCTAACTGTATATCTCATTTTGTCTTCTATCTGGTGTTGTTCTAAATCTAGATAAAAATTTCAATTTTCATATTTATATACAGATTATATTTTTTGTTATTATTCATTTTTAAATTGAATCACACGGATTCGTCTGTCACTTTGGATTTCTCTCAAACTTCGTAAGTCTTTAATTGTCTGTCTCTTCATTACCAGGTAAATAGATTTAAATATATTATAATTCAGTTTGTGTCAGTTACAAATATTAAATTTATAATATATTTTCAAATTATTAATTAAAATTTCAAATATCGAGCGAAGCTCGATTAGTCATTCTAGTTATAATATACATTAAATGTCTCTATGTTGGCTGTGAGAGATAGAGAAAGATCTAGAGAGAGAAGTATCAGTATGCACCCTACCTGCCAGAATAAACCACCTGAGTCAGCACAAACCTCAACATCATCCTGGGAATGAGGCCCGCAATACATGAGCTTCACAGTCACACTGTGCCTACTTAAAACCTCTAATATGGGTGCATATCCATCACGGTTTATTGGGTTGTAAAACCCAGCTGTAAGCTCTGCTGCATGGCTAGCCGATTTATACCACCAATATATCAAAGGAATCTAAAAAAGAAATAGTTCAAAGATAAAAATAATTGAAAGATATGGGTAACAAGAATTGCAGAGGGATTCTGATATTGTTCCCATCAGACATGGTGCTGGCACAGTATCAGATTATGATACAACAGAAAATTGAGTATTTTTGTGAGTCGGTATCCTATTTCTGCAGTTCTGGATTATGAGAGCAGACCACTGTAGCAGACTACCAGCATTAATTAGCCAGTGGAATAATCCTCATAAAATGAGTAAATATGACAATGAAAAGCTACATCTAGGGTAAGGGTTACCTTGACAACTAATTGTATCCCTTCAAACACAAGTCTTGTCAAAGATAACAGTTGATCGGTATGGTTGATCAGGTACCCAGTGTACCACTTGAGGAAAAAACGGCCATAGTAATTGTCATAATCTCCCTTATCGCAGAAGAACTCTGTCTCATGTGGCCTCGAATTGTAGTATCCAGCACTATCAGGTCCCTTGCCCCAGATTGGATGGCCCCGCAATTTTGCAGCATTCCTTAGATCTTGTTGCATGTATCGGTCATAGCACTGAAAGTGGATGAGAGAGTTATCAGTTTGAACAACTGTATAACAAGCATTAACTAGTAAGCACCAATATTAATAGCCACTAATTCAAGTTCAGTCCATCTTTAAAATTGTTTTCGTGCATGTTTTAGTTATATACTAAAAAATCAGAGCGCAGAGGAAGCTCTCATAACCTCAAATTCTGAGCATAATTGGCTATCAATTCTTGTGTGATATGGTGCATCTAAATTAAAACAGAATCCCTTGAAGTAGGAAAAGTAAGTGGTCCTACACTACATATTACATATAAAACCTAAAAAACAATAAATCTTTAAGAGAAACAAACGAATGAAATACCTGAAATTCACCAATACCAGGGTATCTCCAGCCCAATTTATGAGGAAAGGAAGGATATCTCAGTTCCCCAGATGCACCCATTCCAATTTCAACAGCATATATCGTGCCTTCCTCAAATAGTGCATCAAACTCCATGCGGAAGCTCCTCATGAAATCAAAACATACCTGAGGTCAGAATACAATATTAGGTATTTCTTTCACTTCTATTTTTCTTTCGAAATATTTTTTTTGGTCCTTTTTTGTCACATTAAATAGAAATTTCATGCAACCTGTTACTGGCACATACCTAACTGGTCTAGGACCTAGAAGAGTATAAATACACAGGAAAGCATATTCAGACTATTTTGGCCTCGCAAGCTTTACAGTTTTAAACTTAAAATAAAGAATAAAAGCACAGAGAAGTAAATAATGCATAACACATATGATCCTAAAAGTGTCACCCAATTGCTATTTTAGTCATTGAGTTTTAAAAGTGTCATTTTTGACAGTTTCAATTAACCATAACTTAGTCCAACATTAAATCCATTAAAAGGATAATATTTTCATTTATCATGGCATCATTCTAAGCATTACTAAGGTGGATGTACTGGTATAGGCAATAGAAATATATGAATGCTCTGTAATTATCCACGGTTCTCGGTAGTCGGTACCAGTATTGGATTTTAAAAAGTGTTCTTTCTCAAGTATCCATCACAACAAACATAATACTAGATAACCCTTGATCAAAGGGTTCTCAATTGTACATATCAGAAAACTTAGGGTTCTTTTAGAAAAAAGTGTCAATAATTATATTTCCGTATTGAGAAAAACTATTACCTCAAGACCAGTGCGACCATTTAAGACACGCTCACGGTCAATACCCCAGGAAAGGCACTCAGTGTTTCTCCTACCCTCACGATCAGTAAAGAATATATCTGGATTCTCTTTTCCAATCTCCAAGACCCATTTCGGAAGAGATGTTGGCATCTCAGTCGATCCATTCAAGCCATTGCCCCCATAATCATGAAATGCTAGCACAACCTAGAGATAGAGGAATTCCTCATTTGTTCATGCATGAAATGGAAGAGTACTCTAGTACTGGTAACATAATTTAGTGATTTAAGAGGATAATGTCACTTCACAAAGAAAAACCTTGAGTCAGCATGAATACGGTGTACCACTTGTCTACAATCAGCGCTGAAACCATGGTTCTTTTTCTAAAAGAAAATAAGAAAAAAAAAAACTGTTAATTGAATGGAAGAAAAGAACCTGAAATTTGAAGTGGAATTCCTTCAAAATCATAAAAAGGTCATTATAGCCAGACCAATCATACTTGCGTGGAGCCCACCCTTCAACAATGCCCCACCAGCAGTATACAACTACACCATCCACATTCAATGCTTTTAGTTGCCTTAGTTCTTGCTTGACCGCTTCTGGGTCAATTAACTCGCAATAGTTGTTTATTATTCCCATCTAAGCAAATTTGAAAAGATAAATAATAGAGAGCATTTCAGATGGAAGTTTAAGTACTACTACACATGGATGGTTAGATAAGTGAATTTATGACTTTTTTTTAAAAAAGAAGAAAAAGAAAATAAGAACTAAAAAAGATATAGAAAATATGTGTATCAAGAATATGACAAACAAAATAACAGCCAACTATAAGCTTGAGTTTTTAGAGCAACTGATCGATCAACAAGATATTAAACCCAGAGAACCATAGTTTTTGAAGCATGACAGGCCACAATTGTTAATATCCTACTCAATGAACTACCAGGTTAAGCTTATATAACATCAAGTGGGATAACAGGCTGGCACAGCATTGAAATCTTAACTTTTGACAGGACTGTTCTAAGCAATCAGAAATAAGAGTTTGAACTGAACTCACCGGAAGTGTTGCAAAGACATTGATATATTCCATTCCTCTAAAATGATCTTCATGAAGTGTTGATATCTGCATCAACTTAAGACCAAAAAGATAAATATACAAACATTGTGGTTTCTTAAGCCAATTGTACTACAAACAATGAATAGACCACTTTGGATTGGATCAAGAGTAAAGCTTCACTGACCTGATCATGCCCGACATGATCGAGCGAGTTCATGGTGGTACCCACATTGACATATTTCATCCTTTTTGCATCGCCACCTGCTACAACTGAGTCGAGTGAGGCTGAAGACAGGCCATCCTCTACTGGCATAAGAGGTGTGTGAACATCTTGTGCCTGGGTAACAGGACAACTTCTCAATGAACTAGATGATATAGGACTTTCAGCGGACTTAACTGCAAAATTCACCTGAAAAATATAAGATGCAAAACTAAGATGGCTAAACAAACATTTACTAGCAAACTTCCAACATTTTAATTTACACAAATATATAGAAATTACAGCAATATGGGTTTTAATCAGATAGAAACACAAATACATAACTAAAACCAATTTCAAAACGTTGTCTTTTTTTTTTTTATCTTTCCAAACATCATTACCAACTAAAAAATAATAATAATAAATAAAACAAACAAATTACCAGCTGATTACTAGAAGCTGAGATGGGAGGCTGCACTGCTGCTGCAGTGTGCCCCAATGAGGCGGGTCGATAAGTAGTCCCATCGGCCTCAACAACCCAACCCGCCTCACGAGCGAGAGCAGCGAGCACATCATTCATGTCCGCTCGAGCAGGCAAGGGAAAGTTCCCATGCTGTCTGAGACCAGAGAGCATGCGACTGGTGATGGCTCTTCGGTGCCTCTCTCGGAGCTTGGTTCGCTCTTTCTCTTTCTCCCTCTCTCTCCGATTCGTCGGAGGTGGCGGAGACGACGCGGAGGCGAACCCCCGCGGACGGCGCTGGGAGGGGTGTGGTGGATTGGGTGGTGCTGGGTAGTCGGAATCTGAGCTTGGGGTTTGTTTTGAGTTCATTGTGTAGAGAGAGAGAGAGCGAGAGAGAGTTACATGGTGGTGAGTGAGTGGAGACTGGAACTGTGGAAGCACTGGTACTGTGAAGAGAAAGAGTTGATGTAGTTTTGGACCTTTCAATGGTTAATTATTGGTTGTCGTCAGGTCGGAGCACCAATGGGCAATGGCCGTTTTGAACTTTTGATTGGTTTTTTTTTTTATGCTTAATTATGGTCTAGAAAATGGACTTTATCAAAAATAATATTATAAATATATAATATTATCCCTATATATGTGTGTAATAAACCAAAAAAAAAAGTATGGGTAAATCTATGATGGACTGAAATTTGTCAAGATTCATTAGACGTTGTCCAAAAAAAAAGGGATTAATGAGTTTGAATATCGGAAAATATTAAATCAACTAGACAAAAAGCTTTGGAAGAAAATTTCTCAATCTACATGAAATAAAATTTCAATATGAAGATTATAAACTTGTACATTTTTTTTTTTTAAAGAATGTCTGGCAGCTGCTGCCAAGAAAGAGAAAAAAAAAAAAAAAAAAAAAAAAAAAAAAAAAAAGAAAGAAGCAACGAACTCGTAAAATGTTAAGAGATGGTTGAAGCAGGGATCCACTGTCCTATAATCTTATCACGTTTAATGTTGTGGTTGATTGTCTTAACGAAGGTTTTGATCAAAATAATTTATACAGGATATAAATTTGATTTTATTTGATTAGAATTGATTTTTCAGAATCTTATCGGGTTTGATAACACGAAAATTCTAATCAAATGAAATTCAATCAATTTATTCGATCAAAGTATTTTTAATAACATAATTTAATGTAGTTCCAACGGAACAAACAAAAAAAAAAACAAAAAAAACAAAAAAAAAACTCATTATAATCATGACCCAAATGTTGAAAAAAAGGCAGGGGGTATAAATATAAACAAGAAAAATTGGATCTACCAATAGTCCCAAGGTCATCAAATCACACACTTATAATATGCTGAAGCCTGAATTGCTGATGATACAATTGTGTTTTATGAAGTAAATACTATATTTGTGCAGGCCATAAAGTGAACTTTTCTCGATTTTGAGACTTAGTTATGAAAATGAATTAAATAAGCCCAAACGTGTTCTATTAAGCACAGTGTGAGGTACATACATACGCTTCTACACTATACAGTGTGTCAGCGCAGTCCAAGATGTAAGTGACTCGCCGCACAAAGAGGCGCAGCTTTATTTATTCCAAAGTTATCATAAGCCGTTGAGTTTCTTTATTTTTTTTCTTTTTATTTATTACTAGTTCTTCCAATTTATTTATGATCAACAGTTTGTGTGAACAAATGAATAGGCCTAGTAATTTTTAATCTTAAAAAAAATGACGGAAGGAGTCGTTACTCGGTTTACTCCAAGCACAAGTCAACTCATTGCCTTCTTCCATTCCTTCCCTATCAATTAAACAGCAACACATTCCTAATTTCTCAAGCCCACACAATTAATTCCAGCAGGATCTAAAAAAAAATTAAAACAGAAGGATTAGTTGGAAGAAGAGACAATGGAGTTGGAATCGAAGGTTGTTGATCAGCGTCGGAGCCAGCATTCGTGCGGATATTGTCGTTCCTCTTCTAACATCTCCCATGGTAATTGCTACATCTATCCTTATTGTTATTGTTATTTTATTTTTTGTGTGTTTAGAATGCTTTGAAAATGATCCTATATTTGCAAAATGAGGAAATTGGTTCTAGTTCAATCACAGTATTCTTTGATTCTTTGACTCATTACTAACTTCATATCGAATAAGACAATTTATAAATTAACCTATAAAAAGTGATACATTTTTTACGTTTTTTTTTTGTATTGATGTGAATTATATTTATGTACGGTGGTTTGAGCTTGTAGGAGCGTCAACTTTTAAAACTTGACCCATTCAAGTCAATCCAATTCAAATAATGTGTTAGATATGGCTTAAGGGAAATTTAGTTGTGGGTTAGATTTGAGTGGATGGGTCCACCCATTCGGAAAAAGACAAATCAGGGGGAAAGAAAAACAAGCATTTTCAAATTTGAAATCTGAATTTGTACTCATTAATTCAACTATTTGACTATTTCTCATGTAATGACTTAAAGTCATTTAATTAACTCATCACCAAGGATTTTGTCAAAATATAAATTTAAGTCTATATACTACTATACTCTATCAAACTGGTCGGAACGAGTTGATCTGTAAAATAAGTATTATTCGGAATATAAAACAGATATGCTGGAGCCTAGAAATCTGCATTTTATCGAGCAAAAATGCGTGGAAACCACAATGACTTACAGAAACCAACTTCTTACTCAAGCAGTTACATTTTATACGAGAATGAGTTAATTTCTCAAAAGAATAATTATATTATACGAGATCTGTCTCAACTTCTTATTTATGATAAATTCTCCGAATTTTTATGGCTCGCAATTACATTTTTCAAACTTTTTAATCCGAGACAATGACTCCCATTGATTGTCGATTCACTTATAATCACTAATTTGGATGAGTAATGACTAGACTATCCTTGAACACTTGTAGTGTAATTATTTAAATATTAGTATTTATCCGAGTTAGAAAAATAGACTTAACGTGTCTGAATAACATTAAATGTTTGATGTATATTTTTTATTTTTCAATATTTGTTTAGTATGCTTTAACTTAATTTATTTTATTGAAAGGGGTTTTCTCATGAACAACAAATATGAAATCCGTATGAATTTTCAAATTGAAATTAATATATATAATATAATAATTTACAAAATTAAGTAAAAACAAGATAATTTGGACATCATAGTAATTTACACTCGATATTAATTATGTTAGGTAATATTTAGAGGATAATTGCCATATGGAAGTCTGGGAAGGCAATTATAGCTTAGGGCTTGTTTGGGTGGGTGGGAATAGTGGGAATAGCACTCTTCCCACTCTTCTCAAGAACACTCTTCCCAACAACACTTTTCTCTCTACTTTTTCACACTTCCCAACGCTATTCCTAAACTCACCATCCAAACAACCTAGGAATAACACTCTTCCCACTCTTCCCACTCTTCCTACTCTTCCCACTCTTCACACTATTCCCACTATTCCCAACCCATCCAAACAAGCCCTTAAAAAGTAACTCGTGACAAGTGAAAATTATAGTATTATAGTAGTTTTCATTATAACGTTGTTTTTCCCCAAAATTCTTTACAGTGACCATTATAACCCTGTTATTATTATAAAACCAAAGATTATTTAATTCATCATCTTCATCACTAATCTAAGCATATCATGACATTGCTATTTCAAACATATAACTCTTGAACGATCTATGAGTTTCAGTCTTTTGAGAAAATTAACAATTCTCTAGTGCTCTTCTCATAGTATTCTTGACGATCAATACATACCCAATGTGAATTCGTCCATGACGTCATACAAATCATTAGATTAAAATACAAATTAATTTCATAAAACTAAAAAAACTTTAAAATCCATATATAACGAACAATCAGAATGCTAAATAATTTAGTGAAATACACCAAAAGGTAGTTGTTATTTCTTAGTCAAGTACTGTACCGCACTATTTTAAAAACGGGAACAAACAATACTATTTTTCAGGAACAAACCTTATTTTCTTTCCGAGAGAACAATTAACATATTTTCTAGACAGATCAGCACCGTATGCAATGCAATGCAGAATCGGACGTTTAATTTAAGTAACTCGCCACACAATGGTAGCCTCCATCCATTCCAAAGTATCACATCACAAGCCTCTAATTTTTTCTTTGTAATCAACTGTGAGTGAAGAAACGAGTAATTACTCTTTTTACCTGCTCCCTCTGTGGAGTCTGTGGTTCCCATTAATGAAAGCTAGAAATAAAAAAAAGACTTCCAAGTCGACTCATTGAACCCATTCCCTTTCTTCCTATCGACTAAACATCAACACGTTTCTAATTCCCCAATTCCACATATTTCCAGCACAACCCCAAAAATTATAAGCAGAAGGTTTAGTTCTAGAAGTAGAACAAGAGAGATCGATCATGGAGCTGGAATCAGTGGTTGATGATCGGCAGCGACGCGAGAACTCGCCGTGCGGATATTGTCGTTCCTCCTTGAAAATCTCCCATGGTTTGTAATGCTAGCTCTGTTTTATTCTTACCTTTTTTTTTGTGTTTATAATGCTTTGAAAATAAACAGAAGAAAATGTTGGATGTAATCTTTTGGCTTTTCTACCCCTCTTTTAAATTTCCATTTTAAAGTCTAAATGACACCAATTTTGATAAAGTACCAAGTCAATAAAATATAGAATATCTTATTTAATGCGTTTTTGAAACTTTTTGAACACGGAAAAAAAAACAAAATACTAATTCTTGTTCAATACGAGGAACTACTTATTGTCTTTTGCTGCGATTTTATTTTTCCTTTTTACTGATCTTGGTCCGAATTTATTATAACATAAAGGAAAATATTAAATTTAAATTTTAGTAAATTACGATTTCATTACGCATTATGACTGCTAAGTAGTGGGTGTCCTCGTTCCTATTTTGTCATGTTTCTTTTTTCTGAAAAATAGAAAATGGATAAAATCCATTAGTTCTTATGTTGAATTACGTGTAGCGGGTCGTAGCACAGCTCCGACTGTAACATACTGACACAGGTACATGAAAAGTACGGGCACCGAGGTAAACGCGGATCACAAAGCTACCCGATTGGTAAATGGTAGACATATTGTTAGTCCTTGGCCCCTGCAATTTTTCACAATTCCATCTTTTATTTTAATAATGGCAGATCTAAGTTAAGATATTTAATTATTTTTTTCAATAAAAAATATTCTAAATATCTAACAACAAAGGATGATTATAAATTTTCTGAGTTTGTTAATAACACTGACCGAGATGTAGTCATGCACGTGACTACATTTTGGTAAGAAAATATTTGAAATTTACCATTCATTCAATAATCTATTAATTTATCTTTTAATAATAAATATATTAAAACACATAGCAGAAGCATATGGAACATCCATCTAGATCTCTCCCTGTGGGCCTATACCGCTTAAAAAAATTAAAAAAAATCACCGGATCTGATACATATAATTATAAACATTCAACTTTTAAATAAAATAATAAAAGGGCCTTGGAAATAAATAAATAAAAATAGAAATAAAATAAAAGAAAAAGAAAAAGAAAGGCTTGTGTGAAGTTCACATGGCCAATCTGTATTAGATCCGTCTCTGTCAAATACCTCCATTCGTCTTCTCCAACTTGATTTCTACCTAAATTGTTTCTGGTATGGTCCGTACAAATACTCCATCTTCATCTCTTTCTCGATATCTCCTAGAAAAACCCTAGAAACCCAATTCCCTGCGCGCGTAGCTTAGTTCGCCAAGCTAGTTGATGGATGCTGACGTGGCAAGCAGCAGTGGTGGTGATGGAGAACGGGGACAAGGGAAAGGGAAGGGGAAGGGGAAGGGGAGAGAATTGTCGGTGGTCGTCGATTCGGGGAGGAGACGCTCGTCGTGTGGCTATTGTTCTTCTTCTTCTCCTTCTAGTATCTCTCATGGTAAATTGCTTTACTTTCCCTTTGAGAAGGAAAGGGAGGATATTTGGAATTTCTTTTCGGTAGATGAATAATTGTGGTAGAGAGTGATAAAGCTCACTGCTTTGTAGGAGGATAAGCTAAATTGTATTAACCGAGGACTTGTCTTAATTAAATAAGTTCTTGAGCAATAATGTTTATCTTCATGTAGTATAAATAAGAAATGAGCATGTTAGATTATGCGATTTTGCTTACATTCTTAGCATCTTTTTAAATTGTATAGAACTCGGATATCCTAAATAAGAATTCAGGTATACTGAGTTAATCTTTTGTTTGTCTGAATTCAGGAATTTGTTTTTAGTTAATCTATTTTTGGTTTTTATTGTGTACTAAATACTTGCATTATACTTGCACAGGTTTATGGGCATATAGCTTGACAGCCAATGACTATCAAGGTATAAACATTTTCAGTCTTTTCGTAGAAGTTATATGTCCTTAGTTATTTTGATACCTAGATACGGCGGGTGACTGTAATGTTTAAGAGGGCTAATGGTAGGAGGCTAGGAGCTCTTCTCATCAAATGTGTGGTCTGTCTGTGTTTGTGTGTTATATTTTTTTTCTTACAACCATCACAGAGATGCATCTATGCACAGTAAAATGTGATTAAGGAATTACTGAGCTTCGGTAATTAATTTAACCTTGCCTTGCATTTAGGGGGAAGTAATGACCATTCTTTATTTGTTTTCATCAATTAACTTATGAACTTTGTTTAGATCTCCTTGATCGTGGTTGGAGGAGATCAGGATGTTATGTATACAAACCAGAGATGGATAAAACTTGCTGCCCTCAGTACACAATCCGCCTTAAGGCTTCCAACTTCACCCCCTCCAAAGAACAAGACAGAGTTCTCAAAAAGATGCAAAGGTCTGCATTTGTGCTTCCTTGTGGAGAATACTTTATAAACAGCATAAAATGAGTCTCTACATGTAAAATATTTATATTTAGTCCTAAACTATTAATCTCTGAGAATGTTAAAACCAAATGAAAATGGAAGTATTCCATGGTTGGCATAAATTATATTACGAATTGGCAGAATAGTTTTTCTCTTTCGATGATAATACAAAAGGAGCTTTCTGTGGACTAATTTTCTTAATCTCTGAGAATGTTAAAACCAAATGAAAATGGAAGTATTCCATGGTTGGCATAAATTATATTACGAATTGGCAGAATAGTTTTTTCTCTTTCGATGATAATACAAAAGGAGCTTTCTGTGGACTAATTTTCATAGTTATTTATTTATTTATTTATTTGGATGGTTAGGACCATGATTGTTTCTTTTTTTTTTGTAGTATTTGGTTGACTTGTCCTGTAAACATTGTATTTAATGAAAATATCAATTATGAGCTTATTTATTTTCTAAAAGTAAATTGTTTAGTAATTTTATAGTTGCAATTTTAATTTTTGATTTAATTTATGCAGGTACCTTGCTGGGGCACTTGATTCAAAATTTGATAAATCCATTGACCAATCAAAGTCCAATTTGTTGTGTAAGGAACCAAACAAGTCTTGCGATTCTCGCATACTAAACAACACAAACCAAACAAATCTGGTGTCTGTAACTGTACCATTACGAGAAACAGAGAACCAAGACAAATTCATGTCTCTCTTGTCAGAGAAAATTGATACTGCTGTAAATACATTTTTCAAGGAAAGAGGTCTTCCTTTGACTGGTCAAACCCCTAAACCTGTTGTTAAGAAGGTCAAACCCCAAATGAAACGTAAACTAAAAGACATTATAACTAAACAAGAAGATTTGGTCTACACTTGCAATGTGAGCTTTCAGTTAGCAGCATATATGAAAAATGTGGATTCAAAAATAGAAAACTTGGATTCAGTATCCCCAAAAATCATTGCAGAAGAACTGGTAAGAGCAATTTCATCAGAAAACATATCTGGCTTCATAATTAAAGCATGCAGTGGTCACCTCAACTTCTACTCTGATGCAAATGAAGAAACTGTAATGGTTGAGAAACCAGCACAGTCACAACAAACAGGAAAGAAGAATTATGAAAGTACCCCTGAAAAGAGGAGAGAACTTGTGATTCGCATGAAACGCTCACAATTTGACCCGGACGAGTATGCACTCTATGAGAAGTATCAAACCCTAGTGCACCAAGATAAAAAGGTCTCAAAGGATTCATACATTCGTTTTTTAGTTGACACACCTATACCATTTGTTGAACCTGATGGTAGTTCTAGGGTACCACCATGTGGTTTTGGTTCATTTCACCAGCAGTATTTAGTAGATGGGAGAATAATAGCTGTTGGTGTAGTTGATATCTTACCCAAATGTTTGTCAAGTAAATATTTATTTTGGGACCCTGATTATGCATTTTTGTCCCTGGGAAAATTCACGGCTTTGAAAGAGATCCAGTGGGTCAGTGAAATGCAAGCTCATTGTCCCAGCCTGGAGTATTATTATCTTGGGTATTATATTCACTCTTGTAACAAGATGCGGTACAAGGCTGCTTACCGGCCATCAGAGCTTCTGTGCCCCCTTCGTTTTGAGTATGTCTCTGTCTCTCTACTCTCTATTTAAGCACAAATATGCTATATCCTTGTATTAAATTGGTACTGTACTTGCATATTATGTACCATATACTATTAATCACTAAGCAACTCAGTGAACTATTGCAGGTGGGTCCCATATGACATAGCGAAACCTTTGCTCGATAGAAGCAAGTATGCTATCTTGTCAGATTACAAAACAACAGAGAATACACATTTGTTACCAACAGAGAAACCTGGCACCAGTTCTACCAATGATATGCATCATCATAGTGAGGTTCACGATGAGAATGCAGAATGCGAAAATGGAGAGGAAGAAAATGTAGAGGATGAAAATTTCATGCATGAAGAAGACTCTGATGTGGAGCGGGACGGAGAGGCAAGCTCCATGGACATGGATGACGATGACGATGAGGATGATGATCAAATAGGAGCTGATTTGTTGGCTGATCATGCACAAAGCATTGGTGAAATTGTACTTGATGTGCATAATATTCGTGTAAAATACAAGGTACATTTTTAAGTACATATTGCTATACCAATCTTTGGAAGCTTTGCTTGTTTGGTGAAATTTCATAGAAGTGATGAAATTTAAAAAGTAGGCATAAAAGATGCTGGGTTAGATTACCAAGCACCGTCCTGCGCACACAGATAGTACAAATGCAGGAGGAATGTACTGCTACATCTGTAGTGGGGACTGGGTAGGGTAGGGAGCCTGATAGTTTTTATGCTTGTTGAGATCTAGATCTCTGTGTGTTTGTGTGTGGGTGCGTTACCCATTTTCTCATAGCACAGATAATACATGATATAAGTGAGAAAAATTAATTGTGTTTCTTCTTTTTTTGACAGGATCTTCAGAAAAGATTTGTTATTAGAAAAAATTTTCTTGGTGAATTAGAGAAACAGTTGTACCGATATATTGAAGTTGTGGGGAAGGACCTTTCCAGCCGCATTGTGTATTCCCTTGGATAATCCTTGTCTATTGATCTTGTTGTAGTTTATCAATAACCTAGAACTTTTAATATCATACCCCCAATAATTTTTTATGTATCGTAACAGCTGTCATTTAGGGGCAGATAGGAAATCTCTTGCTATGCAAACTTTTTTTAAGTAATTGTCTTGCTTTTGAAAGTGTTAATCGTGCAAGAAAATGTTTTTTACTTTTTATTTTTTTCGGGTTTTGTCTGCTCTAAAATTATTGTGCGACTAGATGGGAGCAGATGGGAAACTATTTTGTCACGCCAAAATTTTCAAAATTTCTCTCTTTCTAGAGTGTTGATTGTGCAAGAGAAGGATGTATGTTGAACTTTGGAAATTGAGTGCTTATTTAAAAAAAAATAAAATACTAAATTAGTTAATTTTCGTTGGTGATGTTATAGTTGTGCTGTTTACTAATAATGCATATTGAGAAAGAACAGATGAGCTCGACTCTCTTAAGTGGATTGATTAGTGTGATGGAACAAAGCACTCTTTTCTTTACACCTCTCCATTGCTGGCTCAGGGAAGCACAGATGGTATGACCACAAGTAACTTAGGCAGCACAATTCACAAACCATTTCCTGCAAACCTGGCACTTGTTAAATGAGTTATCATTGATGCATCTGATATTTATAGAAAAGATCGGGAAGAGGCAATGGGTCGTAATCCACTGTAGCGCGCCACCGACAGTTGTGCACCCAAGAGCTGTCCGATCTGATCCGGACGGTTCATTTTTTGCGGGCTTGACAATCTGGTTATATTCAGGGGGCTCCCATCATCCATACGATTTAGATCGGACGGCCAGAGATGCGCAACACAGTGTTGCGCGCACAACACCTGATTTCATTTCTTGATGCAATGACGCCCGAGAAACCGATGTGATTTGGGTTTATGTGATTGCACATGCTTCCCGATGCTGATATCTCGGTGGGGCCAAATGCCGGAGCTAGGAGAGAGGGTTACATATTGGATCCTATTCTTGGTGATTGCATTCGGCCAACGTGTATGCCAACGTGTATAGCTGGAGTGGAGAACCTCTTGCCACTTTGCCAGTAATATAGGGGGCGGTCCCATGCTAAGCTCAGTACGTATACAACTGCGCCCTTTCTATGCTGCAAATGGGGAACGGGGCAATGGGTATTGGCAATTGGCAGCTAGAAATTGAGCAATCTGCAATAGTGTGGTATATAGCCATGAGACATATATGATATACTTACTCAATAGTGCCGTGAATAAAAATAACAACAACACTAACAAAATAATAACAATAATAATGACGATTACGAACGATGATGATGATATAACAATTATTATATATTATCATTTTTCTTATCGATAAGAGTAAACCGAATATATATTTTTATTTAAACTTTTGTAATAAGATAATGGAAATGTATTACTTGAAAATATACAAAATCAATTTAAACGAATTTGAAAATTGTAAAACAATTGTATTTTAAATAGTGAGAAAAACGGAGTTTATAATTGGCCATTAAATTTCGCGATAGTCGATTTCTTTGTTTTTTCTTAAAAAAGATTTGTCTATATTATATGTCTATATATGAAATTATGAATATATATCAGTCATCATTAGATCTTAAATGTCAATTTTACATTTCACGCCTGTTAAAAATAAAAAAAATTATGTAAGGCCCTGATCACAATCTCTTTTTTTTTTAACGTAGGATTTCAATTCATTTCATTTCATTGGAAAATTCTTGATCACAATGAACGGATTTGGTGTCATTTGGTTGGAATTCCTATGTAATTAGATCTAATGAAATTTTATGAATCTTACGAAATCAATTCAAATGAAATGAAATCCCGAGTAAAAATCACTGATCACAGGGCCTAAGTAAATAATAGTGGAGTGGCTCGACTTCTTACATCCTTCAATTTCAGTTTTGTCCTTCTCCAGCTGCTTCGTGTGCTTCGTCAAGTACTGAAGTGCGCTCCTCATTCACGCGTAATTGGTCATATTTGTGTGGGTCCAATCAATCAATCAATCAATAGGGTATATCTCTCTCACCCAATTTTGCTGACAAAATTCTCCTCCACACTGTCCACTAGAGATCTAATAAGTTAAATCCCTGTCTAAACCCTTGCCAAAGGACAAAGTGAAAGAACAATCGTGGTCTAACCTATTTTAATTTGATTTGTAAAAGAGTGAGACTGATGGATGCTGACGTGGCGAGCAACAGTGGTGGCGAGAGGGGACCAGATGAAGGGAAGAGGAATGGAGAAGCGAAGGGAAAGGAATTGTCAGTGATTTTTGATGCTGGGAAGAGACGCTCGTTGTGTAACTACTGTTCCTCACCTTCCAAAATCTCTCATGGTAAACTATTTTACTTTACTTCTCGCTTTGTACAGAGTTATAAAAGCTTACACCCTTTTTTGGAGGTTAAGCTGAATGGGTTAGATTATGATTTATGAAGCACATTTAATCAGGTGTCTAATCAAACTAAGTTTGTCTCTTGGAATGCCAATGTATATCTATTATATATCAGAAAATAAGCATGTGAGATTGTTATAATTTAGTCACATTAGTTAGTGTCTTTATTACTGAGATTTTGATGTGTCCAAAATATGTAGTTGATCTCTTGTTGGTTTCAGTTTGTATTAGCTGATTTAAGCCAAGTGTCTTACCAGTCCTGTTCGTGTGCAGGTTTATGGGCATATAACTTGACATCCAAAGACTACAATGGTACGAACAATTTTATCCTTTTGTAGAAGTAGTTTATTCTTTATTCTTTTTTACTTTGCAAGCAATACCCTTAAAGGATGTGGCAGGTAGCAGGGCGACTATTCATTTGCAGCTCTAATCTAGATAAGAAAAGCATTTTAAAATCATTGTTTATTATGTTCACTGATGATACAAGGCTTTAGTCACATTTATTTGTGTTTAGGACTGTGAATTTGTGTGTTTTCTTTTCTTGTTTTTGTTCAACTGCAACACAATCATCCCAGAGTTCATCTATTCACACTAGAAGCTGCTGAGCTCACATAATTAATTTATATCTGGCTTGCATATAGGGTCATTAATGGCCATTATTTTAATCAATTAAGTTATATACTTTGATAGATCTTATGGATCGTAATTGGAGGAGATCAGGATGTCTTTTGTACAAACCAGTGATGGATAAAACTTGCTGCCCTCAGTACACAATCCGCCTTCAGGCTTCCGACTTCACCTGCTCCAAAGAACAAGGCCGAGTTCTCAAAAAGATGCAAAGGTCCGCATTTGTATTTCCTTTTGGGGGTACTCATGTTGCCCCTATAAACAGCATAAAATCAATCTCCCTGTTAAACCTGGTTGTAATTTTAATTTAACAAATTTATTTTTGGAATTTCTGTAGGTACCTTGATGGGGAACTTGATTCAAAATGTGATAAATCTAATGAGAAGTCAAAGCCAAACCTGTTGAAGGAGGAACCAGACAAGTCTAGTGATTATTGCAAACCAAGCAACACAGACAAATTCATGACTTTTTTGTCGGATAAAATTGACGATTGTATAAATACATATTTAGAGCGAATAGGTCTTCCTTTGACTGGGCAAAACCCTAAATCGGTAGTGAAGACGGTCAAACCCCAAATGAAACGGAAACTAAAAGGTTTTGTAACCAAAGAAGAAGATTTGGTCTACACTTGCAATGTGAGCTTTCAGATAGCATCATATATTAAAAAGGTGGATTCCAAAATAGATAGTTTGGATTCAATATCCCCAAAAATCATTGCAGAAGAATTGGCTCGGACAATTTCATCACAAAACTTATCTGGCTCCAGCATAAAAGCTTGCAATGGTCATCTCAACTTTCACTCAGATGCAAAACAAGAGACTGTGGTGGTTGAGTCTGTTGAGAAACCTGTACAGCCACAAGAAACACCGAAGAGAGATTATGATACTCATAAAAGGAGAAGACTTGAGATACGTATGAAGCGCTCACAATTTGACCCGGACGAGTATGCACTCTATGAGAAATATCAAACCCTAGTGCACCAAGATAAAGAGGTCTCAAAAGATTCATACATTCAGTTTTTAGTTGACACACCTATACCATTTGTTGAACCTGATGGTAGTTCTAGCATACCACCATGTGGTTTTGGTTCATTTCACCAGCAGTATTTAGTAGATGGGAAGATAATAGCCGTTGGTGTAGTTGATATCTTACCCAAATGTTTGTCAAGTAAATATTTATTTTGGGACCCTGATTATGCATTTTTGTCACTGGGAAAATTCACGGCTTTGAAAGAGATCCAGTGGGTCAGCGAAATTCAAGCACATTGTCCCAGCCTAGAGTATTATTATCTTGGGCATTACGTCCACTCTTGTCAAAAGATGCGGTACAAGACTTCCTTCAGACCATCAGAGCTTCTGTGCCCCCTTCGTTTTGAGTATGTCCTTTCCTCTCTCTGTCTATTTGAACAAAGATATGGTTTGTTCAATTATCAGAATTGAAACTTGAATGTACCATACTAATAGAAATATTACTAACTAAGCAGCTCATAAAACTATTATAGGTGGGTCCCGTATGATAAAGCAAAACCTCTGCTCGATAGAAGCAAGTATGTTATCTTATCAGATATCAAAACAACACTGAATACAAATTTGTTACCAACGGAGAAACCTGGCACCAGTTCCACCAACGATATGCATCATCATAGCGAGGTTCACGATGAGAATGTAGGATGCGAAAATGGAGAGGAAGAAAATGTAAAGGATGAAAATTTCATGCATGAAGAAGACTCTGATGTGGAGCGGGACGGAGAGGCAAGCTCCATGGACATGGATAACGATGAGGATAATGATCAAATAGGAGCTGATTTGTTGGCTGTTCATGCACAAAGCATTGGTGAAATTGTACTTGATGTGCGTAATACTCGTATAAAATACAAGGTACATTTTTAAGTACATATTGCTATACCAATCTTTGGAAGCTTTGCTTGTTTGGTGAATTTTCATAGAAGCGATGAGATTTAAAAAGTAGGAATGAAAGATGCTGGGTTAGATTACCAAGCAGTCCTGCACACACAGATAATACAAATGCACAAGAAGAAATGTACTGCTACATCTGTAGTGGGGCCTGGGTAGGGTAGGAATGTACTGCTACTCCTGAGCCTGATAGCTTTTATGCTTGTTGAGATCTAGATCTCTGTGTGCTTGTGTGTGGGTGCGTAACCCATTTTTTCATAGCACAGATAATACATAAATTCTGCTACAATTTTCATAGCACTACCCATTTTTTCCTTTCCTGTGTGCTTGGTGTTTGTGTGTAACATAGAAAAGGCCACTCACACAGGGGCATCTTTCCCATAATCTATTACATGATATAAGTGACAAAAATTAATTGTGTTTCTTCTTTTTTTGTCAGGATCTTCAGAAAAGATTTGTTGTTAGAAAGAATATTCTTAGTGAATTAGAGAAACAGTTTCTTAGTGAATTAGAGAAACAGTTGTACCGATATATTGAAGTTGTGGGGAAGGACCTTTCCAGCCGCATTGTGTATTTCCTTAGATGATCCTTGCCTATTTATCTTGTTGTAATTTTTCAATAACCTAAAACTTTTAATATCATACCCCCCAATAATTTTTTATATAATGTAGCAGCTGTCATTTATGGGCAGATAGGAAATCTCTTGCAATGCAAACATTTTTTGTGTGTGTGTGTATTTTCTTGCTTATGAGATTGTTAGTTGTGCAAGAAACTGTTTTTTACTTCTTTTTTTTTTATTTTATTTTGAATCATATTCTTGGGTTGCATTCCCGACCAGCGCCTATTCAAGCTGGAGTAGAGGATCTCTTGCGAGTAATAGGGCCAAAGGGGGCGGTCCCATGCTAAAGCACAGGTGGTATACTGAACCATTTTATGTTGCCAACGGGGCAATGGCTATTGGTAGCAGCTGGAAATTGAGCAACACGCTGTTTATCTGCAATAGTGTGGCATAGCCATGGGATATATATGTATCATATATATGATATACTTATTATTATTACATAATACAAAATATTAATAATAATAATATTAATTATTATAATTAGTATTATTATATATTATCTATCTTTTTATTCGATAACAGAAAAATAGCAAATCAAATGTTTTTTTCATTAAAAGTTTGTAATAAGATATCTGGAATGTATTACTTGAACAATACACAAATCAATTTAAATGAATTTGAAAATTTTAAAAAATTGTACAAAAAATTTAAATACTGAGAAAAACTGAGATTATAATCGGCCATTAAATTTTGAGATAGTAGATTTATTATTATTTTTGAAAACTGTCTATATTGTATGCCAATATATGAAATTATTAAATGGCAATTTTACATTTCATCCCCGTTAAAGATTGCTGTACCACCAAGTGGCAAGTACTCAAGTGCGCTCCCCATTCGTGCCAAATTGGTCATATTTGTGGGTCCAATCAATTAAGGTAATAAGAAGGCAAAATTAGATATAACCCCTCGAAACATCTCCAATTAGAAATAACCCCCTCGAAACTTCAAATTTAGATATAACCCCTTTTAATCATCTCATTCTTAGATATAAACTCTTTTTAATCATTTTTATATATTCTAACAATATCTTTCAGAAAAGTAATGAATTGTACAATAATTGGACAAAAATATCCTCGGGTTAGAGACCTTTCACCTTTTGTCCTTCTCGCTTAAACCAAATAGGAAAGTTTTTAAACCTAATTTATATCTTTCTCATAATTGGCAAGATCCAAATCCAATAAGAATTTGGAGGCATAATAATTCATATGTATCTAATTCTTCTTTGAAATTTTATAGTTTATTGCTAGGCACATATTTTTTAGATGAAAGTAAGTTGATCTCTATATGAGAGCATACATGTCTTGCAAATATATATATCACGTATTGATATAGATTGTATTGTACCAGTAAAAGCATTATTAGATATTAGATACGAACTTGACCATATGAATGAAATTATTGCACAAATGAGATAAGAATTTTAATTTTGATACCAGATCAAAAATAAATTTTACTTCTTCAAATTAGATGAAAAAAATTATCAAATCACATTATTACATGTAGCTATTTAATTTCTGACGAGGTTAGGGTTCAGGGGTGATCTAAATGAGTCATCTAAATACCAATATTTTCTTGTTGGAAATACAATAATAATATAGTATGGCGTTCATGTATCCTTAATTATGTAACCAAATACTATTTGTTTTATTAAAATATCAGTCTAAGACATTGAATTAAAATTTCAAAAATGAATTCCGATGAGTTTTTCCTTGTCAGTATATTTTATTTTGGGAAATAACTTGATGGACAACCAATTTAGTACAGAGAGATATAGAAGAGAAGGTATCTTTAGAGAGATTTCAGAATCATAGTTTTTAGAAAGATATAAATTGGGTCTAAAATTCCTGTTTGGTTTAAGCGGGAAGGACAGAAGTTGAAAGGTCTTGGGTTAGAGAGAGGGCATTTTCGTCCAACTATTGTACAATTCATTACTTTTCTGAAAGATATTGTTAGAATATATAAAAATGATTAAAAAGGGTTTATATCTAAGAATGAGATGATTAAAAGAGGTTATATCTAAATTTGAAGTTTCAAGGGGTTATTTCTAATTGGAGATGTTTCGAGGGTTATATCTAATTTTACCTAAAAGATGGAATCTTCTCTCTCTCACCGAATTTTGCTGACAAAGACTCCACTCGATTTAATAAGTTAAATCCCTGTCTAAGCCCTCACCAAAGGACAAAATGAAAGAACAATCGTCGTCGTACCTAGTTTAATTTGATTGCAAAAGAGTGAGATTGATGGATGCTAACGTAGCGAGCAACAGTGGTGGCGAGAGGGGACCAGGTCAAGGGAAGAGGAAGAGGGATGGAGAAGAGAAGGAAAAGGAATTGTCAGTGATCGCTGATTATGGGAGGAGACGCTCGTTGTGCGACTATTGTTCCTCCTCTTCACCTTCCAAAATCTCTCATGGTACTTTACTTCACTTCCTCACTTTAGGTACAGAGTGATAAAAGCTTACACCTTTTTTGAAGGTTAAGCTGAATGGGTTAGATTATGAATCGCATTTAATCAGGAGGTGTCTAATCAAACTAAAGTTTGTCGTTTGGAATGTCAATTTGTATCTATTATATATCAGAAAATAAGCATGTGATTGTAATAATTTAGTCATATTAATTTGTGTCTTTCAAAATTGTATTACTGAGATTTTGATGTGTCCAAACTTTGAGTTGATCTCTTGTTGGTTTTAGTTGGGTATTAGCTGATTTAAGCCAAGTGTGTTACCAGTCCTGTTTGTGTGCAGGTTTATGGGCATATAACTTGACCTCCAAAGACTACCAAGGTACGAACAATTTTATCCTTTTGTAGAAGTAATTTGTTCTTTTTTACTTTGCAAACAATACCCTTAAAGGATGTGGCAGGTGGCAGGGCGATTATTCATTTACAGCTCTAATCTAGATAAGTAGTTTAAAATCACTGTTTATTGTTTTTACTAATGATACAAGGCTTTAGTCACTAGACATTTTTTGTATGTAGGTATGCTGATTTGTGTCTTTTCTTTTTTAGTTTTTGTTCAACACAATCATCTCAAAGTTCATCTTTTCACACTAGAAGCTGCTGAGCTCACAATTAATTTATCTCTGGCTTGCATATAGGGGCATTAATGGCAATTATTTTAATTAATTAAGTTATATACTTTGATAGATCTTGTTGATCGTGGTTGGAGGAGATCAGGATGTGTTGTGTACAAACCAGAGATGGATAAAACTTGCTGCCCTCAGTACACAATCCGCCTTAAGGCTTCTGACTTCAACTGCTCCAAAGATCAAGACCGAGTTCTCAAAAAGATGCAAAGGTCCGCATTTGTATTTCCTTTTGGGGTACTCATGTTACCCCTATAAACAGCTTAAAATCAATCTCCCTGTTTTCCTGGTTGTAATTTTAATTTAGCAAATTTTTTTTTCGAATTTCTGTAGGTACCTTGATGGGGAACTTGATTCAAAATTTGATAAATCTTATGAGAGGTCAAAGTCAAACCTGTTGAGGGAGGAACCAGACAAGTCTAGTGATTATTGCAAACCAAGCAACACAGGCCAAACAAGTCTGGTATCCATAACTGTACCACCAAAAGCAATAGAGAACCAAGAAAAATTTATATCTTTTTTGTCAGATATAATTGACGGTTGTATAAATACATTTTTAGTCCGAATAGGTCTACCTTTGACTGGGCAAAACCCTAAATCGGTAGTGAGGAGGGTCAAACCCCAAATGAAACGGAAACTAAAAGGTATTGTAACTAAAGAAGAAGATTTGGTCTACACTTGCAATGTCAGCTTTCAGATAACATCATATATTAAAAAGGTGGATTCCAAAATAAATAGCTTGGATTCAATATCCCCAAAAATCATTGCAGAAGAATTGGCTCGGACAATTTCATCACAAAACTTATCTGGCTCCAGCATAAAAGCTTGCAATGGTCATCTCAACTTTCACTCAGAACCAAAACAAGAAACTGTAGTGGTTGAGTCTGTTGAGAAACCTGTACAGCCACAAGAAACACTAAAGAGAGATTATGATACTCATAAAAAGAGAAGAAGACTTGAGATACGTATGAAGCGCTCAGAATTTGACCCAGATGAGTATGTACTTTATGAGAAGTACCAAAAGCTAGTGCATCAAGACACAGAGGTATCAATAGATTCCTATATCAAGTTCTTGGTTGACACACCTATACCATTTGTTGAACCTGATGGTAGTTCTAGAATACCACCATGTGGTTTAGGTTCATTTCACCAGCAGTATTTATTAGATGGGAGGATAATAGCTGTTGGTGTGGTCGATATCTTGCCCAAATGTTTGTCAAGTAAATATCTATTTTGGGACCCTGATTTTGCATTTTTGTCCCTGGGAAAATTCACGGCTTTGAAAGAGATCCAGTGGGTCAGAGAAATTCAAGCACATTGTCCCAGCCTAGAGTATTATTATCTTGGGTATTATATCCACTCTTGTGAAAAGATGCAGTACAAGGCTGCCTACAGGCCATCAGAGCTTCTGTGCCCCCTTCGTTTTGAGTATGTCCTTAACCTCTGTCTCTGTCTCTGTCTATCTCTCTCTCTCTCTATTTGAACAAAAATATGATTTGTTCCTTTATCAGATTTGAGACTTGAATGTACCTGCCTATTATGTATCATACTAATATAAATATTAATAACTAAGCAACTCATAAAACTATTATAGGTGGGTCCCATATGATATAGCGAAACCTCTGCTTGATAGAAGCAAGTATGTTATCTTATCAGATATCAAAACAACACTGAATACACATTTGTTACCAGTGGAAAAACCTGGCACCTGTTTTACCAGAAACATACCTCATCGCAGTGGGGTTCACAACGAGATGTCAGGATATGAAAATGGAGAGAAGGAAAGTGCAGAGGATGAATATTTCATGCATGAAGACTATGACATGGGACAGGACAAAGAGAAAAGCTTTAGGGACATGGATGATAACAAGACAGGAGCTGATTTATTGGCTGATCAGTCAGAAATTGATATCATGCTGAAAGCTGTTCCTACTGAACATCCTAGCTTTTATTCTACTACTGAAATGCATCATCATGGTGGCGTCCATTTAGGAGGTAACTGTGGAAATGATCATGGTTCCATCCATGAAGACTCTGATGTGGGACCGGATGGAGAGTCAAGCTCCAGAGACATGAATGACGGCAGTGATGAAGACAATGACAACGGTGATGCAAACAATGATGACGACTATGATGAAGACGACTACAATGACTACTCCGACGACGACGAGGAGATTAGTGATGATTTATCAGGTGATGATGCAGAAACTATCAATGATATTGTGGTTGATATGCATAATATCCGTGTAAGATACAAGGTAATATTTTAGGATTTTTAACTTTTTATTACTATGCCAACCTTCGGAAGATTTAGGGTGCTTTTGGGTGGTTATGAAAGGAAAATTGTGATAATATTGCTATGCAGGTTAGTGTGTTAGAATCGTGTGGGAAGATTGATAATCTGAAAAGTGAGAGAAAAAGTGCTGATCTTTTGCTTTTTCAGAATAGCGCAAAGGTTGTTAGGATTGTATAGTTGAAATAGCATGATAACCTGAGCACAATATGATGCTTCGACAGAAAAAAAAAAAAAAAAAAAGCCAGAAAGTCAAAATTAGACAAAAAGGATGCTGTCTTTGAATCATGACCCAAAATGCATATGCACAGAAAAAAGAATATGTATTGCTAGATTTGTAAGGAGTCTGATTGGTACTGATTTTAATTGTGTTTCTTCATGTTATAACAGGAACTCCAGAAAATATTGGATGATAGAAGGAATTTTCTTAGCAAGTTAGCAAAGCAATTGTACCGATTTATTGAACTTGTGGGAAAGGACCTTTCTAGCCGCATCGTGTATTCCATTAGGTGAACTCACCTACTTTAATTGTTTAATCTGTCGACAACTTGCATTTTAGTGTATATTCTCAAAAGTTTCTCTTGTAGAGGAGTTGC
Organism: Rhynchospora tenuis; assembly: GCA_027725995.1. Classification (NCBI taxonomy): domain Eukaryota; kingdom Viridiplantae; phylum Streptophyta; class Magnoliopsida; order Poales; family Cyperaceae; genus Rhynchospora; species Rhynchospora tenuis. The sequence continues at coordinate 15,788,008 of CM050889.1, read as the reverse complement.
TGTCGTTGTGAGTTGCTGTCGTTGTAGGGAAATCTTATGTAATGAGTTCATTTTTTTTTTTTTTTGGATGCGCCCAGGATTTTTTTTTTTTTCTTGTGATGTAAATATATTACTGCAAAGTTCTTTTCCCCTTGCTCTGCTGTAAATATATTTGGGAAACAATTATGAACGCAAATTAGAAATACTTTTGTGTTGGTAACTAATGGACTATTCTTGCTTCTAAACGAATTGGCTGTGCAAGGAAAAGTTTTTTTTTATTTTAAATATTTTACTTTTTTTTTCCTCCATTTAACTACGTAAGAGAATCGAGGTGTGAAAACGCACACCAGCAGCCAACAGATTCAGCTTTAAGCAAGATGTACTTTAAATTCACTAGAAGTTCAAAGAAATACCCAATTAATGATAATCCAATTACTCACAAAAGAATAAAACTAGTGTTTGGCCAAAATCATTTAATGGAAAAATCAAGCCCCGAAAAATTTCACTGGGGAAGGGTAACGAGAGCTTGTCCTTAAGAAATTTTGCAGTTTATATGATGCCAACTGTTTAAAACTCTCTATTGTCAATCGATGCACTGAAAGCTGCATGAGCTCACACCAGAAGTATTCAGTGAGACTGAAAGAATCTCAAGTTCTCAACCATTCGAGGAACATATTTGGAAGATTATTTGGTTTTGAGGGGCTTAACAGAAAGCTGGCTACCAAACTGGTCCGACAATGAAAAAAAAAAGAAGAAGAAGAAGCAAAGCATAGAATTCAAAATTTCAAATAAATTAGCCCTACTCATATTTTCAGACAGTCCAGAGAACAGCTGCCGAATTAAATACTATGCACATATTCTCTATCAACCTTTACTAATTTAATAGATTCAGTACAGAAATTATCTAACTGTAAGTATAATCTACTATGTTGATCAGGTCTCAAGAATTGAAATTATGCAAGTCATTGAACACTGAAAAATAGATTCATTGTCTCGGCATTAGTACAATTTTCTGATAATAGATAAAGGGAACACATGAAATCAATGGAAGATGACTGGTTAGTGTTAGGGGATATTTTCTTCCATAGTAACAATAATTGATTTTTCTAATTTGAAATATCATAAAAATAATGAGAAGAGAAAATTTCATTATTTATCATGAGTTAAGGGGTACAAAAATTAAAAATTGGAGGGCTATATTTCCAATTAACTATATGCCTCATAATCCCTATTTTTAAAAATTGTCAAACTAAACATCACAGCTGGTTCAAGTAGTTGGATGCATTGCAATTTATATAAAAAGACTAGTTTGTCAGTAAACAGGTAAAGCACGTGGGAACTTCCCTATGTGGTTGTTCAGTGCCTCCCATGGTTTGCATGCATGCAAAAGAGATTCATCCTAATATCCAATGAATTTACTCATAATTGACAGCAAGTTAATTTAAGAGGAGTCTTTTTAATCAGGATGAAGAATGTTTACACAGATTATTTGATAGTGTTGTACTTTTCTATAGGTTTCAAGTAAGGAACAATATGACCTAAATTATGAGCAAGTGATTTTTGAATGTTTAAACTTTTCCTCTAGTTTAATTTAGGCCATATATGAGTTTCATATTGCATTAGATGAGATCCCTTTAATCATTTTTTGTGCGCATATATGGATCTAACAAGCTTACTACCACTACCAGGCTGAAACTGCAAGTACCTTATAAAAAACTAAATGTTCTTTTGTTGGGAGAAACATTTGACAAACAAAATAAAGGTAACATATATAGAAAAATTTACTCGAAGCTACCCAATCCAATTAATTTGAATTCCAATTACAGAATGAGATCTGAGATTCAATATTCAATGGGTATGCTACCAAATGAACTTCTTGAAATTGTAAAACAATTCCACATGTTTTTAGTCAATCACTCAATCCCTATCCTCCTACGGTCCTACCTCCTGCATCCTTGCCCTAAGAAGCAAATAAGCTAATTAATTACCTTCGTAAACAATACGAACTGAAGCATATTAAGGCTAATAACAGGACAAATTAAGCCAAATAAAAAATGACTAACTATACTGAACTTGAGCCTTAGAGATTATGTAGATTAGGAACAAAGACATGCCAGTACTTGAAGAAAGTGCATGGAATCCCTTCTATTCCACCGTCTTCAATGTTGTACCTATAACTAGTATAAGGAGATCCATCCACCCGAAACGGATATTTTAAGTAGATACAATTACCTACCAATCCATGAAATTGACTTGCTTTGAATGACACGCAGGTTTGCCCACTTATAAACAACACACAATCACCAATCGTGTCAGTTTGGACCCAACGAGGACTGCGATTTTTATTATCAGAATCTTCCATTAATTTGTAGATATGAAAGTCCATTAATATTCTTGAGGTGACAATCAAAACCACCATCAGAATATCTCCGAAAGACTCGACAATCCAGTAAGAGTGACATTCAGGCTCATCAATCCTTGTCTCGCGATTTATCAAAGGAAAAGGTACTACACTGATCAAGTCACCTGTAGAAATCTCAACAATCCTAGTCCCGAGATTCATGTAACTATTGGAGAAGCACATCCCGTTGCTGCATATGCATTGGTCATACCCATACTGTTCATGACTTGCTAAGTAGGTCCAATTCTTGTCACCAAGTCTAAAAAGGGCGATTTTATATGAATTAGTGAAATATGTCCTGAAAATCACAAAGTCCCCGCTTCGATAGAGGGATGAGAACGACTCAGAAATCAAACAATCATCTAAGGAAGGAAGAAGCACTTGATGGTTCGTTAGCGGGTTAAAAAGTGATATCCCATTATCGGAAAACTGACGAACAAGAAGGTATCCATCATGTGCTGGTCCCAGCCACTCTTTACCCAATAGTTGACGGGGAAGAGGGAGTGTTAAGACCTTAGAAGAGGAGAGGGAGAAGAAACAAAGATTCTCAGACAGACTCCCTGAATGGTAGAGGATCCAGGGACCTTTAAAAAAGTCAGAGAGTGGAGCGGAGGAGCGCCATAGTTTACAGACGGCACGGAAGTTGAAGAAATCAGGAATATGAGAGAATTCTCTGCAGATGAGATTGAGAAGCTCCGGTGGAAGACTAGTCCAATCAGGGCTCAGCTCCATGGATGGAAGAAACGAAGGAAGGAAGGAGGAGCTGATGACGAATGAATGACGCGCGACAGACGCGGGACATCTATTATCTATTTATAAGGACATATTTTTACTGGCAAGCAAAAATACATTATGCCATATTTTTAGGGCCTGGATTTAAAATGGGCTTTGAGCCGTATATAGATTACTTGTTGATGAGTTGTTTCTAAGGCTGTTCAAAAAAAGAAAAAAGAAAAAAAAATCTTAGGTTGTTTGGGGTGCTCCGTTTTCGTATTTAAAAAATTCTTAGGTTGCCGCGAGCCCGTGACCATAGCTCTCAGATGTTTGGTAGATAAGTTTCGTTTTCGAAAGATGAACGGAAACGAATAGCGATTTTACAACGTTATCGAAACGGTACAGAAACGAAACACGGAAATGTGATAATTATAATGAAAAATAGAAACGGATCGGAAACTGAATAAAAAAAATGTTTCGTTTATTGAAACCAAACAGAAACGAAAGAGCAGTTTTGTACCATTGCCGAAACAGAACGAAAACGAAAGAGGCTATTTTCCTGGCCGTTCCCACTTTTGACACCCCTAAATTTGGATACATCAGTACATAGTACAATAAAGAGCTGTTACAACTTACAATAAAGTTCAATTTAAAAGAAAGTTTTGTTTTCAAACTACCAAAATTCGTAACCTTAAGCAATGAATTGCAGTTTATAAAATTCCGGTGTTCGGTTGCATTGAATTGGAGTTGGAAATTAGTTTTAGAGATACTCTGCAGTAATGAAGCTTATCAACTTCCAATAATTTTTTTGGATGTTTGTATTATTAGTGTTTTGTTTTTCGTCGGCTGTAAAGTACATCTTTCTGTTGTTTATAGTTTAAATGCTACGGAGGAGGATATAAGCATATGACATATAATTGCATTGTCTCAATATATATATATATTTTAATCTCTTCTCTCGACAGAGACAGTGGGAAAGGAACAGAGGATAGGGGTGAAAGTTTTTCGTTCCGCACCGCTATTTCGTTTCGTTTCGCGCAGGCGAAACGGTTAACGAAACAAAATTCTATTTCGTCTGGTTTAGCGAAACGGTTAACGAAAGTGAAACATATTTTCTCCCTGTGTAAATTACGTAATTTTCGTTCGTTTCGACCGTTTCAGCATTGCGAAACGATTAACGAAACAACAAATCTGTTTCGTCACCGAAACGAAACGGTTAACGAAACACACCATTTTCGTTCCGTTTCTTACGTCTTTCACCCCTAACAGAGGAAGGTGGTTTGACTTTTTAATTGACTTTTCCATTCCCCCACAAAATTTCTGGATTCAAGCGGAGAGGTCCGTCAGCAACGAAAATTTTGGCGACCCGTTACTCTCAAGATGTTACCTTGGTACTGTGGATTTCCCAGCCGTACGGGTACGAGCCCCGGGTACGTACCCGGTTCGACACGTGGCGTATCATAATATTATAACTTACTAAAGTTTGGGGCTTTAAAAATCGCGCCTATGAACAGTAACTTTTCTCTTTTTTCAGAGAATCATCTGAGGCGTTAGTTTGGTTTGAACGGCTGGATCTGCGCACATGTACTTCTGTGGTCTCCTTTTCTTCACGAAGCAGCAACGGAGAGGGAGAGACATGGTGCGCTCCATCCGGTCATCTCTTTCTCCGGGCGCTACCTCGAGGCGTCTCCCCTTTTATTTCTCCTCCGCCGCCACACCTCCTGCCGTTCCGTCCTTGCTTCCTCCCTGCACGAGACAAAAACGAAGAGGGAGAGAGAGTGCACTCCAAGAAAATCGATAAATCTCAAAAATATGACAAGAAAATCAAACCGAGCCGTATATCGAAGTCGAGGTCGAATTGAGTGCAGTGCCGCATGCTAGAGGTGTTCTGGAGTCGAGGAGAGAGCAGCGGCAGAGAGCAAAGGCCGAGAAAGTTGAGTTTTTGGTGATGGCCGTCGAAGAGAGAGAGATGGTTGGATCAAAGAGTACCAATAGAAAGAGGGCGACGAGAATTTTCCAACGAACCCTCGATCCGTCGATTCGTTGGAGAGGAGAGGTGGCACCTAAGAGGGAGGTGGAGGCCAAGAGGTTGCGACCTCTTTTTTTTTTTTCTCTCTCCTTTCCTTTTCTTCCTGGGTCGGTGGTTACGTGAGAGAGAGAAGAGAGATGGGGGAGAATGGGTTATTGGGTTTGAGTTGGCAATGGATCCAACCCAATAAGCTCCCTCCAAACTTAATTTTCTTCATGGGCCAAATTCTTTGATGGGCCTCATCCTCTTTATTACAACTATTTTTCTTCATGCATTTACAGCTTATTAATATATATGTAAGGTGATTGTTAGAAAATGTTTATAAAAAGTTTATTAGAAAAATTCAAACAAAATATCTTCATATGTATATTCTTTTCCAATATGAGATTTTTTTTCCGTTGCATATGAGAGTAGAAATGAGATTGTTTTCCTTAATTAAATTAGAATATATATATATAATATATCTAAATATGTTTTCATTTCTAAATTTATTTCCTTATGATTTGTTACTATATTATACAATTCATTATAAAAATTTTAATTTCTATATAAATTAAATATATACAAGTACAACATATAATTTTATTCTCATCAAGCCAAAAAAAATTAATTAGATATTCACAAATTATAAAAGAAAATAATATATTATAATTATTACACTTCTTCAACTTTTTATGGCAATAAATATTATATTTGAACTTGCAAATTTTTGTCTAGAAATTTTGGCAAGTTTAACGAAAGCGATTAGACAATACAATCTAGCAATAAATTTTTACATTTATTTCATACCAACATCTAGTAATAAAACTCGTATCAAATTTACTTAGACAGTCACCAACTAACTAAACAAAACAAAAAAAAGTAAATCTAATCAGACAATACAATCGTCTCATAAAGTAGAAATTAATTCTTGACAAGCGCACAAAATTAAAACTATCTCTTTCACTGATATTCATTACAGCCCAGCATGAAAAATAAGAAGGCAAAACATTTTATATTATAAAATGAAACGCAATCCTCCTTTTTAAGAATTCTAAAGAAAAAGAAAATAAAATTATTTTAAATCTTTGTTTAGATCATAACTTGATAATCTCGACCTGTAATTGTTTTATGAAATGCTTTATATATTAATCAACCGATGGTTTACCAAAGAGTAATAAGCAAATAATCTCGTCATTAGCTTAGTGCAAACTAGACTTTCAATATCCCACAAATAAATTCGGTCCTCAATTAACTCAGAGACGAAGGGAAAAGAACAGGAGCCACACATACCAGGAAATGACAACACAATGGTCACAAAACAAAGAAGTGTAAATCTTGGGATAGTTTAAATTTAATTCATATTTTTTTGTTAAAAAAAATACAACCAACAAATAAAGATAGTTAGTTGGTTTACTTGGCTAGAAAAAAAAAATAAAAGACAACCCCCACTTGATAACCAATATGCCTTTATTACTATTATGTTTTTACCGGTTTATAATCAAAGGTAGCACTATAAAATCCATAAATTAATACAATGAATTTACAAGTTTAGTCAAACCAGATATGACGATTTACAAGCAATTAAATGAATAGTGCACTAGACCAAGAAAAGATCACAGTCGGCATTTAATTTTAAACATGTCTAAACAGAGGAAGAGGAAAGAGAAACTGGCTTTGAGATTTGATAGAAAAACATATCCCAACCCGCATTGGAAGTAACTTATGCAAACTAGTCACTTTATAAAAAATGAATTACAACTTTCTATTTTAGTCTCAAATATCAGAAAATATTACAGCAAGGTTCTCAGTGTGCTTAACAAAAATATCCGCAAAGGTCCTTCTCACCAGAATAGTTTTAAAACAGGTCCCTGAACTAAGGGATCCGTACCAGTAAGAAAATGTGAAGTGGTACAAGTCTAATATCGATTCCTAGCGTTATTAGAACTCATCTTTAAACAACATCGAGTCAAGCACGCTAGAAAATAACTCCAACAACAAAGAATTTGAAGTGTATGGACTAGCACAAACTTCGTACAGTTAGGAAATTAAATAACAATGTTGCAAGCACTATCAGTTTGGTAAAATAGAGAGCGGGTGCAATGTAAACATTATAAATTCCAGCAACACATAACAAATCAAAGAAATTAAGAGAAGAAAGAGTAGAATTGCAATTGTTACCGCTGAAATGCTCAAAGAAGAGAAATGACAAAGAGATACAAGCAAAGCTAATGTCAGAACGCTGCCACCACCTCGCCTCACCATGGCCACCACCTTCTCTACATCGGCCAGGCTCAGCTTTCTCTCCTTTCACTTTCCTTTTTCCTTTTTGTTCTTATTAGTATTTTCTCAAGAAAATATATGAGTCCAGGAGATTGAGAGAAAGAGATAGCTTAAGTAGGCATGAAGGGAATACTGATGAGTAGGGGCCACATGCTGACATGGCGATCAGAAGTTGGGCAAGGTTCGCGGCTGGTTTTGAAAATGGTGCTTGGTAATTTCCCAAAGTCACAAGAGAGGAAAGTGACGTGATCAACAGCGAAAGGCGAAATGGAGATGGGCAGTACATCTAGAAATTCAGAGAGAGTAATGATCTAATGCTCCAGAAAATTTAGAAAGTTAAATAACAGATCCTATGGCCATAACTCAAGGAATTCGAAAGTCTAAGCTATACAAACAGCATGGATAAGATTTTGTCTAAATTTTTGGTTATAGAAACTTAATAAAATAGCTAATTAAAATTTAATTACATCAAATAAAATATTCAATTTTATTTCAAACAACTATTTTTCTCGAAAGTTCAATAAATAGGCCAAGAATATTCAAGTAAATATAATTTAAATAAAGTTGTCCATTAATTCCTTAATTTGTTGCATAGCTTTCTTTTCTAATCAAAGTTGTAATTACTTCTATTCAATGTTGCCACAGGAAAAAATAACAAAAAAGGACAATATCACACGTCTACCCAATCGACAAATCGGGATAAGTGTCGTGGCGATGCCGCAACGACAAGCACCCTATTACCGTCGAATTTTTGGCCCATTACCTCTTATGCTGAAATGACAAACATAGTAAATGCAACCACTACCGACGTATTCACCATATTTAGCCAGTTATCTTTTTTTTTAAATAAAATAAACAGTGAAAAAAATATTATTTCGACTGCTATGAGCAATCACACATGTTGTAATTAAACGAAGCTCTTGCATTTGTAATCATCCCAACTAAACTTGCAAACGATACTAATCATTTGATGTAAAAGTAATCACGTGAGCCTTTGCATTTAGTTTCTTCTTTCTTTTATTCTTGATCTGTTACCCAAAAAAAAAGTGATTATCCCATTTAAACTCGTAAATAACACTAATCGACTGATGTAACCATGACGAATCAAGCCACGTGAAGGGAACACTAATCATCTAATTTATCCAAACGACGAATCAGGCTAGGCATCGCGGCGAAAGCTCACGTGATTATTTGCTTAATATCACATTTGATCTTTAATTACAAGAAATATACAATAAATACATGTATATGCAACTTACATGCACAAAACACTTTACATTCTACTTTGAGTATTTTTTTCGTTAATCACAGATTAAAAAAAATCATCATGATCTTGCACAAACATGTGAAAAATAAGTATCGTCCCAAATAAATTTAAAAATAATATTAATCACCTCATGCAACCGTCACAAAACGACCTAAGTGTAAACAATACTAACTAGGTCACGCCGCGACAACAAGCTAACTAGTTTTATATTATTAGTTGACCATCGGGTACGGTTAACAGTACGGGGTGGTACACATACCAACCAATTGGACAGCGCCACGTGTCACCGGACCTAACGCTGGCACAGCTCGATGCGCGCACTAGTCCATCATTTGACAGCGCTTGCTCACGTTACACAACCCAATGGTTATATACTCTTTGTCTAGAGTTACAACATCCATGTGGGACTAAATAGGCGTTCCAAACCGGACAACTAAAATGTTGAATTTTTTTTGCTAAAAGTGGGAATTGAACCGAAGATGTGTGTGTGCTGCCACCAAGCCAACTTGTCTTTGTTGATTTTAGCATTTATGTTATTTATTTATCTAAATTCCAAGCCTTAGCTGAATAAAATTATATTTTACACATTATATTTTATAATATAATTATAAATCAAAATATTCAAATATATATATATATATATATATATATATATATATATATATATATATATATATATATATATATATCGTCGCACTCGTACCGGAGATTTATGAAAATTATTCTACCGCCGTACCCGTACCGTACCGGATACGGTACTCGTATCCGTATCTGTGCAACATAGCTCTCAAGTGTTAATGAAACTTTTTTTACTCAAGCAGAAAGACTGCCGGTGATAACAAAATTTCCGTGATATCTTTATGTAAATTTCTAACCTCAAGCACAAAAAAAAAAAAAAATGAAAATTCTGTGATGTGATGGGAAGTTAAATAAAAATCTTAAGTTGAAAGATCCATGAGGGATGGAAATTTCTGTGATCCCTCAAAAGCAATTATAGACTCAAATTTTAATTCCAACGAAATGAAAATTAATTATGTAAAACTTGATACGAAAATTCTAATTCCAACAAAATGAAAAAATACATAAAAATTGATCCGAGAATGTGCAGAGCTAACACGCTCTATAAATCTTAATATTTTTTATTTTTTTTATTTGATAAATCTTAATATTCGGTGGTCCTTTCATTTTTCATCTTAATAGATCCAAACGTTTTGTTGGTATAAAATAAAGGTTTCGACTTGTGAGTACCCACATGATTTTCTGATAACAACAGAGGATGGTATGGCCGGGAACCAATAAGAGATGAATCTTTAGTGTTAGGGTAATTTCATCCAAAATAATATTAATTTTTCTGATACAAAATTACAATTAGAAATAATGAAAAGGAGCAACAATTGAAATAAAAAGAAAAATATCGTAGAAAAATTTAATTACTTTGATTTCCATGTACAGCATGAGATGTTACATTCAATACTCAATATTTATGTATGCTGCCAAATGGACTTCTCCTGTATCCCCAGCCTGCCCTGAGAAGCAAATTAGCTAAACAACATTCAAAAAATAATACAAACTGTAGGTATCTCAATAATCTTTGTTTCACCATTTGTCCAACTATAGGAGAAGTACATCCCGTTGATGCTGATGTGTGAGCTTATAATACCCAAAAGTAACCTAAAAACAACAGCAAGCGCACGGTTAATTCGTTGGTACAGTCGGGGTCGAATCCACAGGGACGGTAAGATGAGTACTAAACCTTACTTATTCACAAAATCTAGACGGTAAAATGAAAGGTTTTGGACTTAATCAACAAGTAACAAAAACAATCAACTAAAGGTAAACGAAACAATAGCAAGTTTTGGTATTTTTTGAGGTAAAATATGGTACAAAAAATGTCCTAGGAGTTTAGTTTCCACCTTGGTTAGGCTTCGGACTGTCAACGTGCATCACTCTCGTGTCGCATCGTTGACTCTTGCGTGCCTGACGATCATGTGCGACCGCACAGGGTTCCCATGCGACCGCACGGCCCTTGGTTAATGCCGAATTGACACGATAACATGGTTTCTAACTTGTGTGAGACAGATCTAGCCATACCTAAACTTCTGAACCTCAACTCTCGTAATGTTGGTCACAGAACCTAGTATGGAATCTAGTCTAAAGCTCCCATTAGGTTAATTAACCCTCAACTCTCGTAATGTTGGCTTAATTATTTAAGTCAACTTGTTGATTCTCTAAGGCATCCACTAGACTCTCGCGTAAGCAAAAATTTATCCATCTCGGGCTTAAATTGGTCACCTCTCGACTCCTAACCTACCTTAGGTTCGATCAAGTAATCAACACAAACAATCATAGTCATATAGAAATCAAACAAGTAGTACACAATAGAAACCAAGTATCAAGTCAAATCAACAAAACTAACCTCAGTTTCAACTAGCCCTAGAACATAACTAATCTAACCTAACATGATGTAAAAACAAGAAAAAGTAAAAAAGCAATTTGATACAAACTGTATAAAAACAAAAAGGGAAAGAGGAAGGCCAGAGCCCCTATTCAAGCCTCTTCTGACTTCTGGATCTGCAAGGAGGTAGCTTGGGTGGAAGGATGAGGCGAAGGAGGACGAAATTGTGTTTTCCAAGGCGGCAGAGGGGTGCGGTCGCACAGGAGCCACTGGAGATGGATTGGAATGGTTTCGGGGTGCGGCGCCGCCAAAGAAGAAGGGGGAATGAAAGATTCCCTAATTTCGACGTTTTGGGCGCCTTATATAGGGGTCGGGGTAGGGTTTGGAGCTCCGTGCGGTCGTACCAAAGTCGTCGATCCAGAATTGAGTCACGTGCGCACCATCCAAGCCCAACATGGGCATGTGCGGTCGCACGAGATCCCTGTGTGGTCACACAGGGTCTTTTGAGCCACGCTTCATGCGTCGATTTGTGCCGAATTATGCCGTTTTCGTTGTGAATTGACTCCATGTTCCTACAAATCGAAATGAAACCTAAGCAGTACCAAATTTCTACAAATATAAATATAAAACAAGTAAAAGTAAGTAAAATCAAGGATTTTGAGTTATGATTTGGGTTAAAGTCCGGCCTAAAACCATATATAAATATGTGACATCAGATGCATATGCAATTGTCATCCCATTGTTGACCTTCTATATAGGTCCACTTCCTGTCACCAAGTCTAAACAAGGCAATTCTCAATGAATCATTGAACTGCTTCTTGACAATCACATAGTCCCCTATTAGTTGCAAGAACCGATCAGTAAACCACCAATCATCTAAAGAAGGAAGAAGAACTTGGTGGTTCATTAGTGTGTTAAAAAGCGACATCCCATCACCGGGATGCCTAGGAAAAAGAAGGTATCCATCATGTGTTGGTCCCAACCAGTGTTTACCCTGGAGTCGACGGGGAAGAGGGACTGTGAAGACCTTACCAGAGACTGAGAAGAGGGATAAGAAACAAAGATAATTAGACAAAGAAGGAGTTTCTGATATGAGGAGAATTCAGGGACCTATCAGAGGTTGATATTCCCAGAGGGAAGCAGAGGAGCGCCATGGTCTGCAGATGGCTCCAAAGTTGATGAAATCAGGGAGATGAGAGAATTTTCTGGTGATGAGATGGAGAAGCCCTGGAGGAAGACTAGTCCAATCAGCTCTCTGCCATGGAAGGAAGAAAGGAAGGAATTCGAAGGAGAAGATGACGAGTCAATAACTTCTCTGCCCGGCGTTAGGTTTTGTTTGAGTTGGGACGCAGGAGATTATTTTGCCAGATTTCACTAGCAGAAATAAATATTTCCATATTTTTAAGAAATTTTTAATAGGCTCTCATTTAGCTGCCAAATTTAACATGATAAAAAAAAGAGCTGCTTCATTTTTTTAAGGAAAATTTTAACAACAACTCAAAAAAATTCTATTCCTCGGTACATGGAAATCCGTCATCATTTCTTGCATTTTCTGTCTGATACTATTGGTCACTGATGTGTGGCTCAAGTCTGCTGATGTACGGTTGTACCCTCACAAGCACTCTACGGTCTGCACAACATCTCAATCACTCGAGTAACATTTTTGGAGGTTTGTTTAAGATACAAGGCTTAACAGAAAGTCTGCTTTCTTCCTCATATGAATTGACAACATTTAATCTCATCATGCCTACTCCAAATGTTAGAAATTTCTTGTTGGTTTTTACACTATTTTTTTTTTTTAAATGACCTTTGTTTCGAACTCCTAAGAAATAGATAGGGCTGCATAGCGTCTAAAACGGTAACGAAAATGGATGTTTGCGTTAACCGTTGCGTTAATAAAACGAAAATTTGTTTTGGTTGCGTCTTGCGTTCCGTTCTTTAAACGCAAGAATTTTTTTTTGCGTTGATCGTTGCGTTCAATTGCAAGATCAAAACGATTTAACCGTTCAAAATTTTTAACCGTTTCTCAAACATGATATTTTTAACCGTGTCACATAATCACCTCAACACTTGATTTAATTCATTCATTAACCATTAACTTGGCCAAAAAAAAAGACGAACCAAAGAGATACAAAACTTAGTGCTTCACATAAAATTCAAGGAAAAAAAAACAAAAAGATACAAAAATTAATGCTTCAAATAAAATTCAAACACATGAACAAAATATCCAACAAACTTCTATTTCCAACTATCAGGTTTCAAAATCCAGAGAATCCACTGGTACTAAACAAGCTCAAGTTTGTAATAGGATAGAGAGGAAAAGAGATAACAGTGTAGAAGAGAAATCACATAATGAAAATGTATTATGAGCTTAATTAAGCAAAGTACAGAGTACAACAGTATATATAGCACTGATACACGCATAATAAAGAACCAAGAACCCAAGTCTAAAATATATGCTAAATTAATTACACAAATGTCTCTAACTAATCACATGACATCAGGATGGAGGAATTGTGAAGTCAAGTGATAACAGGAAGCACCAGCGATCTTTTACCAGTAAAGTACCAGTAGCTTAACTGATGACAACACTTTGTTTAATAGGTACACTTTGATTCATAGACCATAAAACACCATTTAAACAGAAAAATGAAACAAAATTTTTTAAAAAAAAAACACAAATATGCCAGAAAAATTTTCCAAAAAGGTTTCGATCACCAGAAAACACCATTCAGAAAAAAAAAATACAAATTTACCATAACTGCGGAGGAAGTTCATGTAACCCAATATTACACCATAACTAGTAAACCGACCTTCAATTTTTGTGGAACCAGTAAACCAAAAACTAGTAAATCAATTGATGTGGCTACGTCTGTGATTGTGAGGATGTAAAGCTTTAAACCACTAAACCAAAAAACTGGTAAACCAGTAAACCACCACCAGTTGTTGTCGGCCACAACCAGCTGTTGCCAGTCATCGCCCGTCTCTATTGAAGCCAGCGAAGCTAGAGAGGGAGAGGGAAGTGAGATGGTGAACGATGAACAGTCCCTCTTCATTTATCGATACAGGAGGTGGTTGAAGAGGTTTCCTTAGTTGTTCAAGTGGTATTGCTTTATTGTAACTTTTACGAGATGATGTACGGTTTTCATACTCGATTTCCAACCGGTTTAAGCCCTAAATTAATACCAAATACAAGTGTTTTTACTTTATTTTGCTAATTTTTAGGTCGTAGAAAGGTACAGCTGTAGCCCGGCAAGTTTTATTTCAGGTTCATCACATTTTGCGGTGCAACAACAGAAGATTGCAGCGAAGGAAAGGAGAAATGTGCATTGGAACGGACCGCCCTGCCGGCAGGACGGACCGCCCCAACCTAGAAGATCAGACAACCAGGCATGAGCAGCAAAGACCAGCCAGCATAGGCCGCCTAACCAGTCGGACGGATCGTCCATACCAGTCAGCCAGCCCATGCAGCAGACCAAGTCAAGGCCAAGTCTGGAACGGGTCGCCCCAACACTCAAGCGGACCGTTCCAGTATTTCCAGCACTGCCAAAAATAGCAGACTTATTTCTGCATGTCGGTTCTTCCATTCCTGACCTTCCAGAAACACGTTTCCACGACTTCCACAATTAGAAACCGCCTTCTAGCAGCTATATAAGCGATGGCCTGTCTCCAGAAGAAGATACAAGTCAGATTTCTAGGTTTTAGCCTCTCAACTCGACTAAGGAGACAACTGCCAGGACGATCCAACCTCACTGGAGCGCACCGCCCCAGATCTCAGGTGGACCGTCCCAGACAGGCCAGAGCGACAAATTGTGGAAGATTTTGAGCAATCTCTGTTGTAACTTTATTTTCCATCTTTTATGCGTTTTTATTTGATGAAACCTGATCTTTTTAACATGAATTTGTTAGAGTAGTTTAGTTTTAGGGGCTATGGTTGAGAACCTTTTCTTTATGTTATTTGTTTAGTTGAATCTTTAAGTAATTAATTAAGTTAAGTTTTATTATTTATCTTTTGTGATTTAATTGCTTAATTTTGTTGATTTGCTTTGCTTAATTGTTTTAATTGGTTATCTCGTCAATCAAAGTACACGATTGAAAGTTAGAATTTAAAATCAATTAAATTAACTAAAAGCTTTTCAATAAAACACTTAGGTTGATAACAGATCGAAAGATTGAATCGGAACTTTAGAAATTAAAGTTTTAACTTAAAATCGAAAGAAATTAAGTTTGCCTAGAACCAAAAGATGAACTAAATTTCCTAAATCAAGAAACGACAGTTGAAGTTTAGGAATTTAGAAGTTTAACGTTTTAAATCAAAATAATTAACCTGAACGACAGTTAGAGTCTAATTATTGACTTAATAATTGTTTAAACTATTTAAAACACTTATTTAATTGTTTAAAGGCATGACAAAACAAGTATTGACCTCTGGAACGGACCGTTTCAATGTTAGAACGGACCGCCCGACAGGGGGCGTTCTAACCTAGAACGGCCAGTTCCAGGGAGCCAACTTAAGTCAGAACGGACCGTGCCAGACATGGAACGGACCGTTCTACTTTTGACAAGTTAAAGAAATCGTTTGAAACCAGAAAACCCCTAGTTTTATCAAATAAGTTTTTCTCCAAGTTAGTTATTTTGAGAGTTATTTATTTAGAATTCCTGAATTGATTTTATTTATATTTTAATTTAGTTAATTGTTTCTTCAAAAAAAAAAAGAGATTTTATTAAACTTAGGATTTAATTAAGATTGATTTATATAACTTAGAAATTGAATATTCCGTCTCCGAGGATCGACCCTAGGCTTACTCAACGATAAATCGTGCGCTTGCGATTAAAAATTGGGTAGGATTTAGGTAAAAATTTATATAAGCGAAAACTCATCAAGCTTTTTGGCGCCGTTGCCGGGGACGGTGCCGATTTCTAAGTTTATTTTTCAATATTAATTAGATTCTTTCCTTTCTTTTCACCTTTTTCTTGTTTTTGAATCTTGCAGGAGCACGAGCTGGCTGGTAAGAAAAGCTAACCATCAGCAACCACACCTACAACCTTCGGAAAACAAGGAGACGTGAGAGGAACACCTCTCTGCCCAGCCCTTCCTCATCTGGAACGGACCGCCCGATTTTGGAACGGTCCGCCCCAGACTCAGCAGAGCGAATAGAGAGACAGGTTGACAGCTCATCGGTCCAGCCGTTTCGACTAATTTATCAGCGAAGCAGCAGGAATTCGTCTGGAGCACAGTCACCCATCACGCCAATTGGAACGGCCCGTTTCACCCTGGAACGGACCGCCTCGACTGGTTCAGACAGACAACTAAGCGATTCACAACCCGATTCACCGACAACCTCGACCGATTCCATGGCAGCCAATGTTAACAACAATGCCGGGGGTCGCCCCGAAGAGACCGAACTCGAGCGAGCATTGCGGCGAGCACTTGAGGCAGCCAAAGAGGCCGAACTTAACCGACCATTGAGGACGATCGGTGCGCCAACCGCCAACAATGTTCGACTTGGAGTCAAGCCACCCAAAGCCGAGCGAACTCGCGACTTATTCTACAATCCAGGCATCGTGGCTTTGATCCAACAAAACATGTTTGGAGGCTCTCCACTTGAAGACGCCAACAAACATTTGCAACACTTCTTGCGGAATTGTGCAACATTGATCCCCGAAGAAGTGGATCCCGACATCATTCGCCTAACTCTCTTCCCCTTTTCTCTTAGAGATAAAGCCGAAGATTGGTTGAATAGTTTTAATTACAAACCTTTTGAAGTTTGGGATGAATTAACCAAAGCCTTTTTGGATAGATTCTACCCTAGGGTCAAAACAACCATGATAGTTAGGGAATTGATGACCTTTAGACAAGAGGACGATGAAAACTTGTTTGAAGCTTGGGAACGTTTTAAAGACTTGCAAAGAATGTGTCCCCACCATGATATACCTGACACAAGATTAATTTGTAGTTTTTATGATGGTTTGAATGATATAACTCGTCAAAACATTGATTCAACTGCAGGTGGATCTTTTCTCAACATGGGATGTCGGGATGCTAAGTTGTTGATCGAAAGCATGGCTCAGTCTCAAACGAATTGGTCGGTGCGTACCAAGAAGAAAGGAGGGATGATTGAGGTAGATAAGTCCATCCACCTGCAATCTCAACTTGATGCCCTCACCACCATGATCAAGAACTTGAATTCCAAACCCGAGCAAGCAAAAAAATGCCAATTTTGCGAGGAAGAAGGTCATACGGCCAAGACATGCCATTTGGTCGTAAGAGACGAGCCCGTTGAAGAAGTCAATACGCTAATCGCCCCTCCCGCCTTCTTCCCAAGCTCCAACAACTACACTTACCGCGACAAACGCAACCACCCGGGCCTATCTTATGGAAACGCTAGCGGGTGTGCCAATCCTGGACAACAAGTTAGCCAAGCTCCAAAACCCCCCATCAACAACAACAACTCCCAAGGTAATCTTAACCAAAGAACTATTGAGAATTTCATGCAGAAACAAGGGAGATTCAATTACTCGGTCCATGACGAGATCAAGAAGATGAGGGAGGATTTTGGGCTCCTCATAGAAAAGCTCAACCTTGGGGATTCTCAAGCCAACTCGGGAGCACTTACCAAGACCGACATGTTCCCAAGCCAACCTGAACCCAATCCCAAGGAAGAGTGCAAGAGCGTCACGCACAAGTTGAGGAGTGGAACGAGCTACAACGGACCAGAAATGCCAGATGAACAGTCCTCGGGACAACCTGGAACGGATCGCCCCACATCAGAACGGACCGTCCCAACCAACAAGGACGCAGACTCTGCTGGAACGACACAGCCTGGACCAGAACGGACCACTGGAACGGACCGCCCCGCATCGGAATGGACCGCCCCAGTCGAGCCAACCACAGAAAGCAGACCTGCTAGGTTATCGCCGAGTGACCGAGCCATTGAAGTACCTTTTCCACAGAGACTAGTCAAAGCCAGGAAAGACAAGGACTATGGGAAATTTCTGGATATTCTAAGGCAACTCAAGATAACAATCCCATTCACGGATCTCCTAACACGCATGCCATCCTACACCAAGTTCCTCAAAGACCTCTTGACCAACAAAAGAAGCTTAGAGGAGTGCGGTACCTTGGCATTGACCGGTGAGTGCAGTGCATTGATTACGAAGAAGATGCCCCCAAAGATGAAGGATCCCGGAAAGTTCACCATCCCTTGCAAAATTGGAGATGCGGGTTTCAAAACGGCGTTGTTGGATATTGGAGCAAGTGTGAGTCTCATCCCTGAAACTATCTACAATCAAATGAGAATGGGTGAGCTCAAACCAACTCGCATGGCATTGCAGTTGGCCGACCGATCGGTTTGATTGCCCTTGGGGATCGTGGAAGATGTACCCATTCAAGTCGGGGATGCCTATGTCCCTTGTGATTTCGTAGTTGTCGACATGGAGGAAGACCCGGATGTTCCCATCATCTTGGGACGGCCTTTCCTCACCACAGCCGGAGTTCTAATCAATTGTAGAACCGGCAAGATGACGTTGGAAGTTGGGGATGAGATAGTCGAGTTTGATGTTGAAAAGGCAATGAGGATGCCCGACCATGTTGATTCTATTTGCATGGTTGAGTGTTTGGATGCCATGATTGATGAGACTTTCAATTCCCGGATTGTCCAAGCGTACCAGTCCTTCTCGGCCACACCTGAAGAGGAGGAAGCATATCTGATATTCAACGAGATCATCCAAACCGTTGAATATCTATCTGCCAGGAACAGTCGGAACGGATCGCCCCAGATCCAGGCGGACCGTCTCATCCTGCAGCTGCTGTCTGCTGACGACGCCAGGCAGGTCCTGAGCCTCAGCACCGACCAGGACGGACCGCCCCAAGTTGGAACGGACCGCCCCAATAGCCAGGCAGAGAAAGGTAAGCCAGAGCTCAAGGCACTACCCGACAGCCTCAGGTATGAATTTCTTGGCCCTGAACAAACTTTTCCTGTTATTGTCAATGCTAACCTCAATGCAGATCAAACGAAGCAACTATTAGAAGTGTTGAGGGCACATCGCAAGGCAATTGGCTATTCCATCGAGGATCTCAAGGGTATCGATCCCTCCATTTGCACCCACCGAATTCTCCTTGAAGACGACTACAAGCCCTCAGTTGAACATCAAAGGAGACTCAATTCAAACATGAGCGAGGTCGTAAGAAAGGAGGTGTTCAAGCTCTTGGAAGCGCGGATCATCTACCCAATTTCGGATAGCAAATGGGTTAGCCCCATCTATGTTGTACCAAAAAAGGGAGGCACAACCGTCATTAAGAATGATGAAGGCCAACTAATCCAAACAAGGATCGTCACCGGGTGGAGGATGTGCGTGGACTATAGGAAATTGAACTCCGCAACACGCAAGGACCACTTTCCTCTTCCATTCGTTGACCAACTACTCGAACGATTGGCTAAGCATTCTTTCTTTTGTTATTTAGATGGTTATTCAGGTTTCTTTCAAATTCCAATTCACCCACTTGACCAAGAGAAAACAACTTTTACATGTCCATATGGAACCTATGCATATCGTAGAATGCCATTTGGTTTATGTAATGCACCCCTTACTTTTCAAAGAGCCATGATGGCAATTTTTTTCGATTTTATTGAAAAAGGCATGAAAGTTTTTATGGATGATTTTTCAGTTTATGGTACATCTTTTGATCATTGTTTAGCTAATTTATCAAAGATTTTGCAGCGATGTGAAGAAGTTAACCTAGTTTTAAATTGGAAAAAGTGTCATTTCATGGTTCAACAAGGAGTTGTTCTTGGCCACATCATCTCGGAAAAAGGAATTATGGTGGATCAAGCAAAGGTGGAGGTGATCGAGAAGCTTACCATACCAACATGCGTGAAGGATGTTAGAAGTTTCCTTGGACATGCGGGCTTCTATAGGCGTTTTATTAAAGATTTTTTAAAAATTGCAAAGCCATTAACCAATTTAACAATGAAAGATGTTGAATTTGATTTTAATGAAAATTGTGTTGATGCTTTCAATAGGTTAAAGGAAGCGCTTATTTCTGCCCCTATCTTGCAACCACCTAACTGGGACGAACCTTTCGAGTTGATGTGCGATGCAAGCGATTATGCGGTTGGAGCGGTGTTAGGCCAACGCAAGGACAAGAAGCTATATGCAATCTATTATGCGAGCAAGGTGTTGGATGATGCACAAGTCAACTACACCACAACTGAAAAGGAGCTTCTTGCTGTGGTCTATGCCTTGGACAAGTTCAGATCTTACTTGGTCGGGTCCAAGGTCATAGTCTACACCGATCACTCGGCCCTCAAGTACCTCCTCTCCAAGAAAGATGCCAAACCGCGACTCATTCGATGGATCCTCTTGCTGCAAGAATTCGACCTTGAAATACGCGACAAGAAGGGAACGGAGAACAGCGTGGCTGACCATCTTTCCAGGCTGCGAGTGGAGGACAAAGGTGCCGGGTCCTTACCGATCAACGACTCGTTTCCAGACGAACAACTGCTGTCAGTTACGGCTGGTACGGACCGCCCCACACCGGGACGGGCCGCCCCGGGCCATGACTTCGCACATCGCCAACCCAACTCAGCACCTGGAACGGCCCAGCCAGACCCAGAACAGACTTATTGAGCGGACCGCCCCACTTTGGGACGGGCCGTCCCAGATCAAGCTACCCACAACCTTGCCGCCCCAGATCCAGACGACCCAGATCCGGCAGGAGCAGCGTCCAGAACGGCCCAGCCAGATGCAGAACGGCCCTCCAGAACGGTTCGCCCCAATCCGGGACGGTCCACCCCAGCCGACCCTGCACCATGGTATGCTGATTTTGCGAATTTCTTGGCGAGCGGTGTCCTGCCCTACCAGATCTCCTTCCAACAAAAGAAGAAGTTCCTGGCAGATGCAAAGTACTATTACTGGGAGGACCCATTCTTATGGAAACTGAGAGTAGACGGTGTGTTTAGACGGTGCATACCCAGGGAGGAAGTGCCCTAAATTCTTGCTCATTGCCACTCATCCGCCTATGGAGGGCATGCCTCAACGTCGAAAACCGCAGCGAAAGTCTTTCAAGCTGGGTTCTACTGGCCAACGATCTTCAAGGATGCAAGGGAATTTGTTTTGGCTTGTGATCGATGTCAACGAGTTGGAAACATCTCCAAGAGACAAGAGATGCCACTTCAACCGATCTTGGAGGTGGAGATCTTCGATGTTTGGGGAATTGATTTCATGGGACCTTTTCCTTCCTCATGTGGGTATGAGTACATCTTAGTGGCAGTGGACTACGTGTCTAAGTGGGTAGAAGCCATTCCAAGCAAGCATGCCGACTCGGCGACGGTGAGGAAGTTGTTCACAAAGACTATCTTCCCTCGATTTGGCATCCCAAGAGTTGTGATAAGTGACGGGGGTAAACACTTCATAAATCGACAATTTGAGAATCTCTTGAAGAAGTATGGAGTGACACACAAGGTAGCAACACCGTACCACCCGCAAACCAGTGGCCAAGTCGAGGTGTCCAATCGAGAGATCAAAAACATATTGCAAAAGACGGTGGGAAGCACTAGAAAAGATTGGGCATTGAAGTTAGATGATGCATTGTGGGCATATCGCACCGCCTTCAAGACACCAATTGGGATGAGTCTATTCAAGTTGGTATATGGGAAAGCATGTCATTTGCCGGTTGAGATAGAGCATAAGGCATATTGGGCTACAAGAGCACTCAACATGGAATACAAAGCCGCGGGGGAGAAGAGGATTCTAGACTTGCAAGAATTGGATGAGATTAGGCTCAACGCCTATGACAATGCCAAAATCTACAAGGAAAGGACAAAGAAGTGGCACGACAAGCACATCCAACGAAGAAACTTCAAGGAAGGCGACTTGGTGCTACTTTTCAACTCGCGTTTGAGGCTATTCCCAGGCAAATTGAAGTCCCGATGGTCTGGACCTTTTGTGGTCAAAAGGGTCTACCCGTTTGGAGCGGTGGATATTGCGGAGGAAAGATCGGACAAGATCTTCAAAGTCAATGCCTCAAGCTTTACATCAAAGGAATTGAAAGGGAGGGAGTTGAAGAGATTTGGTACTTCACCAACCTCTCCATCGCCGGGACGTAGCCATACGGGGTGAAGCTAAGGACCTTAAAAAAGCGCTTCTTGGGAGACAACCCAAGGATTAAAGAAAAATAGGACTTTCTTTTTCTTTTTTCTTTAAAAATAAAAAAAAATAAAAAAAAATAAAAAAAAATAATAATAAAAAAAAATTTGAAAAACAGAAAAATATAAAAAAAAAGTGATAAAATGAAAAATATAAAAAAAAAATTTAGGAATAGGATAAATACTTGGCCTAATTTGAGTTTAATTGTTGAATTTCAGGGTTTCAGGAAGATTGGAACGGACCGCCCTGAATGCAGAACAGACCGCCCCACTATACAACCTTGCCAGCAAGACGCTACAATCCAAGGCAAGCTTGGGGGAGATTCTGATCAGGACGCACCGCCCCATCGACAGGACGGCACGACCAAGGCATCAGGACGGGCAGGACGAGGGCAGAACGGAGGGATACAAACCGTCAGACATCGACTGGAACGGACCGCCCCATAGTTGGAACGGTCCGCCCAACTTTAATCTGACAGTGGGACCAGCACAAACCTATAACCACCCACTACCCAAAACTACCCAGACCCGACCCGTTAACCCCATCCTTCTTCCCCATCCGACCCAACCCTTCACCTTTTACCGTTACAAATCAAACTCTCATTTCTCTCTCTTCTCTCTTGCGCACAAAACCCCAACTCCGGCGATTCTCGCTCATTCCGGCCATCTCCACCACCATTCGACTCTCCACGACGCTCTCGACTCGACCCTTGCCTCGATTATCTCGATTTCACTCGGATTTCGCGGCACCACCACCACCGTCTCGCCTTCCCATGGTTTGGAGCAAATCACGGGTATCATTTCTCTCATTTCTCTTCCCTCTCTCATTCTTGGTACAAAACAACCCGACCAACCCCTGTTCTGGTACCAACTCACCAAAACCCAACCAAACCCTAGTACCTGTACCTGTACTCTCAAATCCTTACCTGGAACGGACCGTCTCACCCTGGAACGGTCCGCCCTATCCAGTCCCTAGCCAACCATACCAACTTACCCATAACCATCTGGAACGATCCGCCCCACAGTCAAACGGATCGCTCCAAAATTCCCTGAATTTCCCAAATTCTTCCAGAGAGCAAACTCACCAAAACCAAAAATCCAAAAATTTTCCTAAGTACCAAACCCATCCAAACGGGCCGTCCCACCTCTGGAACGCCCCGTCCCAGCCCTACCTTCAGCCGAAAACTGTCCGTCCTAGCCGCCTAACCCCTCCGTTCCACTCAGGGCGTACCGTCCTAATTCTCAAACGGTCCGCCCCAATGGAGCCTGAGCCACAACCTGTTGATGCCACCAAGCCACCGTCGCCAACTCTGGGCTCCCTACTCAAAAACATGCTTACCGGAAAGAAAAAGAAGAAGTCTAAGGGGGCCAGCTCGTCTTCTCAGCCACCACTTGAGCCGGAACCAGTCCCATCTCCTCCTCGAGACCCAACACCGCCTCAAGAAGAGCCCCAACCTAACCCCAATCCGCAAGAAGATGTGAATTGGGAGCAGTTTGAGCAGGAAGAATGAGGAGATGGAGAAAAAGGGGGCGGAAATGACCAAGGCGATGGGGGAAATGATGACAACAATGAGGAAGAAAGGGAGGGTGAGCATGAAGAAGAAGAGGAGGAGGATGAGGATAGTGGGGAGGAAGAATTGATTGAGGAAGCACCACCAAAACCCGCCCGTGTCACTAGCATCGAGTTGGAGGGAGTAGAGATACGCCTCAAAGGGAAAACAGCAAAGCAAAGGTACAAAAACTTGATCCAAAAGAAGTTTGAAAACACCCGCACTATCGATTTGTCCATCTTGGACAAGTTGGGCATCAAGGAAGACTTCTACAACCTCACAAAGGCCATTGGATTTAAGAAGAGATTTTGGAAAATCCGTGCCCCCGCCTACACTGCCCTAACCATGGAAGTCTTGTGTTCCATTGACCTCTTTGTTGAAAACGGGCTTTGGACTTTGCAATTCCGAGTGGGAGGTAAGAGGTTCACTTGCAATGAGGCTCAGTTTGCAGAGATTTTTGGGTTGGGACGTGGGGAGATTGAGGAAGAAATTTTTGAGAAAGAGTTGTGGGAAGAGATCTCTTTGGAGCGAAGCCGAGCACCCAATGATCGCCGCTCCTCTCACATCCAGCACCCTACCATCCGATTCATCCAAAGAATGCTCTCTCTTACCATCTTTGCAAAGGGTGAGTCGGTGATCAAGTTGACAAAGGGCGAGCAAGCCATATTGAACCAAATTTTCCATCCCAAGGGCGAAGCAAAGCTCAACCTTGCCTATTTCATGATGCGGCACTTCGAAAGGCAAGCCAACAACTTGAGAGCGGGGAAGGGGCAGATTACATTAGGTGGGTATGTGTCCCATCTTGTGGCACATTGCGAGGCAAACCTCCGGCCGATGGAGCAAAGCGGTGGCCCAAATCGGGTCACCATGAAAAGTCTAGTGGAGATGCAAATGTTGGAGCAAGTGGGCAAGGAATATTTGTTCAAATACGATCGCTATCGGATTCTCTTGCCATTCAACAAGAAGATTGATCTCAAGAACCCACGGACTTGGATATTGGTTGATAGGAATGGCACTTTGATCAACCATGAGCAAGAAGAGGTGGAGCGCCGCATAGCCGAGATGGAGGCAGCGGCAAGGGCAGCGGGTGCAGGCCCTTCTCGAGAGGCGGAGACAGCCCCAAACGAGCCACCAATGGGCCAGCCACAAGAGCCACCCACAGGCTACTACTTTGGCCCCCACATGGAGCAGCAAGCCCCTCCCAGGGGCCAGTGGCAAGGCGGGTACGACCCCACCTATTTCAGCCTTCTTCAAGACATCCATGAGGCCCAGTGGAACCTCTCGGCCGATTATGAGAGAATCGAGGCACAACTTGCAGCCGAGAGAGAGGAAAACAGGAGGTGGAGGCAGCAGCAAGACGAGAGAAATGCCCGCAACGATGAGCTGCTGCAAAACATCGCCGATCACCTCTTCGGACCACCGACACCTCCTTCACGCAACCCACCAAGTAATTAGGCCAAGTTTGTGAGTTTTTCTAATTTTTCTCTCCTTTATTTTCTTTCTTGCTTTCGTTTTGAACTAGGGACAGTTCATTAGATAAGCTTGGGGGGGGGGGGGGGGGGGTAGGATAGAAAAATTGAAAAATTTGCGTTTTTATCTAGGAAACTTGCATTTTCATCGCATTTTGCATGCTTCTGTCTGAATTGGAACGGGCCGTCCCAACATCAGAACGGGTCGTCCCACTGGGTCGCCTCAGTTTTGAACTGGCCGTTCCAGTCCAGGCAGAGCACCCAAGTTCAACTGCAAGTCGTGCTTGGAACGCACCGTCCCAACCACAGAACGGACCGCCCCAATGGGTCGTTCCAGATCAGGACTGGCCGTTCCAGGTGTGACTGACAGGTGAACTTTGTATATATCATGTAGGAATTGCATTTATAATCATTTAATGTTGCATTTAGGTAAGTTTTAGGGATTAATTAACTAGGTTTAAAGATTGTGACTAAGTTTTAAGAGTAATTTGATGAAATTGAGCTGATTTGAAAATTTTTCAAAAAGTATTTGACAAAACCAACTTGAATTAACTTAGGGATTTAGTGCGAAAAAGTCAATAGATAATTTCTTAGATCATTAGGATGATTATTTTCAAAAGTGTTATTTAGTTTGGTCGATTAGAGCCGGCAAAGAGCGATTTCAAATCACTTAAGATTATTTCTTCAACTCAAAAATTAGATTAATAGTAAGAAGTTTTGCACAAGTTTTTGAAATATTAAACCATTGTTTTTCAAGTTTATTTAAGTCTTAAAATTTTAATATAATTAAAAAAAAAAAATTCAGAAAACAACAAAAATAAATAAAAAGGGGAACTAAAAAGCGGTGCTTTGACGATGGCCATTGCGGAAGGCTATAGGTTTGTGTGGAAAGAAAAATAGATCCATAAAAAATAAATGAGGAAAACCTCAAATAAAATCCACACTCATCTGGCCGACCTTTGTCGCAAACAATCCTTGCCCCGGGAATTATAAATAAATGTACCAACCCAAAAACTTTGGAGAAGTTGGTTGAGGATTTGTACCCTTATTTCGGCCTCAATTTAGACTAAACTCCAATGCGTTTTCGAAAATTTTGGTGGTTTAAAAATTCATAAACTTGTGCACTACGTCTTAGGATTAATCAAAATTATTTGAGTTGAGGAGGTTCGATCACGTTTCTACTTGATTTTTAATTGATGAAATACTTGAAAAAATTAATTGATTTAATGCTTTGAGAAATAATTCTAAGACAAAGTAGCTACGAAAATCCCTAGGTTGGTTTTGAGAAAGGTTAAGTCATCAAAACAAAAATTGGTTTGAATTTATTGAAAATCTTTTTAACCAATTTGCTCTTTGAAACAAAGTCACAATTTTTAAATTAAGTTAAAGAGTCCTTAGAACTTGTAGAAGCACAAAAGATTTGAAATTAATTTAGGTCTAAGTCGGGGTCTAAGTCTAGAGTTTTGCTTGAGGACAAGCAATGTTCAAGCTTGGGAGATTTTGATGTACGGTTTTCATACTCGATTTCCAACCGGTTTAAGCCCTAAATTAATACCAAATACAAGTGTTTTTACTTTATTTTGCTAATTTTTAGGTCGTAGAAAGGTACAGCCGTAGCCCGGCAAGTTTTATTTCAGGTTCATCACATTTTGCGGCGCAACAACAGAAGATTGCAGCGAAGGAAAAGAGAAATGTGCATTGGAACGGACCGCCCTGCCGGCAGGACGGACCGCCCCAACCTAGAAGATCAGACAACCA
The DNA here is from genome assembly GCA_027725995.1 of Rhynchospora tenuis. Lineage (NCBI taxonomy): Eukaryota > Viridiplantae > Streptophyta > Magnoliopsida > Poales > Cyperaceae > Rhynchospora > Rhynchospora tenuis. The sequence goes on along the minus strand of CM050889.1, from coordinate 15,761,037 downwards.
GGCATGAGCAGCAAAGACCAGCCAGCACAGGCCGCCTAACCAGTCGGACGGATCGTCCATACCAGTCAGCCAGCCCATGCAGCAGACCAAGTCAAGGCCAAGTCTGGAACGGGTCGCCCCAACACTCAAGCGGACCGTTCCAGTATTTTCAGCACTGCCAAAAATAGCAGACTTATTTCTGCATGTCGGTTCTTCCATTCCTGACCTTCCAGAAACACGTTTCCACGACTTCCACAATTAGAAACCGCCTTCTAGCAGCTATATAAGCGATGGCTTGTCTCCAGAAGAAGATACAAGTCAGATTTCTAGGTTTTAGCCTCTCAACTCGACTAAGGAGACAACTGCCAGGACGATCCAACCTCACTGGAGCGCACCGCCCCAGATCTCAGACGGACCGTCCCAGACAGGCCAGAGCGACAAATTGTGGAAGATTTTGAGCAATCTCTGTTGTAACTTTATTTTCCATCTTTTATGCGTTTTTATTTGATGAAACCTGATCTTTTTAACATGAATTTGTTAGAGTAGTTTAGTTTTAGGGGCTATGGTTGAGAACCTTTTCTTTATGTTATTTGTTTAGTTGAATCTTTAAGTAATTAATTAAGTTAAGTTTTATTATTTATCTTTTGTGATTTAATTGCTTAATTTTGTTGATTTGCTTTGCTTAATTGTTTTAATTGGTTATCTCGTCAATCAAAGTACACGATTGAAAGTTAGAATTTAAAATCAATTGAATTAACTAAAAGCTTTTCAATAAAACACTTAGGTTGATAACAGATCGAAAGATTGAATCGGAACTTTAGAAATTAAAGTTTTAACTTAAAATCGAAAGAAATTAAGTTTGCCTAGAACCAAAAGATGAACTAAATTTCCTAAATCAAGAAACGACAGTTGAAGTTTAGGAATTTAGAAGTTTAACGTTTTAAATCAAAATAATTAACCTGAACGACAGTTAGAGTCTAATTATTGACTTAATAATTGTTTAAACTATTTAAAACACTTATTTAATTGTTTAAAGGCATGACAAAACAAGTATTGACCTCTGGAACGGACCGTTTCAATGTTAGAACGGACCGCACGACAGGGGGCGTTCCAACCTAGAACGGCCAGTTCCAGGGAGCCAACTTAAGTCAGAACGGACCGTGCCAGACATGGAACGGACCGTTCTACTTTTGACAAGTTAAAGAAATCGTTTGAAACCAGAAAACCCCTAGTTTTATCAAATAAGTTTTTCTCCAAGTTAGTTATTTTGAGAGTTATTTATTTAGAATTCCTGAATTGATTTTATTTATATTTTAATTTAGTTAATTGTTTCTTCAAAAAAAAAAAGAGATTTTATTAAACTTAGGATTTAATTAAGATTGATTTATATAACTTAGAAATTGAATATTCCGTCTCCGAGGATCGACCCTAGGCTTACTCAACGATAAATCGTGCGCTTGCGATTAAAAATTGGGTAGGATTTAGGTAAAAATTTATATAAGCGAAAACTCATCACGAGACTTGAACTGATAGATTGTTCTCTACTAGTGGGCCTGTTTTGGGCCTAACTATATTAAGTTGAAAAGTCGATTCCATTATTTGTTCCCTTGGATCAAGCGCCAAGCGGAGTAGATTTTCCAAAAAAATTATAACTAACTTTAATTAATTTAGAAATTATAAAATAATCCGTTTTTAATTAATTTTTTAAAAATGACTTCGCAGTTTCGGAATCTGTGCTTAGTTTCGGAATCTCAGATTCCGAAACTAGCTAGTTTCGGAATCCGAGTTTTCGAAACTAGCTAGTTTCGGAATCTGAGATTCCGAAACTAGGAATTGCCTACCGGACCCACTTCTCTTCTCTTCTCTCTCTTCTCTTCTACCGGACCCTCTTCTCTTCTCTTCTCTCTGTCCCTCTCATTTTTATTTTATAATTTATTTAGTTATATTTTTTTACATGTTATAATATTTTTAGTAAATTTTATATTTTTTTACATGTTATAATAATAGAAAATTGCTTGCAAAATTAGATTAATAATAGAAAAAATACGAAAAATATTGAAAAATTTTGAAAAAATCATTAAAAATTATTTTATATGTTATGTATAATAATAATATAACTTTTTATTATTTGACATGATACAATAGTACAAAAATGCATAATGAATTAGGTTAATATTAGAAAAAATAGAAAAAATATTGTAAAAATTTGAAAAAATGAGAAAAAATTATTTTATATGTGATATATAATAATGATATAATATTTTATTTTTTTACATGATATAATAATGTTTTGACAATATTACAACATTACAACATTCATACAAATAATGTTTTGACAATATTACAACATTCATACAAATATTATTACAAATATTACTATCTTCTCCATCCTGACACATTGTTACGGATTCGCGCACCGAGCTTGGCAAATCATGTTCGTATTCCTCTTCCCCCAGCACTGCTTGTACTTTCTGTTGGCTCCCGTCCTCCTCTGCTACTTGATGCCTGCTGACTTGGATATCGTGTTGAAACGGATCGTGGGTCCGAGCTTATTGAATTGCGACGTGGTTGAAGACCTTCTATTCCTAGACCGAGACGACTTTCTGTGCGAGGATCTGTACTAATGGAATTCCGGCTTGGTTGAACTGGATCGTTCGACGTGTTGGCCACCGTCCTAGAAGTTTCGCCTCTTTCTCGTGCAGATGATTGAGCTCGGTTCCTTGTGCTTGTTCTTGTCGTCCTTTGGGTGGTGGTTCGGCGACCGGATTGAACGTCCTCCATAGTCGTAAGAGGTTCCTTACCTCTGTTTCTTTTATTTTTATTCTTTCGCATTGCATCCATCCACATCCAATCACGGTCCTTCTTGCGCCTTCCTCGATTAATCATTCTCCTATCAGGATAAATCAAGGGTCCATCGTAAACAGGCCAATTCTCTTCGTCTCCGTAGCAGTGAAATTCACCGGATGACCATATTTTGAGCATATTCTCCGTGCTATATTTGTCATCTACAAAGTCATCAACTTCCCATCTGTATTTACTGCAGACTGCAATGACATGAACACACGGTATTCCCGTCAGTTGTGGCTTTCTGCATTGGCATACGGCACGCCTGGTGGGTAGTTGAGGATCAGTTGGTTGGTAATCTCGTCTGATTAAAACTTTGTACTTCCATGTTACACCTGGCTCAGATTTCTCGTAGGGCACTTGAGCTTCGAATTCCCCACGCATTTGATCAATAGGCACAACGTTTACTCCCACTGTAAATATGAATTTATATGATTATACATTTATTTCAAAAATAAAACGTAAATAATAATTATTAGTAATTAAATTTGGTACCTGCTTTAAGAGTACGCTTGGAAATCTTTTCTTGAATTGTTTTTGGCCATCGCTCTCCCTCTGCATTTCTCTCAAATGATAGGAGTTTTCTCTCATTAAACCACGAGACCGTTTTGTACCAAGTCCCTTCGACCAATCCAACAACTGGGAGTCTTCTCTCAGCCTTATATCTACTGTTCAGACTCTCCGATCCATTACTGGACATAAGCCCCCAACGAGGACCACCGTCATGCGTCTGGGCCCACCTTTCAGGCTTGGCAGGCTCGTTGTCATCCAGTTCATGCTCTTTCCCACACTTTGTCAAGTATGCGATCGCTTCAGGGTGTGTTAATGTTAATTCGTTCCACATTCTTTCATAGGCCCTACGTTTTTTCTTGTTTGCCAACTTACTTCTAAATTTTTTCACCACAGACAGATCTCGACCACATGCCTTGAACAAATTTTCGCAAACGTGCTGCATGCAATACCGATGCACAGCATACGAAGGATTAGCACTCTCTTTCCATCCGTATTGAGGGCGTTTGAACGTGTTCCTTATTCCCCAGTGGCGATCTGAAACGACACAAAATTTTTTCTCGTCCCCAATTACATAATCCCTGAGAAATTTCATGAACCAACCCCAACAAGCTTCGTCCTCAGTTCGCACTAATGCAAATGCAAGCGGAACCAACCGCTGCTCTGGGTCATAACCAACCGCCGCTAACAATTTTCCCCTATAGCGACCCGACAAGAACGACGCGTCAATGCTGATAACTGGTCTAAGGTATGGCACCGCTGCGATGCAAGGACCGAATGCCCACGCTGCTGCAAGGAACATAGCTCTGTTGGGATTGCCACAAGTTGGAGCCAACCATTTGATAACAGTCCCTGGGATCGTCCCCTGAATGGCCAACAAAAGGCTTGGAAGTTTGTTGTATGCGTCCTCCCACGACCCGAAAAGTTGCTCGATTGCCTTCTCTCTCCCACGCCAAAGCTTGTTATAAGTCGGTTTGACATTTGGATATTTCAGCTCTAACATAGATTTGACGTCCTCTATGGAAATACCAACATCTCTTTTTACTGCATTCCTGATGCAGTTGGCGATAACTGTCGCCGTCAGATTATCATGTGTGAATTCTCCGAACGTTCTCACACATGTACGTTCATGTTCATTCTTTATTATTTTCCAAAATCGACCTTCCCTTTCTATACGGGCATACAAATGCCACTTGCATGAGTATACCTTGCAATGTAAGCTCAACAATTGGGGCGTACTTTTAGTGGTTTTGTGTTGTACATTATTTTCTACGGAGTAATTATTGCAAGCTTGTTGTAATACTGGTTTAAAGTAGAAAATAGTTCCTTCAGCTAAAGGTCCCGAATTTTGTGGTATGGATGATTCTGGAATAGAATTTCTATACTCAAAGCAATCTAAAAATTGGAGAACAGGATGGTAAGTGTCTGTTCTTCCAGTAACATGATATCGTTAACCTCGGTTAAGAACCATATGTTGTTCGTCCAAACCCTGTGACTCTAAAAATTCTGCCTCTTCGTCAGTGAAGTCCTCGCCTGTGGCATATGCCGACTCATTAACCGGCCCACGGTCGTATGCCTCGTCAAGTTGCTCTATATCTCCTTCTTCTTCTTCTTCTCCTCCTTGTTCAATTTCTTCTTCTCCTCCCTCTTGTTGTCTACTACTGTCCTCTGGTTGTTCCCAAGGTGACCAATCATTTCTACTACTATTGTATTCATAATTCATTTGTTGTTGTTGTTGTGAACTATGAGGGTCTATACTATTAGGGTCCCAAGGATCCCAATCCAACGTTCCAGATTGAACTTGTTCATCATTATGGACTTCTTAATTATAATTATAATTAATGGCTTCTTCATTATAATTATAATTATAATTATAATCTGAATATCCACCTAAGTAAAAAGTAAATAAAACAAATATTATAATTCCATATAAATAATTATTATTTTCCACATATCATTTATTTTTTATTGTCATTTTTCTAAATATAATACATATCAATTTAATGTCTAGTTTTACAATTTATTTACTCATGTAAGATTATTAGAAGTTAAAACCAAAACATTAAAACCGAAACCATACATATTACGTTCTAAAATTTAAACACTTGCTTGATTTTTTTTGATATGTTGATTTTATGTCGTAAAATTTAAACATTTTAGTCAACGTTAAACATTTATATATGGCATAGGCATGTGAATGGCATATAGGTGTATAATAATGGCATAGGCATGTGAATGGTCTCATTAGCTTTTGCTATTAGAAATGGCATATTAGAAATGGCATATAATAATGACATGCATATTAGAAATGGTCTCGTTAGCTTTTGCTATTATATATTACATGTGAATGAATAATTATAGTACAAAACATTTATGCTTCAAAATCCACGTGAATAAATAATTACTATTTTTATGAGTGAATGTACCTTGTACATTAGCTGGAAGCAAATCAACGTGCAGCTCAAGTCCCTGTAGTCGTCTTGTTCCGAAGCACTCGTGTTGTACATAACGCCATTCATCTTCCGAGTTCACCGGCAACTGCATCTGTTGAAACCTTCCTTCAATTATCATATTAAAACGGGAAACAATTCTCAAATTGTAATGTCCGCGATAATATCCTAACGAAGATAAAATTGTATCTTTGATTGATTCATAATCAGTTCGTGAAGATGCATCGAAACTGAAATTGTTTGGTTGATTGTAAGGAGATTGATTAACGAAAACACGAATGGAATTCATATTTGTAATTGATATGAGATTTATGTGTGAAAATGATAGATGATTCTCAGACTGAGAGACGAATCACTTATTTATAACCCTTATGATCGGAATCTCAGAATCCGAAATTGACAGACAAAATCAAAAGTGCGCGTCAAATCGAGGTTAAATCAATATTATATTTAATTCATTTTTCTTGATAGGAATCTGAGAATCCGATCATAACAGACAACATTCAAAATGTCGTACGAAATAAATGATGAAATACTGTTTAAATAGTGATTAAATAGTGAAATAATTGATTAAATAGTGAAATAATGGATTAAATAGTGAAATTCTGGCGAAATAGTAGAATGGGCGGGAATCTAGCTATTTCGGAATCTCAGATTCCGAAACTAGCTAGTTTCGGAATCTGAGTTTCCGAAACTAGCTAGTTTCGGAATCTGAGTTTCCGAAACTAGCTAGATTCCCGCCCAAAAACGAATTTACTTTACTGTGATTATGTTTTTTTATTGATTTACTTTACTTTACTGTGATTATGTTTTTTTAGTAAATATAGCTAGTCTCGGAATCTGAGTTTCCGAAGCTAGCTAGATTCCGCCCAAAAACATTTTTTTATTAATTTACTTTACTTTTATTATACTTTACGGTATAATACAATATAGTTTTTAATTTTTTTTTAATTAGTTTCGGAATACTAAATTCCGAAACTAGACGTTTCATATTTTTCACCTAAATTTTCATCTACTTTTCAACGCACTTTCAATTTCACATAACCTTTACGTTCTATATAAACCCTCAAGATTCATTCTCTTCCCACCATTCTCTTCTCATTCTATTCTTTGCTCAAAATAAGTTTTTTAGAAGTTCATATCACATCCGGTAATTGTCTCTTCTCATTCTATTCTATTTAATTTTTTTTTTATTTACAAAATGTAAATATATGGTAATTGTCTAATTGAGTTCTGAAATTGAAAATTTATTTTAGGTCTTAATGGGTCCTAAACCACGTTGCGTGTCTTCGGGAATTATTTTGTTAGGAGATCAACATACCATTGAAGCTGGTTTAATATCATTATTGTGTCTTCATCACCCCCACGAAACTTTTAAAGTCAAGAAACTAGAAGAAAATCAATTTCATGTTAGAGGCCCAAAGTTTTTTACGGATACAGTGGAGAGAAATCGAGGTATTGATCTTCAAGACAAGTGGTTCAGTTACGTACCAGTAGTTCCACCTGGTTTTGAAAATCATCCGGCAGCTCAAAATAGCCTACATCTTCGATAAATGTAGTATTGTATGGTTTGTTATATTGTATGTTTATTGTATGGTTTGTTGTATTTTGTTGTTTTTAATTGTATGCTTATTGTATGGTTTGTTATATTTTATTGTTTTTAATTGTATGGTTTGTTGTGTTTATTCGTATTTTTTAATTATGAAATTTAATATTTGAGGTATGTTGTTTGTTCCTTACTATTGAAATTGTCAAAAAAAAAACATAGATTAATAAAAAACATTTTTCTAACATTTGTGCGGATTATTAAAAATATTATAAAAGTAATATGATAAAAATATGATAAAAGTACTTAATAATAAAGTATGATAAAAAGTACTTAATAATAAAAAACGTTTTTCTAACATTTGTGCGGATTATTAAAAACGGATTATTTTATAATTTCTTAATTAATTAAAGTTATTAAATAGTGAAATAATTGATTACATAGTGATTAAATATTGATTACATAGTGAAATAATTGATTAAATAGTGATTAAATAGTGAAATTCTGACCAAACAGCATAATGAGCGAGAAAGCCTGAAAAAGTTGTCTGAATGGCTTGTAGCCTCTGCGAATAGGACAGGCGTGCTCTGAGAAAGCCTGAAAAGTTGTCTGCATAGCTTGTGACCTCTGCGAATAGGACATGTGTGCTCTGAGAGAGTCTGAAAACGTCCATTTTTTCAATTATCTTTCAACTCATCTATATAAAACTACCAAGGTTCATAGACACAAACAAACCCCCATTTTCTCTCTCCTTAAGAAGTTCACCACCATGGAGAAAGGAAATAGCTCAAACTCTAACAAACGCTATATACTGCCAGTCCCTCCAGATCCTATTATGCGTGAGTACTGGTCATCATTCATGCATTCTACTCTCAACAAGAAAACCAAAAAAAAAGGAGACTGGAGCGCAACGTGTCTAAAATGTTTTCGTAGTGTTCAATACAATGTGTTTGAACCATACTACGATTTGCCTCTAAAAATGCACTACAACTAGCACGTAAATGGCGGGGAGGAAAAAGAAAGGCAGGAATACCAAGAGCGCAAAAGACTGGAAAGGGAACGAGAAGAAAGACACCGAGCTGAACAAGTGAGAATAATTCGTGAAGAGAATGCAGCATGTATCGAAGAAATTATTCGTCGCACCGAAGAACAAGAACGAGAGAGACAATGTAAAATAGCAGCGGGAGAGATTCCAGACTATGACGATGTTCCAGACTTTGAGTACTTTCGAGACGTAGAGGAAGGTGAAGCATCTAAAAATACAGAGGAAGAACAATGGTGGGATGAAGCATGTAAAAATGCAGATGATGTTGAGGCTCAATGGTGGGATAAAGCGTGTCAAATGGCCGACAAGTATGAAGGCAAAAGAAAGTTATAATTAGTGTTTAGGGTTTTAACTTTTATCGTCTCTTCTAGCTCTATTAATTAGATTAATGTTTTTATTTTAATTTTCTTATTATTGTAATGGACTACGTCTCGATGTACTACTTTTTAATTTAGGATTGGATTATTATATGGGAGAATTGTTGGATTATTTAGTAAATTAATTTGCTAAAAAATTTACTAAAAATATTATAACATGTAAAAAAGTATAACTAAATAAATTAAATAAATAAATAAATTATAAAATAAAAATGAGAGGGACAGAGAGAAGAGAAGAGGAGAGGGTCCAGTAGAAGAGAAGAGAGAAGAGAAGAGAAGAGAGAGAAGAGAAGTGGGTCCGGTAGGCAATTCCTAGTTTCGGAATCTCAGATTCTGAAACTAGCTAGTTTCGGAAACTCGGATTCCGAAACTAGCTAGTTTCGAAATCTGAGATTCCGAAACTAATCAGAATTAGTTTCGGAATCTCAGATTTCGAAACTGCGAAGTCATTTTTAAAAAATTAATTAAAAACGGATTATTTTATAATTTCTAAATTAATTAAAGTTAGTTATAATTTTTTCGGGTTTATTTTCTGTTATATGTTGTTGAAGGATTTTTTTTTTTATTATTATTATTATATAAATCAGGCTTAACGACTACATTGATCAAAGAAAAATAAAATAATGTAGCCAGTTGCAAAATGGTGGAATTTTCTTGACCAACGGTCCAGATGATGTTCAGCTCTCACTCAACAACATGAACTTATTATTTTTGAGCGAACAAGAAAGCAAGGATATCGAGTCAAATTTGCACCGCCTCAAAGACAAATTACGTCATGAAAAAATTGCATTTGCCTAGTGGCCCTGCTTATCTCGTCGCTTCCATTGTTACAATAAATATTGATTTCGGCAAAACTAATCCGATATCGTAATCGCGTGGAATCATGGCTACTTGGCTAGCTATGTTGATTGTTAAAAATATGCGGAATTGTTTAACAATTTGTAAAGTTCCTTTTGCCAGCAATCCCAGCATACATACCTATTGAATATCAAATCTCACATCTCAGTTCTGTACTTTGAAATCAAATTAATTGAATTGAGTTGCTTCAAATAAACTCTTCTGCTGTTATACCTATAATTTTTTTTGCTCTCAACTCTCAAGTGTTGCTGTAGACAAAATGACATTTAGTTTCTGTAAGGCACTTGCAATTTCAGCCAGGTAGCTTGCCTTTAGATCCATGTGAGCGCAAAAAATAAACAAAGGGATCTCATCTAATACAATATGCAACTCAAATATGGCCTAAATTAAACAAGAGGCTATACCAACAAACGTTTAGATAGTTTAGGTTTTTACTTGAACCCTATGGAAAGATACAACCCAATAAAATGAACAGACTCATCTTTAATTAACTTGCAGTCAACCATGAGTTAATTTAGCAGACGAACCTCTTTCGCATGCAAGCCACCTCCCCACGTGCTTTACCATTTACTGACAAAATAGTCCTTTTTTTTATGACTTGTTAGTATGTGCATCCAAGTACTTAATTGCGATTGTGTGGTGTTTTGCTTAACATTTTTAAAATGGCTAGAATCAAGCATATACCTTATCTTCCATTTATTTCCCGCCTTCCTATTTCTTTTCCTCTGTTATCACAAAATTGTGGTCATGGTAAAGACAGTGAATCACCCTTTTTTTTTTCAGTGTTCAATGATTTAACTTTAAAATTCAATCAAAAATTTGTATTATCATGCATGACAAGACAGCGGACCGCTCTTTTTTGTTTTGTTTTTTTTTGTTTTTTTTGTTTTGAGTGTTCAATATGATTCAACTTTATAATTAAACAATCACACGAACTGAGAATTTCTTATCCTTACAAAATTATTGAATAATTGATGTGGAGACTATGTGCATCAAGTATACATTGTTGTGGAAACTATGTGCATCAAGTATATTATTGCTGGATACTTTAGATAAATTCTTTAGTTATATATTCTCTCTAACTAATAATTATAGCTTTACGTGACGAAAATCTATTGCGTCTTTTGGTTGATTTGTTGGTGTGAGATGAGCTGATGAGATGAAGACAACTCTAGAGAGAGCGAGAAAAAAATATATTTATTTTTCTCGAGATCTAGAGCGCACATTGGATAATTACACTATCAAATCATATTGGCTCTTTCTGCTGCAACAGCAATTTACGTTCGCAGCCCAGATCCATTGACTCGCATAGATCAACGCAGGCTATCTTAATTAAAATCTCTTCAGCACAAATTACGGAGCGAACAAACCATTTAAATTAGACGGGAATCCGTACATTAGAGTTTTTTTTTTCATTCTTTAAGATGCCAAGAAAAATTGGATATAACCCCCTACAAACTTAACCAACTGGATATAACCCCTACAATCTTTCAAATTGGATATAACCCCCTTAATCTTTATACTCTTGGAAATAACCCCTTTTGATTAAATCCATCTTTTTTTTAATTAAAGAAAAACAACAATATAACTTTATGACAAAATTGCTCTTCTTCCCTACCAATGATGTTTCATCTTCCTCTGACGATTTGCATTCTTAAAAATGGCGATCTTGTTTATTTTGTATTTTGTCCATGTTGAACTTTTTGCTGGGCCTAATATTAAACTCATCAAATTACTATACATCAAGAGCTAATTTTTCGTGGAAGAATAATGCCCTTTTTTCTTTCCATAATGGACAAAATACTAAAGAGCAGCGCACAAACTTAAACAACTCTTCACCCGTGAATGGTTTGTGTATAAAAAAATGAAATAAACCACCGCAAAGTCAAATCAATTATTATCAATGAAATATCAATTTTGAAGAGGCTGCGAAAGTCTCATCTTTAACGATGTCCGTATTCATTGAATTTAGAAAATAATTGAAAAAATCATGTAAAAATTAATGACGTGCAGTAGCAAATAAATGCTATTTTTACTTGATATTCAAGATTGTTTGAATAATTTAACTCATTTAACGTGGCAGACTAAAAAAACGAAAATGAGTTGTCATATTAAGGATGCAAAATCAGACCTGTTGTGCTAAGGAAAATGAAACATCTTTGGCAGAGAAGAAGGATAATTTTGTCACAAAGTATGTTGTTGATTTTCTTTATTAAAAAAAAAAAGATAGATTTAATCAAAAGGGGTTATTTCCAAGAGTATAAAGATTATAGGGGTTATATCCAATTTGAATGATCGTAGGGGTATATCCGGTTGGCTTAAGTTTGTAGGGGTTATATCCAATTTTGCCTTAAGAATAAAAGCTGTCCCTACCTAGTCTTTCAAAAAAAAAGAATAAAAGCTGTTCGTGACAACGTTAACTCTATCTAGTTCAATTATTTTCAGGAGTCAAATTAAACTCCACCCCTTTTTAATCCTATTCTCACCCTCTAGTCCTCTCGACAATTTTCTCCCTCCTATCTTATTTCGTCAGATCAATCACTCTTCTTAAACATTAACCGATTAAACTCTTCGTCTATTTCCATTTTATTTCTTCAGCAGCAGTCACAATGAAATCTATTCTCCGGCCAAACATTTCCTTAAATGTCCGACGCAGCACGCCAGAAGTCATTGCCCCATCGGAGCCGACACCTCATGAGGTAAAATCCATGTCAGACATTGATAACCAAACCCCTCTAAAATTTTACTCCCCAGGGGTACATTTCTACTGTGCGGATCCTTCGAAGGGGTCAGAGGTCAACCCAGCGGATGTCATCAAGGTAGCTCTGGCAAAGGCACTGGTGTACTACTATCCAATAGCTGGTCGGCTGAGGGAACAGTCCCAAGGGAAGCTGGTGGTGGATTGCACTGGAGAGGGTGCAATGTTTGTCGAGGCACATGCAGATGTTAACCTCGAGTATCTAGGGGACCCAATTACACCACCATTCCCTTTCATTGATCAGTTGCATTTTGATTCTGAGCTCATGGGCCCTGGAGTCGTCGACCAGCCATTGCTTTATGTCCAGGTAATATACTGAAAGCTTGAAACACTTGCCATGGCTAATTGCCATCTAATTCCTACATCAAAAAAGGTCTGTTCTCTTGTGATGCTTCTGAAAGTAGAATAAACATCTTAATTCCTAAGCATAAATAGGAAGGGTGCATTTGGATTGTTTGAGAAGAAGACTAAAGTTATACAGAATTAAAAATGTTATTTCTATTTAAATGAGTAAGAAAAAAATTATTTCGATTAAGATTGTTATTTGTAAATTTGACCCGATTAATTCCTAATAAATTTTTAGAGTTTGTTTGGATTATTTTTAAATCTGACTTAGTTCCGACTAAATCAAGAATAACCTCTTATTTTTTGTGCATTATCCAAACACACCCGAATAAATACTACGTGAGCTGCTTGAGCGTTAATTGCTCCACCTTGATAAACCAAGGTGTTGATCGTGTGAAGGATCAATATCAGGAAATATATACCAAATGGAAGATAATACATATATATGGACAAGAAATATTTCAGGAATTGTGTTTTGAATATATTCTTACAGGTGACACACTTCAAGTGTGGTGGATTCTCCTTTGCGCTGAAGATTTGCCACATCATTGCAGATGCACATGGTGCTGTGCAATTTCTAACTGCCATCGGTGAGTTGGCACGTGGTGCCGACCAGCCAAGTGTGTTTCCTGTGTGGGACCGCCACCTTCTACTTGCAAGAGACCCACCAGCACCCACTCACATACATCGGGAGTTCGAGCCTATCGAGGATGCAACTCAAGAGGACTATGATATTGTGTTGAAGACTCCACCTGCGAACCTAGTGTACAGATCCTTTCTCTTTGGCCCTGAAGAGATTTCAGCTTTGCTAAAATATGTGCAAACACTTGGATCAATGTCTTTTGTGAGCAGATTTGACCTCATTACTGCCGCTGTTTGGAGAAGTCGCACTATTGCACTAAACTACAGTCCAGATTCTGAAATCCGTGTTCAGTTCCCAGTCAGTTCAAGGGGAAAAATGGACCCGCCACTCCCGACTGGGTTCTACGGTAATGCATTTGCACGTGCTGTGGCATTCAGTAAGGCAGGGATTTTATCTTCTAGCCCACTTGAGTACGCATTGAAGTTAGTAAAGGAAGCAAAGGCAAGAGCTACTGCAAGTGATTTCCTTCAATCGCTTGCAGATCTGACGGTGCTGAGGAGACGGCCTGAAATGATGGTTGCCAGGACTTTCTTGGTATCTGATGTCAGCCGTGCTGGTTTCCAGGGCGTTGATTTTGGGTGGGGGGAAGGGATGTATGGTGCAAAGCCATTCCCTTGGACTGTGACCTTCTACTCAAGCTTTAAGAATAGTGTCGGCGAAGAAGTTGTGGTCGTACCGATGTCCTTGCCTGAGCAGGCAATGGAAACGTTTAAAGCGGAGATGGAGAGTTTAATTCAAGCATGATTGAATTTAGTTTAATTTCTTACGCTATATTTTAATCTCGTGTGAACTGTGAAGTATTTAATTATGTTTTACGAACTCCGTGTGTATATATAGTATATTTAAAAAAAAAAAAGCCAATTCCTGATCTGGACTTGAAAGTTGAAAGTATACTTTGAAATTTTTTTTTTTTTTTTTTTTTTTTGCTAATAACAAATTCACTTCGAATCGATCAAGGATATCGTGCACCAAGTCTTAAGGATGCATAGACATAAGGATACATAGACTGCAAAAAGTAACAGTGCCATTTACAAATTAAACCCTGGATGGAGCACGCAAAGGAAATAATACTTTAGCTTAGGCCTTACAAAGACCATTGTAGGTATTGTGGGAGTTGCATCAACCTTGGCCTGGCATTTCCTTTGATCCACCTTCTTTTAGGCGCATCACACTATCACTATACAAATGTACTATGTAGTCATTTTTATTTTCTTCCATATGAGAAATCGCTTAAGTACAACAGCAACCAGACCCAAGAAATCGATTCAATATTTAAAGGAAGCAAACTATGGGAGTTGTATCAAAAGGGAGATGACTGATCACGATAAATTTAAAATTTTTATCAAATTTAAAAGTTTTAATTTGCAGAGAAAAATCAAGTAATCAACGCCGCTATTTTAGAGAGCTCATTTGATCCGTTGTATTTTAAGTTTTCCAGCACGATTTGACTCTCCCTACTCCCTAATCCCTACGCCCAAAGAGGCCTAATTAAATTTCCTAAGTTTCTACGGACATCAAAATCTACCCGAAAAAATTATAACTAACTTTAATTAATTTAGAAATTATAAAATAATCCGTATTTAATTAATTTTTTAAAAATGACTTCGCAGTTTCGGAATCTCTGCTTAGTTTCGGAATCCGAGTTTCCGAAACTAGGAATTGCCTACCAGACCCACTTCTCTTCTCTCTCTTCTCTTCTCTTCTCTCTTCTCTTCTACCGGACTCTCTTCTCTTCTCTTCTCTCTGTCCCTCTCATTTTTATTTTATAATTTATTTATTTATTTAATTTATTTAGTTATATTTTTTTACATGTTATAATATTTTTAGTAAATTTTTTAGCAAATTAATTTACTAAATAATCCAACAATTCTCCCATATAATAATCCAATCCTAAATTAAAAAGTAGTACATCGAGACGTAGTCCATTACAATAATAAGAAAATTAAAATAAAAACATTAATCTAATTAATAGAGCTAGAAGAGACGATAAAAGTTAAACCCTAAACACTAATTATAACTTTCTTTTGCCTTCATACTTGTCAGCCATTTGACACGCTTTATCCCACCATTGAGCCTCAACATCATCTGCATTTTTACATGCTTCATCCCACCATTGTTCTTCCTCTGTATTTTTAGATGCTTCACCTTCCTCTACGTCTCGAAAGTACTCAAAGTCTGGAACATCGTCATAGTCTGGAATCTCTCCTGCTGCTATTTTACATTGTCTCTCTCGTTCTTGTTCTTCGGTGCGACGAATAATTTCTTCGATACATGCTGCATTCTCTTCACGAATTATTCTCACTTGTTCAGCTCGGTGTCTTTCTTCTCGTTCCCTTTCCAGTCTTTTGCGCTCTTGGTATTCCTACCTTTCTTTTTCCTCCCCGCCATTTACGTGCCAGTTGTAGTGCATTTTTAGAGGCAAATCGTAGTATGGTTCAAACACATTGTATTGAACACTACGAAAACATTTTAGACACGTTGCGCTCCAGTCTCCTTTTTTTTTGGTTTTCTTGTTGAGAGTAGAATGCATGAATGATGACCAGTACTCACGCATAATAGGATCTGGAGGGACTGGCAGTATATAGCGTTTGTTAGAGTTTGAGCTATTTCCTTTCTCCATGGTGGTGAACTTCTTAAGGAGAGAGAAAATGGGGGTTTGTTTATGTCTATGAACCTTGGTAGTTTTATATAGATGAGTTGAAAGATAATTGAAAAAATGGACGTTTTCAGACTCTCTCAGAGCACACATGTCCTATTCGCAGAGGTCACAAGCTATGCAGACAACTTTTCAGGCTTTCTCAGAGCACGCCTGTCCTATTCGCAGAGGCTACAAGCCATTCAGACAACTTTTTCAGGCTTTCTCGCTCATTATGCTGTTTGGTCAGAATTTCACTATTTAATCAATTATTTCACTATGTAATCACTATTTAATCACTATGTAATCAATTATTTCACTATTTAATAACTTTAATTAATTAAGAAATTATAAAATAATCCGTTTTTAATAATCCGCACAAATGTTAGAAAAAACGTTTTTTATTATTAAGTACTTTTTATCATACTTTATTATTAAGTACTTTTATCATATTTTTATCATATTACTTTTATAATATTTTTAATAATCCGCACAAATGTTAGAAAAATATTTTTTATTAATCTATGTTTTTTTTTTTGACAATTTCAATAGTAAGGAACAAACAACATACCTCAAATATTAAATTTCATAATTAAAAAATACGAATAAACACAACAAACCATACAATTAAAAACAATAAAATATAACAAACCATACAATAAGCATACAATTAAAAACAACAAAATACAACAAACCATACAATAAACATACAATATAACAAACCATACAATACTACATTTATCGAAGATGTAGGCTATTTTGAGCTGCCGGATGATTTTCAAAACCAGGTGGAACTACTGGTACGTAACTGAACCACTTGCCTTGAAGATCAATACCTCGATTTCTCTCCACTGTATCGGTAAAAAACTTTGGGCCTCTAATATGAAATTGATTTTCTTCTAGTTTCTTGACTTTAAAAGTTTCGTGGGGGTGATGAAGACACAATAATGATATTAAACCAGCTTCAATGGTATGTTGATCTCCTAACAAAATAATTCCCGAAGACACGCAACGTGGTTTAGGACCCATTAAGACCTAAAATAAATTTTCAATTTCAGAACTCAACTAGACAATTACCATATATTTACATTTTGTAAATAAAAAAAATTAAATAGAATAGAATGAGAAGAGACAATTACCGGATGTGATATGAACTTCTAAAAAACTTATTTTGAGCAAAGAATAGAATGAGAAGAAAATGGTGGGAAGAGAATGAATCTTGAGGGTTTATATAGAACGTAAAAGTTATGTGAAATTGAAAGTGCGTTGAAAAGTAGATGAAAATTTAGGTGAAAAATATGAAACGTCTAGTTTCGGAATTTAGTATTCCGAAACTAATTAAAAAAAATTAAAAACTATATTGTATTATACCGTAAAGTATAATAAAAGTAAAGTAAATTAATAAAAAAATATTTTTGGACGGAATCTAGCTAGCTTCGGAAACTCAGATTCCGAGACTAGCTATATTTACTAAAAAAACATAATCATAGTAAAGTAAAGTAAATCAATAAAAAAACATAATCACAGTAAAGTAAATTCGTTTTTGGGCGGGAATCTAGCTAGTTTCAGAAACTCAGATTCCGAAACTAGCTAGATTCCCGCCCATTCTACTATTTCGCCAGAATTTCACTATTTAATCCATTATTTCACTATTTAATCCATTATTTCACTATTTAATCAATTATTTCACTATTTAATCACTATTTAAACAGTATTTCATCATTTATTTCGTACGACATTTTGAATGTTGTCTGTTATGATCGGATTCTCAGATTCCGAGCAAGAAAAATGAATTAAATATAATATTGATTTAACCTTGATTTGACGCGCACTTTTGATTTTGTCTGTCAATTTCGGATTCTGAGATTCCGATCATAAGGGTTATAAATAAGTGATTCGTCTCTCAGTCTGAGAATCATCTATCATTTTCACACATAAATCTCATATCAATTACAAATATGAATTCCATTCGTGTTTTCGTTAATCAATCTCCTTACAATCAACCAAACAATTTCAGTTTCGATGCATCTTCACGAACTGATTATGAATCAATCAAAGATACAATTTTATCTTCGTTAGGATATTATCGCGGACATTACAATTTGA
The DNA here is from genome assembly GCA_027725995.1 of Rhynchospora tenuis. Lineage (NCBI taxonomy): Eukaryota > Viridiplantae > Streptophyta > Magnoliopsida > Poales > Cyperaceae > Rhynchospora > Rhynchospora tenuis. The sequence goes on along the minus strand of CM050889.1, from coordinate 15,742,941 downwards.
GAATTGTTTCCCGTTTTAATATGATAATTGAAGGAAGGTTTCAACAGATGCAGTTGCCGGTGAACTCGGAAGATGAATGGCGTTATGTACAACACGAGTGCTTCGGAACAAGACGACTACAGGGACTTGAGCTGCACGTTGATTTGCTTCCAGCTAATGTACAAGGTACATTCACTCATAAAAATAGTAATTATTTATTCACGTGGATTTTGAAGCATAAATGTTTTGTACTATAATTATTCATTCACATGTAATATATAATAGCAAAAGCTAACGAGACCATTTCTAATATGCATGTCATGGTCTATGGCTGGCCTGTCCCGCGGGGACTTTGAAATTGTCTGATGTTTAGTCTTTGCAATTCTGTGTTTTTTTATTATATGCCATTTCTAATATGCCATTTCTAATAGCAAAAGCTAATGAGACCATTCACATGCCTATGCCATTATTATACACCTATATGCCATTCACATGCCTATGCCATTATTATACACCTATATGCCATTCACATGCCTATGCCATTATTATACACCTATATGCCATTCACATGCCTATGCCATATATAAATGTTTAACGTTGACTAAAATGTTTAAATTTTACGACATAAAATCAACATATCAAAAAAATCAAGCAAGTGTTTAAATTTTAGAACGTAATATGTATGGTTTCGATTTTAATGTTTCGGTTTTAACTTCTTATAATCTTACATGAGTAAATAAATTGTAAAACTAGACATTAAATTGATATGTATTATATTTAGAAAAATGACAATAAAAAATAAATGATATGTGGAAAATAATAATTATTTATATGGAATTATAATATTTGTTTTATTTACTTTTTACTTAGGTGGATATTCAGATTATAATTATAATTGTAATTATAATGAAGAAGCCATTAATTATAATTATAATGAAGAAGTCCATAATGATGAACAAGTTCAATCTGGAACGTTGGATTGGGATCCTTGGGACCCTAATAGTATAGACCCTCATAGTTCACAACAACAACAACAAATGAATTATGAATACAATAGTAGTAGAAATGATTGGTCACCTTGGGAACAACCAGAGGACAGTAGTAGACAACAAGAGGGAGGAGAAGAAGAAATTGAACAAGGAGGAGAAGAAGAAGAAGAAGGAGATATAGAGCAACTTGACGAGGCATACGACCGTGGGCCGGGTAATGAGTCGGCATATGCCACAGGCGAGGACTTCACTGACGAAGAGGCAGAATTTTTAGAGTCACAGGGTTTGGACGAACAACATATGGTTCTTAACCGAGGTCAATGATATCATGTTACTGGAAGAACAGACACTTACCATCCTGTTCTCCAATTTTTAGATTGCTCTGAGTATAGAAATTCTATTCCAGAATCGTCCATACCACAAAATTCGGGACCTTTAGCTGAAGGAACTATTTTCTACTCTAAACCAGTATTACAACAAGCTTGCAATAATTACTCCGTAGAAAATAATGTACAACACAAAACCACTAAAAGTACGCCCCAATTGTTGAGCTTACATTGCAAGGTATACTCATGCAAGTGGCATTTGTATGCCCGTACAGAAAGGGAATGTCGATTTTGGAAAATAATAAAGAATGAACATGAACATACATGTGTGAGAACGTTCGGAGAATTCACACATGATAATCTGACGGCGACAGTTATCGCCAACTGCATCAGGAATGCAGTAAAAAGAGATGTTGGTATTTCCATAGAGGACGTCAAATCTATGTTAGAGCTGAAATATCCAAATGTCAAACCGACTTATAACAAGCTTTGGCGTGGGAGAGAGAAGGCAATCGAGCAACTTTTCGGGTCGTGGGAGGACGCATACAACAAACTTCCAAGCCTTTTGTTGGCCATTCAGGGGACGACCCCAGGGACTGTTATCAAATGGTTGGCTCCAACTTGTGGCAATCCCAACAGAGCTATGTTCCTTGCAGCAGCGTGGGCATTCGGTCCTTGCATCGCAGTGGTGCCATACCTTAGACCAGTTATCAGCATTGACGCGTCGTTCTTGTCGGGTCGCTATTGGGGAAAATTGTTAGCGGCGGTTGGTTATGACCCAGAGCAGCGGTTGGTTTCGCTTGCATTTGCATTAGTGCGAACTGAGGATGAAGCTTGTTGGGGTTGGTTCATGAAATTTCTCAGGGATTATGTAATTGGGGACGAGAAAAAATTTTGTGTCGTTTCAGATCGCCACTGGGGAATAAGGAACACGTTCAAACGCCCTCAATACGGATGGAAAGAGAGTGCTAATCCTTCGTCTGCTGTGCATCGGTATTGCATGCAGCACGTTTGCGAAAATTTGTTCAAGGCATGTGGTCGAGATCTGTCTGTGGTGGAAAAATTTAGAAGTAAGTTGGCAAACAAGAAAAAACGTAGGGCCTATGAAAGAATGTGGAACGAATTAACATTAACACACCCTGAAGCGATCACATACTTGACAAAGTGTGGGAAAGAGCATGAACTGGATGACAACAAGCCTGCCAAGCCTGAAAGGTGGGCCCAGACGCATGACGGTGGTCCTCGTTGGGGGCTTATGACCAGTAATGGATCGGAGAGTCTGAACAGTAGATATAAGGCTGAGAGAAGACTCCCAGTTGTTGGATTGGTCGAAGGGACTTGGTACAAAACGGTCTCGTGGTTTAATGAGAGAAAACTCCTATCATTTGAGAGAAATGCAGAGGGAGAGCGATGGCCAAAAACAATTCAAGAAAAGATTTCCAAGCGTACTCTAAAAGCAGGTACCAAATTTAATTACTAATAATTATTATTTACGTTTTATTTTTAAAATAAATGTATAATCATATAAATTCATATTTACAGTGGGAGTAAACGTTGTGCCTATTGATCAAATGCGTGGGGAATTCGAAGCTCAAGTGCCCTACGAGAAATCTGAGCCAGGTGTAACATGGAAGTACAAAGTTTTAATCAGACGAGATTACCAACCAACTGATCCTCAACTACCCACCAGGCGTGCCGTATGCCAATGCAGAAAGCCACAACTGACGGGAATACCGTGTGTTCATGTCATTGCAGTCTGCAGTAAATACAGATGGGAAGTTGATGACTTTGTAGATGACAAATATAGCACGGAGAATATGCTCAAAATATGGTCATCCGGTGAATTTCACTGCTACGGAGACGAAGAGAATTGGCCTGTTTACGATTGGCCTGTTTACGATGGACCCTTGATTTATCCTGATAGGAGAATGATTAATCGAGGAAGGCGCAAGAAGGACCGTGATTGGATGTGGATGGATGCAATGCGAAAGAATAAAAATAAAAGAAACAGAGGTAAGGAACCTCTTACGACTATGGAGGACGTTCAATCCGGTCGCCGAACCACCACCCAAAGGACGACAAGAACAAGCACAAGGAACCGAGCTCAATCATCTGCACGAGAAAGAGGCGAAACTTCTAGGACGGTGGCCAACACGTCGAACGATCCAGTTCAACCAAGCCGGAATTCCATTAGTACAGATCCTCGCACAGAAAGTCGTCTCGGTCTAGGAATAGAAGGTCTTCAACCACGTCGCAATTCAATAAGCTCGGACCCACGATCCGTTTCAACACGATATCCAAGTCAGCAGGCATCAAGTAGCAGAGGAGGACGGGAGCCAACAGAAAGTACAAGCAGTGCTGGGGAAGAGGAATACGAACAGGATTTGCCAAGCTCGGTGCGCGAATCCGGAACAATGTGTCAGATGGAGAAGATAGTAATATTTGTAATAATATTTGTATGAATGTTGTAATATTGTCAAAACATTATTTGTATGAATGTTGTAATGTTGTAATATTGTCAAAACATTATTATATCATGTAAAAAAATAAAATATTATATTATTATTATATATCACATATAAAATAATTTTTTCTCATTTTTTCAAATTTTTACAATATTTTTTCTATTTTTTCTAATATTAACCTAATTCATTATGCATTTTTGTACTATTGTATCATGTCAAATAATAAAAAGTTATATTATTATTATACATAACATATAAAATAATTTTTAATGATTTTTTCAAAATTTTTCAATATTTTTCGTATTTTTTCTATTATTAATCTAATTTTGCAAGAAATTTTCTATTATTATAACATGTAAAAAAATATAAAATTTACTAAAAATATTATAACATGTAAAAAAATATAACTAAATAAATTAAATAAATAAATAAATTATAAAATAGAAATGAGAGGGACAGAGAGAAGAGAAGAGAAGAGGGTCCGGTAGAAGAGAAGAGAGAGAAGAGAAGAGAAGAGAGAGAAGAGAAGTGGGTCCGGTAGGCAATTCCTAGTTTCGGAATCTAAGATTCCCAAACTAAGCAGAATTAGTTTCGGAATCTCAGATTCTGAAACTGCGAAGTCATTTTTAAAAAATTAATTAAAAACGGATTATTTTATAATTTCTAAATTAATTAAAGTTAGTTATAATTTTTTCGGAAAATAAACAGTTTCATTCATTCATGGGCCAGGTTACTCCTCTTACCTCTATTAGGCCTTCTCTGTCAATGATTATAAGCCCGTTAGTGCCCAAAAAATTTTGTGAGTTATTAGAATACGTTTAGTTATTACCTATGTTACTTGGGTGCGGGTGCGGGTGTCGAGTCGGATACGTTGCGGGTGCGGGGATTCGGCATTTTTCAAAAATCTCGGATACGGCTGTATATATACAATAATTAAAATAATTAATATATATATTGCTAATTGGTGCATATAAATTTTTTTAATAGGTTGAACTATAGTACTAATTATTCTATAGATGAAAATTGAGCAAATATCTCGTTCAACAATTGGTATTTTAATTTATAATATTTTAACCAATATCTAAATTAAAAAGCATTATAAATTTTAATGTAAAACTTTCCTTCGGCAACCCAGTAACCCACTATGTGTTTTGGATCATAGTAGATCGATCCATTAAAGGCCCGTATGTTTGTCCGGTTTTTGAATTGCACTTTTAGTCCCACGAGGGATATATAAGTTCTTAATAGAAAGTATATATATAGAATGAGTTAGAGAATACAAGCGCTGTTGTATGCGCGTGAAGCATGGTTCCGTCAGTGGCCCACACTCAAACCCACGTGCGTTGCAACATTGATCCGATAATACGACACTCAAATGAACCAGATACGCGCGTCCATGCCGTATCTTTGACCGAATCTGCCAGTCAACTTAATTAAAATAATCGGGTGCGCCACGTGGCGCGTCTGGTGCGAATCGCATCCGTATTGCACACGAATCCGTGTCGGATACGTGTCCGACACGGGATACGGCAGTAAAATGCAGTATCCATGTAACATAGGTTATTACATTACACAGAGACAACCTTATTATTCATTGTAGTAAGCATAATTACATTATTTAACGTTCTCATGTGACGGGGTTATTTTTTATTAGTCCCTTCCAGTTTTTTTTTTTTTTTTTAATATCTAGCATCAATTTTCAATTTTAGATCTTTAATAAAATTATTATGTTTATTTTTTAATCTCACGCATTCTTAACTGATAAGATAATGCGCCCTAAGAGTTGGAAAACGTTGATTTTTTTTTTTTTTAATTCATGTCATTGGAACCTTCTAGTATACTCATTAATTTTTTTGTTTAGCATTTTAGTAAATCAATAAATGAATGTGCTAACAAAAATTATAGAAAAAATGGGTACAAAAAATATTTGAAGTTTTAAAAATTATAATGATATACAATTTTCAGTTTGTTTTAAATTCTGAGCAGTGAAAATCATTTATAATTTAAATAATAATTTGATTTTAGCCTGTAGCTAATATATAAAAACATTCTCCGATGTAGAAATATTTAAAAATAATAATAAAATAATTTCTGTGATGCACATGTCGGATCGGATATATCACCGTACGGTCCATGGACCAGTGAACTTCGACTGTCGACCACATAATATTTCCATCTCTCTCGCGCGCCCGGACACACTCACACACATATCCACTGATCTCACAACGCAAAAGAAGTCAACAAGATCACAATGTCATGCTGCTCAATTTACCGAGTTCCTGTCGCTTCCCAATCTTCCCGACGTAATCAGGTATCCCATACTTCTAATTTTATGAAATTGGGCAACACATAATTCACTTTTCTGCATTTGGTACCAGGTTACAAATTACATCGGGACCTTGCAATTTTTAGATAACAAGAGACTACTGTCAATTCATCTAATTGGAGTATAATTGGGTTGTATTTTGAAATTCTCGCAAGTAAATGTGTCAGTATAGCAGTATTAGCGCTAATTGTACTGGTGAATGCTGGTTGTAGTGGATTTCTTTGTATTTTGATTGTACTTTTGCTTTTCTATTGAAGTTATCCATTTTGGGTTTTCTTTTTGTATAAGAATTATGGACTAAGAGGAAGAATGAGAAGAAATCAGATTGTGATCCGAGCTGTATCCAGCGATCGAGATAGTGCATCGACTGCATATGATGTGAAGTTCCCTTCTGATTATGACCAGTTACTTTTTCAGGTAATATGATAATGAATAGTTATTTCAAGTGTATGTTGTTCAAGTAATGTTTTGAAAGAAATTCCCCATTACAAGAACTGATTAATTGATTCTTAATTTGTAGTATTTCAGGCAAAAGTGGCCACAGAATTGGCATTGAAGGATGGGAAAAAGTTGCTGGTATGTCATATGTGAGAAACCAAGAATTAGTTCTTCACTCCTTATGACCTGGGGGAAATGGCAATTTGGTCCCTGACATTTTTTTTATCAGAAACATGAAGTAAATTTTGATATGAGCGTTTTTTTAATTGCAGGAAATTGAATTTCCTACAACAAGCCTCGAATCTGTTCCTGGTGAGATACAATGGGTTATATTATATGGATGTGTTGTACCAACTGCTTTGTATCTGTACTGTACTAGACATACCAGTTTATATTGAACTGATAGTAACTTTTGAAACTTCTTCAATATGCTGGTTTTGTAATTTGTAAATGTGTAAAAAGGGAGATATTATTTAATATTTGATAATAAAATGACTTTTTCATGTCATTTTAATAGGAGATGGGGAGGGTGGGAATGAAATGACAGAAAGTATGCTTCTTATCAGAGGATATTGCGACCGATTAATACCTCCAGAAAAATCCACAAAAACCCGAATTGTAAAATTTTATAATTTTATTTTATCAATTTATTATTCCAGTTTACCAAATATTTGTATAAAAAGTTTTTGTTAACTTTCCTGCAAGAACATGTACCAGGGTAATGATCTTCTGCTAATAAATTTCTTGCCCTCAAGGACTCAAGGTTTTGTACCTGATTGCAGTGGCATACTAGTCATGTCCGGTACCAGTAGCATACTACTTTAATTTCAAATTAATTCCGGTAGAAAATATCATTTTTTTGCCTAAAAGGAAAATGTTATGCTTGAATTGAACACAGCCTTCTTTCTCATCATTTACAATATTTTTTACTTATATTTTAATTTTTTTTTTTCTTTTAGTTTTTTCCAGAGGCAAATGAGGTTGGATTTGCGAGAAGATCTGCATTTGAAGGATCTTCATTGAAATTAGACTATCTAACAAAACCATCACTATTTGAAGATTTTGGGTTCACAACTAAAGTTAAAATGGCAGACAGGGTTAAGCCGGAGGATGAATTATTTCTTGTTGCTTATCCCTATTTCAATGTTAATGGTATCTTTCAAGTACTTTTGGTTAATATTTAGTTACATTAATTTAGAATTTTAACTATTTGTTAAAGTTTCAGTTTTGATGCTTGGAATCTGCAGGTTTATATATAATTCTTTTTTCTTTGTTTTATACTTTGAAGAGATGCTTGTGGTAGAGGAGCTATACGATGAAGCTGTTGTTGGAACTGAGCGAAAGCTAATTATATTTAATGGTGAATTGGATCGGATAAGAAGTGGATGTATCCTTTTTTTTCTGTAGTAAATCTGTCCTTTGGCTTGAAGTGTAGAAAAAAATATGGCAGCTAAATTAAGATAATTGTGCCTGTATTTGCCACTTGAATTCCATAAATAATCATGGAATATTAAAATATCATACTTCATGCACTCTAGACATAACATAACTTGTAAAATATTGCATATAATCCTAGAAAATATGAATAAATTGGCATTTTATCTAAATAACCCCCTCTTCTCCACTGATTATGCAGTACAGGCAAGGGGTGCAATCATGTGGATCATGTTTTTGCCTATTTTTTATAGCTTTCAAGATATTCTTGGTCTTAAAAAGTAACCATGTAAAATTATTATTTTTTTTTTTAAATTTTGTTAATATGCTCTTCTGATTCATTTTTACCAGTAATATTCTCACTATACCACTTTGGCCTTAATGTGATTAAGATTATCCTCCATTTTTTTATCCAAAGTTAGCTGCACTTGCTAAGACCTTTCTTCCAAAATTGGAAACGGTTTATTATGTACATAATTTCAAAGGCCGCAAAGGAGGTACACTTTTCAGGTACTAAATTTCAAATTTAACTCTCTTCAAAGGTGAATTTATCAATTTGTCCTTTGTTTGTGGAAATCTAATTATCAGGTTTAAATAATGTAAAAAAATCATCTTTAGATGTTAGTGTCATGAGCAAAGACTATGGTCCATGAAGTTGCTATCTGACCTGTCTGACCTCTATTTAAGTATTAACACCATTATAATGTAAACCAAGGCTGTGCACTGGTCAGATTAGTTTGAATTGGTGACCATCAAATGGAGATTACCAAAACTTGTTGCCAGATTACAAATATTAAAGTAACTTTGGAATTAGTTGAATGAGGTATTATATCTGCAGTAAGAATTTAGATTTGGATGAAGCCGGATAATAAGTTTCTGTTCACAAATGATTACTAGACATATACTTGTTTAATTGTTGCGCCACTTTTCCTAGGTCATACCCTGGACCTTGGAAGGTTTTGAGAAAAATGGGGAGTACATATGTAACTTTGCACACACAAGAGGAGATGCCATCATTAAAAGAAGTTGCTCTCGACATTCTTCCATCTGCTTAGTTTAGCAAAGAAACAAAGAAGAAATTGCAGAAATTAATGTATGTACACGTTTGTAATAGTAAAGATAAAGCCACTCCTTGCATCTAACAGAATTTTTTTTTGAGGGTCATGCATCTAACAGAATTTCTGTGCATGTGTAAAGAGTTTCCCAAGACTTTAGCGATTGAAATAATCTATCTTTTTCCAAGCAATAATGCATCCTTCCCTTGAGGAAAAAGGAATCAAGAATAACAAATTTTCTTTCAAACAAAGAGGAAAGAAACAAAATACATGAGAAAGAGGAGAAGCCAATCTAGTTTGCTGGAAAGAAAGAACATCACATACACTATTTCTGACAGCATTGCTGACAACAACAGACTTGGAATTATCAATTATCTCCAAGTCCATGCATATTCGTCAACGCATGTTCCAAAAGAAAACTCCTAGTTATTTTTTATCGTAGATTAGAAACCATAGAAGTTCATAAAAACATCACAATCTAAACAAGAAAAATTCATGTACCATTTTGCAGCATCACAAATATTAATAATACTGATAATAATAATATTGGAGCATTAAATTATGTACCCATCGACACACTGCAAGGGTAGCGAGACGACAATTTCGGATAACCCATACCGCCTTCCTGAGGCACATTGTTTTAGTCATAAGTTAAAAATTTAATTAACGATTTGAAAGAAATTTTTATTAGTAAGCAGGGCCACCACGCGAATGCAAATCTTTATAAATTAAGCCAATTTAACGGGAAAAGACTTGTACATATCAATTGATTTTTCCGTAATACTGATAAACAAGTAAACATAGGAGAAGAGTTAAAGCCAGTTAATTTAAACAAACATCCGCATACTGATAACCACAAAATGGCCTCTGCTAACTTAAATTACTAAACAGAGAGGTGTGTCACATAGCCCTAAGTGCTAGCTTCAAACATTTGTGGAGCTAACACATTCCGTAACACAAGTGCCTAAGAGATTTTAATTTTCACATATGAATGCAAATCGGATGCTAAGTAAAATACAGATATCATAGCAAGAGGAACAATTAAACCTGCTCATCAACAAACAGCAGCTCCTCATAGAACACCTTCTTAAATCGTTGCAGGGTTGAAGGATTGAGCAATAAAACGGTTTTGATGCCAGCATCCTTTCCTGGTTCATTCGTTATATAGACAACTCTATTTTCTGTAGTACGTTCCCATGACATCAGCTGTGGTGTACCCCATCCGAAATTTACATCATTTAGTGGCATTCCAAGGAGGGTTCGAATCCCGAAATCAGATTCAGATATATCTGTGTACGTGACAGACATTTTCTTGTCTAACATCACCTCCGCATAATCAATGAAAGATCTGATGTAATCATCCGTGAGCCCATCGATGACAGCTTTGATAATGCCAGCCACATCACCAATTGAGCTGGACAAAATCTTGGACACTTTGGATGTCGCAGCCAACCGAAATCACTGCATTACCAAAATAAGCTGGGATCGGAGGGTGTACGCGGTTGCGTATGTCAGCAGCAAAATAGAGATTTGACTTGATGTCGGGAGCAAGTCCTTGTGCAATGCAGTAGCACTTCCAGAAAAGGGCAGAAATCGCACAGAATGTTGAAATACAAGTCGAAGAGCTAGACTTGTTGCATTGAATTTTGAGGTGCCTAATTTGTTCTTCCGAAAGCTTGAACAAAGTTAAAACAGAAGAATTTGGTTCATCTTCTTCTTTTGATTGATCAGTCGTGTATGCAGGAAACTCAAAGGCGATTTTTGGTGGGGACCGAGCACGAAGGGGAGTGTTGTTGAAAGAGGGTGGGACAATGCTTGTTTGGTCTTCTCGTGCAATGCTACTCCAAGTTTGGTAAAAATGCGCGGCACTTCGACCATCGACTAAGATGTGGTTATTTGAAGCACCGATCACCACACTACCACACTTAAGATAGGTTACCTGTACAGCATAAGTGTTGTCGATATTAATTAAAATATTAATTCATAATAATATTTTATAATTAATAGTCTTAAATCACGTATAAAATAACAAATCGTATACTAAACTCACACTCTTTTGAAAGACACACATGTCATTTGGCGGAATTTTTTATTTTTTTTCTCAGTCCAAAAGACAGACATATCATTAGACAAAGTTTCTGATTTTTTTTTTTTTCTTAGTCCAAATGATGGTTCTTTAGGCATTATTTTTACTCTCTTCTATCAGTTTTTCTTAATGGCGAGGATGTCTTCTTAATAACAGAAGATGGGTAATTATAACTAATTAAGGCTATCAAAGAAATTATAAATTAAATTAATCTAGTTTCATCAAAATCTGATGCACTCTTTGATCAAATATAGTAACTGATTTATATTTGAAAATATATGCCACATTATTCTAACGGCCGTTAAATACTTAGATCAACAACTTTCTTACTTTTCAACATAAATTCCGATCCATTAATATATCATGAACTGCATATGGCTCAAAAACTTACCAGTGAGTAAGAACTCTGGACTAACTTTAAAAGATTTGTGTTTAAGCCACGCATGTATTTAATTTAGAGAAATTCTATAACTATGACCTCCCTTCTGTTTTTTTTTTTAATATATATATATGTCATAAGCTTTAAGTTTTCACATCAAATATCGAGGTATTTCTGTATTACTTTACACCCGTATATCATGATTCATAAAGTATGATTAACTGGATCCTGGCCTTCTTTGTTTAAGGGCTCAATCCACAAAACAAAAGAAAAATAAAAGAAAAAAATAAAATGACTTTATATAGGTTCTCCGTTAAAAAAAATAAAATCAGCCTTCTTTGTTTAAGTAATGATAAATGAGAGTTTCACACGTTGAATTCTAATATTTAAGTCACTTAATAGTTAAACAAAAATGGGTCCACGCGTAATAAGTTGTCAGTTAACTGATATATGCATTCTTAAATAAAATAAAGTGTTATTTATATAATTATAAGTTTCGATCTGGACATAATTAAATTGATTGACGTGAATGTAAATTTCGACGCCCTATTGGCTATAGGGGAATTGCTTTGGGCAGCATATTTTCTTCTTGGAGCAACATATTTTTTTAGCAAAATGTCTAAATTGTCCTCAGCTTCAATTAAAATTTATTATCATAATTTATTTCCTTAACTGTACTTTCCTCCTCTTCTATAGATACTATAACAGGCCTAAACACACATAATGTATGGTAGAAACGTACAGAAAAATAAATTGATTGTGTAAAATGTTTCAAAAGTTAAAAGCTGAATCATGCTTATCAGAATGGCACAATGACAGAAGTGCTTAGAAGCGAACCCCATGGATGCATCAACTATGCATAATAGATAATATGAAATACTTTGAATAATTTTAACCAAAACTTTAGTCACGGTACAGATGGACAAACAACGATATTAATGTAACAAAATTTATGTTGGTTGGGTTTTATTTTTTACGTTATTGGTAATATAGTATAATACCAATCTTATAAGTAAACAGATCGGAGAGGACTAGAGTTAATTGGAGAAATATAAGCGATTTTTTTTTAGTAAAGAATCATTCAATTTATGGAGGGCACTTTGGACATTTTTAAAAAATATATGTTGCTCCAAGTGAAAAAACGGTTGCCCAAAACAACTCCCAGGCTATAGCCTATCAGACCTTCCATCTATATCGGCCGAACTAAAAACTAAAACTAAGATTGTATTTTAGGTTTTTTCCTACAATATATATATATATTGGAGAGAGAGATTAACGTGTCATCGAGTCATTTTTCGAGATTCAAAATTCAAACACTCAATCCGAATTGTTCAAATTATTCACCATATTGAAATATCCTTGGAGACCGAATTTTACATTTTTTTCGAATTTTTTTGATATTTATTATGATATTAAAAAAAAAATATTATAATTGGAGTATTTTAGCCCCTCCAATTTTAAAATATCATAATAAATAGAAAAATAATTCGAAAAAAAAGTAAAACGTGCCATTGATTTTCTATTGACTCATTTTTTGAGATCCAAATTTCAAACGGTCAACCTGAACTGTTCATGTTGATCATCATATTGAAATATCCTTGGAGACCAAATTTTACAATTTTTTCCTATTTATTATGATATTTTTACAATTGGGTGTCCTGAAATATATTGTTTTTTGAAAATATCTTAATAAATAGCAAAAAAATTCAAAAAAAATGTAAAATTTGGTCTCCAATGGTATTTCAATATGATGATCAACTTGAATGGTTCAAATTGACTGTTTGAATTTTAAATCTCGGAAAACGAAATGAAATGGTTAAAACTTTTGATTGCGTTTCAAAAACGAAACGATTAACGAAAGCTTCAAATGGTTTCGTCCATGTATATTTTTATGATTTCGATCGTTTCGTCCTATTAGGATTATTTCATACTATCGTTTTGACCCAATTTGACCCTAAATTATACTTGAATTTATGTGTTTCTAACCTTATTTCTTCATACTATTGTTAGATATAGGTACTTCTATGCCCTTTTGGTTTTTATTAGGATAATCTTTAGATTTGGATGATTTTACACGACTTTGAAGCATTCAAGCGACAAGACAAGCATTTGAGTGACCAGATAGAAGGAGACAGCGGAAGAACGCAACTGCAGATGATCCAAGCGGGCGACTCACCCTGTAAGCGGACCGCTGGAAGAGATTTCAATAAATTTTCAAAAGAGCAGTTATTCTCAGCATGACTTATTCCCAACGTCTTTACTCGATGAAAACCGCTTTTGTGCACGTTCTCACAATCTGGAGTTACAAAGCAACTCTATATAAGCGCCTGGAGTCGATGGAAGAAGGAGTTCTGAAAAAAAAGAGAGAAAAATTACCATAAGAGATCCAGGACGACGTCTTCTGAGGCTTCAGGCGACCCACTTGACCTCCAGGTTGGCCGCTTAATGCCTAGAACAGAGAAGAAAACTAAAGGATTTTGATTTTATTTGTTGTAATCTTTTCTTATCTTTCATTTATCCTAATCTGATGATTGATGCCTGTGATTTGTTCATGAATTGTGTAAGCTAATACAATTTAGGGTCATAGTTGTGAACCTATGATTTAGTTTTATTCGCATATTTAATTAGTTTTTATTTGATCTTTCGTGTTTTGATCTTTGTGCTTTATTTCTTATTGATGCTTTGATTTGTTTTCAAGTAAAATTGGTATTTTCTTGTTGAGTTAAGGCCAAACTCAAGCGTAGGGGTTTAAACCCAACCAAACTTAGAACAATTCAACTGCACCAAAATATTAGATGTCAATTAATCGAAAAATGAAGGCCTAGATTATGAATCGGAAACGACGACATCTAATCTCAATAAACGAGAGTTGAGAGATATCATAGACCCAAAAATCAGATCTGTTAAACCTTAATTAAGAAACGACAGTTAACACTTAGGTTTGATAGAAAATTAATCATAACGGTAAATTAATCTTAACCTAGTACGAAAGATAGGATTAAGTATGATTAGCCGCCAAGTTAATTTACATGGAAGCCAAATAGAATTAATTACAGTTGTATAATTATCATTAGGATTCGGAATGATGCTTGGATTATTCGATTGTTGTCTGTGCAAACTTAGAAACAAGCAGAACCACCAAAGTCCTGTCGACCAGTGTGTTGCAAGCGGACCGCTACGAAAGTAGTCGGGTCGCTTGTGTTTGGGACTGAAACAAAAGTTAGCAACATTGACCCCTAATTCGCATTTTCTTCAGTTTTTATCTTTAGTTTTCTGAATATTTAGTTTAGTGTTTTTAATTGTTTAGTTTAAAATTATTTATAATTGTTGCAACCTTGCTTTTGTAATCAACTATTCTTGTTTCACTTTATTTAAGAATTTGAATCGAAACTTGTGTATTTGAACAATCCGTCCCTGAGTTCGATAACACGACTATACTCAATAAGATTATATTTTGTGGCCGAATAGAGTAGATACGGGACTGATAAGGATCATCCCCAATATTCATCATCCCCATCATCCCCTGAGAATAATAGTCATTAATGAGGATAATACTTCATTAATGACAGAAAACGTGTGAATCCCCATCCAGCGCTATTTACTCCCTCAATCCTTCTGTTTCCCTTTTTAGAAATTCAATGCTCAACCTCTGTTCCTCTGCTTCAATAGTTACGATATTAACTTCAATAGTTACAATACTAACTTCAATAGTTATAAATTAACTTCAACAGTTATATATATACTAACTTCAACATTTATATATTAACTTCAACATTTATATATATCAACTTCAACATTTATACATATTAACTTCAAAAATTATATATATTAACTTCAACATTTATATATATTAACTTCAACAGTTATATACAGTTAATATATATTAACTTCAACATTTATACATATTAACTTCAACAGTTATACATATTAACTTCAACAGTTATATATATTAACTTCAACATTTATATATATTAATTTCAAATTCTCTTTGAAAACGCATGCAGGGATGTGGGATGATAGACAAAAATGGAAAACACGTTAATTATGTTGGATTTTATCACTGGATTTTATCATCCTGGGATTCTATTAATGAGGGCGCTGAATAATTAATGAAGATTCTAGAGGATGATGGAATGATAAGAATCATAAGGATGATGAAAAGCAATTTCCGAGTAGATATTGGTATTTTGATTAGGCACCCGACGACCTTGGATTTTACACCTGCGATCACATCCAAAACGAAATGGTTAACTAAATTGATAGTCAGTTTTTCGTTCAAAATGAAACGGTTAACGAAAACTCCAATTTTGTTACCGTTTTGGACGTTATGCAGGTATATCCGCAGATGCGGTGCCTCCTCTCCTTCCCGAATTAAACTCCCAATCCACTCTGCTTATAAAAATCTTTTCTAGATTTTTTAATGATTCCTTGTCCCTAGCTACTAGATTATTTTAAACCTTTTTTTTGTTCCCTCTCTCATCCATCATTTATGCCTAGCATACGAGTGTCAATGTCCACTTGTTGATTTGCCTTGCTTTCTATCCACATGAATTAAGCATATGTCTTAGCACTTTGTAGTCTAGATTAAAATTAAAATATGAATTAGAAATTGATGACATATACGTATATATATGTTTAACTTTTTGTCAAAATTATTGAAACAATACAAAGAACACACGACTCCCGTAAATCTCCCTTCCCTGCCTTATTTTTTTATTTCTCTTTCAATTGTAAAAATCAGTTTACATGCGCACCATTTTTTCCTTTACATACAACAGAGAACTATTGTAAAATTAAGCAATATCTTCCTCAAAAGGAAAAGCACTAATTACTTTGATTACATAAAATAACAATGGATCTCTGCCTATATTCTTCACATATGCGCATAACATCTTTCCTTCTATGGTCAGATACAAATCTTCTTGATATCTTTGACACCGAGTGTAATCTTAACACTTCCCCTCACGAGGTAGCATAGATGTCTGTCATGCCAATCTTCTTCAGACTTTCTTCAAATGGCATAGTCGCAACTGCCTTGGTTAGAATATCTGCCAGCTGATCTGTTGATCTAACAAAGGGTAAACAAATAATGTGAGAATCAATTTTTTCTTTAATAAAGTGTCTATCTACCTCGATATGTTTTGTCCTGTCATGTTGCACAGGATTATGTGATATAGCGATAGCAGCCTTGTTATCACAATACAAATTCATCTCATTTCCGGCGTCAAATCCTATTTCTCTGAGCAGTTTTCTTATCCATAATAATTCACAAATTCCTTTCACCATGCCTCTGAATTCGGCTTCAGCACTAGATAAGGCAACAACATTCTGTTTCTTGCTTCGCCATGTTACTAGGTTACCTCCAACAAAAGTGAAGTAACCAGATGTTGATTTTCTATCCACAATATTTCCTGCCCAATCTGCATCTGTGTATCCCTCAATTTTTAGATGACCATTTTTATTAAACTGAATCCCTTTACCTGGAGTTCCCTTTAGGTAACGCAAGATTCTTATGACCGCTCCCATGTGTTCTTCACTTGGATTATGCATAAATTGACTTACCACCCCTACTGCATACGCAATATCAGGTCTAGTATGTGACAGATATATTAGTTTCCCAACCAATCTTTGGTATTTTTCTCTATCTGCCGAGCATTGGTCTAAATTGATGTCAAATTTTGTATTTTGTTCCATAGGAGTACTGACTGGTTTGCAATCTAGCATGCCAGTTTCTGCTAGAAGATCAAGAACATACTTCCTTTGAGAGAGAAATATACCTCGTTTTGTGCGTGATACTTCAATTCCCAGAAAATATTTTAGACCTCCTAAGTTCTTCATTTCAAATTCCCTTGATAGCTTCATTTCGAGCTTTTCAATTTCGGCCCTGTCATCCCCTGTTATAATCATATCATCTACATAGATAATGAGAATTGCAATCTTACCTTGGTTTCTTTTTAAAAACATAGTGTGATCTGAATTTCCTTGAGTATACCCATAGCTTTTCATGGCTTTACAAAATCGTCCAAACCATGCCCTTGGTGATTGCTTCAAGCCATACAATGCCTTTTTCAATTTGCACACCTTGTTTCCGGACCCAATATCTTTATAATAGCCAGGTGGTAATTCCATAAATATTTCTTCTTCTAAGTCTCCATGTAAGAACGCATTCTTGACATCAAATTGATGTAGTGGCCAATCAAAGTTAGCTGCAAGAGATAACAACACTCTGACCGAATTTAGTTTTGCTACAGGAGAAAAAGTTTCTTGGAAGTCTATTCCATATTTTTGTGTATACCCCTTTGCTACTAGCCTCGCTTTATACCTTTCAATTTTTCCATCAGCATTGTATTTAATGGTATATACCCATTTACATCCCACTGGTATTTTTCCTTGTGGCAAGTCAATAATTTCCCATGTACCATTTTTCCTCAGGGCCTCCATTTCTACACCCATCGCTTTTTTCCATTCTTTATTTTTAATAGCATCTTCTACTCTCTCTGGTATAGCAACAGAAGATAAGCATTCTGAAAAATTCTTTAATGGATGTGCTAGATGTTTTGTTGAGGTGTAGTTGGCAATGGGATATTTTATTTCTTTACTTGTTCCATCTTCTGGGATGTATCTTTTTGGTGGTTTGCCACGATTAGTACGGGGAGGTAACCTAGAAGTAGGCTCAAGAATACATACCTCAGTATTGCTTGTGGCAGTTTCTGATGCGGGTGCACCCCCGGATGCAGGCGCATTGTCAGATGTAGGTGCACTTTCAGATGCAGATACACTTTCTGGTTCAGGTGCACTTTCAGATGCATGTGCACTTCCTGATGCAAGTGCACTATCAGATGCAGGTGCACTTCTTGATGCAAGTGGACTCTCAGATGCAGGTGCACTCTCAGATGCAGGTGCACCCCTTGATGCAGGTGCACTTGCGAGTTCAAGGGCACTATCTTCCTCTGACCATTGCTCCACTTCATTATCTATTATTGGATCTGACTCAACTAATGGGCCACACAAAAAATTTAGATCTGGTTCTATATTCGTTCTCTCCCCTTGAACCAGAACTTGATCTTGCTTAAAGAAAGCTGCATGTTCCAAAAAAGTAACATCCATGGTGGTATAAAATTTCTTATTATCTGGGTTATAACATTTATAGCCTTTCTGGTGCATTCCCATCCCCAAGAAAACACATCGTTCAGCCCGTGATTCTAGTTTGGAGCGAAACTGTTTTTGTATGTGAACATAAGCAACACAACCAAATATTTTAGGTGGCAAGTTCAGGGCAGAAGGTATAGGAGCGTGTGAGGAAAGAATTTGGAGAGGAGTTTTATAATTGTTTGCACTTGTAGGGGTCCGATTTGTTAGATAAACTGCATAAGAAATTGCATTATCCCAAAAAATTTGTGGTACCTTGTTCTCAAGAAGTAAAGATCGGGTTATTTCAAGGAGATGTCTATTTTTCCGTTCTGCAATTCCATTTTGTTGAGGTGTTCCTACACATGTTGTCTCATGAATGATTCCCTTCTCCTTAAAAAATTGTTGCAAATTTTTATTAACATATTCGGTCCCATTATCACTTCTGATAACTTTTATTTCTTTCCCAAATTGAGTATGGACCATCATATGAAAATTTTTAATGGCATTACTTACTTCATCTTTCGTCTTGAGAAGAGAGATCCAAACCATTCTAGAACAATCATCAATAAATAAGACATACCATCGATAACCAGATTTAGAATTGACAGGTGATGGACCCCAGACATCTGTATGCACCAAATCAAAAAGATTTGCACATTTATTTTGACTACCATAATAAGTTATTCTATGACTTTTGGATTTAATACAAGTTTCACAAACCAAATCATTTAAATCCAAATCAAAAAACAAATCTGGTAATAACTTTTTCATATAACCAAAGGATGGATGTCCTAATCTCTTATGCCACAACCAAATTTTATCTCTAGCTCCAAAATCTCCTCTTATTGCATAACTGCTGCCCAGTTTGAGTTCATCCAAGCAATACAGTCCATCATGTCTAGTACCATGGCCAATTATCTTTTTCGTTTGAGTATCCTGGAATACACAATAGTCAGGGAACATGAGTATACTGCAATTCTGGTCCTTTGTAAGTTGGCTGACTGATATTAATTTTGTTGCAAGAGAGGGAACAACAAGTGTATTTCTCAATATAAGTTTGTCAAAAAGTATAACTTCCCCTGTCCCATATACAGGATATACCTCTCCATTTGCATTAATAATACCGGGTTTTGTCGAGGTGCCAATGTTTTTTACTTCCTTTACATCATAAGTCATATGATCAGTTGCACCCGAATCAATAACCCAAGCTTCATTTTTCTTGGCATTTCTATAATTGGAAATAGTACATTTACCAATACTGGTTGTGCAAATACCATTTTTACCTTCACTGTGCCCCTCTGTTATTGGCTCGGGTTGAGAAGTGGTCGGCTGAGATGGCTGGTTCGATGCAGGCTGCGGGTGCGGGTGCACTCCCGAGATGCCAGGATGCGGGTGCACTCCTGAGATGCCAGGAAGCGTCGTAGTTGTGGCAGCAATTGCCTTCTCCCCACCTCGCTTCTTCTTGTCACCTTTCCACCAATCTGGGTAGCCAACAACCTCGAAACACTGCTCCTTTGTGTGTCGATTTTTCCCACAAATTGTGCACTTCATCCTGGATTTGTCAATAGTAGGAAAGATTTTGTTTTGAGGATTGAAACCCTTACCAGAGTTGTAACCACGAGAGACCATGGCCAACGAGTTAGACTCTGACCCGCCTTTGAGCATGATGCCTTTCCGACCTGCCTCTCGTCTAACAAACCCATAAGCTTGTTCAATAGTTGGGAAGGGTCTCAAAAGTACAACTTGTGCACGCATGTTGTCCAGAGTGTCATCAAGGCCATCTAGGAACATATACACCCTTGTCTTTTGAACAAAGGCGTTGAATTTGGTGATATCCCCGCTGCACTCCATGGGGTTTGGGCAGCGAAAATCAATCTCTTGCCATAGCCCTTGGAGCTCGGCATAATACTCTTCAATAGGTCGCCCGTCTTGTTTGACTTGGGAAACTTGTCGATTGAGAGCATAGACTTGAGCTTCATCATTCTCATCAAAGTATGTGGTAGCAATGGCCTTCCATACATCACGGGCGGTAGGACACCGCATGTAGCTGCCCTTGAGACGAGGTTCTAAGGAAGATAATCCACTGCTTGACTATGACATCGTCAGTTGCCCATCGACGATAGGCTGGATCATCAGACTTGAGTGACGGTGCAGGTTCAGTGAGGTGGTGTAGCCGGTCTTTGCCACGAACATACATCTCCACAGCTTGGCACCAGATTGTGTAATTTGTGCCATCAAATTTAATCTCGACAGCACTTGAGGAAATATTGCTATCAAGTTGTGGTGGCGCTGGAGTACTCATGGCTGCTGTTTGCATCGCCGCCATTTGAGTCATCATTTTGGCCATCTGCTCGATTAGAGCAGCTGTAGAGGAAGATTCTTGATTGTCAGGCATGGTCGCGTGTTGAAGAATTAGCAAGCGGAAACGATTTGTACCAGATGCTCTGATACCATGTCAAAATTATTGAAACAATACAAAGAACACACGACTCCCGTAAATCTCCCTTCCCTCCCTTATTTTTTATTTCTCTTTCAATTGTAAAAATCAGTTTACATGCGCACCATTTTTTCCTTTACATACAACAGAGAACTATTGTAAAATTAAGCAATATCTTCCTCAAAAGGAAAAGCACTAATTACTTTGATTACATAAAATAACAATGGATCTCTGCCTATATTCTTCACATATGCGCATAACATCTTTCCTTCTATGGTCAGATACAAATCTTCTTGATATCTTTGACACCGAGTGTAATCTTAACACTTTTATTAGTTTGAAAACCTTGTTTTAATGAGTCATATATATCACATATTTTCGAATGAGTAAAATGACGGGTTTGGGTTTTGCTTAAAACTCTAACAAGCATATGAAAACATTTCTGTGGAACTCAAAGCTGAAATTATATTGCGGCTTCACCGGTTTCTTTATGTTTGGATCATATGAGAATTTTAGAAAAACAAAATGACTGGCTCTAGTTTTGAGGTTTTATGAATTGTTAAAACGTGTACACGCTTATTGAGTTGTGATGTTAGATTATTGTTACCAATTCGTATTAAACTACTATTAATTAATTCTAGTGATGGTGCAATTTAGTGCTTTATATAAAGTTTTGATTGAGAATGAACTTGCAATTAAGTACTTTTATGTTTATAATGTCCTTTTTTTTTTGCGAGAAAGCGAGGCATAGGTACAAAAATTAAAATTTTGAAAAAGTATATTTTGTAACATTACAATTAATAAAATTGAAAAAAAATTAATATTTTTACATTAAACTTATTGTTTTTATATAATTGTTTACTTTAATACTTGATTACTAACTTGCGATGGTGCCCGCCCTTGAGTTTAAGCTAAATCCGCCAGTAAAAAAAAAAAAATAAGAAGAAAAGTGGAAACTAATATTTGTCTTTTATTAACTATAAGAAATGACTTTAATTGACCTGCAGCATTTGTATGAGGGACGAGGATGGCGTCTCTTCAGGAATGAAAAGCTCTCTTAGCTCGGGCGACATCGGCTCAAACTGGATGCTATCAGCTGTGCGGTCCAGCCGGGCCACCACAAACAATACTCCCTCACCATTGCAATCGATCTGGTCGCGGCCGTCATGGCGGACCCTATGCCGGCCAGCTAGAGGGTAGAACAGCACCAGTGTTTTGGCCAAGGAAGACTTTAGGACCTCAACAGAGAAGAAGTCCTTGGCACCTTCAGTGTTTTTGTACAGAAATATGGCGCACATGTGTCTGCGAAGTGCAACTCGGTCGAGGTTAGAGAGTACAAGGCCTTCTCTTGGGGTATCCTCTGATGGTACCATGAAGCTCGACTCCAATATTTCAAGTGTCCTCATACTACCTCTCTCTTCTTTACTCTCTTTAGTTTCTTGGTATTACTTGTGAGGTATCGGTATCAGGTATATATACGTTCTAAGTGGGTGTGGAGTTTCTTTTTTAAGGGCAGACGCAAACCCAATCTAGCAATATGTTTGATGTTTCCAATTACATCAAATCAAAAAGTCAGAGTAAAATGAAAACAAATTAAGAGGCGTGAAAACAGAGACGATGCATATATATGTCAGTGTCCAATAATATATATACGCGCGTACTGTGTAGATATTTACAATGTTAACAATTAATATGTCTCCAAAAAAAAGTAAAAAGAATTATAAATTTAAAAATTATTAATTGGATTAGTCATAGATTGCAAATTACAATTAGAACCTCAAATTTAAGCCATATATGTCCTCTAAAAAAGATATTCAAATATCAGAGAATCCGAAATCGAATAATTATCCATATATATCCATGTTCACTCCGAATTCAAAATCATACTGCATCCGTATTCTCCACAAAATTATCTATCTTCTATTATGGAAATGATTAACATTCTCATTAGTACAATGAGCTACCATTTAGCACGCTGACTTTAGTTTCTTTTCGCCGTGCGCTTCACATGCGAAGGTCTGCATATATGGTTGTTTATGGTGACAATTGCGGATATGACATCTCTCGTCATTAACGAAATTTATTTGAGTCAACGCATTGGAGCTGGTGGAGTGCCGGAATGGTGGGAATGCACGTGCTTCGGCACTTTCAAGTTATAAGTTTCTATTAAACTAGTATAAGAACATCGATGTATGTTTAATCCGATGCGATTTTATTACTGTTTTCAATACATCGCTTGTTTGTTAACTTGTTCCGAATAACGCTTCTTCTTATCCATCCAAACAAGCACTTTAATAACTATATAAAACACGGTCATTATTTTTAAATAATACTCTAGATTATAATAAACTGAATATTTATACTTATAAAATGATTTATGTTATGCATAATAGACATACAAGATAATTTATTATTATAACGAATTGAACATTTATACTAACAATAAATAATAATTCATAAGAATAAGAAATTTGCATTTATTCGGATCCTCATTCATATTCTAACAAAACCTTAGAATATGAATAAGGAATATGAATAGACACACATTTCTAAATCCATATTCAAATTTCTTATTCATGCAACATCCAAACACACCCTTAATTGAGGGGAGAGAGTAGAGCAATTAAGGGACAGAAGGAAGGAGAGAAAATAAGTAAGGTGATAAAGTGATAAAGAAGCGTTGAGTGCGAGTAAGATGAGAGTGAAGGGAAGGAGTGCTAGGCACAAGGGATAAGGTGAGAGTGAGGGATCGCTTCCTAGACGGCACGAATGGCGTAGCACTGGAAAATTGATTTCTATCATCGGAAGAAATGTCATCGGGCGCCATCACGCATTAGCGCTTCGAAGACTGGGTCCCTCATCGCGCACCCTCCCAAGCGCTTTCTTCATCTTCTCTCACTTGACAGCGAACTCCTCTCATCTCCTAATGCTCCCTCCATGTCCGACTCTGTCTTTATCTCCTTTTCCTTTTCAGTGAGTTTTTATTTTCTACTCTATTTTCCATCTCTCATCTCTCGTTTCTGCTTCATTTTTCCCTTTCACTTTATTTCTTATTCAGCTTATGTTTTCTATCTATTGATCTTAGTGTTATAAGTGTTCACTTTATTTGTTATATATGTTCATTATGTTTGCACTATATTTGTTTATAGAAGTTCACTTTATTTATTATGTCAATTCACTATTTTGCTACACGTGTTCACTTTGTTTACTAAATCAGTTCATTAGTTTGCTGGAAAGAGAAATTAAGAGAAAGGATAGGATCAGGGAAGAGAAAATATTGAGAAAGGAGAGAGGAGCAACGGGAGAAGAGGATATAAGAGGGGAGAATTGTGACAGGGGAGAGTGAGAGATACGGAAGAAAGCGCGCGAGAGGGAACAAAAGAAATACAAGGTGAGTTATTATTTATGGAAATCAAGCGACGACAGTTATTATTTCTGGACGGTAGAAAGCAGCTTCCTAACAATTTTTATTAGGGAAAATCGGTCATATACCCCTCAAATCTTATGCAATTGGATATATCTCCTTCCAATCTTTAAAATTGGAAATATCACCCTCTAATCATAACTAGCGTGGATATTTACCCTTTTGTGTATTTCTAATGATTTCTTATTTCTGAAAAATTAAATTTAAAATTTTCGGACAACAATACCCTCACCCCCTCACGATTCATCTTCCCAGTGTTGTCCTCACCCCTCACGATTCATCTTCCCGCTGTTTTCGCTACAACAAAGAAATGTGCAATATTCCTTCTAATCCCATGCATGGTTCGAGAAAGGCGTTTATATTGCTCTTTGTACTTACGATCATTGGAGCAGGGGCCCCAAGAAGCATCACTAAACTTGTATTTTCGATTTGTTATGTACTGATTACTGAAGCACCGCTAGATAAAAGAATCGCTCTAGCTTCTTTTGTTATTTTGTTTCTAATATAATGATTTAAATTAGAAAAAGGATATTCAAGTTGTTTTGCTGCGGATGCTCGCTCATTGGAAAATTACCAACTACAATACACCACCCATTTCACATTTTAATTAGTTCCAAAGTTATTTCAAATCCAAGCTCCCTTTGCCACTATCACAAAGAAATTTTTTTAAAGGCATCCATATATATTTGGTTGCTGAGATAATAAAAAAATGAAACTATGATTGGACCCAGGAAATTCATCCGTCTCCAGCTGGCAAAATCAGCCTTGATTTCAGAAAAATGCATGATACAATGATATGTCATATTTCTTTCTTATATAGAAAATAGAAGGAAGATAATCGTCAGGACTAAGGGCATTCTTGTCCCAAATTAGAAAAAATAATTTTTCAAAATTCGAAAATCAATAGAAACAAATAAAAGGGTAAATTTCTACACTAACCATGATTGGAAGGGGATATTTCTAATTTTAAAGATTAGAAGGGGATATATCCAATTGAATAAGATTTGAGAGGTATATGAATGATTTTCCCTTTTTATTACGAAAAAGCCGATGAGATTTTGATTCGGACAAGGCCCAATATGTAACAATGAGCCCACCGAGAAAAAAACACAGATCCTCATAAAGCGGGTTGGGTTGGGTGCAAGCTCTACTGGGTTCGGGTAAAGATCTGATAGAATTTTAAAACCCATTAAGCTGTGACATTTTATGATTCGGTCCTCATAAAGTTTCATTTTACTCTTTTTATTACATATCGGGCCCTCAAAATTTACTGGTATCGCAAACGAACCCCTGAATTCAAGGGTTTTGTACCAGAATCCGATTTCTCCCTCTTATCAACTGGTACCAAAGCCGTACCACTACTCTTAATTCAAACCGATTTGGTATCCAAAGCTTATTTTCATTCGGATTTAACATAATTCAAGAGAAAACCCGAGAAATAAACAGAAATTGAGGAGATACCCCAAACCAATGATTTTTATCCTTAAACACAGTCCCTCTTCTAGTCCCATCATCCTTAATCTCAGCCGGATCAAAATATGTACCAAGAGAGCGAAGGAGGGTTATATCAGAGGCACTTACGAAGTTTATTGGACAATTAAATTTCGTTACAAAATGGGCAACGTGGCTGATGGAAATCCACTGGGTAAGTCAGCCAATCATCCAATCGGAACGAGAGGAAGGGGATAAGTTCAATGGAGAAGGAAAGAGATTGACGCGAAATAGTCAAATTGAGAGAGAACGGTGATTTAACGAAAATTTGGAATTAAATCTCGGTTTTCATCTAACGATCCACAAAAACAATTCGAAAATATAAACAATTAGATGTCAATACTAAACATTCTAGAAATTTATTTTCATCGTTTCAAAAGTTCCAACCTTCCTAATCTAATATTTTTGTTAGCTAGTTGCATTTCCTTGGACAACTTTTATTATCTGTTTAGCTTTAATAAGTTCATGCATAGTTGTATTTGTTTTTATTTCTTGAGTATATCCTTTAATTAATGTAATTTATATCTTTTTACATTATGATAATTTCTCAGGAACTATACATCAAACTTAAAATTTCTATTCTAGTCATAATTTGTGATTATTAATTTATTAGTCTTAAGTACATTTCATAAATGATCATTATTAGCCTTTTTTTAATGTGACTTGTTAACTTTCCCATATTTTCTGAATAGTAACTTATTAATTGTTAAATTTAGTTTCTTTATCATATCATTTAATCCAGATGATTGAGTTCATTCTATTTTATGACAAATTCTCACAAATTATGTTGCAATTAGCATGCAAGTATTCTTATTTTGTTAAGTTGACCAATTACATTCATGATTCTATATTTTATGATTTACACTGCTGTTGTTTTATTGGTTATAATTAGTCAGATAATGTTCGTTAATTAAATGACAGGATTTTTATTGCCAACATTCTCATCAATATTCAAATTGTTATTTTTTTTTTTATCTAATGGAAAAAGTCCTAGATAACAATGCATCGATCATCACATCAATCATCTCTCAAACATTAATCAATGCATCCATCTCCTTCTTTCTATATTTTACCTCTTCATCAAAAACTAAATAACAATCTACAATGAAATCTATCCTTCGACCAAAAATATCCTTCAATGTCCAGCGTAGCAAGCCCGTGGTCATTTTTCCGGAAAAGCCGACACCTCACGATATAAAATTTCTGTCAGACATTGATAACCAAACTGTTCTGAGGTATTATACCTCAGGTATACATTTCTACCATGCAGATCCGTCCAAAGCATACGAAGTAGACCCAGCCAAAGTCATAAAGGCAGCTCTGGCAAAGGCACTGGTGTATTACTACCCAATTGCGGGTCGACTGAGGGAACAACCGGAAGGCAAGCTGGTGCTAGATTGCACAGGAGAGGGTGCCATGTTTGTCGAGGCAGAAGCCGATGTGCGCCTCGAGTACCTAGGGGACCCACTTACACCACCATTCCCTTTCAGTGATCAGTTGCATTTTGATTCTGAGCTCATGGGCCCAGGAGTGATCAACAAGCCATTGCTTTATGTTCAGGTAAAATGCTGAATAGTGAATACTGCCCCTGTCAAATCAAACTTAATTACCATATACAAAATCCTGAATTCTAATTAAAATTTGCTTTTCTGATAAAGTTAGCTCCTGTAGGAGACTATCATTTCAGTACTTTATTTACTTTTGGTCTGATCTCTTGTCCAACTTCTAAATAAGAATAGAAA
This sequence comes from Rhynchospora tenuis, assembly GCA_027725995.1. NCBI lineage: Eukaryota > Viridiplantae > Streptophyta > Magnoliopsida > Poales > Cyperaceae > Rhynchospora > Rhynchospora tenuis. The sequence continues at coordinate 15,715,239 of CM050889.1, read as the reverse complement.
CATCTAATATGTCTAAATAAGAGGTTTTTTTTTAAGTACAACAGGAGCTGCTATATCAGTACTTGTTCTTAATTCGATAACTGCTTGAACTCTAATAATAGTTACCTTCTTTTTAGACAGATGCGATCCAGTTCTTTCGATTGTTAAAGGATAACAGGAACTACACAAAAGTATATTGACAGGAAATAATTCAGGAATTGTGATTTGAATACATTATTTCAGGTGACACGTTTCAAGTGCGGTGGGTTCAGCTTTGCGCACAAGACCTGCCACACGATTGCAGATGCCCATGGCTGGGCACAATTTTTAACAGCCATCGGTGAGTTCGCACGTGGGGCCGACCAGCCAAACGTGCTTCCTGTGTGGGACCGCCACCTGCTACTTGCAAGAGACCCACCAGCTCCCACTCACATACACCTGGATTACGAGCTTACCGATGATGCAACTCAAAAGGAGTTTCATATTTTGTCAAAGACTCCAGTACCGGCAAACCTAGTGCACAGATCCTTTCTATTTGGCCCCAAAGATATCTCAGCTTTGAAAAAGTGCGTGCAATCGCTAGAGTCAATGTCTTATGTGAGCAGATTTGAGCTCATTACTGCTGCTGTTTGGAGAAGCCGCACTATTGCTCTAGATTACAATCCAGATTGTGAAATCTATGTTCAGTTCCCGGTCAATTCAAAGGGAAAAATGGTCTCGCCACTCCCAACCGGGTTCTATGGCAATGCATTTGCACGTGCGGTGGCATTCAGTAAAGCAAGGAAGTTAAGTTCTAGCCCACTTGAGTATGCGTTGAAGTTGGTAAAGGAAGCAAAGGAAAAGGCCAGAGCAAGTGATTTCCTGCAATCACTTGCAGATCTGTCTGTTCTAAGGGGATGGCCCCAAATGATGGTTGCCAGGACTAAATTCTTGGTGACTGATGTCAGCCGTGCTGGTTTCCAAGGAGTCGATTTTGGGTGGGGGGCAGGAATGTTCGGTGAAAAGTCATTCCCTTGGTCAACCATGTATACAAGCTTTAAGAACAGTGATGGCGAAGAAGTCGTGGTTGTACCGATGTGTCTGCCTGAGCTGACGATGGCAACTTTTAAAGCAGAGATGGAGACTTTAATCCAGGCATGATTTAGTCAATATGGGTATCTTATAATTTGTTTAATGTTTGCATACACTCGTGTATATGTAATAATTTGTTTAGAAAAACAATTCCTCTGTACTAAGTATATATATGTTTAAAAGGATGAGGTAAGTCAAACACATCCTATAACTGTTGAATAGCAAGGTATTCATACATACATACATACATATACGCTGTGCATGACTGTGCAAAAGCTAGGTATTGATCATTAATCATGTGAGATAGCAAAATGTGGGGCCATTGTGGGCTCGTCTACATTTATATTTTCTTTTCTCCATTTCAACACGATACAGGCATACATCAAAGTAATGCTAATTGCCTGATCAAAACGGAAAAACTAGTTGAGAATTAGAATTTAGAAATGTATTTCTATTTTTTTTCGAATTCTCTGATGGAAAACAATACAAATTGTGAGTCGTGAAAAGCAATAACTGAAAAAAGAAATTGTATTTTTTATCGAACCATCTGATAGGAAACAAAACAAATACATGATTCAATTTCAGTTGACGTGATTTTGGAAGAAAATTTTTGGTCAATAAATTCCCATGAAAAAACCAAAAAATTTGGCGTAATTTCATTCTCGACTCATGGCGCACAATAATTTTGAACAAAATTACCCTCCCATCATCTTGTCATCGCTGCTCGTCCTCTTTGAGACCGATTGCCACTGAAATTTCTCTTTGCGACCAATTGCCACACTGCAATAAGTATATATATCTTTGTGCTTTTTTATTGACCAATTGTGACTCTTTTTGTGAACTGAAGCTTTGTGTTTGTAGCTTAATCTTGTCAATAAAGATAACTATTGTAGCTTAACAGTACCTTTATTATTATAGATTTATAATTCCTTTGTGCTAGATTGGTTGCTAGTTCTATAAAGAGGTGAAGCGACATGCATGTACCAATAGAATGATGACCCCTCAGTTCAACCTGGCTTTACCTCACTTAACTATTAAGGTGGAAACCACAACCCAATTAGGGGCGGAACCAGGAATGTATCATTTTTTTTTGTTTGTGGGGTGGGGTGGGTGGGTTGGTTGGGGGGGGGGGGGGGGGGGGGGGGGGCGGGGTGGGGGGATAAAATTTTTTTTAAAAAATACACATGAAATTTGAACAATTTATTGAGCACACGGGGACAATGATGCCCAAGCTAGCCACCCCTGTGGCTCCACCCTCTGAACCTAATTTAGCCTGAATTTATACAAGATTAATCCTTCATTTTGCCTTCACTATATAAATCAATAACCCAGCGGAGAAAACAGAAATGGGGACTGGAGAGGAAAAATATTGTAGAAACAATTTGTTGATATAAAGCCATAAACCTTTCTGCAAGTTGACTGCTCATACTACACTTGTGTATATTCATCCTTGATGTCGTAGGCAGCCCACCCAGAAAAAGCATGGCATCATATGTGTTAGGTACATCATTCGTGTCCTTCAAGCCTACGTGCGTCGAATATGCTTGGATGGATATAGGCGTCATATTTAACACCTATATTTAAGAAACAATTATTCATAACCAGAATGGAGATTCAAAATGGAGGTTAAACAAGCAGATATTCATAACAAAATATACATCACCTTAAATTGCTCACATTATACCGCATATTACTATTGAAAGCTTGGTTTTCTGTTAGTATTTAATTTGATTGGTATACTAAGCTTGAACAGTTTAAGAATTTGTGAATGCACCCAATGAAATCTTTGAACATTGCCATTAGAATATGACAACATTGATTGGATTCTAGACTTCTAAATTGGGTAACCATGTCCAATCTATTTGTTCAGAGGCTCATAGTTTAGATCATTTCTATCTGTGCCTTTATTGGAGTAGCCTAACAATTCCATTAAAGAAATTTGACTGTTGTACTACTAAAATTGCAATATACCTTGAAAGATAGGTTATGAGATCAGATCATCAGATTCATCAATTCATAATCTACCTAATCTATAACAAACATAATAAGCTACATAAAAGTATGCCCACACAATAAATTATTAGTGAAGAAATTAATTGCAATCTCAAAAGTTTTTTTAGTTGTTTCAAATACTTGCAACAAAAGAAGTGTGGTGATATCTAATGGTACCTAAATTAGAGACTCCAAGTAAATAATTGTGCCATTGAATTCATTTTTTTTTAAATCCATTACTGATCTAATCAATATTATTTTAGGTTTTGAAAACCCAAGTAGTAAATTAACGCATTGGTTTCGAATTTCAGATAGAGTTTATAAGATAAACCCACCGTTTATTTCACATGGATCCAAACAGAGAAGAAATGGGTTCAGAGACCTAACAGACAACTAATCTGTCACCTCCTAATCAATTTACCTAGAAATACTTGGTAGGCAAAATTTTAAGATCAGGTTGGAAATTTCAATACCTTCTTTATCCCAAATCTGAAGAGGTTTGCTCCTAATCAAATACAGAAATAAGAAGCCAGCAAAATCATGAACGTCCCCAAAAGCATAGTAAGTTTTATGTATTGTTTTCACATTATTTTTTTTTCCCGTAATTCCCTCCAAAAAGTGTTGATTTATCTTTCATTGTTACTGCTATCCACAAAATGAAGAAAAAGAACAATAGTTTGGGGTACTCTAAAACAAAGAAAAAATAGCAGATACTATAGAAGATAGATCTTCTTTACAACAACAAATGCTTCTATGTTTTAGGGGACATGCATGAAATTTTGAAATTAAGATGGTACACTTAAAAACAGAAAAACTTACCCCAAGACTGTAAAGGATTGATAGAAATCCGGACTGGAATGTGTTTTTGAACATTTATCCAGCTGCAATTCTGCAAAAAATATTTAGTCAAATATTACTAAAATTGAAGCATATAAATAAAACAATTTTTTTTTGTACAGTAAGGATGGTTGTCTACAAATCTAAGTACCAAAATCAGACACAGCGGGAAAGGGTGATGGCCTTCTACTGTTTGTGTAGTATATCTACCATACTTAAAAATAGTTACTCGATGTACTTGCTAATTAAATAGGGAGAAGATTGGACAGCGACAGATGAAAATTCAAATTCGTACCCTTCATGTCTCGATTCACGGACTGTAAGGCAAGCAACCCAAACCCTAGAAGAGGGGTTGGAGGTCGATCGGACTGAGAGATCCCAAATTAGGAAATTCTCGTGAAGGAGGGGGACGAGAAGAGGAAAGAGAGAACACACAAACTTTAAGAAATATGGAGAAAAGAAAAAAAAAAGCAATTGCAGAAAATTAATGACCCGTACACACTTGAATCTAAGAGAATTTCTGTCTGTACGTGTAAACAGTTATCCAAGAATTTGCTTATTAAAAATCTTTTCCAAGCAAAAATGCATCATCTCCTTGAGGAAAAGAAATCACGAATGACAACAAATTTTCTTTCAAAGAGGAAAGAAACAGAGAGACATAGGAATTAGAGGAGACAAGATTTGTTCCCTGGAAATAAATTGCATCGCATCTACTATTTCTGACAGCATTGCTAACAGCAACAAAAGTGGAGCTAAACATCCACTTTCTCCAAGTCCCTGCACATTACAAGTCAAAAAAAAAAAAAAAAAAAAAAAAAAAAAGCAGTGGTTTTAAATTAGAAACCACGAACAAAACATCGCAATTTAATTGAACAGGATTTTTTTTTTTCATGCATCACAATGCAACATCACTAAAAGTAGCTTCAAAGCATTAAATTGCTGTATCCGTCAACACACTGTATGGGTAGCCTAACACGACAGCGACACATTGGGTGTGTTTGGGAATAGGCCGGATAGGAATAAAGAATAAGAAATTAGGGCCGGATCTAGAATCCCGTGCCAATCCTTATTCCTAATTCCAATTCCAACATTTTGTTGGTATAGGAATTGGGTCGGGAATAGGTCTCTATTCCTTATTCCCATGGTGTTTGGTTTGGCACCGGAATAAGGAATAAGGGGCTTATTCCTTATTCCCACCCCATCCCACCCCATGGTGTTTGGTTCAGTACTTGAGGCTGCTTTTTGTAATTCTGTCAACCAAGAAGTTTTAATTTCAATTCACGGAGAGGGGATTTGAAGCGATTCTCGGCCTGCTGGACTTATTTATTTATGGACTCCAGATTTAGTCTCGAGCCTACCATGGTTTCTCTTGTTAAAAACAAGTTGGGCTTTACATGGGCTGGTCCTCCTTGTCCCTCTTTCATTTTGTTGTATATGAAACAGGTCTGATACACACCATCCACAATTTTCCCATCCATCCCATCCACAGGCCAAAAATGGGCCTCAACCTCATTTTTTCGCGCGCTGACGTCAGCGAAAATTTTTTGGAATTTTTTCGAAAATTTCTGGATGCTGACGTCATCAAATGTACTGATTTATTTGTTCAGTTAGATGCCATAAGGGTTGAATTAAAAGTTGTAAGTGTTCAGTTAGTTGCATCTGAAAATGGAATTTTCGTACTTTTGTGTTCAGTTTAATGCGGTAAAGGTTAAACTAAAAGGTTTATTTGTTCAATTAGTTGCATCTGAAAATTGAATTTTCGTACTTTTGTGTTCAGTTTAATACGGTAAAGGTTGAACTAAAAGTTTTATTTGTTCAGTTAGTTGCATCTGAAAATAGAAATTTCGTAATTTTGTGTTCAGTTAAATACGTTAAAGGTTGAACTAAAAGGTTTATGTGTTCAGTTAGTTGCAGCAGAAAATTGATTTCACTATTATTTGTGTTCAATTAAACATGTTAATACTATCCATTATTTCAACAAACTGAACAATTGTATTAATAATATCATCCATTAATAATAGCACAATACATGCAAATGAAATAAGATGATCCCTTAGAGAAACTAACTGAACAATTCTACTTACAATAGCATCCATTACATAAATTAACCCACAACAAACACAGTAAATTACATTCAACTATTACAAATCGAATCTAAACTCATTAGCAACTAAGAACCTCAATAAGAATGTCAATCTCTGAATATTAACTGTGTTCAGCTTGTTCCTAAATTCATCTGAATTAGGTTTCCTCTGTAACCATGCAATGTCTAATAGGAGTTGAGAGATTGCATTTGTCTTGAAACGAAGTACTCGCACAAGTGGCTGTGACGAACCGGGGTGGTACTGAGTGCCTTTTCTTGAATTTTTGCTAGCTCAGTACAAATCTGTTTGCTACCGAATATAACTGGTACAAAATTGGATAGACCTGATACATTCTCAACCTGAAAGAGATTAAAACAATTTGTCATACGTATGTAATAGCAGTACTAGCTAAAAGTTCAGGCTGGAACTTGGTCCTTGACTTTCTGCAAAAGAACCACTTAGTTTCTGAACTATTTGTACTAAATTATTCCTTGCACTTTTGTAAAAGAAGAAAAAAAAAATCAAGTTGGTCCTTGAACTTGGGTAAAAAGGAATAAAAATGGGTTCCTCTACTTTCATTGTACTAACCTCGCTATAGAATTTTACAACAAAAACCAGGCAGGTCCCTACCATTAAAAATAAAATAACTTAGTCCTTGAACTTCTCACAATATATAAGTTTGGGGAATGGTGAGGTCACCATCTCCGTCAGAAAGCATGATCCAACGACGGGGTCGAAAGCGGGAGGCGAGGCTACGAGGGTCAGGGGAGTGGGAGCGCCAGACATGGCACACGGCACGGAAGCAGAGGAGCCTTAGCATGATAGCGGCGGTGTAGTCAGACTCGTTAAGGCGGAGGCGGTCGACGGCAACCCTCAAGCAGCGATCTGGACTGAGGCAACCTGGTTAGAGGCGCTGGAGCGACGCAAGAGGAGAGAGAAGAGAGGAGAAATTTTTGTTCGGCCAGGGTTTGGGAGAGAAGAAGTTTAGAGAGAGATGTATAAACTAGGCCAGTTGCTGGTCCATAAAAGCCTGTTTAGAGTCTGTGGATGGGATGGATGGGAAAAGAGGGGATGGTAGTAACCAATTCTGTATATGAAATAATGAAAACTTGTAAATTTATTGTAGTAGGCCAGCAGCGTTATTATTTAATATTTAATCCCCGTAATTTGCTTCATTTGCATGCTGAAGCGATTTTCCATAACCTACATTTTAAATTAAATATTTTTATATTTTTAGTACATTAAAAATATATTGAAAACAATTACATCATAATTTCAACATTCGTTTTTTGTAACCGGTTCAACCAGTCACAGGTGTGACTTGTTGAATTATTAAACCGATAGCTTTTTGGTCCGGTTTTCAAAACTATGTAGTGAATATTTATTACACAAGAAAGTGGCAACAGGTGGGGATCTGTATTTCTTTAATACAAAACAAAACTGGCTTGCTCTCTCTGTAAACATACACACAAACAGCAGATCATGATATCAATAATCTCTTAACCATTCCATTGATCGATCTGTTGGGTTTGCTTTAAAGCCAAAGGAATAACAATTCTAACAGATCAAATAGCAAACTAGAAAATAACTAAAGAACTCGCAGAACCAGCAGAACCAGCAGTGGAACAAACCGTTCCAAAACACCAAAACTAAATTCTTGAGCAAAAGCATACCTGAATCCATTGCTATGGCCAGGATCTTGATGTAGAGCACGTCTTGCTTGATTGTTGAGGTCCTTGATGTCGTGAGAGAGCCACCAAGGTGGGGAGAAGTCCTTCCAAGAGTTCAAGACTTGCCCTTTGATGCCTTTAGCCTAAACAAAAGCACTATCTCTTTCTAATTGATGGAAGTATTAGGGAGAGGGGCAGAATTGCTGCTATCAACACATGTATGTAGCAGAATTCGTGGATGTCTTGTCCCTTGGAGACCAATCCCATATATATAAGCTAAGGTAATTTTCATGCACTCATCTTCTATATTCATCCATCACAAATAAAGAACATGACTTTCCTAAGTTAATCACCTATTAAAGGCAACACACCTTCTGTACAAAATCATGCTTTTCCAATACAGCCACGTTTAGCATATTACCATACTTAACAATATTCATAATTAGCAGAATCACTTAAGCCATAATTAGCCCACCTTCTAGATTGTTTCTAAATCGGCGCATAATCTAGAAATAATCCAACAATCTCCCACTTGGGCTATTATGCTTAGTGTTATCGAATTATACTTAAATGAGCTCATGATTTATTATAATAAGTTTTGTACTCAAATTTCGTCCATCATTCATAATGATAAAGGACCAAGGAAGCTTTTGTCACATTATAGCCATTACAGACTTCTAATCCCGTAAAGCCGTCGCAACTTAACCCACAATGATCACAATATCACTATAAATGAATGACATTGAATTTAGATGTGTATAAGTGGTGTGAAAAATACACGTAAATGTGACTGTCACGTGTCTATTTCCAACTTTATTGGTCACCCAAAACTGAAGTGAGGTCAACTTAAATAAAGTGAGAATGAAAACTGAAAATGAAAACTGAATCTTTATTCATTTCTGCAGAAATTCATTAAATAAACTGAATAACTGAATAAACCAAAACCATTGTCAAATCTAGCACTCCCACTGAACAAAACTCCCACTAAAGCCTAAAATCCTTAACTGAAATTACACTCATACTAGTTACATCTTTCAGAAACTGCTTGGGTATTAATGCTTTAGTAAGTGGATCCATTATTATTGAGTTTGTTCCAATGTGCTTGTTTTGACAATTCATCATTCTCAACTCTTTTATATACAACTAGAAACTTAAAGTTTTATGTGCCTTAACTTATTGAAGTTTCTGTTGTTGGAGTATATGATTATTGTCACGATATATCCATAGTGATGTTTTAACAACATCCATCATGTACAGCCTTGTGACAAGATTCATGATCATACTCCCCAAATTTGAATGCTTTAAAACATACTATAACCTTATTTCCATTATGAAAGATGCTAACACACACATTTTTTAGCCATCTTCATAGAAATGGAATCATTCTTTAGTATGTTATTATGACATTCACTGAAATCGAAGTCAGAATACTAAAATGACCTCAACTTATTTCTGACATCTGAACTGTAAGTGCATAGTTATTTCTGTAAATACTAAACAACTAAATTTGGCTGCAATCCAAAGTTCTATACTTTGTGTAGATATTGATTTTGCATCTTTATTATGTATACAGTATCCACATGTATACAAACTTAAGATTAAATTCTTTATAACCAAATCACAAGGAATGCTTTATTTTCAACTTTACTTAATCAATATATATGGAATATATTGAAGACAAAAATATATGCCTCAATCATAAGTTATCCAATAGTTTGCATTTTTATCTTATCCTACTACTTAGAGCCTAATTGACGTTTTATCATTTGTTTAAAAGGCCCAAGAACCTTGAGGCCCCAAAACATATAATAATATCATTTTAAGTAGTAAATTATCTTAATGCAAAATATTACTCCCACTGAACCTGTGATATATACAATTATTAATCAAGTTAATCTTGAAACCAAATGAGATAATGACTTGATAAAATTTGTAATATCACTGTCGAGACGCCTATTTTGAGTTCATAAATAGATTTTAAATTTGCAACTATTTTATTTGTATCATCCGATTCAAAAACAGAATGGTTGCACCATATAGAATGTTTCACCAATGTCTCCATTGAAGAAAACAATATTAACATCTATTTGATAAAACTCGAGATCCAAAGTTATACTAAAATTACCATAATTATCCTAAAAGAGTCTTTCATTAAGAACTAAAGAGAAAATCTCTTTATGGTAATTTATTTATTTTAGGTGAAACACTTGGTGATAAGATGTGCCTTATGTCTTTTCACATTTCCTATAAAATTCTTTTGGTATTAAATGTCCATTTGCAACCAATGAGTTTCTTTCCTTTAGGTAATGTTACTTAGTCCCAAATATCATTATCACATATGAACTTTATCTCTTTATTTATGACATTAATCCACTTCTCTGAGTTTTAAACTCATGTTCCTAAAGATAGACAATATAATCATCCGATATTGTTTGTCTTTCTCCTAGTGGATCTTGTAAGTACGAGTTCTTGAGGTATTTGTAGTTGTGTAATGACAACATTATCTTCAATTTAATTGTTACCAGGATCTAATTCCATAAATCCATAGCAAAGTCTAATTTTGATTCAAACAGTTTTCTTAAGTCCTTAAGCAATCTGTTTGACTTTTCTGAGTCGAGCAATCTGTTTGAGTCCTCAACCAGTTTATCTCTTGCTCAGATTTAGGACCCGAGTCAAACAGTCTATTAAGTCCTCAAATAGTCTGTTTCGATTTCTATAATTGGAATGGTCCATTTTGAGTCCTCAAAAGGTCCATCTCCTACTCAGATTCAACCCTTATATACTGTACTAATTCTCAAATAGTCTATTTTAGTCATGAAATAGTTTCTTTGAGAATCAACGCATGTGGTTTCACCTTGAAGATAATATCAAAATGTGTCATCTCTCCCCCTCAACCAAAACTACCTCAAAGAACTTATCTTAATTAGTCTCTAAAACTTAATCTGAACTTGTGGGATATAATAATTTGGGTAATCCTTTGATCTTTTGGCATAATCAACTAAACAACTTTTCATCCAACTACTTCTCATGTGGCTCATAAAGCCGAGTTTGTTAGATATCTCAAATATAATATGTGGACTTTTCAGTCTACATTTTATATGAGATTTTATTATAATTGTCTTAGTTGATACTTTCTTTAAGAATATAAACTGCTTTTCTTAATGAATTGAGAAATTATAACTTTGCACAAAATATATTTTCTCCTTAAGAGATATAACTTAAGCTTTTGTGCCAAAGTATTCATGAATTCCCCATAGTTAATTTATGCATAAAATTTTAGTATCCATTTACATGCTTTCCTTATATAAGTTATTTTTCCATACAAGGTCGTTATAAACTGAAGGAGAAATGAATCTTATTTTGAACTATGAGACAAAACCAAAATTCTATTCTAAAAAGAACAAATAAATCCTTATTTGTTGATTTGAGATAGAGTTGAAATTTCATTAAAATGAAATTATAAAAGTCTCATGTATGTCCAAATATAATCCACTACTAAACAACAACCTATGAATATTATAGCTTCCAAAATTGATTGTCTTATCGTCACTACTATAAAGATGTATCTTTCAACATCATTTTGACTTAAGACAATCATAGGAAATCCTAAAAGTACAAATGTGGGTAGTTTCATCCGAATTAATCCACTAAGTGTATGTTGATACTAAAAAAAAATTTTAGCAAGAATCACAATATTATTCTTGGTACCCTAAGTACAATATTTCTTTAAATGTTCTTGTTTTCATAGAAGAATAACCCTTCAGATTCTGACTTTTCAATCAGCTTCTAAGCCTTAACTTTTTTGGGTTTCTTTTATGATTCAAAAATTACAGTTTTTATTCTTAAATTTAATGTTTCTAACTTCCTTATGTCCTTGGAGTCAAAATCAATTTGAGTAACCTACATTTTATCTTCAATTTATTTTCTTCCTTCACCATATTCATGTTGAGAATAATGAGAATTAATAACTCATCTCGAACTTAATAGGAAAAAAAAATAAGCACTAAATAACCTTATTATCTTACGATCTATTTTAGTGCTTATAATTTGAAGCATAAAAATAATATTTCCAAATTTACTCCCTTATGTTGATTTTATGTTTATTTAGATACCTGAAGTGTTTCTGCTATGAATGTACAAATGTAACTATTGTCCATTTGTAAGTGCTCTTTGGAGTCTCCTTACAGACTTCAAATACCTATTTATTCTTAGCAGACACATTTTCTAAATTTTCTCCAAGAATTCTTAACTGTATTGAGGGACTTAAACATTTTGCCATGAAATACAAATAAATGTAACCAATATCCATATGTGAGTGCTCTTTGGAGTCTCCTGACAATTTCAATTGATTACATTCTCATTCATGCAAAATAATATTTCCTCATATGAATCCTTTAACCTCAATGAAATTAGAAACAATGTCTCTTAAATGTCTCAATAATGGTTTTCATGAAATGATCACGAGACACATGTGTTTTTTGACCTCAATGGGATTATTAGTCCTTAACACATGGTCAAGATCAAGCCAACTTGAGAACCTTTAAATTTTAAGTTGGAATTTTAAAGATGCTAGATATGCACTTACATTAATCCTTAATTGTATAACAATAAATTACAATATAAAGGTCCAAATCCCATTTGCAAGTGCTCTTTGGAGTCTTCTTACAAACTTCAATCGATAGGTGTAGTATCAAATGTAACGATTCATAACATATCAATTAATTAACCTTCATTTGGGCCGATTCATTAATCATATGTAAAATCTCACAATCATTACCCATTTGATTCTACCCAAACATTGTACATGTAGCCTTTAAAATTATGTCCTTCCTTTGGGCCGATCCATAATTTAAAAGTCACATGCACCTTAATACACTTGTATTTGGGCCTTTGAGACAACCGTTAATGTGAGAGCCCATTTGTGGGATGACATTAGGGTCGGCCCAACTTCTCAAATACAACTAAAGTTACCTTTAATTTTGATTTAAAGTATACCTTAACCTAGACTTTTCATTATGCACATCAATCCTAATATGAAAAGCCTAACTAAATACTGACCTAGGATGATTTAGACTTAAGACTCGGTTGTGAAACCTTAAGATATAAATACAATAGACCATATAGTACTTATATAGACTACTAAACCTTATGTAGTTTGTTTTGGTAAGTAACAAACTACCCAAAGAGACCAGAAGGAGAACCATAGAAATATGTAACCATACAAACTAGTATGCATTACATAAGATAAGAAAAGAAAGCGATGGTTTCCTCTTCAGCCAGCAGCCATTAAAATTACACCAAATCCAGGCAAGATTACCAGAAAAGGCCAGAGTCATATGGACACTTAGGTGCCGACCTTATTTTCTGCGACAGAACTTGTCCTCATGACAACATGGTATAATCCAACGCTTACAGCTCTTATTAATGAAAACCATGGCAGAGATAAGAAGATGAGAGAAAACTGGACAAAAACGGAATGTACAAAACCTGTACATACCATCTAAGAGGGTTGTTAAACCGAATTTTGGTCAGTTTCTAATAAAACCATACAAATCTTTCCTAGCGGGCCACTATGGCATCTAGTGGTCCCTCAACTCGATTCTGGTCATAACCTAAAAGTTTGCAACCAAAACTGAAGTGGAACGATTGTCTCGGAGTAAAACATATCGTTAATGGACCGTAGATAGAGTAGAAGAAAACGTCCTAATCTAAATCGAGAAACCCTAAAGATTTCTCTCCTAACCAAATAATATACTCTAATTCTAAATCATCCAATTTAAGTAGATCAGATTTTTAAAGATTTGGTATTTCGATCTTTTTAGTTATCAAAAATCCATAAATAACCAACCATGTTAATTATATCAAAATTTAAATATTGATTATATTAAAATTTCCAATCATAATCAACCATATAGTATAAAGGGTTAAGTGCCAAAAAAAAAGGAACACTAAAATATAATCAAATATTTACTTAAATACTTTAATAAGCTAACTTAATTTTAACCGTACAAAAATAGCTTATTAAAAAAATGCATGGTCAAAAAAAAATACAAAAAAAAGATCGAAACCAATAACTATTTACCATGCCAAAAATTAAACACTAAAATTGAAGGTTCAATTTTAGAACCCAAATATGCACAATTTTTTTTTTAGATAAAAAAAAATCAAATCAATTTGAAACAAAACGATTTTGAAATTCCATGAAGCTTTCACTTAATTTTCAAAATCTCTCCAAATAACTAATTTCAAAACAATTTGAAACAAAACGATTTGAAATTCCTTAAAGCTTTAACTTAATATTCAAAATCTCTTAAAATAACTTATTTCAAATCAATTTGAAACAAAACGAATCAAAAACAGTTTTTTTTTTTTTAAAAAAAAAATTTAGATCAATCCAAAAAAAAAAAAAATCTCTAAATCAAATAATCAAACCAAAATTTGTGTTTATTCTACGGGCTCATGACGAGTGACTCTGATACCACTTGTTGGGTTTGCTTTGAAGCCAAAGGAATAACAATTCTAACAGATCAAATAGCAAACTAGAAAATAACTAAAGAACTCGCAGAACCAGCAGTGGAACAAACCGGTCCAAAACACCAAAACTAAATTCTTGAGCAAAAGCATACCTGAATCCATTGCTATGGCCAGGATCTTGATGTAGAGCACGTCTTGCTTGATTGTTGAGGTCCTTGATGTCGTGAGAGAGCCACCAAGGTGGGGAGAAGGCCTTCCAAGAGTTCAAGACTTGCCATTTGATGCCTTTAGCCTAAACAAAAGCACTATCTCTCTCTAATTGATGGAAGTATTAGGGAGAGGGGCAGAATTGCTGCTATCAACATATGTATGTAGCAGAATTCGTGGATGTCTTGTCCCTTGGAGACCAATCCCATATATATAAGGTAACTTGGCATGCACTCATCTTCTATATTCATCCATCACAAATAAAGAACATGACTTTCCTAAGTTAACCACCTATTAAAGGCAACACACCTTCTGTACAAAATCATGCTTTTCCAATACAGCCACGTTTAGCATATTACCATACTTAACAATATTCATAATTAGCAGAATCACTTAAGCCATAATTAGCCCACCTTCTATATTGTTTCTAAATCTGCGCATAATCTAGAAATAATCCAACACGATCTCCTTCTTTCTATATTTTCTTCTGAAACTAAATAGCACGCTACAATGAAATCTATCCTCGGACCAAAAATCTCCTTCAATGTTCAACGTAGCAAGCCGGTGGTCATTTTTTCGGCAAAGCCGACACCTCATGATATAAAATTTCTGTCAGACATTGACAACCAGTGGCGGATCCACCACTGGGTCGGGTGGGGCTAGAGCCCCACCTAGCGCCGTCGAGCCCATGGAGCCCTACCTTAAGCCCAGCTAATTTTTTCTGCCATTAGAGTACTCGAAGGTCCATTGTATGAGATGGATATATGATTAACTTATATTGGTCCAATGTTCCTATAAACTCAGCCCCACCTAAATATTTTTCCTAGATCCGCCACTGCTTCCAGGGGCGGAGCAGTAGGGGCGAAGGGGGCTGCCCCTTAACATTTTGTGCTTTTCATGATTGATGTTGAATAATTCGGTGGAATTGCACCAACAGGATATGTTGACTCCCTTAAATTTGACCCAAATTAAGATTTATAACATAAACAATTGTATCACAAAGGATTTTTTTTTTCTTTTCTTTTTTTGGTGTAACTGGTCATAGCAATATATGTATTCTCTCGCTACATTAAAGTAACTCCAAATATAGCTTTTGAAAATCGCAAAGGAGACAAATTTCTTTCCACGCATTCACAGTTGGCTAATTCACTTAAACCAACTATTAAAGTACCCTAGATATTCACAAATATTGCAATGATACCCTCCAAACTTAATTGAGCTTTATGTATATTGTTCATAACTATTGAGCTTTATTATTAATTTTTGTTTTGAACAAAATTTGTTCGGAGTTGATATAGTAGAAATTCATCTTCACAATTGTACACTATCTATTTTGAACCACGAGGGCTTTGAACTTTACCATAAAAATAGTTTTAACTTCATTTTTTTTCAATAAATAATAGTTTTAAATGTGAACAAAACTATGCAAAGATCTGCAACCATTCATATATTTTAAATTATTATTATTTTAGGCATGTACTTAGACACCATTACCCCTATAATGAAATTCTGGCTCCGCCCCTGAGTCCTAATGTGGAGATGGGTTTTCACTTCATGTATATATCCTTGTTTTCATTTTCTTTGTTTTTTTTTGAAGGTTGGTTTGAAACTGACGATTTTGTCATAAGAAATTTGAAAATAAATGCTCTCGCAGTGAATCGCCGTGAATCTAAAATTAGTATTTGAAAGTTGTACTAATTTTCGCTAATTTTGTTCAAGAATCAACACTTTCTCTTAATCAAGAATATTCAACAAATTGACACAAAATAAATTGACACCTACGTCCTTAATAAATTGCCGCTTTGTTGATATTCCAAATCAGACCTGAAAAACTAGATCTGGATCAGGGACGGAGACCACCTCGATTCGAGATTCGCTCCAGTTTGCATCTTTGTCCTTTAGTCCGGCGACCTCTCCCCATCCATATACCTCGTTGATGGTGGTGGAGGCTGAAGAGCCCAGCAGAGAGACGTCCCAGACAGATGAGTAGCCAGAGTTAGGGTTTCCACAGAGGCAACCTAAGTCGCAGAGAAGCTTCCCATTGGCCATTACTAGAATTTGTAGAGATGACTTTTATTTTCTTTTACTGTCGTTTTCTTTTCATTTCTGGAGTCATGTGGTGTAAAGATAGAAGGGGAAGACGAAAAAAAGGAGGGCTTGGGAACCAGAGGAAAAGAGTAAAAAAGGAGGAGAAGACTCGAGACATTCTCGTTTTCTCCGTTGTTTATGTTTGTTATTTAATAATTCCAAATCCATAGAATATTATACGCGAAAAGGAAATTACGAAAACAACATACCCTATTTCGTTTATCGTTCTGTTTATGTGTCACATGTTGGAAATATTAATAGAAAACTCAAAATTTTCTTTTCTACCGTTGTTTTTTAAATATTAATTTCCATATTTCTGATCAACATCAATGCTTTAATTTATACTAAACCGTCGTACTAACGGGACTGATAAGGATCATTTGCTAGATCCATCATCCCCATCATCCGCTCATTAATAACAGAAAAACGCGTGGAGAAAACGCGTGAATCATCCTAGCGATTCCTAACGCCCTTTCCATTCTGGTCCGCGTTTTTCCCCCTTCTTCGCGCTTTCCCTGTTTACTCGCGTCCTTTCCATTCTGCTCAGCGTCATCCTCTAGCTGTTGAATTTAAAACTATTTTTGTTGAAGATACTAAAATGTTGAAGTTGAAGATCAACAGTTAGCTTAGTAATTTCAATAATTAGCTTAGTAACTTCAAGGGTAATAGTTTCAACTTCAACAGTAGTAACTTCAACAGTTAGCTTAGTAACTTCAACAGTTAGCCTAGTAATTTCAATAGTTAGCCTAGTAACTTCAACAGTTAGTCTAATAAACTTCAAGTGTAATAGTTTCAACTTCAACAGTTAGCTCAGTAACTTCAATAGTTAGCTTATTAAATTCAAGAGTAATAGTTTCAACTTCAACAATTAGCCTATTAACTTCAAAGGTAATAGTTTCAACTTCAACAGTTAGCTCGGTAACTTCAATAGTGAACTTATTAAATTCAAAAGTAATAGTTTCAACTTTAACAGTTAGCCTATTAACTTCAAAGATAATAGTTTCAACTTCAATAGTTAGCTTAGTAACTTCAACGGTAATAGTTTCATCTTCAACAGTTAGCTGCTGGGTAAGAAGGAGGGGGACAGAGAGATGGATGGAGAGAGAAAGGGAACAAAGAGATGGAGGAAAACATAAAAGGAAAGAGGGGATGAAGAGCATAGGCTCTGTGAACAGAAAAGAAAAGAGAGAATGCGCTCATTAACGCGTGACAGTTATTCACGCGTTAATTGAGGAGATGAGAGGGGATGATGGGGATGATAGAATTTATAGGATGATTCTAAGCAATTCCGGTCGTACCATACCTAAGAATTTGAAGGCTTTAAAGCTCACATCAGTTTCTTATTTCCTATTAATTATTTGTCCGTTTATATTTTGCGTGACATGAATTTACACGTATCAATTATGTCCATCATCTAGCCTATTAAATCAGATGTTATTTGGACTGCTCTAGCCGTTACTTAATTAGATCTATATAAACAAGTTTATTCGGGAAGAGTGAGATATCATCCAGAAAAAAAAATGTTTAAGAAATTTCTATCTAAATATTCCTCTCCAATATTTCCTTAATTCTATTCTAAAGTCTATTTACATTCAAAATATTTCTGCTGGATATTTTTTGAGGCTTTCATCAGTCACTTTCATGGTCGTGCTCTAAAAGGTGACAACCCCATCTTATTTTGGTTGCGGTTCCAGTCACACGTTCAGACGGAATACGCTTAAGGATAGCGTCTAGCTCGATTCGAATAGCTTTATTCCTTTTGTTCCTTTAATTCGTTTTCATATTATTCGATTATCCAATTTGTTGTTGATTTTTGCACCAAGATCACATATACCTACTTATTTTGTTTGCCGTTTTGTTTCATTATTAATGAAACACATTTTGCTTTCGTTAATCGTGCCGTTACCTATAAACGTTACGGCATAACGTGCTTTTTTCTTTCGTTGACAGGCGTAGATGCAATTACCTACCATTCCGTGAAATTGACCTGCCTCGAATGAGATCCCTGTTTTTCCGCATATAAACAAGACACAATAACCAATACTTTCATTTCGAACCCAACAAGGATTGTGATTTGCATTATGAAAATCTACCTTTAATTTGTAGATACCAAAGTCATAAAGATTATATGTCGTCCTGGATTCTAATCTAACCACCATCAGAATATCTCCAAAAGATTTAACAAGCCAGACAAACTCCTGTGTTTCTTCCATATAGGAGATGGTACGATAGAGATCAAGTCTCCAGTAGCAATATCAACAATCCTTGTCTTTCCTTCCAAGCAATTATAGGAAAAGAACATTCCATTGACACATATGCAGGTTTTCGTAAATTGACAACCTTTACCTATACTAGGGGGCTGAATCGAGCTTCGCTCGATATTTGAATTTTAAAAAGTAATAAATTATGTAAGACATGAAAAATTACTGAATAAAAAATTTTGAAAAATTTAATATCGTAAGGAATTTATTTGTTTATTTTTTTTGTAGGTAAAGAATGTTGGTTATGTGTTTAAGTTGGGCCAGTATCGAAAATGACGATTAAAAATTGGTGTTGAAATGAAAGAAATTGATTTTTAGAAGCACCAGGTATAATTGAAAAATAGAAATCCGGCCGTCTGTATTAACGATGATGTATGTTAATCGAGGTGAATATACGTATTTATTTAAATAATCAGGAGCAGCAAGTATAATGTGAATATATCAATTATTGTGGGAAAAAGATGTGAATGGCCAATAAGAATAATGAATAATTTTGTAAGAAAGGTAACAGGAAAAAAACAAAGGGAGAACAATCACAAAATACAAAAAACAATCAATGCAGTACAATACAAATTTTGTTAATAAAGGCATCCAATATAGGCATGAAGGCATTAAAATATAAATTATAAGGAAATTAAAATTTCATTCAATTCTGTGTGATTTTTATTACAGGTTGTGCACGGTCTAAGGCCATTAATTTTTTTAAATACATTTAATTTTGTAATTAATACAGAATGATTATTGCAGTTTTTTTTTGTTATGTTATATGCCACCTCCGTGCATTCTTATTAACTCTAATAATGAATTGAATTTATAAATTACCTATGGTGGGAGATATAAATTGGAAGATGTAAATGAAGTATCAAAGCTGGAAATTTGTAAATTATAGAATGAACGTATATCAGTATTAAAAAAAATGTAAATTAATAATGACGTACATATAGCATCAGTGGAAGTATTACCAGAATTTGATCCTTTAGATTGCAATGCGCATCTTCGTGGACGGAGCTTAGCTATATAACAGATAGTAATTGATTTAATTATTTATGATATAATTTGATAGATCCTGTTGTTGTATATAAATAATGTTCATTTCAGATATCCTTCAACTATTAAACGTGCTGTCACATTACGATGGATCCCTTAATTTCATAGTACCATCAGTGGAGATGTAAAATAGCTAATAATTTGTTAAAATGATGAATAAATTTTTAATTTATAATACATATTTACTACCCATTATAGTTTTTGAGATGAAATTTTATATTACCTCTCTTCTGGTTGATGGATTGAACAGTACATGAAGATGGTTCTGAAGAGTCATTACAATTGGAGGCAGCCGTAAATTTTATGATATAAATAGTATCAAACCATTTGGAACGTTAAAGAAATATACCCAAATTTATAAATCACTGACAATTTTACCAGAATTGGATGATCCAGCATCATGCCTTGTGCGTTTTCGGGGACGAACCACAGCTATATTGCCGATGTAAGTTTACCGTAAATTTGAGGCAATACTATTGAGGACACAAAAAAAAATTGTAGACAGATATCTAATAAAAAAATGAATATGTACCGTACATTTGTGATATAATGTTAGGGAAAAATGACAATACCAGTTCGGCTTTTATTTATTTGGATTTAAAAAATTAATTTTAAGATTGTATAGCCGTTGGAAAAGACTTAATTCACATCAACGTTCTAGCCGTTTGTAATAAATGGTAATACGAAAATGTTTAATTATGGCCATGATATATATATAATCTGCCCGTGGAGGCAATCGATACAATTATTAAACATTAAAAGTGATATTTTAAAAATGATCACATAGAGGCAAGTAAGTTAAAAGTAAGTCATTGTAAAAATGCAAGAAAACGTGACATTATATGAAATACAGGATGTATGCAAACGAACCGTTTATTAATTAGCCGAATAACTTATATTGTTATTAAAATAATTTATTTTTCAATTTATATTGTTTAATAAATTATATTTCAAGGATCAATTGTATATCTGCCGTACATTAAAGTTTTATAATTGATAAAAATATGAACTATTATGTTTCAATTTGTCTCTGGATCTATAATAAAGACCAACATCATTATGATTTTTATTTAGAAAAATTCAACAGATGATTGAAACTCTGAGCCATTACATAAACTGAATATTACCCAATAAATCGAACTTTAACTATTTCGATCCCAATTTTCCTCTTGTACCAATGTTCCAGGAGATGCGAACAAAATAATTCAATCCATGACCAATTCGCATGCGTGTCATCTTTTACTCTTCACCCCCAACAATATGGAATTTCATTATCATATCAATCTATCCCTATACTGTACCTCATTTGGTACCGGATCCATACCAGTCAATAACACAAAAATATGTCCCCCCACTTTACTAATATAATACAGAAGTACAAAGTGAAAGTTACAAACTACAATCAAAGTAAAACCTGAACTGGTACCAACTTTGATACCGGTGCCCCTATACTATCTAATTTCTCTATCAACTAAATGTCTCTTATCTACACATTATTACACTCGGCATCAATAGGATAAAGAAATAAATGTGTATGTAAACCAAGTATTTCCCAAAACACATATAACACTGAATCAATTAACATGAATTAAGGCTAAACCCATCTCTTCAGCTGGCCCTCCTTCCAGCGCTGGGACCATCACCATTCTCAGGTAGCAAGCCCAATATCTCCTCCTTCATCTTGACATTCCACAAACCTAAGAAGTACATAAGCAAATGCCTGCTATGGATCAAATTAAATTCTCGAACCATTAAATAACATCATTTAATGAGAATTAAAAAACAACAGGGCATAAAGAAAAATCCTAAAATAAAGTACTATAAAATCATACCATCAAAGGGTGGCAACAGCAATACATATAAATTCTTGCCCCATAAGTTGCTGTTTTTGCTATCAACTACATCCCAGATTTTAACCACACGGCAATGCACAACACCTCGAATCCTGTTTGTAATGTTGGCTATCGGGATAACGGTAGACATAGTTCCTACAAATAAAGAAACAAACAATACTTTTAGATCAACCATTTAAATTTTCAGAACAATTTTTGGAATTTTTAAAAAAGCTGCACAAATACCTATAATAAGCAAGAATACTGATTAGGAAGACTCAACTGGAAAGGTATAAAAAAAATTTCCCTATCATACACTCACTTATATAGGGAAAAATTAGTAACAGATCCCAAATTAAATGCATTCATTATGGAGTAAATAAAGAATTTAAACGCCCTTAGGCTGTGTAAAAGCTGTAAATCACAGCTCACCATATTTACTGCCTTTAGATATTGCAAATTTAATTCCATCAAATCATTAATACAGTGTAAATAAATAACATATATAGACAGATATAGCAACCTATCATTTAAAAAATAATCTTATTTAATATCATTGAAGCTTCTGCTAAAATTTATGAGGTGATATACAATTTATTGCGAAAATAATTTTTTAAAGCTATAATTAAATATACATATAATCTTAGATATAGTTATACAATAATTATTTTTCATAGATCTGAAAATACAAACATATATTTATATGCATAGATCTGAAAATAATGATATGCACTACATGTCACATAAAACAGCCAACATGACCATACATGCTTTTCAAAACAATTTTACAGAATTTTAAAAAATATCGTGATCTACTTATAGTATGCATCCCTTCCCACTAATATTCAAAGCAGCTATCTAATCTAGTCCTTCACTCTCATAATTTTTCCTCTCTGTTACAAACAAAATTCAATGACACTGGTCTTTTATAAATCATTTTTTTTTTAAAAAATTATTGATAAATGAAAAGCAGAGACGTTCGTCTGAACAAATATTCATAGAAATCGCCAAAATAAACATTTATTTTATGACATTTTTTTAATTGATGTGTATGTACGCAATTGGGAACTCAAAGTAAAAAAAAAAAAAAAAAAAAAAAACAGAGCAAAAAGAATCATACCCAATATTGAAATCGAACTCGACATTTCAGAGGAAATTACAGATAAAAAAAAAGAGGAAAAAAGGTAATATGCCAGAACTCAGGATTGTTGCTACAGGCTTCCGCCTGGAGTTGATTAGATCAAAGGCAATCCTCCAATTTCTCCACCTACCATCACATTTTCATGGTCATGTATAATATGTAACATGTATAATATGTATAACAGATGCCACATTTTCATTGTCCAAATCGACATTTTAATTGGTTGCGCAACTGTCGACATGAATCTATTTGAATAGAAAGACAGTCCCCATCCACAACACACATGAATCTTTCCATCACAAAAAAATGAAGGAATTGTACCGGATTACGCCCGGTGAGTAATATAGGAGCCCGGCGTACAACCTGGCGAAACCGATGCTGAGATTCAGAAAGGCAACATTGAGGTGTTTGTGATGGAAAGATGTGAATGTTTCTCTGATCAATTTGTACAACCTGGCAAAGGCAATGCAGATCAGTCCGGACTGAATTGCCCAACCGAATTCGTCAGGTTTAAAGAAGCAGAGAATTGGCTTGCACCAGTAGACATTGTGATGGATTAGATAGAATTAGAGAACTAAGTCTTCTTTTCTATTTTGGATGTGATGAGGACTTAATTGTCTTCTTTATAAGTTCTCATAGTTGATTTAACAGCTGGCTTATTATGTTTTTGTTTGGATGGTGTTAGAGTATTGACTGGTAGTTCATACCAGTCATATCATAACAGGATTTCGTAGCAAGTATAAGCCTGTACCGTTCTGTAGTGGATGACTGGATGTGGAGACTCAAGAATAATATTTTTTTATTTTGTTTTATCAAAAGGGGCTCCGCCTTTTTTATTGTATCAAACCTGGAAAACAGAAATTGCTAATCCTATATCTAGTACCAGCAGGAAATCATTGGTTAAGATTCTATCCTGATTAGGAAAGTCCCATGAAGCTACAAATTTAAAACTTTCTGTATTAAAATTTGTATTCTAATAGAAGGGTATTTCTGGCAATACAAATATACAATAGCTTATTTTTATTGAAATAATTACCGAAAACATACCATGAAGTGTAAAAAAATTTGCAACATAGATGATATATAATTTGGGTGTATATATATATCTAAGGCAAAACGTACAATAGAGAATTGTTTTATTTCATATGAAAATGGAAACAATCCAATTTGTTTCAACTCAGGCTATTTATAAATATGAAAAACTATTTACATTCAAGTTCATTGTATTTTTTAAAGATATAAGCATAACTGATGTGTTGTTTCAATGATTCCTTGTGCTTTCAGATTTATAAAGAGGCCATTGTTAGCTACCATATTGGAAATAGGCCATTGTTAGTGAGCTCGTTCAGTCAACCTGATAAGTCAAATTATCAGCCTCAGGTATTTAGACTTACAACATCATCATTAATGTGCTTTGTTAATATTATTTTCAAAATGACCAGCATAAGCATTATTACGGACAAAAGTTAATATATCATTAACAGTGAAGGACTGTTAGTGACTAATTTAAAATGTTATGACTGGGCAACTACCAAACGTTATGTTTGGATCAGCTACAATTGAAACAGATGCCACATTTTCATTGTCCAAATTAGCATTTTAATTGGTTGCGCAACTTTCGACATGAATCTATTTGAATAGAAAGACAGTCCCCATCCACAACACACATGAATCTTTTAGATCGGCAACACAAAAGGCCAGAGATTTAAGAAATAATAAGTGGGAAAAAAAAAACAATTGCCATGCGTTAAGTTTTTTCTATCAAAATTTTATGTTTTGCAAATTTTTTTTTTGCCAAGATGTACAAATATTTAATAAAATATTTGTATTATTGTAATATCACGTTCTTTAAATTTAAATCCTCACCAAGGGCAATGAGTAAAAACCTGCTGCTGGCAGTTGCAATGATAGTTTCTGGGAGAGACCCCTGGAAGGAAAAACGCCGAACCTGAAGAAGTAAGAAAAAGGATTCTGTAGTTTAGCAATTAGCGGTGAATGAGAACCGGTACAGATTGGGACAAAAGGGTATAGACCCGACAAAGCTCTCTATCAGTAGGAGTGCTTGTTTAAGGGCATATGGAAATTGGGGGTGAATGAAGTTGCAATGTCCTCCAGTCCGCAATTCGTAAGTAATAATAGATTTTAGAAGGACAATTGACAATTGCATATTTTATTTGGATGAAAATGAAAAATATATCTTAAACTAAAAGTCTTGACAAAGAAAATAAGAGAGGTAATAAGACAGAATTTGGCATGACTGTCGATGAACTTGGTGTCCTTGCCGGCGACTCATAGATCTGGTGAGGTCGACGCCGGAGCAGAAGGCTCGGTCGCCTGCGCAGGTCAGGGTGAGCACGGAGACTGTGGGGTCGGAGTCGAGGAGGCGGATGGGGCGCGCCAAGGAGACGATGATGGGGCGGGTCAGCAAGTTGAGCGGCTTGGGCCGGTTAATGGTGATCACTGCCACGGCGGAACCTGGTGGGTCCCGACTCGCCTTTATCAGATCTGGCTCTGACTGCTCCGATAGCCTATTGATTGTTACCTTTTGAAAAAGATGGACAAATGGTTATTTTCCTAAAGATAGACAAATGGTCTGCCGATGTGCATAGACTATGTTTATAAAAATTAGGTCGAAGGCGAAGGGGATGAGGTTTGTGAAAGCGGAAGGGAGATAGGCGAAGGCTAAAGGATAGGAAGGAGGCGTCGATATCGGCGAGAAATGGAGAAACGGAGGCGGCAGAAGGTTCTGGCGATATCGCCGAGATCTCTAAATTGTTTTTCTTCTGATAAGTAAAAGACAAAGGGAAGGACTCTATTTCTTACGTGTGCATTTGATAGATGGACTGTGAGACGGGTTTATTTGTATGGCAAACACTAAGGCAATATAAAAAGTTACAAAGTTGTATTTTAAATGATCGTATTGTGTCAGAAATAGCAAACTAACCAATGGACAGAGACGCCCCGTGTCGTCTGTTGATTAAACAATTTGACTCAGATTCCCACACAAATTTATCTATATTTTTTATTCCACTTCATTTCACCGTGTCTAAAGAGCGCAAAACTCGATGGATCGCAAAGTCCCCCACTGCAACCAATCACATAGTCCCACTTCGCTGCAAGACTCGACGAGGCAACCTTGAATAATCGAAAGAAGGAAGGAGGACTTGGTGATGAGTTAGTGGATTAAAAAGCCACGTGTTATTACGAGGATACTGACAAGAAGGTATCCATCAAGTATGGGTCCCATCCATGCTTCGCCTATGAGTTGATTGGGAAAAGGAAGCATGAAGATTGAAGACCTTACCGGTGGACAGGAAGAAGAAACGAAGATGATCAGGTAAAAAGAGATTGTCTTGTTCTTCTAGAATTAATGGACATTTCTGAGGTGGAAGGTCGGAGATGGGAGCCGTCAGGACCGGCAAACTGCTCGAAAGTTGATGAAATCTGGAAGATCAGAGAGTTTTCTGGTGATGAGGTAGAGAAGCTCTGGAGGAACACTTACCCAATAGGGAGGGGAACGTTGATTTTCTATGATTCAAAATCACCGCCATTGAAGGTTGGTGAAGAACGGACGATGGGTCGAACTCGAATCGGTTGACGACTTCTCCCGAGTGCTAGGGTTTTGTCGGAAATGAGAGAACGAATTAAGAAGACGAATATATTGCCGTACGATCGATTAGTATAAAATCTCTAATAATCTTTTCTTATATTAATTTTTGAATCTCCACATATTTAATTTAAATTGATCTCTATACTTAATTCTGTTATTGCATCTCCGAGTATGTAATAGATAAATTAATCTGCATGTACATATATACATTTTCCTTTACGTTATTAAACGCACGAAATGTTTGGGTCAAAAAGAAAAATCACAGAAAAACTATAAACACAACATCAGAATATGTCCAATAATAACTCATTTTTCTCGTGAAAATGATAAAAATATTTTGAAAATAAATGTAAGACAATCTTAAGTTGATAACTGACCCTATACAAACTACAATGCTTAAACTATCCTAGCTTTGTGAAAAATTCTTTTGATTAAAGTTCATAATACTAATAGGACAAATTGGAGATCACATCACTTCCTCATTGGTGTTCATCCAGTGCAACGAGCGATCTTAACGCTTATATCTCATAACAAGCAGATTAACGACTGAACTGCTGAAAAAAGAAACATCTAAGTTGTAATTACTGACGAACTAATTGCTGTCAGAATCTTTTTAGAGCAAAAAATTACTTTAGATCATTTTATTGTGGTATAAGAGGTACAAATGGATTCAAATCCATTTGCATGGTACAAATTTCTAAACAGAAATCCATTTGCGGCATACAGGAATTCTAAAAATATAAATATAAATAGACTTCTCAATAAGAAAAATTATGACATCTTCGAATATTATACCGGTATAATTAACTTAAAAGACCTTACATTAGAAAGATTTCATCGAACTAAAGAAGAACCTAATTGAATCCTATTAGCATAAAGACAATAATATCCTGAACATTAGGTGTGGAGAAGATTTAGACTAAGCATATAATGTGTTTATGAACTCGTTCAAAATGATTGGATTATACATTGTAATAACGAATATAATGTGCAGATTATGCAGATTTCGGGTACATGAGAGCATTTCGAGTGATTGTGTATTTATTTTAAGTCATTTGATCATAATAATCTATATTTAAGCTCTTCATATAATCTAAAATATATTTATGAACCCACTTATTAAAAATGATTGGATTATACAATATAATTGCGCATATAATGTGCAGATTATGCTGATTATGGGTACATTAGAGCATTTCGAGCGATTGTGCATTCATTTTAAGTCATTTAATCACAAGAATCTATATTTAAGCTCTTCATATTAGTCTGGATTATGTTTAAGAAGTCACTTATTCAAAATGATTGGATTATATACTTTAATTACACTTATAATCTGCAGATTACACATATTCAGGGTACGTTAGAGCTTTTCGGCGATTTTGCAATCATTTTAACTCATTTGATCACAATAATCTATATTTAAGCTCTTAATAGAGTCTAGAATATGTTTATGAACTCACTTATTCAAACTGACAGGATTATACACCGTAACTAAGCATGTAATGTGCAGACAATGTCGATTCTGGGTATATTAGAGCATATTGAGCGATTGCGCATTCATTTTAAGTCATTTCATCACAATAATCTATATTTAATCTCTTCATATAGTCTAGAAAATGTTTATGAACTGATTTATTCAAATGATTGGATTATACACAGTAATAATGCATGTAATGTGCAGATTATTTGCAGATTTTGGGTAAATTAGAGCATTTCGAATGATTGTGCATCCCTTTTTAGTTATTAGATCACAATAATTTATATTGAAGCTCTTCATAAGGTCTAGAATATGTTAATACACTCTCTTATTCAAAATTATTGGATTATACACTTTAAT
This sequence comes from Rhynchospora tenuis, assembly GCA_027725995.1. Lineage (NCBI taxonomy): Eukaryota > Viridiplantae > Streptophyta > Magnoliopsida > Poales > Cyperaceae > Rhynchospora > Rhynchospora tenuis. The sequence goes on along the minus strand of CM050889.1, from coordinate 15,687,109 downwards.
TACACTTATAATCTTCAGATTATACAGATTCTGGGTATATTAGAGCTTTTCGAGCGATTTTGCAATCATTTTAACTCATTTGATCATAATAATCTATATTTGAGCTCTTAATAGAGTCTAGAATATGTTTATGAACTCACTTATTTAAAATGACTGGATTATACACCGTAACTACGCATATAATGTGCATATTATGCAGATTCTGGGTATATTAGAGCATTTCGAACGATTGTGCATTCAGTTTAAGTCATTTGATTACAATAATCTATATTTAAGCTCTTCATATAGTCTAGAATATATTTATAAACTTATTTATTCAAAATGATTGGATTATAAACTGTAATTAACTAATTATGCATGTAATGTACAGATAATGAAGATTTTGGGTATATTAGAGCATTTTGAGCGATTGTGCATTCATTTTAAGTCATTTGATCACAGTAATCTATATTTGAGCTCTTCATATAGTCTAGAATATATTTATTAACTCATTAAAAATGATTGCATTATACACTGTAATTACGCATATAATAATATCCTGATTATGCCGATTCTGTGTTATTAGAACATTTTTAGCGATTGCCTATTTATTTTAAGTCATTTGAACATATTAATCTATATTTAAGCTTTTCATATAGTCTAAAATATGTTTATAAATTCACTTATTCAAAATGATTGGATTATATACTGTAATTATGCATGTAATGTGAAGATAATGATTCTGGGTATATTAGAGCATTTTGAGTGATTGTGTATTCATTTTAATTCATTTGATCACAATAATCTATATTTGAGCTCTTCATATATTCTAGAATATGTTTATGAACTCACTTATTCAAAATGATTAGATTATACACTGTAATTACGCATATTATCATGATTATGCCGATTATGTGTATATTAGAGAATTTTGGTGCGATTGTATATTCATTTTTAGCCATTTGATCACAAAAAACTATATTTAAGCTCTTCTGATAGTGTTGAATAATTAACTCACTTATTAAAAATGATTGGATTATACACTGTAATTGTTTTTTTTTTAGACAAGGGATTATACACTGTAATTGCGCATCTAATGTGCAAATTATTCAGATTCTAGGTATATTAGATCATTGCGAGCGATTGTGCATTCATTTTAAGTTAGAATATATTTATGAATTAACTTATTCAAAATTATAGGAGTATACTCTATAATTACTCATGTAATGTGCAGATTAGGCAGAATCTGAGTATATTAGAGCATTTCGAGCGATTGTGTGTTCATTTTAAGTCATTTGAATTAAATAATATATATATATTTAAGCTCTTCATATGTTTATGAACTCACTTATTCAAAACGATTAGATTATACACTGTAATTATGCATATAATGTGCAGATTATGCAGATTCGGGGTATATTAGAGCATTTCGCATCATTTCGCATCATTGTGCATACATTTTAAGCGATTGAATGCACAATGATGCGAAATGATGCTTAGTCCATGCGCAATAGATGCTTAGGTGGCAAATTATGTTTGACTTTTCATATGACCAAGAGTTCAAGACCAGTCGCAAATGTCTCTCTTCAATTAGTGCTATTTTGTTAATTTTGATAACTTAGACCTAATAATCTTCGTGCTCCCCCAACTCATTATTCTCAGTACGTAGGTGAGCAAGTTGCCAGTACAGCTAACAGCTTCTGTTTAGAGGGAAATTTTAGATTGTATATATATTATTTCCTTTTTAAATTTACGCTGGGAATGAAAGATAGGGTAGAAAGAAAGGGGTATTTCTATCATATGATGTAAAAATTATTTTTTTAAATTAAAAAAGGATTAAATCTAATTGAAAGGGATTATTTCCTTTACTTTAAAGTTTAGAGGGTGTTTTGTCCAATTTTGAAGTGTGCGGGGTGTTATATCCAGTTGTGAGAGTTTACAGGGGTTATACCCAATTTTGTCTTTATTTTTTCAATTTGTCGCTTTTCAGAGACAGTATTAACTAATGATTGCCGGCAAAAAAAAAAACAAAAAACCAATGATAATAAATAAATATTCTTGGAAACTTTTGCCTAATAGGACTTTCTCCCATTTAACGTTTGACTAAGAATCCTGATCCCGTGTCGCGCGACACAGCGTGTAGCGCGGCACATGGCCTGTAGCGCGGCACATAGCCGTTCGATTTTGATCGGGCGGTTCATTTTTTGCGGGCCTATCAATCTGGTTACATGCACGGGGCACGCTGTGTCACGCGGCACATGGCCGTTCGATTTTGAACGGACAGTTCATTTTTTGCGGACCTATCAATCTGGTTACATGCACGGAGCTCCCTCATCCATCCGATCAAAATCGAACGGCCTTGTGCCGCGCTACATGTTGTGTCGCGTGACACATGATTCGATTTCTTCGACTAGCTTTCTTTCCATAGCTGTATGGGATCTATTTAACGTCTCAATCAACGTATTTGTGAGAGGCAGAGAGGATCGTTGGGGGGAAAAGAAATATCAGGCCTCCTTGCTTCTCAGTTCTTCCCTCTTATCTTTGTCACATATGGATTAAGTTAATACCAGAAATTGATATTACGAAGGCAAAATCATGAGCTAGAGCCTATACAACAATACTAGCTTTTACATAGACACGATTATCTTCCAAAATACTCTAAAAACTCTTGCTAAATTTCTTTGGAAGACTTGTTATAGTCTTGCATAACTCAGTGTTGCATAGGGCTATTGATAATTTTATTTCATGTGTTGGTAAATGTGATAGATAGTCTTGCAAGGATAAATTCCTAGCTACATCTTTTTGTTTCAATTGTAGCATGATAAAAAAAGTCTATCAAAGTTGAATTCTTTGCTACACTCTATTTCAACAATAGCATGAATAAATAGTCTTCAAGAATGAATTCTTTGCTACACCTTGCTTAACATGTAGCATGATAAAAGATCTTGCTATTTATTATTAATATTATTATTAATATTATTATTAATATTATTATTATTATTATTGTTGTTGTTGTTGTTGTTAATAATTGAATATTCAATATTTCTTTCAACATGAAATATGGCAATTTTAGCAAGATCTTTACAGTCTGTTTAAATTCTATGTTTATTCTCATTTGCATATAATTAATGGAAATATAATCATAATCAAACATTATGAACTATTATGTTATTATCATTATCATCGTCATTATAAATACAAACAATCAAAATATTGCAACAATTACAATACAAAATATTAATTACGATCAATTTATACTAAATATCAATCGCTCTTGATAAACAACATCAATATAAAATCATCTAGTACAACATAAACTTAACACATTGTCCCACGAATTATCTCTTCATGCAGCACATTGATAGGAAACAAAGTAGCTCCTGATAAGAATGCAAAAGAAATGCTAATATTTCATTGACTTAATTCAATTCATAAAAAAATGATAATAATTATAAGTAAAAAAAATAATAATATATTATCACACCTGACATATGTAGCACATGAAAGTCTTCATGTTGATTGGTCTTGAAGTCCTAATCCCTCTGCAATATAGCAAGCCAAGTTCATTAAAACTCAGGCAAGTTAAGGGTAATGATCTAGTACTAGTACCCAATAGTAACAAACATTTATGCCCTAATTCAGTCTCAACTAAATCTCAATTATCCCTACGGCCATCCTCCTGAAAGCTACCTCCATCGCCGCTGAGACATGGCCAAATCACACCTAATTGTTCCATCAATAGGTTCATCATGACCTTCTAAACATAGCATTTTCGGTTTTGCACAATGGATTGAAGATGAATCTTTTACAATTATGCTAGTCAAATCGATTAATTGTGTGAAACAAATTTCACGTTACAATAACTTCTACAGTCGAGCACCGTAAAGCTTTTTCATTGTAAGATCTTTTCGTATAATTGCTTTTCAGGTATTTCAAATTGTCTGACCGGAAGATCCACTTCTACGGGTCATACACTGAAATCTACGTGTATAAAATTATAGTTCCAATTTTAATGGTTTTGTACCGACATATTTTGGATAAGAACGAACGTGAACATTTATCGCTGAAAAATAAGAAAAAGACATCCGTTTTCTTTAAAATTGAAAATTTCTTATAATTATGAGGAATTTTGATTACACCCGAAGCTTAATTGATTGATATAAGATCGTTTCTGTACACTCAATTGTGCTATGATATTAAAATAAATACACGTTTTTCTTAGGCTATGACGCCTAGAAGGCTAGATAATGATCGCAACCGTAATTTAGACTAAAAGCAGGATAATAAACATAAATTATGACTTCTTTGCGCGCGGAGGAAGACATTTCAGCAACCCCCTTGTTTTCTTTTGATTCTTTTTTTCATTCTCATGCTACCTAAACTAACACCATCTCGTGATAATGTAAACTAGTATTATGTAAGGATTATTTATTGTATTAGGTGTGCTAAACTTTACCAAATGCATTAATGAGTGGTAAACGAAATTAAACAAAACTATATTCCCTAAATATTGGCATACACCAACAGAAATGATGAGTCGGAAAGATGATCTTAACAGTTTTATATTGTCAAGTTGGCAACAACTTTTGAAAAACGTGATACAAAATGTATATATAAAGACTAGCAAAGATATCCGAAGTTTATCGTAAGCACTAAAGAGGGTTCTTAAATAATCGTCTACTTTATTGTTCCCCATGAAGTACATTTGGCCTAAGGGTGAGAACGCAACTTGTTTTTAAACAAAATTATTTTTCTGTTTCGTTTATTAAACGAAACTGATCGCTTTCATTTCGTTTATTTTCGTTTAACTGTTATATCATTTTTTTATGTATTTTTTTAGTATTTATGAATAAATTTTGATGAACCGAGAGTAATGTAGTATCGAACTGACTTGTTATGCATGTGAAATACGAAAATAATATGTACAAAAATTAATTGTCAAAGCAACAAATCGAACACCGTTACATGCAAAATAGGAAAACAAGTATAAAAAATAATCGATAAAAAATTTGATTGTTTCGATCGTTTTGATCGTCTTTTAAAACGAAATGGTTAACGCAACTAAAATTTATTTTATGACATAAAACGCAATGGTTAATACAAGAAGTCAATTTCGTGATCGTTTTGCACGTTATGAACCCCTGATTTGGACTAAATGTCGACAACAAGTAAATTGAGCATTTAAAGTCCTTGCCTGATGGTCTATACCGAATGGTCGGTATCGCACCTCAAGAAGCTATCAAAATCAAAACATTGATAAAAAGATCAAACGAATTTACCTTCACCGATGAAAGTTTGGTTTTGACCCAAAAATAATAATAAAAAAAAAACTTAGAATCTGGTTTAGGCTCTGTTTTCTTTCAGAATTGGTTACTACCATCCCCTCTTTTCCCATCTATCCCATCCACAGGCTCTAAACAGGCCGGATTGGACCCAACGACTGGCCCAGTCTATTTATTTCGCTCTAAACCTTCTTTCCAAACCCTAGCCGCAGCTCCTCTCCAAACCACAGCCAGAGAAAGGCGAAAAATGAACTCCAAGGCTGCGATGGCAGGACCTTCTCAGGCAGCGAAGATTTAGACTTCTTCATCTGCTTCCGACGCAAAGCTCGAGAAGCTCCGCCCCCCTGTCGCTTCTCTTGATCAGATCAGGTGCGTTTGTCTCTTCTATCTATTTCTTCCTGTTTTTCATTTTCTTTTGAGATCTTTTGGCACATATTGTGATGCCTTAGATCGAGGATCAGATCTGATGCGATCTTAATTTCTTGTTGTATTTTACCTTTTTTCTTTATCACTAAGAATGAAAAGATCGGATTCATCAATATCGTTCTGTGTTGAGGTATATGAAACAAACAAAATTGAATTTGGCAACTACTAAAGTTTGTCATCTTATTGTTTGGACTTTTGATATTCCGTTTATTGAACATTTTCTTATTCAATTTGCTAAATCAAAATCGAAGCTCAAAATAATCGGTGGACTTTGAATTTCATATTGTCAAATGGTCCAGCTGGTTGAGCGTCATGCTTGTTTCGATTATTAATTTTTCCTCTAATTTGTAGATATTCAGATGGATGCAGAGGCAACGATGGTACATTGTAGACAACAACATTTTCTCAAAGCTAATTTCAGTAATGGGGAAGATGCCATCCTAATATAGTCACATACAACGTTCTCTTAAGAGCCTTTGCTCAGGCCGGTGATGTAAAGCAGGTCGAAACCATTTGATGTAATTGCAAGAGGTACATGACAATCCTGGAGATCCAATACAAGTTTACAAGGTGTTCACACATCCAAACAAGAGTTGTTACTGATGAATTATATTTTTGTAAAGGATTAGTTAGCCGTCATATGTGTTCACTTTGTTTATTGTAAATGTTAACTATATTGTTATATGTGTTCACTTTGTATATTGAATATTGAATGTGTTCACTTTGTTTATTGTAAATGTTTACTAAATTGTTATATGTGTTCACTTTGTATATTGTAAATGTTAACTACGAAATCAAATTTCTGCTGCAACTAACTGAATAAATAAAACTTTTAGTTCAACCTTTGCCATATTAAACTGAACACAAAAAATACGAAAAATTCCATTTCCAGATGCAACTAACTGAACAAATAAAACTTTTAGTTCAACCTTTGCCGTATTAAACTGAACACAAAAATACGAAAATTCTATTTTCAGATGCAACTAACTGAATAAATAAAACTTTTAGTTCAACCTTTGCCGTATTAAACTGAACACAAAAATACAAAAATTCCATTTTTAGATGCAACTAACTGAACACTTACGACTTTTAATTCAACCCTTATGGCATCTAACTGAACAAATAAACCAGTACATTTGATGACGTCAGCATCCAGAAATTTTCGAAAAAATTCTGAAAAAAAAGGCTGAGGCCCATTTCTGGCCTGTGGATGGGATGGATGGGAAAATTGTGGATGGTGTATATCACTCCTGGTTTTCTCAGTCCTGATATGGGACATCCCAATAATTTTGACATCCTGACATCCCACAGACTCATATGGAACAGCCTGGCCTATATGTGTTGAGCGCTGCAATTTGAGCTCCAGGACCTGGGTTCTGACGTCACGCTGGCGTCATCATAGCGCTGACGCTGAAATCATCTAGACACTGGAAGTATTTAAGTTGATGTAAGGGAGTATATAAATGTGTTTTTTAAATAAGCTTTAAAGGTATTAAGGGAGCATGTATTTTTCATAAGGGAGTATATACTTCTTCATAAGGGTTCAAATAAGTATTTAAAATATAATTTCAGACAAGCTTGTTCAAATAAGCATTCCAGATACTAAGGGAGTATATAAAATTTCATAAGGGAGTATATACTTCTTCATAAGCATTCAAGATATAAATTTCAGACAAGTTTGTTCAAATAATCATTGAAAGTACTAAGGGAGTATATACATCTTCATAAGGAAGTATGTACTTTTTCATAAAAGTTCAAATAAACATTTAAGATACAAATTACAGACAAGTTTGTTCAAATAAGCCACCAACATTAAAAACAATTTAATTGTATATAAATCCTAACAATAAATCAAGTTCATATTATTATTCATTCAAACCAAACATAAAATCATTACAACCAAGTTCAAACATGCTAACAAACTTAATAAAAATTGCAACAACAAGCATCAATCATCTCAGTCAAAGTCAAGGTGAAGGTGAACACATTCGCTCACATTTTTGAATTTAGACTTCACTCTATTTATAAGGTCTAATAACAAACAATAAACAACCACGCGCTTATCATCACCTATATCAATCTGCAAAAGAAAATTTGTGCAATCTTAGAACATATACTCCCTTAATCAATGTATTTAACACCAAATAATAGATATACTCTGGAATAATGCCACAATACTTAATACATATTCCTTGTTCAACATACTTTAATTTATACTCCCTTAATCTATATATTTTACACCAACAATAGTGAATATATAATTTTTTTTTGTAATTTTCGTAATTATAGGGAACAATAGATATATACTCCATTTCAACGTATTTAGATATATACTTCTTTACTCAATGTATTTAACCCACTACATTGATGAATATACTCCCTTAATCAAAAGAGTTAAAACCCGTTCCTTATTCAGCATACTTAGATATATACTCCCTTAATAAATATATTTGATCCCTTACACTGATGAATATACTCCCTTAACAAAATTAACTGACAGATGTTCCTTATTCAGCTTACTTATATATATACTCCTTTAATCAATATATTTAATCCCTTACATTGATGAATATACTCCCTTAAAAAAATAAGCTAATACAAGTGATCGGCTTTGGAAACCAAGTCAAAACAAGTCCTCAGTATCACCGATGTAAATCGTTTGCAGTGATAGCTTAAGGGTCGAATCCACAGGGACGGAACTATTCCTTTTGTAGGGCTTTATCTAATCCTAATTTATTTGATTCGATGTAAAAGAGTCGAGGTACAAACAGGTTTAGGAATCAGGGTCAATCCTTCGGTTTCTGTACCTGGCTGTTTTCAGACGGATCCGACTGAATTCAGTCGGATCCGACTGAATTCAGTCGGGTCCGATTGAAAACGACGTCCGATCATATTACTCGGTTAAATATTCCGTTTAACAAGATAAACCTTTAAACAAGCAAGACAAATCGAATTAAACAAAACATCAACTGAAATAGACATGAAAACGACGTCCCATCAATTTACTTAGATAAATATCCTATTTGACAAGATAAATCTTTGAAAAAGCAAGATAAATCAAATCAAACAAAACATCAAATGAAATAAACATCACATAGCCACCAAGTACTAAATCCCTAAAATTAACCCTAATCAACTAAACTGACAGAAAACAAAGAGATTCATTATATCATTACATCAGAAAAGAAATTAGAGCAAGAGTATAACAAAACCCGTCATTTTCGATCTCAGCTGGTGTCCGGGCGGATCCGACAGGATTCGGTCGGACCCGTCAGAACGCGACAGCTGCTGCTGCTGTGCCCCTTCCCCAAGTTAGGTCGGGAGAGAATAAAAATTGAGAGATATCTTTTTTCTCCATCTAAACTCGCCTTTATAGCCTCCTGGGCGCTCAATCAATCCTGGGGCGCATCCTAGGCGCCAACTAGCGAGTTTCCAAAACTGGTCTGACTTCCTGGACAAGAACCTGACTTCCATTTCTGCTCGCTGGACCGTTTCTGTCAAGTCCGACCAAATCCTGTCGGGTCCGACCAAATCCTGACAGAAGCGGTTTTTCTTCGTTTTCGAGCCCAAATTGGTACCAAATGCTCCAAAAACCTGCAAAACACAAAGGGCAATAGCAGTACCTCTATTCTAACATAGAAATAACATAAAACAAACTAAAAACACAACTTTTTGATTGGAATTAGGGCCTAAATGGGGTTGAAATGTGTGCATGAAATCCTCCGATCAACAAGTTTCTTATTTAGCATATTTAAATTATCTTAGATAGATACACCCACAAATATAATTAGTTACTCCTTTAGTATTATTTATATACTCTCTTAGAGTTATTTGCTTATATCCAAGTAATGATATAAAAGCAATAAGTCAGTTGTATCTGGTATTATTCCTATATACCAATTGTAATTTACAGATACCCACTCTGGCTTATTTATTTACTCCCTCATTTACTTCTAAGAAAATGACATCAAAGCAATCAGTGTTATTTATGTACACAATTATCTTACATAGATACACCCACAATTATAATTAATTACTCAGTATATTTTATATACTCTCTAAGAGTTATTTACTTACATTCAAGGAATTGCTTGTTGCTGTTGACGGGAAAATATAAGACAATTACCAAGTGAATTATCAAAATTAATCAGCATTCAATATATACTCCCTCAGTCAATATATTTAATTCCCTATAATGATGAATATACTCCCTCAATAAAATTAGTTGATACATGTTCAAGTAAGCAATGAAGATACTACGGGAGTATATACTTCTTTATGAGGGATTATATACTTATTCATAAGGGGTTCAAATAAATATTCAAGAAACAACCAAAATTCTTCAAATAAGCATTCAATATACTAATAGAGTATATACTTCTAAATAAGGGAATATAAAGGGTTCAAATAAGCAATCAAGATCAGATTTCAAACCTGATCTGGTGCGGTAATCAGCTCTTCTTCAACCTGACTTCAAGCAGTACAAAAACCTCCTAAAAATCTCATCTGCTTCAAACTAGTGATGCTTCATCATGATCTGCTTCAAACATTAGAAATAATCTATAATTTATAAAACTAATCTATTTCACACATTATCAATTTTTGATTCAATACATAAAATTTGATTTAAAATCACTGTTCTGATGACGAATTACTTAATTGATCCAATCATACAAAAATTCAGCATGTATTTCAAATCTCAAATCCAAATCAATGAGTATTACGATCAATACCTTGAAGAACGATGTAAAATCTGTCATTGCACGACGATTGAGAGACAAATCTAATAGAATACTATGGCGATTGAGAGACGAATCTGATGGCGATGCTAATTGCAATAACCAGAGTGATGGAGACAATCGAGAGATGAATCTGATGACTGAGAGAGAGAGCGAGAGCGAGCGAGCAGCGATTTGAGCGAGAGAGATTTCAATTTCGAATCTGAGCGAGAGAGAGCAGCGATCGGAAATAACAATCGGAACTCAAAAAATAAAAGAGTCAAGTGAACCGCACATGGATTTAGAAAGAGAGGAGCGATATTGGCCCATAATTCGCTGGATGGCAGGATGTCCGTGTTTTAGGATGGTATATAGTATATTTGTGACCTTTTGCTACATTGAAGTCATAATCAAAACAATAATAAATGAGCTTGAGTGCTTGACTGAAGAAGATGGATTATTTTTATTATTTAATTTTTTTTAAGACAAACTAGATAGAGGCTATCTAAAAGAAAACAAGATGCATTAGTTAATAGTGCTGATTGAGAAAATAATGCATGCATTTGCTCGAAACTATTTAAATATATCACAGATCAAAATGACATTCTTTCTTTATATTAATTATAGAGGTTAATAATGACACTCTTTCTTTATATTGAATAAGGAAGCCCAGTTATTAATTTGATTGGGTGTGTTTGGATGGGATGTGAATAAAGAATTTGAATAGGAAAAAAATTATTCATATTTCTTATTCATATTCTAAAATTTTGTTAGAATATGAATAAGCACCCGAATAAGCTTAAATTTTTTATTCTTGTGTTGTTTGATTTTCACCCAAATAAGGAATTTGGAGCTTATTTCTTATTCGCCTCCCATCCAAACACGAGATCCTGCTGAAACTGTGAGATGAACATCAGTCATCTGTGATAGAAAGTTGTATTTGGACTTCAACGGATTGAGCGATTATTTATTCTGATCTTTGTACCCTTGATCATGTTTCTCCTCACTTGAACAATATAGTTTGTCTATTAATAGTTTGTTGTACTAGATGGACCTGTGATAAAACTTTTTTTTTTATTTTATTTGGTTGTTTACCTTTGTGGGTTTTATGCGGAATGGTTAAATTAGGCTATAATTTTTATATAACGATAGACACTACTACAGATTTTCCTTTCAACAACTGTTAAAAAAACTACTTCAGCAACTGTACAGATCAGTTGCTAATCGGGGAGTTGCAAAAGGGAAAATAACAGTTGCTAAAATAATGACTGTTATTATATAAAAGCAGTTGCATAAAGTCGGAAAACAATGACTGTTTTAATTAAGAAACAGTTGCTTAAGGGCCGAACAATGACTGTTTAAATATAAAACAGTCGCCGAACCCCATTAATAATTTTATAAGAACAATCGCTGGAATTTTAAGCAACTGTTATTTTATAAAAACAGTCATTGTTTCCTTTATTTATTTATTTATTTATTTATTTATTTTATTATTATTATTATTATTATTATTATTATTATTTTTGAATTCTGCTCTCCGTAGCCTATAATCCATATTATATAATATCTATATCAAATAGCAATTAATAATGAACAATCACAATAACATACATTAAAAAATCCAATACCAATTGCATAATGAACTTCAATATATAAAGAAAATTCACCATGATGTAAAGAAATTTCAATATCATGGTTCAAGTTAGAATTTACAATTCATGCAAAGAAAATCCTATATATGCTCGACGTCTTTTATATCTGATTGTTTCTAATATCAATAGTAGTTTCTTGAGTGGCATCTGCCTCAACACTAGTCCCACTCCTTTGTTATTTTGTAAGAACCATTCCTTCTTTACCTCCTGCCTGAGCCTCCTCTTTCACTACACAACCATCAAGATCAACCTCAACCTGATAAAATACAACAGTTAATATGACAAAATTGAAACCGTCACAAATTATTCAAATGTATATAAATATCTTGTCTAAAGAAACATAATCTTACTAATTTATAATTAATTCTCACAAGACTAAATGGTGATGTACACTAGTTCCTAATGTTGCATTTCCATCTTGGCTTGTCAGTAAAAGTAAAACCATCATATTAGTCCATCAGCAATTGGTTGTATAGCATGCCTCATTATGTGGTACTAGTTACAATAAGTGTTCATATAGCATACCTCATTATATTTCAGTGATAAAGAATCCTTTGATCTCTACATCACGCACTGACTTTAGCATTGTACTCAGTACCTTGCCCATTCGCAGACTCTCAGAAATAACCTACATATATTTATTACATTAATTTTACTTAGTTCGGTTGCTTAAGTTTACAAAAAAAAAAAAAAAAAAAAAGAAAAAAAAAAAGAAAAGAGAGAAAGGAAGGCAAATTGATATACATCTTGTGTGAAAGATAAAGGTAAACAGTCTGCCTAATCCAAATTTTCACCAAGCACCAACTCTGGATATCAAACAAGCAACAAATTCTTGAAATTGGCCGTGTACGAACTGCATAGGCTTAATTACTTAATTTCCAAATAAAATATACAGAACCATCTGCTAAAATTTTCATGAGAGACTTGAGGCAGAGCATCATGAGGACGGCGTCCTGCTTGACTGTATCTCTCTGCCCTGGAATGCCAAGGCTTCCTCTCCGACATCAAGATTCGTGCTGCCGATTCGACGGTTGTGTTGAGAGAGAACAACGGAAAGAAGGACAAGTGGGGTCGAGAAGAGGAGAGGCGGGGTGGCGATCGGGTGAGGCAGATAGAAGCGGAGAGCGGAGAGATCGAGGGGAGCTTGCCGATCAAGAAAATGAGAGACATAATCATTGGAGCTCAAGCTAGGGTTTTGGGATCTAGGGTTTCGGGATCTAGGGTGGTGGCTGGAGCGATCGGCGTGAATGGAAGCGAAATAATAATAATATAAAAAAAAGAGTAATTCGGCGCCTTTGACTGTTTTTACTTAAAAACAGTCGTTAAATGCATTCTACAACTGTTTTAGGAATAAAACAGTCATAGATTAAAGTGGGTTGCATTTCTTAGAGCACATTTCGGCCCAATATTGACGGGTAACTTAAGCCACTGTTAATATAATATTAACAGCCGTTAAAGTCTTTTTGACTGTTATTTGTAAAGTACGGTTGCAATGTTTCCGAAGCCTTTTTACCTCACGCTTAATTTCAGCAACTGTTTTAATTCAAAACAGTTATAATTTTTTGGACCTTATTTTACGAAAATGCCATTGATTTGTTAGGTGACTGTTTTTATAAATAACAGTTGTTAATCCACAGTTGCAAAAGCCCTTTTTCTGTGGTAGTGATGGTTAAACTTGTTTATACTAAACATCATCGAAGCTATTTGACAGGAAAAATAATAATCTTCTTACATTGCAATTCAAATACGAACAACATAATAACTTATTAGCATGCAAGGACACATCACAAATACAATATCATGACAAGTACAAATCATTCCGAAAACAGAAAGAGGCAGAAAATAACAAACAGCACAATTAGGCAAACAACAACTTCTCACACACATAAATCATATATGGAATCACTACATGGATTCCTTTCTGACATGTATAGAAGAACTGCATATAGATCACCCACTTAATTTTTTGGAACAATTTTCAGTAAACCGCAATCCTGAAAATTGAAAACATTTAAAGTGGATAGTATGCAGTTTATGTCAGCCCCAGTAATCTTCTTCTCACATATTGTCTTGATTCCTTGTATATTGAAACGGTGTGCTGCAATAAACAAACGACGGTACCTCTCAAGAATATCAGCAGTAGCTGGCTGATCGAAATCTGGGGCCAAGGAATCAGTATAAATGAAATGCAACAGTTGTTTGAAAGTAAATGCATCCATATGTTGTATGGATACAAATACACCCTTCTGAGAGACGTCTTGTTTCAGGGCTAGGAACTCCGACCGAAACACTGAGGAACGAGCTGCAAGCACAGCCCTGTGAGCAGAAAATGTCTGGCCACCTACAACAAAATGAATATCCGCAAAGTCCCCATTAAGGAGCGCAGTAAGTAATTCCGAATTAGGACAAACCTCTGACAAGGGATGGTGTGGGTGGACAACTGCATGTTCGGGTTTTTTAGGCACCTTCTTGCTATCATCAAGAGCAAACCATAAAGCGAGATCGAACAACACGTGGTCATCCTCAGCAAAATCCTTTGTGAACCATTCTACACGTACCATGGGGAGGCCCGTTCCCTCACCAATGGCGTTTGCTTTGAAGTCCCTCTCACCTGATTGACTGCCGCTAAATATCCACTTCTTTTGTCCGTTGTGGTAATACAAGATAGAGTAGCAAAACTTCGTGACTGCCTTTGCATTGCTTAACAAATTGACATGAATCTCTACTTGTTTATCTTCCCCTACTGGGTACAAACGGACCTCTAAATCGACATCCCCCACTGTAAAGGGTCCATACGTTTCACAGTATAAATCTGTATAGTTTTTTGTTTTTAAATGGCCTTCATTATCTTTGGACTTGGCAATAAGTTTTGAGAAATTTTTTACGACAACTGGAACAATTCCACGACTGAATGAGCGCATACCAGGATGAGGCAAAACAGATTTTGAGGAATCCGACATTTTCTGGAAGATGGAGAATGAGATGCGCTGTTGGGTACAGATTTGGGACAGAGAAAGTTTGAACAGATGGGATAGAGTGTAATATGGTGGCAAATATATTAGAATTTGGTATGCTACTCTTTTGTGACTTGCTTTCAGTGCTGTGTATCGTTTAATCGCTATCCCCACTTATTTATAGTGCTAAGTGCTAACTTGGAGATATGCCTCCCGTACATTTGCTAAAAAAAAAAAAAAACAAAAATTGACCTGACCAATATGAATATAAAGTTTCCTTTCGTAAATTTATTAATGCAACTTGTTATTATTTTCCCAATAATGGTGGAGCTGTTTTTTTGGTAACTGTACCCATTATGGTCTTAAGTCAATTAATAATCGGGAATTCTTTCAGGCAAAAATTAGTTGTATACCTTCTAATCTTCTCTAATTGAATATGTATACCCCTCTAATCTGGCTCCGTTTGGATGTGTTAGGAATATGCTTGAAATAGCAATTCCTGGCTTAAATTTAAGGAAAAGTGAGATTTCGGGAAGCGTGGGAAGAATGCTATTTCGGAAATAAGAAATGTTATTTAGATGATGAAGTTGGAAATTGCGTTGGGAAGAGTGTTATTGGGATGAAAAATAGTGAGAAAAGTGTTGTTGGGAAGAGTGTTATTGGAAATAGTGTTATTCCTGGAATTGGACTATTCCTAGAATTGGCAATTGGGTTTGGATGAAAAATTTACATGAAATAGGCAATTCCTGGAATTGGCCTATTCCTAGACAATCCAAACGACACCTAAATTCGGCTACATACCCTCTAATCATGTAAATTAGGGAGATATACCCTTCTCATTATTTTCACTGATTTTTAAGTATTAAAAATTAATTTTTCAAAGTTCGGACCAAAATATCCTTGCACGTCTCTTCTCACGTGCATTCTAATTCGGATCTTAGACTAATTATTCGCTCTTCGCGTTAAATTGGATCAAGAAAAGTGGAACTCGATGATCCGCTCGGTGACAAAATAGTTAGTTACAGAGGAGGCCTGTCAATAAGATATTGTCATTGGTGCCGAGTGACGACATGTATTTAAATGCAATACAATAGAGCTTTAGGCCTTTTGTTTCTTCTTATTTTGTTTGTTTACTTGTTTATACACCAGAATTTGTTTACTTCTCCAAAATAAGAAAAAAAAGGAGCGAAGGGAGAGCAACGTGTAATATCAATCACTAACAATGGTCCGATTTATATAATCCTATTAGCTCTTGGTCAAGTGATGAACCGATTTTTATAGTTTAGAGACCAGCAGGAAGGATATTTTCGTTCGAATTTCAAAATTTTAATTTTTAATATTTAAAAGATCAGTTTAAATATTGACAAGGGTATATCTCTCTTATTTAAGATGATTAGAGGGGTATATCTGATATTAAAAATTGAAGGGTATATATTCAATTTATCGCTTTTCGGAGACACCATTAACTATGATAATAATGAGTATCCTTGGAAACTTTTTGCCTAATAGGACTGTATCCCATTTAACGTTCGGCTAGCTTTCTTTCCGTTGCTGATTGCTGTATGGGCTATATTTACCATCTCAATCAATATAACTCTGTCAGAGGCAGAGAACATCCTTGGAAATAAAAAAATAATAATAAAAAAAAAAAATCAGGTCTCCTTGTATCTCAGTTCAACACTCATATCTTTGTTCACATGGATGAAGGTCATTAAGTTGAGACCAGAAATAAATATGATGAAGGCAAAATCGTGATCTAGAGCCTAGGACCAGGGTATAAACTTATAAAAGGACTTTTGCTTTTACTAGTTTTCTTCTAATTTGCTTTTACTGATTTGTTCATACGAAGTGATAATGAGAGAAACCGCACATAGGATTTTTATTTTTTTTTGGAGGCCGGCGAAATGCCTGTGATTTCCATTAACAAAATAAATATTACAAATAAAAAAGAAGGCAAACGCACATGACATTATGATATCATATCAGTATGTATTGCTCAGAAACCCAATCTATTCCAGACCATGTAGAAAATGTTGATCATACTTTCAACAACCGTTAAAGTCGTCATATAACCAACCTCATGAGAGCCACCAGAGTCACCCTACAGCCATCCTCCTGAAAGCTACCTCCATCGCCGCTGAGACATGGCCAAATCACACCTAATTGTTCCATCAATAGGCTCATCATGACCTTCTAAACATAGCATTTTCGGTTTAGCACAATGGATTGAAGATGAATCTTTTACAATTATGCTAGTTAAATCGATTAATTGTGTGAAGCAAATTTCACCTTACAATAACTTCTACAGTCGAGCACCGTAAAACTTTTTCATCGTGAGGACAGCCCGACGCTACATAAGGTTCTTGTTGGTTTTGACTAGGTATAAACCTGTATGCATATCTAACTTATGAAATAAACATAAAGGGCTAGATATACCGCAGCGGAAGTTGATCGAACGCCTAGACCCTTCTCGGAGTTCGGTTCTGCAGCGCCTTGTCTCTCTCCGTATGCAACCGGTACACCACAACCTCAAGTTAGGGCTTGGCGTCACCTTTCACGATTCCAAGTGTCGATCTCAACTCGTGTGTGTGATCCGATTGCTCCAAGCAATCGGATGGCTTCCTCCCTCTCAAATCCTAACCTCTCTCTTTGTTTCTGGACCCAAACACGAAGGGTTTCCAATAGAGAGGTCGGTTATAACAGAGGGGTATATATAGGAGTCGGTCAGAACAGACAGAGTCGGTTCTGACCCCTACACCCAGCGACCCGTTGGTCCAACCTGCGACCCGCTGGACCTTTCGGCGACCCGCTGGCCCAGCCAGCGGCCCGCCGAAAACGGCTCCACACACTTTTCCTAACATCTCCCTCTTGGAGACGTTTTCCAAACACTGAGCAAGACCTCATACGGCAAATGGAACGTGCGACCAGCGCATACACCTGTCAAGCGGGAGCTCAAAAGCCTAACCTAGAATTAATTCAAGGCCAGCGAGAGAGCATCTACCCTTTTATAAAAATAACAGTTAATTGTGCATACTAGTACCTTAGAAACACTCAAGTCCGCACTAGATCAGACATTATCGACCGCTCAATGATACATGTCTTTTCCTTTTCAGTCTTAGTCTGCTGTATGTTCCCAATCTCAGTCTCCAAGACGAGTTTTGGTGAGCTCTGAACACCAACAGATCTATCGTTTGTGCAGGACGAGTCGAATCTTCCTTTCGTCTCATGAAACTCAAAACAAGATCAGTCGCTTGCCCAGCAATGCCCCGACAAGCGGAATATACATCACCATAGGGTACACACCAAAGTAGCTGCACTGACCCTATCTCTCATGACATAGTCAAAAGTCAAAGGGTACGTAATCATGGAACTCACACATGGGGCGTCAGACGGTCTTGGTCCTGGAACCACTCAACCCACTTCCAAATGTCGCCTAGCACATGTGGTACAAACACATGTTACAATGAAATATATGCTCAACAGACGTGTGATCACATTCATTGTACGAGTCTAGATTCAGTTCGCAAACCAAGTGTCTATGGTCTAGACCACTTCTTATTGCAACTAATCCTGAGATTCTACCACTTAGACACTCCTCGAGTTCTAAGGAGATTCTCACCTCGGCTAATATTGAACTAAATGATCGTTTGGGGAACAATCATATCGGATCGCCTAAAAAAAGACAAGCCTCATTTCAGTCCCAGACTGAAGCGACAATGAGCTTCGACCATCCCAGATGGCTCGTTAGTCCTCGACTAAGCGCACATAGCTCAATCTAGTCTCATCTCTACATGCCCCGGGCATTAGAGGCGGTTTCTCGTGTGAGCGAGACAACCTAAAGTTCAATGACACACTACCATTAGTGCTAACATGTACTTGATCAATAATAAACTCAATGTTCATTATCCAAATCCAAGTACATATAACTATGAGGATCTGACTGTCATATGGACCACTACCATAATGTAACGGACCATGTGACATCTCCATGAACTCATCAAAAAGTTCTGAGTATCCTAAAACAGATCATAGGGTGTATGATGAACTGTTTCATATAGGATCCACTCAATATCAGATCAACTCCCTCTGTGCTATCGTGTCCCCACATATCTGAATCTGTTTGGTTTAGTCCACTATCTCCATAGTAAGCTTCCAAAGCAATACTATTACAATGAGTTGTTATCGACTTCCCTGAAGTCACAACAACTACCAATTGTATGATAGGACCATCTCAACCAAACTCCCTCTTGACATAAGCACCAGTTATGTCAAGGTACTCCATCTCACAAATGAGAGAGCTAGTATGATAACTAAAACATGCTATTGACTCCATCTCCACAATAAGAGAGTCACACTCAATCTCCACAATGAGAGAGCGTTTCATATTTACTCAATCTCCCACATGAGAGAGTAAATCATCTCGTTTCACAAAGAAACTTCGTTATCAAGTCAACTTTATCCTTAAAGTATACTTGCATGCATATGAATAGCTTCACCACAAGCTAATCATTTGCAAGTATTTAGACTTGATAAATTAGCATGTTATTTATCATACGTTTATTCAGATATCTCAAAATCTATATGTCTTTGCAAATAGATATTGGAATTGGCTTATCACATATGTCAAACTCATAGCCTTGCTAGAGTGACCTTATTTTATAATCTGCAATAGGGTTTTAAGTAGAATGTGCCATATGCACTAGTCTACTATGCTTCTAACTCAATATAGAAGCTCATGAGTCCCAACATCTCATTTCTATAGCTACATGCATAGAAATCAAGCAAGCCTCTCATATTGCTTGTACTAGTTCTGTTGCTCCAAGCAATCAACTAGGAGATGTTTGTAATGGTTCATTAACACATTACAAATATAATATATGAGGTTCTATAACTTCCACAAGTGTAGCTCGGTCCTAGCGGCCCGCTCCATACGGAACTGACAGAGCCCTTGTATTGGAAGTTATCCCAGCTTAAGCGACCCGCTAGCCCAGCAAGCGGCCCGCTTAGATCATGTAGTTAAGAGTGTGTTGCTAGTTGAGCTTCCTCTTCTTCAATAATATTTGACCCCTGATCAAATACATTGAGTTATGAAGGCATAGCTACATTCAGCACTTTCTCTCGAGAAACCTCAATATAGTTAGGAACTCATTTTCACTTTACTAATAGAAATAGATGTGTTCTAGTGTGTCTTAGTCCAAGCGGCTCGCTAGCCCAGCTAGCGACCTGCTAGGTCATTCAGTTTTAGCGACTCGCTGGCCCAGCCAGCGGCCCGCCCAAGAACCGTTCAGTGTCAGCGACCCGCTGGCCCAGCCAGCGGCCCACTGAAGAACGACTCATCACACTCTTTAACATCTAATGTGCCACATTGCACAGCATCCAATAGTACTCAGTGAACCCTATTCTCATACAAATTGCTTTCTTTCTTAGACGTGTGGATTCAAGCTTAGGAGCATCAATAACCAGAAATTTGACAAGAATCATTTATCTCTATTCTTCAAGCCAATAGTGCACCATATGTGCAATGCTTATTTGACAACTAATTCTTGGACTATCTAACATATATTTTAGACAACAAACCAATTGGCTAAGCGTGCACTCTTAGTCATAGATCAACTAAGTCAGCACCTCTTGTGCTCTTAGTTTTCCACTGCTCAATCAGCGGAGTGATCCTTGTCTAAAACTGTTATATATCCATTTAGAATTGTTTCAACAAAAGCATATCTATTGCTTAGAATGAGATCAGTGAAGGCAAACTCATCTCCAAGAGAGTTTCCTTATACAAGACTCCCTCTATTCTGGTGTATCACTTCAAACGGATTATACCGGAGCCTATGCTCTTGAAGTTCTCCCTCTGTTAAGTGCCATACAAACTATTCAAAACTGAACCAGATTGTTTCACTTGTTCAACAGAGTCTCTGTGCTGCGACACAGTGCCATACGGACCATTTGCACCTCAAACAGACCGTTCCACACATCCAGCAGAGAGATGCTTGATATCTCATATTTGATTTATCATCAAATCAAATAAGTAATGCATTACTATTTCTTAATTACTCTATCTCATATTTAATTTTTTAAATAAATTTCTTTAGCAATGGAACTCAAATTGATCTCAACATCAATTTTATTTCAACACTGCTAATTATGAGCAAACACCCCTCCTAACTCACAATTTTAAAAATCGGATATTAGGGCATTTATGTCTTAATTGCTCAACATGAGATTTAAACTCTATAGTATCTTTTCCTAAGTATAACTTCATTGAACTTGTGCGAGAATGTTGAGGAAGAACCTATTTCATTTCCCCCTCTTTTCCTCAGCATCCGAGTCAAGTTCATAACAATTGAAGTAGCTCGCATAAGAAACTATAAGTTGTATATAAATCTCAACTCCACATGGAATTTATTAAGTGATTTAATAATATGGCATAATTATGGTTCTTCTCCGATAAACTTCCTTGAAATTTATGAGAAGGTGCAATCATACATGCAATTGAACCTATGGCTATATGAGAATCCTCCAAGGAATCTCTAGAAGCACATAGTTCAAACCATAAGAAATTTGGAGATTTCAGTCTGCCTCAGACTAAGTGACAGCGACCTGCTTAGCAATCCAGCGGCCCGCTGGTCCAATCAGCGACCTGCTGGCCCAGCCAGCGGCCCGCTTGAACACTAAAGCAGAAATTCCACAATTGGAAATTCTCTTTGTGTTGTGCATTTACCGATGCAAACTGCCTAACCAGCTTGCAGAGCACAACAGCTGCCACTTAACTTTTGTAAGAACCATATCCATAATGGTGCTCTATCATCATCATGCAACACAATTTGTCGCACGATGTGAGAAATAGTGAATCATCGAACTATTTATATCTTATCATAACTCATAAACTCGTACAGCAAGTCCAAATGACTGCGACTCGTTTTAAGAGATTTCACACTTTTATGACTGAATTGAACCTAGTCATAAATATGATAAGAACCAAAAGCTTCAAGTGCAGTGAATACATTAAATCTCCATAACTTGATCTCTTATCCACAAGCATTCAAGTTCTCACATAATGCTTACTATGTCTCAAGTTGGAATAGATTGGCGATTATGACCTAAAAGTCAATCCCAGTCATTTAACCTCAACTTGCATAGATAAGCGTGCCAAATAATCACTACTCATGAGATTATGTAACATTTAAATAAAAATGCATTAAAAGAAAGCTTACTTAGTACCACAAACCATAATGTCTTGGTACTAATATCATTACCATCTACATTCTTAATTACGAAATCCAACACCAAAAGAAATAATCACAAGTACTAATTATTGTCAAGGTTTGAAACGTATTAAAGTATCATCGAGCAATCATTTGTGCCCCCTCTTGGAACAACAAATCTGCATGTGCCAATCCCTTGGATTGCACCATTGCAATGATTCTCTACATAGATCACTTTACTTCATATTATGACAAACAAGCGATATCTGAACTTTAAGCCAAAATGCTATGTTACTTTACCAACATCAAGGTAGTAACATACAAGCAATTTGCAATTTCAGATTTCTTAGTACTTTTAGAAACATATCTTCTTGTACATTAAGTTCACAATATTAATCTCTTAGTATTTGTACAATTACTTGACTATGTCATCAAGTTTGACCAATTTGTACAACATTCGTTAAGAAACGAACAATCACAAGACAGTGAAGTTTACTTGCACACGCTCTCACTAATTAGAAAGCGAGCAAGTTAACTCTAACACTTATTGCTCAAATGTCAACTTATGACTCTCTTTATGCAATTCAAAATTTATTTGACCTGATGTCAAGATGCAGCCTCAAGGCGCTTCTTGTACTTCTCAAAAATTTATTGACATTGCAAGTTATATAGCCAATAATTATCAATACTATCATCAGAGATTAATTTAAGTTGTAACTTAATACAAGAAACAACAACTTCTGCTCAGCAACAAAATGCGAGTGAAATTGTTGTGGGTCAGTGATCGCAAGCGGCCCGCTGTCAAGCCAAGCGGCCCACTCCACTACCCGAAATCATTATGTTTCTCACTTTTCACAAATTCTTTTAGGATTTCTTATCAGATGTGATGGTCTCAAGTCCATCCTGACAAGATAATGAGATTGTAATGCCCAGCAATACACATCCATCAATATCTTTCATAATCAGCGATGACTGTAAGCCAATGCCATAAATAGAGACAAGCACATAAGTTAGCACTACACAATTAGTCTCACCGCACAACCCTTGAATCAATCCAAGGAATGATGCAAAACCGAGCAACGATAACCGAAAGATGACAACCAGGGCCACCAATCCTGTCTCATATACTAAGTGCACCACCCCCCAATCAACTCGATTGGTGTGAGATCCAGACATTGGACAAGAAACCCGGTTCTTTTAGGTCCAAAGTCACCCTTTCTGTACTGTCCAAGCATGCGAGTCAATGACCCCGGGCCATTACTCAAACATGCCAACAATAGTGAGAGGTATAAATACCTACCATCACTCTCTATGCAAGTATGCATCTAAGGAAGGTATAAACCATGTAACTATCTTCAGGATAGTTGTAGACACCATGCTGGTTAATGAGGGAGGTCAAAAGTTGGTCAGATCTCATTCTGGTTGTCTTACTGTTTCTGTCAGTATCAGGTTCGGCGGCCCGCCGAAACCACCAGCGGCCCGCCGAAAATACAGCGGGTCACTGAAAAAGACAGCAGCCCGCCGAAAACTTCGGCTACCCACCGAAAATGACATATTTTCGACTAGTCACAAATTTTTTGTTCAAACGACCCGCAGGCCCAGCCAGCGATCATCTGACAACCATATAGAACAACCTGATGTTGTCTGTCAGCACTGCAGTTTTCAGCGGCCTGCCGGCCCGGCCAGCGGCCCGCCGAAACTGACGGGCTGAAACCCTAATTCTGGTATTCCCGCAATCGGGATGCTTCAGAGGGTTTTCTTGTACCAGAAAGGTTACTCTACCCTTGTTAGACTTTCTACTGTGTATTACTACGAACTCCTACCGAGATCTAACGTTAAAACACGTAGAATTCAAGTCTAGGGTTTTGTTGAGTAAAACCAAAACAACCAAGTTTAGATCTACCGCAACCATGGTGTTCCTAAGGATTAAACAGATCCAAAACTTCGAAAAGAAGCCTTATGTCTCTGATACCAATGAAGGTTTTGACTAGGTATAAACCTGTATGCATATCTAACTTATGAAATAAACATAAAGGGCTAGATATACCGCAGCGGAAGTTGATCGAACGCCTAGACCCTTCTCGGAGTTCGGTTCTGCAGCGCCTTGTCTTTCTCCGTATGCAACCGGTACACCACAACCTCAAGTTAGGGCTTGGCGTCACCTTTCACGATTCCAAGTGCCGATCTCAACTCGTGTGTGTGATCCGATTGCTCCAAGCAATCGGATGGCTTCCTCCCTCTCAAACCCTAACCTCTCTCTTTGTTTCTGGACCCAAACACGAAGGGTTTCCAATAGAGAGGTCAGTTATAACAGAGGGGTATATATAGGAGTCGGTCAGAACAGACAGAGTCGGTTCTGACCCCGACACCCAGCGACCCGCTGGTCCAACCTGCGACCTGCTGGACCTTTCGGCGACCCGCTGGCCCAGCCAGCGGCCCGCCGAAAACGGCTCCACACACTTTTCCTAACAGTTCTGTTTGAGGTGGAGGCACAAGTCAGGAATTGGTGTACCGGTCTGGATCCTGAGCCAGAGCCCGATTAGCTAACAGTTTTTGTTTCTCCTTTTTCTTTTATTGTCCCGAGTTCTTTGTATATTTATTTCTCTGTAAAACATTTTTCTCTTATTAATTCAATTGCTGTTGGTAACTTGCCGACTAGCCTTCGTAAAAAAAAAAAACTTTTTCATTGTAAGATCTTTTCGTATAATTGCTTTTCAGGTATTTCAAATTGTTTGACCGGAAGATCCACTTCTACGGGTCATACACTGAAAATCTACGTGTATAAAATTACATTTCCAATTTTAATAGTTTTGTACCGACATATTTTGGATAAGAACGAACGTGAACATTTATCGCAGAAAAATAGGAAAAAGACATCCGTTTTCTTTAAAATTGAAAATTTCTTATAATTATGAGGAATTTTGATTACACCCGAAGCTTAATTGATTGATATAAGATCGTTTCTGTACACTCAATTGTGCTATGATATTAAAATAAATACACGTTTTTCTTAGGCTATGAGGCCTAGAAGGCTAGATAATGATCGCAACCGTAATTAAGACTAAAAGCAGGATAATAAACATAAATTATGACTTCTTTGCGCGCGGAGGAAGACATTTCAGCAACCCCCTTGTTTTCTTTTGATTCTTTTTTCATTCTCATGCTACCTAAACTAACACCATCTCGTGATAATGTAAACTAGTATTATGTAAGGATTATTTATTGTATTAGGTGTGCTAAACTTTACCAAATGCATTAATGAGTGGTAAACGAAATTAAACAAAACTATATTCCCTAGATATTGGCATACACCAACAGAAATGATGAGTCGGAAAGATGATCTTAACAGTTTTATATTGTCAATTTGGCAACAACTTTTGAAAAACGTGATACAAAATGTATATATAAAGACTAGCAAAGATATCCGAAGTTTATCGTAAGCACTAAAGAGGGTTCTTAAATAATCATCTACTTTATTGTTCCCCATGAAGTACATTCGGCCTAGGGGTGAGAACGCAACTTGTTTTAATCGCCCGATCGTTTCATTTCATCGATGCAAAACGGTAAACGAAACTATTTTTTTGTTTTGTTTATTAAACGAAACAATTAACGAAACTGATCTCTTTCATTTCGTTTATTTTCGTTTAACTGTTTATATCATTTTTTATGTATTTTTTTAGTATTTATGAATAAATTTTGATGAACCGAGAGTAATGTAGTATCGAACTGACCTGTTATGCATGTGAAATATGAAAATAATATGTACAAAAATTAATTGTCAAAGCAACAAATCGAACACCGTTACATGCAAAATAGGAAAACAAGTATAAAAAATAATCGATAAAAAAATCGATTGTTTCGATCGTTTTGATCGTCTTTTAAAACGAAATGGTTAACGCAACTAAAATTTATTTCATGGCATAAAACGCAACGGTTAATGCAAGAGGTCAATTTCGTGATCGTTTTGCACGTTATGAACCCCTGATTTGGACTAAATGTCTAATACGTCATCAGCTATCAAAACCGAAACATTGATAAAAAATCAAACGAATTTACCTTCACCGATGAAAGTTTGGTTTTGAACCAAAAATAATAAAAAAAAAAAACTTAGAATCAGGTTTAGGCTCTGTTTTCTTCTTTGATTTTTTTCTATTTTATTGGGTCCATTTTACTACTGAAAATTTTGTAAGCCTACAATTAGGCCCCGAAATATTTTTTTGGTTCAATTGGATAGTTATTATATTCACTAAACTGGGCTCTTTTAATCTTGGTTCAAGTTTAGCCCAAATTATATCAGTTTGAGACGTCTACAAAACATGACCTTTTGCTACATTGAAGTCATAATCAAAACAATAATAAATGAGCTTGAGTGCTTGACTGAAGAAGATGGATTATTTTTATTATTTAATTTTTTTTAAGACAAACTAGATAGAGGCTATCTAAAATAAAATAAGATGCATTAGTTCATAGTGCTGATTGAGAAAATAATGCATGCATTTGCTTGAAACTATTTAAATATATCTCAGATCAAAATGACATTCTTTCTTTATATTAATTATAGAGGTTAATAATGACACTCTTTCTTTATATTGAATCATGTATAAACCATTCTCCTAACATTCCCTGATTTCTTTTAACCATGCAATTAACCCACCAATTAGCCTCACGGTCCTATTAAGAACCAAAATCAGTGGATGTTCATCATGCAAAACCCACCACTGAGTTTGATTACACTATCCATCATCTCAAGTCAAGACAGATTCAAGAACTATCTATCCTAAGAACTGTCCTAGTTACATGCCACTACTCATCACAGCCATCAATTAAAGCCAACTGTTAACAATACTCAAGAATTACTTCATCTGAAGACTACACAGCATGCAATTTATCTACAAATCCCTACATAATCAGTTCATGACTCAACACTTATTAGAGTAGCCATCATCACATGCCAGTACCCTAACATCAAAAGCAACAGATCAATAGAAAAGATCTTACCAATCTCGTGGGCTTTTAAAACCTTCTCAGAAATTCAAGCAAGAATACGTCTAAGATCAGAGCTAGACTAATCGGAAACAAAACAACATCCATTCAAGTATAGAGCATCACGTTTATCTCTCTCAAATTCCAACTGTCACAAAATCCTAAATTAGGAATTGAACCTAAATTGAATCAAAACCGGACTCAAAAAACAAAATCAAAGAGAGAAGAGAAACAATACCTCACCAATGCCTCTGCCTCCCTCTCTTCTCCTTTCTTCTAGCTAGCTCGAGAATCCCCAAATCCAAACCCCAGCCGAGCCCCCTTAAAATAAAGGTTACCTCGCGGAGAATAAGAAGAAGAGAGGCGGTTTGAGGCATTGAAGGAGATCGTGCCACGTATCCATTTCCTCATCCCACGACCACGATCGCATAAAAAATCGAAGGGGATAAACTTCTCCACGTCCAGAGAAGATAGAGAGGATGGGGAAGCAGTAGGTGTGCTTCTCCCATTGTCCATCACAAGTTCAGAACGGCAGCCAATCACAGCAGAGGGGAAAAGAAGACAAAAGAGAGGGAGAGAGATAGAGCTTGAGATAAGCTCGAGAGAACGAAGAAGAAGAGAGAAGCCAAGTCGGACAAGAGAGATGGAATCAAAAAGTCTCTCCACTTCGTTTATTAAATATAGGTCAGATTTCTGTGGCCAGAACCATGTACACATTGTGTGGCAGCTTACTACAGACCCATTTGTAAATTAGCTATTTCATTAATCAATTTGATTTGATTAACTCAGAAGTCAGATACAAATGACAAATATACAGAAATATTCTATATTTTATGAGGAATATTTCCATGTCCTTAATTCAGATATCTCGTCATATTTTACAAGTTACTTTAAATCATTTCATTTAATTTCCTGAATTATATTCTCATTTTATACTAATATAACTTGACTCCACATAATTTTGGAACTGGGTTTACCGTTCTAATAGTCAGTATTGTTACAAAAATCTTATGTGATTTATTATAATTAAATAATTAATAATTAAAATTTAAAAAAAAATTTCGTATCGAGCGAAACTCGGTGTCCTCTAGTATGTTTTTAAAAGGAAAAGTCATATTCTTCCTTAAACTATGGTTATATGAAATTCTCAATTTTATGAGTTATTGTTAGTTACATGATCGTTTCTTATAATAACACTGAACCAGATATTTGTTGGAGCCTAGCTATATCTTGGTGCGCCGTGTCAACAGCTGTGAGAGAAAGTTGTATTTGACTTTAAACGGATTGATTATTTGTACCCTTGAACATGATTCTCCTCACTTGTACAGTAAAGTTTGTCTATTGTACTCGATTGACCTGTGGTAAAACTTCTTTTTATTTCTTTGTTGCCTTTTGTACCTTTTTGCTGAATGGTTAATTTAGCCTATAATTTGTTAGTTAATTACGGTGGATGGTTAAAGTCGCTATAACATATTATATCATCCAAGCTATTTAACAGAGAAAATAATCGTACAACATTGCAATTAAAAAATAAACAACTTCATAACATATTAAAATGCAAGGAAAAATTTAAACGCAACAAAATCATCTCAAGTACAATATGTTGACAACCACACTTCGTCCCAAAAATAGAAAGATGCAGAAAATAACAAACAACATAATTAGGCAAACAACAACAACTTCTCACACACATAAATTGTATATGGAATCACTACATGGATTCCTTTCTGACATGGATAATAAGAACTGCATATAGATGATCACCCACTTAAATTTTTGAAACAATTTTGAGTAAACCGCAGTCCTGAAAATTGAACCCATTTAAAGTGGATAGTATGCAATTTATGGCAGCTACAGTGAGATTCTTCTCACATATTGCCTTTATTCCTTGTATTTCGAAACGGTGTGCTGCAATAAACAAACGACGGTACCTGTCGAGAATATCATCAGTAGCTGGCTGATTGAAATCTGGGGCCAAGGAATTAGTATAAATGAAATGCAACAGTTGCTTGAAAGTAAAAATGCATCCATATGTTGTATGGATACAAATACACCCTTCTGAGAGACGTCATGTTGCAGTGCTAGGAACTCCGAGAGAAAAACAGAGGAACGAGCTGCAAGCACAGCTCTGTGAGCAGAAAATGTCTGACCACCTACAATAATATATATATCTGCAAATTCCCCATTGAGGAGTGTATTAAGGAATTCTAAATTAGGACAATCCACTGGCCAGCGAGGGTAAAATACTGTCTCATATGCGGGTTTGGTGTATACCTTCATGCTATCATCGAGAGCAAACCATAAAGCGATATCGAACAACACGTGGTCATCCTTAGCATAATTATTAGTGTCTTAGTGAACCATTCTACGTATACCATGGGGAGGCCCATTTCCGCACCAATGGAGTCTGCTTTGAAGTCCCTCTCATCTGAACGAGTCCCGCTAAATACCCACTTCTTTGGTTCGTTGTGGTAATACAAGTTAGTGTAGCAAAACTTGTAAAGGGTACAAACGGACTGCCATTGCATTAGTTAACAAACAGACATAAACGTCCACTTTATTTTCCCCTACTGGGTACAAACGGACCTCTAATTGGACATCCCCCACTGTAAAGGGTCCGTACTTTTCATAGTACAAACTTGTAAAGCTTTTCGACTTTAAATAGTCTTCATTCGATTTGCAGTGGGCTACAAGATTTGAGAAACTTTTCACGACAATTGGAATGATTCCACAACTAAATGAGCGCATCCCCGGATGAAGCAAAACAGATTCTGATGAATCCGACATTTTCTGGAATATGGATGCGCTCATTCAGAATTTGGGATGAGATGAGCTATGGTGGCAAATAGATTAGAATTTGGTATGCTATTCTTTCTGAATCGTTTTCGATTTTGGTGGTGTGCATCGTATAATCGATCTCCCCACTCATTTATAGCGCTAGCTTGTGAGATGCTTGCGGTATGTTTGCTAAAAAAAATAAAAATAAAAATAAAAAATAGAGTGGACCAATAGACTCCTTTCGTAAATTTATTATGCAACTTATCGTAATTTTACCGATCATGGTGAGCTGGTCTGTACCGTTAATTCATTTTTATTTGGTAAACCTATACCCATTGAGGTCTTAAGCTAATTCGAAGTATTATTTTATACGTTAGCAAAAATGTTGTTGCCAGCCCACTCATTTATAGCGCTGACCTGAGAGATGCTCCCGCCTTCCGGTACGTTTGCTAAAATGAGAAAAAAAAAAAAAATTCGAGTTGACCAATAGAGACTTGTAATTTTATCAATGCAACTTGCCGTAATTTTACCAATCATGGCGAGCTGGTCTGTATACCTCTAGTTCATTTTTATTTGGTAAATCTACTCACTAAAGTCTCAAGTCAAGTGAAGATATTATTTTATACGTTAGCAAAAATGTTGCTGCCGGCCCACTCATTTATAGCTCTAGTTGAGAGATGCTTCCGGCATGTTTGCTAAAAAAAAGAACGAAAATCGAGTGTATCAATAAAGACTCATTTCGTACATTTATTAATGCAACTTGTCGTAATTTAATTACCTGTCATGGTGAGCTGTTCTGTACCTTTAATTCATTTTTATTTGGTATATGCTCATTAAGGTCTTAAGTCAATTTTAATAATCAGGAATTGTTCTAGCTAACAGTTATCCCATTTAACGTTCGGCTAGCTTTCTCTCCATATATAGCTGTATGGGCTCTATTTGACCATCACAATCAATGTAACTCTGGAATTATTCTACAATGTATATGTACAATTGGTTAGAAAACATGGGGATTATTCTAACAAACCTTTTTAACAACATATATAGGGGACAGAATCCCTTTGAAGTTGAAAGTTTTTTTTGGTTATAAAGGGAAGAATTTCAACAAAAATTATTTTGGGTACTAAAGGTTAGCAAGGGGATATCAATTGTGGTTACTGTTTACAACTAGAAACCATAAGCCATTTATTCTTAATTTTAGTACCCACCATTGGTACTCTTAAATATTCAAAAACTCATTTTCTTTTATTACATTTTTAAATTTTAATATCAATCGTCGAATCTAAACCATTGATTTTGTTCAGTTTAATGAGCAATTTTTTTTCCATATAAGTTTCGTAAATTTTATAGTTCATTTGATACTTGATTAAGGGACCAAAATATGAATTATATTAGAATTAATCCAACATAATTAATTAGATTCATTCTTTATTGAACCTCTTGATCAAGTATCAAATAAATTTTAAAATTTAAAACTTATATGAAAACAATCGCTCATTAAATGAAACAATGCCACGGTATGCAGATTTGATGTTTGAATTTTAAACTTTTAAAAATAACAAAATAGAAAGTTTTGGGGCATTAAAATGGTGGGATTTAAACCCACCTCAATTTGGTAATATGGAAACACCTATCTCTATAACAGATTTTATTTGTTTTGCTAATTAAGACTTTAGATACATAGATGTTGATGCCTTTTAAATTGATAAGTGCAGCAGTACCCTGGACTTGGTTGGATGCCTAGAAATGATATGTGCTTCAACGAAGATATGCTTTCAATTAATAAGAGGTATTGTGCTAAAATTCTTTCTCTGTGGACTGTGGCACTATTGGTCAGAGCTATGGTGGTCAGCTATCGAAAGCGCATGTGCTAAAAAATGATGCCAAGAGGATGCATTTCCTTTTGCAGCTGGGGTGGGTGACCGGAGATATAAATGCATAAACGATACTGGTGTGGATATGGTCATTTTACTAATAGCATTCATTTTCATGTAATGTTCATTTGTTTGTACGTATAAGAATATGCTATAGTCCTTCCAGGCAGTGGCGGATCCACCACTAGGTCGGGTGGGGCTAGAGCCCCACCTAGCGCCGTCGAGCCCATGGAGCCTCACCTTAAGCCCAGCTAATTTTTCTGCCATTGGAGTACTCGAAGGTCCATTGTATGAGATGGATATATGATTAACTTATATTAGTCCATTGTTCCTATAAACTCAGCCCCACCTAAATATTTTTCCTAGATCCGCCACCGTTGACAACCAAACTGTTCTGAGATATCATACCCCGGGTGTATATTTTTACCATTCTGATCCATCAAAAGCATGCCAAGTAGATCCAGCCAATGCCATCAAGTAAGCTCTGGCAGAGACATTGGTGTATTACCATCCAATTGCTGGTCGGCTGAGGGAACAACCAGAAAGGAAGCTGCTGCTGGATTGCACCGGAGAAGGTCTGATGTTTGTCGAGGCAGAAGCTGATGTGTGCCTCGAGTACCTAGGGGACCCACTTACACCACCGTTCCCTTTCACTGATCAGTTGCATTATGATTCTGAGCTCATGGGCCCAGGAGTTATTAACCAGCCATTGCTTTATGTTCAGGTAAAACGCTGAATACTGGCACTGTCAAATCAAACATAATTACCATCTACAAAATTCCTAAGTCTAAATAAAAATTTGCTTTTTTGATAAAGGTTGCCTCTGTACTTTATTTACTTTTTGCTCTGATCTCTTGCCCTACTTTTAAATCAGAAAAGAAACATTTAATATGTCTAACTAGGAAGTATTTTACTCTTTTAGTACAACAGGAGCCGCTATATGCCTATATCAGTACCTATTCTTAATTCGATAACTGCTAATAATAGCTACGACGTTCTTCATAGATAGAGATGATCCAGTTATTTCAATTGTTAAAGGATAACAGGAACTACATAAATATATAATAAAAGTATATTCACAGAACATAATTTAGGTCAGGAGTTGTGATTTGAATACATAATTGCAGGTGACACGCTTCAAGTGTGGTGGGTTCACCTTTGCGCATAAGACCTGCCACATGATTGCAGATGCACATGGATGGGCACAATTTTTAACTGCCATCGGTGAGTTCAAACGTGGGGCCGACCAGCTAAACGTGCTTCCAGTGTGGGACCGCCACCTTCTACTTGCAAGAGACCCACCAGCCCCCACTCACATACACCTCGAGTACGAACCGTTCGAGGGTGAAACTGAGTATGATGATGTGTTAAAGACTCTACCTGCTAACTTAGTGTACAGATCCTTTCTCTTTGGCCCCAAAGATATCTCATTTTTGAAAAAGTACGTCCAATCGCTCAAGTCAATGTCTAACGTGAGCAGATTTGAGCTCATTACTGCTGCTGTTTGGAGAAGCCGCACTATTGCTCTAGATTACAATCCAGATTGTGAAATCTATGTTCAGTTCCCGGTCAATTCAAAGGGAAAAATGGTCTCGCCACTCCCAACCGGGTTCTATGGCAATGCATTTGCACGTGCGGTGGCATTCAGTAAAGCAGGGAAGTTAAGTTCTAGCCCACTTGAGTATGCGTTGAAGTTGGTAAAGGAAGCAAAGGAAAAGGCCAGAGCAAGTGATTTCCTGCAATCACTTGCAGATCTGTCTGTTCTAAGGGGATGGCCCCAAATGATGGTTGCCAGGACTAAATTCTTGGTGACTGATGTCAGCCGTGCTGGTTTCCAAGGAGTCGATTTTGGGTGGGGGGCAGGAATGTTCGGTGAAAAGTCATTCCCTTGGTCAACCATGTATACAAGCTTTAAGAACAGTGATGGCGAAGAAGTCGTGGTTGTACCGATGTGTCTGCCTGAGCTGACGATGGCAACTTTTAAAGCAGAGATGGAGACTATAATCCAGGCATGATTTAGTCAATATGGGTATCTTAATTTTGTTCCAGTATGTGTAGATATTTGCTTAATGTTTGCATACACTCGTGTGTATATGTAATAATTTGTTTAGAAAAACAATTCCTCTGTACTAAGTATATATATGTTTAAAAGGATGAGGTAAGTCAAACACATCCTATAACTGTTGAATAGCAAGGTATTCATACATACATACATACATACATTTGCTTCAAAAAAAAAAAAAAAATACATACATACATACATATACGCTGTGCATGACTGTGCAAAAGCTAGGTATTGATCATTAATCATGTGAGATAGCAAAATGTGGGGCCATTGTGGGCTCGTCTACATTTATATTTTTTTTTCTCCATTTCAACACGATACAGGCATACATCAAAGTAATGCTAATTGCCTGATCAAAACGGAAAAACTAGTTGAGAATTAGAATTTAGAAATGTACTTCTATTTTTTTTCGAATTCTCTGATGGAAAACAATACAAATTGTGAGTCGTGAAGCAATAACTGAAAAATGAAATTGTATTTTTTTATCGAACCATCTGATAGGAAATAAAACAAATACATGATTCAATTTCAGTTGACGTGATTTTGGAAGAAAATTTTTGGTCAATAAATTCCCATGAACAAACCAAAAAATTTGGCGTAATTTCATGCTCGACTCATGGCGCACAATAATTTTGAACAAAATTACCCTCCCATCATCTTGTCATCGCTGCTCGTCCTCTTTGTGACCGATTGCCACTGAGATTTCTCTTTGCGACCAATTGCCACACTGCAATAAGTATATATATCTTTGTGCGTTTTTATTGACCAATTGTGACTCTTTTTGTGAACTGAAGCTTTGTATTTGTAGCTTAATCTTGTCAATAAAGATAACTATTTTAGCTTAACAGTACCTTTATTATTATAGATTTATAATTCCTTTGTGCTAGATTGGTTGCTAGTTCTATAAAGAGGTGAAGTGACATGCATGTACCAATAGAATGATGACCCCTCAGTTCAACCTGGCTTTACCTCACTTAACTATTAAGGTGGAAATCAAAACCCAATTAGGGGCGGAGCCAGGAATTTATCAATTTTTTTTGTTTTTTGGGGGGGGATAAAATTAAAAAACAAAAATACACATGAAATTTGAACAATTTATTGAGCACACGGGGACAATGCCCAAGCTAGCCACCCCTGTGGCTCCACAAATCTAAGTACCAAAATCAGACACAGCGGGAAAGGGTGATGGCCTTCTACTGTTTGTGTAGTATCTACCATACTTAAAAATAGTTACTCGATGTACTTGCTAATTAAATAGGGAGAAGATTGGACAGCGACAGATGAAAATTCAAATTCGTACCCTTCATGTCTCGATTCACGGAGCACTACACTGTAAGCCAAGGCAAGCAACCCAAACCCTAGAAGAGGGGTTGGAGGTCGATCGGACTGAGAGAAGAGGCTCCAATCCCAAATTAGGAAATTCTCGTGGAGGAGGGGGACGAGAAGAGAGAACACACAAACTTTGAAAAATATGGAGAAAAGAAAAGAAGAAGCAATTGCAGAAAATTAATGACTCGTACACACTTGAGGAAAAGAAATCACGAATGACAACAAATTTTCTTTCAAAGAGGAAAGAAACAGAGAGACATAGGAATTAGAGGAGAAACAAGATTTGTTCCCTGGAAATAAATTGCATCGCATCTACTATTTCTGACAGCATTGCTAACAGCAACAAAAGTGGAGCTAAACATCCACTTTAGTGGTTTTAAATTAGAAACCATGAACAAAACATCGCAATCTAATTGAACAAGAATTTTTTTCATGCATCACAATGCCACATCACTAAAAGTAGCTTCAAAGCATCAAATTGCTGTATCCGTCAACACACTGTATGGGTAGCGGGTAGCCTAACACGACACCGACACATTATTCATTTTAGCTTGGCATGTCTGGTTTAGTACTTAAGGCTGCTTTCTGTCCACCAAGAATAGACCTGGCAAACGTGTGAAACGCACACGGTATTGCCCCATTCCGTTTTCGTGCCGTTTCGTCAAACGGAACGAAATCTCTGTTTCGTTTCCGTTCCGTTTTTGAAACGGTAAGGAAAATTGGTGCCACATTCCGTTTCGTTTATATTTTCCATTATAATTCCTCATTTCGTTATTCCATTTCGGTAAAACGGTATAATTATCCGTTTCGTTTTCGTTTCGTTTACTGAAACGGCATGGTAAATTGATGCCACATTCCGTTTCGTTTCTGAAAACGGAACGGCATAACGTTTTTTTGGGCCGTTTTGACAGGCCTAACCAAGAAGTTTTGATTTCGATTCACGGAGAGGGGATTTGAAGCGATTCTCGGCCTACTGGACTTATTTATTTCTGGACTCCAGATTTAGTCTCGGGCCTACCATGGTTTCTTTTGTTAAAAACAGGTTGGGATTTACATGGGCTGGTCCTCCTTGTCCCTCTTTCATTTTGCCGAAAAAATTATAACTAACCTTAATTAATTAAAAAATTTTAAAATAATCCGTTTTTAATAAAAAATTTAAAAATGACTGCGCAGTTTCGGAATCTGAAATTCCGAAACTAATTCTGCTTAGCTTCCGAATCTGGAATTCCGAAACTAGCTAGTTTCGGAATCTGGAATTTCGAAACTAGCTAGTTTCGAAATTTGGGATTCCGAAACTAACAATCTTAAATTTTTGCCGATCAAATATTTTATCCTATTCAATTTGATCGGATTTTGAAAATCCGAAACTAACTTCTGTAAATTTAGACAAAAACAACTTTAGTCGGTATTAAAAAAGAAACAAAAATAGGAACATGTGCATGTGCAACTTCACCAGACACCGGTTCCACCCTGTGCATAATCCATGCATTCGGTCCTAGTGAATTACAAATTGTGGCGTGTTTGGTGTGTTGACACGATACAGACCCGTGTTACACGACACGACACGCCACACTTATGGATTTAACACGACACGGGTGTGTTGGTGTGGCGTGTTAAAAATAAATTAAGGATGATTTGAAATTTTACATCATAACACAAAAAATATCAATACATAAGAATTAATAGTGACAGATTATTTAAAATTTCAAGAAAAGAGTATATAAAAAACATATAATTTTCAACCAAGATATTACGAGTTAACACCATATGATTCTTATTATTTTTTTTAATTATACTTTTTCTCATGAAATATAAAAAAAGAACAATTCCCAGGACTCAAAATTTTATTCCATATTTTTTAAAATTTTTCTTTCAATTTTTAAATAATTTTTAACATTTTTCTCAATTTCTATGAAAAAAAAATAATAAGCTACTAACACGGTTTGACACAGTTGACACAACTGTGGCGTGGCGTGTTAACACGGTTTCCAACTGTGTCGTGTCAGTTTCCGTGTTGTGTTAGCATTTTCCTCCATTCAACACGACACGACACTACACGGTTGCAAATATAACCCGTGTCAACACGACACGACACGGTGCTAAACACACCTGTGTTTGACACGACACACCACAACACGCTAAGAATGTAATTCACTATTCGGTCCCTGGAGCAGTTTGTTCTTATACGATTATAGGAGATTGAATCCTTTGTATTGTACTTCGTGTTGTTTTTGAGGATTTAGCGTTACAGAAAAGCAGTTTACCAGTGTGAAGTTAATTATTTGTTGGCAAGTGAAAGTTCTATACAGGTGCAATAAATTCTGATCATGCCAAGAAAAACAGAAAACAAAAAAAATTAATATTTGATAGATTTTTGAGATAATAAATATTGTAGTGATATAATCATATTGCATATATAATTTTATATTGATACAAAAATTGTTAGGAAATGCTCATATTTTAATTTTAGATTAATTACAACTAATTAATCATCATTAACAACAAGCAAATCAAAAAATCTAGTGCTAAAGCAATCACACATCCAATCAAGAGAGAAGGTAGGAGAAATTGTACCTCTCATGAAATCGCATTCATGAGGCTCGATTCCATGGCATGGGAGTCGATGGCATGCTTGCACCGCCTCCTCCACCACCAATAGTCGCCTCTAGCCCACCAAGGACCCACCACCAAGCTCAAAGAGAATGCTAGTTCTCTTGAACCTCTTGCTAATCACCTTGCTTCTCTACTTAACTATTTAATGGAGAGGAAGAGAGGTGGGGTGCTCAACACATGAGCTTGGAAGAGAGAAAAGAGGGGCAGCTAGGAGGCGCATGGGATGGGAGAGAATGACGGCTAGGGTTTCCTCTTGGAGACCCCCTTTATATAGCCAACAACTCTCATCCACCTTTCATACTATTTACAAGTATGCCATCCACCCTAAGAGGCCACCTAATGGGCTTTCTTGGGCCATCTTAATAAAAGGCCTTTATTCATTAATTCACCAATTAATGAATCCCCTTTAATTCTCTTTATTCTTCCTTAAATCGGGCCTTTAATTAACCAATTAAAAAGAAGCCCAATTAGCTCAAACTAATTAAAGTAAGTTGAACATAATTAATTATTAACTCATTAATAATTAATCTATGATTAGCTAATGCATTAAATTGTTTCCATATGATCCTTTTAATTTAATTAATTATAACGGTTCATAATGGTATATAATTAATTAATTAACTTATCACATTTCACAATACACATTATTGTGAATAAACAATAAATGCACCAAGTGGTTAGAATCCTATTTGTGCGACCCTATTTGAGGATTTATACTATGTTGGCCATGAAAATAAATCGTTATGTATTTCCAATAATCATAAGCGGTATCTAGCAACACGTTATGATTCCCAATTCGTATAAATAATGTACCGTTACAATATCTCAATCCTGCATAAGAAATAAAAGTATTTCTTTGTCTGATTCTTATGTCACATGATATCTTTGTATAATCCAAGATAGGAATGTGTCATTCTTGCAGATTATACATTTCTTGATCTAGAGTTGATTGTACATGTTGGCCAACCAATCCAACTCCATCAAGGGGCCCAAACAGATATCATCACTCATTAAATATATTAATGAGGGACATACGGTTTTCTTGATGAACAACTTTTCCCCGCACAATTCAAGAGAACATAAATAAAGTCCTTATAGCAGCCTTTATCAGGAATCAACGTTAGACGATATTTATTGAACCTATCCTCATGTGGAAAAGGTGAACATCTCAAACATAGAATCAAACTCATATGAAATAAACAATGACACTTAACACAATCCAAATGTTTATTTCATTGGGTCAAGTCATGTACTATGTTCTACAACATATACATATGCAATTAAGTTGGTAACTCCTTACCTATGATTTGTAGAACTTAATCATCGCTTAACTTGCATACTAATCTTTTATGATAATTAATGTTCCTTGTTAATTATCAAGATTATGGACGATTTAGATTTATTATTGTCATTCTAATGAATGATCCACAGAGATCCACAATTCAGATCCTCAACCTGAATGATCTGTCAATAATAAACTCTAGGAACAAATGATCAAATATCATCATTAACATAAACTAAGAAATTAAGTCATTAAATATTGACTTCTAGGACATAACCCCAACAAAAATATAGTTCAAGATTTAAAGACCATTAACATATTTATCGAATGCTTTTAAGACAATACATTTATTTGTTTAATCCGTAGCTTATCAATGCTGGATTCAAAAAAATTAAAGAAATAATTTATGTTGTTTTGAGTCTGGTACTTTAAAATATTATGTTGATGAAAACGAAATACATACCCAAAGTTAGTTAGTAATAATACTTCTATATGTTATTACGCTTGTTTTTGTATTAATTTTGAGATTTAAGAATAACTAGCAAGTTTTTCAATTCATGATTTAGATATATATAATACTGATAAACTTTAAAATTATTTAATTATTTACATTGCAAACGGAAAAACTACTGATGCCTCTAAAAAGTTAAGGAAAAAAAAAGAACATTAATTGTACATATTATTAGTAATCATTTATATCCTCTTTTCCCCTCCTACAAAGGATCCCTCGAATACCTGTCAAAGAAAAACAGAATGAGACTATTCCATATTGCATATCTGTCTTGCAACGAGGCGCGCGTAACTAAACAGCACGTGTCAACTCCTTGATAGCGTTGCATTTTTTGCTTGGATATCTGTTTTGGATTTTAATTTTCATTTGCTTTTGTTCATTCTTTGATTTCTTTCGTTTTCCTCTACAGGTCAGCGCAATCCCTAATTTATGTGGTTAGGTGTCTCTTTCTGTATAGATATGGTGGACCCCCAAGTCATGTTAATACATGAGAGAAATAAATTAATTCTCTTCTAATTTCTTCTTACTTCTTTCAAATAACGCAGATAAAGACGAAACTTCCCAAAAACAGAACTCTTTTGCGAGGGGGGAAAAGATTCACCTCTCTTAGTAATTTTTGGAATGAGTAGGAATGAGAAGTATGAGGTATGTACAGATGAGAGAAAAATGACGCCAGTAAAGAATTGGAAAGAGATGAAAACTGGACGAAAGGTTCAACAAGTAGTCATATCGGGCCATGATTCGCAAGTAGGTAAAATCTCTGTTTTAGTCTGGTTACTTTAAATAAATATTTATTTTTTTATCAATATTTTTATCCGCTTCGATTTTTAATCGAGTTGTGTACGTCTTAAAATCAATTGCATAAGTCTTCTGACACACAACAGTAGCACAAGTACAAAAAGACAAGAAAATAACCAATCCCTACCCTACAATAATACCAAAGGACATGCAAAAATAGCCTAATATAGCATCTGTCTTCCTTAATCCCTTGTTTTATTCCTCATCAGGTACACAGCTCACGGGCAAACCCGACCCGTGAATTTGGCACATCAAACAAAATTCTATGGTTCTGTTGTTGCATGTTTGCTATCACATTCAACACAGCATTCATTCCTTCAGGCGCTGCTGCCATGGCCAGACAACTTAAAGTTCCATATGTGCTGTGTATTATCACATTATCTTCTGGTAATGTAACTTGCATTCCATCAAAAAGGAAGGTGATTGCTGGTATTGTCACAGGCCCGTTGTAACATGTGTCAAAACCACCAAGAGATGTGACTGGTGCATTAACCTGGCGTCTGAACTCATCGCGCATTGCCTCATAGGCTGGGCGCACTAGCTGTGTGAACATGGTGCCTGAGTCAATGACGGTACCAGCACCAGTAGCAGGGTCAAAGGCAAGGGAGGATGGTGGTATCGCTACCGTGCGTCGTCCAACCTTGATGCCGGTCATGATGCCGGTCATAAAAGAAGCAATCATTTAATTAGCCGAAAGGGCTATTCTCTCAGAGCAAAATTTGGATCATTGAATATATTATGCTCAATGAATCATGGGCATTCTCTGACCTGCACCATCCTTCACGCATGAAATTTTTCCCATGTCTAAATTCATGATCCACCTATCTTTATTGTGTTACAGTCTCTCATGATTTTTTATCACTTTGACAAGGTTGGTGACAAAAAGAATTTGTTTTATCTAAAAATACTATAACGTAGGGAGCATTTTCTACAGTGTTTTTTGATGACGTCAGCAATTAGTCTGAGCGGGCCATTTGATCGATCACATTCGTTGTTTTCTCCGCTGTCGATATGCTCAAAGAAATTCTTTCTTTCAACTTGCCGCACGCTCTCTCGCCTCCTCTCTCTCCCATCTCCTATTCTCCTTTCTTCCAAAACAAAAACAAAACAGAAGAGAAGAGTGATCTCCGTGGGTACTTTCCCTCTGAGAGAGGTTCTCTCGATTTTTCCCTCTCCCCCTCTCTCATAAATTTATCGAATGCAAAGCCTCTCTCTCCAAAACAAAACCCTGTCTTTCCTGAAACCGAATGTAAAGCCTCTCTCTCCCAGAACACTATCCCTGTCTCACTCTCTTTCGCGCTCTCCTCCTCAAACTCTCTCCCTTTGCCCCTGCCCTGCTCGTCGGATCATGATCCCCTCTCGCCAAGGAGACGGACAAGGACAAGGACAAGGAGCGCAGTACCAGACGGACCGTGCGCGTTGCGTGGGAGAAGCTCCTCCGCTGGTCCCACTCTTGGCGCTCCAGAAACAACTCCCCCGATATCCTCCAGAGGACCTCCAAGGTTGCTGTTACAGACAATAATGATGTGGTTAATTTTTAAAATTGAAATAGGCAGAGAAAAGATTTGTTAATTGGTAACTATTTTAGCAATAATTTTGTATTATGTGGTTTGTTGTAGGTCCCGTTTTAGAAAGGTGGTTGACGCCATTAGCTCTCAGTTTAAAGTACATGTATAGGTTAGAATGTTGTTATTCCCATATGACTCTTATTGCTTCTATGTACTGAACTTTTTCTTAAAAAAAATCATGCATCAACATCATTTCTCAGGTTAGACGGTTGCCAGTAGGAGATGGTCTGTGGATTGCACGCCACAAGCAGATTAAGAAGGAATATGTGCTCGATTTCATTGTAGAAAGGAAAAATGTAGACGACTTAAGAGACTCTATCTGGGATAACAGATACAGAGATCAGAAATTAAGGTTACAGGTATGTCCTTTACAATTTAATTTCTAAACTCCTAAATAAGGGACAACATGCTTTGGTTAACTGTTCTTACCTATTATTTCTGCATTTTTTTTTGTAGAGATGTGGGTTAAAAAAGCTGATTTATCTGGTTGAGGGTGGCCCAAATTTAATAGAAGCAGCAGATAGCATTAAAACAGCGTATGTGTATGATAAACTTTCTTTTATATGTATATTTGAGATATGATGCATAATGGGGGCTTTGAAATGGTCTTGCTTTGTGCAAATTTCATTGGTGTTAATTACTGATGGCAACCTGAGCACAGATCAACGAATTGCATATATAGAAACATTTAGAGTTAAAAATAAACACAGATCACTTCACACATTCTATGATTTCTCTTATATTTTTAAATTATAGCAAGACCTTCATGGTGCGAGCTTGCTAGAGGCACCACTTATGGTACGCTCCCCAATCTTTTCTCTTTCTGTGGTATTTTTTGTGTTATATTTCTATTAATTCGATTTCTGTTGAGCTTTTTAGTAT
Organism: Rhynchospora tenuis; assembly: GCA_027725995.1. Classification (NCBI taxonomy): domain Eukaryota; kingdom Viridiplantae; phylum Streptophyta; class Magnoliopsida; order Poales; family Cyperaceae; genus Rhynchospora; species Rhynchospora tenuis. Next base: position 15,644,210 of record CM050889.1, on the reverse strand, counting down.
TTTCTAATCGGTTGAGATTTTCAATCTTTTTAAGACATAATTGCGGGGATATTGATTTTGAATGATAAAATAGCTAAGAAATCATTAATAGTTGAATAATTAGAGATTTAATGAGTCGATTGAAAATTTGAAATTGAGAAATTAGCTTTGGTTATTGTTCAAAATCAATCAAACTTGCACAATTTCTTTGCAAATGGAAGGGTGCGTGAGTCCATATATATTTTGCTGCCCTTTTTACTTTTTACTAATTTATTCTTTTGAGCTTTCCTTTCCTTTCTGTTAATTTACCACTAAGTTGTTACAAACTTACAGAGAGGAAGTGGCCAGGGCAAGGCGTCTGTCCCGCTTTGGTGCTGAACTGAGTCATTCAGTTGTTGAGCTCCATGCTGAATCAAGCCATCACAAACCTGATATTGATATTGATTTTTCAGAGGCAACTGCTATAGTTGGTCTTTGCCCTGACATGTGTCCAGGTAATCTATCAACTCCTTTTTGTAATCTATTAACCTGGCCCTTTTCTTTTACTTGCCTTTTTTCAAGGGCACTAAAGTAAGAGAGAAGGGTAAGTGGCAGGCAGCATACTATCTTGTATTTTCATGCCATCATTTTTGGTCTTTTAATTGTTTTACAGGCAAGCCAATTCTGAGCATTGGATGAAGTTCATACCAAATGTTCGCTTACAATTCCTTTCCTACTTGTGCCCAAAGTCCGTAGTCCGTACCCCTTGTATTGATGTTAACCATTCAAAATTGGCACCCACCGTAATGTAATTCGGTGAGAAAGGTAAAACTAAACCAGTTATTTGGGTCTTATTTATGTATGGATACGAGAACATATAAAAGTCTCTAATTCTCTGTAGTTATCTTCCCTTTGGAAATATCGTTTGTTACATAGAATCACCTTGAAATATTTAAGTAGGTTATAATCTCTACAATCTACGATTAGTTCTGATTTCACTTTCCTTAATTATCAAGTATTGTAACCTATATGCACCCTTCATGGCTCTCTAATCAAATACTACTTCTATACGAACAAAAAAAAAAATCCTCTCATCTTTTCTCGCATTCTTTTACACTGGTGTGTTTTTTGTTTTTTGTTTTTGCCAGAACCTGAAAAGGCCGAACGGGAAAGGAAAGGGAATCTTGAAAAGCATGAGCGGCTGGATGGAAACAGAAAGCAAACCACTAAATCCCTTGCTGTTAAAATGGTAATGTCATTATTATTACTTATTATTTTTTATCATACTGTCAAGGAAAAAGAATTTTCAAAAATAAACTGCATATATACTCCTGAAACCATTAAATATCTGCTTGGCCCCATTAAACCTCAGAAGTGGTACCTTTTCCCCTGAATGTCCCAACTTCTTAAGTACTAGAGATTTCTTTCATAGCCACATATATAGTGATCATCAGCGAGGTTAGGAGTAATTTGACTATGTTGGGGAAAACCAGCGGTATGGAGCATGAATTAATATACATTTTATAGTTTGCAAGGTTATACATCAATAACTTTCCCTTGTGTGGGTGAATCAAGGGTACTTACGGAATGGACAAATATGCAATTTTTCTTGGTGAATATGAAATAATTTTGTAAAATGACTAACCAATGCCTGTTTATTAATGCTATTTAAACCTTAAAGCTTATATTTCTAAACTTTGAAGCATTAAAAGGGAAGCTTAATGAAGGCTTCAAACTAATAGATTTCTTCTGTTTGCAGTATAACAGGACTGCAGGGAGAGATCCTGATCAAATAAGACCTCTTCCTGTCTTAATGAGAACCATGGACTATCTCCTTGAGTTAATGAATAGGCCTTACGGCGATGATTTTCTTGGTTTATACAATTTCTTGTGGGACCGTATGAGAGCAGTTCGAATGGATTTGAGGATGCAACACATATTCAACTTGGATGCAATTTCAATGCTTGAGCAGATGGTACCTTCTTATGTCTGAACTCTAATTTGAAGTTATATGCCAATTTTTAGCACTATACTGGTGCTCGAAGCTACATTCAGCTAAATGGAGGTTTAAATATGCAGATGGGATTATTGGAAGCTAAAGTTTGTTGAATAATTTATTGATTAGCTGATTTAATCACTTTAGTAATTTTTTTTATTATCTTTTCCTTAATATCAATGAAGTCGATTGTTAACTTGGATATAGGTAGATTATCTTTAACAGATGTATAAGATATGAGTTTTTACTTTTTTTGTACACTATAATCATTCACACACTCAATTTTTTGTTGTTAATCTCTCAGCTGTTTATTTTTATTTATGCACTCTTCTATTTATTGCTTAAAATTAATTTTTCAATATTGTTTATAATTTTAGAGACCATGTGACCATTAAAACTTAATAATAGTATTTGTGCATATATTTGTCTAAATGTTTATTTTTGACGTATACATTACAAATACCACTACTACCATATTATTTACTTAAACTTACCATGCCTTTACTGCCTAATTACAATAATAAAACCTCACGCGCGAAGCGCGTTGATGTCTCTTATTTTATACATGTTTTGACCGTACTTAGCCCTTAATTATTGATCAAACCATTACAAATTGCCTCATAAATTGTTATATTTTTCTAAATTTTGGTACTGCCGTGGCATTTCATTTGTTTTGTAGGAACTTGGTGGATTGGATATAATAATTATATAAAAAGGAGGATTTTGGAGAAGAAAAATGACTAAATGGGTCCATATAATTGTAGAGCTCATCCTAAGCTTTCCAACGATCTTTGAATCACCTAAATCGGAGTCCGGATGAAGAAATTATGGCCCAAATACTATCGGTGCGCTGTTCTGGAATTTTGGCCCGAAATTGTACGGATTTCGGTCCGAAATGACTTCATTTCGGTCCGAAATGCACTTCTGAAAAGTGCGTTTTTGATAATTTTCGAAGAAGGAAAGTGCAAACCGCCTCCCTTTTGCCCTAGCCTGCCTCCCAAGTCATTCCCCTGGCATATATGCGCGTTTCTGCCTCCAGAGAGGGCATCCAAGCCTCCATACACCAAATTCCACATTTTCCACCTCCGTTCTCGCGCCGAAAGGCGCGGGTTTTCATCCTTTCCAGTAGAGCACGACCTCACCATCGACTTTGGAGCGATTTCTAGGTGCGACAGCGGTAGAAACAATCCAACCACGGCTCTGGACGTTCGGTATCTCGAGTTAGAAGCGATATTTTGTTTATTCCTTCTTTTTCTCTTGATATTTGATTTGATGGAGCTTGTATCTTATTTTTCTTGCATGTTAGGCTAGTTTATTATGTCTTAGGGCTAGTTAGTAGATTAGTTTAGTATTTTGTGATGACTTGATGGATTTATATTATGCTATGTGATTTATTTAGTTGTGAATTATTATTTACGCTTAGTTTAATTGATTGTTTGCTTGAACGTTTACTTGTTAATGTCTGCAGCGTTAATAAGACACAAACTCGACCAAACCTTTAATTAATTAAGTATTTGAGGTAAGCCAATCGCTCGAAAGAGGAGGTTAGGTTAACGACCGAAAGGTGTAACTTTTATTGATCTGAAAAGACTTTAAATACCTCTGGAAATCCAACTAAATATTCTTAAATTTCTAAGAACCAAAACGCGACAGCTGAGGCTTAGTTATTTACGTGGTAAAAGCCGGTTCCATACCAAACCAAAACTAAAACGCGACAGCTGAGGTTAGGGTTTAGGTCTGGTCGTCAAGTAACCTTCACATAGTGTCATGTAAAAATATCAAGTCAAAACAGAAGGTCTAAGGCAAGTTTTCGTCTCGAACAGTATGGATTTCGGTCCAAAATCCATGCATTTCGGTCCGAAATGAGCCTCTGTCTCGGTGAAAATTGTAGGCAGAAGTGCTTTAGAGCTAAATGATTGAACGCGAAACCCTAGGACATTCATTTGCATTAGTTTGAGTTCATAAAACCTTAAAAACCAACCAAAAATATTTATTTTACTTGTACTTTATTTATTTGTCTTTTTAAATCATAAAATCCCAAAACATGTCTTGTCTAGCTTTTGTGAGGAAGTAAAGTCCGGTATTCAATTTAATATGTCCCTGTGGGTTCGATCCTTAGCTTTACCAAACGACTAGTGAGGTAATTCTTAGGTATAAATTTATTTGACCTAGGATTTTATTCCTTCATAACGCGTATACAACGCTAGTTATTATCAAAGTATATTGTCATTTATTTATAGATAGATTCCATCCTCCCACAATTACTCATGGGCACTTGACAAGGTGCTCTTCATTTACTTATTGCTATACACCTTTGTTGTTAGGTGCGATCGTGTAAGAGGTGTGGAGATTGGAAACAAAGATATAAAACTTGAGTATTTGGAGGAGGCATTCACAACTTCAAACTGGATTGTGCGAGCAGGGACCGAATGCATGGATTATGCGCAGGGTGGAACCGGTGTCTGGTGAAGTTGCACATGCACATGTTCCTATTTTTATTTCTTTTTTAATACCGACTAAAGTTGTTTTTGTCTAAATTTACAAAAGTTAGTTTCGAATTTTCAAAATCCGATCAAATTGAATAGGACAAAATATTTGATCGGCAAAAATTTAAGATTGTTAGTTTCGGAATTCCAGATTCCGAAACTAAGGAGAATTAATTTCGGAATTTCAGATTCCGAAACTGAGCAGTCATTTTTAAATTTTTGATTAAAAACAGATTATTTTAAAATTTCTTAATTAATTAAGGTTAGTTATAATTTTTTCGGTTCATTTTGTTGTATATGAAATAATGAAAACTTGATAATTTATTGTAGCAGGCCAGCAGCGTTATTATTTAATATTTAATCCCCCATAATTTGCTTCATTTGCATGCTGAAGCGATTTCCATAACCTACATTTTAAATTAAATATTTTTATATTTTTAGTACATTAAAAATATATTGAAAACAATTACATCATAATTTTAACATTCGTTTTTTGTAACCGGTTCAACCAGTCACAGGTGTGACTTGTTGAATTATTAAACCGATAGCTTTTTGGTCCGGTTTTCAAAACTATGTACTACGTGAATATTTATTACACAAGAAAGTGGCAACAGGTGGGGATCTGTATTTCTTTAATACAAAACAAAACTGGCCTGCTCTCTCTGTAAACATACACACAAACAGCAGATCATGATCTCTTAACCATTCCATTGATCGATCTCCTTCTTTCTATTTTCTTCTGAAACTGAATAGCACGCTACAATGAAATCTATCCTCGGACCAAAAATCTCCTTCAATGTTCAACGTAGCAAGCCGGTGGTCATTTTTCCGGCAAAGCCGACACCTCATGATATAAAATTTCTGTCAGACATTGACAACCAAACTGTTCTGAGATATCATACCCCCGGTGTACATTTTTACCATTCTGATCCATCAAAAGCATGCCAAGTAGATCCAGCCAATGCCATCAAGGAAGCTCTGGCAGAGGCATTGGTGTATTACTATCCAATTGCTGGTCGGCTGAGGGAACAACCAGAAAGGAAGCTGCTGCTCGATTGCACCAGAGAAGGTGTGATGTTTGTCGAGGCAGAAGCTGATGTGTGCCTCGAGTACCTAGGGGACCCACTTACACCACCGTTCCCTTTCACTGATCAGTTGCATTTTGATTCTGAGCTCATGGGCCCAGGAGTTATCAACCAGCCATTGCTTTATGTTCAGGTAAAACGCTGAATACTGGCACTGTCAAATCAAACATAATTACCATCTACAAAATTCCTAAGTCTAAAAAAAAATTTTCTTTTTTGATAAAGGTTGCCTCTGTACTTTATTTACTTTTTGCTCTGATCTCTTGCCCTACTTTTAAATCAGAATAGAAACATTTAATATGTCTAACTAGGAAGTATTTTACTCTTTTAGTACAACAGGAGCCGCTATATGCCTATATCAGTACCTATTCTTAATTCGATAACTGCTAATAATAGCTACGACGTTCTTCATAGATAGAGATGATCCAGTTATTTCAATTGTTAAAGGATAACAGGAACTACATAAATATATAATAAAAGTATATTGACAGAACATAATTTAGGTCAGGAGTTGTGATTTGAATACATAATTGCAGGTGACACGCTTCAAGTGTGGTGGGTTCACCTTTGCGCATAAGACCTGCCACATGATTGCAGATGCACATGGATGGGCACAATTTTTAACTGCCATCGGTGAGTTCGCACGTGGGGCCGACCAGCCAAACGTGCTTCCAGTGTGGGACCGCCACCTTCTACTTGCAAGAGACCCACCAGCCCCCACTCACATACACCTCGAGTACGAACCGTTCGAGGGTGAAACTCAAGAGTATGATGATGTGTTAAAGACTCTACCTGCTAACTTAGTGTACAGATCCTTTCTCTTTGGCCCCAAAGATGTCTCATTTTTGAAAAAGTACGTCCAATCGCTCAAGTCAATGTCTAACGTGAGCAGATTTGACCTAATTACTGCTGCAGTTTGGAGAAGCCGCACTATTGCGCTGGATTACCCTCCAGATTGTGAAATCCGTGTTCAGTTCCCGGTCAATTCAAGGGGGAAAATGGTCCCGTCACTCCCAACAGGGTTTTACGGCAATGCATTTGCACTTGCAGTGGCATTCAGTAAAGCAGGGAAGTTATGTTCTAGCCCACTTGAGTATGCATTGAAATTGGTGAAGGAAGCAAAGGAAAATGCCAGAGCATGTGATTTTCTGCAATCACTCGCAGATCTGAATGTTTTAAGAGGACGTCCCCAAATGATTGTTGCCAGGACTTTCTTGGTATCTGATATCACTTGTGCTGGTTTCCAAGGCGTCGATTTTGGTTGGGGCGAAGGCATGTTCGGTGTTAAGTCATTCCCTTGGTTAACCATGTACACAAGCTTTAAAAACAGTGATGGCGAAGAAATCGTAGTTGTACCAATGTGCTTGCCTCAGCTGGCAATGGCAACGTTTAAAGCAGAGATGGAGAGTTTGATCCAGGCATGATGTAGTCAGTATGGGTTTCTTTAATTTGTTATAATCTGTATAAGATATTTAATTTGCTTAATTTTTGCAAACTCTTGTGAATGTGTGTAATAATATGTTTTAAATTAATAAATCTTGATAATTAAAAATTAAGTTGGGAGGCTTGACCCAATTTATCTTCAAAAAGCTTGAATGATAGATTTAGCTTGCATAACTTCAATTATATGATATCCCATCATTTTATAATGATTTTTATTTTGTAATTTTTAGCACCAATCACATTACATAGCTAGGCTAAATAAGACTTTCCACTGAGCATAAAAATTTGTAAAAGGTGAAATTAATGTTTCAGCAATAGGGAAAGAGAAAAATGTATAAACAGAATTTTATTTCCTATCTGATCGGCTAGTGGCTTTGAGGTAAAGAGAAAAATGTATAAATAGAACTTTATGTTATATTAATTTCAAAGAGTTTTGTAAGCAGATATAGTTACATGGTGGTTACGTGGATCGCCAATCACAGGATCTTGTGAACCATTTTGTTTTCTTAATGGCACAGTCATTCGGATAGCTCAGACGGCTTTCATAGCACATTGCTTTAGACCAAATTATAATAATAATTTCTACGAAATTTTAATTAGGAAGCAGGGCCACCACCAGAATGCAAAATTTTATAAAGTTAGTCAATTTAATTTTGGCAATCACCAACCTTCAATGAAAAAAGACAAATGAAGAAACGACGCGAATGCAATCAGACGGTCCTTTTTTTCATTGAAAAAGACTTGTACTTATCAACCAATTATGCTGAGTTGCCAAGATAAGCAGGGTTACACGCGAAAGCAATTTGCCATGAAATAATTTACGGAAATGCAATTTGCAATGTACTAATTAATTGTTTGGCAATGCACTTGCAAAAATGGAATACACAAATAAATTTTATATTACTAAAAGCTTGTTTTTGTACAATAATTTGCTGAAGCGACACGACAAGCAGGGCCACATCGCGAATACAAATATGTATGTACGGCATATATTATATATATGACGGAATTGATATATTTGACTTATTCCTTGCTTTCTTTTTCGCCCAAAAATACTGTGTTCATGTTACTAGGTGAAAGAGCGGAACCTGATGTAAAAGGGGGGGAGGGAGCAAATCTACAACAACATAAAACAGAGGAGAAGAGTAAAAGCTAATTAGTTCACAATTTGTTGTAAATATTTTTAAAAGGTGCCGGACAAAACCAAAGTATTTTTAAAAGGAGCTAATATTTTTTTTTATGTGTTTTTTGGACAAAGTGAAAAACATATTGAACAGCTCATTTGAAATTCAAAAATGTGAAAATGATCATATTGGACGGACCCTTCCGTCCAATACATTGGACACTAGCATTTCTCTTGTATCATTATTATGAGAAATTCTAGTGTCCACTATATTTGACCGGATGGGTCCATACAATATGATTGTTTTCACATTTTTAAATTTCAAACGACCGATCTAAGATATTCAATATGTTCTTTACTTCTTTATATTTGAAACTTGTGAGAAACTAATTTTTACATTTTTTTTTTTGAATTTTTTACTTATTTTTTGATATTTTAGAAAATTCATGATATAAAAGTTTTAGACAATACATGCAATGTTACACTTTCAAAACTAATAAATGTAGAAATTACAAACTATTTACTAGTGTAGAACCAAACTACATCCTCAATTAATCTACGAAGTCAACCAAAAAATTTTTGGATGCTAAAGAAACTAAATTAAAGAATGCAACAAGACTGAACTCTTCCTAAAAGAAAAATTAAGAAGAGTATTATTTCGGAAAAAAAAATGGGAAAAGTGTTATTTGGATGGCAGAAAAGAATAAAGTAATTATTTATTTAAAAAAATCAATTTTTTATTTATCATTCTTCCTTTCTTTATTTAAATATTTGATATTTTAAAATAAAGTAATTATTATTATTTAATGCTAATAATAATTATTATAATATTATAAAAATAATTAATATTGCAATATTATAAATTTATAATATTATAAATATGATTAATAATAATAATATAAGTAAGAGAGATGTGAAAAATATTTTTTTTATTTCTTCTTCGTTCCTCCCCAATTTGTATTCTCAGGTGAATAATATTAGCAAGAAGAAACTATTCTTTCTTTTTACTTCTTGCATGTTTGGATCATAATTTATTCGGAATGAAACTTAATCCAGAAATAAGGCTTTTTCCTTGCTATCCAAAAACAAGCTAAATGTAAAGGCAATTTTATTTCATTCAATAAACATTTTTGTTGGGGGTCTATATGTGTATGTGTCACTGATGAAGGTTTAAAACTTAGGTTAAATAAATTTATTCCTAAGGTTTACATCACTAGTCGTTTGGTAAAGCTAAGGGTCGAACCCACAGGGACGGATTTATTGACTACCAAACTTGATCGTTCTTAAAATCTAGAGAGATGATTTTTGTATGAATTTTGGGTATAAGAGGTAATCAAGTAAAATATAATAAAAATAAAGTAATAAAATAAGTAATAAATAATAAAACGTTTTTGGATGATTTTTTTAAATTCATTTGATTCAAACAGATGCAAAAATATGTCCTAGGGTTGAGCGTTCAATTAGTTTGGCTCTAAAGCACTTCTGCCTACGATTTTCACTGGGACAGAAGCATATTTCGAACCGAAATGCTTGGATTTCGGACCGAAATCCATACTATTTCGTCCTAAAACTCGCTTTAGACCTTCTGTTTTGACTTGATATTTTTATGGAATACTATGTGAAGGTTACTTGACGACCAAACCTAAACCCTAACCTCAGTTGTCGCGTTTTAGTTATGGTTTGGTATGGAACCGGCTTTTACCACTTACATAACTAAGCCTCAGTCGTCTCGTTTTGGTACTTAAAAATTTAAGAATATTTAGTTGGATTTTCATAGGTATTTAAAGTTTTTTCAGATCATTAAAAGTTACACCTTTCGGTCGTTAAACTAACCTCCTCTTTCGAGCGATTGGTTTACCTCAAGTACTTAATCAATTACAAGTTTGGTTTATAGTTTAATGTCCTAAAAACGTCGCGATTCATCCATAGGTAAATATCAATCAAACAAATAATTTAACTAAGCATAACAACAATTCACAACTAAATAAACAACATAATAAATCATAAATCCATCAAGTCATCACAAAATACCAAACTAATCTACTAACTACCCCTAAGACATAATAAAACTACTCACTAATATCCATAACACAAACAACAATAAATAGCATGCATATAATAAAGATACAAGCCATGAAATATCGAGATAAAAGCATAAAAAGAGTAAACCCATAATCTCTATGCAAGTAACTCGCTACCAAAGCACAAGAATTGATGTAGATCTCGATGTCTGCTGCTGTTCTGCTCCAAACACGTAAGAACTCCAAGGAAAATCAATGAAAACGCTCAAAATGCTAATTAAGGAAGGTGAAAAATGAGTATGGAAGGTAAAATACGTGCTCAGGAGGCAGGGGACGTGTATATATCGCCCTAGGAGGCGGCTAGGTCAAGGATAGGCGGTTTTCTTCTTTCCTTCTTCGAAAAATACCATTTTCGCACTTTCCAGAAATACATTTCGGACCTAAATGGAAGGATTTCGGTGCGAAATGGCACTCTGGCTCTGCTGGATGGGCTGGGAATCAAGCCCACGCTTGAGATAAGGTCTGTGCTAGGCTCCTATGGAATCATGGCACGTCTGTGTGGGCTAGGAATGAGTCGTCTGGCTGAGAACATGGTCCATCTTTCACAAAAGTCGCGTCTCGTCTTTAATTTCCAAGGAATTCTACAAAATAAAACAAGAAGCATGACAGCAGCAATATCCTGGAAAATATGGCAATTTATGAGACAATTTATAGTGGTTTGATCAATAATTAAGGGCTAAGTACGGTCAAAATACATATAAAAATAAGAGATATCAAACCCTCCCAAACGTGAATCTTTGTTTGTCCTCAAACAATAATCTAAGCTTAAAGGGTAAGACTGTACTTAGACCTAGAAATGAAATATCGCAAACCAATGATGCAACGAAAATTCATTAATTGAGATTATTTAAAGTTTCACAAGTCAAAGATAAATAAAGCAAATTAAAATTAATTCTAAGGATAAGGGGTTAGTTCTCTTTTTTATTTAATTTATGCAATTCTTAGCTCTTATGAAATCTCAAAATCAAGTCAAGGACCCTAGCTTCACTTTATCAGTTCAAACACAATCTCAATTTCAAAAGCCCGTTCTTTTCCATATGTTGTAAACAATTGCAAATAAATTTTATCAAGACTAAAAATTTTGTAATGAGTCTAATTTTTTATTTTTCACCAAATTAAAGGATTTTTTTAAGTGCTACTGTTGGGGAGGTCGGACCGGTTTTTACGCCTTACCGCCACCACCCTCCAATTATTATTATTTTTTTAAATTTGCTTGTTGGTGATTCAAGCATGCAAGAATAATTTAGACTCATTTTATAATTTTTAGAGTTGATAAAAATTATTTAAACAAAGATTCACAACATATAAAATCGTTCACTCGGCAAAAACTTGTGAGAATTGACTAAAAATGAATTGAGTATATATATATATATGGTGCAGAAAATATATATTTGGACAAAGAGTATATATATATATGGTGTTTTGTTTTGTCGCCAACTATCATTTCTTAAAAGATACCATGTTGCAATCATATTTTTCTCTTTTATTCTTTTTATGTTTATGGTGATCGATCGATATTTATAATTTATAATTGGGTTAGCTTTTTTCCTCAGATATATACAGTAAATATTTCTTTTTAAAACATAGTATATTTAGAAAATACAGTAATTTTCTTTTGAAATATACACGATTTTTTTAGGGTAATATTTTTTTTCCATGCCTTCTCTCTCTTTAAATGACAAATTTAATAAAAAAAAAGAATTTAATCATGCTCTCTACTATTTCATACGCATTGTACAGAGCTGAAATTTTTCAGCAAAGTGCCGAATTTAAATGACAAATTTAATAAAAAAAACAGAATTTAATCATTTCGTTGATAGAGTAAAAATATAATTTAAATGACAAATTTGCACAATACTTGTTTGTTTGATAGGTCGTGTCGAAGGTCACAACATCGCCAAAGTCTTGAAATGCTCTCCTTGCTCTGCCATCAACCCAAAATATGTTCTTCAAACGTCCATCTTCATCTACCTCTACATCATAAAAGAATTCGGGGTCTTCTTCTTGCTTCTTTTGAAAATACACCAAGCTTGCCTGGACATCCATACCAACAAGTTCGCGATTATATGATGCTATTACATTACTCACATCCTTCCTTTTGAACTTGAGATTCTTTGTACCTCCATGTCTAGCCCCCAATAACTCATGTATTTTTACAGTCTCAATATTTTGAGCATGCATTTCAAGTATGTATTCTCTATCTTCAAAAGTTAATTTTCTATGGGAGCGTAGGCCTCGTTTCTTAGCCGGAGAAGAGATCAATGGATGGTTATGGAAATCTTCAAAAGCACTAACTTTCCAAACACCATCGGCCAATCTGATAGTAAGATGTGCCTTACAACCAGTCCGTGTGGTTGGTTTATCCTTTTGAGGGGTTGTTTCATGGGTTGATTTCTTTGGCAAGCCTTGCATCGAACAAACATACTTTATCATTGTCTCCATTTTTAACTTTGAAGATACATAATGGTTTGCTTTGCGAATACTAAACCCCCTATGGTAAGCAAAATTATTGTAGAAGCTTTTTGCATCCTTATCTGTGCTAAATTGTTTTCCAACAAAAGGGGCAAACTCTAAATGTTCATCTGGGTCAGAATCATCTAGATGTTCTTGTCCATTGTTGTTATCATCGGCAATTGATGAAGATGCTCCTTCATTTAACATTATGTTCTCAAAAGTAGACGCCTACATAAAATAAAAACTTTATTATTCTCAAATTGATAGTCATTTTATATGGAAAACATATGGTGATAATTTAACTAAGCTCTGGAATTAAAGCACCATGATTTTCTCAAGAAAATGGTGAATTATTGGCCCTAATTAAAGCACAAAAGATTCCAATTAAAGCACGTTACCCCGGCAACACATACTTACTGGTACTAATTTCTCAAGCACCATGATTTCTAACGCAACATGAATTTTTTGGTTAATTTAACTAAACCCTGGATTGATGTGCCATTGGTTAATTTAACTAAGCTCATGATTTCAACTTCCAGGACCCACCACGATTTCTCAAGCACCACAATTTTAAACTCATTAGGTGCCGATTTTGAACCATGATTATGAACAAAAGAGAACATGTAAATAGATTAATGTGCGATCAAAATCAGAGCACGCAAAAAGTAACTAGACCTTCGTGAGAGACCATGAAAAGATACTGATCAAAACTGACCTATGCAAACACACAGAGAGAGATGTGCAGAGCTGTCCGTACAATCTAGGGTTTCTTGCGCGGATCTGATGTGCGACCGAAACTAGACGAAACTTCGCTGAGTGGTGCGAGAGAGAAGAGAACAGGCAAACCCTAGGAGAGATACGCCCAATCAAGACAGGAAAGTGCTGCGTACGAGAGAGGAGAGGTGCGAGTTTTGTTCTATTTTTGGCGCTTCAGATTTGCAAACGGAGAGAGCAAACGGAAAACTGAAGGGATCTCTAGTGATCAGCGCCTTAATCCGATCCCTTTATCTACATCGCTGCACGAATTTTAAAGCCGATCCGACAGCCCAAAAATCCTGTGTAATAGGCCCATATGCACATTAGTGTTCTATATCCATTCTATATATATATATATATATATATATATATATATAATATTTTGATGTTGATCAATGGTTATAATTGTGTGTCATCTCAGTTAAAATTTTAGTTTTATGTACAATCTCATTTTTCTTTTTGGTTTAAATTAAAGTTTATTACTTCATTAGTATTTTTTATCATTTATAATATTAATACAATAAAAAATCATATATCGAGCGAAGTTCGAACCCACGTGGCCATGGTAGGAAGCAACAATACTATCCACTGGGCCAAGCGGCCCTTTTTGATTACATAACTTCTTAAATATCTATATTATATCAGAAACAACACAAGCCGGTATTAACCGGCACAAACCGGTAAAACCGGTAAAAACCGCATACCTCTGCCCTGGCCGGTTTGATGGCCGGTAGGGTATTAAGTGTTCAGCAAAAGCCGAACTCAAACCAAGGCATGTCTTATGAAATACTAGTAACTAGGAAGGGTCCAACTGATGGAGTTGGCAAACCAGACTCATAGGCCTTAGTATGATCCAATATTTGTGTCGATGTAAGCTAGAAAAACAGGCCTGCAAAATCTGATTCTGAACTTAAACATTATCTTTAAGTTAAAGAATCTAAAACCAGGCCCAAAATTCTAGAGGTTGCAGTTGATCCAAGCCTCACCGTATCCAATTGGACCTTGAAAATTTTGCTTGAGCCTCTTTCTTTACATGAAAAAATAAGTAATAGCACAAGCACTGTAGTTTGGAAAATGAGTTTCCAATATTACATGTATGTAGTCTCATTTGAATTAAATTTTTTTTTCTGAAATAAGAATTCTCTTCATTTGATTGGCATGGCTATAAATATATCTTGCTTCTCCATGAGTTCGCAGTAATTATTGAAGTACCATAGGAAAGAGTAATAAAAAATGACAAAAAAAATGAGTTTGCTTATTTGCTCCCCTGCTTATAAAAAAAGTCTCATGTTCCAAGGACCAATTGCAAAGGGTTACAGCATCGAGTTAATATAGCACAAACACTTATAACTAGTATAGTAATATACTAATATTCATTAAAAGTTTATAACCTGACAACCTTTTAATTTTTTTTTTTTTAATGCTTGTCTCTTTGTCTCAGTGAATTAGTGGTGGACCACATCGCTTTGTGGTCACCTTCACGAAAACTTGAATTGATAAACCAAAGCCCTGTCGAATTGCTGGAGTGTATAATTCAGTTGGACAAGGGAAGACAATTTGGCAAATGAGACTCGAGCCTGAAACCAAGAGAGTCACAGTTGATACAAACTAGCGTTGTATACGTGCTTCGCGCATGAGGTGTTATTGATGTCTAGCCAGTTAAGTTTGGAGGTGGGAAAGTGGAAAATAATACACGAATGATGAACTTGATTAATATGATACATCTATCAATGAATATCATTTAAATTATGTAAATATTGATAGATAAATTAATATATTAAAACTCTAAAAAACATTAATTTATTTACGTAATTTTTGAAGACAATCCACAAAATTTAATACAAACAAATCTAGAAAAATCTTATAAACAACTAAACAAAAGTGGAAAGAAATGTATAAAAGAAAAACCTATATCACTTTGATTTCATATAATTTTTGTTGATTCATATAATATCATAAGAATATATTATTATAAGATAATTATAATTACTAATAGTCATATTTAAATATTTCAGGAAAAATGTTGTGTTAAAAATAATTTGTGTCTTGAAATAGAAAAAAAAAATATTTACAATTTAGATGAAAAAAAATTAGCACTTTGTTACGCTCTTCGCGCGTGATGCTTTGTTATGTTAATTAAGGAGGAGTAAAAAAATTATATTGGTTTTCTCACGTATATAAAATTTTATAAATCAACAAATTTTGGAAAGATTTAGAAACAATGAAAAATAAAATTATATTTATGAAACAATAGAATTGAGTAATCAGATTTAGAAATTTGACAAAAATATGTTAGAACTCTTTAACTATGAAATTTTATATTGCAGGGTATTTCATTTTTTTTTATGAAGGAAATAAAATTTTATGGTCAATTGAATTAATAAATGTCCTCAAATAATTTTAAAAGCACCAACCATATTCCATATTTCATATAATTATATGATTAAATTAAAACTAGCTCAATGGCACAATTGAATTTGTTATAATCTTCACATCATTTATATAAAATTTCATACACTAATAAAGTTGTAAATATCTTAGAATAATTAAAAACCTAATGACATTTATGAAATTACGGAAATTCAATTTTTGTGAGATTCAAAAAATTATTTAAAATATTTATAGGTTTGTAACTTGATTATTTTACATCAATTAATTGTTCATATATTTTTGAGCAAGTACATAAATTTTCATAGTCAAATGATTTATTCAAGACCTCCAAACAATTTTAGAAACTTTTATGCATATTAAATTTTATGAGATTCATAAAATTATTTAAAATATTTTCTAAGTCTATAATTAAAAAAATTTACATCTTTAAATCCTTTACATTTTTATGAGCACACACATAATTTTTCATAGTCAAATGAATTTTTAAATGTAGCTAAACAATTTAAAAACTAAACTATATTTAATCTGAAATTATTGAAATGGAGGTGTCCATTGTTTTTTCAAAATGGAGATATGACTCCATCCAAAGTTAATGTAGATAATGTACCCAACATTGTAGTATTGTTTGATAACTATACCCCAGATTTGATTTGTCTGGTTCGGTTTGTACGTCAAATGATGATGCATGGTGTGCAAATGCTCCCGTTGGTGAGTTGATCCACTTTGACTTTTTGTTTATTTATTTTTTAGCAAGGAACTGTAATTTCTCAATTAAAATTCTAACTCAATCATGATTTCTATTATGCAGCAGGACAATATGCTGTGGAGTTTTGATAATGAAGAGAAGGACATTTTGGAAATGATTGATAAATCATTTCCAAAAATTTTTGTCAAAATTGTTCGTTAATATCGACGCTAGGTGCGTAACTTAACCTTATATATAATTTTTTAATTATATAATTAGAATGATTATTGGCTTAATTATTTCATTTAACATGGGTTTTTCGCTTTTTTTTTCTAGGTATACGAGT
The DNA here is from genome assembly GCA_027725995.1 of Rhynchospora tenuis. Lineage (NCBI taxonomy): Eukaryota > Viridiplantae > Streptophyta > Magnoliopsida > Poales > Cyperaceae > Rhynchospora > Rhynchospora tenuis. The sequence goes on along the minus strand of CM050889.1, from coordinate 15,627,406 downwards.
TTGGATGGAGAGCTATCAGAATATTAGGAATAAAATATTTTTCTAGTCAGATTCTTCTTTCATTTTCTTTTGAATTGTACTTTTATATGATTGAAGCTTGTCAACAACTTGTAGTCAAATATTTTTTGATGCAATTTGAACATAGTAAAACTTGATATCCCTTGAACTTTCTTATGAACAGTATCTTTTTTTTTTTTTTATTTGAATTACCTGGGTTGAATTACTATGTTCAAATGTCAACGAATGGGTTGGTATCTTTTTTTTTTTTTGTCTGCTTTATGAGGCTGGCGGTGGTGGGATTGGGATGGTGGACCAGTTATAAATTAATAAATGTACACCGGTGCTTTCTTCCATTATTTGTACATGTATTATGCATGTGGTCTACAACATTTAATGCTGAAGATAGAAAAAGAAATGTGGGGAGGTGCATTTCTGAAATGACAAAGCCACCGTTCAAGAAATCTCTCCCTTTCTCTCTGCCATCTTTTTTTTCCTTCGATTGAACATTTGGAAGAAAGAAAAAAGGTGGAAAAGTGGTGCGCATCCTAATTTTCCGTCAGCTTGCACACACCAACCATCGCAGTAGGTCGAAAATTCTTTCTCCCCATACTGACGAATCCGTAGAGATCCCTCTTTCTCAATTGCTGTCCACTTTGCATTGCCGTCCACGAGGAAGACAAAAAGTAGTTGTACTGCTGGAGTTATACCGAAATGAAGTCATCGCCAAGTGCGCCGATAGTACCTATTAGAAATGATACGCCGGTAGCAAGAATTTTCCGTCAGGTTGTTTAGAAATGATATGCAAGGCTCAACAAATGGTGCTTACTACATATGCAAGGTAAATGATTCCCTGTACTGGTAGTGATTACCTATGCATTTGGTATGTAGTAAGCACCATTTGTTGAGCCTTTATGGTATATAACTAAATCATATAATTTTAGAAAAAATGTAAATGATATCTTAAAGGGCTGTGTTTAAATTGTATAATTGCCCTATTTATTCTCATGATCAAGCTTCTAGCAATCAAGAAATGCATTACCAATATTTGGCTACTATGGACATCATAAAATTTTCCCTTTTGCTGTCAGAGTTTTGGCCTTTTCCAACTAAGCTGGTGAGTTTACGTTTCGCATAGGGTTTTGACCATTCCAGTGAGCAATAGGACGAACAGATGCTACTTCAACTCCTCAGCTCCATTCACTGCAAAAATATAAAGGAGTTTGCTCAACACCCTTAACAACAAGGACCTATAAAAGACAAGCTAATTTGGTTATACTCCCCCTCTGGATCCCACACAACAAAGTAAGGTTACAAGTTGATCCTATCACAACAACAACAACAACAACAACAACAACAAACCAATTCAGTCAAATCTGGAGTTTATCAGGTGCGAAAAGCTATGGGGTACTGCCAAAGATTAGAACTTTCATTTGGAGGGCTCTACATGATGGACTGCTAACTGCTAAAAAGATACAAAGAGCTTTTCCTCACGTACCTGCTACCTGTTAGAACATTAGAACATACACTCTTTCACTGTTCCCATGCTAGATATGCATGGTTTGCTTCTACCTTGTCTTTGAGGATAGACTTACTCCAAGGATTATTCAGTTGCATTTACAGATCAATATCAGCATAGCTAGACCAACAACGGTTCTTTTTTGCTCTCTCATGTGGTGTATCTGAAAATCAAAGAACAAGGCCATTTTTCGATCTATTCAGATTATCACCTCAGCAACACTACAACAAGCAATCTCATTACTACAGGATATGGCTTCATCGGTCTCACAATCAAATCAGAAAATAAAAATAAGTCAAATTAGCATACCGATTGGATGGGAGATCATACTGATAGATGCCTGCTGGGATAATCAAATGCGTGCAGGTCTAACTGTAGTTGCCTACAACACATCTGATGCATGGTCATGGCTAATGTCACGCTCTACTACATGCTTCTTTGCCTTCCAAGCTGAAGCACAAGCAGTACTCATGGCGATCCAAAATATTATAATGCACATGAAACTGACATGAAATTTTTCCTTATTGCGGGCTACAAATTGTTATATGAAAATTTAAACACAGAAGAAGAGCTAGACTTACCGTGCTGGCAAGCAGAATCAAGTGTGTATGAGATTAAACAGGCATTGACAGCCCATGCGGATACCATGACTATCGCTTTTCTCCCTCGCCAAGCTCTCAACCCACCCCATCAACTAGCCAACTGGACCAGAAAGACAGAGATACCGCTCGATAAGACCACTTAAGGCAGCTTGGAAAGGTTAAACTTTAGTCTCGACTTACCTACTGCTTTTTTCTCCGATCGGGAACGCAAAGCCAGCAACACTGATCCAATTGACATTAATGGTGAACGCCTTAATATTTTTCTCCATCATCTGGTGATCAAACTTTGAGCTTAGCGACAATGGAGATTGATCTCTACACAAGTAGCTGGAAAATGAGACATGGATTCGAAATGGTCTGGAGGAGAAAGGAGATATTTAGGCGGAGCTTCCAACCCCTTTATTTTTCTTTTTCCTTTCATTTTTTTTTCTTTTTTCTGAGCAACTAGAAGGTTCCCTTTGTGGGCCTTCCTGGAATTTGGTTGGGCCTACGAGCCTTTTTTACTTCTCAAAAAAAAAAAAAAGTTTAATCAACATAAATTGTCACACACAAAATAGCTATCAATTTTCATTTGCAATGACCTTACGGGTAGGGCTGAAAACGAAAATCGTTTTAATCGTTTTTGCGTTTCGTTTCGTCCGAAACGAAACGAAACGGTTAAGCATTTCGGTTTCGTTTAAATAATATAACGGACAACGCAAAACCTTACCCAATTTCGTCCCAAAATGGAACGGTTAACGAAACAGGACCGTTTCGTCATCGTTTATTTCGTCAATTTCGTTTTAAATTTTACAGTACTGCTATTGTGTTCATTACAGAGGAGGGATGGCGGAGACGTCGAAGGGGACGACAAAAAATTAGGTTTTGTTCATCATTTCTCCGCCGTTCTGTGTCACATCTCCTCTCTTTCTCTCTCGCACTCTCCACCAAACCCTCGCACGCCTCTGTGCAGCGCCGATCTAATATCACATCTCCTCTCCACCAAACCCTCGCACGCCTCTGCAGCACCGTCGTCGAGGTGATGATGGTATCACCAAGCCTTGTCCTTTCTCCGCCACACCTACATATGTCTCTATCTCTCTCTCTCACAGCCGAAGGCTCTACTAACCCCCCTCTCTCTCCCTGTCTATTTTTGTCTCACAGCCCATAGATGAGCTCACCCCTCTATTCCACAGCTGAGTTGACCCATCTATCTCTCTCTGTCTCTCTCTCTCTCTGTCTCACAGCCGAATCCTCAATTAAACCTCTTTCTTCTCTCTCTCAGCCCAAGTCTGAAGTAAACTCTCTCTTGTCTCTCTCTATCTCTTCCTCTTGAGTTGGTATTAACTAATGGCAGTTGATGGTGCTTGACAGCCGCTAAGGAGGCTCTTCAATCTCCTTCCTACTCTACTGCACATATAAGGTATTTGTTGATTTTCTTGCTATTATCGTCAATAACTGAATTTTATTAAAATGTTAGTGTTTTCCAGTAAAATGATACTGGAATTTATACTAATTTCTGCCAAATACTGGTACTTATCAAACTTCTTTTCAATGTGGGATTTATAATTAGTTTCATGAAGGGGCTGTTTGTAATAAGGGACTATTAAAAATTGGTAAAGCTTGATGAAAATTGATGTTTTTGATAAACTAATGCTTGAAAATTAGCACTTTTTAAAAAGAAAACTGTAAATAAATTCAGTGCATAATTTAGTGCTTAACTTCTTATTTCTTATTGCTATGTAGGTATGTACAAGTTATGGGGCTTACTGTTATGTGGTAAGTGGCTAAGAAGTGCTTACTATTTTAGAGGTGCTATGTAGTTTTTTGTGTTGCTTACTGTTATGAAGACATGGGGCTTATTTTGTGTATTTCATGGGGCTTATTTTGTGTTGCATTTAACTATGCAGTAATACATGGAGCTTATTTGGTTGTATTTAATTATGTAGAAGACATGGGGCTTATTTTGTGTTGCTTACAGTTGAAATTGTACTTCTGTAGCGCTTGATTTCATTTCAAGCACTACTTTATTTGATTTAACTATGTAGTGCTTTATTTGATTTAACTGTTGAATATGTAGTGCTTAATTTACTTGATTTGATTTAACTATTAAATTTGTAAACTACTATTGTGTAACTTATTCCATTCTGATCTCTGTGAAAACGGTTACAAATTTTAACCGTTTTAATCGTTTTTGATCGTTCAATTACACGGAACGGTTAACGCAAGAAATTCCAGTTGCGTTTAGCGTTTGGAACGCAAGGCGCAAAGACCAAAAAATTTGCGTCCTATAACGCAACAGTTAACGCAAACCCTCAATTTCGTCTTCGTTTTGAACGTTATGCAGGTCTATCGCTACCTTATCGTTGCATAATCCATTCATGACATAGTATGCCAATCCGCCCAACACAGTCGCTGACGTGGAACACTCAAAGACGCCAGATGAGTTCAAACCTTTTTAGGAAAATTATTTCATTTTAATAGAACGCCCACAAAATATGAACAAAATACTAATAGGCTATTAGAAATTTAAATAAACTATATTGAATAATATCATAGAGTAATTGGTAGAACTAGCAAACGTCCAATTTGAAGTATTTTCATTATAACAAATAGTTTCAAAATATTATAGAAATAATAAACAATCCTATAAAAATAATAAATACATTAAACTTTTTTTCTTTGTATTGAGATTTCCAAATAAAACCTAAGTAATTTCAAGATTAAATGATTTTCTAAAAAGGGACTATTTTCATAACCAAGTATTTTCAAATAAGTATTTTAAAAAACGCGATAGGATTTAGGTAGGACTTAGGATAGGACTTAGGTTATAAGTTATAGAAGTAATAATTATAACAGAGTCAAAATATCCAAATTTTCCCACTTTGAAGTAATTTCTTTATAAAAATACATCTCATAAGAATCCCTAAAAAAATAATAAATATGTTAAATATTTTACCAAATGAAATTTCTAAGAGAAAACTTAAGTAATTTCAAATAAAAAGAACTCCACAAAAATACTTTCAAATTAACTATTTTCAAAATAAATACTTCTTAAAAATGTATAAATTTCAAAGAATAAACTTCAAGAGTTAAAAATAAAAATAAATAAATAAAAACCACTAATCCCAAAGAGAAATTTTAATAAAATAAAAGTCATAACGCGAAACCCAAAGTCAAAACTAAAACCTCTTCTCTTCAATTAATTTTAGCATTGTCTTCTCGATTGAGTCCCGTCAATTAGGTCTGGTACCGTCAATCGAGTCCGACCTAAGCCATTTTCACGACTTTATTCCTAGCATACTTCTTTTAGCCCTTTAATCAAAGGTTTTCGCGGTTCGTCCCGATGTAATTAACAATGGGGGCTTGCGCCCATTGGAAAGTTGGATCCATACACAAATAATAAACCTTCATAGAGGCGATTTCTCGTCAATGTCCCTTGTCGTCGAGAGGCATTTCTGCGCTAGAATTCGGCTCCGTGAAGGGTGAATCTCGTGGGGTATTTCCATCCCGTTGAAACCCGTTGTTCAGCGAGAATGACGAAAAATCTCACACAGTTGGCCTATGGTCTTAGATCTTCAAAATGTGTGTGTGTGTGTGTTTTTTTTTTTTTTTTTTTGAGAACCAAAATATATGTGTTTTTCTGTAACGTACAACAACAATTAGGCATATAGGATGACACATACTTTTAAAGAGTTGTATTTTTCTATTTTCAGTCTCGGCCATAAGCATATCTAATTTCATCCCTCGGGTAAATGAGCCCCATACATTTCTTTAAATTATGCTACCATAAATGATGGTTTCTATTATAAAATGATTATTTTTATATAAATAATATGCATGTGAACACCATAAAATCATTTGATATTTTGTTATGAAACACCATACTTCCCGTACTTTGTTCATAGTTGTCTTGTAATGAAATTTAATATTTAATTAAGTTAGCAATTTTTTAACTTTCAATGAATAAGAATTTAATAAGGGCAACATTATTATATATTTCTTATAGTTAAACAATTAAAAAAAAATAAGTAGTGATATGTTGTCAAATATTTGAAAATTCTAATTTTTCCATCAGTATATATAGAAAAAAAATCCAATTCAAAATTGGAAGCGTCTTTTTTATTTGTTTTTATATGTAATTTGAAAATTTTAAGTTAAATGCCTCGTTAGGCTTTATTTAGAAAATATATTATCCCGTTCTATTAAATTCAAACATGCCAATTATGTTTTCGATATTTGGAAGAATAAAAATGACCATTTTACATGTAGTCATGTACTATGCTAATGTGCGACCAGAGGAATACTACTAAAAGCAATATCAGTTTACTATTTCTTTATTACATAGTACTTAATTACAATGATCTATTTCAATCTTTCAGTATTTGGAATCTAGAAATCATTACAATTTTAAAAATAATTTGCAAAAAACCAATACGGGCAGGAATTTAATATTGCTTAGTTTAGATATATAGCAGGTTGCTACAGTGACTCGTTGAAATGGCATGAAACAAAATGACATAAAAGGCATAAAGTTGGGTTCCGTGTTTGGTTAAAATTTTTTTTTTCTTTGACTACGGACTCTTTTAGTTGAAAAAGGAAGAAATAGGGAACGAAAAAGGCAAGGGGCAATTACATTTTCTCTATGCGGCTCTGCCTACAATCGGTGCATCTTACTTTCAAAATTTACAATAGGGGAGGACCCACCTGAAAGAAAAATGGGTGGAAATAAACTTACAAGTTGGAAAATAATATGTAGAACATATCTATTATCAAAAGTGGAGAAACATGTAGGCTAAATTATATGGTAAAATATGTAACGGATCATATTAACAATAAAATTCGACTTACAGTCATTGGAATATACACATTTAGTTTTTCCACAGAAAATCACCTAATCAACACCACATAAGGCAAAGACAAGGTGCATACAACATATAATAGACCATAGGTAAAGTAGGACCCATCACAAAGAAAATGAAAGTATAACTTACACATTTATGAATAATACACGGACCTTCCAAAGAATAAACATAAAAGCTACTAGCCTTAGATAGATTGTCTGAGCTAAAAATCTTTGTAGACTTCATGGAATAGATAAGGAAAGAGTTTTGTTGAAAGAAGGATAACTCACCACACCAACAAATACACAAATAAATCAACAAAAAACAATGCCGCGCACTGTTCATCCCTCATTGGGGGTATATGGTTTTTTCAATAATAGAAAAATGTCACACCTGTTTACTTGTTTTGGGACAGTTGTTGGAATTATTATTAGAAAAAGCATGTTCTAGTACTATATGTAAATCTAAATTTAAAGTATTAATTAAATCTCGTGCCGTTTAATATTGTGGAAATCTAGCCGTTCGTTTAACGATACGCAATCTGGGTCGTTCGTTTATTTCCCTCTTATTTTAACCTACCATCGCCTCTCTCTCTCTCTCTCTCGTACTTAAATCTTCGCTCTGCCTCTTCCTCTTCCAACGACAACGCCATATCTCCAGACTCCAGCCTCCCTTCGCAGCAGCCCCTATTTCTGTCTCTCCTCCTCGACTCATGTACTCAAAACCCTCCACTGGCCTCCACCTCCTCCTTCGACCTTCACTGACCTCGCACACTTCCCTCATGCTGCCTCCCCACCGTCGCTTCCTCCTCTGTCGATCCGGCCCCACCTCCTCTTCTCTGCCAAATTCTTCAGATCTTCACTTCCTCTGGTGTGCCCCCAACCCCCCTTTGTTGAACTCCTTGGTCAACTCAGCCGCACAGATCTCGGATATGAATTGCTCAATATTTTAGCATAAGCCATCATTAAATTCAATTTATTTTTGTATTTCATCAAAATCTCATTAGTTTAACACAAAAAAAACGTTGACTTTACTTCAATTCATTTCATCATGTTTAATTTCTCGGTCTAATAGAGAAATAAAGGACACTTTTGGATTTGAAAGTTCATTTTCGGATGCATAACACTTTTTGGTACCCTATTTGAAATTCATTGTTGAAATCAAATGTTGGATCTTTTTAACTTTTCATTTGCATGAAGTTTTGATATTTTTTGTTTTTTTTTTTTTCACCGTAACGTATTAACAATCCTTTAATTCATTGGATAGAGGGACGGACTTTCAGAGGTGCAGCAGAGATACAGGCATGCAGCGGGACATAAGGTTGACGATTCGAAGGTTCGGGGGCAAACTGAACAAGAAAATTCTAGCATGTCTAGAGAAAAGTACTGGTTCGAGTTAAATGTGCCTAAAATTGTATTAGTGCAGAATCAAATATATCCATTACGTAAAGATAGTCAAGTTACTAAATGATTTTAGAGAATTATATCTTAGAAAACTACTGCTTGCGCAAACTGTCAAATTGCTTTTCTAGGTTTAGGTTACAGATTTTGAGTTCTTCCTCCAACCTCATCGATAGTCTCTGCACCATATCGTCAACTGCCTTCTCGTCAGATCTACTAACTTCCATCAAAGTTAACAGCTTCAAACTCGACTAGAAGATTTGAAGAAGACAATCACTACACTGGTCCTTATTGACCGGTGCTCTTATACCACTTGTAACGATCTCAACTTCTGAAAATCGCTACAGTAACTCAATTCTTCAATTGCTACTCAGCTGATCAGATTTTACTGTTGGAGTTTGCTTAAAAGACAAAGGAATAACAATTCTAACAGATCAAATAGCAAACCATAATAACTTAATAACTCGTTGAACCAGCAGTGGAACGGGCCGCCCCAGTCCTGAAACGGACCGTTCCAAAACACCGAAAAGTAATCTTTAGAGCGGAAGCATACCTGAATCCATAGCTACGGCCAAGATCTTTGATGCAGAGCACGTCTTGCTTGATTGCTGAGATCCTTGATGTCTTGAGAGAAGCACCAAGGTGGGAGGAGATCTTCCAAGAGTTCAAAACTTGCTCTTTGATGCCTTTTAGCCTAAACAAAAGCACTATCTCTCTCTAATTGATGGAAGTATTAGGGAGAGGGGCAGAATAGCTGCTATCAACACATGTATGCAGCAGAAATTCTTAGATGTCTTGTCCCTTGGAGACCAATCCTATATATATAAGCCAAGGTAACTTGGCATGCACTCATGTTTCTATATTCATCCATCACAAATATAAAACATGATTTTTCTAAATTAACCACTTATTAAAGGCTACACACTTTCTGTACAAAATCATACTTTTCCTTAACAGCCACGTTTAGTATATTACCATAGTTAACAATATTCATAATTAGTAGAATCATTAAGCCATAATTAGCCCACCTTCTAGATTGTTTCTATTTCTGGCATGATTGGAACGATCCATTCTAAACGTGTCCAGAGCAGTCGCCCCGACTTGGGACGGACCGATCAGTCGACTGGTCATACCAGACCTTGGACTGTCCATTCTGAATTTGGACTGTCCGTTCCAATCCTGGAACGGGTCGTTCCAGCCATGGCTCGTCAGCCTATTTGGCTAGAAATAATCCAACAATCTCCCACTTGGGCAATTATGCTTAATGTTATTTAATTACGCTTAACTTAAATGAGCTCCTGATTTATGGTAATAAGTTTTTGTACTCCAATTCCGTCCATCATTCATAATGATAAAGGACCAAGGAAGCTTTTGTCACATTATAGCCATTACAGGTTTCTAATCCTGTAAAGCCATCGTAACTCAACCCACAATGATCACAATATCACAATAAATGAATGACATTGAATTTAAATATGTATAAGTGGTGTGGAAAATACACGTAGATGTGACTGCGACGTGTCTATTTTCCAACTTTATTGGTCACCTTGAAACTGATGTGAGGTCAACTTAAATAGATTGAGAATGAAAACTAAAACTGAAAACTGAAACTTTATTCATTTCTGCAGAAATTCTTTACATAATACACTGAAACTGAATAAACTGAAACCATTATCTAATCTAGCACTTCCACTGAACAAAACTCCCACTAAAGCCTAGAATCCTCAACTGAAATTACACCCATACTTGTTACATGTTTCAGAAACTGCTTGGGTATTAATGCTTTAGTGAGTGAATCCGCAATCATTGAGTTTGTTCCAATGTGCTCGATAGATAATTCGTCATTCTCAACCTTTTGCTTAACAGACAGAAACTTAATGTCGATGTGCTTCGAATTGGCTGAGCTTATGTTGTTATTAGCATATATGACTGCTGAGTTATTGTCACAATAAATCTTTAGTGGAGCCTTAATACAGTCCACTACACGCAGCGCAGTGACAAAATTTCGCAACCATGTCCCAAATAATGATGCCTCATAGCAAGCTATACATTCTGCTGCCATGGTTGAAGGTGCCACAAGGGATTGTTTGGCACTCTTCCATGAAACAGCTCCACCAGCCATCATAAAGATGAACCCCGTGGTTGACTTCAAGCTATCTCGACATCCCGCAAAATCAGAATCAGAATATCCTATGACCTCCAGCCTATCTGATCTCCGATATACTAGCATATAGTCTTTGGTTTTCTGAAGATATCTTAAAACTCGTTTTGCTGCCTGAATGTGCTGAACACCTGGATTATGCAAATATCTTCCTAGCATTCCTGTAATAAAGGCAATATCTGGACGTGTACACACTTGTGCATACATTATGCTTCCAACCATGGAAGAATACTTATTGCCCTTTACTTGCCCTTTTTCCAACTCTGTTTTAGGACATTGTTCAAGACTGAACTTGTCCCCTTTAGCAATAGGGGTCTCTGTTGGTTTGCATTTTTTCAAATCATACCGCTTGAGTACTTGATCGATATAGGCCTTTTGTGATAGACCCAAGATACCTTGAGAGCGATCTCTAATTATCTTTAGGCCTAACACGTATGATGCATCACCAAGATCTTTCATTTCAAAATGCCTAAATAGAAATTTCTTAGTCTCATGCAACATATCCTTATCATTTGTGGCAAGCAGTATATCATCTACATACAAAACCAAGAAAGAATATTTACTCCCACTGAACTTATGGTATTTACAATCATCCGCCGGGTTACTCTCATAACCAAATGAGAGAATCACTCGATGAAATTTGTGATACCATTGTCGAGACGCTTGTTTGAGCCCATAAATGGATTTCTTAATGTTGCAAACCATTTTCTTTGGATCATCTGATACAAAGTGGGGTGGTTGCACCATATAAATGGTTTCATCAATGTCTCCATTGAGAAACGCAGTCTTAACATCAATTTGATGAAGCTCAAGATCTAAATGTGCCACAAGTGCCATGATTACCCTAAAAGAGTCTTTCGATGAAACTGTAGAGAAAGTCTCTTTGTAATCAATACCTTCCTTTTGAGTAAAGCCCTTAGCGACAAGACGTGCCTTATACCTTTCCACATTACCCTTAGAATTCTTTTTGGTTTTAAATATCCATTTGCAACCAATAGGTTTCTTTCCTTCTGGTAATGGTACTAAGTCTCATACATCATTGTCATACATTGACTTTATCTCCTCATTCATGGCTTTAATTCACTTTTGTGAGTTTTGACTATCCAAAGCAGAACGAAGATCATGAGGATCTTCGTTCATCCCTATGTCATACTCATGTTCTTGAAGATAGACCACATAATCTTTAGGTATTGCTGGTCTTTTCTCTCTAGTGGATTTTCTATGCACATGTTCTTGAGTTGTTTGCAGTTGTTCAATAACATCATTATCTTCTACTTGATTATTTCCAACATCCAAGTCCATAGGATTTGGAACATGATCTATTTCCTGAATCAAGTGATCCGTTTGAGTCCTCAATGGATCATTATTATCTTCATTTACTGTTTGAAGATCAATAGTTTCTTCTTCGAAGATAATATCCTGATGTGTCATTTCTCCCCCCACAACCAAAACATCCTCAAAGAACTTAGCTATAATCGTCTCAAATATTATCCTATTAGTTGGATCGTAAAATTTGTAACCCCTGGATCGTTCGGCATATCCTATAAAATAACAACTAATTGTCCATTCGTCCAATTTCTTCTCATTTGGCTTGTAAGGCTGAGCTTCAGCTGGACATCCCCAAATGCGACAATGTAATAAACTAGGTTTCTTACTAGTCCACATTTCATAGGGAGTTTTGTTGTTATTTGCTCTAGTTGGTACACGATTAAGTAAATAGGCTGCTGTTTTAAGCGCTTCTCCCCAAAGAGATAATGGAAGATTAGTATGACTAAGCATACTCCTAACCATGTCCTTCAATGTTCTGTTTCGCCTTTCGGCTACTCCATTCATGCTAGGCGACCCTGGCATGGTATATTGAGGGACAATGCCATTTTCCTTTAAGAATTTAGCAAAAGGCCCTGGACGTTGTTCACCTGAACCGTCATATCTGCCATAGTATTCACCACCACGGTCAGACTTGACTTGCTTAATCTTTTTGTTGAGTTGTAACTCAACTTCAGCTTTAAAAGATTTGAACGCGTCCAAAGCTTGCGCTTTTTCACTTAATAGATATAGATGACCAAACCTTGAATAATCATCTATGAAACTGATAAAGTATGTTTGACCATTCCTAGTAGGTGTAGGAAATGGTCCACATATATCCGTATGAATCAGTTCTAAGACATCATTCGACCTAATGGCATCATATCTCTTTTGGTTTGTTTGTTTTCCTTTAACACAACTAACACATGGGCATATATCTGTCATGTCTAAAGGATCTAAAATTTCACTTTGCACAAGTCTTTCAATTCTCTTTTGAGAAATGTGACCTAATCGCTTATGCCAAAGTGCACCTGAATTCTCATGAGTTAATTTACGCTTAACACTTCTAGTACTTATATGCAAGTTTTCATTACTTGAAGCAATAATTTTCAAAGAATATAGATTGTCATACACAGAAAGAAAACCAGATCCAACACATTTAGAATTATGAGATAAACTAAATTTTCCATTTCCAAAAGAACAAGAGTAACCAAATTTGTCCAATACAGAAATAGAAACCAAATTCCGTCTAAAAGACGGTACAATAAAAGTCTCATACAAATCTAAATATAATCCAGTTTTTAATAACAATCTAAAATGCCCAATTGCTTCAACTTGTGCCTTCTTGCCATCGCCCACATAGATGTATCTTTCACCATCACTTGGCTTTCGGCAACTCAGGCAGCCCTGCATAGAGACACTTATGTGAGTTGTAGCACCTGAATCAACCCACCAAGTATCATTTTGTACTGAAGCTAAATTAACTTCTGAACAAACCAAAGATAGAGACATACCTTTCTTCTTGCGCCAGGCTATATAACCTTCGCATTCAGACTTCTTATGTCCCTCCTCATTGCAGAAGAAGCACCCATTTGGATTCCTTGCTTTCTTGCCAGTCTTCCCGTTATTGGGTTCTTTCTTTGCGTCCGAATTAGCAGCCTTGTTCTTATTTTGTTTCTTCTTCCCTTTATTCTTGGAAGTGGATGCAACGTTAGCACTATGTGTCTTATCTAGCTTCAACCTTTCCTCTTCTTGAACTAGATGCGAAATCAGTTCATTTAGAGTCCACTTGTCCTTAGTGCAGTTATAAGTAACATTGAAATGGTTATACTGACTAGGGAGAGAGTTAAGCACTAGACACACCTGAATTTCTTCAGATATGTCTAACTTGAGGGCTTGTAATTTTGAAGCTAGATTTGACACTTCCAAAGTGTACTCACGAATGTTGCCTTTTCCATTATACTTCATAGAGGTGAGTTTAGCCATGAGTGTGCAAATCTCCGATTTCTCACTCTTGGCAAATCTCTTCTCAATTTCTTCCAAGTAAACCTTAGCTGGATCAGAATCAGAAACGGTACCCCTGAATGCCTCTGGAATTGTCTTCTTAATGATCATAAGGACCATGCGATTGGAGCGATTCCACTGAGCAACATTTTGAATATGCTGTTGTGTGCTCTTAGCAACAATCTCAGATGGTTTATCCTCCCTTAATGCAAAGTCTAGATCTAGACAACCGAGAACTATCAATAAGTTCTCTTTTCATTCCTTAAAGTTGGAACCATTTAGCATGGGTATGCTGTTAATGCTAGCTGGAATATTTGCTAAAATAAACCAAAGACAAAATACACTAATTAATAACTGAAATGTATAAGTTAAATCATAAAAGAGATATAAAGGTCTTAATCCCATCTACTAGTCTTTATCCATTTGCAAGTGCTCTTTGGAGTCTTCTTACAAACTTCAATCAACTAGGTGTAGTATCAAATGTAACGATTTATAACATATCAATTAATTAACCTTCTTTTGGGCCGATTAATTAATCATATGTAAAACCTCACAATCATTACCCATTTGATTCTACCCAAACATTGTACATGTAGCCTTTTAAATCATGTCCTTCCTTTGGGCCGATCCATAGTTTAAAAGTCACATGCACCTTAATACACTTGTATTCGAGCCTTTGAGACAACCGTTAACGTGAGAGCCCATTAGTAGGATGACATTAGGGTTGGCCCAACTTCTCAAATACAACTAAAGTTACCTTTATACTTGATTTAAAATATACCTTAATCTAGACTTTTCATTTTGCACATCAAACCTAATATGAAAAGCCTAACCTAATACTGACCTAGGATGATAAAGACTTAAGACCCAGTTGCAAACCTTAAGGTATACTCAAAATTGGATCGCATGGTAATCATGCGAACAAAACTAACCTGGAACGGACCGTTTTGGTGAGAGGACGGTCCGCCCTAAATAGACCAGAAAGGAACCAAAGAGATATGCAACTCATACAGTCCAGTATGAGTTACATTAAGGTAAGAAAATAATGCGATGGTATCCCGTTCAGCCAGCAGCCATTGAAATTACACCATGTCCAGGCAAGATTCCCAGAAAAGGTCAGGGTCATATGGACACTTAGGCGCCAACCTTATTTTCTGCGACAGAACTTGTCCTCATGACAACTTAGTGTAACCCAACGCTTACAGCTCTTACTATTGAATACCATGGCAAAGACAAGAAGGGGAGGATGCATAAAAGTGTCATTTGTACCTAACCAGTACAAACAACACAAAAACTATCCTAAATTCGGCTTAAATCCTACCTAGTCTGGTTCTGAAACGGACCGCCCTGGTATTGGAACGGACTGTCCTAACCTGGTCAATACCTAACAGTTTGCAACCAAAACTGAAGAGGAAACGGGCCGTCTCAGTCCAGAAACGCACCGCCCCAAAGTTGGAACGGACCGTCCCGGAGTGGAACGATCCGCCTGGAAAACCACAGAAAAAGTAGAAAGATGTCGTCCTAATCTAGGTCGAGAAACCCTAATGATTTCTCTCATATCCTGACAAACTACTCTAAATCCAAATCATCCATTAGGTCAGATTTAACGATTTTGAAGCTTTATAAAACCCTTAACTTAATTTTCAAAATCTTAACTTAATTTCTCAAGAAAAACTTTTTTCAATTAAATTGAAACTTAATGATTTTGAAATTCCTTAAAAACTTAACTTGATTTTCAAAACCTTTTCCTCAAGAAAACAGAACATAACAGATCTGGCATAATCAATCAAACGAATTATAAACAAATCAAAACAGTTCATAAACAATTGCCAGAAGAACGGAACGGTCCGTTCGAGCCATGAAACGGACCGCCCTAAATATGCCAGGAAAAACATCAATTCAAAATTAATTCAAAATTCACCAAATCAAACAACAATTCCGAATTTTGTGTTATGCTGCTAGGCTCAAGACGAGTGGCTCTGATACCACTAGTTTTGGTTTGCATAAAAGACAAAGGAATAACAATTCTAACAGATCAAATAGCAAACCATAATAACTTAATAACTCGTTGAGCCAGCAGTGGAACGGGCCGCCCCAGTCCTGAAACGGACCGTTCCAAAACACCGAAAAGTAATCTTTAGAGCGGAAGCATACCTGAATCCATAGCTACGGCCAAGATCTTTGATGCAGAGCACGTCTTGCTTGATTGCTGAGATCCTTGATGTCTTGAGAGAAGCACCAAGTTGGGAGGAGATCTTCCAAGAGTTCAAGACTTGCCCTTTGATGTCTTTTAGCCTAAACAAAAGCACTATCTCTCTCTAATTGATGGAAGTATTAGGGAGAGGGGCAGAATAGCTGCTATCAAGACATGTATGGAGCAGAAATTCTTAGATGTCTTGTCCCTTGAAGACCAATCTCATATATATAAGCCAAGGTAACTTGGCATGCACTCATGTTTCTATATTCATCCATCACAAATATAGAACATGATTTTCCTAAATTAACCACTTATTAAAGGCTACACACTTTTTGTACAAAATCATACTTTTCCTTAACAGCCACGTTTAGTATATTACCATAGTTAACAATATTCATAATTAGTAGAATCATTAAGCCATAATTAGCCCACCTTCTAGATTGTTTCTATTTCTGGCATGATTGGAACGGTCCGTTCTAAACGTGTCCAGAGCAGTCGCCCCGACCTGGGACGGACCGATCAGTCGACTGGTCATACCAGACCTTGGACTGTCCGTTCCAATCCTGGAACGGGTCGTTCTAGCCATGGCTCGTCAGTCTATTTGGCTAGAAATAATCCAACATTTACTAGACCAAACAGCTAGAGTTACCCCAAATTGATACAATTTTCAGCAACTGATCCAAAATTGCTGTGTGAAACTAAATGGATATAAAGAAACGATGATAATAATAATAATAATAATAATAATTTCAGCTATTGAGCTTTGCATAAAAGAGAAGATATAGTGGATCAAGAAATTGAAAGAAAACTGCTAAAGGAAAGAGAAATAAGCCATAAGAGTGTATTTGTTCATCAGATATCTCAACGCATAAACCCTAGTTTCTAAATTTCTAGCTTATATGGACAGAGGATTTACAGCTAGTAAAAGAGAGGAAATAACAGCAGTAACAGCAGCTAGTGTTCTAAAAAAAGCACGGCGTGTCCAAACACGGCACGGTACGGCACGGCAAGAAGGTGGTACGACACGGTAAAATACGGACACGGACACGACACGAGAACTTAGGCGTGCCGTGTCTTAAGCGTGTCGTGTCCGACTTTGATGAAATAGACACGACACGGCACGGCACGTGAATTTCCAAAATACGACACGACACGGCACGAAACACGGCACGACACGGAACACGACAAAACCTAAGAGACACAACAAGTTTATAATGATGGTTAAAAATGTTAAATTTTATAAAATAACAAGAAAATTCTTATGTTATCTATTTTTTAGGATAATTTTATAATTTGAATTTCAAATTCATCCCTAAACATAAGTATATGACTATGTTTTGTGAAATTCAAACGTATTCAAACACGACACGGCACGACACGTGTAAAAAAAACACGGCACGAGGACACGAGGCGTGCCGTGTCCTTAGGCGTGTCGTGTCCATCCCTTAGAATTTAGACACGGCACGACACGACACGTGAAACATTTAGACACGACACGGCACGGCACGACAAATGATCCGGACACGACGTGTTTGACACAGCACGACACGACACGGCACGAATTTAGAACACTAACAGCAGCTTCTCTTTTCATTTTCACCTTCACCTTCGTGGTCCCCTAGTACTGACTCAACTTCATGAGTTGTTTTGGTAATTTGGGCTTCGTCTAAGCTTTTGTGCATTTCAATTGACTTGTTTAGCCCATTTGTGCAGGGCCCATTTCTAATTCTTCTCGTTCTTCTTTCACATTCCACTGGACCCCATAATTCAGAAATGATGTGCCTAATATCAGTTGATATTTTGACTAAGTCAATTGAGGATCGTGACATTTTCGGCTGGTTAGTTCGATTTGGAGAAATATTATTATTTATCGGCGGGTTTGTTCGATTTACGTTCTAATTTAGTTCCTGTATTCAATTCAATACCACAGAGTTGTTAGAAACTACCAAACTGATCGAATTTAAGAGCGTCCGTCTTATACTCTTATACACAAGAAGATGATAGTGTAGTTTTTTTTAATTAGTATTTTCTATTTTAGTTTTATTTTTATTTAAATAAAAAATGAGATATGAGACATTTTATCTTAGTTCTTTATACATGTATTTTTTTTTTAGTTAGCGTAATGAAATTGAGTTTCAATTAACGAAGTATTTTACATTCATTTTATTTAATTATATTTGTTTATTTTCACTTGCTTAGTTTGGTGTCTTTAATTTAATTAATTATAATTCTATTTATGCATTTTGAGAATATGAGATTTATCTTAATTATATATGTATATCTCTACTACTTATAAATGCACCTAACAAACCTTGTAAGAAAAACCAGATAAAGGTTGTATTCAATCTCTAATATTAAATATGGATCATTGATTTTCTTAATCTGATGTGATATGTGGTCCAGATGCAGCTATCAGATAAAACACTAGCAGTTTATCTGATATTGCTACGTCGCTGGACTTGTTCTTAAGCGAAACCGCTAAGCTGCAATTCAGCGGTTCGATCCCAGCCTTAATGTCTTTTTTTCGACATTTCGTTATTTTAAGCGCTACCTAAAAAAAAAATAAAATAAAATCCATCCCTGCCTTTCCCCCTCCCCTTCTCCACTCTCCGTACCCATCGAATCGAAATCCTCAGAAAAGGAAAACCAAAGTGGCGAGAAAAGAGGTTTGCACAACAAATTAAGGCCCTTCGTTCTCTCCGTTCCCATGGAAATCCTTAGATTCGAACAGAGAGAGACGAAACCCTAACATAACCCCTCTCAATCGTTGTCGTCTCTGGCTCTCGGATCCAGAGAGAGAGGGCGGCGAGGGGGGTAGGGGGGTAGGGGGGGGGGGGGGGGGGGGGGGGGGGGGGGGGTAAAGACGAAGCTATTCAATTTTCAACGGGATAACGCAGAGGCAGGACATCAATTTCAAGGTGAAGATGGGATCCAAAGAACCATCGGGTCTGGATCTTATTCACTTAGACCCAAAATCTTATTGTCACTGCTGGTGGTACCATCAATGGCAACATAAACGTATGAATCTAAATTTAGTTATAATTCAAAAGAGTAAATATTAACATTCATTTTACATCCTATTTGCAGCCTTGCACGGATGCTCCGACAGTATGGTGAATATTTTCCCTTTTCTTTTCTTTTATTTTTTTAACCTGAAAGGAAAATCAACATAATTATTTCCTTTGGAATTTATACGTGCCCATTTGCACTTTTGTAGGCCCTAATCTTCAACAATTGCGACTCTCGCACAGCTTGTGCAGAACAGGTACTTCTTAATCTCAATTTTATTTGTTTTGACTTTATATTTAGTTCCTGGATAAGTCATGGTGCTTGAGGAATGCTGAAGAAGAAGCTAAGATGAGAAGGAAATCTAAGAAGCCGTAAATTTATTTCCTCTTCTCTTAATTGCCTCCTTTGACCTTAGCTTAGTTAGAATTTTTCTAATTTTGTGTTTGAATAGTATATGTTGTCTACATGATGGAAATGTTTTAGCAAATTGTGAAGAATTAACCAATTTTCCACTTTAATTTATATATGGATGTTGCACCAGTTTGAAATTATGTTAAATTGATACATGTATTACTTTCATGAACTTGGCACTGAGTGTTGTTCAATGATGCTGATGCAGACTCAGGGAGAAGAAGTGTCAGGCCAGTAAAGAGGGAGCTGGTCCATGATGCTCATTTGCTGGCAAACGAAGCACGAAGAAGATGCACCAGCTGGCATGGCTTTCAAATCGCACAACAGCTGGCAAGGATGGAAATTTGTAAAAAAGAGTTTCTTTAAGAGGGGAAATTGATAGGTTTAATGGAGATTTTTGCTGGGCTGTTATTTTGTAAGAGGGTTTAGATGGTTCTCTCCTCCATTTAGGTACTTAATTTCACTGTTTGTTTGGGGTTTTCTTTCTGGTTTTTACGGGTTAGTTTCAAGGTCTGTTCGATAGGGAGGAGAGGCTGTCTTTTTTTTTTTTCTTTTTTTGCTACTGTTTCCTTTCTAATCCCTCTAAATGTTAAGACGCACGGGTTGCTGGTTCATTTTTTTTAAAATCTTTTTGTGTATTATGCTATTAAAATAAAAGGTGTCATTTTGTAATAATTGGTCTAGCATGAATTTGCCCCTTTAATTGTTAAACTTGTGACATTTTGTAATAAAGAATTTGTTCACTTTCCTATTAAATTAGAACAATTTGAAAATTTATTTTGGTTGGTCAATAAAATTAGGAAAACATATATTTATAACTTGCCTTGATTAGAAAGTTTCTATTAAATTAGAGCAATTTGATATCCATGTCATTATAACTTGCCATATACATCAACATAATCTTTTTTTATATATTGCTATATTTTATATCTTTATTGACAAGCACCATATTGAAGGCAAGAAATCTTCATAGATTAATATTGATATTGATATTAGTTTGAAGAAGTATTCTTATCATTGTATATCTTTATTGACAAGCACCATATTGACGGCAAGAAATCTTCATAGATTAATATTGATATTGATATTAGTTTGAAGAAGTATTCTTATCATTGTAATTAGGCAAATTAATCTTCAAAAATGGAAATCCTTCTCTGATTTCAGCTGGTCTGTTTAGTTTTTAAACTAAAATAACAAAGTACCTTTAATTGGTATGTTTATTTTTTAAACTAAATAACAAAATGACTTTAACTGGTATGATCTTTTTCTTTTTTTCTTTTTAAATCAAAATAACAATCTAACTTCAGCTATTTTGTTCATGCACCGATATCGACCCAATGTGTGGGCAGACTTGGTACCAATATCGACCCGGAAGATGGAACATGCACCAAAAATGTTGTATACTGGGAAGTGCTACGAAAGAATTAAGGTAACGAAATTTCATTTCAAAAATATTTATTTCTCTCATATCACACTCACACATGCACTACACGTATAAAACTATCTTAATTTTTTTTATTTATTAATTTTTTTAAAAACAGGTCTCCATCATCAATTTTCATTACAATTAGGGAGCAAGAGCAATTCAAAAAGGAATGCCATGTTGTATTATTTTTTCTTGTTCGAGATAATATACTTTTACTTAAAACTTTTTATTGAGAAATATTTTTTTCCATCGTATTATTTTGTTTGGACTGTTCACGTGTCTACTTTTTTATTCTACTTGTTTATAAACCAGTAAATACTACTGCCACTTTCAGTGCCCATCAAGACAACGAAAACCTTAGATATTGAGTATTGAATATGGACAACATATATGTGCCAATTAGGACCTTCTTTGACACAGATCGCGTATTGAAGTCTGCCCACACATTGGGTGGGCACTGCTGCTAGTAGAAATTATGGATCATTTAAATAATACCCCCTCTAATTAGTCCTCTCAAGCAAATAACTCTTTGTTCCAGTATATTTTGCATAACTTTTTTTTTTTTTGAACTAAAAGCCCGGAGGCAATATTTTGCATACCTAAGTGCTGTTATAGTATGAACAGTTAAATTGAGCTCATGGACTCTACAATAGAAGTATAGAAGTATTCTTAAGATGAACTACCTTCTTAATGTACTAATTATACATCGTGCACACTATATTGATGCAAAAGAAAATCGACAGTAACTACAAGGCAATCTTGTACATAAGAAATACAGAAGAACTAAGTGACATTTTGATCTACGTACAAATATTTTAGGTTAAATTGGATAGAACCCCCTCCAATCTTGTCCATATAGAATATTTACAAGAGATAATTTGAGCATTAGAGGTTGGGAGGGCAATCCAACTTGTGCTTTTTGTCCTCATTTGGAAACAATTGACCATTTGATATTTGGCTGCAATTTTAGTAGGCAGATTTGGAATTGGTTTTATAAGATATTCAACATCACACAAAATCCTTTGAAATTGGAAGATTTGATGAGTCAGGCTAGTCAGCTAGATAAACCTATACCTTTTGTTTATTGGTGTTCAGCTATTCTTTGGATATTGTGGAAATATAGAAATGATTTCATCTTTAATGGGTTGAAATCTCAAAATATGCAAAAAATACTTTCAGATATAAAGCATCAGATGAAGTATTGGTCAGCTGGATGGAAGGAAGATTTAAAAAATGAAGTGATGAGCATTTGGCCAGAAGAGGAGACATTATATCTTCAGTGGATGGGAGCAGGAATGGTGGTTACAGACCTGGTGCCAGTGGGAGAAGAGATGCCAAGTTAAGTAAGGATTTGATGAAGAGATTGGCTACAAGGCGTCATTTTAATAAATTTGAGGGACTGTCTTGTAATAAAGTGAATTTTTCTGTTGATTTAGTTTTGTTGTTGATGGTCAGTCGAGATTTGTAGGGTTGTTAATCTGATTTGGGGATTTCAGGGATCTGGTTTGAATATACAGGTACAAAGGAAGAGAGATCTTCAGTTGGTTGAAGCTGTGTGAGATAGAGCGTTTGGTTTTTTTTAGATGAATTGTTACTCTCTGTAATAATTGTTGCTTTTCGTTAATGAAAAGTGGTGAGCCCATTGGGCTTACTTATTTCAAAAAAAAAAAAAAAAAAAAAAAAAATCTTGTCCATATAGATATAACCCCCTACAATCTTCAAAACCGGATATACCCCCTCAAATCTTGTTTTTTTTAAGGATATAACCCCTATTATTAATTTCAGTTATTTTTCAAATTTAAAAAACCCAGCAACATAATCAAGTTTTATTCTATTTGCAATGGTTGGAGGTTAAAAGAGACCGGAAATGACAAAGAGGTAATCACTAATCAGCAAGGTTTTAAAATGCGATTTATGCGGTTTGACGGTTGGGTTGTGATTTAAGTTTTATCAGTTATAAAACGGTAAAAAAAGCGGTTATGCGGTGATAAAATGGTGATAAAACGGATAAAATAGTAATACGGTATGAACCAAAATTACGATAAAATGGCGATAAAACGAAAAAAAACCAGAGTTTTTAAAAAGCTTGCTAATCAGTAATACTTAATTTCTTGATTTTTTTTTCCTGATCAAATTTTAGTTTTTCTTGGATAATCGTTCATTAGAAATTAATTATTATTTTTGGTGCTTGATTGGTACTAGCTATCTTATCTGGTTATGGTCCTTATATGGATCTTCTGATGACTTTGTAGATTGGTGCCAGATTAGAAAATATGAAGAAATTTAAAAAATTAAGCTGATATGAATCAAGACGCTTGAGCAACACTAATTGCAACTGTTGTTGAAAATTGTGGAATCTCCCATACATGAATGATAGTCTTCATTTTGCATATGATGTTAGCAGCGCGTACACAGTTTATTAGATCGACAATAATCTCTGATCAATTTTTTAAATGAAATAAATAATGACGCTGGTGCAATTTCCCTTTTTTTTTTTTTCCTTATTCTTTTATGTGTTGTTGATGCTGTTTTTTTTTTCGGTCATCAATTTCTTCTAATTATTTTTTGATGAATCATTTCATTCTATTTATGGGTTAAAATTTGAAGATCTTTTTTTTTGAAATTAAAATTTGAAGATCTTGATTTAACAGAGAAATTGTATCAGATTTGACTTGAGGCTTTCTTTGTTAGGTGTTGACGTGTTGTGGAACAGCTATTGAGGCTGTAAGATAGAGAGAGAGAAAGAAAGGAAGGAAGAGAGAACTTTTAGGGTGTTTTGTTAAGATTTTTTTTTTTTTTTTTACTTTTGGTAAGCTGATTAGGTTGTTTTGTCACTAATATGATTAAATTAGGATATGTATTAATGACTGTCTTCAGTGTCTTGGTATAGTCATGTTGGCACAGGAAAGTATGAATCAAAGGTATTTTATATTTTTATACCATCAATTTTGATTGCTTAGCATGTTTGATTGCTAAGTGCAAATACTTTAATGACAAACACTTCATTTCAAAAATATATATGATATTTAAGTACACTTCTATGAGAGACTATTTAATTAAACACTTCCTTTCAAGTACATTTTTATGAGAAACTATTTAATAAAAAATATTTATTTTATCAAATTATTTTTCCTCTGTACATAGTTTAATTTTTTTGAAATATAATAATATGAAAACAATTGCTGAATTGCCGACACACAGAAAAATAGACAGAACAGGTTCATTCATTAATGGACCTGGTTATGCCTTTATTGGGTCTTCTCTGTCAATGAGTAAAAGCCCGCTAGGTCTTCTAACTTCATAAATCGTAACTTTACAATTTGAGAAAAAAATTATCTGATGGATATATGGTCGTACGGGGACATGGTCCCATTTATATTACATATGCAGCTTCCGGTTCATGGACCAAACAACAGATAACTGTCTCCCTGTCTCAGACCCACCCCAGTGGCCCAGTACCCAAAACACGAACCAGTACTCTCACAAGTGGCAACGTCGATCATGCTGCTCAATCTATCAAGTTCAATTCACTACCGATTCTTCCCTCCATAATCAGGTACTACTACTCGTACTTACAAATTTTGTAAATTGTCGCACGACTTCATTCTCTTTTCTGCCCTTGTACATGCGTCAGATTGCAACATCAACATTGCAATTTTTAGATAACGAGAACTCTTCCTAGGAATAAAAACATCCAGCAAATTAAATCATCACAAATCACGGAAATTACAAGCAATTTTTCACAACGGTCAAGACACACTGCACTGGTACATCAAGTCTAATGTCTTCTAAGGCTTTAAAATTAAAAATAACTGTATTACAAGCACAAACTCTCTAACCATCTCAAAATAGAATTTGTTCATATAGCAAGGACAGCACTGGCAAGGAACAACACATGTTCCACAATTTGCTTCTGCAGTGTTTAAGTCAGATTACTGTGGCACTAGATTCATCTCCTGCATCTGCAAGTCATCCGTCCATGGAGCTGCCCAATAAGCAATTAAGATTTGCTATCAGCACCTACATTTCTCAATGAGTGTATCTTATTAGAGTTGAAACAAATCTGGTTCCTCTTTTTCCATAGAACCCACAGTGTGGCTCCAAATCTAATCCAAAAAGCCCTACAGTATCAGACAGTGCTGCAATTTTATCACTTGGAGTAAAATTGGGGCATAAATTTGAAATTCTCCTAACTAGTAGTATTAGTATAGCAGTATTAGCGCCAATTGTACTGGTGGATGCTGGTTGTATTGGATTTCTTTGAATCTGATTGTCCTTTTGCCTCTCTACTAAAGTTCTCTTTTCCAAAATTTGATATTTGATCAAGAGTTATGGGCTAAGATATAAGAAATCACATGTGATCTTTATTTACTGTATCCAGTGCTGGAGGTAGTTCATCGATTGCATATGATGTGAAGTTCCCTTCTGATTATGGTCAGTAACTTTTTTCAGGTAATATAACAGGAATAGTTCTATATCAAGTACATTGCACTTTTGAAATAAAATCGTAATGACAAGAACTTATTAATTGAGGAATTTCTAGTTAATTTCAGGAAAAACTGACTACAGACTTGGCATTAAAGGGTGGGAAATAGTTCTTGGTTTGTCATATGTGAGACACCAAAAATTCAGTCATTACTCCTCAGCATGACTAGGGGGGCAACCCGCAACCGCAAGTTGGTCCCTGACATTTATTTGAACAGAAACTTGAAGTGAAATTTGATATGATTGTATCTTAATGGCAGGAAATTGAATTTGTATGACAAGCATCGAATCTGTTGTAGGTGATACAATAGGTGTTATATTAGTAGGATGTGGTCTACCAATTGCTTTGTATATGTACTAGACCTACCAGTTTATAATGAACTGTTATGAACTATTGAAATTTCTTCAACATGCAGATTTCTATAAAATGTAAAAGAAGCGAACTATGTAGTTCTACCAATGACTTTTTCATGTTATCTTAATAGGAAATGGATAGGGCGGTAATTAAATGACAGAAAATGGTTCTTTTTGTGACCAGTCATTTATCCAAATATTTGTATCAAAAGTTTTTGTTAACTTTCATGAGAGGCCATTTACCAGGATAATGATCTTCTGCTAATAAAGTGTGTGCCCCAATTGTTCTGCACCTTATTGAAGTAGCATGCTAGTCATGGGTCGGTACCTGTATGGGTACCAGCACAGCTGTTTATTTCCTTTCTTAAGAACTACTTTAATTAAAAATTAACTTCTGGGAAAGATTCCATTTTCTGTAGAAATTAAAAGGAATACCTTGTGCTTTAATTGAACACAGACTTCTTTCCCATTAGTGACAATATATTTGCTTATATTTTTAATTTATTTTTCCTTTTAGTTTTTTCCAGAGGCAAATGAGGTTGGATTTGAAAAAAAGTCCACATTTGAAGGATCTTCATTAAAATTAGACTATCCAACAAAACCATCACTATTTGAAGATTTGGATTCAGTACTAAATTTAAAATGGCAGATAGGGTTACTTATGTCAAAGGATGAATTATTCCTTGTTGCTTATCCCTATTTCAATGCCAATCATAAATTTCAAACTCTAATCACTATTTGATTTATTGGATTTTTCTTCTATTAGTTATGCTCGTGTAGAAGAGCTATACAATGAAGCTGTTGTTGGAACTGAGGGAAGCTAATTATACCTGTTATGTTTAATGAGATTTGAATCAAATAAGAAGTGGATGGATCATTCTCTGCAGTAAATCCATCCTTTGGTGTAGAAGGAAAGGTTTTCTAAACTAAAGGCAGCTAAATTGAGGTAATTGTGCCAGTATTATTTGATATACTTTAATTCCATATATAATATAAACATTCACACTACTCTACACATTACACAACATAACAGAATGTTGCATATAACCCTCGAAAACATGAAAAAAAGTTTCATCTTATCTCGATAATCCTCTCTTCTGCATTTAACAGAATATGTAATAGTTCCTCATTTATTTATGCGATGTCTCCATAATGAGATATAAGTGTGGTTAGACAACAAGGGGTGTTGATTTACGTAGACATATGTTTTGCCCATTATTAACTTTTTGAGATATTCAAGTTCATAAAAAGGAACGCATGAAAACATTTGGAAACAGTTTATTATGTACACAATTTGGAAGGCCACAAAGGAGGTACACTTTTTAGGTACTAAATTTCAAATTCAAATCTCTGTTTGGGCCTTATTGTGATTAAGATTATCCTCATTTTTCCTATCCAAACTTAGCTGTACTTGCCAAGACCTTTCTTCCAATGGAAACAGTTTATTATGTACATAATTTGGAAGGCCACAAAGGAGGTACACTTTTCAGGTGCTAAATTTCAAATTCAAATCTCCTTTTAGAATTAGAAATATATATTTGTCTGTTCTTTGTTGTTTGTGGCTATCTGCGTAGGAATGTTTTAAACTATGTAAATCAACTTCAGATGTTAATGCCATGAGCAAAGACTATGGTCAATGAATTAGCATTACTGACCAGATGACTTGTATAAACACCCTTATAACAAGGACCGAGGCTGTACTAATTAATCATGCTAGATGATAGGGGAGTGAACAGTAATTTTATGAACAGATTTGGAAATTCAATTTTATGAACAGTAATTTTCCTTTTTAAAGAAGACTAGTTAACCAGATATCGTCTTAGTAAGAGAGGTTGGGTGGGTCCCAGTAATTGTGTGTAGTGCTCTGAGGAAGAATGGTTAATCATCTGTTCTTCAGTTGTAATCACAATCAAAGAGTTTGACTTTTTTTTTTGAGAAAAGGCCATTGGGCCCGTTTCCATTACAGAAACAAAATATTACAATTTTCTAATAAAAAGAAAAATTCTCCACCCAGCTATAACTATCTAAATCCTAACCTAAATCACCCTATTTCAGCACCTCTGAAGCTTATCTAATTGCTAACCTAAATCTTCCTATTTACTCCAACACCTCTGAAGTTCTCAGCCAAGTACAAAACACCAACACCAAAAAAAATCCCAAAAAAACAAAATACCTATTACTAAAAAAGCTCCTTTACCCTGAAGCAAAATCCCTATCCTCTAAGAAAACCATGTCAAATTCTGTACATTCAGATTTCAGAATGAAATACATGTAACTATGTATTAAAAGTCTTTTATAAGCAGCAAAGCAAAACTCTCACCATGGTAAGCTAATTAGACTTACCCATCACCACACCTCCTTTGAATCCCTGGTATAGCATGTACCAGCTATGCTGATCCACCCTCCCTCTTCTCAACTGTCTTCCAAGTTCCATACCAACTATTGCCACTTCTTCTAAACTCCTATTGTACTCTTAGATACTGTCCAGCTATTTTCATTTGCATTCTTATACTTCTTCGAGGCCTTTTTTTACCACCACTCAACCTCAAGTTAGGCATCATGTGAGCTTCATGAGACTCGTTATTATCTTCAATTTGTCCTATCAGTTCTCTTTCCTTCATTTCAGTTTCTTGTTTTTCTCCTTTTCCTTCTGCTTTGTCTTTTTGCCATCTCTCTTCATGGCTGACATCTTCTAATTGGTTTGAGCCGATCTCTCCGTCTGTACCAGTAACACCAGACTTCTTTTCCTCCATTCTAATTTCATTGACCTGTACTGGTGTCTCCGTCAGTGGCACCCTTTGTTCAATACTTCCACAACTCTCAACTTTGTATGAAACCATTGCATCATCTAGTTTGTTGTCATCTGAAATAACTCTTGTTTCTTCCTCCATTAGCCTTTCATGTTTTTCATTCTTCTTTTCCTCTTGTATCTCTTTCTTCTTCCAAATCCATTGAGATTTTTGCAACCCTTGCTTTTCATCATCTTTCCCATTGTTAAATTTCACAGCAAATGATAATACCTTGCTCCTATGAGTAGAAGTTTTTGCAATTTCTTTACAATCTCTTGATTTGTGGCCAATTTCCTCACACGCAAAACAAAAAAGAGATCTACAACAGTGTTTTGCTATATGACCCTCACCTCCACACTTGAGACACAATGGGCGTGCATAGGTTGATTCGGAGAAGATGTGCCTTACTCGCGCACGAGCTCGATCGAGTGGAGATAGGTCTTGTAGCTTCTGGTTTGGACCTCTATTTCTCCACTTCTCTTCTCCATTATCGTCTGAGTGATTCATCTCCATCGTTGAGGCCACAAGATTCGTCAGAGAGAGAGTCATCTGCTTCAGTTCTCCAATCAATTTGATAGGCGTTGTCGACTCTACAGCTGAGGTCACAATGCTAGTAAGAATAGCGAGCTCATGCTTGATTTCACCGAGAAGATTCAAATCCATCACAGCTTTTGTCCAGAATCGAAGAAACAACTCCAATTTGTGTGCACGCGAAATCGAGTCGTGAGGTCTCAATCGACAGAAATGATAATCGCTCTCAAGGAAAATGGAAGAGATAGTAGTAGATCAATTGGAGAACGAACGATTTTCAGTGAATTTTGAGTGACTTTGGAGTTTTTTGGCTTGAAATTTGGTAAAAAATGATGAATTTTGGGAGAAAAATCTAGGGTTTCGGAATCGCTTCACAATCGCCTCGCATTGCTGACGTCAGTTTGACTTTGGTTGCTTCAGACTTTCAATTTCTCTCATACTCCCAGATCTTTGTGGGAACCCTTTATTATGATTCAAAGCGTTGAGAACATAGATACTTTTACCTATCCAATTGACAAGTAGTGCTCTTCTTTGGACTCGTTGGTTGCATGAAGTGTGTTTTATTAATTCTAAACCCGTAACAATGAGAACATTTGGTACCAAGATTTATAATATCCTTGTTGCTTATTTGGTCAGTTTTGTGGAGCATGCAGGTGAAGGAGCAGGTTACGGAGAAGCTGCCAGTTGAAGAGTTGCATTTGCAACTGGCATGAGGTGCAAAAGTGGTGAATGATTGATGCAAGAATATGATGATTGCTTTGTTACATTTGAGTATTCTTGATACCAGGGTACATAGAATAAATGATGTGTACGTGTATTCATTGCTAGTGTTGTGTGTGCGCGTTTGTGTTTTCTGTTGGGGGGATGTGTATGTAAACTTTGCACAGAAAGGAGAATATGCATCAATAAAAAAGTTGCTCCCGACATTCTTTCGTCAGTTTATAGTTTAGTAAAAGAGAGAAGAAGAAATTGCAGAAATTAAAGAATGTTCATCCAAATATTTCAATAGACAAAAACAGATTCTAAGTTTGTAAATTGCTCTGTATCTAAAGTTCAGATGTGCTCGATTTTTAATTCAAAGTGGTCCGAATAATTGGATGTCTTTTACTATTATTAACTATTTATTTTCTTCATTGCTTATTTTCATTACTGGAAAGTATAGCAACAAAACCCAAAATGATACTAACAAAAAAGATGGAGACGTGTATAGGATAATGTTTAATTGAGTGTGATTGAGTTCAAATTAAGCGTATTGAAGAAATAAAGAATAATGTTTAATAGATGGAGACGTGTATAGGATTGCTAGTTAATTGAGTATATAGTAGTTAGTTATTTACTTACTGCTGTTTGTAATTGAGCTCAAAATCACTAACAGTTGGAGATGCGTTACTAAAAAGTTACTATTTAATATTATATATTTATTCAAATTAATAGTTGAAAAGGATATGTTGAAAATATTAAAAGAAATGAGACAATTATGCATTCCTATTAACGATGAAGATGCACAATGGATTGTTGGTTGCCTTAGAATAAATTTTGTTTGTAATTTATGGTTGGGATATGGATGCAGGAATTTAAAACTTGTAATCGTTATATACCTTAAAAATTATGAACAGTCTAATTTGATCAAGGCTCATATTTATCATGAGAAAAAACCGGTCCTTATGCTCCTTAAAAAAATGTATTCTATTGTATTAAAAAATTATTTATTGTAATTTTTGTTGTGTGTATTAAATTTACTGTTTTTCTAATGTTGCCCAAGCTTATTGAAAATTCTGAGTCCGCCACTCAAACTACCATTTATATATCAACTAAAAACCAATTTAAAAGAAACCAAATGTGTAAATTGACCTATAAATTACTGCAATTTTAACTTTTTTATTCATAAATATACAAATTTTATCAAAAAAACACTTCATAAATATACGAATACTTGAGTGGACTGTGGAAGTAGGGCCCCACTGGTCACATATGAGACCCTTGAATTATGTAATAGGCCCCTCGAATCTTGATAACAGTTTTTAATAATTCGACACGTATGTTCCTAAAGAAATGACACCATTTGATAAGAAAATATAATGATTTAATTTATTGAAGAAAATATAATGGTTTGAAACTCACCGTCGTTTTGTTTGTTTCAAATAAGGAACCATGTGTACATAAGCCGAAATTAGAAAACAATAAATTATACCACGATGGAGAAGCTCCTGACGTGCATTAATTTCTTGCGGATTTATTGTTTTTTTACACCCCTATTAATTGCTAATATTGAAAAAAGAGAGAACGGAATACATGTTTTTTTTTTTTTTTGATTAACTCCCGTAGGTGAACGGAATACATGTGGAAGTTTGACAGCATGCCTTGGAAAATGGGTTGATCAATAAAATAGTCAAAAGTAAAATACCTTTTGTGCCTCCGACTCTACGAGACTATCTTCTTGCCTAATCTCCAGTTGACACAAGAAGAAGAATCATATTTGCAGCGTGGGACTGGAGATGGCTCGCACTCAAAATAGAAGTCACATCACCTCGACTGCGGCGAGCCGCATACGTCAGGCCGTCAGACCGTCAGTGGGTGCCACAGAAACAGCCACATAATGGAATGCGTGACCTGACTCGCGCTCAAAGTGAACAACTGACCTTCAAATCCGACATATTTACTGATTTGCCATCTTTTATTTTAAACCCAAACCCCGGTCTTCTAATGTAAATTTCATTATTTTAACGGTATACATGATATAATTTAATCTGTTTTCAAATTCTTTCGTATATTTCTCTAGCCTTATTCAGTTTTTTTTTTTTAAATATAACATTCAGCTGTTCTTTGCTATTTAATTAATTAAATAAAGCAGCGATCAAGGAAAATATTAATGCTTTACAATTGTACTTAAATTCTATTGTATTATTTGTGTGTTTTATTATTTTATTTATTTGTTAGAGATTATCTAGACCGTTTCCACGGATTTATTGGAATTGAAATATTAATTGTTGATTTCTTTACTGATAATAATGAAAGTAATAGAATATAATTAGCTCCTAAAGAATTAATGTTTATTTACCAGTACATGGTCGTACTGTGGTTCCCAATTTATTATTATTATTATTATTATTACTCGTTTTCGAACCATAATAAATGGAGAATGATTAAATATATAGACTCCTTGAGTTTAGCCATCGGCATGTTTACCTCTCTGCAATATCTTATGCAAAGAAATAAAGTTGGGTACATTCAAAGACGTTATAATTTATAAGACTAGACGTTATAATTTAGAAAGAAACAACATGGTCCTTGAGCTTATTTTTTTGTACCAATTTTGTCCTTGAACACTAAAAAAGAACCAAATTAGTCCTAGATATTTAAAAGAAGTACCAGCCATACTATTATTTCCCTCCAAATGGAAATTAACAGGATGCTTGGATATTTTGATGGTTACTTGCTCTGTAATAGATAAAATATAAGACTAGATATAATAACACAAGGTGAAATATTACTCAATTTGAAATTCTCAAAACTGAATATATAAATTAGATGATCCACGTTGAATTTTTTTTTTTAAAAAAAAAAAGTAGTGTGCGAACTTAAATATTAAATATTACATCAAACAAGAAAATCAAACATTAAATAAATAGCAAAAATGAAATATATGAATGATTAAAGACCAAAAAAAGTAAGTACAGTGCAGCTATCACCTAGAAGGAACTTTGTTAAACCGAACCAGAACCTTTCACTTTTGTGGAACCGCAAACAGTCATGCATTGAACAAAATGAAGTTGCAGGTGCACTAGGGGTTTTATGTGACCACTCTCGAAGTTGCTATTGTGTTATAAAAGAAGAGAACTACCTGAGCAACAGGGAACAGCTGAAGAAGAAAACAGAGCAATACATTTTACTGTACCAAGGATAGGTGGATTTTTGAACTCAAATTCAAAAATGTGAACTCTTTAAACGAGCTTGATTCAGCCCTGGTGCTGTAACGACCAAATAAATTGTGAAACTTTGTACACATGACAAGTCAATTCTTCTTCTGAAAGCTGAAATGGTGTTAACTAAATTTATTTATACCTAATTTGTCAATAAATCACTTGAGCCAATTTAACCACGTTTAATGTTGTTAAATCATTTATTCATCATAGAGTGCTTGTACTGAATATATGCTTTAACTTGTATGTAGCATTGATGTATGCATGCAATTAATTAAATAGATACACATAACAGATCGATCAGTAAGGTTGCTCCATACATAATTAACGACTAATAAAACAAACGTACTTTAACGAATACATCATAGGAACCAAAAAACATTTGGGTATGGATACAGATACAGTCAACAAGATAGAAAAACATATCTATGAATTGCATGAACAATGGAACTCGGAAGGAGCACCTTCGAGAGTTAGACGTATGAAAAGACAAGTCGATCATATGATGCATGCCTCCATAATACAACACAAAATACCATATTTGCCTCTTCAAAACATTGATGATGAGGCCCTTATTTAACACAGTTTATGGAAAGGAGAGTGATTTGGGTACATTCAAAGACGTTATAATTTATAAAGTCGGATTATTAATTATTTCAGCAATTTGTATGGGTACAGTTTAGCTATTGTTGCAAGTGAAATTACTGCAAAATTGAAAAGAAGAATTACTCAGAAACAAACACCCCCAGCCTCTAAGTAAACTTGACACATGTCAGAGACCTTAGCTCTCATGCACAGATGTACTTGTCTAGTAGTATAATGCCACTCTTCAAATTTCTGTATATATATTATAGTAGGAAAGCAAGATACTCTATATATGTATTTCAAAAAATTGAAAAATTAAACATCTCAAACAACATATAGTTCCCTTCCTTTACTAGTATTCCTAGTTTCCTACTGATCTTGAGATTTTTGCTAACTGATAATTAAAGGCAATTTTATATCTTGAGAAGACCCTGCATGGATAGTTCTCATGCTTGAAATATTAAAAAACACATTAGATTAAATAAATGGCAAGAAGTTATGTATTTTAAGACAAAAGAATGTACGTCCAACCAAAAAACATTTTTCTCAACTACATGGTAGCATTCACTGATAAAATTACTAAACCCTTTTTTAAGGGTAGCTAAAAAGCGCCAGATGACTACATTATTTTTTTTCTTCCAATTTTTTTTGTTATTTTCTTGCTTATTATTATATTTATGTAAATGGAAGAATTCAGTTTTCTGTTTCCAAAACATTTAGAGAGAAACAAGATGGTCCTTGAGCTTCTTTTTTTGTACTAATTTTGTTCTTGAACATTAAAATAAGAACCAAATTAGTCCTAGATATTTAAAAGAAGTACCAGCCATACTATTATTTCCCTCCAAAAGGGAAACAGAATGCTTGGATATTTTCATGGTTACTCGCTCTGTAGAAAATCAAACATTAAATAAATAGCAAAAATGAAATATATGAATGATTAAAGACCCAAAAAAACTAAGTACAGTGCAGCTATCAGCTAGAAAGAATTTTGTTAAACCAAACCTTAATTTCACTTTTGTGGAGCCGCAAACAGCAGTGCATTGAACATTCGGAAGATTTAGGTGCATGGTTTCAGTCAAGCATCATATATACGAAGGTTTGCGAGGAAATAATGGAAATACAGCATCATATAAACAGCAGTGGAAATAAGGTTTGTGAGTCATGTACCGCCTCATGTACCTCCCCTGCATTTCACTACCGTAATTCTATCCTTTATTTGTTAGCAAAATTTGCGAGGAAAAATAGTATTAATCACACTGGTTTTACTTTTCCCTTATTTCCACTGATGCAACGTTATTTGTTTCTTTTATGGCTTTTGTAACGACTCTGGTTTATTAATGAAATTTGTGCCCAAACTCTGGTTTATTAATGAAATTTGTGCCCAAGGGCTCCATCGGCGATTAAAATAATTCTCTCCTTTCTCAGACCAACAGAGACCAATCTCTCTTCACATTATAATCAGATCCCCTTTCAGACTTTTGGAGGGTACTCTTTTGATCATATTGATATTGGAAACTAAAAAGTTCTACCGAAATTTTATTTGAGACTTTTGGAGGTATAATTTGGAACAGACAGAAAGAAATCGGCATAAAAAAGGCACTCACCTATCTTCCGGCCTGTCAAGTCACACCGATTAGTGGTCCCACAAAATATGAGGAGATTAATATAGCCATCACCATAAAACAAAAGGAATGAACTCAAATAATCATTTATATATTATTAATTGTGGATGAGATACAAATTACCAAAAGAAAAAAAATTGTTTAAGTTTAGTTAATTTTTTCAACCGATTATTATGTAGTTTTAATTTTTTTTATTCATTATATTTGATCTATCTTTTTTTTTTTTTTTTTATCAGAATGCTTCAATATGTGGGCGGTGTAGTTCAAATGACTAGCGCAGATCTTACGTGTTTTAATGGTTCGATCAAAAATGCTTTACTCACAACATTTTCATTTTTATATTTGAATGTAAATACTATACGGTAATACGGACAACAAGTAAAGAGCGAGTTCTCCATTTAAAAGTTTGATAATTTGATTGGACAATAACTCACGTACGCTTCTTTCTAGTAGCTGCTACCTAGCCTTTCAAAAATAAATAAATAAATAAATAAAACTCACGCTTCTGAGTGTCGCCAAACAAATTTATTAATGCCTTTTTAGAAATCATATGGCTCCTTTATTTCAGTCAAGCATCATATATACGAAGATAGTCATAATTGGTAGCTAGATTGCAAATGTTAATCTAATTTAAGATTAGTTGAATGAGGTAATATATTTGCAGTAAGAAGTTTAAGATTTAGATTAAGCCTGGTAGTAAATTGGTGTTCGCAAGATGCAAATAGATACTATTGTTATGTTTTTGCACCATTCTTTTTAGGTCAGACCCTGGACCTGGGAAGGCCTTGTCGAGAAAAGAATGGGATATGTATTTAACTTTGCACACAAAATTAGAATTGAGCAAATCTAATGGTGATGCATAATCAAATTAAAGGAAGTTGCTCCCGACATCCTTTCGTCTGCTTAGTTTAGTAATATATATATGTACGTAGGAATTAAAGTATATATGTTCATCCATTATTCCAATAGACCACAATAGATTCTAACTTTGTAATTAATCTGCTCTGGATCAGATTGTTCAGGTGCATGTGCTTAGCCTACGGGCTGTTTAAACTTTCAAAAAAAAAAAAAAAAGGTGCATGTGCTTGATTTTTAATTTAAAGTGTTCCAAATTGTTGGATGTCTTTTACTATCATTAACTATTTATTTTCTTGATTGCCAATTTCATTGCTAGAATGTATGACAAGTACAGAAACCAAGATGATACCAATAATAAATACAGGCATCACGAGTCCACTACACATTTTTTTCCCCCTACAGCTACTATAAGTCTACAGAGTATAGAACGGCGACTCGTGTCTCTGATTCTCTGATATTTCAAAATCACTTTTTTTTTTTTTGGGTGAGTTGGGGTTGGGGAGGGGGGACAAAAAAAACAAAATTCGAAGCGTCCCTGACCATTGATGACCCAACAAATTTGTTTCGATTACTAAATGCGTGACACAAAAAAAAATAATAAAGAGCTTTGGATATCCTGACACAATTTGGTAGGCGATGTCCTAGCTTACTTCACTGTTCATAAATATAAGTTTCCTTTTATATTTATTATTAAAACAAATTCAATTATTTACTATTGTTTTGTAATCTATATGAACCTTAAATTAATTTTAATATATAATTAATAATATGGCGTTAAAATTTTCATGATTTGTTCTTTTTGTAGTAAATAGATCCTAATTAATTTTAGTAGAATTGAGTTCAAATTAAGCTTATTGAGGCAAATAGTTGGTGACGTGTAAAGGATGGCTAGTTAATCAAGTATATATATAATAGCAATTTAGTTATGTACTACTGTTTGTGAGTTAATATCACTGGTAGTTGTAGATAAGTATAGAAAAAATTACTATTTAATAATACTATATAATAATTTATTAAAATTAATAGTTAAAAAGGATTAAAGGATGCGTTACCTTTTATTTCCGTACTAGTACTACTCCCCTTCTTCCTTCCCAATACGTTTGGAAAAGTGGAGAACAGCTGGACAAACAGCCTTTTCACGAACAAGCTGTTCGTTGTTCCCAGTTCGCAATATTCGGAGAACAAGGAACAGGGGGAGTAGTTCTAGTTCGCGCCAGTTCGTGCTATGTTTGGTACTCGAGAACTACTGCTGTTCGCGAACAAGCAGTTCTAGAGCTGTGCCAAACATACTATCTTACTCCACTTTCTCAAACAGGTAAGAATCTTACTCCACTTTCTCAAACAGATAAGAATCTTAGTATGGGTAGTGCCAGGGTAAAAATTGGTCGGTGCGTGGGCTTCACTCATATTTTTTTCCGTTTCTTTTTTTTTTTTTTTTAGTGTTCTAGGCTTTTCATTTTTTCCTCTGTTGATATGTACACAATCGGAGGAAAAAATTGGTTGGCTCCAAATAATGGGATGAATAATCTTTCTAGGCTTTTCTAGGCAAAATTAGTGTTCTAGGCATTTCAGTTTTCTCAGTTGAATGGGATGAATAACCTTTCTCAAAAATTGGTTTCAAATAGAAAAGATATCGCTTATCCTTTACTATATAAATCGATTAAGTTAGCATTAATTTTGCTGGTTGCAAGAACTGGTTTTTTCTGCCATGAAACATATTAAAACTCGTTTAGCAAATCAAATGGGAGATGACTGTTTGAACGATAATTTGATTAGTTATATAGAAAAGATGTAGATGCAACGGAGAAACTGCACAGTTAATTGATGAATTAGAAAATTAGAAGTAAATTTTACTTTTTTTTTTTTGTACTTTTTGGTTGTAGACATAAAGGTACTAAAGATAAAAAAAAAATGACTAGGAAAAAGTAATATAATTTTTGATAGTACAATCATATATGATTTTAAATGATATTTTTTTGTTAAATTATCACTTTTTTATTTTATTACATTATAATGGTGCCTAGGCTAAAAACAATTCTGGATCCGCCCCTACGAGTCTCTCTCGTGAGTTTGTATTTCTTTTTAGGATCATTTGAGATTCTTTTAGGTGCCAATTTCTTTACCTTTTTCATACTATTTAATTAACAAGCAGGAAATGGAGTTCCCTAGTGACAACGATATTATGTTCGGATCCCTCTCATTCTCTCTCGATGAAGTAGAGGCATTTCCGACGGAGTTCCCTGGTGACAATACTATTATGTTCGGCTCCCTCTCCTACCGAGTACCGTTTGTCATTCCTCCGATTGCAGAGGTACTATATTTGTGTAATATGTCTGTTCAATTATTTTTATTTATGATGTGTTATTTCTTAAGTTCATGTACTTCTGTTGCCTATGAAGATTGTTGGGTTGTTTTGAGTTTATTCTTTGTTTCTAGTTAACATGTCAATCAAATCCAAAATTAGTTTTAATATATATTAACGATGGAGTTGACTATGCAGGAAATTGTGCCGCACAGAGTTGACCAAGTTGTGCACTACATAGTCGGGAGCCTGCCAATTGGCGATACTCGTGAGGTACTATATCTCACCCTTTCAACAGTACACCAAAGTGCACCTACAAAAATGAAAAGATAATCAAACAATCCAACATAATAATAGAGGCATCAAACCTGTTGGTTTTATTCAAATTTTAACAAACATGACATCAGTTGTTCAACTAATTAGAGATGTGGAAAACATGCCAGCTGAAGAACTATACAAACGAATGACATTTATGCATATAATTTCTGTTTAAGATAAATCGAACCTTTGCAATTGACAATGGTTGACTTGGTGATGCACCTTCTAGAAAAGTACTCTGCCTCAGATACCTGAATCAAAAACTCTATGTTAACTAAAGTACTTGATAGTTCCTCTGAAAGACTATTGGCAGAACTCTTCTTAAATAAAGTAAATTTTCGGGGCATACAATATTTAGCACATCAGAGAAGGGGATATCAAGCGGTGAAAAAGAACCCAATTCATTATCTAGAATTCCAAGGTATGATCGGCAATTTTGCCTACATAAGTTCAAGTATGAATAAGTTTCAGAAAGTATGCCAAAAAAATGGTAAAAAGGATAAGAAATTCATGATATATACCTGTAACTGCAGACAATACCATAGTTTTGACCATCCTTTTTAAGGAAATCATAGGATTAAATTCCAAAAATCCACTGGGCCCTCGTAAACTCAGCATTCAAAGAATAGACTGGTACTACCTCGTTCTTATGTTGAACCTATTTCCGAGAAGAGGGACATACATGTGAAATTTGACTGTAATGAGAAGTCAGTACTATCTGCTTGAACAAGGGTTTATATTTACAAAACATTCCTATAAGAAAGGACTGTACCCATTTGTATATGTTCCAATATCCACTGGTTCTATCAGTAAGAAAGAACAACTCACCTAAAAGAATTATATATAAAGTCAGGAATTGCACAAATCAAATAGTTGGCTGGAAAATTGCTTATGTGCACTACCATTTGGAGACCACTTTGGCACAGTAGGTGACTCCACTGAATCAGGATCATCACCTGCTATACACACTCGGTTATTTATTTCTCTGCAAGAACCATATATTTCATTAGTGGGCAATCAGATTAAGTATATATAATGAAAGACAACTTAAGAGTATGATTGCATAATTTAATATTCACATACTTGCTGTATCCTTCAATTAAACTATTAATAAGTTGACCTACAATTAAAACTCTCTGCCATAAATTATTAATGTGAGAGCAAATTACCCGATTTCAGATAAACAACCAACCCATAAATTATTCTTGGGCCTGAGTACAAGCATCATAGTTTTCAGGTATAAGAGGCATATAAAAATAAAGTGAGATGTTTTATGACATGCTTCATGCGGAGCAAAGCATTGCCAACTGCCATTCTACCAGTAAATTAGTAAGAATTTTAGGACTAAATCTTCCAACAGTCTGTCCCAGTTATTAGATTATTTTGCCCTTACAACTCAAAAGTGCTTCAACAAGTATTTTCCTACTGAAATTTCTCAGAGAATGATAGTTAACCAAACAAAGGGAGATGCCTTACATTGCTAACAAATAGAGTTCTGCAATCAGGATCCTCTAGAGATAAACTAGCAACTGTGTGCAATAAGAATAAAAGTTTGTTATTATTGACAGCAAAATCACATTCCATAAAACAGTTAATAGAGCCACTATATAGGTTTTATGTGCATGAGCAAAGACTATGGTGAATGAATTAGCAGTACTGACCAGCATGACTTGTTGTATAAACACCATTATAACAAGGACTGAGGTTGTACCAACCATGCTACATGTTAAACCAATCAGCAGTACAAGAATATTTTCTCTCAGCGCCTCAATAAGAACCTCTAAATTACATCAGTGCATGAAATTTAAAGTCATCTAATGGCACAGAAAGCTATAGTAGAAGGCTTACTTACATATGAATAGTAGTATAGCCAATCTCTATATATAGAGCAAATTGCATTGAAAAAAGAAAAACCTAATAACACCTTATATTATATCAGTGGATGTCAAGGGAAAGAATCAGTGAATTCTGGATAATTTAGTTAAAATTAAGGATACTCGAGTCACTTCCATTAAATCTCCACTAAATCGTTCGTAACCGAATGATACGTCTCGATTATCGTATGATACTAAAATCTATAAATTAAATATTTACGCAATTCATCAAACATAATTCATGTTCCAGTAATACACCAATTTAAATGTATTTGAAAAACTTGTTTTATTTGCAGGTTATTCTCAGTTTATTGGAACCAACAGATGACTTTCGAAGACGTCATGGGTCCAATTATGAACTCGGCCAATGTACTTTTCGGGAAAATGCAAGGAATGTAGTTCATAATCCAGTCATTTTTCAAGAGACTTCGTTTCGAGAGGAGATTCCCCTGCTGGATTCTGATTCTGACTATGTTCTCGAACCGTTGACGATAGAAGCTGTGGTTTATGAGGGACAGCATCGATTAGTGAATGTTTTTCCTTATTTCAGGGAGACTTTAAATAGCTACATCATCAATGGAGGGGGAAGACATGTTTATGCAGCAATTAAGATGAAAAATGAAGTGAATGCCCGATTGTGTCGTTTTGCTCAATGCTTCACATTTTCTGAGGAATTTAAATGCAAACTCCTGTATGTTGAATTAAAATAATTTTCATATAGCCACTTTTTTATAATAAATAATACTATTGACATGTGTTCGTTTTCTGCTACAGAGAATGTTTCACTGGAATAAGTGACCTGCATGCTAAAAACCACACGCATGGGAACATTAATGGAGACACAATGTTGGTGCAAGGAGGCATTGGAACCCTCAAGGGGATGATAACTGGATCAACCTCTGGAGGTCTTGATATTTCCAACACTTTTATTTAGATCTGTCTTTATATTTCCAATATATACATAGAAAAACAATCCATGAAAGAATATAATTGGCTGACTTTAATTTTAATTTTCATGTTTTTTTAGGTGACCCAAGGGACGATTGGAAGAACGTCGCTATATTTTTAGCGACATTGCTTCCTACAAAGGACGATGCACTTTGCTACTTCGATTCTGAAATTGAAGATCTTATCCAGATTTTGAAGGAAGACACAGTAACCGAGTAAGTTTTTTTGCTCAATCACTGCCATATAATATAGATTACAAAGAAAAATGCAGCAGTTAAAAAATGTGGGGTTCATATATCAAGCATTTGTGGCCCGGTTTGGTTCTAGTTCAATTGAATACAGTTGGAATTACTATGTACTCATGAAGGTAAATACAATCCTATGCAAATGAGAGTAGATAATGACTCGACAGAAACAAATTAAAAGAAAGTTGTAATTATACCTTTGATATTCAAGTTCTGGCTTTCTGTAATTAACATTTCAATACGGCCAACCATATTATTATGATACAAGAAACAGATATGGACACATAATGTTTTTAAAGTTTCATCAATTGGCAGTATTCACTAGGGCTTACTACTTGTATCACTTTTGCACATAGATGATCTCTGAACATCATTATTGCATAAATATGCCTAAGTTATTCGACTATCTGTTCCCAAATGAACATCAAACTTATGATTGTCAGGGCCTAAGTAATGTATTAGAACAATATAAATAGAAGAAATGTGGCATTTTAAAGCTCAACCATACAAGACTGTAGATTGTAACAGGTGCTATGTCAACATAAAAACTATCTCCTACTGGTCTAATTTGACCATATTTTATTATTTTTTTCTTTTTTTCAGCGAATTAGTATTGAATCACATTTCCCTGTGGGACCCTGAACGAAAGTACACTTTACTCAACAATTTTAAAGAAGGAATATTCAGAAAAAGGGTGAAACTCCAGAACATACGTATTTTTGACATTACTAGGCAGGGAGAACCGATCAACAACTGGCGTTCACAAATTGATTGGAAAATCATAACAGAATTTGAATCTAAGAATCTTGACATCGAGCGTAACAAAGGTGTTCTTGGTTTTGTACTATTTGTAAGGAACATCAAGATACATGGTCAAGAAAAACTACCACTTGTGAGTAACCGATTTTTGTTTTTTTCTTTTTATTGATTGAGAAAAATAACTGAGGAGAAGAGACCGTCCATATGCTAACATGCTAATGTTTGTGCAGATTAAAGGGTTAACAGATGCATTTGACCCGACTCCCAAGGGTATATTTGCAATGATTGATAGAGCTTTTCCCAAAGTTTTTATCAACATTTTGAGAGAAGCTAAAAGAGCCAACATTGATATCCCTAGCCCCTAGGTGAAAATTATATTCAATGATTTTTTATACTCAAATATAAATGAATTATTCGCTTGTTTTTATCTAATTAAAATTTAATCCAACTTTTCCCTTTTTTTTCCCTCAATCCGACAGGTAAGTTGGTGGCAACCTGATGTGTCAAGGATATAATGGGGCGAAGGATGTGAAATTTTGGAACCTGTGTCATACTTAAATGTTTATTTCTAAGTCCTCTTCATTTTGAGTGTTTAATTTTTGGTGCTTAATTTTTCTACATATATTGAAGTTTCTAAAAATGCTTGATTTAAGATAGCAATTTCTGAAATCAGTTGCATTATCTAGAATTTCTAAAGGAAATAGTATTTATTTTGAGCAATGGAGAACTTGTTTTCCATGTACCGTACATGACTTTTGAATTAACTTATATATCATGTTCAAACGTATACAAATTGCAAAAGCTTGGCATACCATTAAATGTGGCATTGACAAATGGGACCCATTTGTCATTTGGAGCATATGTCTAAATAATAAAAAAAATGGTGCACTTTGTTTATCAAAAATATTAAGATCCATCACATAGTTGGTACCGTCTCATATATAGCACTATTTAGTCGGTTCTCCTTGATCTTTTCACCCACCTCATTCCACATTTTCCTTTCTTTTCCCAGTATCATTTACAACCGGCGCAGAGAGTAATTAATCAACGAGAAAAGTTGTGCAAACTAAAGCAAACCCTTGTACGCAAACACAAATCCAATAGAATTTGTAGTTCATAATGCAAAAAAAAACCGAGAGTAAACCAAGAGGGAAATCAAAGTGGAACTGTGGAAGTGAAGGCCTGTACCAAAGTGGGATGCACCAATAAAACTCATAGTTATTACTTAATTATTAGACATACAAGTATTTATAAAAGCACTCTGAATAACTTTTCATTGTTTTTTTCTTGGACTTTTCTTGCTAATTTAATTAATGACCGAATTGTACAAGCTATTTAATATTTTTTATTATGTCCTCTTATGTTTT
Source organism: Rhynchospora tenuis (assembly GCA_027725995.1). Lineage (NCBI taxonomy): Eukaryota > Viridiplantae > Streptophyta > Magnoliopsida > Poales > Cyperaceae > Rhynchospora > Rhynchospora tenuis. The sequence goes on along the minus strand of CM050889.1, from coordinate 15,583,595 downwards.
ACAAAATTATTGAAAATTAAGATTTGTTAAAAAGGTTGTACAACAGGCCTTGATTATCTTAGCAACCTATAAAGCTTATACTAATTAGTAGTCAGACTAATTTTTACTTGACCAGAATGGTTGCTTGGAATTTTTGTATACAATATTAATTTAAGTCAATCCGATTGGTACAAAACAGTGATAATGCCTGAAAAATCATGAAATCTAATATACAGCTTAGTTAATTAGTATAAATAAATAAAGTACGGTACAAACTCAAAACTGACCACATAATATCATTAAGTTTTAGGCATTGTTTTGAATGAATGTAAACTTAGTTTTGTATTTAATTAGTTAGAACTTAACTTGTAATTTAGTTGTCTTAGAGACCAAAAATCGTGTGTCATGATCGAGAACGTTCGCCTTGAGCGAGATACCGTCGATCGAAGGAACTACTTGTGTGCTTGTTGCTTGTTGCTTGACGTATTTCACACGTATTTTAATTTGCATTTTCAGAACTGAACTGCTTGCATTTGTATATTTGAAATTGTTAAATTGTCATGTCATATTTAAAGATTTATCATTTGATTATTATTATTATTGTTATATGCATATATATTGAATGGTTGTCACTTGGTAATTTCAGGGGCGAAGCTAGGATTTGGAGATAATGGGGGTCAAAATCAAACATCGAGTTGCTCGGTCCACCGATCAGGCTTGGATAGGGTTTTCTGTTTTCAATTCTTATAGCTTTTAATATTCACTTACGAAGGAGAGGAAGATTGATGATGGAGAGAGCATAGATGATTTTACCTATCCAATTGACAAGTAGTGCTCTTCTTTGGACTCGTTGGTTGCATGAAGTGTGTTTTATTAATTCTAAACCCGTAACAATGAGAACATTTGGTACCACGATAATATCCTTGTTGCTTATTGGTCAGTTTTGTGGAGCATATATGCAGGTGAAGGAGCAGGTTACGGAGAAGCTGCCAGTTGAAGAGTTGCATTTGCAGCTGGCATTGGGGTGCAAAAGTGGTGAATGATTGATGCAAGAATCTGATGATTACTTTGTTACATTTGAGTATTGTTGATACCAGGGTACATGGAATAAATGATGTGTACGTGTATTCATTGCTAGTACTGTGTGTGCGTGTGTGTGTTTTGTGTTGGGGGATATGTATGTAAACTTTGCACAGAAAGGAGAATATGCATCAATAAAAGAAGTTGCTCCCGACATTCTTTCGTCAGTTTATAGTTTAGCAAAAGAGAAAAGAAGAAATTGCAGAAATTAAAGAATGTTCATCCAAATATTTCAATAAACCAAAACAGATTCTAAATTTGTAAATTGCTCGTTATCTGAAAGTTCAGATGTGCTTGATTTTTAATTTAAAGTTGTCCGAATTGTTGGATGTCTTTTACTAATATTAACTATTTATTTTCTTGATTGCTGATTTTCAATACTGGAAAGTATAGCAACAAAACCCAAAATGATATCAATAATAAATACCATACCAGCATCCCTACTTAAAAATCCTACTAATCCAAAACTGGATTCTAAAATTAAATTCTACAACATTGCTTGTAATTTGCCCCCAAATTGCGACTGCTAAACATATTATATTTCATTACCACTGATTTTTCCAATTAGATAAGATTTGAGGGGTATACCACTTAATTTAATTCCTTTAAATCTGGATTCTAAAATTAAATTCTACAACATTGCTTGTAATTTGCCCCCAAAATGCGACTGCTGTACATATTATATTTCCTCAAATTTTTTTTAATATAGTTATGGTATGATAACTAATTGCTTCAACCAGAAAAAAAAATTATTTGTTTATTTATGAATTATTATAGTCTCAATTTCTACATCCAAGCTCAAATACTTGATTCTATTCAATGAAAAAAAAATAATTTGAGGCTCTGCATCCAAGCTCAAATTGATACGAGTTCTATCGACGATTGAGTTGATTTTATATTCTACTAATTAACGTTAAAAAAAAAAAACTATCTTAGATTTCGAAATATATTTAATCCTTAAAGTAAAGAATAAATGGTATGACTATTTTTAATATATTTAACAAAAAGAGAAACCTATTTAACAAAAAAATAATTCGAAGTTTCACTACAAAAATATGGTATATTAATTTCAATTTTAATTTTAAACTCTGAATTTAAAAAATAAATTCTAAATTTTATTGATTAAAAGAGTTTAGAGGATCATAAAATAGCGTATAACTGGATTCAATTTTATTGATTAAAATAGTGCACAACTGGATCATAAAATAGAGAAAAAAAATTATATATATCTTTATAACAAAAGTATGTGGGTAAGTAAATAAGGTCAATGTATCAAGCAGCCTAGACACTTTATAACATTTAATATTTGTTTGTTAAGATTCGATTATGAATGTTCAGATTGACAACTGAATACTAAATTAATCAAATTGAGTGGATATATATTTTTTTCTTTGAGATAAAAGTGAGGATCAAACCTGCCACATCCGTTGAAAATAGTTTGCTTAATCACTAAACCAAAATTATTTACAAATATAATTTCGATACTTTAAATTACGTGCATATATGATCTATTACCGAATAATGCATGTATTATTGCAAAAAAAAAAAGAAAAAGAAAAAAAGAAAAAATGACTTTTGCTTGAAGATAGTTCTGATTTTTGCTAGTACTTTTGCAGCTAGCCATTTGTGTAGTAATTGCCAAAAAAAAAAAAAGAAACACAATTAAATGGATCTCGATTATATTAATGGAAAGAAAATGCTGATTATCAACAAATGGAATTAAATGGATAAATTCCCTCGTTTCCATTTTCATTAAATTCTAAATTCCCTCGCCTTCCCTCGTTTCTCCGCCGAACCCTAGCCTCCCTAAGCGCTCTCTCTCTCTCTCTGAGATAGCTCTGCCGAAACCTTCTTCGAGCAAATCAGACCCTTCTTCCAGCTTCTCTCTCTCCGACTTGCTCCGCCTCTCACGCCCCGTCACTCCTGTCGACCTCTCAGGCGAATCATACTCGACCAGAACCTACTTTTGAGTCCAAACCCGCGCCGTAAATCCTTTACTCTAATTCTTCTCCCAGTGCTCCTCGTTGGCATTGTCAATTTCTGTTCTGAAGCTTCCAGTCTCCCCACCGGCTTTTGTCTCAATCACTGCCTCTCTTTTTCCGACTCTTCTGCGACAATCTATTGCTACATTGTCCATTTCGACAATTCGACCCTGGTGTGATTGGCCTAGAAATCCATGTAATGGCCTCGAATTATCTCCCAGTTAAACAAGGTGAAGGTCAAGGAGTGTTACAAATTATCCAATGGAGATTTTCTTCTCGAGATACAGGGTTCTTGTCTTTTAGTTCAATTGGATTTAAGGTTTCACGAGTCTGAAATACTTAATCTCTAGTTCAATCAGGGTATGCCTTTGGAGAAAAATAAGGGTTTTAGATTTTAACTGTGAAGTTCCATTAAACAAATTGATTGTGCTTGTTTATGGTCTCTTTTTTTTAGTTTTCAGTAAACAAATTGTTAGATTATTGGACAAATTGACTGTTAATTCTTCCTTTAATTGGATTCTGCACTAAAAATTGACTGTTAATTTTTTTGCACTACAAGTTGATTTATTTGTCAGAAATATACAAATGAAGTTGTATTGGTACAGTTATCAATGGTACATTCATTCTACTGATGACAATTAATTTGGGTCATATATACTGAAGTGATAATTGTGCTTTCTCTTCATTCAATAGATATGTATCTTGTTTGTAAGAAAAAAGATTAATGAAAGTAAACTATTATGGATTTCATTTGCAACAATCCCAAATTTACTGATATTTCGCAGGCACACTTGAGTTTGATGTTGAAGGTGTGCAAAAGGTGACAATGCCTCCAAATTCGTGAGCACGATGAAAGTAAAAAGTGTACTAATAAATTGTTACCTTGTTGCAGATACTGACTCTCTAGAAGAACCATTGAGTTTGATGTTGAAGGTGTGCAAAAGGTGACAATGCATCCAAATTCGTGAGCTACTATGCTTTCTTGGTGAAGGAGCATGTGAAGATCACATATACTTCATGGCACTATGTTCCAAAAGAGCTGAAAGAATTGCTCTGGAAGACGATGAAGGTAAAGTGCTAAAATTGGAATATTGTGTTTTAGTTTAAAAACCTTGTGACAATGTCTATTGCATGGTACTTCAAATAGGTTGATACATATTAATGCTTTAGTTTTAAAGCCACCAGGAACTTTGATGTAAAGCACTTTATAGCACCAAGGATCAATTGGCAACTATTTTGAATAGCATTCTGATATAACCGATATACATGCTTTAATTGGCAACGCAGAAAATGGTGCAGGAACACAGAGCAAGCCTTACATCTTTTTGATAAGCCTTACAGCATATGATGCATCTGCTCATATGGTAAGAAATCCTTTCTATTTCTTTTTCTTTGTTAAGCACCATTTATCTTAAGGTGTATGTCAATTTTTCATTGAACCAAATATTAATTATTGTCCTGCATTTTTAAACTTTCAATTGCACACAATCAAGGTGATTCTGAGGCGTAATTGTCCCTCAAGTATTGTTGCCAATTTCTGGGGTAAAATTAAGTTTCATTGTGGGTAATTGAACAATCTAGGTTTAACAAAGGCCAATTTTGAGCTAGTTCAACAAGAAATTTATTGTTTCAATTATAAAAAACAGACATGGTTATAGTAACTAAGATATAAGTCCTTTTGTTTAAAAAAATTTTTTTTTTTTTGTTCCTGTTTCATGAAGACAGAAGCAACCAGGAAGCAGCCAGCATCCCGTACCTGCTATGTGCGGATAACGATGCAGGTGGATATGCAATTGCTGAGGTGTTTTACCTTGCATTCAAGAATAGGTATGGGAACTGAGTTGGTGGGATTGTTTGTCTGGGAATTGTTGCAGTGGCGATATTCTTATGCGGCATCAGCTCTGTTACTAGCAACTCCAGGTAATGCATGCATTCTTTAGCTAAGTTTTTGTTAAGACATATAATTGTTATATTGGATTGATTTGAGGCTCAAACGCACAATTGAAGCTTCATTTTTTAAGATCAAGGATTAATGTTGTAGTTGATGCTCACTCTGTAGCAGATAGAGCTGATGCGTTTATTGGGCTTTAGGATTGCTCTTTGTGCCATTTTTATTTTTTAAATCTCGGCTTTTTAGTTAGTCCATGTTGAAAGTATTTCCAGTTTAGTTTTGGCCTTATGCAATTAATAATCCAGTTGCACAATGGAGCCTAATTGATGGTGGATTATAGAACATAATCAACTTGGTTTCACGAGTCCAGTGCCTAACCATACTGGTATTTGATAACTTTTCATGTCAAGGCCATATGCACAACACATAAGCTTTTAAAATTATATTAGTTCAAAAAATATTTCAGCATAACAGAATTTAGGTAGCCTGTATGCGGCTTTTATCCTTTTTAAAGAAACCATTTTTTTTTTCTTTTGTGCAAAATCAGAGTGGCATATGCATTTGCAAGAGATGGTGCAATACATTGCTCTTCACTGTGGCATCAAGTGAATAAACAAGAGGTCCCAATCAATGCGGTCTGGCTGTCAGCAGTTATTGTTGTCTGCATGGCTTTGCTGGTACTATACCTTTTCCTCATAAATCATATTCCTTGTTCTCTGAAGTTACATAAGCAAAAACTATAGTCCTCATATGGTGCCATATGATCAATAACATAACATCTTGATACATGTTTGTTATGCATCTAGCTGAAACTAATTTGATTTAAATGCATGCAGGTTCTTTCGCCAGGCCCAAATCAGTATCCTAATAGCCGAATTGATGAGGTTAGAGAGATGTTTGCTGAGTTCATGAGGAAAAATATTTCATGAGGTTAGAGAGATGTTTGGATTGGTATTATATATATTATAGCTTAGGCTTCCTCTTATTTTGAGATTCATGTTTCTTAACTTGTATGTTGGGGAGAAATGATTTTGTCAAAGGGCATGGGATATGATTGAATATGCCATCATTATGGCTAGATATCAATTATGACTACTTTTAGTTAATCTGTTTGCCTGTTTAATTAATTATTTGATTGAATGTGGATGCATGATCTGATAATTTGGATTGAATGTGGATGCATGATCTGATAATGCGGATGCATATCGATTGAATTAAATCTGATGTAATTGTGTGATTGAATTAAAAACCGATATGGTTAGCAACCTGGGCTAACCACATATTAAAAGCGCTATTTAAAAAAATACAAAATGTTTGCACCGGTTTAAATTGAAAATTGATTGTAAATAGGTAATAAATTTGCACCGGTTTCAAGTTTAAAACCGATTCTAAGGTAGCCACGTTGAAAAAAATTATATAATATTTGGAACCCATTTCTATTCAAAACTGAGGCAAATGCTTTCAATTTGCACCGGTTTCCATATGAAAACCGCTTCTAACCTCATAAATTTAGCTCCAGTTTTTATTAGATAACCGGTTCTAACTTTCCTATTAGCACCCCACTCTTGCACCGGTTATCTAATTTCATTTGAACCCCCCCCCCCCACACACACACACACGCACGCACGCACACCGGTTTGCTAACCGGTGCTAATCCCATTATATAACCGGTGCAAATGAACTGTTTTGTAGTAATGAGTGAGTCAGAATTTTTTTGTTTTAATGAAAAAAGCGGTGAGCCGTTTAAGCTCACTTGTTTAAAAAAAAATTAGTTTAGTTTTATTTATTACAAAAATTTAATTATTGACTGCTGTTTTATATATAATCTATATGAACCTTAAATTGAATTCAATATGTATTAATTCGGCGTTAAAATTTTCATGATTTATTCTTTTTTTGGTATTAATTAGATCCTAATTTAGTGTAATTGAGTTCAAATTAAGCGTATTGAAGAAATAAAGAATAGTGTTTAATAGATGGAGACGTGTATAGGATTGCTAGTTAATTGAGTATATAATAGTAAGTTACTTACTGCTGTTTTGTAATTGAGCTCAAAATCACTAATAGTTGGAGATGCGTAATTAAATGATTGTGTTACAAAAGAAGTTACTATTTAATATTATATATTTATTCAAATTAATAGTTGGGATACGGATGGTTGAAAATGAGGCAATTATGCATTACTTCTAACGATGAAGATGCTTAATGGATGGTTGGGATACGGATGCATGAATTAAAAACTTGTAATCGTTATATCTCTACTACTTATAAATGCACGTAGCGACGAGGTATTACACTCTAGGTCTAGAGTGTAAACAGATGTTTCAGCCGTTGGATCGACTTGATTTGTGGTTGGATGTGAATCGCGAGATGAAGCAACACTATTATTTGGTTTTTCATCTAATATAGAAACGAATTGAATAACACATCTATTTATATCACTGGTAAATTAAGCAACATATTTTTATTATCTAATATTATTTTGTTTCTTTATTTGTCCACATACGAGGGCATCTTATGCTATTACCTTAAAAATTATGAACAGTCTAATTTGATCAAGGCTCATATCATGAGAAAAAACCGGTCCTTCTGCTCCTTAAAAAAAATATATATTCTATTGTATTAAAAAATTATTTATTGTAATTTTTGTTGTTGTATTAAATTTACTCTTTTTCCAATTGCCCAAGCTTATTGAAAATTCTGAGTCCGCCACTCAAACTACCATTCATATATCAACTAAAAACCAATTTAAAAGAAACCAAATGTATAAATTGACCTTATAAATTACTGCAATTTAACTTTTTTATCTATAAATATACAAATTTTAACGATAAACACTTCAAATGAATTTTGGCAATTATTTTTAGATTACTTTGACAAAGGAATTTTATGTTCTACCAATTTATGTAGGTAAATGGGGGTGATAAATTTTTTTGGTTAGCTAAAAGCTGATCATCAAAAAAAAAAAAAAAAAAAAAAAAAGCAGCTAAAAGGTATTTATGTGCATTGTACGAATACTTGAGTGGACTGTGGAAGTAGGCCTCCACTGGTGCGATGACGCACATACCCTTGAATTATGTAATAGGTTATAGGCCCCTTGAATCTTGATAACTGTTTTTGCTTGAAACTCACCGTCGTTTTGTTTGTTTCAAATAAGGAATCATGTGTACAAAAGCCGAAATTAGAAAACAAGAAATTATACCACGATGGAGAAGCACCTGACGTGCATTAATTTCTTGCGGATTTATTGTTTTTTTACACCCCTAATAATTGCTAATATTGAAAAAAGAGAGAACGGAATACATGTGGGATTGTCCGACTGGAACTGGAAGTTTGAAAGCCTGCCTGAGAAAATGGGTTGATCAATAAAATAAAGTCAGAAGTAAAATACCTTTTGTGCCTCCCACGACTCTACGAGACTATCTTCTTGCCTAATCTCCAGTTCACACAAGAAGAAGAATCATATTTGCAGCGTGGGACTGGAGATGGCCCGCACTCAAAATAGAAGTCACATCACCTCGACTGCGGCGAGCCGCATACGTCAGGCCGTCAGACCGTCAGTGGGTCCCACAGAAACAGCCACATAATGGAAGATGCGATGCGTGAGCGTGACCAGACTCGCGCTCAAAGTAAACAATTGACCTTCAAATCCGACATATTTACTGATTTGCCATATTTTTTATTTCAAACCCAAACCACGGTCTTCTAATGTCAATTTCATTATTTTAACGGTATACATAATATAATTTGATTTGTTTTCAAATTCTTTCGTATATTTCTCTAGCCTTATTCAGTTTATTTTTATAAATAAAACATTCAGCTGTTCTTTGCTATTTAATTAATTAAATAAAGCAGCGATCAAGGAAAATATTAATGCTTTACAATTGTGCTTAAATTCTATTGTATTATTTGGGTGTTTTATTATTTTATTGTTAGAGATTTTCTAGACCGTTTCCACGGATTTATTGGAATTGAAATATTAATTGTTGATTTCTTTACTGATAATAATGAAAGTAATAGAATATAATTAGCTCCTAAAACGAATAATTAAAGAATTAATATTTATTTACCCGTACATAGTCGTACTGTGGTTCCCAATTTATTTTTATTATTATTACTACTTGTTTTCGAACAGTATAAATAGAGAATGATTAAATATATAGACTCCTTGAGTTGAGCCATCGGCATGTTACCTCTCTGCAAAATATTATGCAAAGAAATAAAGTTGCTTCAAAGTTCTAAACAATGTTATTTAATTTTCATAACAAAATAAGAAATAAGAAACACTCTATTGCATTCTTAAAAAGCGAAGGTGGTCGTAAGTTAGTAAGTAGCCTCCTCAAAGCTGTGACTGACAGGGAGAAATTAACAGTGATGATCGATTGATATTTGATACTTGATAGTATTGCATACGACAATTAGGAAACCGTTGCTCATGGAGGTCCAATAACATTCTTAATTCAGTGCGAAACACACAGTTGACAGGGGCCACTAGCTAGAGTTGGGTAGCATTCGATCAGTTTTGTGGATGCTATATATCCAAAGGTTTGCTCAAAGGCCTGAAAATAGTTAATTTCAACAGGCTTTTAGAAAAGGACAAAAAAATTTTTGGTTTCTTTATTTCTTTATTTATTTTTATCTGCATGATGCCCTACACGTTTTTTGTGATAGATAGTCTAAATTGCAAAAAGTAAAATAAGAAATGTTTTATTTCTCAGGTTCATTCGTAAATAAATAAATTCAGCCTCCAAATTAGAAGGAAAAAAGTTGTCTGTCCTGAAAACACCAAAATTGTATGTTTCTTTAGATTCCACTATTAATGGTTATTACTGTTGTTGTTATTATACTGCTATCAACCTTTATTCTTATTTATTTATTTTTGTGTTATTCCGGTGACATGGCTTTAACGAATACATCATAGGAACCTAAAAACATTTGGGTATGGATACAATTGCATGCACACTGGAACTCGGAAAGCCGGAAAGGTGCACCTTCGATCGAGAGTTCGAGGTATGAAAAGACAAGTCATATGACGCGCGCATTCCTCTATGATACAACACAAAAATACCATATTTGCCCCTTCAAAACATTGATGATAAGGCCCTTATTTAACACAGTTTAAGGAAAGGAGAGTGATTTGGGTATATTCAAAGACGTTATAATTTATAAAGTCAGATTATTAATTATTTCTGCAATTTTTCTGGTTACAGTTTAGCTATTGTTGCAAGTGAAATTACTGCAAAATGGAAAAGAAAAATTATTCAGAAACAAACACCCTACTGTGCCTCTAACTAAGCTTGACACATATCAGAGACCTTAGATAATTAAAGGCAATGTTAAAATCATCTAAATAAAACCTTTAATTTGCAGCCTCTTCAGCAATTTGAAGGCCCTTAACCCAACTGAAATTATATCTTGAGAAGACCCTGCATGGATAATCTCATGCTTGAAATATTAAAAATACATTAGATTAAATAAATGGCAAGAAGTTATGTATTTTAAGATAAAAGAATGTACCTCCAACCTAAAAACATTTTTTCTCAACTACATGATAGGTAGCATTCACTGATAAAATTACTAAACCCTTTTTTTAAGGGTAGCTAAAAAGCGCCAGACGACTACATTTTTTTTTCCTTCCAATTTTTTTAGTTCTTTTTTGCTTTTTATTATATTTAAGTAAATGCAAGAATTCAGTTTTCTGTTTCCAAAACATTTTGAAAGAAACAAGATGGTCCTTGAGCTTCTTTTTTTGTACCAATTTTGTCCTTGAACATTAAAAAAGAACCAAATTAGTCCTACATATTTAAAAGTACCAGCCATACTATTATTTCCCTCAAAAGGGAAAAGTAATGCTTGGATATTTTGATGGTTACTCGCTCTGTAATAGATAAAATATAGACTAGAGATAATAACACAAGGTGAAATATTACTCAATTTGAAATTCTCAAAACTACTGAATATATAAATTAGATGATTCACGTTAAAAATTTTATAAAAAAAGTAGTGTGCGAACTTGAATATTAAATATTACATCAAACAAGAAAATCAAACATTAAATAAATAGCAAAAATGAAATATATGAATGATTAATGACCCAAAAAAAAGTAAGTACAGTGCAGCTATCAGCTAGGAAGAACTTTGTTAAATTAAACCTTTCACTTTTGTTGAACCGCAAACAGCAGTGCATTGAACCGTATGAGGCTTAGAGCTATGTGACATTAAACCTATGAATTCCGGATGAGTGGTGATGCAACATGAATAGTACAGTAGTATTTTTTAGATTATTTAGCATGAGTACTAGGTTTGGAATCTTGAAGTTGAGATAAGAGATTATGAATATTCTGTGGAGTAGTAGTGTTTTTTAGCTTTTGCATCATGCATGGGGGTTAAAACTTGAAGTAAAGAGAAAATCTTGGAAATTGTTTTCAGTTACCACAAACATAGCTAAATTTAGGTTCAATTTGCAACGTTCTTATTTTCTTTATCATTTTTGTACTTTTTAAGTTGTTACAGATTGTGAACTTCCTATTTTTAGGTAGCTAGAGAGATTTCAATGGCTATATATGAAGAAATAGTAGAAAAGCACCTGCCCTGGTGACAAGAGGGACCTTCTACGGTATAACTTCAAGGAACTAGAATTGTTAGAATTGTCTTTGGTGTTTGGCAAGATATAGCAATAATTCTATTAATAGGTCCAAAGAAATATTCCTTTACCAGTAGCTTCCGTTCAATATTTCTAATTATGATGGTAAATGCATTTATTTTTCTGGGTTGCATTTTCTTTCGGATAAGTTATGGCAGCAAGTGCATTTTAGTACCTTCACATGGCAACTAAGATGCACACATTTTAGGAGCTGCAGAGATAAAGTACAATGAAGCCGATGAGTTGGCAACTAGATCTCCACAGGGCCTTTATCCAGCTTGTAAGGCGATTCCAATTTGTTAAGAAAGTGCCTACTTTGATCTTTCTACTTTTTGTTTTATGTATGCTATAGTCTTAACGGCCCTAAAGAGAATGACTATATTAACAATATTTTGATAAACACTGCGTCCCCTAGCAACATTGTTTATAACATTATAGAGATATATAGCGGATTTGTTTGTTGATTTGATGTTAGTGATTATAATTAGATAATGAACTTACTTTTACTATATTTCTCAAGTGAGAAGTAACCTCGGAACTATCAGCAAGCATACTGAAAGTTACCTTTGCAATTCAGTAAGGCTCTGTTCCAGAAGAGGGGAATGGAGGAGAGTTAAGGGAAGGATAACAGACTAATCTCTGCACAAGGCCTTTACTCAGAAGCATAAATTTGAGGGAGATTGAAGGAGAATGGAGTTTAAATCTGCTATAAAAATATGAAGAAAAGTGCACATGTGATTACTCCCAAATTTGGGGTGTACTCCTCTTCTCTTCCCACCCCTTCCCTTTCCATAAATTTGAGGGAGAATGAAGGAGAATGGAGTTTAAATCTTCTATAAGAATATGAAGAAAAGTGCACATGTGATTACTCCCAAATTTGGGGTGTCCTCCTCTTCTCTTCCCACCCCTTCCCTTTCCATAAATTTGAGGGAGAATGAAGGAGAATGGAGTTTAAATCTGCTATAAAAATATGAAGAAAAGTGCACATGTAATTACTCCCAAATTTGGGGTGTACTCCTCTTCTCTTCCCACCCCTTCTCTTTCCTTCTCCCACTGAATTCTGGAGCAATCCCTGAGGCATACTGAAAGTTACACTGATTTTTAGTGTGATGCATGTTTCATGATTCTTGACAATCGCACATGGCTAATGAGATTAATATTGAAATCTAAAATAGCTTTGAGTTATCCTTTATTTTTCAATACAATTCCAATGAATTCCACGGGATGTTGGTAGCCAGGGCTAATGAGATGAACAATATAGATATGTCCGCCGCGATATTTATGTAACCTAGTGAGATGTTAAAGTTTAGATATTACATTTTTTAAAATAAAATATAAAAAAAAGTTTAAAAATTTTCAATGTGAAGAAAGCTTTATCTTTTATAATTACATGGATCTTTTGCATTGGCATGAGAGAGGTGGGTTTGGTCGATCTCAGCTCGGCCCATGGGCTTAATCCAAAAAAAAATAAAAATGGTCGATCTCAGCGTGTTTAGAGCGAAAAGCCCAAAAAGGATGTGGCGATGTGATGTTTCTCTCTTTCCCCTCTATTCTATATTTCTACAAAAATAAATATTGTTCTCCTTTCAAACAAGTACGGTATTAAGACCAAACGAATGGTGCCAACGCCCAACTGCGAAGAATGGAAATCCAGTGCAGCGCGCAACACCGTGCAATACTGAATTAGAGCCGTCCAATCTATGATGAGTGTCGTGTGAATTATATCAGGATTTATAGGCTTGAAAAAAATTAACTATCAAAATCAGATCGATCGGATCGTGCGACAGCGGATTAGGGTCCAACTGCGAAGGCTTGTCAGATCACGAACATGTTTCTCCTTTTCTTAATGCGCCGTTTGCTGTGTAGCTAATTATGTTTCAGTTCCTTCTTAAACTTTACCCAACTGTTTAAAATCCACTACATGTTTGACTGCATTGAAAGATCAATAAAAATAAAAATCACAACTTGAACTGTTCAGTTGATTCTTGAGGACAAAGAATTAGCAAGTACGGTCAGTATAATTAGATGTTATATATGATGATATAATATATATTCTCTTGTTGTAATTTTTACATGCTCAAATTTCATAACAGCATACTGAAAAATTATTATCCGCAAGATAGATTCATCTCAATTACACTTATCCTCAGGAATACGTACGTCACTAGTTCACTTATTCTTACTAACATCAATAAATTTAGTATTTTGGTGAAATATTACTATATATAGGTATATACTCATTTACTGCATTGAGATACTATAATTATATTATAATAATTTAACTCCTATATTAATTTAATCTTACTCCATTAGTCATAGACTTGTCCCAAGTTCACGGGTGGGATCTGAACGTCCCGCTACAGAAATTGAGAAATAGCCGACGTTTCTGATATATTAGAGACATTTTACTTTTTGGGTAGTTTTACATTTGAGTCCATCAACTATAAATATCATGTCCCAATATATGTAGCACATACGGGTGCTGAAATGTCAGACAATATATTTGTGATACGGAAGAATTTTTGTTTCCTTCCTTTCCGATAATGACAACTACATGTTGGATCATTTATTTAATATAAAATTATTTGTAAAACTATGTATAATGTATGTCCAATTGAAAGTGATGACTAGATTAATTTGCACATGTAATATATCATATTATGTGTATTTGATATTTAGAATATCAATGATGATTTAATATACTTAATAAGCAATTCCTTGAGACTGGGTTAGACCGTTTCTTGGATTTGGCATTTGCAATGTGTAGAAATAGAGGCTGGAAACCGCCCCACAATGAACAGAATTGCGAGGGAAATTGAGGACATTATACGAGTTGGTGGGTTCAAAATTAATTCGATCGGTGTATTGAGTTTCCCAGAGAAACTTTATTCTGCTCGATGCTACTTTATGGATGTTTGTGTTTTTTCTTCTTCTTCGAGCCAAGAAAACGTCAGTTGCAGTGATTTTAGGTACAGTGGTGGTTTTCCTTCCCAATTGAAGCCAGATAAGTTCATGGGCAGTCATAGTGTCTATATGTAGGATGCAAGAAAAGAAAAGAAAAGAAAAGAAAAGAAAAGAAAAGAAAAAAAAAAAAAAAAAAAACAGAGAAAGAAAGTTTTACAGCTTTTTTCGTTATCATGATTTAGTAAGATTTGTACAGAGTTTGGGCATATTAGTCTTGTGATTTGTTATTTTTGTATACATACACATGAGTGCATGTTCTTTCAGTGTGAGATGGGTTTTACTTGTTATGTGCTCTTGTAGCTTAGTTGGCTAATTTGTTGCAATTGTAGCAAAGTCGTGTACTATCATTGTAATTTTCCACAGAAAGAATGATTACCAGAGTTCTTAACTTTAGCATAGTTTGTATATTTGTTTTCTAAACTGGCAGCCTTAGGTTGCAAGTTACCATCGTTCTTTTACTATTATTATTTTGTTTATAGACTCTGTGCCAGTTTCTTATACCTATTTGCAGACAAACTGTCTCGTGCATCAAATCATATAAAAAAATCGATTACATTTGGAATACACAGAAAAGCAGAATATAATAAAGCTGCTACAGAACAATCAAATTCCTAGTATTAAAACCAATTGCACAAACTAATTCACTTTCTAGCTCTTATTCTCTTCCCATAGCACATGACATTCATCTTGCATTCCGCAACTCTGAAGAAACCAAAACAGGAAAATCCAAATAAAATATGACTTGCAAGATGCAACTCCACTAGCATGCAAAACGGTTAGCTAACTCTTATGTATTTAGTTCACTTTCCTGCAGTTCAGCCTGACCTTGCCGCTTCTTCCAGTGAGCACTCCAATATTATCAAGTTTCACCATTGATACAGTGAAATCATTGAAAAATGATTTTGCATCATTGCTGTATTTCCTCACTAGAGCATCAGTGAAGCCACCATTAAAGAGTTCTTGGTCAGAATGTAAGAGGCCTTTGCGTGCAACAAGGTTCTTGTAAAATTGATTGCTAAACCTGCAAATGACACAAATCACAAATCATTATCAACATAATCTATCAACTTAAAAGTCTCAAGTCAATTATAATCTTATAAAAAATGTGGGGTGATGTGCTATTACAATCAGTGTTTTTAATACCGAACCGGGTACCAAAAAAAACAGGGTAAAACCAGGTTTCGGATCCAGATCCGGTAGGAAATGGATCAGATATCGGGTGGCCTTTGAACCGGGTAAAACCGGAATAAATTCCGATAAACTGGCAATTTTTAATACCGAACCGTGTGGTTTTTTATATTTTTTTTCGAACCGTCTAAGCCAACCACAGGACACGAAATTATCATTGTTGATAGGATAATTAAATAATTATATTTACTCTTAAAGGTGGTAAAACCGGTATAAAAACCAGTAAAGCCAGTATAAAACTGGTAGAACCAGTAATACTGCTTACCGGCAGCCTCACCGGTACGGTATTCAAAACACTGATTAAAATAATGTTTTAGTTCCAAATCTTGTTACCTGACAGTTGACAACCATGATATAAGTTTGTCATGTTAACTAATTAAGTTCGCTTACATGCTAGTTTTGTGCTAAATTTGTCCTTAGATAATGCAGTGGTTACTTAGTTTGAAGGAAAAAATTAATGAAATTTTTGGATATTACCTATTAGTGTTTGGGATAGTGAGGGGGCTAAGTTGGGTGTCACCCCCACTTGTGGGACAGGTCTGCCTGTTTTGAAGGGCAAAGGAGTTGTCGATATTGTTGTCGCCTCCCCAAACACGGTTATTGAATGCACTGCAGATGGCTGAACCAACCGTGTGTGCACCAGAAAGCACGGTGAGATCTTGGAAATTGAGGCCTTTGGCTGCAAAGCTGGCATTCAGTTGGGATAGGCTAAAGAATGGTGCCGGGAGTTGGTTTGCTTCCCCGAGATTAGCTGTCCTTGAGTCACGGCGGCCAAGTGGCATTGCCCATGTGGGTCCTCCAAGCTATACAAAGAAGGGTTAAATAATTTCTTTAGGATTCAAATTTATTTCAGTATACTGGATATTTTAAGGCTTATATTAATATTCCTTTCAGAAAATTTTGTAGCTATCCTGGTCTAAGTCTTGAGATTTTTTTAGACTGGTATACAATCTAACTTCACATGATTTGATTAGACAACTCCCCCATTACAGGTCTTAACAACAAAAATTTCTAAATACAAAATCCAATCTGTTTTGTGGTTCGGAAAGTACAGAAACAAGTAATAAGAAAATATCCCAAAAGATCAGTCAAAGAAGGACAAGTTAGGTAGGATATTACCTTTTCCTCTTTTCTTAAAAGTACCTTAAATTACGTGTCAATACATATCTCATGAAATAATAAAGCTTGATAGGGAATCTAGACTAGGACTTGTTAATATGTGAATAACGAAGCGCATATAAAAGAGCCAAACAGATACAATGGAAACTAATGACCAGCTTGACATATTAAATTATTAGCCAAACATATCTTCAAAGGAAACTAATAAACAGGGAAAGAATACTAACCAATCTGACACTGTCACGAGCAGCGAGAGCGAGAATGTCAGCGCAGGAGACGGTGGCCTTGCATGCCCTCTCAACTTGTTGCTTGATGGCGTCGATCACTTCGAATCCTCTTGCTGAATTTATGTTTCCAAAGGAATTCTTTTCAGTGGCTATGCCTGGGGCAGCATCCAAAAGGATAGATGCATCACAACCCTGCACAGTAGAAAAACAATTAAAGAAAAATTAATTGCATCTATTGAGACAAATAAAAGATTAAAGACTAGTCTGCTCTTTCACTTGTTTATTTGCATACAAATTGTCCGCAGGGTAGAGGGACACGATGATTTGTTGCTAGTGGCATGATTGGGTGGCCCAAATTGTATTGTATTATTGGTGAATTTCTTATTGGAGCAGACTGGGCCGAAAGACTCGAATCTAACGGGTCATAAAATAAATTATCACAATCGTGTTGCTCCAATTATCAGATCTGATTTGTTGTCAACATATTTCATTCCCGAGAAAATTAATGATAATATAAGATGCATATAAATATATGATATTTATAAGAAAAGAAGTACCAATTTATGAAACATATCAAGGGAAGCACTACTTCAGCATAAATTAGTAAACAATTTTAGTTATCTTATTGAAAAATGAAATTATCATGACAAATTAATTATATTCAATTTATAAAAATGAATGCACCTTTTAAAAAAAATCATCCATGTTATTTAGTACTATCTATCAGTAGAAACTAGCAAGTATTTTTTTTTATTTTTTAGACAACCTAGCAGCGGCTGCTAAGTAGAAACTAGCAAGTATTTACTACACGGCATTCTAAAACTTGCTAGTTATCAAAAATAACATTCACATCACATGGCAAGTTCATATCTTTTTACTTAAATTGACAAGTTTTAGTTTCATCACAGTAGGCCGCTTGAGGCATTTTTGTTTAATGCTATCGCTAGTAACTAGTAAGCGATCGAAAACGAACACTGAAAAGGATCAGATTCTTTTTATAGTTATAGCTATTTGAAATGGGCCTCAAAAACAGACCGGAGAAACACAAAAGAAAACGAACACTGAACAACTGACAGATAAAACCAAAGAAGAAATGGGCCAATGATGGTACTATCTAGTTGTCCAGTGCTATGCCAAAAGCAACAACAGTTTATGACTAACTTTTTCTGAAGTAGCACAGTTCATGATTATCAACTTTTGAAAATTCTGCATGTATCAAATCCTGAATGCTATGCTCCAGAAGGAGGTAGCGGAAGTGATAGAATGGAAGGGTAAAGAAAATGTCCTGCTCCAGATTCCATTATGGGATGAGAGACATGAGACCGTGGAAAATAGGTTTTAAAAAGTAGGACATCGGGAACCAAATTGTGTCCCCCGATTTTGGGGTGTACACAGTGGAAATGAGGAAACTCATTTTAATTCCAACAATATCCTTGAACTTTCTTTCTATTACATCGGACCCCACTAAAAATTCCACTTTATCCCTAGGATAATATAGTCATTTTATGTATTAAATGAGGTGTCAAAAGTTAACACTCAGTTCCACTGTTTAGAGCCCGGAGCAAGATGAGAACTTTTTCTTACCATCCCTTCAACTTCCATTCTATTCTATTCCATCCCACTATCCTCTAGCAAAATTGCGTAGCAAAGCCTTCAGGGTTTTGTAAAATTTTCATCTTCAGCAAAGTGATATATATTATATTGTCCTTTCTGTTTATTGGCTTGTTAGCCATGAATATATATAAGTGTTTTTTTTTTTAATTTATCCAGAGTGGTCCACATTACCCAATACCCATCCACCAACCCACAAAACCACATCTTTTTTTAATACACTACATTCTATTTGACATTCTTATATATATATCTCGTAAATAAGATATTATGCAAAACCCACAAGTTGTTGAAGAAGCTAGCATATAGTAGTGCAGCTTGTGCTATATTGCATGTTTATTCTTATTTTTCTTTTTTGAGAATAAAAATGATAATGTATATATGTTGAAACTGCTAGCAGTGAAAGAAGTGGACACACATTGAACTAATGAACTCATTCTTATTTTTATTTTTTGAGAATAAAAATGATAATGTATATATGTTGAAACTAGCTAGCAGTGAAAGAAGTGGACACACATTGAACTAATGAACTCACTTGAACAAAGCAATCATGGAAGAAGAGGCGAACAATGGAGGCGCCCATGCGTGGCTCCTTCTTCACGGCCTGTGCCACGACAGAGCGCACAATGTGCTCGACATTCTTGCAACTTCTCGCATAGAATGTCGTCGAGAGTTGTCCCTGAACTGAGCAAGAAAGCAAGGCCAGGAGGCAAGCTATGGCAATTAGTTTAGTAGAGATGGCCATTTAATGTGTCTGAGATATTAAGGTTTTAAGTGAGGATGAGTAAGTGTGTTTATTGTGGTGCTGTTTATAAGAGAATTCTACACATGCCTTTGGGTAAAGCGTGCTTTCCTTTTTAATGGTTTCATGCTCAAAGTTAGCATGTGCATATGCAAGGCCTCGGACCAAGCACGAGGGATTCGCAAGTCGATTGATCTGCTACATTTTTATCTGTGAAACATTCATGTGGCTGGTTTGACCACGTGCCGGATCGGCAAAATTTTGATATTCTAAGGTATCTGATAAACTTCATACGAATCATATTAAACGAAATATCTCAAGCAAGGTTTCAATTTTATTCCGTTCTAGTAGAACAGATCAACAAATTCCTCATTTTATACGAAGTAAAATTTATCTAGCTAATTCTTGGTGAAAGTTATTAATTTATTATATATTAACGAGTGCTGTCGCTAAGCTTAATTAATACTAAAAATAAAAGAATTAGAATTTTATATTTGCCTGAGAAAGAAAGAAATTAAGTAGTCGCCATATTATGTGATCTTTTGCTCAAGCGTGTAATAATTAAGGTAAAAATGTTATATCTCATAGACATGTTTTTATGAAAGAAGATATATATTTTTTAATATAATACTATAATTTTAAGTTAAATAATAAAACTATTTTTTTAGTGAATCAGGATATATGATAGATTTTCTTTAAAGAAAACACACAAGTTAAAATTTAATTTCTAAATTTAAATTTAACACCATATGATCATCATAGCCATGAAAAAATTGTATTAGGTAGAGCTACAAGTTATCATATAGAGTGGGATACAAATTAGAGTGAAACAGAATCCACGAGTCGAATCGAATTCGGTATATAAATTCTTTAAGTCAACCTAAAATGTATAATTTGATCACATATTTATGCACATAAATCTTAATTTACAATAAATGTATAATGTAATTAATATTTAATAGTACTATTTTTTTTCAAATCTAATAAATGACAATCAATTGAGTCCAATCAACTCGTGATCCACACCAAGACAAGTAAAAAACGTAAAATATCTAACTCATTATTAGCTCAAATCACGTTAAAAATTGACATGTATCGAGTGAGGCAATAGTTGTACAACGTTTAAAAATCATTATTTATTTTATATTTTTTTGAAAAATCATACTAATTAAACAATATCTTTTTTAAAATTTTCAGATTAGAAACAGCAAGTGCTTCCTGTTCAAATGTGGCTTCGCCTTTCGCCTCTGGACATGCGACCACAGACGTGCCTTCCACTCTTCCTATATAGTTCAGTGGACTATCATAGCCCAGCTACAGCATCAAGTGGTACATAGAAACGGACTGACATGACATTACTAAAAAAACATGTGTGAGGCGTATAAAATAGTGTTTCAAATAGAAAACAAAAAAAGGCGTATAAAATACTTTTTTTAAAAGATTTTAAAAAAGAGGTGTATAAAAAATAAAAAATACATCCAGCCGCGCACCTCCGGGTTTTGCTCAAAAAGAACATAAATACAGTTAATTGGATAAACTACTGCTGTATTGCAATACTTTTTTTTTCCTTTTTTTAAGAAAAGGGAAAGGCCTCCGTAGTAGGTAAATCATTAATTAACCTGTCCATATATTACAATCAAAAGGGGGTATTATGTATTGCTCTATTTGCCGGAAACCCCAAGACATTTTAACTGGATAAGGTTAATTGACTCATTTCCTTTTGACAGAAGAGAATATCTAGTTTAGTCGGACAACCTGCGATACACGTAGGCACGTTACGAGCTAGGAAGAGCAATTTATTTCCTTCCAAAAGTTCTGTTAGACCTTGCGCAGTTGTGCTATCCGCAATTACCTATTGTACTCACCGTAAGCTGCTTATTGGTTCACAATTTTATATCCCCAGTCCCCACAGCAGGCTGCGTATTTACAGCTCCAATGGAATCAATTAGGTGTCAAAATAAAATTACTTAATTAATAAAAAAGAAAAAGAAAAGCTTCTCGTTGCACTTTTGCTCTTTTATGCTAACTAGAGCTCAATTAAGTTTGTACGATTACTATAAGAGCCACTAAAGCTGTAGTGAGGTCGCTGATGGTATTGTTCAAATTCGCGGGTTACAACTTACAACATATATAGGCGAAGGTAAAATTAGGGGTGCCGACGGTATACTGTCATTCGTGTGCTGTCCACGTTTCATTGGAACGGAACGATTGGCGGAATGAATTTTCATTTCGTGGTATTGGACGGAACGGTAAACGGAATGAGAGGACATACCGTTACCGAAACGGAATGGTAAATGGAACATTTCGCTTCCGTTTCGACGTTTCATGCAATTTTTAGTGTAAATATACGTTGTTATGTTCCGTTCCATCCAAACGAAACGTATAACGGAATGAAATGGCATACCGTTGTAACATAGTAGGAAGGTTAAACCAAATTAAATCAATTAAGTTAATTAAACAAGTATATTAGAAATTTTAATTTATAAGAAAAATCATAATTATAATATTTTATTAAGAATTAAATCAAAAGTAACATAAAAATCGACTCGAATTTGAAATATTTGACTTTGTGTAAAATCTATAATTAGTATAAAATATTCTAGCAAAATCAAAGCTTAATTAAACAAGAAATCTATTGTTAATTTGATTAAACCTTAATGAAATTCGGATTAAAAATTAATTAATTGAACTGCCACACCAAAGGCTACAGTTTTGGTGTTACAGAAGATCTGGGCAAAGAAAAATTAATAAAAACAGTGAGACAGCTGGCGCAATCTCTTTCTTCTCTTCTCTCCGCCATTCCTCTTCTCTTCTCCGTCCGATTTTTCTCTGTCTCCTCTCTTCTTTGTTGCACCGCTTTGCACGAATATTGGCGGAGATCCAGTGTGGCCAGTCAATCACACTTGGCCACGACTGAGAAAGGTTGTCTCCAATCGTAGCCGTAAGATGCTACGATGGAGGAATCGGGTGAGTGCGAAAAATTTAGGATTTTTGGTTTTTAATTACCGTCGTTGATTCTTCTCTCCTTTCCTCTTTTTGATTTGCCTATAAGTACCATGGTTGTGGTTATTTCGGGGTTAGCCGGTTAAAAGAAATTTCTAGAAAAAAAAATGAGAGAGAGGGAGAAGGACTGGACGGAGGAGAAACAAAAGGGGGGGGGGGAAAGATAAAAGACCTAAGGTATATGCTTCCTCTTAGTTGGTTTTCGTTTTGTTAATTTGTTTATAACCGATAGGAAGAAAAAAAAATTAGGGTTTGAGTTGATTTCTGGGTTAATAGTTCTTATGTTGATAACTGAGTTTGTATTTGAGTTATTGAGTTAGATTGATGTTTTTGGAAAGAAAATTGAATCAATGTTAGTAGTAGACTTGGGATTTGTGGGGTATACGGGTCTGTTCGGAGGGAAATTGACCTAAACTGTTGAAATTGGGGGTTGTTGTTGCCTTTGAGTTCGGGAGAATGTTTAGATGGGTTATTTGATCAGGATTGAGGCATGGTACCAGCCTCTGGTACAAGGTATAGCTCTCTGGTACCGTTCTGGTACGTGGAAGTGTTGACAGGGGTTAATTCATGAAGAAAAATGTTGAACTGAGGGCCTATTCGTAAAGAAAAGGGCCTAAATGTGAGGAAAAAAAGGACCTGTGTGAAAAATAAAATGATTCAGGGTTGTTTTGGGAAAAGTCGTCGAGATTGCGGGTTGGATCTGATTTCTGGATAACGGATCTTGGCGGAGGGGTTTCGGACCCGTTAAGCTAGACCCAGGTCAACTGGGTCAGGTTGACCTGGTCTAGTCAGTTTGCGTTCTGGGCCCATTTTTGGGCTTGTTGCGACTGGGCTCTGTTTAAAAAAAAAAAAAAAAAAAAAAAAAAAGAGACGGGCTGGACCTTTATATTTGGACTGAAACTAAGAATTTAATTTTTTGGGCTGAATATTAATTATAATTAACAAACTTAATCTATGATTAAGTTAATTAAAATGTGAGCTTATTAATTAAAAGAAAGGCCACTTAAATGTCGGGTATTCTTTTAATTAGACGGTTTTTCGGGAAATGATGAGAATAGTCCGAGTGAGTCGAGAACAGATACGACGATCAAAATCACCGACTTTCTGATCCCAATAACAAATAACTTTCAGACTTTTAAATTGTTTTATGATTTTCTGATTTTGATTTCTTTTGGATTTTGAGTTTATAATTTTATTTAATGATTTGAACTCTTATTTAATAAAAATAAATTTGATTAAAAGAAACTATTTAAACTAAATATAAAGAAATAAATTAATTATAACAAAATAATATATTAAACATAAACTAATTAATTAGTTAATTAAGTAAATATAAGGGAATAAATAAATAAAATGAATAGTTAAGAAAATAAATTAATTAAAGTAAAATAAAAGTAAATCAAAATAAATTAAAATAAATCTAAAGAAAATAGAACTAATTCAAATAAAATAGGATAATAATAAATAATAATTAAATTACTGAAAACACAAGCAATTACTATAAGATTTAATTAGAAAACACCAATTAGTCTAGTAACTTAAGCCGGACCACAGTTAAGAGTTCAAGTTAGATCAACTTAAGAAATCGTTTAGTCAAATCTTAACGGTTCCTGATCTTTGTACAGGAAGCTTGACGGAGACTGAACCCAATCCAACAACAGGTGCGGATACGTGGATTTTTATAGAAATCTGGTCCTGGTAACTTTAAATTTATGCATGGCATGTTGCTGATTTTGTTGAATGCATTATACAATAATCATGTAGATTAGGAACAGATATTACAACTCAAAAAACTCATGTTGAAAAGATCTCCTTTGTTAAAATGGTTATACAGCCAGGCAAGTTTGCATATTCCTTTTTGTTATGGATGAGCTGAGTTGTACCAGCTCAATTTAATCTTGCCTGAAAATTGGAACTGTGATTGTGCATGACTGAGATTGTGTGATAACTGGAATGATATGGTAATGATTCACATCACGACTGTCTAAAGGGCAGTGTGATGTACTGAAATGATAGTCAAAGCCACTCTCCGGAGTCGGTAGGCCACCGGCTTCGGCCAGTTCGGTAGCGCTATTAGAATATGGAATTCCCTACTGTGCCATGGGAAAGGGATGAGTCCCTACTGTGCCCATGTAGCAAGGGAAAAGTCTCTTACTGTGCCCAGCCGGTTGGGAATGGAGACCTGAGTGTGTTTTTGGTGTCATACTGTTATGAGATGATATGATGAGATTGGTATGTTTGAATGATATGCTTTATGATATGGAAATCCCTCACGTGCCCAGAGTTAGGGATACGTCCCTCACGTGCTCTTGGGTTAGGGAAAATGTCTTACTGTTTTGGAATGAGATGTCTTATGATATGGAATTCCCTTATGCTTGCCTAGGGTTAGGGATTCGTCTCTTATGCCTGCCCTAGGTTAGGGAAAAATGCTCTTGATTCAATTGTGTGCATGTTCATGAAAGATGATCATAAAGGGATCGTGCTTGATTTATATCACCGAAAAACTGGCTAGAAAGTTTATATTGATATTACATGAATAATTTAACTAAGTCTAGTTTTTAATGAATAAATTTGCATATTTATACTGATTATTGTGGGTCTTACTTTTGGGCTAAGATTTCGACTAGAAATCCACGTCTGGAACTAAAACCCGCACTGAGAATTTTATTCTCACTCCGCTTTTGTTTTGCATGTTCCCCGGCGGTTGGGGGTTCCAGAGGACGTATTGCTAGTACAGGAAGACTGCATTTAGAGAGTTATGACGGAATTGGAGATCACCTTCACATAGTTAGTTAGTGTTTTATGTTTTGTGGTAATGTAATTGAACATGCTATCAGGTTATGTAAATGTTGCCAGGAATGCTTTTACGATCGACTATGTGTCGATATATTTTATTTTGTGATTTATTTTGTTTGAACTTTTGACTTGATAATATTTGATTATATTATCAGAAAAAAAAAAAAAACTTATTGCTAGTTTTAAGTTTAGTTTTCAGGTTAAGCCTTGCGAGAGTACAATTATCTGTACTTTCGTGGCGGGAGCTGTCACGTCTGGCTACGGGATGTGACAGTCTCTTGTGGTGGTATCAGAGCTAGTATGGTATAAGTCCTAACCAGTCTAGCGAAAGCAAGGGTAGGAGATGGGCTAGGACGATATATTTCAATTTCTGCACTAAGTTAGGCATGCATGCATCTCATTTGAATTGGTTGTTTAAAGAATTTTCATAATACCTCGGTAACAACAGTTAATCATTAGAATTTAATAATGAAAAAAAAAATGCTTATGAACGTCATGTGAGATACGATAAACATAAGATACCTGCAGTTGACAAGGAAGGACATGTGGAATTAAAAGACGGTGGAGTAAATTGCATACTACAAGCCTATAGACGTGGTTAATATATGATAGACAGAGCTAAATAAGGTCCCCGGGGTAAGGACGAAACTACATTCAAGAAATGGAAGCATTTGCTCTGCTAGAGCCACCCCGGCTTAGTGGAGAAAATGGATTTAAAGCAGCAGAAGAATGGCTTGCCACAACAAAATCTCATTCGGAGGCATGTCAAGTTCCCTTAAAACATCAGGTTAGATCAGTAACTTGTTATCTATAAGCCTGCTCAATCGTGGTGAGAAGAAGTGAAGTGTGGATGCGAAGGAAATGTTATTCGAATTCTTTGAGCATGGGTTCAAGAATAATTTGAACAAAGATTATGGGAGTTGTGCATATGGAAGCAATGAGAATTAAATTTGCAACACTCAAGTAAACCAAGGACTTCAAGCCCTGATGGACGCAGCTGAATAAGTGAAATGTATAACAACGTATGGTTCAAACTTGGAATGTATGTGGGCAAAGTACAGTAGGACCTAAACAAGTAACTTCAATAACCCAGACTTTGGAACCAATTCTATCTTCTCCATCCTCCAAACCAAATTGATCGCAGGTGTAAATGTGGACAGCCGGAGACACAATACTATTGTTCTACTCGAATTTGGTCTCGATGTGGTAGTTCTGATCATTGAATTAAAGATTGCTCGAAGCCAGCATCAACTTCTGTATTAAAGATGACTATTACTGGAGCTAGCTCAGGCCGTGGAGATGGAATGCTATAACAAGGACATGGTTATACTCGTGGTGATAAGTTCAACAACAAATTTGTAATACCTATTTTGGACATCATAGATGACATGCATTAAAAAGAAAGAATGGCAGCAGAAGGAAGTAAAGATAAACATCGCAACTATTGAATAGTGACAGATAATGGATAAATTAGGATACTTTTAGAGTAAGTTATCAAATCAATGTACACTGCCTAACCCACAAGAATTTCACGAATGGACGAGAATTAAGATTGATCTACTGGATATAACGAGTGATCTACTGGATATAGAGATGGTAAGATATAGTATACTCTCGAAAATAAATTGGTTAGTGCGACATTCAGCTACAATTAACAATACAAGAAGGAAAGTAATTATCTCCAATATTCTACATTTTTTTTTTTTACCTATGGAACTAAATAGTTGATGAGAAATTGGATGATTTAGTTCATAGAAGTATAGTAATGAACTTAAATTCCACAAATTCTGACATCTCCCCGTTTATCAGTTATTTTGATACATCTTGGGAGGAATTTTAAGATATCCATTCGAAAGAGAAAAATTCAATTTCCTAATGACCTAGTACATGGAACCATATCCATTTCCAAAACCTCATGTTGAATAGTTCCTACAAATTGAGAGAATCAAAACTATGAAGGAACAAGGGTAATTAAAAGTGTTTATGAGATTCCTTCAAGGTAAAATATGTGCTTTTCTTCAAATTATGAGCAACTGGAAATTTATAGAAGTTGATCATAACCATGGTCAAAAGATTAACTTTCATAATTATTCAAACCAATCTACAAAATTAACCTAGAGGGGTTTGACGGAAAGACATTAAATTTGCCAAATATTATGAATTAGTCAAAAACAAGTCAGATCTTTTATTCAAGACTGATGAGATAGAAATTTTAATAATCCGGAGATAGTGGTGGTATGCTGGACAACCCTGAGATGAAAACTATAAGGTTATTTGGAGGTGCATAACTCCAGGTATGTTATTTATTCTGGAAAGAAAAGGAAAGGTGCGTCTAAAGAATAGAAAAAAAAAAAAAAAAAGATATCGGTGGTCAAATAGAAATAAGGAAGTGGAAGAATATCTTTGAAGGGGGTCGGGTGAACTAGTAAACTAAGACGGATTGATAGAAACCTACCGAACTTTTGCAATTTCCCTGAAGACTGAGATAAAAATGAATCTATCATAATGCAATTGGTGATAGGAGTTTTCATGAACTATAAAGAGATATGACTCTATTCGAAGACATAATAGATTGATTGATCAAGATAACCTATATATCCTTAATTAGATCGATTTTATAGGTAAAGAGTCAACGAGGTTACTTATAAACTTTTGTTCCATTTAATAAGGATATATGAAGGAAATTATTTTCGAAGGAGATATGAGATTCACATCTCGATTTTGGATCAGTTTTTAAGGATATATGAGTACAAAAGATATGTTAGTTCAGTACATGACTCTAACCAATGGATAATATTTCAGAAGAACAAATTAAATCTCGAAGGATACACCATGGGCATGTGACCTTAGCTTCAACGGTTGTTGATTGAATATTTATAGTTGATGAGAATTGCTTATAGCGAGTATATACATGAGGACATGTGAAGTTTTATATGGAAAATCATACCAAACGCCAAAATGGCAGGGGTCACAAGAAACTGTAAACCTCACAAGATTTCAATTAGAGTAAGAAAGCAGTGAGAGGAAGTCAGATTTGTATTCAAAGGGTTGGAAGCACCTTATAATGGATACAAGAAAAGAAATTTCTATATTTGGATTGGAGAATGTTAATGCTTGATTAGCTTGTCTACTCTCTTATTTTCGACATGAGTGTACCAGGATAATTAGATAGATCAATCTATTTGAGAATCAGATCACTTTCAAATCTCAAAATCCTGCTTCTAAGAATCAGTACTCTGAATTCAAATCTGATCTTTAAAAATGATAATAAAAATAACTATTATGTAATCAAACAGATAACAATAATAACAAAATGTCGGTGTACAAGGATTAAATCAATATTGACTAGTCACCAATATTGAGGTTGATCTTATGATATTTAGAGTATTACTTGAACTTCTCTGACTGACTATCAAGGAAGTTGAAGTCGTACCTGATATATCTGTACTGGCAACAAAGAAACAAAGTAAACTTTAAAAAGAGTAAGCATAATTATAAAATAATAATAATAACTTGACCTTGAAAATACCAATCCTAAATTCCTCTTTAGAAATTTCGAGGACGAAATTTTTTATTAAGGGGGGTGGAATGTAACATAGTAGGAAGGTTAAACCAAATTAAATCAATTAAGTTAATTAAACAAGTATATTAGAAATTTTAATTTATAAGAAAAATCATAATTATAATATTTTATTAAGAATTAAATCAAAAGTAACATAAAAATCGACTCGAATTTGAAATATTTGACTTTGTGTAAAATCTATAATTAGTATAAAATATTCTAGCAAAATCAAAGCTTAATTAAACAAGAAATCTATTGTTAATTTGATTAAACCTTAATTAAATTCGGATTAAAAATTAATTAATTGAACTGCCACACCAAAGGCTATAGTTTTGGTGTTACAGAA
Source organism: Rhynchospora tenuis (assembly GCA_027725995.1). Classification (NCBI taxonomy): domain Eukaryota; kingdom Viridiplantae; phylum Streptophyta; class Magnoliopsida; order Poales; family Cyperaceae; genus Rhynchospora; species Rhynchospora tenuis. The sequence goes on along the minus strand of CM050889.1, from coordinate 15,554,462 downwards.
GATCTGGGCAAAGAAAAATTAATAAAAACAGTGAGACAGCTGGCGCAATCTCTTTCTTCTCTTCTCTCCGCCATTCCTCTTCTCTTCTCCGTCCGATTTTTCTCTGTCTCCTCTCTTCTTTGTTGCACCGCTTTGCACGAATATTGGCGGAGATCCAGTGTGGCCAGTCAATCACACTTGGCCACGACTGAGAAAGGTTGTCTCCAATCGTAGCCGTAAGATGCTACGATGGAGGAATCGGGTGAGTGCGAAAAATTTAGGATTTTTGGTTTTTAATTACCGTCGTTGATTCTTCTCTCCTTTCCTCTTTTTGATTTGCCTATAAGTACCATGGTTGTGGTTATTTCGGGGTTAGCCGGTTAAAAGAAATTTCTAGAAAAAAAAATGAGAGAGAGGGAGAAGGACTGGACGGAGGAGAAACAAAAGGGGGGGGGAAAGATAAAAGACCTAAGGTATATGCTTCCTCTTAGTTGGTTTTCGTTTTGTTAATTTGTTTATAACCGATAGGAAGAAAAAAAAATTAGGGTTTGAGTTGATTTCTGGGTTAATAGTTCTTATGTTGATAACTGAGTTTGTATTTGAGTTATTGAGTTAGATTGATGTTTTTGGAAAGAAAATTGAATCAATGTTAGTAGTAGACTTGGGATTTGTGGGGTATACGGGTCTGTTCGGAGGGAAATTGACCTAAACTGTTGAAATTGGGGGTTGTTGTTGCCTTTGAGTTCGGGAGAATGTTTAGATGGGTTATTTGATCAGGATTGAGGCATGGTACCAGCCTCTGGTACAAGGTATAGCTCTCTGGTACCGTTCTGGTACGTGGAAGTGTTGACAGGGGTTAATTCATGAAGAAAAATGTTGAACTGAGGGCCTATTCGTAAAGAAAAGGGCCTAAATGTGAGGAAAAAAAGGACCTGTGTGAAAAATAAAATGATTCAGGGTTGTTTTGGGAAAAGTCGTCGAGATTGCGGGTTGGATCTGATTTCTGGATAACGGATCTTGGCGGAGGGGTTTCGGACCCGTTAAGCTAGACCCAGGTCAACTGGGTCAGGTTGACCTGGTCTAGTCAGTTTGCGTTCTGGGCCCATTTTTGGGCTTGTTGCGACTGGGCTCTGTTTAAAAAAAAAAAAAAAAAAAAAAAAAGAGACGGGCTGGACCTTTATATTTGGACTGAAACTAAGAATTTAATTTTTTGGGCTGAATATTAATTATAATTAACAAACTTAATCTATGATTAAGTTAATTAAAATGTGAGCTTATTAATTAAAAGAAAGGCCACTTAAATGTCGGGTATTCTTTTAATTAGACGGTTTTTCGGGAAATGATGAGAATAGTCCGAGTGAGTCGAGAACAGATACGACGATCAAAATCACCGACTTTCTGATCCCAATAACAAATAACTTTCAGACTTTTAAATTGTTTTATGATTTTCTGATTTTGATTTCTTTTGGATTTTGAGTTTATAATTTTATTTAATGATTTGAACTCTTATTTAATAAAAATAAATTTGATTAAAAGAAACTATTTAAACTAAATATAAAGAAATAAATTAATTATAACAAAATAATATATTAAACATAAACTAATTAATTAGTTAATTAAGTAAATATAAGGGAATAAATAAATAAAATGAATAGTTAAGAAAATAAATTAATTAAAGTAAAATAAAAGTAAATCAAAATAAATTAAAATAAATCTAAAGAAAATAGAACTAATTCAAATAAAATAGGATAATAATAAATAATAATTAAATTACTGAAAACACAAGCAATTACTATAAGATTTAATTAGAAAACACCAATTAGTCTAGTAACTTAAGCCGGACCACAGTTAAGAGTTCAAGTTAGATCAACTTAAGAAATCGTTTAGTCAAATCTTAACGGTTCCTGATCTTTGTACAGGAAGCTTGACGGAGACTGAACCCAATCCAACAACAGGTGCGGATACGTGGATTTTTATAGAAATCTGGTCCTGGTAACTTTAAATTTATGCATGGCATGTTGCTGATTTTGTTGAATGCATTATACAATAATCATGTAGATTAGGAACAGATATTACAACTCAAAAAACTCATGTTGAAAAGATCTCCTTTGTTAAAATGGTTATACAGCCAGGCAAGTTTGCATATTCCTTTTTGTTATGGATGAGCTGAGTTGTACCAGCTCAATTTAATCTTGCCTGAAAATTGGAACTGTGATTGTGCATGACTGAGATTGTGTGATAACTGGAATGATATGGTAATGATTCACATCACGACTGTCTAAAGGGCAGTGTGATGTACTGAAATGATAGTCAAAGCCACTCTCCGGAGTCGGTAGGCCACCGGCTTCGGCCAGTTCGGTAGCGCTATTAGAATATGGAATTTCCTACTGTGCCATGGGAAAGGGATGAGTCCCTACTGTGCCCATGTAGCAAGGGAAAGGTCTCTTACTGTGCCCAGCCGGTTGGGAATGGAGACCTGAGTGTGTTTTTGGTGTCATACTGTTATGAGATGATATGATGAGATTGGTATGTTTGAATGATATGCTTTATGATATGGAAATCCCTCACGTGCCCAGAGTTAGGGATACGTCCCTCACGTGCTCTTGGGTTAGGGAAAATGTCTTACTGTTTTGGAATGAGATGTCTTATGATATGGAATTCCCTTATGCTTGCCTAGGGTTAGGGATTCGTCTCTTATGCCTGCCCTAGGTTAGGGAAAAATGCTCTTGATTCAATTGTGTGCATGTTCATGAAAGATGATCATAAAGGGATCGTGCTTGATTTATATCACCGAAAAACTGGCTAGAAAGTTTATATTGATATTACATGAATAATTTAACTAAGTCTAGTTTTTAATGAATAAATTTGCATATTTATACTGATTATTGTGGGTCTTACTTTTGGGCTAAGATTTCGACTAGAAATCCACGTCTGGAACTAAAACCCGCACTGAGAATTTTATTCTCACTCCGCTTTTGTTTTGCATGTTCCCCGGCGGTTGGGGGTTCCAGAGGACGTATTGCTAGTACAGGAAGACTGCATTTAGAGAGTTATGACGGAATTGGAGATCACCTTCACATAGTTAGTTAGTGTTTTATGTTTTGTGGTAATGTAATTGAACATGCTATCAGGTTATGTAAATGTTGCCAGGAATGCTTTTACGATCGACTATGTGTCGATATATTTTATTTTGTGATTTATTTTGTTTGAACTTTTGACTTGATAATATTTGATTATATTATCAGAAAAAAAAAAAAAAACTTATTGCTAGTTTTAAGTTTAGTTTTCAGGTTAAGCCTTGCGAGAGTACAATTATCTGTACTTTCGTGGCGGGAGCTGTCACGTCTGGCTACGGGATGTGACAACCGTTTTCTTAAACGGAACGAAATGGTCATACTGTTGCTGGAACGGAACATCAAACGGAATGGCCTATTCCGTTGTCGTTTTAAACGTTAAACAGCCCTAGGTAAAATTAATGATAAGATTTTTTATACATATAATTTATAGTAATAAAATGTAATTTTATATATTTTATAATTTTATATAGCACAAATTATTATTCAATCCAAAATGTGTAATATTTTGCTCCATTTTTTTTATGTTAGTGATTGTGAAGCTTGTAAACCGCAATAGTTTTTTTTTTAGGAACAACATAAAAGATATTAAAAATATTATAAAATGTAAATCAACATCATCGTTGTCATCCTCCTATAATATAAAATAAAATTATTATGGAAACATTATATAAGAAGAAAACGTGAAAGGCACTTTTAATAAAAAGAAAAATAATTGAAGAACATAACTTTCTTCAGAAAAATAAAATCTTGTTTAAAATATGAAAAACAATCTTAATAACTTTCAAAATATATTTAGACAGATGTAAAAAATTCCTACTTTTTAAGAAATCCTTTACTTTATTATACTTACAAATTGCGAATGATCCTTTACTTTTTAAGAAATCCTTTACTTTATTTTATTTTGAAAGATTTTTAAAATGACAAATATTACTAAATCCTAATTCCTAAAATAGGGACTAGGCTGGTCCAGCCGATTCAGCCAAGAACGGATCACCAGGCCAGTCTACAAATAACAAGAAATCAACGTGATATTAAATCAGTGAAAATCGACAATCTAGTTCAGTCTCTGATCAGTAACGAACTGATGCTACATTGGTTTTCTTTAGGCTAGCATATATAAATCAGGTTCAGTGATAAATTAGTATTTCTTTTTTTTTTTTTTTTTTTTTTTGCACTAATCTAAGTAAGCCTGATTCAGTGATGATCTCTATACTGTTTTAACTTTTTTTAATACATTTCTATCTATAAGTATATTACAATTATGATATTTGCCTGATTTGAATTTTGAAGTTATCCGTCGGCCGACCAATCCTATTTTCAAAATTCAAAGTATTGCATTGGTTATTTGGTTTAGATAATTTTCGTACGATTAATGTGATTCTCAATGTATACTTTCAAATGAATGGTTGATTTAAGGTCGATTCTGAAATATGTATGTAATCAAACTTGTAGTTTTAAAATTAAAGTAGATTCTACAGTGAGAAATTTATAAATGAGACATAGAGATGATTAATTATTTGAAATTACATGATTTAGAATTGAACTTAATCATTTGTCATTAAAAAGAACAAAAAGATAAATATACATTCAAATTCAACTACTGAGCGGTCCAACATGAATATTATGTGATTTGCATTTTTTGCATATATATCTAGTTCATAGGCGATGCATAGTTTCTCATAATGTGTAAATGCTATAAACGAGATTCATCCTTCGATATTATTTTGTAGCTATTAACATTTTTGAATGGTGGTCAAATAATTTCAAGGGTCTTAAAATACTCAATCGAAAAAAAAGGTTTAGTACGGCAACAAAAAGATACTTTTAGTGTGCAATTTTTAACAGTAGTTTAGTGCAGATATTTGAGAAAGCACATGATTTATTCAGAAATTGGAAGTCGATAAAATTTCAATGGTAATTGGTAACTCATATAACAATAAAAGAACAACATATAAACACATAAGTATCTATATTTGGAACTACCACAAAAGAACAGACAACTGGTTGAAATAGTCAGAAAATAATTTGTTGCTGAATACTAATCCAAAATCAATGTTTACTTTAATTACTAGGTCAAAGGAGGACATGAAAGGACAACGCCACCAGCGGTTTGTCTATCACGAAAAGGAATGTGTGCTTAAACAACAATCTTAAAGCAGATCACGTTATCTAGCATGTCTAAAAAAAAAAACAATCTTAAAGCAGATGAATGGTGTAGTCGTGTAGATCAACCGTGTGATGCTATCCAAGGTAGTTTGCACAATTACAAAATTTTAATTTAATTATGTCTGTATATATATAACGATAATAATCTAAATATATCCGTGTTTGTTGCAGACTTGCATGTAGGTTTATCTATTAGGTCCTTGCGTTTTTATATGAACATATATCATAATCATTAACATATCCCCAATAAATCATATTCACGGTACAAGATATTTTTAATTACAGCTAAACACCTTACCTTATTAGTTGCACATTTTATAAGTATAAAAGCATGCGTATGGACATCATTTCGTTTAAGATAACTACAAATATATATAGAGAGAGAGTTTAGCTACGGTGAGTCTCACGGATCCTTTCGTGAGTTGCGATAAAAAAATCTTGGATCTTATTCAAAATGACCGATCCAAACCGTCCAATATGATCTCCATATTGAAATCTCCTTGGAGACCAAATTTTATATTTTTTCGAAATTTTTAAGTATTTTTTTCTGATTTTTAAAAACTGTTGCTTTTGAACGGTACATAATTAATTAGATTAGCGATTTTCTAAAATTTAAAAAAAAAATACTTAAAAATTTCGAAAAAATATAAAATTTGGTCTCCAAGGAGATTTCAATACGGAGATCATATTGGACGATTTGAATCGGTCATTTTGAATTAGATCCAAAGATTTTGATCGCAACTCACAGAAGGCTCCGTGAGTTGCAACTCACCGTAGCCAAACTCTATATATATAAAATATATATATATATATAAAATTTGGTCTTCAAAGAGATTTCAATATGGAGATCATATTGGACGGTTTGGATCGGTCATTTTGAATAATTAAGATCCAAGATTTTTTATCGCAACTCACGGAAGGATCCGTGAGTTGCAACTCACCGTATAGCTAAATTCTATATATATATATATATATAGAGAGAGAGATAGGCTAAAATGTACTCCAGCACATAGAGGGCCTGTGTGCTGAAGTTTTTAAACCGTTGGATCGGAAAATAGATGGTCTGGATTGAGGCGCTGGAGGAGAGAAGAAATCAAATTCCCACCGTTTACTCTCCGTTTACTCCTCTGTCTAACAGATCGGGGAAACAGAAAAACACGACTCTCTCTCTCTCTCGCTGCATCTCCCAAAGACAAGTAAATTTCTTCTCGATTTACACCTCCGCCTCCGCCTCCGTCTCGGCTCCTCCACCCGATTTACACCTGCACCTCATCTCGAATCACCTCCGCCTCCTCTTGAAATCCTAGACAAGCTGCTTCCATTTCTTCCAGCGAAAAAACAAAGGTAGCCCGATCCCTCTCTTATTTTCTATTTTCGTGTAGTCAATTTCGGCTTTAAATTGTTGCAATTCGGTTTGAGTTTGTTTAATTTTGTTTCTAATTTTGAATTTAACTGGTTTTCGAGCACGTGAGCAGTAAACCCTAGATTTTGGTAACAGTATGAGATTATTAGTAAGGAATGAATTTTCTTCTTTTGATTTTGTACAATTTTATTGAAATTATAGGATTGAAGGGAAAAATGAAAAGGCAAAGTGAGAAAAACAAAGCTTGTTTGATTTTTTTTTGCTTCCTGTTCTGAATGATGTTACTAAGGAAGCAAATTACTTCGAAAAGGCAACTTATTTCTCCATTTATTTTTCATAAAATGTGGCTCGTTTTGCATTATGCCAACATGTGGTGGAGCTAAAGGTCGGAATGCATTGCGACAAGTGTATTAAGTCAATCAAGAAAGTTTTAAAAAAAAATTGATGGTACAAACTTGAATAACCTCTCTGATCCACCTAAATTATTTCTTCTTTATAAAAGGAATTATAAATTAATTTTAAATTCGTTTTCCTAATTAACCTATGTGATCCACCTAAATTGATGGTACAGACTTGTTTACATTGTTCCTTAGATATTTCGGTATAGTTTTGGCTTAATTTTGGTTTAATATGGTTAATTTCGATTTAAAGGTGAATGGGTGTATCTTGTTAATTTTGGTTCAAATGTAATTTTAGCTTAGATGTCGGTATATTTAAGAACTCAACTAGGATGCAATGTTTACAATTTAGTATGTATTTATTTTAATTATTTTTTCTATCAAATGGAGACGGCTCTTGAGTCCCTACCAATAGTGTACCAATGGTACTGAATTCTGGCCTCTTCGAAGTCATCCTAGTATCTCACATTTGAGCTACGAGGCCATTTACTTTTTCTGTCTTATAACATATATTTTAGGGTTAATTAGATTTATGCCACTATAAAAAATTGAAATTAGGAAAATGCCATTCCTAAATGATAAATTATTTTTATGCCACTACAAATTAGTAAAAATTAGTTTTATGCCATCAGTCTATTGATATGACAATTTTACCCTTTTATATATACCACTACAAAAATTTGAAATTAGAAAAATACCATCACTAAATGAAAAAATAGTTTTATGCCATTACAAAATAGGGTGATTTAAATTATGTCATTGCAAATGTTTGAAATTATTTTTATGCCACTATAAAAATAATAATAATTAGTTTTATGTCATTTCCTAATTAATATGACAATTCTACCTTTAAACATTTTTCTCTTTCTTTGCGCATACATATATCCTTTCTCTTTAATTAGTGCCTTTGTCCAAGATTTAGACCCCTCGAAATCTTTGAAATCCCGCCTCTCTATGATGTAAACGTTGAAAAAAGAAGAATATGGCATATTAAGAACAAAGAGATATGCACAAAAAATAATTGTACAATTCTTTTCATCCAACAAGTTACGTCCGAATTTCTTAACCTTATACGTTAATAAGTTTGCTTATTTACTAATAGGAGCAATTCTGAATTACCCGGTTCGGGGGTGGCATGAGATTCTTAATTTTATATGAAAAGAAAGAGTGCACTGTTTTTTTGTTTATTTTTTTTCCTTTCGCCATTGGAGATCACGGAAAAAGGAAGAAGGTAAAAATATATTAACAAGGACAATTTGGGAATTTTAAAAAATAATGACAGATTTTAGAATGGCATTTTTAGAATTTATCATATTTTTGGAGAAAATAATGACATAAAACTAATTTTAATAGTTTTGTAGTGGCATAAATCTAATTATCAATTTAACTATGGCATTTTTCAAATTGACAGATTTTTGTAATGGCATAAATCTAATTATTCCTATATTTTACACTCTGGTAGAGAACCATGTTGCCTGAAGTAGTTGTGAAATGATTTTTTTTTTCTTTTTGAAACTTGTATTAATGTAGGATTAGGATCAAAAGAGAATGACATGCACAAGAGCCTAGCATACAGTAGCACCAACCTCAGAAAGATATAGCTGTGGGAAACAAAGAAACTGTGTACTTAAATGGAGCAATTGTGCCGAGGGTGAAACATATACTTGTTGACAATGCTAGCAGTTCAAGTGTTGATCCAACAAATATGCCTGAATATTCTGGGTTTGTGGCAGCTTCTCTGCGTGCTTTCACTGTAGTGGATATCCATGAATCGTGCTTTCACTAAGCATTTAGAGATGTTAAATGCTTAAATGTGTCGTACTTTTAATGTTGATGTTAATGGATGCTTGTATTTTTATTTGAATATTGTATTGTTTGTTAATGGATGCTTCTGTTTTACTTAATGGATGGTTAATATTTCTTTGACATTGCTTAACATGCTTAATATGTTTTTATCTTCTCCGTGAGTTGCAACTCACCGTAGCCAAACTCTATATATATATAATATATATATATATATATATATATATAATTTGGTCTTTAAAGAGATTTCAATATGGAGATCATATTGGACGGTTTGGATCGGTCATTTTGAATAATTAAGATCCAAGATTTTTTATCGCAACTCACGGAAGGATCCGTGAGTTGTAACTCACCGTATAGCTAAATTCTATATATATATATATATAGAGTATTGCTATTGTGAACCATGATGCATAGAGGGCTCCGTGCACCATGGCCGTTTGATCGGTGGTTTTGCAATTTGACAAATCTAAATTAACCAATCCAATCTATATATTGAAATCTCATATGAAACCAAATTTTATAATTTTTGGAATTTTTTTGCTATTTTTCCCGAATTTTTTAAAGCATGCCATTTTTGGACGATAATTAGTGAATTATCGTCCAAAAATGGAAAGCTTTAAAAAATTCGGAAAAAATAGCAAAAAAATTCCAAAAATTATAAAATTTGGTTTCATATGAGATTTCAATATATAGATTGGATTGGTTAATTTAGATTTGTCAAATTGCAAAACCACCGATCAAACGGCCATGGTGCACGGAGCCCTCTGTGCATCATGGTTCACAATAGCAATACTCTATATATATATATATATATAGCTAGAGTGCCATCCATTTTCTATCGACTTATTTTTCGAGATCCAAAATTTAAACAGCCGATCCAAACCGTTCAAATTGTTCGTCATATTGGAATATCCTTTGAGATCAAATTTTACATTTTTTTTATTATTATGATATTAAAAAAAAAACAATATATTGGCTAGAAGATTTGAGATTACATTGATTTGACAGAAAAAATAAATATTAAGCCTGAATGAATTGCTCAAATGTTATTAATCCGTCAATTTCCTAGTAGCAGATAGGCGAAAGTCAAATGAAAGTTACGAGTTATACAAATTTTATTTTCCTTCTAACGTTCCGATAATGTCAACAACTCTGATTGAATCTGCGCACGAATAAAGTCAGCTCGGTATTGTACGATTCATCATCATCAGATAAATATAGATAAATAATGCAAGAGATAGCGGGAACTTGCACTGTCCAGTTTCTTTAAACTGGAGAACTGGATAGTCTAGAAAATGACATGGTTGGACTTCTATTTTAGAGAAACCGATTACCGACTCCACTTAAATACACACATCTTATAACAAGTAACACAGAATCCCTCATATAAAAAAAAAAAAAAAAAAAGTAGCACTCAGAATTTATGATGACAACTGACTAGAAAAATATCTTCTCAAGCACACCTATCCAATTTTCCCTTTCACATTTAATGATAGCCCAGCATGTACAGGAGAAGGAGATGCATAAAAAGAAATAAATCCCAAAACAATTTAGAGAAACTATCCTAAACAATATATGAAATATCTAATCAAATCTAATTCTAAATATCATGCACTTGACATATCTGCCTAGATGACATAAACACATATGGAAATATATCGTCACACTCCCCCTCAAGTTGGAGCATGAAGATCACGAATGCCCAACTTTCTTAGAAGGTACTGAAATTGTCGCTTGCCAAGGGCTTTTGTAAAAATATCTGCCAATTGTTCTGTAGTCCGAACATGTGAAGTAATGATGTGTCCTGCACGAATAATATCTCTTACATAATGACAATCCACCTCAATGTGTTTGGTACGCTCATGAAAAATTGGGTTAGATGCTATATGAATAGCAGCTTGACTATCACAAAATAATTGCATGGGTTGTGTATGTGAGACACCAAGAAATTGAAGAAGAGACTTGAGCCATGTCAACTCACAAGCAGTGGTTGCCATTGAGCGATATTCTGCTTCTGCCGAGGACCTAGAAACGGTGTGCTGCTTTTTGGTTTTCCATGAGATAGGTGACTGCCCCAACATCACAAAGTACCCGGTCAACGACCGTCTAGTCAAGGGACAACTCGCCCAGTCCGAGTCACAATAAGCAAACAATCGAAGATCACAGTCAGCACGAAGCACAACACCTTGCCCTGGATTGCTTTTCAAATACCGCAATACTCTAATAGCGGCATCATAATGTGTTCGGAGAGGAGCCTGCATAAACTGTGCCAACACATGCACCGAATAACACAATTCAGGCCTTGTAATTGTCAAATAGATTAGGCGCCCCACAATTCTTCTGTACTTCTCAGGATCATCCAACAGTGGACCGGTTGCACTCAACAATTGGTGGTTTTGTTCAATAGGAAAAGCTACAGGTTTAGCACCAAGCAACCCACTTTCAGCCAAAATATCAAGTGTATATTTACGTTGGCATAAGAATAGACCCTCTGACCCACGTGCTATCTTTATGCCAAGAAAATATTTAAGAACTCCAAGGTCCTTCATATGAAAGGTATTGCTCAAGTACTCTTTAAACCCTTTGAGAGCTTCCGAGTTGTTCCCAGCAATGACCAAATCATCAACATACACGAGAATGACAAGGAATACATCACCTTTGGTGTAGGAAAATAGTGAATAATCAGCTTTTGACTGAACAAATCCATATGATTGCAAGGCTGCACTCAACTTAGAAAACCACATTCGTGGAGCTTGACGCAATCCATAGAGAGATTTTCTCAATCTACACACCTTTCCAGGTTGAGAAGAATTGAATCCTGGTGGTAGACGCATGTAAACCTCTTCAGTCAAATCACCATGCAAGAATGCATTATGGACATCCATCTGATGCAATTGCCATCCTTTTGCAACAGCCACAGCCAAGAAGGTTCTCACACTAACCATCTTTGCAACTGGGGCAAATGTCTCAGTATAATCAATTCCTTTAATTTGTCGGTTGCCTAACACAACAAGTCGGGCCTTGTACCTTTCAATTGTACCATCAGAATGATATTTGATGCGATATACCCACTTGCATCTGTCTCGCACTTTTTCGGGTCCGCACCTCGGTTAGGATTTATGGATACCTCCGTGGGGGTGAAAAAATACGGATCAGATACCCCTCGAACTCCTTGGGACACGACTACCAATACCCGCCTGACAAAGGATGAGGATACCGTAGTGGTCTCAGGGGTTTCGAGAGTTTGATTGTTTGTTGCAGGTCCTTTCCTTCCAGTAGGCGCAAGCCCCTACTATTAATTACCTCTGAACCAAGTCGAGAGAACCTCTAGATCGGAGATGTTAATAGACCAGGCATATCAAACGTGTGCAAGCTTGTTAAATGATCGTCTAAGACGACCATGCTGTTAAGTAAAGTGAACTGACAGTAAATATGAAATGCAGGCTAAGTGTTTTGTGATGATATGAATGCATATGATGTGCCGTGGTGGTTGTGAAGAAGGTTTAAACTTTTAGGAAGTACTGCACGAGCAGTCTTTCTGTACTTTGATGTGGTCTGGTAGATCTTTAACTCAATAAGTATTAGATCATTTCAGGACTTGTCATTCTCATATCCGAGACGCCTCGCGTGTATGAGAGAACAAGTGTAGACGTGTAAAGCCTCGGCCTTCTGACGTTTTGAAGATCAAGTGTGAAGAACATGCTAGACCTTCGGTGCTGCGGCATATCTGAGACTTAGGTTTGCTGTCGACGTGTCGAGGTTAAGGTTATCGAACGTGTTGAGAGCTTTAGGCATCCTAGCGTGTAGAAACTCCGGTTCTTGAAAGTGTTACAACCTCAGTCGTTTGTTGACTTGTTTGAACTTTTTAATCCTTTTGCGTTTTAGGGTCTGGCTTAAGCGTTTTAAACCCTGGCATTAAGATATATCAAAGAGTTCAGGTCACTTGAGTCTGGTTTGCGTTCTAAGACTTTAAACATTTTAATTTAATAGCCTTGGCTTTTCAGACATTTGGATGTTTGGCTTTGGAGGGTGTATGTTCCCAAGGATTTAGTTTTTGGACTTGACTTTTAGGTCTAAGTATTTCTGGACTTGACTTTTAGGTCTAAGCATTTGGAGGGCTTGACTTTTGGGTCTAAGCATTTGGAGGGCTCGACTTTTGGGTCTAAGCATTTGGGGGGCTCGACTTTTGGGTCTAAGCATTTGGGGGCTCGACTTTTGGGTCTAAGCATTTGGGGGCTCGACTTTTGGGTCTAAGCATTTGGGGGGCTCGACTTTTGGGTCTAAGCATTTGGGGCTTGACTTTTAGGTCTAAGCATTTAGGGGCTCGACTTTTGGGTCTAAGCAGAAGATTTGTATTTGGCTTTGTCTTGGCGGATTTCAGACTTCTATGACTTGTTGTCTTAATATCCGGGGTTGATTTGAGGATCTCTGAGCTTGAAAGCTGTGTAGAGTTCATTTTTTATTTTGGATATTTTGGGTTGTTTTTGGATTTGGGTTTTGGTTCGTCTGGCCAGGGCTTCTTGTTTTTGAATACCGGGAATGTCAGTCCATGATAATTCAAAGTACCTACTGTCCAAATGTACTTGTTGTCCAAGTGTACCTGCTGTCCAAGTGTACCTGCTGTCCAAGTGGTGAAGACACTTAAACTTTTTAGGTATTTGGTGTTTTTAATGTCAATTGGGTCTTTAAGACATTTTTGATGACATTTTTAAGGGAAATTAATGATGTTTTAATTAAAATCCCCTTTTCTTTTGGGATTTGGTGTTGAAGCCTTATACAAAAATGTTCCTTATAATTTTCTGAACATTTTGGTATTTTTTGATAATTTTCTGACCCTTCTAGCTATTTTTAAAGCATTTTTGAAGTTTCAGCAATTTTGGAAAATTCTGATTGGTTGGAGGCTTGCTGTTTCGTGTTCTGGGTGTCAGGGACCCGCTACACGCATGACGCCACAGGGGATCTGACAACCTCGCTGGGATGAGTCGACTGAGTCGCCTGGTTCACGCACGGGTTCGTGCAACGACGCGTCTGAGTTCTAACATCGTGGGTCCCACTGTCGGTGACTGGGCTTACCATGAGCCGTGTTCATCCAACATCCTTCTTTTATCCGTTGGAGACGAATGAGAGACGTCGATCTGCGCCAAGATTCGTGCTGATCAACAGTCGTCGTTTTCTTCTCTTCTTCTTTCTTTTCTCTTTCCTTCTCTCTCGTCCCCTCCGACGAAGCGCTGACTCGAGTCAAACTTTCGAGGTCGACTCAATCTCCGCCGAGAGGAAGTCATTTGGCTAGCAGGAAGGGTCGGAGAGATCGTCTCAGTTTTCTCTTCTCCCTTAAGCTGGTCGATTGAGTCGCCTCTCGCCAATTAGGGCTGTGGAGACTTAGCTGTTTCCGATTTGGGATTTTCCGACAGTGCCTTTGCAACCAAAATTGAGCCACAAGAGGCCAATCGGCGGCATGTCTGAGCAACCAGAGAGGTGCCTCGAGTTAATTAGAGCATCAATTTCAAGGTAAACCACTAAAGCTCGCTGTATACATTTTGAGCCGTGAGTTACATGGTTCCCTGTGATAACCAGACCCAAATTAACCATATAGGGGGCTAATTGGTAGGAAGGCTGTGGTTCTTTGGGTGTTGGCACTACCTAGTTGGGTGGTATGAACCTTAATTTGGTTATTTGAAGTGGTGCCTAACTGTACTGGAGATTTAGTATTTTCTATCTTGGGTTCAACTTTCTGGTTATATCTACCAAAAATTGGGCATTATAACTAGGTAATTGGGTTTTCAACAGAGACTTGGCTATGTTGGCTTGACACAGTATCTTCATGGGGTGATATTGTGGGATTGACAGGGGTTAATTTGACTGGTTTGGGTGTTTGATGTTTGTTAATCATGGTTTTTCCATATGATGATTCCTAGCAAAATTTTGGCATTATGACTGGGTCTTTATGGTGCAGGGAGGAGTATATTTATAGTCATATGACATGGTGGTCTCACTTGGTCTTATTACTGGATTGTGGGAAGGCATTTTATTTAAAGATGGGGCTATCTGTGAAGCTTGGCTGGGGTATTGGTTATGGACTTGGTTATCACAGGGATTTGTGTAACTCACTGAACCATGGAACATGAACCAGTCCCTGAGTGACTGCTCAAAGGCAAGTACACCCATCAGAACTGACCCATGCTCCATTGAGAGCTCAAAACTTGGGTCCAAGAGAAGCCAAGAGTGACTGCTCGGTGGCTAGCACACCCATTAGCATGGCTCCTCTAGGACCCTTATACAGCAAGCTTTAGGGGCTTGTACCCTTCTTCACTTCATGCCTTCTCTCTGGTTGCTTCAAGCTTGCCACCTGGTTGCTGCACAGAAGAGAGAAGAGAAGGGTTTGCAAGTAATACTTTGTATTTTCATGCTTTTATCATTTTTTTTAGTTAGTTACACTTTTATTTTGTCAACAGAGGGATGCTTAATGCATTTTTATGTATTTTTCATGCAGGATGCAACTGAAGGCTTGCTAATATGATTATAAAGATGCTTAGACTTAGTAATTATACTAGTCACTGAAATAAACATGCTTACAACTATGTTATATTAGATGCATGCAGTGAGAACAAGATATGAAAAGTGCATAAGTATAGAAACAAAGTAAATATATACAATATAAAGCTTTATTTCGATTGAAAGATTACATTTCTAATAATTACCTTGAATAAAAATTAACTAGTTTTCTTTTGCTTTTACAGAAAATCAAATTAAGTTGAAAATTGGGCAGAGTTTCAATATAGCACTTTGCCTCCCCTTCTTCAGTCGATGGAGAGCTTGTTTTATAGGGAAATATGACCCCTAGGGTTTGTGTTGATGCTGTCTTGATGTTGCCATGTGGCATTTCCTGGAAATTTGGGTTGTTGATGAAGGGCTGAGATGCTTTCTTGCTTCTTGCCGCCTCAAATTGTAAGTCTTCATGCCTTGAGCTTTTCTACTGTCTTCTACACTATCCACTAGTCACTTGACATCTGGCATTGGTAGGGGCAGTGGGCATTTGGCACAAATTTACTTCAATTTACTTGTGACTTGGTGTTTTCATGACAGGTGGGCCATGGGGCCACTTGTCATGCTGATTTGGGGGTGTTTGTGCCCTTCTCTTCTTGGTTTGGGAGAGGGGTTGCATTCTGGCGCCAAAACATGGCTTGGACAGGTGTCATTGATCCATGGTTCATTGGAGTTTGATGGTGTGGATGCACTTGTGATGGCATCTCCATCTGTGCATAGCTGTTGAGCCTATATCTGAGGCTTGGCAGTGTATTTGGAGAGTGTTTGATCCTCTCCAGTTGGTGTTTGAGTTTGGATCTGATATAGGCTTGATTATATAGCCTTTTGGTTATGGTTTCTGGGGAGTGAGGCTGCCTGTGGGACCCACTGGTCAGCATGGTGGCCTTACTGATCCCAGTTGAGGTATGGAGATGCAGGTTTGATTTCCTTCTCCCTTTATCTTTTGTCTTTTATGGAACTTACTGGGTGCATCCATTGGGTGCATTCATTTGACCCAAATAAATCCCTTGTTTCGGTGTAGGTGGCATGCTGTCATTGTGCCATTTGGTGTTGGCTGTTTGACATAGGCATCTGAGATCGAGTTTGGTATGAGGCATGCATTGGTACATTCTCCCTGGGGAGAATTGATGAGGCATGAAGGTATTTTTACCTTTTGTGGATTTTCTGTAACTATTGGGTTGTAATTGTGCATATTTGAGCTGTCATTGGGCATGATACATGTCATTTGATGCTCATATGCATATTTTAACCTTAACTGATGGCTAATGATGGTTAACTCCAGCCCATGATTTGATATGAGGCTGTGTTGGATTTAATACAACTTGTGGGTTGCATTTCTGTGGCAAAATTCATTTGCTGACAAGTGTTTGAGTTAACACTTGCCATATCTTGGCAAGTTGGGCTCATGCTTGTCCTAGCAAGAGACTTGTGCTGGCTTTGGCAATGAGATTGACCATAATTTATCTCAGTTTGGTGCCTCCCCCATACTATGTGCCTCAATTGGTACACCCCTGGCCTGTGATGAACCAAATTAGGCAGCTTATTGCCTTGCAATTTAATTCTGAGGCCTCATATAACTCTTAACATCAAAATGGCATGTATTCTGTGCACATTTGATCTTTGGTGAGTATGTAATTTGCTTGATTTTCGACTGCCAACTCCTTGTGCATTATCTGTGCAACAAGTTGAGAGGGGCTGAGAGGGGTATTTTTGATATTTGCTGTGCCTTTGGCTATGAGTCATGTACATCATTCCCTTGGCTGTTTGCAAGAATGCCTGATTTGCCCATGGGCCCAAGAATGACACGTATGGAGCCTTTTTCAGGTATCTCTTGATGTTTTATATTTATTTCTGGTTGTGTACATGCACAGATACATGACTTGTTTGATTTTGTGGAAATCTGGCCATCCATTGAACTCAACATGTGTTTGAGTGGCTGGGGATGGTTTGGTGCTTATGAAACATTAAAGCAACAATCCTTTAGCATTTGTAGCTCATCTGATATGGTGCTTTGGTTCACTGCATCCCTTAATTTTCCCTGGAAAGAGAGAGGGACCACTGGGAGAGGCACAGTGCACTATCCCTTCCCTAATTACTCTCATAGTCAGGAGGTACACTGTTTCGGCAGGGCTAGGTCAACTTTTTCAGCTTGTAGGCTGGAGGAAATGTGTATTCTCTCCAGTTGGCCGTATGGTTTGCGAAATTGAACTGGATGTCTCCAGTTGCTGACATTGGTACCATTTTATAGGTACAATGCACAATTCCCTTCTGTGTATATCTTTAAGAGCATCTCCTTGCTCTATAGAAACCCATAGTTCCCTTAAACTCATGCATTTTCTCCTTCTGCATGCCTTGAGCTCGACACTCGCAACTGTCAATGGCGATACCCTTGCTCCGGCGAATTTGAGCAGCAATTGAGCAAGAGAAGCATAGCAAACCTTCCGTTTCACTATTGTAAGCATCTTTAACCATTTATTTGTTATTAATTTTGAGGTATTTTCCATCCCCAAATTCGCTAGCTAACAGTTTCTCCTCCTCGATTCTCTCTCTGTAGGCCGAGAGAATACTCGAGATTGGTATCATTGAGCTCACGGTGATGTCGCCTGCACGACGGTGCCGTTGGTTGAGGCAATGATGGCCTGTAGCTCCGGCAAGATTCGAACCTAGTCGACGGAGAAGACGACTCTTTTCAGGTTTCGTTTTCTTATTTTTCTTATTTTTGTATTTTTTTAACGGAAATTCCTGGGCTAATCAGAGGCTGCCACCTGTCTCTTTTCAGTTAAAAGGAAATAAAAAAATCTCAACGGGGCCCACTTGTCAGTGCTCGTCGACGCTGTACTTGGGTCGAGCTACACGCGAATCTGAATCACTTTTGGGCTCGAGTTGCGTTGGATTTGGCTCGGATCCGATTGAGTCGGAATTAAATCCGAAGGTAAATTGTGACTGGGTTGGGCCGTCTCGTGTTTTTTGGGCTGATTTTCATTGTGGGCCGCTATCTGGGCTTTGTATTCACGTTATATTTGTAAACATTAAAACTCGGCCTGTACTTGTGTATTTGTGCATGACTTTAACACGTATTTCATACGTATTTGGTACGTATTTCACATGTATTGTATGCATACATTGTACATGACTTGTATGATTTGTGGGTCCGGCCAACTAGCTCGTGTTGTAGCATTATGGTATTTACCCTCTTTGATATATTCGATTAAGTCCAAAATCACTTGAAATTAATTTTACTTGAACTTATCAAATAATCGTCGTCAATTACATTCGAACAGCTCGTATACGAACATTCTTTCATGCATCTTGACGTCTTCTTTCGGCTTGTTTAAATTTGCCGAATTTTAGAGGCAAACAAATGTCCCCCACCAGAGTGAGTTGTGAAACTTATGTGAACAATTCACTCTGGTGTGCCCCAAGTTAAGCAGTACTCTTGTTTGTCATGTTCCTGCTTTCCTTGGTTTCATTTTTTGTCCATGTTGGATTTTGGTAATTGTAGGCATTATGGAGCCTTTGGAGGAGATTTACAGCACTGAGCCGCGTTTCGGCATCATCAGGAGAGGAGTTTATGGTCCTTCCGACAGGGCTGTAGATTCTTATATTGAGCGGTATCTGGATCCACAGAAGATCCACACTCGCTTGCATCCCCAGTAGAAGCGGGCCATCCTTCGAGGAAGGGACAATTTTCATGGGCTGTTGGATCGTCATAACAAGTCTCCCTTGCGACACTTGTACGAGTATCCATTTGTGATGCCTGAGCCGACTTCTCACACTTATGAGCGCGATGACCGTTCCTATGATGATCATGCTGCTGGAGATCGTCCTCGGTTCAAGTGTTCGAGTCATCCACTCAAAGGTATCTTTCTAAACCCCACTGGTAAAGAGGGTTCTTCTTCAGATTACCATTTGTTGAGCATGGAGATGTTTGAGGATCAGGTTATCCCTTGGGATCCTAAACGTTTGGATGTTCTGGGTGCGCTAGAGTGGGTCCCGGGTCAGACTGAGTGGACCCGCTACGTTTTGGGTAGCATGGGGCATGATCTGCGCAAGGTTGAGATTTTTGGAGGCGTATCACTAGCCTTGTTTAAATATTCCTGGCATCCTATCATTTTGAGGGCTATGGCCACGAACTGGGATTATATCCACAATGTGTTCGTTCTGGAGGATAGGATGGCGACTATTGACCTTTATCAGATGGTACGTTTGCTGGGGGTACCATCCGACGGAGTATTTTATGAGGAGAGAGTTCCACTGGACTTTGAGCTGTATGGCTTAGGTCGTAATGGGAAGAACTATCATCATGACTCCTTGAGGACCGTCTTTGGGATCTACCAGGAGATTGCTACGGCTCGGGTTTGTCGAGGACAGAGCAGGGATGTCCCGTTTAAGGACTGGATTAGGTACTTCGTTGACAGGGTACCTAGGAGAGATGCCGCTAGTTTTGCACCTCCACTTGAGCTGGTGAGATCGAGTTCTGACAGACCGTATGATCCCGCTCGGTGTGTGCCTTGGTCGTCTTTGAGTTCTCGTATTTTGAGTGACGAGACTATTTTGACCGCTTATTTGGCATGGTGGATCTGCTATTTTGTGGTAATAGCTGATCCTGTCGGGTATATTAGGCCTGGTGTTTCCATCATTGCTAACACTCTGGCCCGTGGATATCGAGTTTCACTGGCGTCTGGAGCCTTAGTGAATACTTATCGCGCTATGAGGGAGTTGACTTCTTCTAGAGACCCCTCGAGAGCACGGGTAGCTATGCCTTTGCATATTCTACATGGATGGTTTCATGTTTATTGGAGTGACTGTTATCCTTCCTCGACTTCCAGCGAGTTTAGAGAGTCACTGCCAGCTCTGAGCCTGATTGCGGGTTCGACGGCTTGTCCTCCCGACCAGATTGCGGTTCATCAGTACTTTACTCGGAGCAGTCGTCACCTGACTTCATATCGTCCTAAGGCCTTTTACAGAGATTGGCCTAAGGATAAAGGGAAGCATTATCGTATTGAGGACCCGGTTGCGGAGACTCCTGGAGGTCGTCCTGCTTTATGGGCTCCTTGTTTCTCACGCCAGCGTAGCTATGTGCTTGGCATTCGTGAGGGATGTCTGTCTATGAGGATGGGAGACAGAGTGATCCATGAGAGGTATAGTCCTCAGAGGTGTGCCTGGCAGTTTGGGTATGATCAGGCGGTCCCTTCGGCTAGCGTTTCTCTCCGTCCTGTAGAGGCCACCATAGAGTCTTGTGTTGCTCATGGGATGTCCTCGTTGCATTTTGGGACCGGTGTTGGGTGCATTGTTCCTCCAGCCACTCGAGTAGGTGAGTTGATCGTCGGTTTTGACCACTGGTTCCGGGGGTGGGCTAGGATTCCGCTTGCTCTAGACTTGAGTGTGTTGAAAAACAAGATTTATCCTCTTCGCCGTGTCATCCCTTCGCATTTGGACCCGTCTCGGAAGGATCCTCGACCTTTGAAGGGCACTTTCGGGTTAGACAGATGTCTCCGCCCTGCTGTTGGTCGCGTTGGGTATCTGGAGCCTCCTGCAAATGCTGGTAAGCTATATTTTTACCTTAACCTGTTCTTTTCTTCCTGTTTGTCCTTTACTTATCTCATTGTTCCTTTGATTGCAGACTATAGAGGTTATAGGAGTCAGGATTTCAGGTTTGTGGTGGATGGGACTTACGACAACGAGGGTATCAGTTCGCCGGCCCACACCGCAGTTCCTGATGATTTTGAGTACTTTGCCACCACTCCAGGTATTGATCTTTTTCTTTCTTTTTCAATCAATATTGGTAAACATGGGGGCATTATCTTTTGATTTGTCGTGCAGAGAGACCTGCATTTATCCCTTCTCCGGAGTATTCCCTAGATCATGTCGAGGAGGAAGTCTCTCAGGAGTCAGGGAAGAGGCTGCGAGAGAGTCCTCCGTCAGATGAGGAAACATCTCGATATGTGTTGCGGAGGCGGCTGGGAGAGAGCTCTTTTGATGCTGATTTCTCCATGGAGCCACCTTTGTTTACACCTTTTGCAGGTATGTATTTTCTTTCCACTATTTGCATTTCTTTTTTTTCGCGCAGAGTTTTAGGATTTGGTTTTGTTTCTTAATACAGGCGTCCCTTGTTCTGGGTCATGGGGGAGCGCACTGGAGTCTCGTGCCGGTGGGACAAATGCTGTTCCTTATGCCGACATGGAGGCTGAGGATATTGAGGTTGAGGAGGTGGAGATAGAGGAGCTGGAGATTCCTTTTGATGACATCTTGTTTCCAGACCCCACAGTTCCTGCTCCGTTTATCAGAGACGATGATCCTTTCGTGTCAGCTGACTCTTTGGCCCTCGTTCCTGTGACTGTGTTGGGGTGTGAGGTCATTCCTTCCTCTGGTATTCCTCGAGCATTCGGAGGTCCAGGTAAGGCATTCCTCTTGTACTTTCTTGTTGATTTGTTGGTTTGGAGTCCTTAATGCCAAATCATTCTTGCAGGTAACTTTCCGTTTCACCTGGCAGCTTTTGATGTTGACTCATGGACTTCTGGATTAGGACAGCTGTGCCGTTTTCATGGGCTTTCGTCGCGTAGCTTTGTCAGCGTGAGCGATTTGGCCGGCGCTGTTCCTAGTATAGAGCTAGAGGTCTGTGACGACGTTTCGTCGCCTTCAGGTATCTCCTCTGAACTCTGTATATGCTTTTAACCCTGATATTTGTTCAAGGGTTATTAACTCCTTCGACAGGTGGGCATGTTGAGGAGGCTACACCTGGTGAGTGTACCTCCTATCCCCTCTGTGACCCAGTCGGGCAGAATTTGGATGCGATCATGGCATGTCTAGCTGAGACAATGCTGAGTCCATCCGAGTGGGAGGCTATCTTTTCAGATGTTGCTCCCTTGGCCGTCGCTCCACCCTCAATTTTCGAGACAGGGGGGACATGTGTGCCAGGAGTTGGTTTGTTGGGGCTTACTCGCTGCAGAGTTGTAGATGCAGAGATGCCCAGCGAGACTGGTGCTGGACTTTTAGAGGACGGCATAGACATACCGACTGTAGGGGCAGTTTTGGCTCTGCCATGTCCTCTGATTTTAGCTGAGAGTAGCGTAGGAGTCAGTGGAGACTGAGCTTGCTCTCGTTTGATGTATTTTGGTTGAGAGTGGGGTTTTATGTGGTTACCCCTTGTATATCTTTTATCGCACTTTGGGATTTAGTCAAGACATTTTATTTGCTTGTATGACTGTATGAGGCTTATCATCTGATTTGCCTGTTTCCTTCTCGTGCTTTATATTTGTGTGATGATTTGTGTATCTTTTGGCTTTCATGGATTTGAGCACTTCTTTTATGGCATTTATCCACGATCGCGGAGCAATTGACGCCTAACTTCCATCTATATTTGGGTCTCAGAATTTTGGCCTCAAATCTTTTTCCTACAAACGCCGCAGCGACGCTGCCACGCCTGTTTTTTTCTTTTAGGGTTTCTGTTTCATCCACCCTTTCTTTCGCCATGTCTGTTTCGAACCCAAAGCGCCTAAGAGATGCTTCTAGTTCTTCAGTGGCTGGTCCAGATCCAACTATCCCTGACTGGTCTCTGAACCCGGATAACCGTTATCTTTTTCGTGATGCAAGGGCCTTTGATTGCCATATGCAGAACACTGGTGGTGATAGGCGACCGGTGGCCGACTGTTTCTTCTTTCGTCCCGACGGCTCTCTTTTAGATAAGCACAAGGACTTAATTTTTGGTTGGCTGGATGCCTGGAATCTTAGGGGTTTGACGCTGCTTGAGCGGACCTATCATCCCGCAATCGTACGCCTGTTCTATGCCAATCTGAGGGTAGCATATGATCACTTTGGGGTCCCGTCTGCTTCTTCCTATCTGTTTGGTAGGGAGTTGAACATCGGAGTGGAGGATTTAGCGGCTTTCCTTCAAGCTACTGAGAACCTGGACGGTTTATCAGTATATGCTTATGAGTATTGGCCTCAGGGCTTTGGAACCTTCGGAGCATGTCGTCGTTGGTTCAAGGCCTGTCCCTATGAGAGAGGTGCAGAAGTCGTGTCTACTGAACACTTGCCTGCCCTTCATAGGTATGTTACTGTTTACTTCTTTCTTTAATCGAGCACTCCTGATTTTGTATTTGTCTGCAGGGTACTCTTTCTGGTGGTGAATCAGATCATCTTTCCGCAAGGGAGTCTATCTAATCTCACCCGGCCAGGGGGTTTATTTTATCCCCGCCCCTTTATTCGGAAGCGTGATAGACCCAATCTGGCTAGCTTGATTCTGCAGCATATGCATCATGCAGTGAAGTTTACTTGTGGGTGTTTGCCTTATGGTCATCTGATAGAGGCTCTGAGGAGGCGTGCTCAGATTCCCATGCCTGGCATGTTGTGGGGCAATCCTGTTTTCGAAAGAGACATGGTGTATTGCCGCAATCTTCTGGATGTCTTTCCTTCTTTTGGATGGATAGGAGGTCACGATGGCCCTCTGGTACCTGATCCAAATCACTTGGTGAATGAGTATATTTTGCAGGAGAATGCAGCGGCTAACCAGTATAGTCCGCTGAGAGAGGCTTCTCCCCCGTCAGATGACGGATCTGCTATTGAGGAACCCCCGCCAATCCAAACACAGTTGGACCAGCAATTTGGGGCATTGCATGCTCGTCTGGAGGCCATGGAGGTAATGCTCCGGTCGTTGTCCGAGACTGTCAACAGGTTGGTCGGGGATGTGGCCCTGCCCCCTGCGTGAATGCCATACCTCATATTTTTCTTTCTTTTGTTGTTGATTTGTAAGTGGGGTCATTGTGACCATTGACACTTTATGTAGTTGTTTAAGGTACAACTTAACCATGAATTTGTTTGAGTATTTGCTTGACTAATTTAAGGCTTAGTAGGGCCGTGGGATTGTTGTCTGGATATATGCATATATATAAGGATATGCATACATGTATAGCTGTTTGAGGTACAGCTTCAATCATGAACCGTGGGAATATTTTGGGTATATTGTTGGGTGTAAAAGTCGATTTATGGGGCCGTGAGGGCAAATCGCCTTTGAGATCCTTACCTTACTAAAGATCGTGGTATGTTAGTGAGTTTTACACTCTTAGGAAAATTCCATAAGGTGCGTCCTCGATGTTTTCAGCTACCACGAAGGTTTAAGCCTCCTCAAACATCTTTTCGCTTTCAGGAACCACACAGGTTCTGTCATGAAACGAATTATTAGAGTATGATAGGTAATAACTTCCAACCAGTGTATTCGGAAGCCACACAGTCTTCCTCAACATAGG
The DNA here is from genome assembly GCA_027725995.1 of Rhynchospora tenuis. NCBI lineage: Eukaryota > Viridiplantae > Streptophyta > Magnoliopsida > Poales > Cyperaceae > Rhynchospora > Rhynchospora tenuis. Next base: position 15,529,885 of record CM050889.1, on the reverse strand, counting down.
TTGGATTTTTAGACTCACGCCCTCAGATATGCTTCATGGGGAGTGGTCTAGGTATTTTCAGCTTCCCACACAGGTTTTAGCATCGTCAAATACCCTTTTCGCTTTCCGAAACCACACAGGTTCCATCACAAAGCGGACTGTGTTTTGGGGTAAGTTTCACCGTGCTCTATGTATTCAGGTACCACACAGGCTCCCTCAACATGGAGTCTTTGTTTTGGTAATTCACCGTGCTCCATGTATTCAGGAACCACACAGGCTCCCTCAACATGGAGTCTTTGTTTTGGTAAGTTTCACCGTGCTCCATGTATTCAGGAACCACACAGGCTCCCTCAACATGGAGTCTTTGTTTGGGTAAGTTTCACCAGGCTCCACGTATTCAAGAACCACACAGGCTCCCTCAACATGGAGTCTTTGTTTTGGTAAGTTTCACCATGCTCCATGTGTTCAGGAACCACACAGGCTCCCTCAACATGGAGTCTTTATTTGGGTAAGTTTCACAGGTAAGTTTCACCAATTTGTGTCTCACTGTTGTGAGAACAGTTGTGTCGTTCCCTCGTGGGCCTCGGCCCAACTGGCAATGAAGTCTTCGCTTGGGTGCCGTTGAGGCTTTGTGTATTCTGGAGATTGATTTTGGTTGTAGTACTTTTTGAGGTACCTTCCATTTAGAATTGGTAGAGGATGTTCTCCGTTTTATGTTGCAAGGAGGTAGGCTCCTCCATCATAAACTTGGTCGATTATGAAGGGGCCTTCCCAATTTGGTGCGAACTTGGGGCCATGATGTCGGCCAGTGATTGGTCGTCTCAACACTAATACCAATTCACCTTTCCTGAACGCTCTTGGTCTTGAGAGTTTCTCGTATGCTCGCGTCATTCGAGCCTGATATAACTCAAGATTTTGTTGTGCAGCAAGCCTTCTTTCATCCATCCCATCTAACTCTTGCAACCTGAGTTGTATTTGCTTGGTTAGAGGAATTTCGGAGGCCATGGCTACTCTTAATGAGGGTAGTTCGACCTCAATGGGCAAGACTGCCTCCGTCCCATATACCAGGGAGTAAGGCGTAGCTTGAGTGGGAGTCCGATGCGTGATTCGATACGCCCAAAGTGCTTCTGGCAATTTGTTATGCCAATCTTTCTGATTGTCCCCAACCGTTTTCCGGAGGATTTTGATCAGTGTTTTGTTGAATGCTTCAGCCAATTCATTGGCTCTGGGGTTGTATACAGAGGAGTGTTTCCATTCGATGTTGTATCTCCTGGTGAACTCGTCTACTCTTGTGTTCTTGAAGGCGGTCCCATTATCAGAGATGATTTTCCTGGGAGTGCCGTATCTGTGGAGAATATTGTTGGTGAAGAATTTCACTACATCTGAGGCCTTAATTTCTCTGTATGATCGGGCTTCGGCCCACTTGGAGAAATAATCTGTAGCGGCCAAAATGAAACGATGTCCGTTTGAGGCTGGAGGATCAATGGGACCTATGATGTCCGTTCCCCAGATCTCGAAGGGCCAAGACACAACCGTTGGGTGTAGTGCATTTGGGTGCTGATGGACGAAGTCTCCATGTATCTGGCACATATGGCATTGTTTGGAGAATTTTTCACAATCAGCAATCATGGTGGGCCAGTAATAGCCCATTAGTTGGATTTGGACTCGCATTCTGGAACCAGATTGATGGGCTCCGCATGCTCCGGAATGGATTTCTTTCATGACCTGATCGGCTTCTGGTTTGGAGATGCACCTTAGCCAGGAGCCATCATAGGTTCTTCGATAGAGGGTGTTGTTGACATAGACAAATTGAGGGGCTCTTCTTCGGATCTGTTCCCTGAGAGATTTGTCTATGGGCAGTTTCCCGTGTTGGAAGAATTCAAGGAAGGGTTTCCTCTAATCCTCGTCTTCTGTTTCTTCTATGGTAGCAAGATGGGTTGTTTCTCCCTGATCTCGTTTAAACTCTTTTTCCAATGCCACAATGTCTAGGAATTGAGTTTCTTCTTCACGGATTCCATTTTCATCCTTTTGAAGGTAAGGAGTGAGAGTTCTCCTTCGATGGACCAGTATTTGTATTTCCTCCTGGTTTGGATCACTGAGCTCGTTGGCCAACCTGGCGAGAGCATCTGCTTTTCCATTCAAGGATCTTGGTACTTTTTCAAGTACGATGTCGGTGAATTTGGACATTAACTCTAACGCCCTTTCATGATACTTCACTAATTCTGCCTTTCTTGTCTTGAAGTGGCCTTCAAGTTGGCTGAGGATTAATTGAGAATCCCCAAACACCTTTAGTTTTTTGATACCCATATCAACAACCATTTCGAGCCCGGCGATGAGGGCTTCGTATTCGGCTTCGTTGTTGGTACATGGTTCTGTCAGACTCAGGGCATATCGAATGATTCCTTTATCTGGTGTGACAAACACTAGACCCACTCCAGCTTGGCGTTTGGGTAAGTCTGGCTTGACTGCTGGTTGGACTGAAGAGGACCCATCAAAGTACATCTTCCAGTATTCTTCCTTGTCATCCATGTGTAGTGTTTCCTCGTCTGGGAACTCACATGCCAATGGAGAATCATCCGGCACGGGGTGAGCTGCCAAGAAATCGACAAGAGCTTGTCCCTTGATAGCCCTTTGAGGCGCGTAGGTTATGTCAAATTCCATTAGCGCCACCGCCCACCTTGCCAGCCTGCCTGTGAGCATTGGTCGTGTCATTAAGTATTTGAGTGGGTCGGTCTTGGAGATGAGCGTGACTTTGTGCGCCAGCATGTAATGTCTGAGCTTTTTAATCGCAAAGACAAGGGCTAAGCAATGTTTCTCGATGGGAGAGTAAGCGTGTTCTGCTCCTACCAGCATTCTGCTAAGGTAGTACAGGGCATTTTCTTTCCCTTCCTCATTTTCTTGTGCCAAAAGCGTTCCTAGAGACCCATCCAGGGCGGTGGTGTAGAGAATGAGGGGCTTTTCTGGTATTGGTGCCGCGAGGACAGGAGGCGTCAGCAAGTACCGCTTGATATCCTCAAATGCTTTTTGGCATTCATCGTCCCACTTAAATGGCACGTCTTTCTTGGTAAGCCTGGTGAACGGCTTAATTTTCCCTGACAGATTAGCGATGAATCTTCTGATGTACGCTAATCGTCCTTGAAGGAATCTGAGTTGTTTGAGAGTTCTGGGAGGAGGTAACTCTTGAATGGCTTTGATTTTGTCAGGATCAATCTCAATGCCACGGTGTCGTACCACAAATCCCAGAAATTTTTCGGATGAAACCATGAAGGCGCATTTGAGAGGGTTGAGCTTTAGAGTGTGTGTTCTCAGTCGCTCGAACATCAGCCTTAGGTTTCCAAGGTGTTCTTCATATGAACCAGACTTGACAACCAAGTCATCAACATAGCATTCGACTACCTTGTGAATGAGGTCGTCAAATATTTTAGTCATAGCCCTTTGGTAAGTAGCGCCAGCATTCTTGAGTCCAAAAGGCATGACCTTGTAGCAGAAAAATCCGATTGGGGTGCGAAAGGCAGTGTGCTTTTGGTCGCTTTCGTCCATTTTGATTTGATTGTAGCCGGAGTAGCCATCCACAAAGGAATAGACAACATAGGCCGAGGTATGGTCCACTATGATCTCCGTCACAGGTAGAGGGAGTCATCTTTTGGACATGCTTTGTTGAGGTCGCGGAAGTCCATGCAGACCCTGATTTGCCCGTTCTTTTTCTTGACAGGGACAATGTTTGCCACCCAATCAGGGGTTTCTTCTTCCCTGATGAATCCGGCATTGATGAGTTTTTTGACTTCAGCAGTCACTTTTTCTTCAAGCTCGATTCTTATTCGGCGTGGGCCTTGCTTGACCGGCTTGATATTTGGGTCTATTTTTAATTTGTGAACTGCCACAGCGGGGTCCAATCCTGGCATTTCGCTGTAGTTCCAGGCGAAACAGTCTCGAAACTCTTTCAAGAGTTCGACCAGTTTGCTTTCCATGTCTGGGGAGAGGGAGGCGCTGATGTAGGTCGGCCGTGGTTCCTCTGTAGTACCCAAGTTGACTGATTTCAGTTCATCTATTGTATTTTGGCCACCTTCCTCTAGTTCTTTAGGGGCGTGTTTGGCTGCCAGGATGAAATTTTGATTTTCTGAGGTTTCCTCTTCAGTGTTCAGTACTTCCTCATTTTCTTCCACCTCTGTTATAGTGACTCGGTGGCATGTGTGAGCATCTTCTGGCTGAGACTGACCTTCGTCTTTCCCATCCTGAAGTTGAGAAATCTCTTGTTTGAGCTTGCGTACTCGGCGCTGGAGACTCTTGATTTTCTCTTTTTGTTCTTGGTTTTCTTGGTCCTTTAATGCCAAACGGCGATGGAGATCAAGATTTTGGGTGATCAAGTGTTCCAGTGAACGCTCGACCTCTTGTTGTGAGTGGACCAAGTCCTGAAAACGTCTTTGCAACGTCTCAAACATCACTACTTCTTCAGAGACTTGCCTCCTAGGAGTGTTTCGTCTCCAAGCTTCGGAAGCAGAGATGTGACGACACGTTTGTGTTTGCGCCGTCCTGGGCTTTCTGGGTTTTGATGTCCCGGCTTGTTCTTCGAAGCCAAGGCCACGTGTATTTGCGGTTTTACCATCAAGTCTGGTGACTTCGTTTGAGTAGCCGTTCCAGAGCTTTTGGAATGCTTTTGCTCGCTTTTCCGGCATTGGTTCCAGACAGTGAGCTTGTCGGAACATGTTAGCCATTTTGGCGCTTGTGTTCCTCTGAGGTTTCACAGGGACTTTGGCTTCGTCTTTTTCATCTTGGAGCCATCGTGTCCACTCTTCCGGAGGGATTTGCGGGTTTTCAGGGTCCATTTCTCCCATTTTGACAAAGTGTATGCCGGGATGGACAACTGTCCCTTGTTCTACCTTCTCCCTTTTTGGTGGGACTGTGAAGGTTTTTAGCTTGAGAATGCGATCTCTTTCCCGCGGAGTGAGCTCCTTGCAGTGCTCCATGGGTAGGAGTTCAACAGTTAGAGAACTTTGTTCGTCTCCTTCACCACCCGAATTGCTTTTGGCCCGGGTGGGGAATCTGACATCTTCCTCCGCTTCCTCTGAGGGTTCTGGACTGCTGTCACTGCCCCAGAGCATTTGAGGTATTTGGGATTTGATTGCCGCCTTGAGCACAATCCTATTCATTGCCTCCTTAATAATTTCGGGCGAGGGTGTTTGCTTGGTTTGGGCTGCCCCCTGTTTAGGGATGGGCTGATAATATTTGGCATCGTCCAATTCGGCTTCGTGTGCCTCAAAAGGATGATCATCGCCTTTGATCATGCACTGCTTGCCATCTTTAGTGAACTTGACACATTGATGCAAGGTTGAGGGGACCATGCCATTAGCGTGTAGCCATGGTCTCCCTAGCAGTGCTTTATATGTGGTGTCAGCTTCAATGATGAAGAATTTCACCGGCGTTACCAGCTCGCCGAAGTCTATGTCAATGACTGTAGACCCAAGGGCTTTTTGGTATTGGTGGTTGAAACCATGAATCCGGATCTTGTCTTTTTTCGTTTCCCGGATGCTGAGGGACAGCTGGGCCAAGGTCTTTAACGGCATGATGCTGATGGAAGACCCCGGATCCACCAGGATTTTGTTGATCTTTTTCCCATATACGGTACCGGTGGTGTACAGCGGTCTGTTGTGATCAGCCGTACCGGTCAGCAAATCTTCATCTGTGAAGGTGATTTGGGGTTCGGGCTCGACATGCGCCACTTCCTCACGGATGTCTTGAGCAAGATGAGCCTGGAAGGTTGCAGGGTTTTGCAAGGCGTATATGAGAGCCTCGCGAAGTTCTTGCGACACCATGAGAGCGTCGAACACGCTTAGAAGTGCCGGGATTTTGCGCAGGTGGGCCACGACATTGTAGTCACCTACCGTCATTCTGGGCCTGTCACCACTTGACCTGTCGTTTCTTTCGGTGGTCATGTTTCCCTGAACCTTGGGTCTGTTGTCGGGCATTTCTCTTGGAGGTTGCCTTTCAGGTATCCGAGTCCCATATCTTAAGCTGACATTGCATTGATTTCTTTTGCTTTTCTGTCTTTGGATCAGAGCCCGGCTGGTTGTCGAGCTGAAAGAGGATGGTTTCTTTTCACCCTCGCTTTGCTCTGAATCGCTTCCCAGAGGCATGATGATTGGATTTACCGCCATCACCATCGGTTCCTCTTCTGAGCTGTCTTCTCTGGATTCTTCGGTTTCTTCCTCAGAATTTTCAGAGTCTGTGTACCACGTTGTGGCATTGCATACCTTTTTTGCGTCTTCCTGACTAGAGGCATCATCATCGTCTTCGGACCAGGTCAAACATTCTTCCCTTGTGTGTCCTGCGACTTGATGATATTCACAATATTTCTTGCATCCCTTGGTTCTTTTCGGTCTGTGGACTTGTTTCACAGTACCCTGTTGTTCCTGAGGGATACATTTTTTGTGCTTGGCACTCCTTGCCTTGCTAGGTACGGACGCAACATCTTGAGCAGGGGTTTTGTTTTCCTTTCTTTGCATCTGGCCCGAAATGTAGATTCGGGCTGGGATTTTACTATTTTCCGAGGACGGCTCCTTTATCCTGCGCAACCTCAAGTCTATGTGGTATTTGCCTTTGTGGACTGGTCCACTCTTGTCTTTTGCAGTGCTAATCTCCCCTTGGATTTCTTTGGAGTGCTGACTGCGCGAGCTTTCCCCTTTTTCCATCTTGCTGCCACTTGAATTGCCAGGTGGAGAGCATGTCTGGACTTTGGCATGTTTCTTTTTCTTCTGTGTTGTTGGCATCGGTGCCTTGCCTTTGCCTTTGAGTTTGTCAGTCTCGACCGTAGGTCGACGACCTTCTTGGATTAAGATGCCTACTTCTCTCCTTCTAGGAGGGAGCTGTGTTTTGGCCATCTTATCTTCCTCATTTTGCCTTCGTCTTTCTTTTCTTCTGGCTTTGGCCTCGTGGCGTTGTCTTTCCAGGACATGAGCCAGCTTGTGCTCGATTTCCATGAGCGATCGCCTGTTATCGGACCATCCCTCCACATTTGTTCTTTGTTGTGCCCGAAGGAACTCAAGGACCATGTCATTTTGCCTGAGCACGGTGCCGAGGGTGTTTTCTAAGGCATTCACCTTTCTTCTGATCCTCACCAACTCATTTTGATTGGGAACAACAGCCGGGTCTGGTTGCGCTGCCCCCCTGTCCGTTGACCGGGACAGGGTCTGGTTGTGCCTAACGGGACCTGGTGCGGGTGGCGGGGCCACCTTCCTTGGGTTCCTCGACTGGTGATTCGTTTCTCCTGAGGGGAGCTTCAATGTTGCTCACCCTGACAGGGTAATTTGTCCTTCTGTTTCGAGTATTGACCAATATGGGTCGTTCTGGACTGAAAGAGCGTCTATCAGGAGATTTCCATTCATCCCCCGAATCGGACTCCGCAACAGTGATGACACGGGTACTTTCAACTGCGCACGTTCCCTTCAAGGCGTTCTTCAATTTTCGGGCTTCTGGCAAGGTGTCCTTTTGGATGTTCACCCATATTGCCGGGTCATAGTATCGGTGGAACTCTTCATCTATGTAATGTCGAGTCCATTCCACCGGGATAAGATAGTGAGGAGACGGCTTGTGATCTTCTGCACCTTCTCTGATTGGAGTTTGCCGAAACTGTTGTAGGAATTCCTTTTCAGTTTCTTTTTCCTCTTGCGGACTTGGATAGACCAATTTCCTGACTCGGCCATATTCCAAGTTACACACTTCTCTGCGAGACCTATTCCAACTTATCCTTTCCACCCATGGTAGCGAGGCGGTTCGGATTTCACTTTCTCGTCTCACAGAGGTTGGTTGGCGAGTTACTGGCCAAGAGTCGAGCATAAACGGTCGGAGGCTGGCCAGGTGTCCGGGGTCGAGTTCTTCGTCACTCCCTTGCCATCCAACTTGCTCGCCTGATTTCTCAACATTGTTGATCAGATGTCCCGTCCACCCGATGGGATCCGACAGGTCATGGTGATATTCTTCCTCCGAGAATTCTTCTCTCTCGGATTCCCCTGATTCAGAATCATCAGAGATGTAGATGACCCTGCAAGATCCAGACTCTGAGCCCTCGTTTTCATCCTTCGAGGTGTTCGGGGCCGAGGTCGAAGTTTCTGGTTGGTCATTTGGCGGAGTTTCAGCCGTTCCCTGTTCCGGGTCAGTGTCTCCTCCTGACTCTGTTTCTTCCACTGTTATGGCTTCTCTCGTTTGGTTGATCAATTGGCGCACAATTTCGCACAGATCGTCGAGAGTAAGCTCGGGGTGGCCAGGAATGCTGGAGAGGTGAATATCCAGATTCATCCTCCTGATTTGTTGTCCTTGTAGTTTGGCCGGGTCCACTTGGTATTCAGGATCCAACACAAACTCATAGTCATACTGGATTCTATCTGAATCCCCTTGACTTTCACTTGGCCCCGCTTCTTGCGATGATGGGCTATTTTCAGATGACTGCTGAGAGTCATGAGGTTGCATTTGAGGAGCATCGGACTGTGCTTGAGGGGCGTTGGCATTTTCCTCAGAGTCGTCTTCATCATCACAACCTATTCTGTGGCAAACTCCATTGTTTCGGGAGGATTCACCTTTTGTTTTGCTTGATTTCCCTTTTCCCTTGTTTCTTCTTTGATAAACTAATAGGGATTTAGGACTTTTTGTTTCTTTCTCCTGTTCTGAGGGCTCGCTTTCTTCAGAAGGACAGCGGATGTCTTCGTCAGTCAGCTGTAACTCTTGCAGGAGTTGGCATGTAGTTTTCCTTTCGGTGGCAGCGATGAGGGCGGCCAATCCTTCCGGAAAGTCTTCTGTCCATTCCGGCTGTGGTCGGACAGTCATGCGGGCATTTTTCTTATGGGTCTTCTTTCTTTTGACCTTAGCATGGGATTGTGACGCGGGCTCGTCATCATCCGTCCATTCCGCTATTTTGGCAGATCGGCGGTTGAATTTTCTTCCTTTCGGGCTTTCAGGTTCGTCACTACTGATGTAGCGGGAAGTGCCTGATGAGCCTGTTCCAGGATTGTTATCATTGTCCGGCCTGAAAACTTGATGGGTGGCTTCCGCCACTTCGCGCATGCGAGCGGCTTCGTTTGGATGATTGCGCACAAACCTGTCACGATTCCTCCGCCAAGTGGGATCAGGATCAGTGATGGGGTAGTCTATGTATCGCATCATCATTTGGAAATTTTCGGTGGCAAATCGGAAGAAGGCAGGGTTGCGGTTTCGCAGATCTTGCAGATATGTGTGCAGATCAATACCTTGACGCCTGGTGATGCCTGTACGGCGTACCGCTTCTTCTACCACCGGATTTGTTGGCCTTTGATTTCGGTTTGGGTCGGAGTTATCGTCCCCGCTTGAACTGGTGCTGATGTGACGGGAGGTACCGGAAGTTCCTGCACCTGAGTCGTCATCATCGCTGTCGTCATCACTTGCGACTGACTTCATGATTTGATGAAGGGTTGTGACCACTTCTCTCAAACGAGCGGCTTGAGCCGGGTATTCTCTTACGAACCTTTCTCGTTTCCTCATTTTTGCTCTGTCAGGGTCCCGATCCGGGAATTCCATACAACTTTCCCATATCTCCAGGTCTTCATTCACCATTCTGACAAATTCTGGGTCACAGTTTTTTATGTGACTGATGTAAGCGATTACACCAGTTGTTTGATGTATGGTGAGGTTTTCGAATGCTGAAGTCACATTGAGTAAAGGTCCTAGGAAATCAGGCGTCATTGGGAGGTATATGCGCGCATTTGGATCCCAATCGTTTGGACCGAGTGCTCTCCTCCTTGGTGCGGCCACGCCTTGTGGGGGCCTTTCTCTTTCATTGTTTCTGGCAGCTGCCGGTTGTTGTTCTTTGTTTTCATCATCACTACCGTCGTCTCCAGCCGTGATGCGACGGCAAGAAAATGACGGGAGGTCTTTACCCTCACTTTCGGAGTCAGAGGAACATATCGGGGTTTTGCCCTTGTTGAGTTCTTGGCGAACTATTTCTATAGCCTCTTTCTCATAATCCTCGGTGTAATCCGAAGCGAATCCGGGCCCTTCTGGTTCCATAGCAAATTCGAATGCCTTTGGATTAGTGATCCTTAGATTTTTGAGGTGAGAAATGTAAAATTCCCTTAGTTCCTCGTGTTCTTTCTGCCAAACTTCATGTGGTTGTTCCGGCGGTTCCGGTGGTGATGGTCGGCTTGCATACACGTATCTGGATGCTTCGACCATGGGCTCTGACTGCCCGGTCACCACGGATCTCTGGTGTTGTCTATAACCATACATCCACGGCCCTTGATCAGCGTTCGGAGAACCTGGTTCAGGCGTAATCTCTCCTTCTTCCAGCCCGGTGTCTTCGGCTAGTTCTTTGATCATCCTGTTTATCCCTTCTCTCTGGTATTCATGGAATTTCCAGGGATTCTCCGAGTTTAACAGGTCGTGGAACCATTCCGGATCCATCATTCTGAGATTCCTCAGGTATAGGACATACTCTTCAATGAGTCTTTCCTTGGCGAACTGCCCCCTGTATGTAGACTCGGGGTCAGGCCGATTGCTGGGACCTCTCTTGTACCAAGGCACAGACGGGTCCCAATTTCCTTCCCGCTCTTCTTTTTCCAAGTAATCGCGGAGAATTTCGAATTCTGTTTTTGGAGAGTTAGGACTAGGATCTTTTTTATCCCATCTATTTTTCAAGACAATGTCGGCCGCTGCTGTTCTAGTGGCCAGTCTTTCTACTCCATCATGGCCGAGTCCGGCCGCATTTTCTATTTCTTCGTCGAGATCCAATTCCATAAAAAATAGTTCAGGTTCTCGGGCTTTGAGTCGCATGAGGTAGTCAACATGTTTAGCCACAGCCTCGAATTTGATTTGAGGGAGGGATTCGTCTTCAACCTCATCTTCAGTCTCGTACTCGAGACCATCTTCTTCGTCGAAATTTTCTGTGGGTACCGAGATTATGATCCTTTCGGAATCACTATCATCGCTCAGATACCGGCAGACTTCTGTTGTCTTGTCATGAGATAGACACTTGGACAGGCTTTTTAGCTGGAATTCGCTTACCAACCATTCGGCCAATAGCTGGTCGATGTCATCACCGTTCCTGATTTCTTGGACCCACCATATCGGGTCTGAGAGGATTTCTGCCTCAAGTTCGGGATGAAACACCACCGTATCATACCAAGTGGCTATATTCCGCCATTGTTTCCTGGCTTGTAGGAACATCCTCACCTTTCGAGAGTTGTCAATTCCATTTGGTTGAAATTGTCGGTAAGGGACATCATCTCCTACGACCAAGTTTTCAATGTTTGAGGAAGAGGGTAGAGTTATGCGGGAGGTCTCCTCTATCACATTCTTTATCTCAATTCCTTCTTTTTCAGAGGACTGTTCTGTGCTTTGCTCAGCATTCTCGTAATAGTCCTCGTAATTATCCTTGTCATTGTTTTCGTCCTCAGAGTCCGAAGTGACAAAGACATTGCAGCAGGTACCGGCAGAACCGCCACCCCTTTCTTCGTCACAGCTGAAATGGCAGTCGAAGTCATAATTGTTGTTTTGGTCTGAATAGGACGGCTCTGATTCGGGCCATTCATATTCTTCGTCCGTGAGATCTTGGATTGAGGTAGAGGCTTCCCTAACCTGTCTTCTCTTGTTCCGCTTGGTCACCGTGACGGCTTCTCTCATCAAACGGGCCACATGTTGGGTGAGGGTTTGCATTACCTCGGAGGAGAGGTCTGGCTGTCCCTTCTTTTCTTCGACCAAAAGTTAAAGCCCAAATTGTCGAGTTTTAGCCTTCCGTCGCCATGCTGGCATTCTTCCGGGATTTGAACAAATACCCGTCGATCCTGCCCGTTGACTTTGAGGGGTAGGAGTATCAGTTCCGAATCTTCAGAGCTAGAAGTTCCCTCCGGTTCTAGCCTATAGGTGTTCTTACCCTTTTTGGTAGACCTACGGACTCGCCTGGTTTCTTTTACCGTTGCTTCTGCTTGGGTAGATGTGGGAGGTGTTGACGGCTCTTGAACTTGTTGCTCTGCTCGGTCAGAGGCTGGTTGAGACGCCTTTTCGTCAGAGGAATCTTCATCGTCCTTGATGTCACCAGTAATGTGATGGCACGAGGCTGCCCAAAATTCCTCGTTCGTAGCTTGCTCATTTCGGCCAAGCTCTTTCCAGGCTTTGCCAGTGATTTTGACTAAATCTCTTGTAGAGACAAAGTCAGCAAGGGTGACCTGTCTGGGTCTTCCCTGGAAATATGATTCTTCGACCACTGGCGGGCTACTTTTCTTCCAAAAGGACCTGCCACTCCTGGGTCGTGAGACCGATGGTTGAGCACGTGTTTTCTTTGAGAATGTTGCAGCCGGCACGACATGCGTCGGGACTATAGGTGTAATGGTATTTTTCCACCTAAGCCTCGGCTCAGACTGTAGTGTTCTCAATTTCTTTCTGGTGCCTTTGCCGAGATAAACGCCCCATGTGGTGGGCGGTTTCCCGTCAATGTTGGCGGAGACATGATTAGCGCTGGCGCTGTTAGTCCTGTTAGGGATGGCATGTGGCGCTGGGTCTTGTCTTGCATCATCATGTATGGGAATAGCACCCTCTTGAATCTTCTGTTCTAGCCAGTTCTTGAAGACATAACAATCTTCAATAGTATGGCCTAGAATGCGATGATATGGGCAGTAGTTGGGATGGTTCACTTTATCTTCCTCTTCCGGTCTTTTGCACCGAGGGAGTCGAATTTCAAGAACCTCCATCGCTTGCTTGAACAGTTTCTTAGTCTTTTCTTTCTTGAAAGAGTAAGGCTTGCTCTGTAGTTCTTTCAAAGATGGCTTGGGGCTTTGCGAAGCCTCACCTCGATCTTTGTTACCTTTCCACTGGCTGGCATCGTTAACTTGATTGCTTGTAGCCTTGGTGGTTTTAGTGTCTCCTTTCTTGGATTTTTCCTTGTCCTTAGGAACATGGTACATCTGATTGATGTCATCTTCCATTCCTTCGAACTCGGTGATTTTGGCCATTAGCCCTTCAAAGGTGGCAATATTACGTCCTGCCAAAAGTACATTCATTGGAGGACGGATGCCATTCATAAGCATACGCATAGCTTCCCTTTCGGTGAGGTTGGAGTGACACCTTGTGTACATGTTTTCCCACCTAGTGGCGAAGTCTGAGGCAACTTCTACTTTCCCTTGTCTGGCGTTGAGCAGCCCGGTCAACGTGACTCGTTTGGGAGTCACTCTGAACCTGGCCCTAAAGGCGTTCACCACTCGAAGGCTACGCCGGATAGACTCTGAGGAAATTGTCTCAACAGCCATTCCTGTCGGCGAGTAGTGTCACCGCACGATGTCAGAAAATGTGACAAGTGTTGGTCGGGGGTGATCTTGCCCCCAGTTCCTTCGAACGGCTTGAACTTGGGTATGACATATCCCCTGGGGTATTCCACCTTGTCAAATTTCTCGGGATAGGGTCTCCCCGTAAAATTGTTGGAGAATCGAGGCCCGTCAATTCCTAGATATTGGAATCCTTGCTCCATTTGCCTCTTTACATCTTGCACGAGGTCAATGGGGTCGGCTTTGGGATTTTCTTTCTTCCGGCGCATATCACCGTCAGATGTATCCGACGAGCTTGATGTTGTGGTGTGCGTGGCATGATCACAGGGATCGTCTAACCTGCGCTTTTCTTTCCTCTTTTGGTGGTGCTTGGCGCTCCCTTGTCTAGAGGAACCGGGTTTGGCGGTGCTTGTGTCGGGCCACGCTCCCTTTTTAGACAAGTGCTTTTGAATTTCCGCACATGCCTTGGTGACTCGAGCATTATCGGCCAGCAACTGTTCCAGCCTTTTATCTTTCTCTTCCAACTCTCTGCGGAGCTGGGTCACCTCGTCCACAATTTCAATTTCTTCGTCGACGCTCTCGTCAGAAGCGTCGGCTGGGTTGTCACCCTTTTCACTTCCTTCATTAGCGGAATGGTCGCTAGTCTGATGGGTTTCTTCAGGGATGGTATCCTTGGGTCGCGAACGATTGCTTTTCTTCATCGCGGGAGAAGCTGAGGCAGAAGCCCTACTTTTCTGGCTTCTTGTCTCAACAGGTATGCTTTCTGGTTGAGGTGGTTCTTGAGAACCAGTCCCAACCATATGAACCTCAGTCGGCTCGCTATCACTTTCAGCTTCATCAGCGTGAATGTGATACACAATGGCATATCCTGTACCCTTCCTTTTCTTGGGCACGCGGATCTTCCTTCCTGGCGCTTCAGTCATATGGGACACAACGTCAGAGAGGGCAGAGGATTTCTCCTTCTTGGCGTAGCTTTTGGGCCGTTTTGGCTTGTTGACTTGGGCTTCCGCAGTCTCATGTGAGACCTGCTTGGGTACCCAAATTTGTTTTCCCTTGCCTTTAGCCTTCATGGATTTGGCATTGGGCTTGAGTGGTGGGAAAGTGAGTCGGTCGAAGACTGAGGGTGGAGATGCCACAGTCTTCTTTTCGGATGCACCGTAATCAGCATCCCCGATCCTATCGTCCTGGCGATAAGGGAAGCGGAGGCGCTGGTGCACCGGGAACTTGAGCCTGTCCTTGATGGAGGGCTTGCTTGGGTCATTGAGGACCGTCTTATGAGCCTTGCGGGCCCCACGGATCTTTTTCACAATCCGGTAAGTGGCATGGATAGCCTCCACGGATTGGTGTTTCTTGGGCAGGGTAATTTCTGCCGTCTTGATAGGAGCATATTGAGGTAGCTCCCAGTCTTCATGGAAGCGCAGACCATCAGCACCCTTCTTGAGCACTCGCAAAGGAGCGAAAATGTTGCTCAAAGGGAGGTCGGTGTCTATGTCTTCCTCTTGGACTAGGCGGAGGGCTTGAGACCTCGAGAGCCTGACCATTTTCTCCTTGGCTTTGAGTTTCGGAGCGAGAGTTGCCTTCAGACGTTGGGCGTTGGCCCTAGTCTTCTTGTTGGCAGTTGGAGTGGCGATGGCCGCATTGATGGCAAGCATGGCCACTGGGATCTGTACGGGCACGGAGAGAGTCCCGGTAACAGAGTTGGTGTTCTTCTTCTTCAGGTGTTCACCGCTGACAACTTGGCTCCATGTCACCATCTTGTCCTGACCTGCGAATGAAAACACTTGAACTTTACTGTCAGTGCTACTTGCAATTCCTACAAGCTTGCAATACATTTTGATATGCCCAGCCTCTTAATCAACTCCTGATGAGAGGAGAAGAATGTCCCACCGGGCGTGCCAGAATCTGTCTCGCATTTTTTCGGGTCCGCACCATGGTTAGGATTTATGGATACCTCCGTGGGAGTGAAAAAATACGGATCAGATACCCCTCGAACTCCTTGGGACACGACTACCAATACCCGCCTGACAAAGGATGAGGATACCGTAGTGGTCTCAGGGGTTTCGAGAGTTTGATTGCTTGTTGCAGGTCCTTTCTTTCCAGTAGGCGCAAGCCCCTACTGTTAATTACCTCTGAACCAAGTCGAGAGAACCTCTAGATCGGAGATGTTAATAGACCAGGCATATCAAACTTGTGCAAGCTTGTTAAATGATCGTCTAAGACGACCATGCTGTTAAGTAAAGTGAACTGACAGTAAATGTGAAATGCAGGCTAAGTGTTTTGTGATGATATGAATGCATATGATGTGCCGTGGTGGTTGTGAAGAAGGTTTAAACTTTTAGGAAGTACTGCACGAGCAGTCTTTCTGTACTTTGATGTGGTCTGGTAGATCTTTAACTCAATAAGTATTAGATCATTTCAGGACTTGTCATTCTCATATCCGAGACGCCTCGCGTGTATGAGAGAACAAGTGTAGACGTGTAAAGCCTCGGCCTTCTGACGTTTTGAAGATCTGGTGTGAAGAACATGCTAGACCTTCGGTGCTGCGGCATATCTGAGACTTAGGTTTGCTGTCGACGTGTCGAGGTTAAGGTTATCGAACGTGTTGAGAGCTTCAGGCATCCTAGCGTGTAGAAACTGTTGGAGTTATGTCCTAGAAGTCAATATTTAATGACTTAATTATTTAGTTTATGTTATTGATGATATTTGATCATTTGTTCCTGGATTTTATTATTGACAGTTCATTCAGGTTGAGGATCTGAATTGTAGATCACTGTATTTCATTTAATAGTAAATGACAATAATAAATCGAAACTGTCCATAGTCTTGATAATTAACAAGGAACATTAATTATCATATAAGACTAGTATGCAAGTTAAGCGATGATTAAGTTCTACAAATCATAAGTAAGGAGTTACTAACTTAATTGCATATGTATATGTTACTAGAACATAGTACAGGATATGACCCCGATGAAATAAATATATGGATTGTGTTTAAGTGTCATTATTTATTTTATCAGTGTTTGATTCCAAGTTTGAGATGGTTCAGTTTTTCCACATGAGGATAGGTTCTATAAATATCGTCTACCGCTGATTCCTGATAAGGGCTGCTATACGGACTTTATTTATGTTCTCTTGAATTGTGCGGGGAAAAACTGTTCATCAAGATAACCGTATGTCCCTCATTAGTTCAACTGATGAGCGATGATATCTACAGGGCCCCTTGATGGAGATGGATTGCTTGCTAGCAACTTGTGCAATCATCTCTAGATCAAGAAACGTATAATCTGCAAGAATGACACATTCCTATCTTGGATTATACAAGGATATCATGTGACATAGGAATCAAAACAATAAGATACATTTTCTTATGCAGGATTGAAGTATTGTATTAGTACAATATTTATTTATGCGAATTGGGAATCATAACGTGTTGCTAGATACCGCTTATGATTAATGGAAATAAATGATGATTTATTTTCCATGACCAACATAGCATAAATCCTCAAAGGGTCACACAAATAGAACTTTAACCATACGTGCATTATTTATTTATTTGCAATAGCGAGTATTGCGAAAATATGATAAGTTGATTAATTAATTATATACTGTTATGAACTGTTATAATTAATTAACTCAAATGGATCATATTGAAATAATATGATGCATATGCTAATTCCAAAATGATTATTAATGATTTAATAATCAAGTTTGTTCAACGCATATTAAAGATATTGAGCTAATTGGCCTTTTATTTAATTAGTTAATTAAAAGCCCGATTTAAGATTAATTAATGGAGTAGATTAATGGGCTAATAAAATATGTTTTATAGCCCGTAAACACCCATGAAATTTCAGCCCTAAAAGGATAATTTTGGCAAGTCCAAATTATGGGAAGAGAGCTTTGTTTGGAAACAAACAAAATATGGCAGCGTCGTTTATGGAAACGACCAAACCCTAGCCTCTCCTCGCTTCCCTTTTTCTTCTGGCACAAGGCACAAGAAAGAGCAGAAAATTTCGTGCTCCTTCTCTCCCTAGCTGCCTCCCTCTCTATCTTATGTGTTGAGCAATTTTTCGTGTGAGTTTAAGAGTTAATCGCACGAAGAAACTAATAGGGAATTAGCTATCGTCTTAGAACAAGCTAGCACTTGTTCATAGACCTTGGTTAATCTTCTAGGTGGACTAGAGGCAGCGAAGGTGCGCATCCATCGACTCCTAAGCAAAGGTCGAGCCTTCTAGTTACGATACTAGAAGAGGTATAATCTCCTACACGTTCTCTTTTATATATTAACTGCTTGAATAACTAGATCCGTTAATCGTGCATCTTAATTGCTTATTAAATGTTAATAAAAATTAAAATTGCACAAGGACTTGAGTTCCTAACAGTGGTATCAGAGCGCTGGTCGTTATTCGAGTTTTTAATATTTTAAAATCAAGAATTAGTAATTAATTAAGTTAATTAGTGATGTGCATGCTTGCTGTTCTGGAAAAAGCTGTTTTTCTGTCCTTTTGCTTGTTTTTCGTATTGTAAAGCTTTCTGAAAAAATTTTATTTTTTATGGAGGTTGTAGATCTTTGAGTCGTGGTTCTTTTGGCGCTGGTTTCACTATTTTCTAAGCAGTTATGAATTTTTAGTGATTTAAACGGCGACGGTGCGCAGATCTGGAATTCTGCTGCACAGTTCTGTTTGTATAGCAAAAAGGACGTATTTTACAAAATAACTACCTGTATCTTTTTTACTAAGGTTATTCTAAATTTGATGCTCTTTCTATATATGTGTAATTTGTTACATATTTTGTATTTTTGAGACGTTCAAATGTGGAAAGAATCGAAGTCGTCAGATCTGTCTTGCTGAACAAGTTAGTTGTTTTTGGGCAAACTGAATTTATTGAAGGACTTTTTTTAGAAAAATATTTAAATAGAATTGTTCTATTTCGAATTAAGATTCTGTGAAAATTAGTTTCATAATTTTTCAATAAAGTTTGATGCTTCAACTGGGTCAATTAATTTCGGTCGTCAGTCTGTTTCAGAACAGGGCTTCTTGTTTGTTTGCCTTTTAACTTGATGATCTTGAATAGACCTTGGTATTTTTCTTTCCATGGTTAGATAGCCAACTGCATATGCTATTTTTTCTGTGTAAATTGTTTGCATGAAAATTGCATGTAAGATGATCCTACAGACCAAAAGGTTGAGATGAAAAACAGAAAATCCGATATCGGTGCTTCAAGCATTAAATCTGGATTTGTCTTTTTTGATTCTCCCTGATGGTAAGTGATCTCTTCCTGAAATTTTTACTGGTAGTTAGACTCATGATGAGGAGTTTGCATGATTTATTTCATAATTTTTGGAGACCGAAAAATTTTGATTTTTCTCGAGTCTCGTTTAATATTTTAATTAGTTAAAATATTATTTCTAATTAATCAATTGGTTGAAATGTTAATTAGAATACTCCTTATATAACCTCGGATTCTGTTTTGGATTGTTGAATTAAATTTCAAAGGTTTAAACAAATAGTTGTAATGTTAAACTTCTTTGCATTTGGAAAAACGAGCGACAACCATACACAAAGATTCTAATTAATGTAATTAATTAAGAACAAGTGAACCATGTATATTGTATATGTGCTAACTCGTTTTTATAGGAGGATCGTGGGTTTCGTATGGCTCAAGATTTCAATGCCTTGTGGTTTGTAATTGTATGCATGTGTGAATGTGTGTAATGCGGCCTTTGGTGCCATTAATTAATTTTGATTAATTTTAATGTAACTTGTGAGGCTTGCATGCCCCTAAGGCCTAGGAGGGAATTAGGATTTTTCTACATGTATTTATTTCCATTAATTATAGGATAGGATCAATATAATTAGTGGGAGGGCTTGATTTAGATTAGTCTTTCTACATGGAGATGCAGCGAAGACTGATATGCAAGCTGGAGCCATACAAACCCACAACAATGCTTGTGTTTGAGATGCTTATTATGTGTTTTGTTTGTATGCTATGAAATGTCATAGGATAGGTATGGGTGTATGTTGACACGACCACCAAACAAAGTCGCATAATGATTGTCCCAATTAATTTGATTAAGTCGACCGCCCTCCTTCTCTCTATCCCTTTCACGCCGTTTGTCTTCTCATGGCGCGGTCCGCCATAGCGGACGTCATGGTTTCCATTCGGAAGTCGGGGTACAAATCAGATTTGTTAGGAGCAAATAGAGAGAGGTTGCTTATCGATGGACCCAACAAGTTTCTTGGACATCGGGGCGAAGTTCGCGACGCGAACCAAGAATCATAAAGTTGTATGATTGGTTGGAGAACCTACCTTGTCTAGTTAAGTAGGGTGACGTGCCATAGCAGGCTCTACTTGATGAAAATGGGGATCTTGGAAAACCAACTACATTTGGGACATTAAATAAATGTAGTGGGAGTTTTGTTTATCATTTAAAACAAAACATTGCATAAACTAAAAGACCTTACATTGAAATTGTTATAGATGTTAAATGTGTTAATTTCGTTGCGATCAATCTTTGAAAAGAACAAACTCGTTTCTAAAGGTACTTACTTGGAGAAGTCGTACCGATTCCTAAGACATGTTCTTAGAGAAGAGAAACTTGATCATGTTAATTTCCAAATTCTTCCTCGACCTCCCAAATGAAGCATCGCGTGATGATTGATAGACTTTTGCGAAAAGTTCTTCAATAATAAAGCGGATGCCGATATCCACATTTTAAGATCTTTAGACCTTTGAATTAGAGAATTCACACGGACTAGATTGGCTCATATGCTCTCGTCCACTTACTCAAGAAGGAGTTCTTAGAGAAAGTAGATGTTGACTCAATCATTTATGATCAAGTAATAGAGCATGAATTGAGCAAGAGAGACTTCTTTCAAGAAGGTACATGAATGTTCCATTCGCTTGCGAACCGAAAGGTTTGAGTAGCTAATTGGCAACTAGAGATATTGAGATCTCCAATATCAAGGATTGTTGTTATTGTCATGTAATCTCTCCTTAATTAATGAAGGATATAATGTTACTTTTCGCACACATGTTGGTGCAAAAGTTGATTAGTTAAGTATTAAATGAATATTTGACTAAGGTATGAGTTAAAACTTCGAGACCCTCGTGTGACCATGTGTCACATAAGATGTTTCATTTGCCGTTTATTGGCGGTATTTGAAAGGTTGTCCGAAGAACCATGATTATCGTGTTGGAAATGTTCTAACCCTTCGAGAGTATTTGTCGTTCGAATTATCTCGCTCTCTCTAATTCAGACTAGTAATTTAGTACTAGTTCATGTGCTCGTATTTATTGAAATATGTAGACGTTGAAGAATTAGATAAAGCTCGAGAGTAGTGAAGTAAACTCCGTATAGGAAATGGCTTGTTCGTCCAAGCCACTAGCATTGGATACGTAGAGTTATCTTTACTAATAGTTTGTTTAGGAATCGTAGGTTGAATACCTCATTCCTTTATATTCCAAAACTTTATCTTAATTTCATATAGATGATGGATGATAATGTTTTTAAAAGACAAGCGATGTTCTTTTATTGTGGATTTGTTTATATGATTTCATGCCTATTGCTTGAATATGCTTGAAATAGATAAACAAATTTTGAATGACAAATAGAATACGTAAGACTTCACATAAAGTGTTTGACTTTCATGTGAAATAGCCGCTTAGTTACATACATAAACGAGAATCGCATTATGAGAGTCTACATAGCGTAGAGCTCGTGGATCAATTCTATTGCGAATCAATTGAGATATGCGGATCATGTTTGTCAAATAACAAAAGCGCCTTTGACCTATAAAGGTGGAAGGACGAGTAACTTGATTAGAACTTATACATGTCGATGTATATAGAACTATAAGTACTTGTGTAATGAAAGGTTATTGATACTTTACTACTTAACCAACGATCATAATAGATATTGACGTATCTATTTGATAAGGTATAAGTATGAAACCTTTTGACAAGTTCAAAGTTGTTCAATAGTAAAGTTGAAGAAATCTTTCTACAAAAGATATAAAGTCTTACAATGGATCATGGTAAATATCTGAGTCATATGATTTGATGTATTATCTAAAGAGTGTGAAATTGTTTCACAATTTACTCTATGAGGAACATTATTTTAGAATAGTGTGTCCAATAATGGAGGTATCGAACATCATTTGATATAGTTCGATCAGTAATAAATCGAATTGACTTAATCGACTCATATTAGGGATTTGTGTTTGAGGACAATATTATTTACACTGAATAATGTTCCATCGAAGTCCATTAAGAAAGATATCTTACGAGATTTGATCTCTAAGTACATTGTTTCTCAAGATTTGGTGTTAAGGAGCTTATTTCAAGTTTGTTGATTGATAAGCTTAGATCCAAATAGGACACTTAATGTTTTGTAGGATAACTTGAACTGATCAAAAGATACTACTTATACGAACATGATAAGAACAAGGTAGTTGTTACTCATCATGACGTAGTCTTGGAGAATAACTTTCTTAAGAAGAAGTAGTGGGAGTAAGGTGAGCATTAAAGAAGTTTATGCATCACTACAAGATATACCTTATGGAAAACTTGTCACTCCATATATGGTGCTTGGTGGGAGTAGAGCAAAGTTTTATTCATAAATTGTTGTGAAAGGAAATGCACTCCTTTAAATGAGGACTCAAATGTCTCACGAGTTGATGATATTCGAGAAACTCAAGATATAAATAAGGATCAAGAACTTATTCTATAAACCGTTGTAGAAATAGTTCATGAATCTCAAGCACTAATCCTACAAAAGTCAACGAGAGTAACTGCCTAACCGAAAGGTGTATAGGCTTTACAATACCCTTATACTTGACATATGAGGATACGTTGACAAATAATGAAGCGATGGAAGGACCCGATTCCATGTTAGGAACTCAAGTCCTTGTGCAAATTTAATTTTTATTAACATTTAATAAGCAATTAACATGCACGATTAACGGATCTAGTTATTCAAGCAGTTAATATATAAAAGAGAACGTGTAGGAGATTATACCTCTTCTAGTATCGTAACTAGAAGGCTCGACCTTTGCTTAGGAGTCGATGGATGCGCACCTTCGCTGCCTCTAGTCCACCAAGAAGATTAACCAAAGTCTATAAACAAGTGCTAGCTTGTTTCAAGACGATAGCTAATTCCCTTTTGATTTTTCTTCGCACGAATAACTATTTTACTTGGGAAGAAAAAACGCTCAACACATGAGCTATTGAGAGATGGAGAGAGAGAGGCGCCTAGGGCAGAAAAATTTTCTACCTATTTCTTGTGTCTTGCGCAAGAAATAAGAGGGAGAGAGCAAGAGATCTATGGCTCGCTGTTTCCATAAACAACGCTGCCATATTTTGTTATTTCCTAACCTTGCTTTCTTTCCATAATTTTGTCTTGACAAAATTACCCTTTTGGGCCAACATTCTCATGGGTGTTTATGGGCTACAAAATATATTTTATTAGCCCATTAATTAATCTCAAATCAGACTTTTAATTAACTGATTAAACAAAAGACCGATCAGCTCAGTATAATAAATATATACGTTGAACGAAATTAATTATTAACATATTAATAATTAATTTGGAATTAGCATATGCATTATATTGTTTCTATATGATCTATTTGAGTTAATTAATTATAACGGTTCATAACGGTATACAATTAATTAATCAACTTATCATATTTTCGCAGTACTCGCTACTACAAATAAACATATAATGCACGTATGGTTAAAGTCCTATTTGTGTGACCCTTTGAGGATTTATGCTATGTTGGCTATGAAAATAAATCGTTATTTATTTCCAATAATCATAAGCGGTATCTAGCAACACGTTATGATTCCCAATTCGCATAAATGAATAATGTACTAATACAATCATTTAATCCTGCATAAGAAATGAGTTTCTTATTGTTTTGATTCCTATGTCACATGATATCATTGTATAATCCAAGATAGGAATGTGTCATTCTTGCAGATTATACGTTTCTTGATCTAGAGATGATCGCACAAGTTGCTAGCAAGCAATACATCTCCATCAAGGGGCCCAATAGATATCATCGCTCACCAGGTGAACTAATGAGGGACATACGGTTGTCTTGATGAACAGTTTTTCCCCACACAATTCAAGTGAACATAAATAAAGTCCGTATAGCAGCCCTTATCAGAAATCAGCGGTAGACGATATTTATAGAACCTATCCTCATGTGGAAAAACTGAACCATCTCAAACTTGGAATCAAACACTGATAAAATAAATAATGACACTTAACACAATCCATATATTTATTTCATCGGGGTCATATCCTGTACTATGTTCTAGTAACATATACACATGCAATTAAGTTAGTAACTCCTTACTTATGATTTGTAGAACTTAATCATCGCTTAACTTGCATACTAGTCTTATATGATAATTAATGTTCCTTCTTAATTATCAAGACTATGGACAGTTTCGATCTATTATTGTCATTTATTATTAAATGAAACACAGTGATCCACAATTCAGATCCTCAACCTGAATGAACTGTCAATAATAAAATCCAGGAACAAATGATCAAATATCATCAATAACATAAACTAAATAATTAAGTCATTAAATATTGACTTCTAGGACATAACTCCAACAATCTCCCACTTGGCCTAGAGTCAATCAATAGTGACTTCTAGCCAACAAGAATTGAGAACGATGTCATATATCTACATATATACATGTCTTGAACCTCATAAGATAATACACTTAAAACCAGCCACTCATACGTCCATTACGTATGGATGAACAATTTCATCTCGTGTACTACTTAAGGTAGAGGTTATGTTAGAGTCTCCGCTGTGTTCGCGAAACTATCCATGTTGTTTGACCTAATACATATATATATTCTTACGTATATGTTCTTGATCATCATCATATGCGATCAAGTGATATTGTCATAGATCATATTTGGACCTTCAATACGATATTGGGTTCTTTGAGACTAAGCTATGGTTCGAGATGCATAGAACCACATTAGCTTGACTGAGAACTTTCGATCCAAACTATCCTCTTTCGTTGCTTCACAAGTTGCTATGCATTTCACTTTGGTGACGGAAACGGTTGTAATATTCTGTTTAGAATACCTTCTAAACTTACAATACCACCTTTAAGCAAAATATGTAGCTCAATTGTGATTTATCAATCTTTTGAAATAAGAATCAATGTAACAACTTACACGAGCTATTTTATTATTTCTCCTAACTGATGAAAAAATATCTCTCTTTCTCATAAGATACTCGAGGATATTCTTGATTATTGTCAAAATGTGTTTTTCCTTGTATCCAGTTGACAACTGCTTGTCATACTCCTTGGGTACAACACATCGGGGCTTGTGCATAAATATGGCTTACATAATGAAACTCATAATAGAAGGATGCTCGAACTGTTTCGTGCATTCTTCTCAAATTGAGTCGCAACACACCGAGTCGAACTCAAGTGTATGCCATATAATGTGGTTAGACATCCTTTCTTGGAGTCCATCATTTATGTTTCTACAACACTATATCATTTTATGCACATTAGCTCAAACCTAACATCCATCATAATCTATCTCCATAGATTTTGTTTCATAGGATTTAGATGATCTTGCCCAAGTTCTTATTAAGAAAACATTCTTCAATGAGATCTTGACAATATTCATTCTTTAATGTTATTCCCAATTTTGTTATCTTATACAATATTAATAACACAATTGTGCTCCCATTGAATCTCTTGTCTATACAAGATGCTTTTGACGAAATTCAACTCCTTGGATTTCTTGTCAAAGTGTTTATTCCACAATACTAGCTTCAATCCATTAACGGATCCTTGAAGCATACATATGTTTCCAGCAGTACATCAACATAAAACTTTCGGTTTGTATCGTATACACAACATCTTCCTTCATTCAATCAAAGAAGGCGGTTTTTTGATGTGCATTTCCATATATCAATATATATGAAACATAATAATTGCTAGAATGATCTTTATTGACTTTAGACATAGCTACAAGCCAAGAGCTGTGCTTTGTATATAGTCAACTAGCTATCGACATAGACATAGCTACGAGCAAGAAGCTGTGCTTTGTATATAGTCGACCTGTCATCCATGTCAATCTTTCATTAAAGATATAAATGTTCTTGATGGATTACTCCTTCATAAACATCAACCAAGGTCTGTACCTTGTTGGTATACATGGATTACATTTAAAGATCATATGGACTTAAACCACACTTGTGGAATCGGGTCCTTCCATCGCTTCATTATTTGTCAACATATCCTCATATGTCAAGTATGAGCGTAATGTGAAGCCTATGCACCTTTCGGTTAGGCAATTACTCTCGTTGACTTTTGTAGGATTAGTGCTCGAGATTCATTAACTATTTCTACAACGGTTTGGAGAATAAGTTCTTGATCCTCATCTATATCTTGAGTTTCTCGAATATCATCAACTCGTGAGACATTTGAGTCCTCATTTGAAGGAGTGCACTTCCTTTCACAACAATTTGTGAATAAAGCTTTGCTCTACTCCCACTAAGCACCATATATGGAGTGACAAGTTTTCCATAAGGTATATCTTGTAGTGATGCATAAACTTCTTTAATGCTCACCTTACTCCCACTACTTCTTCTTGAGAAAGTTATTTCTCCAAGACTACGTCATGATGAGTAACAACTACCTTGTTCTTATCATGTTCGTATAAGTAGTATCTTTTGATCAGTTCAAGTTATCCTACAAAACATTAAGTGCCCTATTTGGATCTAAGCTTATCAATCAACAAACTTGAAATAAGCTCCTTAACACCAAATCTTGAGGAACAATGTACTTAGAGATCAAATCTCGTAAGACCTCTTTCTCAATGGACTTCGATGGAACATTATTCAGTGTAAACAACATTGTCCTCAAACACAAATCCCTATTATGAGTCGATTAAGTCAATTCGATTTATTACTGATCGAACTATATCAAATAAAGTTCGATACCTCCATTCTTGGACACACTATACTAATACAATGTTCCTAATAGAGTGAGTTATGAAACTATTTTCACATTCATTAGATAATACATCAAATCATATGACTTAGATATTTACCATGATCCATTGTAAGACTTTATACCTTTTGTAGAAAGATTTCTTCAACTTTACTATTGAACAACTTTGTCAAAAGGTTTCATACTTATACCTTATCAAATAGATACGTCAATATCTATTATGATCGTTGGTTAAGTAGTAAAGTATCAATAACCTTTCATTACACAAGTACTTATAGTTCTATATACATCGACATGTATAAGTTCTAATCAAGTTACTCGTCCTTCCACCTTTATAGGTCAAAGGTACTTTTGTTATCTGACAAACATGATCCGCATATCTCAATTGATTCGCAATCGAATTGATCCACGAGCTCTACGCTATGTAGACTCTCATAATGCGATTCTCGTTTATGTATGTAACTAAGCAGCTATTTCATATGAAAGTCAAACACTTTATGTAAAGTCTTACGTATCTTATTTGTCATTCAAATTTTGTTTATCTATTTCAAGCAAATTCAAGTAATATGCATGAAATCATATAAACAAATCCACAATAAAAGAACATCGCTTGTCTTTTAAAAACATTATCATCCATCATCTATATGAAATGAAGATAAAGTTTTGGAATATAAAGGAATGAGGTATTCAACCTAAGATTCCTAAACAAACTATTAGTAAAGATAACTCTACGTATCCAATGGTAGTGGCTTGGACAAACAAGTCATTTCCTATACGGAGTTTACTTCACTACTCTCGAGCTTTATCTAATTCTTCAATGTCTACATATTTCAATAAATGCGAGCACATGAACTAGTACTAAGTTACTAGTCTGAATTAGAGAGAGCGAGATAATTCGAACGACAAATACTCTCAAAGGATTAGAACATTTCCAACACGATAATCACGGTTCTTCGGACAACTTTTCAATTACCGCCAATAAACGACAAATGAAACATCTTATGTGACACATAGTCACACGAGGGTCTCGAAGTTTCAACTCATACCTTAGTCAAGTATTCATTTAATACTTAACTAATCACCTTTTGCACCAACAAGTGTGCGAAAAGTAACATTATATCCTTCATTAATTAAGGAGAGATTACATGACAATAACAACAACATTTGATATTGGAGATCTCAATATCTCTAGTTGCCAATTAGCTAATCAAACATTTCGGTTCGCAAGCCAATGGAACATTCATGTATCTTCTTGAAAGAAATCTCTCTTGCTCAATTCATGCTCTTTTATTTGATCATAAATGATTGAGTCAACATCTACTTTCTCTAAGAACTCCTTCTTGAGTAAGTGGACGAGAGCATATGAGCCAATCTAGTCCGTGTGAATTCTCTAATTCAAAGGTCTAAAGATCTTAAAATGTGGATATCGGCATCCGCTTTATCATTGAAGAACTTTTCGCAAAAGTCTATCAATCATCACGCGATGCTTCATTTGGGAGGTCGAGGAAGAATTTGGGAATTAACATGCTCAAGTTTCTCTTCTCTAAGAACATGTCTTAGGAATCGGTACTACTTCTCCAAGTAAGTACCTTTAGAAACGAGCTTATTCTTTTCAAAGATTGATCGCAACGAAATTAACACATTTAACATCTATAACAATTTCAATGTAAGGTCTTTTAGTTTATGCAATGTTTTGTTTTAAATGATAAACAAAACTCCCACTACATTTATTTAATGTCCTAAATGTAGTTGGTTTTCCAAGATCCCCGTTTTCATCAAGTAGAGCCTGCTATGGCACGTCACCCTACTTAACTAGACAAGGTAGGTTCTCCAACCAATCATACAACTTTATGATTCTTGGTTCGCGTCGCGAACTTCGCCCCGATGTCCAAGAAACTTGTTGGGTCCATCGATAAGCAACCTCTCTCTATTTGCTCCTAACAAATCTTATTTGTACCCCGACTTCCGAGTGGCAACCATGACGTCCGCTATGGCGGACCGCGCCATGAGAAGACAAACGGCGTGAAGGGGATAGAGAGAAGGAGAGCGTTTGGCTTAATCAAATTAATTGGGACTATTCAATTATGTGACTCTTGTTTGGTGGTCGTGTTAGCATACACCCATACCTATCCTATGACATTTCATAGCATACAAACATTCACATAATTAGCATCTCAAACACAAGCATTGTTGTGGGTTTGTATGGCTCTAGCTTGCATATCAGTCTTCGCTGCATCTCCATGTAGCAAGACTAATCTAAATCAAGCCCTCCCACTAATTATATTGATCCTATCCTATAATTAATGGAAATAAATACATGTAGAAAAATCCTAATTCCCTCCTAGGCCTTAGGGGCATGCAAGCCTCACAAGTTACATTAAAATTAATCAAAATTAATTAATGGCACTAAAGGCCGCATTACACACATTCACACATGCATACATTTACAAACCACAAGGCATTGAAATCTTGAGCCATACTAAACCCACGATCCTCCTACAAAAACGAGTTAGCACATATACAATATATATGGTTCACTTGTTCTTAATTAATTTCATTAATTAGAATCTTTACGTATGCTTGTCGCTCGTTTTTCCAAATGCAAAGAAGTTTAACATTACAACTATTTGTTTAAACCTTTGAAATTTAATTCAACAATCCAAAACAGAAAACGAGGTTATTTAAGGAGTATTCTAATTAACATCTCAACCAATTGATTAATTAGAAATAATATTTTAACTAATTAAAATATTAAACGGGACTCGAGAAAAATCAAAATTTTTCGGTCTCCAAAATTAATGAAATAAATCATGCAAACTCCTCATCATGAGTCTAACTACCAGTAAAAATTTCAGGAAGAGATCACTTACCATCAGGGAGAATCAAAAAAGACAAATCCAGATTTCATGCGTGAAGCACCGATATCGGATTTTCTATTTTTCATCTCAACCTTTTGGTCTGTAGGATCATTTTATATGCAATTTTCATGCAAACAATTTATACAGAAAAACCAGCATATGCAGTTGGCTATCTAACCATGAAAAAAAAAATACTAAGGTCTATTCAAAATCATCAAGTTAAAAGGCAAACAAACAAGAAGTCCTGTTCTGAAACAGACTGACGACTGAAATTATTTGACCCAGTTGAAGCATCAAACTTTATTGAAAAATTATGAAACTAATTTTCACAGAATCCTAATTCGAAATAGAACAATTCTATTTAAATACTTTCTTAAAAAAGTCCTTCAATAAATTCAGTTTGTCCAAAAACAACTAACTTGTTCAGCAAGACAGATCTGACGACTTCGATTCTTTCCACATTTGAACGCCCAAAAAATCCGAAACATGCAACAAATTACATATATCCAGAAAGAGCATCAAATTTAGAATAATCCTAGAGAAAAAGATACAGGTAGTTATTTCATAAAATACGTCCTTTTTGCCATACAAACAGAACTGTGCAGCAGAATTTTAGATCTGCGCACCGTCACCGTTTAAATCACTAAAAATTCATAACTGCTTAGAAAATAGTGAAACCAGTGCCAAAAGAACCACGACTCAAAGATCTACAACCTCTATAAAAAAATAAAATTTTTTCAGAAAGCTTTACAATACGAAAAACAAGCATCAAGGCAGAAAAACAGCTTTTTCCAGAACAGCAAGCATACACATCACTAATTAACTTAATTAATTAACTAATTTCTCAATTTTAAAATATTAAAAACTCGAATAACGACCAGCGCTCTGATACCACTGTTAGGAACTCAAGTCCTTGTGCAAATTTAATTTTTATTAACATTTAATAAGCAATTAACATGCACGATTAACGGATCTAGTTATTCAAGCAGTTAATATATAAAAGAGAACGTGTAGGAGATTATACCTCTTCTAGTATCGTAACTAGAAGGCTCGACCTTTGCTTAGGAGTCGATGGATGCGCACCTTCGCTGCCTCTAGTCCACCAAGAAGATTAACCAAAGTCTATAAACAAGTGCTAGCTTGTTTCAAGACGATAGCTAATTCCCTTTTGATTTTTCTTCGCACAAATAACTATTTTACTTGGGAAGAAAAACGCTCAACACATGAGCTATTGAGAGATGGAGAGAGAGAGGCGCCTAGGGCAGAAAAATTTTCTACCTATTTCTTGTGTCTTGCGCAAGAAATAAGAGGGAGAGAGCAAGAGATCTATGGCTCGCTGTTTCCATAAACAACGCTGCCATATTTTGTTATTTCCTAACCTTGCTTTCTTTCCATAATTTTGTCTTGACAAAATTACCCTTTTGGGCCAACATTCTCATGGGTGTTTATGGGCTACAAAATATATTTTATTAGCCCATTAATTAATCTCAAATCAGACTTTTAATTAACTGATTAAACAAAAGACCGATCAGCTCAGTATAATAAATATATACGTTGAACGAAATTAATTATTAACATATTAATAATTAATTTGGAATTAGCATATGCATTATATTGTTTCTATATGATCTATTTGAGTTAATTAATTATAACGGTTCATAACGGTATACAATTAATTAATCAACTTATCATATTTTCGCAGTACTCGCTACTACAAATAAACATATAATGCACGTATGGTTAAAGTCCTATTTGTGTGACCCTTTGAGGATTTATGCTATGTTGGCTATGAAAATAAATCGTTATTTATTTCCAATAATCATAAGCGGTATCTAGCAACACGTTATGATTCCCAATTCGCATAAATGAATAATGTACTAATACAATCATTTAATCCTGCATAAGAAATGAGTTTCTTATTGTTTTGATTCCTATGTCACATGATATCATTGTATAATCCAAGATAGGAATATGTCATTCTTGCAGATTATACGTTTCTTGATCTAGAGATGATCGCACAAGTTGCTAGCAAGCAATACATCTCCATCAAGGGGCCCAATAGATATCATCGCTCACCAGGTGAACTAATGAGGGACATACGGTTGTCTTGATGAACAGTTTTTCCCCGCACAATTCAAGTGAACATAAATAAAGTCCGTATAGCAGCCCTTATCAGAAATCAGCGGTAGACGATATTTATAGAACCTATCCTCATGTGGAAAAACTGAACCATCTCAAACTTGGAATCAAACACTGATAAAATAAATAATGACACTTAACACAATCCATATATTTATTTCATCGGGGTCATATCCTGTACTATGTTCTAGTAACATATACACATGCAATTAAGTTAGTAACTCCTTACTTATGATTTGTAGAACTTAATCATCGCTTAACTTGCATACTAGTCTTATATGATAATTAATGTTCCTTGTTAATTATCAAGACTATGGACAGTTTCGATCTATTATTGTCATTTATTATTAAATGAAACACAGTGATCCACAATTCAGATCCTCAACCTGAATGAACTGTCAATAATAAAATCCAGGAACAAATGATCAAATATCATCAATAACATAAACTAAATAATTAAGTCATTAAATATTGACTTCTAGGACATAACTCCAACATTCCACAGGTGTGGTTTAAGTCCATATGATCTTTAAATGCAATCCATGTATACCAACAAGGTACAGACCTTGGTTGATGTTTATGAAGGAGTAATCCATCAAGAAAATTTATATCTTTAATGAAAGATTGACATGGATGACAGGTCGACTATATACAAAGCACAGCTTCTTGCTTGTAGCTATGCCTAAGTCGATAGCTAGTTGACTGTATACAAAGCACAGCTCTTTGCTTGTAGCTATGTCTAAGTCAATAGCTAGTTGACTGTATACAAAGCACAGCTCTTGGCTTGTAGCTATGTCTAAAGTCTATAAAGATCATTCTAGCAATTGTTATGTTTCATATATATCGATATATGGAAATACACATCAAAAACCGCCTTCTTTGATTGAATGAAGGAAGATGTTGTGTATACGATACAAACCGAAAGTTTTATGTTGATATACTGCTGGAAACATATGTATGCTTCAAGGATCCGTTAATGGATTGAAGCTAGTATTGTGGAATAAACACTTTGACAAGAAATCCAAGGAGTTGAATTTCGTCAAAAGCATCTTGTATAGACAAGAGATTCAGTGGGAGCATAATTGTGTAACTAATATTATATAAGGTAACAAAATTGGGAATAACATTGAAGAAACGAATATTGTCAAGATCTCATTGAAGAATGTTTTCTTAATGAGAACTTGGGCAAGATCACCTAAATCCTAGAAAACAAAAACTATGGAGATAGATTATGATGGATGTTAGGTTTGAGCTAATGTGCATAAAATGATGTGGTGTTGTAGAAACATAAATGGTGGACTCCAAGAAAAGATGTCTAACCACGTTATATGGCATATACTTGAGTTTGACTCGGTGTGTTGCGACTCAATTCGAGAAGAGTGCACGAAACAGTTCTAGCATCCTTCTATTATGAGTTTCATTATGTAAGCCATATTTATGCACATGCCCCGATGTGTTGTACCCAAGGAGTATGACAAGCAGTTGTCAACTGGATACAAGGAAAAACACATTTTGACAATAATCAGGAATATCCTCGAGTATCTTATGAGAAAGAGAGATATTTTTTCATCAGTTAGGAGAAATAATAAAATAGCTCGTGTAAGTTGTTACACTGATTCTTATTTCAAAAGATTGATAAATCACAATTGAGCTACATATTTTGCTTAAAGGTGGTATTATAAGTTTAGAAGGTGTTCTAAACAGGATATTACAACCGTTTCCGTCACCAAAGCGAAATGCATAGCAACTTGTGAAGCAACGAAAGAGGATAGTTTGGATCGAAAGTTCTCAGTCAAGCTAATATGGTTTTATGCATCTCGAACCATAGCTTAGTCTCAAAGAACCCAATATCGTATTGAAGGTCCAAATATGATCTATGACAATATCGCTTGATCGCATATGATGATGATCAAGAACATATATGTAAGAATATATATATGTATTAGGTCAAACAACATGGATAGTTTCGCGAACACAGCGGAGACTCTAACATAACCTCTACCTTAAGTAGTACACGAGATGAAATTGTTCATCCATACGTAATGGACGTATGAGTGGCTGGTTTTAAGTGTATTATCTTATGAGGTTCAAGACATGTATATATGTAGATATATGACATCGTTCTCAATTCTTCGTTGGCTAAAAGTCACTATTGATTGACTCTAGGCCAAGTGGGAGATTGTTGGAGTTATGTCCTAGAAGTCAATATTTAATGACTTAATTATTTAGTTTATGTTATTGATGATATTTGATCATTTGTTCCTGGATTTTATTATTGACAGTTCATTCAGGTTGAGGATCTGAATTGTAGATCACTGTATTTCATTTAATAGTAAATGACAATAATAAATCGAAACTGTCCATAGTCTTGATAATTAACAAGGAACATTAATTATCATATAAGACTAGTATGCAAGTTAAGCGATGATTAAGTTCTACAAATCATAAGTAAGGAGTTACTAACTTAATTGCATATGTATATGTTACTAGAACATAGTACAGGATATGACCCCGATGAAATAAATATATGGATTGTGTTTAAGTGTCATTATTTATTTTATCAGTGTTTGATTCCAAGTTTGAGATGGTTCAGTTTTTTCACATGAGGATAGGTTCTATAAATATCGTCTACCGCTGATTCCTGATAAGGGCTGCTATACGGACTTTATTTATGTTCTCTTGAATTGTGCGGGGAAAAACTGTTCATCAAGATAACCGTATGTCCCTCATTAGTTCAACTGATGAGCGATGATATCTACTGGGCCCCTTGATGGAGATGGATTGCTTGCTAGCAACTTGTGCAATCATCTCTAGATCAAGAAACGTATAATCTGCAAGAATGACACATTCCTATCTTGGATTATACAAGGATATCATGTGACATAGGAATCAAAACAATAAGATACATTTTCTTATGCAGGATTGAAGTATTGTATTAGTACAATATTTATTTATGCGAATTGGGAATCATAACGTGTTGCTAGATACCGCTTATGATTAATGGAAATAAATGATGATTTATTTTCCATGGCCAACATAGCATAAATCCTCAAAGGGTCACACAAATAGAACTTTAACCATACGTGCATTATTTATTTATTTGCAATAGCGAGTATTGCGAAAATATGATAAGTTGATTAATTAATTATATACTGTTATGAACTGTTATAATTAATTAACTCAAATGGATCATATTGAAATAATATGATGCATATGCTAATTCCAAAATGATTATTAATGATTTAATAATCAAGTTTGTTCAACGCATATTAAAGATATTGAGCTAATTGGCCTTTTATTTAATTAGTTAATTAAAAGCCCGATTTAAGATTAATTAATGGAGTAGATTAATGGGCTAATAAAATATGTTTTATAGCCCGTAAACACCCATGAAATTTCAGCCCTAAAAGGATAATTTTGGCAAGTCCAAATTATGGGAAGAGAGCTTTGTTTGGAAACAAACAAAATATGGCAGCGTCGTTTATGGAAACGACCAAACCCTAGCCTCTCCTCGCTTCCCTTTTTCTTCTGGCACAAGGCACAAGAAAGAGCAGAAAATTTCGTGCTCCTTCTCTCCCTAGCTGCCTCCCTCTCTATCTTATGTGTTGAGCAATTTTTCGTGTGAGTTTAAGAGTTAATCGCACGAAGAAACTAATAGGGAATTAGCTATCGTCTTAGAACAAGCTAGCACTTGTTCATAGACCTTGGTTAATCTTCTAGGTGGACTAGAGGCAGCGAAGGTGCGCATCCATCGACTCCTAAGCAAAGGTCGAGCCTTCTAGTTACGATACTAGAAGAGGTATAATCTCCTACACGTTCTCTTTTATATATTAACTGCTTGAATAACTAGATCCGTTAATCGTGCATCTTAATTGCTTATTAAATGTTAATAAAAATTAAAATTGCACAAGGACTTGAGTTCCTAACAGAAACTCCGGTTCTTGAAAGTGTTACAACCTCAGTCGTTTGTTGACTTGTTTGAACTTTTTAATCCTTTTGCGTTTTAGGGTCTGGCTTAAGCGTTTTAAACCCTGGCATTAAGATATATCAAAGAGTTCAGGTCACTTGAGTCTGGTTTGCGTTCTAAGACTTTAAACATTTTAATTTAATAGCCTTGGCTTTTCAGACATTTGGATGTTTGGCTTTGGAGGGTGTATGTTCCCAAGGATTTAGTTTTTGGACTTGACTTTTAGGTCTAAGTATTTCTGGACTGGACTTTTAGGTCTAAGCATTTGGAGGGCTCGACTTTTGGGTCTAAGCATTTGGAGGGCTCGACTTTTAGGTCTAAGCATTTGGGGGGCTCGACTTTTGGGTCTAAGCATTTAGGGGCTCGACTTTTGGGTCTAAGCATTTGGGGGCTCGACTTTTGGGTCTAAGCATTTGGGGGCTCGACTTTTGGGTCTAAGCATTTGGGGGCTCGACTTTTGGGTCTAAGCATTTGGGGGCTCGACTTTTGGGTCTAAGCATTTGGGGGGCTCGACTTTTGGGTCTAAGCATTTGGGGGGCTCGACTTTTGGGTCTAAGAATTTGGGGCTTGACTTTTAGGTCTAAGCATTTAGGGGCTCAACTTTTGGGTCTAAGCAGAAGATTTGTATTTGGCTTTGTCTTGGCGGATTTCAGACTTCTATGACTTGTTGTCTTAATATCCGGGGTTGATTTGAGGATCTCTGAGCTTGAAAGCTGTGTAGAGTTCATTTTTTATTTTGGATATTTTGGGTTGTTTTTGGATTTGGGTTTTGGTTCGTCTGGCCAGGGCTTCTTGTTTTTGAATACCGGGAATGTCAATCCCTGATAATTCAAAGTACCTGCTGTCCAAATGTACCTGTTGTCTAAGTGTACCTGCTGTCCAAGTGTACCTGTTGTCCAAGTGGTGAAGACACTTAAACTTTTTAGGCATTTGGTGTTTTTAATGTCAATTGGGTCTTTAAGACATTTTTGATGACATTTTTAAGGGAAATTAATGATGTTTTAATTAAAATCCCCTTTTCTTTTGGGATTTGGTGTTGAAGCCTTATACAAAAATGTTCCTTATAATTTTCTGAACATTTTGGTATTTTTTGATAATTTTCTGACCCTTCTAGCTATTTTTGAAGCATTTTTGAAGTTTCAGCAATTTTGGAAAATTCTGATTGGTTGGAGGCTTGCTGTTTCGTGTTCTGGGTGTCAGGGACTCGCTACACGCATGACGCCACAGGGGATCTGACAACCTCGCTGGGATGAGTCGACTGAGTCGCCTGGTTCACGCACGGGTTCGTGCACCGACGCGTCTGAGTTCTAACATTGTGGGTCCCACTGTCGGTGACTGGGCTTACCATGAGCCGTGTTCATCCAACATCCTCCTTTTATCCGTTGGAGACGAATGAGAGACGTCGATCTGCGCCAAGATTCGTACTGATCAACAGTCGTCGTTTTCTTCTCTTCTTCTTTCTTTTCTCTTTCCTTCTCTCTCGTCCCCTCCGACGAAGCGCTGACTCGAGTCAAACTTTCGACGTCGACTCGATCTCCGCCGAGAGGAGGTCATTTGGCTAGCGGGAAGGGCCGGAGAGATCATCTCAGTTTCCTCTTCTCCCTTAAGCTGGTCGATTGAGTCGCCTCTCGCCAATTAGGGCTGTGGAGACTTAGCTGTTTCCGATTTGGGATTTTCCGACAGTGCCTTTGCAACCAAAATTGAGCCACAAGAGGCCAATCGGCGGCATGTCTGAGCAACCAGAGAGATGCCTCGAGTTAATTAGAGCATAAATTTCAAGGTAAACCACTAAAGCTCGCTGTATACATTTTGAGCCGTGAGTTACATGGTTCCCTGTGATAACCAGACCCAAATTAACCATATAGGGGGCTAATTGGTAGGAAGGCTGTGGTTCTTTGGGTGTTGGCACTACCTAGTTGGGTGGTATGAACCTTAATTTGGTTATTTGAAGTGGTGCCTAACTGTACTGGAGATTTAGTATTTTCTATCTTGGGTTCAACTATCTGGTTATATCTACCAAAAATTGGGCATTATAACTAGGTAATTGGGTTTTCAACAGAGACTTGGCTATGTTGGCTTGACACAGTATCTTCATGGGGTGATATTGTGGGATTGACAGGGGTTAATTTGACTGGTTTGGGTGTTTGATGTTTGTTAATCATGGTTTTTCCATATGATGATTCCTAGCAAAATTTTGGCATTATGACTGGGTCTTTATGGTGCAGGGAGGAGTGTATTTATAGTCATATGACATGGTGGTCTCACTTGGTCTTATTACTGGATTGTGGGAAGGCATTTTATTTAAGGATGGGGCTATCTGTGAAGCTTGGCTGGGGTATTGGTTATGGACTTGGTTATCACAGGGATTTGTGTAACTCACTGAACCATGGAACATGAACCAGTCCCTGAGTGACTGCTCAAAGGCAAGTACACCCATCAGAACTGACCCATGCTCCATTGAGAGCTCAAAACTTGGGTCCAAGAGAAGCCAAGAGTGACTGCTCGGTGGCTAGCACACCCATTAGCATGGCTCCTCTAGAACCCTTATACTGCAAGCTTTAGGGGCTTGTACCCTTCTTCACTTCATGCCTTCTCTCTGGTTGCTTCAAGCTTGCCACCTGGTTGCTGCACAGAAGAGAGAAGAGAAGGGTTTGCAAGTAATACTTTGTATTTTCATGTTTTTATCATTTTTTTTAGTTAGTTACACTTTTATTTTGTCAACAGAGGGATGCTTAATGCATTTTTATGTATTTTTCATGCAGGATGCAACTGAAGGCTTGCTAATATGATTATAAAGATGCTTAGACTTAGTAATTATACTAGTCACTGAAATAAACAGGCTTACAACTATGTTATATTAGATGCATGCAGTGAGAACAAGATATGAAAAGTGCATAAGTATAGAAACAAAGTAAATATATACAATATAAAGCTTTATTTCGATTGAAAGATTACATTTCTAATAATTACCTTGAATAAAAATTAACTAGTTTTCTTTTGCTTTTACAGAAAATCAAATTAAGTTGAAAATTGGGCAGAGTTTCAATATAGCACTTTGCCTCCCCTTCTTCAGTCGATGGAGAGCTTGTTTTATAGGGGAAGATGACCCCTAGGGTTTGTGTTGATGCTGTCTTGATGTTGCCATGTGGCATTTCCTGGAAATTTGGGTTGTTGATGAAGGGCTGAGATGCTTTCTTGCTTCTTGCCGCCTCAAATTGTAAGTCTTCATGCCTTGAGCTTTTCTACTGTCTTCTACACTATCCAGTAGTCACTTGACATCTGGCATTGGTAGGGGCAGTGGGCATTTGGCACAAATTTACTTCAATTTACTTGTGACTTGGTGTTTTCATGACAGGTGGGCCATGGGGCCACTTGTCATGCTGATTTGGGGGTGTTTGTGCCCTTCTCTTCTTGGCTTGGGAGAGGGGTTGCATTTTGGCGCCAAAACATGGCTTGGACAGGTGTCATTGATCCATGGTTCATTGGACTTTGATGGTGTGGATGCACTTGTGATGGCATCTCCATCTGTGCATAGCTGTTGAGCCTATATCTGAGGCTTGGCAGTGTATTTGGAGAGTGTTTGATCCTCTCCAGTTGGTGTTTGAGTTTGGATCTGATATAGGCTTGATTATATAGCCTTTTGGTTATGGTTTCTGGGGAGTGAGGCTGCCTGTGGGACCCACTGGTCAGCATGGTGGCCTTACTGATCCCAGTTGAGGTATGGAGATGCATGTTTGATTTCCTTCTCCCTTTATCTTTTGTCTTTTATGGAACTTACTGGGTGCATCCATTGGGTGCATTCATTTGACCCAAATAAATCCCTTGTTTCGGTGTAGGTGGCATGCTGTCATTGTGCCATTTGGTGTTGGCTGTTTGACATAGGCATCTGAGATCGAGTTTGGTATGAGGCATGCATTGGTACATTCTCCCTGGGGAGAATTGATGAGGCATGAAGGTATTTTTACCTTTTGTGGATTTTCTGTAACTATTGGGTTGTAATTGTGCATATTTGAGCTGTCATTGGGCATGATACATGTCATTTGATGCTCATATGCATATTTTAACCTTAACTGATGGCTAATGATGGTTAACTCCAGCCCATGATTTGATATGAGGCTGTGTTGGATTTAATACAACTTGTGGGTTGCATTTCTGTGGCAAAATTCATTTGCTGACAAGTGTTTGAGTTAACACTTGCCATATCTTGGCAAGTTGGGCTCATGCTTGTCCTAGCAAGAGACTTGTGCTGGCTTTGGCAATGAGATTGACCATAATTTATCTCAGTTTGGTGCCTCCCCCATACTATGTGCCTCAATTGGTACACCCCTGGCCTGTGATGAACCAAATTAGGCAGCTTATTGCCTTGCAATTTAATTCTGAGGCCTCATATAACTCTTAACATCAAAATGGCATGTATTCTGTGCACATTTGATCTTTAGTGAGTATGTAATTTGCTTGATTTTCGACTGCCAACTCCTTGTGCATTATCTGTGCAACAAGTTGAGAGGGGCTGAGAGGGGTATATTTGATATTTGCTGTGCCTTTGGCTATGAGTCATGTACATCATTCCCTTGGCTGTTTGCAAGAATGCCTGATTTGCCCATGGTCCCAAGAATGACACGTATGGAGCCTTTTTCAGGTATCTCTTGATGTTTTATATTTATTTCTGGTTGTGTACATGCACAGATACATGACTTGTTTGATTTTGTGGAAATCTGGCCATCCATTGAACTCAACATGTGTTTGAGTGGCTGGGGATGGTTTGGTGCTTATGAAACATTAAAGCAACAATCCTTTAGCATTTGTAGCGCATCTGATATGGTGCTTTGGTTCACTGCATCCCTTAATTTTCCCTGGAAAGAGAGAGGGACCACTGGGAGAGGCACAGTGCACTATCCCTTCCCTAATTACTCTCATAGTCAGGAGGTACACTGTTTCGGCAGGGCTAGGTCAACTTTTTCAGCTTGTAGGCTGGAGGAAATGTGTATTCTCTCCAGTTGGCCGTATGGTTTGCGAAATTGAACTGGATGTCTCCAGTTGCTGACATTGGTACCATTTTATAGGTACAATGCACAATTCCCTTCTGTGTATATCTTTAAGAGCATCTCCTTGCTCTATAGAAACCCACAGTTCCCTTAAACTCATGCATTTTCTCCTTCTGCATGCCTTGAGCTCGACACTCGCAACTGTCAATGGCGATACCCTTGCTCCGGCGAATTTGAGCAGCAATTGAGCAAGAGAAGCATAGCAAACCTTCCGTTTCACTATTGTAAGCATCTTTAACCATATATTTGTTATTAATTTTGAGGTATTTTCCATCCCCAAATCCGCTAGCTAACAGTTTCTCCTCCTCGATTCTCTCTCTGTAGGCCGAGAGAATACTCGAGATTGGTATCATTGAGCTCACGGTGATGTCGCCTGCACGACGGTGCCGTTGGTTGAGGCAATGATGGCCTGTAGCTCCGGCAAGATTCGAACCTAGTCGACGGAGAAGACGACTCTTTTAAGGTTTCGTTTTCTTATTTTTCTTTTTTTTTTTATTTCTTTTAACGGAAATTCCTGGGCTAATCAGAGGCTGCCACCTGTCTCTTTTCAGTTAAAAGGAAATAAAAAAATCTCAACGGGGCCCACTTGTCAGTGCTCGTCGACGCTGTACTTGGGTCGAGCTACACGCGAATCTGAATCACTGTTGGGCTCGAGTTGCGTTGGATTTGGCTCGGATCCGATTGAGTCAGAATTGAATCCGAAGGTAAATTGTGACTGGGTTGGGCCGTCTCGTGTTTTTTGGGCTGATTTTCATTGTGGGCCGCTGTTTGGGCTTTGTATTCACGTTATATTTGTAAACATTAAAACCCGGCCTGTACTTGTGTATTTGTGCATGACTTTAACACGTATTTCATACGTATTTGGTACGTATTTCACATGTATTGTATGCATACATTGTACATGACTTGTATGATTTGTGGGTTCGGCCAACTAGCTCGTGTTGTAGCATTATGGTATTTACCCTCTTTGATATATTCGATTAAATCCAAAATCACTTGAAATTAATTTGACTTGAACTTATCAAATAATCGTCGCCAATTACATTCGAACAGCTCGTATACGAACATTCTTTCATGCATCTTGACGTCTTCTTTCGGCTTGTTTAAATTTGCCGAATTTTTGAGGCAAACAGCATCCTATTGCTTTCTTTCCATTTGGTAAGTCTTCAATGGTCCATGTGTCATTTCTTTCAAGTGCTTCAATTTCAATTCGCATTGCTTCTCTCCAATTACTATCCTTCATTGCTTCTCCAAAATGTTTTGGTTCTTTCTTTGCTCTAACTGCAGCTAGAAATTTTCGGTGTTCCACAGAAAAATTATTACAATTTACATAATGAGCTATGGGATAAGAAGTACTTGAGGAAGCTGTTGATGTGGGGTGAGTATGAGATGGGTCACATTGAGCTGTATAGCAAATATAATCTTGAAGCTTAGCAGGAGGATGCCGAGATCGTTTCGCTGGCATCTGACCCGATGCGGGTGCATCCTGAAATGACGCGGGTGCACTCGGACCCGACGTGGGTGCACTCGGACCCAACGCGGGTGCATTCGTGGGTGCACTTCCCCTTTCTGGTGCGGGTGCATCCTGACCCGACGTGGGTGCACTCGGACCCGACGCGGGTGCATTCGTGGGTGCTCTCCCCCTTTCTGGTGCGGGTGCATCTTGACCCGACGCGGGTGCATTCACGGGTGCACTCCCCCTTTCTGGTGCATCCGGACCTGATGCGGGGGCAGTCCCCCTTTCTGGTGCATTCTGACCTGATGCGGGTGCATTATCCCTTGCTTCTGTAACCTCATTTATTGATTGTTCATTATTTCTCTTATTCACCTCTAGATCCACAAGGGGTGCATCATCAATATACAAGTTTCCATGCATCAAACTCGATTGAGGTTGTGCACTTCCAGATGCCAATGAAAGATAAGGAAATTTATCCTCACAAAAAATCACATCTCGAGAAATAATAAATTCTTTTGCCTCCAAATCATATACTTGCCATCCCTTTTTCCCAAATGGGTATCCAATAAATATGCACTTCCTACTTCTAGTCTCAAATTTATTTGAGGTTTGTGACTTGATGTAACACAAGCAACCAAAAGTACGAATAACACCATACGATGGTGGTTTATCAAACAACATTTCATATGGAGTTTTATTCTCTAACAAAGAAGTAGGTGTTCTATTAATAAGAAAGGCAGCAGTAAGAACACACTCTCCCCAAAATACGAGTGGCAAACCAGATTGGAAACGCAAGGCTCTTGCCACATTTAGGATGTGACGGTGTTTCCTTTCCACTCTACCATTTTGTTGTGGAGTATACACACATGAGGTTTGATGCAAAATTCCACATTCTGTATAGAACTGATTCATTTGGTGAGATTTGAATTCTAGTCCATTATCACTCCTAACACATTTAACAACTTTTCCAAACTGTGTTTGAACCATTTTACAAAAAGATTTCAACAAATGACATGTCTCGCTCTTCTCAGCCATCAAATAAACCCAAACAGCTCGGGTAAAGTCATCCACAATTGTCAAAAAATAATGTGCACCACAATTTGAACTAATACGATATGGACCCCAAATATCACAATGTATTAGTTCAAAAGACTCAGTTGCTTTATTCAAACTCATAGAAAATGTTTCTCGAGTTTGTTTGGCTCGCACACAAACTTCGCAAACATGTTCAGGGACACTATTATTACCGGTCAGAAATGAAGTCACTTGTTTGGAAGGGTACCCCATTCTTCGATGCCACAACTCATAGGATTCTTTTCCACGTATGTGAAAAACCTTTGCCGATGCCACTTGATGATAATAATAGACCCCATCTCTTTGCTCACCCACACCAATCAACATCCTCGTATTGTGGTCCTGTATAACACACAACTCATTAGTAAACGTAATAAAGCAACTATTGGATTTAATCAATTGGTTTACAGAAATGAGATTGCAATCCAAATTGGGCACATATAAGACTCTTTGAAGAATCAGTCTTTCATTCAGCACCACATTCCCTTCATGTTTGGCCACTATTTGCTCTCCGTTTGGAAGACTAACAATTGTGGGTTTTATGTCACACACATCATTAATACAACCATAATTGCCTGTCATATGGTGAGAGGCTCCACTATCAATTATCCATCTGAAATTTGACATTCTATCATGCAACTTCTGATCGGATGCACCTGCACCCGAAACACTAGAGTTGGCTAGAATAGCCTTAATCTGTTGGACTCGTGTAATGTTTTGAGACTCATGCTTGCTATTCTCCATGCCACTAGATACACCTAGGTGCACCTGCACTCGTAATGGATGCGCTCACACTTTGCTGTCAGCGCTACTGTTCGCCATCGATCTCAATCTACACGGTATCCAGAATTTTGCTTCGTCTCTTTCCTGCAGCACCTAAACCTGTCTCTCTGATACCATGACAATATATGAGATGAAAATTTACTCTGTATTTTCTTTCTTGTCTGTCCAACATGTACAGGAGAAGGAGATGCATAAAAAGAAATAAATCCCAAAACAATTTAGAGAAACTATCCTAAACAATATATGAAATATCTAATCAAATCTAATTCTAAATATCATGCACTTGACATATCTGCCTAGATGACATAAACACATATGGAAATATATCGTCACACATGTCATGTAATTAAGCTCTTCGTAACTTTTCCAACTAGCTCCTTTCATTTGATTTTTCATTTTAAGCAAAGAAGAGTCT
Organism: Rhynchospora tenuis; assembly: GCA_027725995.1. Classification (NCBI taxonomy): domain Eukaryota; kingdom Viridiplantae; phylum Streptophyta; class Magnoliopsida; order Poales; family Cyperaceae; genus Rhynchospora; species Rhynchospora tenuis. The sequence goes on along the minus strand of CM050889.1, from coordinate 15,485,885 downwards.
TGTAGGAATTATTAATCAATTGATCGAAAACTGTGCCATACAAATTTTTTTTTTTTAAAAAAAAATGAATGGGTTAGCATGTAAAGCAACCAAAGTGGCTAACAAAAAAATAACTCATTAAGAGAAATTATGGGCTTACAAGGGAAAAGTAAATAAAATATGAAAAAAAAACTAAAAAATGTTAGAGAATTAAAGGGGTGTCTTTGAGCACCTCCAGGTCAGAATAGTGCATGCAGCTGCATTTTCGAATCAACATAGGACGCCTACAAATAGAATTTTGATAGGTGCAAGTCTGGTCAAAATGCTCGAAAGATCAAAAGAGGGGGCAAAAAAAAAAAAGGATGAAAAGAAGGAAAAATGAAGGAAGAATTGGAAGGATCGGTAAATGAAGTGGCTTGATGAATATACGATACTGTCAAAAAATGACAAATTCAATTCAAAGGGATTATTTTTAAGTTAGTAGAGAAAAATCCAAAGGTTTTTTTCAACAATCATCAATGGAAAAATCGCCGTTATTACGTTCATCTTCATATGAGAATAAGAAATTTGGACTTATTCGGCCCTTTATCTCTATACCAACAAAATCTTAGTATTAGAATAAGGAATAAGAAATAGACCTATCTCTATTCAAATTTCCTATTCTCATTTGTTGCCAAACACAGTAGTGGAGAAAATGAAAATAAATGAGTAGTGAGAAATATGAAGATGAACAATTCACAAATTCATAAAATTTCATAACACAATTCTGTTGATAGCCCGTTTATTTGTTGTGAGTTTTTACCTTTTGTACCAACTTGAGTTCATCTTGAAAAACATACGTATCAGAAAAAAAAAAAAAAAAAAAAAGACCTTTCGGAAGATAACGACTCGACTTGAAAGAACGGATTGTGTTTTCGGTTCAAAGCAACTATTTGTAGGGCTGTCAAAAGTGTGCCGTTTCGAACGTTTACGTTCCGTTCCGTCCGGAATGGAACGGAAACGGAACGATTTTGTGTTGCGTTTCACTCAGTGGAACAGAAACGGAAGTGGAACCAGTTTCGTTGGTAAGAACGAAAGTAAACGAAATTGTCTGGTTTCGTTCCGTTTTTACACGTTTTTCCTTCGGCCCATCAAATTTTCAGCCCAATTCCATTCCAGCGGAGAAATAGAGGGGCAGAACCCTAGAGCGCCGCATCCTTTCTTTCCTCTCGATGGCAATCTCTTCTAGAGAGGCAGCGACAAAGGAGAGCACCGACCTCCTCTCTCGCTTTCTCCGCCCGCCTCCACCCTCACTCGAACTCCACTAGAACCCCTCTCCATCTTCCTCTCTCTGAATGCCTCACCTCTCCCCCCCACTGCTCCCTTCTCACTCGAGACCCAGCAGCTCTCACCACTCAGTGGCGGAGCCAGAAAATTTCAGTATGGAGTTCAAAGTTAATATTAAAAATTATAATTAATTTTATAATGGTATTAAAAGCACAAAATTCTAATTATGGGGGGTCATAATAGAGTAATTTATGCATATTTATGGGGTTCATAAAGAAATATTTTGTAATAATTTATTTAAATAACATATAGAATTGTATATTAATAGGTCTAATTCATACACAGAAGGGGGTCAATTGCACCCTATTCAAAGCACTTGGCTCCGCCACTGTCACCACTCACTTCTCCTCCACCTCCTCTCGGACTCGAGCTCAAACCCACCTCTCTACCTCTCTCTCTCTCACCTATCCTCTCAAAACCGATTTCCTTTGCCCATTCTTTACTCTACACACACTCCTCTCTGTTTATTCTTTGTGATTGATCGACAATGGGGAAGGCGGCTGATGGCCAAGTGACTGGTGGTGGCTAGACCAGTGATGATGACGGCAACGGACAGCAGTTGAACTTGAAACTTTCCTCCTTCCTTTGCATTTGCTTCTATTTCGGTACTCTCTCTCTCTCTTTCTTTTGCTTGTGCTTCAATTTATTTTCGATTGAGTTTTCAATTCCTTTTCAATCTTTTTCATTTTTTGATATGGTTAAATATGATGGAGAACTTCTGTCTTCTGATTTTCTGACAGTTTTTTTTCATTTTTGGTTTTACTGGTTTTATTGGTTTTATTTTTTGATTGGATTTTCAATTTTTTTCTCTACATCTTTTTTACTGGTTTAACTGGTTTTCTGATTTTTCTGGTTTTACTGGTTTTAATCTTTACCTTTGCATTTATTTTCAAGTAAAAAATTTTCAAATGTTTGTATTCATATTTCCAGTTTTCCACAGCTAATGACACTTGTCGATGATGCTGGCTCATTTATTCCTTCGATTAATCACTCTTCATGGAACGGAGTAAACCTTGCCGATTTAGTCATGCCATTTTTCTTTTCATTGTTCGAGTAGCTCTGGCTCTGGCATATAAGGTATTAATGCCATACTTTTTTTTTTTTTTGACGATTTAATGTTCTTTCTCAGTTTTGAAATTTGAATACTATTCCGCAGAATGCACTGAGCATAATTAGTCTAAAGACTAACAATCATTTATAAATGGAGAAGAAGTTGGATATGCAATTCGTCATTATAGGAAGTGCAGAGGGATTTAAAGATTGTAATTGTGATGGTATAAACTTGGGTTTGTGTATTTCTTTTATTTTTGCTCTTTTATTTGAAGACAATTTTTAACGTTTTTGGTATATGACAATTTGCTTATTTAGTTGCTGAGTAAAATTATTTGCTTACTAAGTTACTGGTACGACCAGATATTGAGTAAGATTATTTCCATAATTAACGATTCCAAAAGGTAACAAAATTTAACGTTTGTTCCGTTTAAATATGACGGAAAGGAAATGAAAAAAAATTTAATTGCGTTATAATAACGAAACATAAACGCAAATTAATCCTGTTACGTGTTTTTTAGCGGAACGAAAACGGAAGATGTTATTTCCGTGAATGTTATGCACGTTTGACAGCCCTAACTATTTGTCTATTTCACTTCCTACGTGGACCCAATTGGACAGTGCCAATAGGCCCTTATAACTTTATAAGGCCTATCCCAATTCCCAAACACCAACTACTATTGCGGCTGAACTGACGCCTCGTTAAGCACTAATTAAGACCCCATTTACGTTTGTCAGCATTCCCCAACACTAATCATTATAATCTCTGTACTACCTTTTTCAGAACAAAATAGACTCTGCGGTTCCAAATACCCTTTGCATTTTGGAAATTATAAAATTTTTCAATACGTTCGGAGGAGTTACATATACTTCTACTTCTTTCATTTACAAGAAATATCAAATATGTCACGTCATCTAATTATGTGTTATGTAGTACAAGAAATGTCATTTAAATTGTGAAAAAGACTTGATAGAAACATCAACCAATAACCTGCCCCTTTTGACCAAATGGCAAGAATATGATGCAATTAATTGTTATAGACAAAAGTTTTTTTCTTTCAATATATATGTCAGGCGTAACATTTGATTTTTAGAAATTTTGATTGTTGGACCAACTATTTGATCTGGAGTTTGAAAAACTTACGATCTGATATGAGTAGGATCATTTTGTTCAATCCTCTGATATGAGTACAACCTCATGAACCACAATCAACAACAACAACAACAACAACAACTAAGCCTTTTGTCCCAACCTCATGAACCACAATCAACAAATTTCAAAATTTTTCCCACACGATTTGGGTGAGCTCTATTGCTAGTATTCTATAAAGCAATAGCGCTCAATTTTTCATACTATTATATGATCCAAAAACTCTTAAGTTAAGAGAGGAGGATGATTTATCTTGCTACAGGTCTGGCAAAAAAAAAAAAATTGTTTTGAGAATACAGCATGTACAGCTTATTTGTCTTATATACAATTTTAAAAAATTATGAGACAAAGGGGCCAAACTATATTTACATGACAAAGAAAAAGCTGTGAATAGGAATTCCTTCTTCTTGTTTTTAATTTTTTTTTTAAAATACTCTATTAAAAACTATGGCAGATCATGAACTGTTTAGCTTCACTGTGAAGGAAAACCACCACTGTACCTAAAATCACTGCTATTGATATTTCCCCGGCTTGAAGAAGAAGAAGCATCCATGGAGTAGCACTGAGCTGGATTGAACTTTTTCTGGAAACCAAAACCTGAATTGATCTTGAACCCTGCAATTCTCATAATATCCTCAATTTCCTTTGCAATTTCATTCATTGTGGGCCGCTTACTGGACTCTTCTTCTACACATTGCAATGCCAGATCCAAGAATCGGTCTAATCCGACAAGAATTTCATTCTTATTTATAAGAATATAAAGATGCAAACTGCCAATGCATGATTGAAAGGAGTAAAGCAAGAATGAAAATGAAGATAAAAATGCATGTTTAACAACAGATGCTAATATCAAGCACTAGAGCATTCACTTTGCCTCTGACAGTCACTAGTTGGCAAATGAAAAATATAAAAAAGATGAAGATAAAGGAACATAAAGATATACCTTGGTAATGGTGGTGGAGTAGCCTTACTGCTGCTCAAATCCAAGGCCAACACTCCAATTCAAGAAGCACTAGAAGACCAAATGCACCAAGAGCCAGCACACTGTAATGCAACAAAAAATGCCACAGTATTTCTCTCTTCACTGGCGCCAGAAGCTAATGGCAAAGATAGAAGGGAAAAGATGAAAATATGATGAATATGGGCTGGTGGAGAGTAAATGCCATAGTAAACTAAAAGTGAAATACCAAGGATGCCCCAGGGGCATTCCTGACCTTTTTACATTCTGCTACAGCACCTCACCCCCCCAAATTCTATAAAATACCCCCATGCCATGCAAAAAGAGAGAGAGAAAAAGAAGAGACACACACAGATAGACATAGAGAAAGAGAAAGAAGAGATAGCCAACGAAAAAAGAAGAGAGGAAAAGAAAGCTTAGTTAATCAGGTCTTCCACAGAGGAGAAAGAGCAGGCAAGCTCTTGATCTTCTTCACTGCAATGCACAGCTCATGTGTTGAGCACCTGGTTAGGAAAAAGAGAGAGAGAGTTAGAGTTTGTAAAGAGAAGGAGGCAAAAAAGGGTGATCTGTCAAGAGGCAAAAATGTAAGCTTCAAAGGGGTCATCACTCCCTGTATATATTCATATAAAAAATGAACTTTGTTAAGTTTCCTTTTTTTTTCTTTCTACCTTACTTTCTTTTTACATTCTGTCAAATGAAGGTTTTGTCATTGTTGTCTTTCCTTTTTCTCTTTCTTTTTGCTTACTGATGGGCACAAAGCACAAGCCTATCATGAGCTTGAAAATGACAATAAAGTGAACAAAACACCAACATAAAAAAATGGATATAAGTATGGATAATAGGTTTCATCCTGGATTCCAATGCCTTGGATTTCAATGCCTCTACAAGGGAATGAAGAACCAGAGAGGAAGGGACCTCTCTGGTAGGATTGAAGATAAGGAGAACCAGAGGGGAAGGGACCCCTCTGTGATTGAAGACACATCTGAGAGGAAGGGACCTCTCAGATGGCCATGTCCACCATGCCAAAACCTCTACATCTCATAGGGAAGGATTGCTTGACATGATTGGCAGAAAACCCCCTGACCCACGGGTCATGCTGCCAAGATCAAGTCAACAAACAGTACCCTTAAAGCAACCAAAATGGAGGGGAAATGCTGGCAAAATCATGCCAGCCCTCCATCAAGTTTGATTGAGTTTGCAACAGACCCTAAACTACACATGATCCTGGTTCTTTGCCTCAGACAAACTTGGGTAAAAATGTCAAACAGATGCAATCATCAAGGTTCCACAAACCATAGGTTTACATCATGATTATCAACAACCTGAACCAGTTATTAATAAAAGATCATGATTTGATAAGCCCATCAAGCCGCCTTGAAATCTACAAAGACCCTCCACTGTCTCAAGGACCTGGAAACATAAGTCTATGTCAGATTACATGCACTGAGCCTATACTTAGCCACATTACTCTCCCAGTACTTCATCCCCATGAAACAAAGGCCAAGTAATGCTATCAGTGACTAAAAATCAAGACTGCATAGTATAAAACCTATGTACCAAGTTAATAACAAACACCCACAAACGGTTTGACAAAATGCCTAAAAGGAGTCTGAGGCAGAATCGAGATTGCCTTGCAACATGACCAGAGAAATTAACCCACTTCAACACATCTCCATAAGTAAAAAGGGGAAAAGTAAAAAAGGAGAGAGAGAAGGGGGGGCTTATCTGAGTCATGACCATGCTCGGCAGAATTCAACCAAGACCATCAATCATTCTTGTGAACCCCCGTACCCAAAAAGAAAAAAAAAAAAAGAAAAAAAAAAACTGGGATTAAATCCCATTTGACCCCGTACACCCCCCACCCCTTATTTCTCTCTTTCTCTCCCGACCCTCTCTCTGTCTCTCCCTCCCGTTCACCTCACCTAAGGCCCCCCCTCCACGTCTCTCTCTTTCGGCGCCACCCCTTCTCCACCGCACCGGAGAATCCGCCGAGCACCCATGAACCCGACCCCACTCCTCCTCCCCTCCATCTCGGCCCCACTCTTCCCCTTCTCTTTTCTTCTCGATTTGGCCGTCCCACCACCGGAGAAGCTCCGACCTTCCACCTCTCCACCGATCCAAGCCCAGTCAACCACCCCCACCTACTTGCAACACCTCTTTCTTCCAAAATCGAAACCACCTCAAAACCCTAACCCGACCCAAACCCTAGACCCGTTTCGAACCCGATCCGTTAGCCTTCGAGCCAGCCGACGGGTCTCGGCTCACTCTTTGATCTCTCTCAGTCACCACCTTGCTATATGACCGTTTGATCCGTCCGACCGATTGGAGTTCTAGCACTACGTCGCATGACCTTTTTAAAAGTCAATTCAGTACTTTCCTACTCTTCTGGATCGCTCAGTCAGGTAACCGGACTTCTCTATATTTAATTTCGTATTGATTGATTGATTTGATATTATCGTTTGGTTTTGATTGAATTGATATATGAGAACTGTGATTGATGTATTTTACGAGTCAACGGGTCTTTGATTTGTTTTGATATGGAATATGATTTGAAATGTGAAGTGATATGAAAATTTGGTACTGGAATCGCCTTTATAGGGATTTCCAGCAAATGGTTGCGGAATCGCCCGACGTGGGATTCCGAGGAATATTTATGGATTGGACTTGTATTTTGGAAAACCTAGACCCGTTGATCTCTGTGAATTACATTTTGTTTATTTGATATTGATGAGTGGATTAATCCGATCGGTTGACTTTTGGTTATATTAATTAAGTATAGAGAAGCTGCGTCGTTAAATAACCGGTTACTCGGCTTTGTAGCTGACTCCGTTTGCTTTTATTTCTTGTGGCGTAGGTTGACGGACCGTCGGATGGATGCGAAAGATACCGTTTCACCTCACGCCTCGTATTTCGAATACGGGGTGTGACATTTGGTATCAGAGCATTCGTTCCTCGGCTCTGTGTTTGGGTCCGTTGTCGTTTCCTTTGAGTTTATTCCGTGTGTTCTAATTTTATTTATGTCTAATTGGTCCATTTTGATCTCAAAGTCCTTCGATTGAAATCTCTTTTTGATATTGTGGTGCTACTTGATTGTTTCTGTATTAGAATTTGTTATCAGCTCCTTTTCATTATCTTTCTTGTGTCTTGACTTAATTGCTGCTTGTTATGTCTGACTTGATCTTTCTAAAATAATTCGTTTGATGTTATTTTGAGTTCATCTCCTTTGATTCGTACCTCATTTTGAATTTCGAGGACGAAATTCTTTGAAGGGTGGAAGAATGTGAACCCCCGTACCCAAAAAGAAAAAAAAAAAAAGAAAAAAAAAAACTGGGATTAAATCCCATTTGACCCCGTACACCCCCCACCCCTTATTTCTCTCTTTCTCTCCCGACCCTCTCTCTGTCTCTCCCTCCCGTTCACCTCACCTAAGGCCCCCCCTCCACGTCTCTCTCTTTCGGCGCCACCCCTTCTCCACCGCACCGGAGAATCCGCCGAGCACCCATGAACCCGACCCCACTCCTCCTCCCCTCCATCTCGGCCCCACTCTTCCCCTTCTCTTTTCTTCTCGATTTGGCCGTCCCACCACCGGAGAAGCTCCGACCTTCCACCTCTCCACCGATCCAAGCCCAGTCAACCACCCCCACCTACTTGCAACACCTCTTTCTTCCAAAATCGAAACCACCTCAAAACCCTAACCCGACCCAAACCCTAGACCCGTTTCGAACCCGATCCGTTAGCCTTCGAGCCAGCCGACGGGTCTCGGCTCACTCTTTGATCTCTCTCAGTCACCACCTTGCTATATGACCGTTTGATCCGTCCGACCGATTGGAGTTCTAGCACTACGTCGCATGACCTTTTTAAAAGTCAATTCAGTACTTTCCTACTCTTCTGGATCGCTCAGTCAGGTAACCGGACTTCTCTATATTTAATTTCGTATTGATTGATTGATTTGATATTATCGTTTGGTTTTGATTGAATTGATATATGAGAACTGTGATTGATGTATTTTACGAGTCAACGGGTCTTTGATTTGTTTTGATATGGAATATGATTTGAAATGTGAAGTGATATGAAAATTTGGTACTGGAATCGCCTTTATAGGGATTTCCAGCAAATGGTTGCGGAATCGCCCGACGTGGGATTCCGAGGAATATTTATGGATTGGACTTGTATTTTGGAAAACCTAGACCCGTTGATCTCTGTGAATTACATTTTGTTTATTTGATATTGATGTGTGGATTAATCCGATCGGTTGACTTTTGGTTATATTAATTAAGTATAGAGAAGCTGCGTCGTTAAATAACCGGTTACTCGGCTTTGTAGCTGACTCCGTTTGCTTTTATTTCTTGTGGCGTAGGTTGACGGACCGTCGGATGGATGCGAAAGATACCGTTTCACCTCACGCCTCGTATTTCGAATACGGGGTGTGACAATTCTCCCCACGCCAAATTAAGGTCATGAATTGCAAGCTGGCACCAAGAATAGACCACACTACTCATATACGTGGGTAGATGAGCCTTCTCAGCCTCCATGGCCGCCAGAGAAAACCTAAAACCCTAGACAGAAGAGGAGGGGGGACCAAGACTCGAGGGATGGTTGCCAAGACCGCCAAGTGGGTCCCCTGACACCAGGGAGCCATTGCGGTGGTTTGGAGAGGCTATCCAGAAAATTACGAGGAATATTTTCATGCCAGAACATCAACCAAACTCCAAGCAGAAGTCCTTCAGAAAATTCGTTTGGTTAACCGGGGACTATTATCTCAGTCTCTGAAGCCAGAACCTCAGAAAAAAAAAAAAATTTCTGTGAACCCAGAAAAATGCAAGGAACCCATTCATGCCAAAACCTCACTCCAAATTGTAAGGGAAATTAATTCCTGATCTGGGAATTAATCCCCTGACCATCCAGAAAATATCAGAATTCAGTGGAAATTTCAGAAAATCATTAAATAACATGGGGAACTCATTTAGAACATGAGAAAGATTCCTATGAATATTAAATATGAAGTTTCCATATCTGGGTCTGAAATTCGTCTGAATCCTGAATACCCCTGCAAGACAAGATACCGAAGCCTTAATTCCCTTGCATGAGCTTTAAATATGGTGAAGAATCTGAATTGGACTTCATGCATGATTACAGAGTTCATTTAAAGAGGACAACTCCTGAAATTCATCACCCGAAAGAGTCTGACTAGGGCTGGATCGGGGAATCATCGGAAGATTGCTGCAGCCTGTTTAAGATCTGAGCCATATTTCCATATGATGAGACAAATTTACCTCTGATGAGACCAAACGATTGAGTTTCAACAAGAGGACCCCAAGTTGCTAGAAGACCAAATTCCGCTCATATCGGAATTTGTTGTACAATCTCAACAAGGCTCACTTAAGAATCAAAACCAAACCCAAAACCTGGGATTTGGCTGAATTGTGATTCACTAATCGAGAAACTGAGTCCCGCATGTTCAGATGATCGATTGCAAAAATGAGAATATCATTTAAGAACAAAGAAGAAGCGGTGACCCTACGGTCACCGAAGATATGCCATTGCCAACCAGTGTTTGAGATGACCAGAGGATTTATCTCGAACACGACCGAGTGCGAACTAAGGCCAATTAAGAACCACGAGATCTACTTCCTACAATTGTACTTCTGTCCGCAGCTTAGGATCAGATCGACCAATTGCACCTGACTGATCATCAGGCGTCTTTCGGTGTCCCGAATGGCAAACGGGTCATCACTATCAATATCTGATTAACAACCAGATGTTGTTCTCAAATTCAACACCTGACCTAGCAACCAGGCGTCTTTCAACAGTCCGATTGGTAACCGGGCCGTCTCCAGCGTCTGAATGGCAACCAGACGCTTATTAAAGAACTAACATATAACGTCTCAACTGGCAATTGAGCCGTCTTGGTAGCATCTGACTGGCAGCAGGATGACTACCGAAAATTCTAGCACCTGACTGATAATCAGGCGTCTTTAAACGGTTTGGCTGGCAAACCAAACCGAAATTTGGCGAAAGTCGAAAAATTCTTGCAAAAACCTCCACGCCTAATGATGACTGACGCATCATTCTTCATGGAGCCTTCTCAATATCTGACAAGATCCCAAATACCCCTTTTAAGTTAACACCTGACTGATGACCAGGTGTCTTTGAGCAGTTCGACTGAAAATCAAATTGCTATCCGGATGATCTGGTTGGTACCTGTTAGGTAGATTTCATACCCTGGTTTTGACCGAATTGGCCCTAAATTATGTTTGGATTTATGTGTTTCTAACTTTCCTTCTTCATGTTTTGTTAGATTTTAGATACTTCTATGCCCCTTTTAGTTTTTGACACGATAATCTTCATATGCATGCAACATTGTACATATTTGATGCATTTGAGCGGCCAGACAAGAAAGGACAGCTGAGGAGAATAACTGCCGAAGGCTTGAGCGACCAGCTTGCACGATGAGTCGACCGCTTGAGGAGTTTTGACAGTTTTCACCAAGGGCACTTTTGTCCACAGCACCTTTACTTTCTCCGCAATTAATTGAAGATAACCTCCTGTTTGCACGATCCCACTACCTGGAAGTTACAAGGCAGCATTATATAAGGGCCTAGAGTCGACAGAAGAAGGAGTCCTGATTTTGAGAGAGAAAGTTCCATAAAGTTTTCAGGGCTACTGATTCAGCGACTTCAGGCGACTCGCTTGGCTTCCAGGCTTGCCGTTTCTGATGTTTAGATCCGAGAGCATTCTGATAGATTCGAACTGATTTGTTGTAATCTCTTCACTTCTTGTGACATGTTTATGATGACTGAATCTTTTGTTATGTTTTACAGTAGTTTAGAGTAGTTAATTTGGGCATAGTTGTGAACCTATGGGTTAGTTTAATTATCATGTTTACTTAGTTTTCATTCGATCTTTTGTGTTTTGATCTTTGTGCTTGTATTTCATTTGATACTTTGATCTGTTTAAGTAGAGTTGGTATTTTCCTGTTAAGTTTAGGCCAAACTTGATTCTAGTAGTTTAAACCCTTCCAAACTTAGATCATTTCATTTGTATCAAAACCATTAGATAACAAGTAATCGAAAGATGAAAGTTTAGATCAAGAATCAGAAATGATGAAGTCTAATTTCAATATACGAAAGTTGAGAGATATCTTAGACCCAGAGATCAAACCTGTATAATCTAAGTTAAGAAACTAACGTTGACACTTGGATTGAATAGGAAACCAAACAGTTCATTAATCAAACCTTAACCTTGAACGAAAGTTAGAGTTAAGTACGGTTAGTTAGTTGTTAGGTTTACACATTAAGATCAGATAAATCTATTGTAACATGTTTAATTACCGCTAGGATTTAGTAGAGTGCTTGGATTATTCGATTGTTGTCTGTGCAAACTTAGAAACAAGCGCGAAACCAAGGTCCTGTCGGCCAGTTATGATATGAGCGGACTACTACGAAAGTAGTCGGGTCGCTCATATGCGGAACTTAGTCAAAAGTGTTTACAACTCAGCCCTTTGTCTGCCCTTATTTGTATCTTTAGTTTAGTTAACCTTGTTGTTTATTTTAAAACTTGTTTTTGAATCTCCAAAACCTTATTTTGTATCAACCAAATCTTCCATCCTTATTTAATTAATAGAATCGAAAGTTGACTTGTGTAAACGAACATTCTGTCCCTGTGGATACGACCCCGAATCATATTCTATAACAATCGTATGCTTGCGATATTTTAGGGTGTTGTTTGGAAAATTTTTTAAAAGCCTTATCCGTTAGGATCACAACAAGCTTTTTGGCGCTGCTGCCGGGGACAGTGCCGATTTACCAAGTTTATTTTCTTTTTAGTTAATTAAGTAAGATTTTATCTTCACTCTTTCTTGTGATTTCTCTTATTTGCAGTTGAGAGCACTGGCCGGGAATAAGATTAAAAGATGACCCGCTGGTGAACCCAGTTCAAGTTCTAGGAAACCGAGACTTTGTGAAGAGACACCCCCTCGACGTGGAAGGAAAACCACTCAAGCGACTCGACAGCAACCTGATCGGACCGCTAAGCAGGTTCCCAAAACTAGAGGAAGGACTGTTCCCACTTCATCGAGTCGACCCATCCTTGAAGCATTTTCGAGTGAAGGGGGACATTCAACTGAAGAGAAGCCGCAGTCAGAACCCTCTCAGGCGACTCGCTCATTCGACGAGCGGACCGCCCTTTTCGAATTCGACGATACTGCAGACTCGAAATCTGAAGACAATCTTGACTTGTCTGACACTGACTCAATGGGAGACAACGCGAATGGAAGAGGTGTGGTCGCTGACCAAGCCTTCAGAGATGCTGTAGAAGCAGAGATTGCCGCTCGAGAGGCAGCGGCAAGGAGTCGACCTTTGCGCGAATTTGGAGCGCCTGCTGCAACCAATGTTGGGTTGGGTGTTAACCCGCCAAACCCTCAAAGAGCTCGAGATTATTCATTTACTCCTGGTTTGATCCAATTGCTCCAATAGAACATGTTTGGAGGGGATCCTTTCAAGGATGCCAACCAACATTTGGAGGAATTTCTGCAATGTTGCACCACTCAGAATTTTGATCAAGTCAACCAAGACACAATCCGTCTAACACTATTCCCTTTTACATTAAGGAAAACAGCCAAAGCTTGGTTAGCTGGTTACAACTCCAAGCCTTTCGGGACCTGGGATGAGTTGGCCAAGGCATTTTTAGACAAGTTTTACCCTAGGGAGAAAACTGTCCAAATTGTTAGGCAGATTAATACCTTTAAGCAAGATCATGATGAAAGCCATAGTGAAGCTTGGGAACGGTATAGAGACCTACAAAGAATGTGTCCACATCATGGTGTTGATGATAGTAAGTTGATTAGTTGTTTTTATGATGGATTGACACCTCTAACTCGTCAAAATGTTGACAATACTGCAGGAGGATCACTTTTAGACCTTGGTTGTGAGGCAGCAACGAATTTGATTGAGAAACTCGCCCTAGCTCAAACCAACTGGTCTAGCCGCTCAAGGAAGAAGGGAGTGTTGGAAGTTGACAAGACAACTCACCTTCAAGCACAGCTAGACGCATTGACTACCATGATAAAGAAGCTAGGAGAGAAGCCCGATGAACCGCCAGCTCAAGTTTTCAAATGTCAGATGTGCGAAGAGGAGGGGCACATGGCACCAAATTGTCTCCGACTCCAAGTACAAGAATCAACTGAAGTAGATGTGAATGCACTTAACAATGGCCCTGCCTTTTTCCCTTCACAATTCAATAGATTAAACCATCCGGGGTTGTGATACTCTAACCCAGATGGAGCTGCAAATCCAGGGAATTATGGAAACAAAGGCAACAACAACAATGAAAGGTTCAACCCACCATCCAATGCTCAGCATAGATATATTGTTGAAACCTTCATGAAGGACCAGGGAGTATGGAACAACAAGGTGTTTTTGGAGTTTAAGAAAGTTTCAGATGGCATGGAGAATCTCCTTGCCCGTCCAAATGCCTTAGCCCCACCACCTAGAAATAGGGTCATGACCAAGACATGCATGTTTCCTAGTCAGCCAGAACCAAATCCCAAGGCCGATGTTAATTCAATCACACTACGTAGCGGTGCAAACTATGATGGACCACCCATGCCTGAAGGGTATGTCATGAGCAAGAAGCAGTCGACCCGCCCAGCCACGGAGCGACCAGACGGCTCGCACATGAATATCACAAACCAGGAAGATTCAGGATTCATCCTTGTGAGTCCTGACCAGGCGGCCCAACCAGCTCATGAGCCAACCGCCCAGCAGTCGAAGCCAACAGACCAGACAGCAGATCAACCAGAACAATGTCCCCAGTCGACTCATCTCTCCGATGAGCTACCCACTTTGAATGAGACCGAAGCAGTAAGGAAGAAGGGTAGGGGGCCCACTGTGCCAACCTACACTCCAGAAGTACCATTCCCTCAGAGGTTAGCCAAGGCCAGAGAAGATAAGGAGTTTGGGAAGTTTATGGAGGTTCTCAAGCAATTCTCCATCATTATCCCTTTCACTGATGCCCTCACACGCATGCCAACTTACACCAAATTCTTGAAGGACATCCTCTCCAAGAAAAGGAAGATTGATGAGCACCAAACAGTTGCGCTAACTGAGGAGTGTAGTGCTCTTATTCAGAACCAGCTACCTCCTAAGTTGAGAGATCCTGGGAAGTTTTCTATCCCTTGCAGGATTGGAAGAGCATTAATCAAGAAGGCATTGTGTGACCTAGGTGCAGGAGTGAGCCTCATGCCTAAATCAATATTTGACAAGGTGGGAGTTGGGGAATTGAAAGATACTCGGATGACACTCCAACTGGCCGACAGGACCCTGCGTTTACCTCTTGGGATTGTGGAGGATGTGCCTCTGCAAGTTGGTAATCTCTTTGTACCATGCGACTTTGTTGTTGTTGAAATGGAGGAAGATATGGAAGTGCCTATCATCTTAGGTAGACCTTTCCTTGCCACTGCTGGAGCACTCATTGATGTCAAGCAAGGCAAGATGTCATTGGAAATTGATGGAGAGAGGGTTGAATTTCAGATTGAAAGAGCGATGAAGATGCCACCACAATATGACTCTATGTTTATGGTGGAAGAGTTGGATCTCATGGTGGAAAACACCTATTTCACCCGGATTGTCAGGGCTTATGAGTCTTTCTCTAACTCATCTGAGGAGGAGGAGGGAGTACATTTTTAATGAGATCATGCAAGCATTGGACCCGACTGACATTCTCAGTTTCATTCCAGAAGATCTGCTTGTCGAACAAGCGGCCAGTCAGTCAGCACTTGTCCAGCTTAGAGTGCAACCAGATCAAGTGTTGAGCCTCGAAACCTCAGTGAGCGACCCGACAGTCGAGCAAGCGGGTAGCTCCACCTGGGAACCAGAGGCAAGAAAAGTGGAGCTCAAACCACTTCCAGAAGCTCTTCGATATGAGTTTCTTGGACCAAACGAGACCTATCCAGTTATAGTAAATGCCCAACTCGACAAGGAGCAGACATAAAAGCTTTTGAAAGAGTTGACAGCCAGGAGAAG
Source organism: Rhynchospora tenuis (assembly GCA_027725995.1). NCBI lineage: Eukaryota > Viridiplantae > Streptophyta > Magnoliopsida > Poales > Cyperaceae > Rhynchospora > Rhynchospora tenuis. The sequence goes on along the minus strand of CM050889.1, from coordinate 15,470,401 downwards.
GGCCATTGGGTATTCAATTGATGACCTTAAGGGATTAGACCCATCTGTTTGCATGCACCGGATTCTACTTGAGGATGGACACAAGCCCTCAATAGAACATCAAAGGAGGTTGAACCCTAATCTGAAGGAGGTTGTTAGGAAGGAGGTCTTGAAGTTGTTAGATGCGGGTATCATCTATCCGATTTCTGATAGTGATTGGGTTAGTCCTGTTCATGTAGTGCCAAAGAAAGGTGGCACAACAGTTGTGAAGAATGACAAGGATGAATTGATTCAGACAAGGGTTGTGACTGGGTGGAGGATGTGCATCGACTATCGAAAGCTCAACACTGCCACAAGGAAGGATCATTTCCCTTTGCCCTTTGTCAACTAGCTTTTGGAGAGACTAGCCAACCACTCATTCTTTTGCTATCTTGATGGATATTCTGGGTTCTTTCAGATCCCTATCCACCCAGTCGATCAGGAGAAGACTACATTCACTTGTCCATATGGCACCTATGCATATAGGAGAATGTTATTTGGCTTGTGCAATGCCCCAGCTACTTTTCAAAGAGCCATGATGGCTACATTTTCAGATTTCATTGAAAAGGACATGGAAGTTTTCATGGATGACTTTTCAGTTTATGGAAATACTTTTGATCATTGTTTGTCTAACCTTTCAAAGATTTTACAGCGGTGTGAAGAAGTAAATCTAGTTCTCAACTGGGAAAAATGCCATTTTATGGTGCAAGAAGGAGTGGTATTGGGACATATTGTGTCAGAAAAAAGAATCATGGTGGACCCAGCCAAAGTTGAAGTCATTGCCAAGCTTGGACAGCCGCAATGTGTTAGAGATATAAGAAGTTTTCTTGGCCATGTAGGATTTTATAGACGTTTTATAAAAGATTTTTCTAAGATTGCAAAACCTTTGACTAATCTAACTCATAAAGATGCAGAATTTGACTTTACTAAAGAGTGTGATGATGCTTTTTGTAGGTTAAAAGATGCACTCATTTCAGCGCCTATCTTGCAACCACCTGACTGGAGTAAGCCATTCGAATTGATGTGTGATGCTAGTGACTATGCAGTGGGAGCAGTTCTAGGGCAGAGAAGAGATAAGAAGCCCTATGCGATTTACTATGCAAGCAAAGTCCTTGATGATGCTCAAGTGAATTACACCACAACTGAAGAGGAGCTGCTTGCTGTAGTTTTTGCTTTGGACAAGTTCAGATCGTACTTAGTCGGGTCAAAGGTGATTGTTTTCACAGACTACTCCTACAAGAGTTTGATTTGGAGATCAAAGACAAGAAAGGAGTAGAGAACACTGTAGCAGATCACTTATTGAGATTGAAGTGGGAAGGAGGAGATAGCATGCCCATTAATGATTGTTTTCCTGATGAGCATCTCCTCTATGCCGAGCAGAGGCAGTCTGCCAGTCTACTCGACGAGCTACCCGCTCATTTCGACCTTGAGAGCCAGTCAGATGATGGCCAACTTCTTATGATTGATCAGAGTCAAGCGGACAGCTCACTTCAGAAGCGACCCGCTAAACCGATGACAACACCCTGGTATGCTGACTTTGCAAATTATTTAAACAGCGGTGTACTCCCTCATGGCATCTCGTACCAACAAAAGAAGAAGTTCCTTTCGGATGTCAAGTTCTATTTTTGGGAGGATCCATTTTTATGGAGACTTGGAGTTGATGGTTTGTTTCGACGGTGTATTACACATGATGAAGTGACACAAATTCTCCATGAATGCCATGCATCTGCATACGGGGGCCATGCCTCCGCATCAAAAACAGCAGCAAAAGTGTTACAATCTGGCTTCTATTGGCCATCACTGTTTAAAGATGCAAGGGTGTTTATACTTGGTTGTGACCAATGCCAAAGGATGGGAAACATTTCAAGCCGACATGAAATGCCCTTGAACCCGATTCTAGAAGTTGAAGTGTTTGATGTGTGGGGCATTGATTTCATGGGCCCTTTCCCTCCTTCCTGTGGATTCTACTACATTTTGGTAGCAGTTGACTATGTTTCAAAATGGGTAGAAGTTGTGCCAAGCAAGAAGGCCGACTCTGAAACAGTCAGAAACTTGTTCAAGAAGATCATTTTCCCTCGGTTTGGAGTTCCAAAGGTGGTAATCAGTGATGGGGGAAAACATTTCATTAACCGACTGTTCAACAACCTTCTTGCTAAGTATGGAGTCAATCACAGAGTTGCTACACCCTACCACCCGCAAACTAGCGGCCAGGTTGAGATTTCCAACCGAGAAATCAAGAACATTCTCCAGAAGACGGTTGGGAGATCAAGGAAAGACTGGTCGCTCAAGTTAGATGATGCGCTGTGGGCTTATCGGACCGCTTACAAGACACCAATAGGTATGAGCCCATTCAAATTGATCTATAGGAAAGCGTGTCATCTGTCGGTGGAGATAGAGCACAAGGCATATTGGGCAACCAGGGCAATCAATATGGACTACAAGTCAGCAGGAGAAAGAAGAGTTTTGGATCTCCATGAGCTGGATGAGATCCGACTGAATGCATATGACAATGCTAGGATGTATAAGGAGCGCACCAAGAGGTGGCATGACAAGAAGATCCTAAGGAGGGATTTCAAGGAAGGAGATTTGGTTCTCCTTTTCAATTCCAGACTCAAGTTATTTCCTGGGAAGTTGAGGTCCAGATGGTCAGGACCTTTTGAAGTGAAGAAAGTGTATCCATTTGGAGCTGTTGAAATTTGGAGAGAAAATTGTGGAGCTTTCAAGGTGAATGGACAACGCCTTAAGCTCTATGTGAAAGAATGGGCCAAGGAAGGTGAGGTGGAAGTTCTCATGCTCACCAACGCGGCCAACACCGATGAGACTTAGCCACAACCAAGAGGAGTCAAGCTAGTGACGTTAAAAGAGCGTTGCTTGGGAGGCAACCCAAGGATTTTAAAATTATTTTCTTTTCTTTTATTTTTATTTTTCACAAAAAACAGAAAACCAAATAAAAATTTGAAAAAATCAGAAAATACAAAAATTTAGTTTAAGATGCAAAGACTTGTCTTATTTTGCAGGAGAATAGAGCTTAAATGCCAGAGTCAAGCGACCAGATGGTCAGGCAAGCGGTTCGACAATACCTTAGTCAACCGACAGCCCAAATCAAGTTTGGGGGGGGGGACTGAGCGACCCGACAATCAAATAAGTGAACCGACAAGCCAAATCGAGCAGACTTCAGACAGAAACGACAAGTCAACGGCCCAATTTTTACTCAGTTGACCAGGGAGCCCAAATCAAGCTTGGGGGAGGAACTGAGCAACTCTTTCATTGGACAGATGGGCCGATTGAGAGGACAGAGCAAGCCCAGACAGAAGACTTTTAGCGACCAGTTACCTTCTTTAGCGACCAGATAGCCAAAATCAAGTTCGGGGGACGCTGAGCGACTCGACATCACGCCAAGCTGCCAGCTCATCAAAACTGTCGGACCAAGTCATGGCTGTGAGTTATGACTCGACCCATTACGCGACTCGATCGGGTTGCGGTTTTAAGTCGTGGTTTGACCCATTACTCCCAACCGTCGACAATTCGAATTTATAAGAAAAAGAGGGAGCGCCTTCTCGACTATTCCAAATTACTCTCTCTCTAAACTCTTGCTCTACCTGTCTCGAAAGACCCGCCAGCGCTATTCTTGGACTCATCGCCGGCGATCCCTTGCTCCGATCAACCATCTGAGACTACCCTTCGACTCACAACACTTTCCTCTACTCGATCCCGTGCTCTATTTCTCCGATTGCAGCTTTCTGTGACTGTCTCTTTCACCCTTCTCAGCTTCGCTACACCGCCGCGACCACTACAGCAAAACCCTAAGCCGCCGGTGGACTCAAGCTGTTTACAGACTACACTAAGCAATCCGCTTGATTTGTGATCTACTCGCTCGCTTCTGGTAATCAAGAACCCTTCTTCATCATGACTAGACGCTATCACCTCAGAACAAGAACTAGTGGGGCCTCTCCATCTACGCCCCAAGAATCACAGCGAGAACAGACTCCGGTGACTTTGGAGTCTACATCATCTGAGGAAGCTGGTACTGTTACCCAGCCAGCACGTGAAAGGAAGGAAATCAGGAAGCGCAGCAGGAATTCAGGTCCTTCTACCTCAGCCCCTACTAATTCTCCACCTCTTGCAACTGAGAAAGAAGCAGAGGATGAAGAAGAGGAGTTTCACACACCTCCTCATGATGACCAGGCCGAACCAAGTGGCCAATTTGAAGAAGAAGCTGAGCAAGAGGACCCACAGGTCCAATCTGAAGAGGAGGTTTAGAAGGAGGACCCACAAGTCAGAGGGTCCAAGAGGAAGAAAGTCCTCACAGCAGGGGAAGAACTCAGAATGTTTGAGCTTGAAGCGCTATATCTTGGCTATGAGCTGGCGCAAGCTCGTTTCAATATTCTAAGCTCAAAGAGCTTCTTGCAAACCAAATGTCTCAAACCTCTTGTGTTGGAACAGCTTGGCATTACCCAGGATTTCTATCTTTTGACAAGGAAGGCAGGCTTCGATGACAAGTTCTGGGAAATTAATGAGCAATCTTATACAAAGCTGACTATGGAGTTTCTCTGCCATCTCCAATTGATAAAGAAACCCCAGGATGCACCTTGGGAGATTTCTTTCAAACTGTTTGGCCAAGACTTCATGAGAACAGAGACTCAATTAGCCCAACTCTTTCATCTCAGGCCAGGTGGCCGATCTGACAGTGATGTGGATGCAGATTTGTGGCAGAAGATCACAGGACGGGCATGGACGAGGAATCACAAAATCAATCTCATCCAATACCCCGTCATTAGATTCATTGCTCGAATCCTTTCTCTCACTATCTTTGCAAAAGGAGGGTTTGGATCAAGAGCAACCAAAGAAGAACTCTCTATTCTTTCTCACATGCTTCGACCACAGGAGTCGACAGGTCAGAATCTGACCCGTCGTATGATGCAACATTAGAGCGACCTGGCAACTAGCACTAAAGTTGGCCGAGGTCAGATTTACATTGGTGGTTATGTCACACTCTTGGCCAAAGACTGCCATTTTGGCCTAGAATTGCTTAACCTGAGGAAGAGTGAAGGGACGAGATTCATTGATCTCGATCTCTTAAAAGACATGAAGCATGTGGAGACAGACTCTCAGACCTGGTGGCTGATGGGAACCCTTCGTGCACCTTTACCTATTCATGAACGCATCAACCTCACAAATCCTGCTTCATACATATTTGTGAGAAATAGCAGGTTCACCAGGCGATTCCCACATGATGATGAAGCTGAGCCACCACCAGTCCGACAAGCAACACCTGAGAGGGCGGACAGACCTGATGCCCCAGATGCCGGTACACAAGAGAGAGCTCAACCATCCACCAGTCAGCAACATGGAAGATGGGAGCTAGAGCTAGCACAAGCAAGCTATAATCTCCTCCTTGAGCTCAAAGAAAAGCAGAGAGAGATGTACAATGAAATGATGGACATGAGCAACAGGGTGGACACCATTTTCAACAGAGTGGCTCAAGAAGCTGCCTATGCCACTCACTTTAGAGAAGATCAACTTCAGCATAACCTGAGAGTGGAGGCAGCTCTTGCTACGATCAAGTCACATCTCTTTGGGACAGCATCATCGTCCCAGGATCCGCCACTTCCACCACCACCTCCCTCCAACTGAGACAAGTCTGTAAGTTTTAATTTTTCTCTTCCTTTTTATTTTTCTTTCCTTTCCTGTGTTTTGCATTGAGGACAGTGCATTGCTTAAGTTTGGGGGGGATAAAAAGTTAGGAAAAATTAAAATTTTTGCAAAATGTATCTTAGGAAATCATGTAGGAATGCATCCTGTTTCAGAGATGAGCGACCAGACTGTCGAACAGACTGGTAGTCTGTCCCTGGGCAGAGTCAGTAATTTGCATAAAGTTCTCTGTCCCAGTGTCAAGCGACCCGCTCAGTTCTTGAGCTGGCAGCTTAATTTGGGAGAACTTAGAAAAATTTTAGGAATTTCTGTTAGGTCCAGTTTAGTGTCGACCCGTATGTATCTTTGTCGACCAGCTCAAACCTGAACTGACAGTTAATACTTAGAATTTTTCTTCATTTAGTGTAATTCATGTAGTTTGCATCTAGGTAAGTTTAGGAACAATTGATTAAGACTTAGACCTTGACCTGAAACAAACTCAAAATGTGCTTAATTGAAATGAACATGAAAATTTTCAAAATTTACATGAATTTGACAACTCAGATAGACAATGGGATTGATTTCAAACCTGACACACTTAGTAAATGTCTTTCTAAAACTAAGTCACTTAGTCTGTTTAGATTAGGTACTTGTTTTGAATAGTGAACTGGTAATTAGGGCACCACCACTCAAATACTTCCAATTTGCTAGAAAATCAACTTAATCGGATTAAAGTTGTTTCAATTAGAAGATGATTAGCTAGACCCTGGAGCCGAATAACTTTCCATGTTTTCCAGTTTATTAAAAGTCGAAGATGTAAATACACATACATTTCTGCCCCAAAAATTAAAAAAAAAATCCTAAAAAAAAAAATCAGAAAAACCCAAAAATCAAATAAAGGGGAACTAAAAAGCAGTGTGTTGAAGGGTGACCAATACGGAAAGCTATAGGACTTTGTGGATAATTGTCATCTTTAATCTGACTGGTGAAGAGTGCAAAGTGGGCCATGGGAGTTGTACCCTTTCTTTGCCCATGGTTTTTACACCCCAGGCTCCAACTAAGTCCCCCCACAATACTGCTGGCTGACTTTTGCTGCGCATTTACCCTAGCCCCAGGGATTGTAAATAAATTCTTTACTTTTTTGTTTAATTAATCAACCCTAAAACCTTGGAGGTAGATGGGTAGGGAGTTGTACCCTTTTTTTTGCCCTACTTTAGTCTATTCTTCATTGATATTTTCAAAACTCCATGGATTGTTAAGTAACCGAAGGTCTAGCTAGTTAATCAACAAAGTGAATCAATGTTTAATCTGATAAGAGTTGGTTCCATTTCACTGCTCAAACCAATTGCTCTAATCTAAATGTACTACTTGGTTTAGGATTTAGAAAGGCAGCTTATTATTTGTGCCATGTTTTGGAATTGATTTGATTGTCTGATTGAGTTAAGGTCAACAAAGAACAACTTGATTTGGACTTGAAATTGAAATGAATTTTATAAGTTGTCTTGATGAGTTTGAGTTTAGGTCATGTTTTAAGTATTTAATTCATTGTTCCCAGACTTTGTATTGCATATATTCAACCTTAATTTAGGCCCCAATTTCAATTTCCACAACTTATACTTTTGCTTGAGGACAAGCAAGATTTAAGTTTGGGGGGATTTGTTAGGCAGATTTCATACCCTGGTTTTGACCCGAATTGGCCCTAAATTATGTTTGGATTTATGTGTTTCTAACTTTCCTTCTTCATGTTTTGTTAGATTTTAGGTACTTCTATGCCCCTTTTAGTTTTTGACAGGATAATCTTCAGATGCATGCAACATTGTATATATTTGATGCATTTGAGCGGCCAGATTAGCACACAGGAGACCAGACAATAAAGGACAGCTGAGGAGAATAACTGCCGAAGGCTTGAGCGACCAGCTTGCACGATGAGTCGACCGCTTGAGGAGTTTTGACAGTTTTCACCAAGGACACTTTTGTCCACAGCACCTTTACTTTCTCCGCAATTAATTTAAGATAACCTCATGTTTGCACGATCCCACTACCTGGAAGTTACAAGGCAGCATTATATAAGGGCCTAGAGTCGACAGAAGAAGGAGTCCTGATTTTGAGAGAGAAAGTTCCACAAAGTTTTCAGGGCTATTGATTCGGCGACTTCAGGCTACTCGCTTGGCTTCCAGGCTTGCCGTTTCTGATGTTTAGATCCGAGAGCATTATGATAGATTCGAACTGATTTGTTGTAATCTCTTCACTTCTTGTGACATGTTTATGATGACTGAATCTTTTGTTATGTTTTACAGTAGTTTAGAGTAGTTAATTTGGGCATAGTTGTGAACCTATGGGTTAGTTTAATTATCATGTTTACTTAGTTTTTATTCGATCTTTTGTGTTTTGATCTTTGTGCTTGTATTTCATTTGATGCTTTGATCTGTTTAAGTAGAGTTGGTATTTTCCTGTTAAGTTTAGGCCAAACTTGATTCTAGTAGTTTAAACCCTTCCAAACTTAGATCATTTCATTTGTATCAAAACCATTAGATAACAAGTAATCGAAAGATGAAAGTTTAGATCAAGAATCAGAAATGATGAAGTCTAATTTCAATATACGAAAATTGAGAGATATCTTAGACCCAGAGATCAAACCTGTATAATCTAAGTTAAGAAACTAACGTTGACACTTGGATTGAATAGGAAACCAAACAGTTCATTAATCAAACCTTAACCTTGAACGAAAGTTAGAGTTAAGTACGGTTAGTTAGTTGTTAGGTTTACACATTAAGATCAGATAAATCTATTGTAACATGTTTAATTACCGCTAGGATTTAGTAGAGTGCTTGGATTATTCGATTGTTGTCTGTGCAAACTTAGAAACAAGCGCGAAACCAAGGTCCTGTCGGCCAGTTATGATATGAGCGGACTACTACGAAAGTAGTCGGGTCGCTCATATCCGGAACTAAGTCAAAAGTGTTTACAACTCAACCCTTTGTCTGCCCTTATTTGTATCTTTAGTTTAGTTAACCTTGTTGTTTATTTTAAAACTTGTTTTTGAATCTCCAAAACCTTATTTTGTATCAACCAAATCTTCCATCCTTATTTAATTAATAGAATCGAAAGTTGACTTGTGTAAACAAACATTCTGTCCCTGTGGATACGACCCCGAATCATATTCTATAACAATCGTACGCTTGCGATATTTTAGGGTGTTGTTTGGGAAATTTTTTAAAAGCCCTATCCGTTAGGATCACAACAGTGCCCAGATGATCTTTCAACACCTGATTGGCACCCAGGCGAAGTTTTACGATCTGATTGGCAATCGGATCGTTATTTGAACATCTGATCGATGGTCAAAATCTCTCGCTAACTCGATGTTTGTTAATGGCCAAGCGTCTCTTTAACAGTTCGGTTAAATACCGGATGGTCTTACAACGTCTGCCTGATGACCAGACGTCTTTTAACAATGCATATACCTGGCCAGGTACCCTCTTCAACAGCTCAACCAACGTCAGAGCCGTCTTTTCAAACTGCTAGTTATCAACTAGATGTCAGGTCAAGGCATCTACTTGACAATCAATCATCATCATCATGATCCGGATAGCAGGCGGATCACTTTCATTAAAAGAAAATCAAGCGCCATTCTTCTTGATAGTCCGATTGGGAGTCGGGTTATCATGTTAACATGAAGGATTGATAATCGACACCTCTTCCTAGGGATCTGAGCGATCTTTCAGATTCCCTATGTTGAGAAGAAATGATCAATCACAAGACAAGCGTTCTAAGCCATAGAGCGAAGTGCCACTCTACCACTTATGACCAGGGGAGACCTACGGGAGCACAAACCTGGAGATTACCTGCGTGCACCATCAAGAAATTGCCAACACTACGCGACATGCCCGGCATCAGACTGGGATGTCGTTGATATTCTCATAAACCACATCACAAGCCTTGAAGGAAAAACAATGTATCAGGAGCCTCACAAGGACCATTTCAAAGAATCCAGAACCTCTGATAAATACCAAGATAGGGGACACAATAAGGTTTCTACAATCAACCGCTTATTGAGATCATCATGTCAAAATAAGCATCAAGCTTCCTGACATGGGAGATTAAGAGAATGAGCTGTTAAACAGGAAATTTGACTTACCCCAAGAAAAACCCAAGATACCCAAGTGATTTGTCATCATAAGCCCGGGGGCGTGATGTCAAATCTTATAGCTAGTAGGCTCCGCAGATGAACGGATACTAGAAGATAACCCATGAGAGTCATTTTTCTGTCTACCAGTCGTCTCGAAATCCCATAAGGGAACAATTCATTCCAAAGAGACTGAATCATGAATCCAGAATTGGGACGATCAGAGCTCTGGAGATCCAAGATTGGTCATCCAACATGTCCTCTTTTAACTGATGATTAAAGAAATGAACTCCATCCCCATTTCCTCTCAACTGACCTCTTACATTAAAAGGTCCGCCCAGTAATTACCTGAAGATTGTGGTCAAGAGAACCCCCTTCAACAAACGCTTGCCGAGACCTTCCAGGACCTCTTCAGAGACCAAGAAGCAATCAAGAACCAAGAGCATGCCAATCCAAAAGCATGAAGCCTATTACCCTACTTGATCCACAAAAAAAAAAAATATAAAATATATAAAATAAAAAAATATATAAATATGAAAAAGCGTCAGTCACACAGGACACGCCAATTGTATTTACAATTCTCCCTAGCCTAAGACATACAACCCACTTACTTCTCTTTATCCAAAGGTACTCCTGACCCTGTCGGAGGTAATTAACAGTAGGGGCTTGCGCCTACTGGATTTTAGGTTGACACCCTTCATTAAATAAACTCTCATGGGAGATCAAGGCCATATTACCGCCCATCTTCGGAAGGGTGGTGGTACAGTAGCCCTGAGGCCCATGAGGGGAGTCTGATCCGCAACTTTTTCAACCTCGATCCACATAAAGAGGTGGGTTCTCATTTTGGCTCGCTTCACAGCAGAGCAGAGGTCGCTAGAAAGGCCGGAAAAGTGCGAGACAGCAACTGAGATATTTATTTGTGTATGTGCAAAAGTTCTTATTTTGAGATAATTGTTGCATCTATTCACTATATTCACGAGTTGTATACCGAGTCACGAGTTGACTCGAGTTATAAAATGATGAGTTCGAGTTGGCTTGGATAACTCGAAATTGCCTCCGAACGAGTCACGAGTTGACTCGAGTTGTAACGAGTTCGAGTTCGAGTTATGCTCAACTCGCTCGAACTCGACTCGTATACAGCCCTATATAGGATTGGGGAAGAAAGGAGGATATACTACAGAAAAATTGTTGATCTTTAGAGGCGATTTTTTTATGAAAAACCGCCTCTAAAAAGATGAAAAAAATCTGTTGATTTTTAGAGACTGTTTTTTGTTAAGAACCGCCTCTAAAGATCAGCTGATTTTTTTCAAAATGGCTTATATTTAGAGGCGGTTTTTTTAAAAAAACCGCCTCTAAAAATCAATAGATTTTTTCATCTTTTTAGAGGCTTTTTTTGTTAAAAACCGCCTCTAAAGATCATCTGATTTTTTTCAAAATGGCTTATATTTAGAGGCAGTTTTTTTAAAAAACCGCCTCTAAAAATCAACAGATTTTCTCATCTTTTTAGAGGCGGTTTTCTATTAAAAATCACCTCTAAAAGTTTGAATTTTAGTGACTGTTTTTAATCCAAACCGCCTCTAAAAATGAACCGTGTTTTTTATTATTTTTGGGCATAAAGTTTAGAGGCGGTTTTTTAAAAAACCGCTTCTAAAATAAAGCCTGATAATTTCCAAAATGCCACTGGCTATTTTTAGAGGCGCATTTATTAAAAACAACCTCTAATGGGGTGTCACTAAAAATCTTTTTTGTTGTAGTGAGTCTTGTAAATCTGTTCCAAAGCATCCGCAACCTTAAGTAGGCCAAGTGTCCTATCTTGAGTATATGCAATCTATCCCTACCGCTGAGGATATGTGTAGACTTATGCTGGTGTCACGAGAAACTCGTTTTCTGAGATGATATCATGACCTTATTTGGGATGTACAAGTTACATCCCGTGGACAAAAATACCATCACCTGTGATCTTGATCTATGTAGTATTCTCATCCATAAACCATGGCGGGATCCTCAGACACGTTCTGTATTCCCGAAATGCCATTCTAATCCACTCTTCAAACAAAAAAAAAATCACAATGGAAATGCTTCGCGTGGCAGTTGAACTGTATTTTCAACACTTCAAATGAAAGACGAATCATTTATCTGATGTCCTGGCTGGATACCAGGCATCACCTTAAATGCTTCGAGTGACAACTGGATCACCCCTTCGGTGTCTTGGTCAACAAGCAAGAAACTCTTCAATGCTTCGAATGAAAGTCGGACCATTTATTTGATATTCTGGCTAGACACCAGGTATTTTTTTTTTGTAAATGCTTCGAATAGCAATCGAACCATCTTTCCGATGTCTTGCTAACAACCAGAAACCTCTTCAACGTTTCGAAAGAGAGCCGGACCATTTATTTGATATCCTGGCTGGATACTAGGTATCATCTTAAATATTTCGAGTACCGATCGAACCGTCTACTCAACATTGCTAGATGTCACTTTTGGACATTGCCAAATGTTAATATGACTGTTCAGGTAATACCTGAATCGTCAACCGAACATCATTAGATGTTATATTCACGGGAGCCAGACCATTTTGACGCTTTTCGCCTACATGATAAACGAGATACCCGCCACTCAGGTTAGACCAAGGGGCAGTCTGCCTGGGTAGCACCCACATTTCTCGTCTGGAAAGCACCAAGCACAAAGCACAAAGCATAAAGCATAAAGCATGATGAGATATCCGCCACTCAGGTTAGACCAAGGGGCAGTCTGTTTGAGTAGCACCCGCGCGCACATTTCATGCCAGGAAAGCACAAAGCACAAAGCATGGCGAAATACTCGCAACTCCATGTTAGACCAAGGGACAGTCTGCTTGGGAAGCACTAGCGCGCACCCTTAATGCCAAGAAAGCACAAAGCACAAAGCATGGCGAAATACTCGCAACTCCAGGTTAGACCAAGGGGCAGTCTGCTTGGGAAGCACTAGCGCGCACCCTTAACGCCAAGAAAGCACAAAGCACAAAGCATTTTAAGCACAAAGCATAAAGCCTGGCGAAATCATTAACACTCATGAGCCCATGCGCCTTGTGTGTTAATACATTTAGACGCCTATAAGCATAAAGCTTGGCAAAAACCATTGACGCCTACAAGCACAAAGCATAAAGCATGGTGAAATCATTAACACTCATGAGCCCTTGGGTCTTGTGTGTTAACACATTTAGATGCCTACAAGCAGAAAACAATAAGCATAAAGCTTGGCGAAATCATCGACGCCTATAAGCACAAAGCAATAAGCATAAAGTTTGGCGAAATCTTCAACGCCTACAGGCACAAAGCAACAAGCACAAAGTCTGACGATACCATTCAAGTATTGGACGTCTACAAGCTCAATATCTATGGAGCCTGACGAAAGAAATCTCTAAAAATCCTCAGCACCATGATCACCAAATCTAACGAACTTGCTCAGTCTGGCACGAAGCTAGACGTTGTCGTAACCCAATACTGTGAAAGTCTCAGAAACCCGTTTCGGGAAGTTTATGCCTCGAGCCACGAAACTCAAACTAAAGAGCCTAAGCTATGACGATCTACTTGGATCTAATTTTGAAGATCTTTTATTCCAAGAGTTCGTCATTCCTTACATTACCAGGAGAAATCATAGAATAAGAAGACCGTAGGTGTTCAGCAGCAAAAACCAACCGATACCTCTCCAAACCATGGGACTCAGAAATCACTGCCTATGCAATACCGAGTCCATTAAATAAAAAAATAAAAAAAATAAAATGCTAACATCACATGGTAGTAGTAATAATAATAATAAAAACAAAACATGCATGCTAGGATCACAAATTGCATAATAACAATTCCCTAACAGCTTACGATACATAATCCTTTGATTTTCCTGATCTAGAGGTTCTCTTGACCATGTCGGAGGTAATTAACAGTAGGGGCTTGCGCATACTAGAAAGAAAGGACCCCTATCAAATAATAAACTCTCGTGAGAGCTCAAGATCGTACGGTTACTTCACCTTTGGGAAGTATCAGTATCGGCCTCTTGAGGCTCGCGAGGGATATCTGATCCGCATTCTTTTCCCCCTCAATCCTAGACCGGATTTTCCTCTTTTTGTGAATCGAGGGCCTCGAAAAAGTGCGAGACACAAAGATACTAGATAGATTAGGACGTGATTAGAATAGAGAGGAATATATATATACAGCCATATAAAACTATCTTATATCATCTATGTATAGATTTTTCTATTAAACGAACCGACCTATATGGAACGGTCTGTTCCACATTTAAAACGGTTTGTTCCAATTATAGCTCCACACTTTTATCCAACACTGACCATAAAAGGATTTGCTTCTCTAGAGGATCTTCCTCCGTGAATTCTTGTTTGCAAGTTAAAGGTTAAGTAGTTGATTTATAAATTCAATTATATATGTATGTATTCTATTGTTATAACCATGTTTGACAAAAACAATTACTGATTTCCATAGCAAAAGTTAAAATAGTTCGACATGACTATGTATAGTGAGATGGAAAAGAAACACGCTAAATCATCTTATGCAATAAGATTTTTGAGTATTAAAAGGAGTCAAGGTCATAATAGTCTTTCATTTTTAATTATTCATATTTTACTTCCTTTTAGTTTGATCACCCAAACGTGAAAAAAAAAGAGAAGGATAATTTTTTTCTTTCTTTTCAATAATTATCCAAACAAATGGATGTAAATATTTTCCCATTCCATTCCATTCCATCCCCTTCTCTCTTATATTTTTCTTTTTTATTTCTTTTTCCAAAACCAAACATAGTGTTAGCCGAATCAAAATATGTACCAAGAGAGAGGAGGGTCATATATATGTATCAAAATATATATATACACTTACATATATACTATCCACTGGATTAACAACAAAACAGAAGCACCCATGAAGATTTTGGATAATTAAATTTCGTCACAAAATGGGCAATGTGGCTGATGGAAATCGACTATAGTCTATAGGTAAGTCGGCCAATCGCCCAATCGGAACGAGAGGAAGGGGATAATTCAACGGAGAAGGAAAGAGATAGGACGCGAAATAGTCAAATAGAGTGAGAGCGGAGAATAATTGAATAAACTAAAATTTGGAATAATTGGAATTAAATCTGGGTTTTCATCGAGAGAATTTAGGTTAGATAAACGAGAAACAAGATTGCTCCAAGATCCTTCTTCTCCGATGAAGGCAATCTGGTTAGCGCACAAGCGTAGCATAGCTGAATTCACATCTAATCAAGAGCAGATGTCTGAAGAGCGGCGCAACTGACTGGTCTCTCTGGTGCATCGTTTCGGTGGGCTGCCACCAGTTACAGCTGATCAGGATGAGTCCGGTGTGCCTGTAAGAGAGTCTTCGGTTCTTTCCGAACTACAGGGATCAAAGGAGATGGCGTTTCAGCCGTTACACTTTGGCACTTTTCCGCCTAATTTAACCGCGGAGAATCCCAGGATCCTTGACCAGGAACAAGATCTTGATCTACACCGTTCATCCAAGAAGGTTGAGGTACAGATGGTGGCTCCAAAAGAGATCCTGTTTCAATTGGGAGAAACAAAGTGAAGCATCTCCTCGGCATCTTTAACTGTTTCAGAGTGTTGTCACTCAAAAGTCGCTAATCGCGACTGTCTAATCGTTTCTCCCTCTCAAAGACTCAGTCTTTCTCCTTCCCATCCCATATCTCACTCATCTCTTTCTCTTTATCCTTCTCTCTCTCAACATCTCACCACCATGGAAAACCTAGACCCAATCAGGATTGACGAAGATGACATCACAACACCGGCGAGTGCTGAAATCACAAGATGCATTGTGATTCAGGCTATCGAAGAAGTCACCTTGGCCGATGTGATGGTAGAGATGAACAAGCGTCTCCCTCCGGATAAGCATAGAGTTATAATGTTGATGGAGAGTCGTTTCTTGATCATTGGCCCTTCTGAGAAATGGCGTGAAGAGATGTTCGGCAATGGCATACTAGAAGTGACCTATGGTAACAACACTTGAAGGCCCTTTCCAATCCTCACGGATCCTCCAGTTGAACTTGATCCGAGGGCCAACAATGTCAGGATCTGGGTGCGCATAGCTGATCTTCCCTTTGGTTGGCGCAACTGGCATGGTGCAAATGTGTTTTTCAAGTTTGGTAGAGTTTTACGCGCTGATGCACCGACCTACAGAGGTTTTGATGGCAGGTTTGTTAGAGTGGAAGTGGTTGATGGGTGGTTTTCATACATATATTTCAACCCAATTTAGGCTCTTAATTATATTTAAATACATGTGTTTTTATCTTAATTTACTAACATTTTGTGTAAATGAGGTGCAACCGTAGCCCAGGTACTAATTTGTAGAAACATGGTGGATTGGACATAATTGTTGCACTAAATGGAGCATTTGTGAGAAGCAACTGGCTCAATGGAATTCATAGCATTGTGGAGCTCATCCTAAGCTTTCCAACGGTTCTTGAATCACCTCAATCGGAGTCCGGATGAAGGAGATATGGGCAAAATACTATTGGAGCGTAGTGCTGAAATTTTAGAACGGACCGTCCCAAAATCAGAACGATCCGCCCGAACAGAAATCAGCCAGAAACATCAGGATTGCCCATTTTCATGTATGGAACGACCCATCCAAGCTTGGGACGACCCTTTTCAACCTGGAACGGTCCGTTCCAGTCTGAAATGGTCCGTTTCAGCCCCAGATTCAGCCAGAACTTCCATATTTGATGGGGCTGTTTTTGGAAACTTTTCTCCACGCGTTTTCCTGCTTCCCAAGGCAACTCCAGGCGTGTTTTTGTAACAACCTAAATTTTTTAGCATATTGTAACATTTTATTTTTGTTTCAATTATGTCCTCACCATAGTTATAAGGTTGTCAATTTTTTTTTTTTAATTTAGCATTAGAGTTTCAGATTTTATGATTATTTTGTATAATATATATATTTAATACTCTTGTCCTTCGCTTTTTGATTTCGCTTGATTCAGAGTAAATAAGTTATTTTGAAAGGCGCTAATATATGCAGCTCTTACTTTCAATGCAAACAAATATAGTTTTTCAAATACGGTTATTTCTATACACTATTATTATTTGTTCACCTCGTTTATATTTCCTTATTCTTAATTGGTAGTTATTTTTAAGTAAGTGATAAAAGGGCGCTTATTTCAACAGAGGTGGTTATTTTTACAAAGTAGTTATAGGCGCCAATTAAGTTAAGGGGCACTGTATGTATTTTGATTTCCGTCAGTTATATATCTTCGTAAAATACTTTCTCTCTCCAGCATACCCTAGCGCCTATTCATTTCCTAAAAGAAGTTTCATTGCTTATTTTGTATTGATTACTGGGAAGAAGTGAATATTAGTAGAACGGGAAGAAGTGAATACTATTAGAACAGAGTGGTGGTTAACAAGTAAGTATGATTATTTTCCATATTAATTATGATATGCGTTAATCATCTGGTTGAAATCCCATGCAAACTTCGGTCAAACTGATAGTGCAATTCACTTGATTTTTGAAGTTCTACTTGTCTTGTTTACTTTGGGATTTTCGTCCGAAACTATCGATGACTTGCTTATCTATTAAATGATTTTGATCCAATAATATATTTTAACAAGGTTGACTCTTATGTCTTTATTTTACACCGTTTGCATATTCTTTGAAAAGTGGGAATTTATGAATAAAATATTGGAATCAATTTTGTTAACTTTTGGAAGCAAAAGCAGCACCGAAATACTTTTTATCAATTTTGTCTTTTGTGTTGACTAATTTCAATTCGGTTAGAGTCTACCAAATTTTTTGTTAGTGCATTACGAGTAAGCTTGATCCCCTTACACCGGTACCATCTATGATCTTGGTTTTTCTTGGGTCAATTAGAATAACATATTTTTCTTATTTGGATATATCGTAACTAGAAATATTTACACGTAATTTAGATACGAGTCGAGAAGGGACAGACGATTAGAAGTTTGGAGGTGTCGCGTTTCTTGACAGGTGCGGATCCTGGTTTGATGTGAAATTTATTTTATATATTTATTATGTAGTTATAATAAGAATTATATGTTTTGTTTCATTGCTATTAGTTTTACATAGTGCATAGTTACATTCCTATTAACAGTGGTTACACAGTTTACTTTATGAGAAAAAGATAATAATGCATCAAAGTCATATAGTTAGTAAGCATGGTTTGGGTATATAATTGCATTTGCATATTGGTTAGTATCAATTAGAAAAGACCATAGATGTTATTTTACGTAAGGTATATTATATCATTAATGAGTAAAGACAGTGGATATTAAAGTGGTAATGTTAAGTGGAAGTGGTAAATATTAAGTGGAAGTGGATGATAACCGTTGTACTAGGCGTTTGGCTTGGGTGCCCTAGTACTAGCGCGCTCCCCAGAAGATATCTGTTCGCGACGGATAAGTGGGCTTCCTGGGATAGTGGATAAATGTCAAACTAGTGGGCTTGGTAAGTGGGACGTGTTATCTAGTGGAATTAAAAGTAATAATTGAGTAAAGAATTGAAAAGTCATTTAAATTTGATTATGAACTATTAAAGATTGCCATCATTATAGTAAAGTAGATTTGTTAGGATTCATGTTGCATCCAGTTATTGTCATTTCTTTTATTTGTCATTTTACTGAGTTATTAAATTTCACGAATCTCCGGGCTGGAACTGAATACCGCACTGGGAGGTTATTTCAGTCTCTCATCCGTTTTCCATTTACATGGGTTCCAGGTATTGAAGATGTTGTGTTAGAGCTTTTCGTAAGAAAAGAGAGGAAAGAAAGTGAGTCAAATCAATGCCACTGATTGTACTATTATATTTTATTTGAATACATTTGATACATTGAACTAGCATGGGAGTCTCGTGTTCAATTCACCATGTTAGTCCTTGTCGTTTGTCTAATTCTTTTCTTATTGATTAAATAATATTTTGTGGCATTATATGTATGAATTATTGGTATGTATGTGATGTTTATTTCGCCTTGCGTAGAAATACGCGGCGGGTTGTCGAGATGCACTCGCGAGTCATCTAAAAGTGACTCGGGGTGTGACAACTTTAGTTGGTATCAGAGAACAGGCACATACGATACCAATAATTGACCCGTTATTTGAGAGCGTTTTGAGGACTCTTCGTTAGAATTGGAATTCCCTAAACGTCTTGTCTTAAAAAAAAATCTGCATCATAGGATTATCAGAGTTACGCAGCGGAAGCGTAATAGAATCGATATTTAGTCTAGGCTTGATGTACTTGTTTAAAATTTTGATCTAACGATTTATTTTATTTTGTTATTATATTAGGGTCTAAACGAAATTTTGTTGATTTAAAATTTTTATTATTATTTTTTTTAATTTTGAGGACAAAATTCCTTAAAGGGGCGGAGAATTTAACATTAATTTTCTTGTAGCATTAATATACGTGTTTAATTATCATTTTGGATATTATAAAATTGTTAATCGTATTTAGTTCAAAGTTCTTATTAATCTATCCTGCTATCATCCCATTATTTATTTTTGAATATTGTTTTGTTTATTTATTTTTTTTTTTTTTTGAGATACTTTGGGTTATAATATTTATTCGTGCTTTCTTTTGCTAAAAACAGTAATTTCGAAAACATTGAATTTACTGTTATCTGGGCTATTTCAACAATATAGTCAGTTTGCTTTGAAATAGTCATGAAAATTAGAGTATAGAACGCATATTAATTAAATTAGTATTTGTTTCCATGTGTTCTTTCAGTTGACGCTTTCGTTTGATATCTTATTGGCCAAATCGTTTGTGAGCTAAGCACCAATTCATTTCCATCTCTCTCATATTTCATTCCTCGTTTGTCATAGTTAGTTAAGTTGCAATGTCTTTCACAAAAATAAACCCCCAATATAGCATTTTTTTTTCTTAAAAGTTTCCCAACATCAAAGTTTCTGGTAAGAGAAATAATATTTCGAATGATGTGAATTCCTGGCTTCTTTAATTTTCTTTCTTTCGTCTTGCCATATATTGTTTCAACACTAATCAATAAATCTGTTCATTTATTATTTTATTCAGTATTCGCGTGTGGATTTTGATGGTAGTTCTTGTTGCTAGTTCTATAAATATAGAAAGTTCAGATTTTAAAGAACTTAAATATTTTAAATTCTTTGTTCCATTGTATATATGTACAGCATCTTTATAGCAGCTGTGCTTCTTACACTTTTACATTAATTTAACAAATTTTTTTTTCTTATATACATATTTTTAGCCTAGAATCATGTAAGTCTATGTTTATTTAACTTAGTTAATAACCTAGATTTGTTTTATTCATTGTAGGGTAGTCTATTTTATTTAAGATCAGAGTTTGTATTTAAATTAAGTTTAGATTATACAACTCATTAAATATATCTTTTTAAAATTCATATTCTTTGTTGCATTTAATTTCATTTAATCATGATGCTTATTGCCTTCAAAGAGTGTTTAAAAGTGTTAACAACTTCCTGATATTTTATATGCTTTCTTACTCAAGTTAGCAACTTTTTTACTTGTTTTGCATTAGGCGCTAACAAACAAATTTTATTTTATAGAAAAGTAACACATCTCTATATTTATGATTTTCAACGGGTCTTTGATTGATGGATACAAAACTAATTATTTTGGATTTACTATATATATGAACAACGTACATATTGTGAAATTTAATCTTTTCTTTTTCATTATTATTATTATTTGGCTATCATATATTTGAATTTTGAGGACAAAATTCTTTTAAGGGGGGAAGAATGTAACAACCTAAATTTTTTAGCATATTGTAACATTTTATTTTTGTTTCAATTATGTCCTCACCATAGTTATAAGGTTGTCAATTTTTTTTTTTAATTTAGCATTAGAGTTTCAGATTTTATGATTATTTTGTATAATATATATATTTAATACTCTTGTCCTTCGCTTTTTGATTTCGCTTGATTCAGAGTAAATAAGTTATTTTAAAAGGGGTGTTATAAGTGCAATCCCCTAATTTGCAATCCCCTGTCATCCCAATTAAAAATGGAAAGGATGTTGGAAGCACCCTTTCTATTTTGGGCGCTGCTCACTCCCCTCTCTTCACTAATTGATCCCTTATTATAACAATCTGATCCCTTATTATACAATATGATCCCTTATTATAACAATCTGATCCCTTATTATACAATATGATCTCTTATTAAAACAATATGATCCCTTAGTATACAATCTGATCTTTTATTATAACAATCTGATCCCTTATTATATAATCTGATCATTTATTATAACAATCTGATCCCATATTATATGATCCGATCTCTTATTAAAACAATATGATCCCTTATAATACAATCTGATCTCTTATAATATAATATGATATTTTATTATAACAATCTAATCTCTTATTATACAATCTGATCACTTATTATAATAATATGATCACTTATTATAACAATATGATCACTTATTATAACAATTTGATCCCTTATTATACAATCTGATCTCTAATTATAACAATCTGATCCCTTATTATACAATCTGATATCTTATTATAACAATATGATCCCTTATTATACAATCTGATCACTTATTATAATAATTTGATCCCTTATTATAACAATATGATCTCTTATTATATTATAACAATCCGATCTTTTATAATAACAATCAGATTCCTTATTATAACATTTGTGCTTGTAAGATAAGAGATAGTGGGAGGAGGATAGACGGAGGTCGGAGGAGAGACGGAGATCGGAGGAGTGATAGATGTCTCAGGTCAGAGGAGGAGAGGCGGATGTCGGAGGGCAGAGGAGGAGAGGCGAAGGTCAAAGTCGGAGGAAGAGAGGTGGAGGCTGAGAGGACAGGCGGAGGAGGAGGAGAGGCGGAGAAGGAGATGCGAATGTCGGAGGAGGAGAGGCAGAGGAGGAGGGGGCGGAGGCACGCATGGATGGAGTAGGGGCGCTGGCGGCTAGGGTTTTGGCGGAGGAGGCGGAGCACAAGCAGAGAGCGCCATGAGCCATGAGGTGTCTTTAATGAAGTGATATAGGATAGAGAGAGAAGAGATGACGAGGGCTTTGGGTTTCTCAAGTGGTAACGGGTTGATTGGTTGATTGGGAAAAGTTAGACTGAGCCCAATTAAACATGTTTAAAAAGAAATGGCTCTTAGGATTAAACGGATGACACTAGACGGGATGCTCTGAAGTAATTCCCATTTTAAAAGGCGCTAATATATGCAGCTCTTACTTTCAATGCAAACAAATATAGTTTTTCAAATACGGTTATTTCTATACACTATTATTATTTGTTCACCTCGTTTATATTTCCTTATTCTTAATTGGTAGTTATTTTTAAGTAAGTGATAAAAGGGCGCTTATTTCAACAGAGGTGGTTATTTTTACAAAGTAGTTATAGGCGCCAATTAAGTTAAGGGGCACTGTATGTATTTTGATTTCTGTCAGTTATATATCTTCGTAAAATACTTTCTCTCTCCAGCATACCCTAGCGCCTATTCATTTCCTAAAAGAAGTTTCATTGCTTATTTTGTATTGATTACTGGGAAGAAGTGAATACTAGTAGAACGGGAAGAAGTGAATACTATTAGAACAGAGTGGTGGTTAACAAGTAAGTATGATTATTTTCCATATTAATTATGATATGCGTTAATCATCTGGTTGAAATCCCATGCAAACTTCGGTCAAACTGATAGTGCAATTCACTTGATTTTTGAAGTTCTACTTGTCTTGTTTACTTTGGGATTTTCGTCCGAAACTATTGATGACTTGCTTATCTATTAAATGATTTTGATCCAATAATATATTTTAACAAGGTTGACTCTTATGTCTTTATTTTACACCGTTTGCATATTCTTTGAAAAGTGGGAATTTATGAATAAAATATTGGAATCAATTTTGTTAACTTTTGGAAGCAAAAGCAGCACCGAAATACTTTTTATCAATTTTGTCTTTTGTGTTGACTAATTTCAATTCGGTTAGAGTCTACCAAATTTTTTGTTAGTGCATTACGAGTAAGCTTGATCCCCTTACACCGGTACCATCTATGATCTTGGTTTTTCTTGGGTCAATTAGAATAACATATTTTTCTTATTTGGATATATCGTAACTAGAAATATTTACACGTAATTTAGATACGAGTCGAGAAGGGACAGACGATTAGAAGTTTGGAGGTGTCGCGTTTCTTGACAGGTGCGGATCCTGGTTTGATGTGAAATTTATTTTATATATTTATTATGTAGTTATAATAAGAATTATATGTTTTGTTTCATTGCTATTAGTTTTACATAGTGCATAGTTACATTCCTATTAACAGTGGTTACACAGTTTACTTTATGAGAAAAAGATAATAATGCATCAAAGTCATATAGTTAGTAAGCATGGTTTGGGTATATAATTGCATTTGCATATTGGTTAGTATCAATTAGAAAAGACCATAGATGTTATTTTACGTAAGGTATATTATATCATTAATGAGTAAAGACAGTGGATATTAAAGTGGTAATGTTAAGTGGAAGTGGTAAATATTAAGTGGAAGTGGATGATAACCGTTGTACCAGGCGTTTGGCTTGGGTGCTCTAGTACTAGCGCGCTCCCCAGAAGATATCTGTTCGCGACGGATAAGTGGGCTTCCTGGGATAGTGGATAAATGTCAAACTAGTGGGCTTGGTAAGTGGGACGTGTTATCTAGTGGAATTAAAAGTAATAATTGAGTAAAGAATTGAAAAGTCATTTAAATTTGATTATGAACTATTAAAGATTGCCATCATTATAGTAAAGTAGATTTGTTAGGATTCATGTTGCATCCAGTTATTGTCATTTCTTTTATTTGTCATTTTACTGAGTTATTAAATTTCACGAATCTCCGGGCTGGAACTGAATACTGCACTGGGAGATTATTTCAGTCTCTCATCCGTTTTCCATTTACATGGGTTCCAGGTATTGAAGATGTTGTGTTAGAGCTTTTCGTAAGAAAAGAGAGGAAAGAAAGTGAGTCAAATCAATGCTACTGATTGTACTATTATATTTTATTTGAATACATTTGATACATTGAACTAGCATGGGAGTCTCGTGTTCAATTCACCATGTTAGTCCTTGTCGTTTGTCTAATTCTTTTCTTATTGATTAAATAATATTTTGTGGCATTATATGTATGAATTATTGGTATGTATGTGATGTTTATTTCGCCTTGCGTAGAAATACGCGGCGGGTTGTCGAGATGCACTCGCGAGTCATCTAAAAGTGACTCGGGGTGTGACAGTTTTACACCCCTAGGTCGGTTGGCAACATAAGGAAATATTCTAGGGACGTCCAGGAAGGCGAGAGACAATACTTGACCAGTGTTTATCTAACATAGGTCGGTTGGCAACCCCAAGTATTCTCGAATTGACGGTTGATAAAGTGCTTCCCTCCATCGCTTATCACAATTTTAGGAACTCCAAATCTAGGAAAGATGATAGACTTGAACAACTTCTTCACCGCCTCCGAGTCGGCATTTCTACATGCTACGGCTTCAACCCACTTGGACACATAATCTACCGCAACAAGGATGTATTGGAAACCATAAGATGAAGGAAATGGTCCCATAAAGTCTATACCCCACACATCAAAAACCTCCACTTCTAAAATCGGGTTCAAAGGCATCTCATGTCTACTTGAAATGTTGCCCGTCCTTTGGCATTGATCGCACTTCATGATGAAGGAATGGGCATCCTTGAAGATTGTGGGCCAATAAAACCCAGATTGAAAAACCTTGGTGGCTGTCTTGGAGTGAGAGGCATGGCCACCATAAGAGGATGAGTGGCATTGAGAGAGAATCGCCTCGATTTCTTCATGAGGCACAGATCGACGAAACATCCCGTCCACACCAAGTTTCCATAGGATCGGGTCCTCCCAGAAATAGTACCTTGCATCTGCCAGGAACTTCTTCCTCTGCTGGTAAGTCTGCTCAGGTGGAAACACGCCGGTTGCTCGATAATTTGCAAAATCAGCAAACCAGGGCGTTCTCTGTCCGAGAATAGCGGGCCGCTGGTTATTTCTGCGGGCCGCTGGTCTCCCCCCAAGCTCGCCAGGAACCTGCGGGTCGATGGTGTGTCCTGCGGGTCGCTGGGTATGGCTGCGGGCCGCTGGTTCTGAGCCGACAGAGAGGAGTTGCTCATGTGGGAAGTTCTCGTTGATCGGTATCGGTTTTTGTTCGTCCACTTTGAGCCTAGAAAGGTGGTCTGCAACAGAATTCGCAGTCCCCTTCTTATCACGGATCTCCAAATCGAACTCTTGTAGGAGAAGGACCCAACGAATGAGTCGTGGCTTGGCGTCCTTCTTGCTCATGAGGTATTTCAGAGCCGAATGGTCCGTGTACACAATCACCTTTGACCCGACCAGGTAGGGTCGGAATTTGTCCAGCGCAAAGACAACGGCAAGCAACTCTTTTTCAGTTGTGGTGTAGTTGATTTGAGCTTCATCTAGCACCTTGCTTGCGTAGTAGATCACCACGGACTTCTTGTCCTTGCGTTGGCCTAGCACCGCTCCTATGGCATAGTCGCTTGCATCGCACATCAATTCGAATGGTTGATTCCAATCGGGTGGTTGTAGTATCGGGGCCGAGACAAGTGCTTCTTTTAACCTACAAAAAGCATTAACACAATCATTATCAAATGAAAATTCAACATCCTTCATTGTAAGATTAGTTAATGATTTTGCAATTTTTGAGAAGTCTTTGATAAATCGTCGATAAAATCCGGCATGCCCTAGAAAACTCCGAACATCCTTCACGCATTTAGGGTATGTCATCTTCTCAATGACCTCGATCTTCGCCTTGTCCACCGAAATGCCCTTGGAAGAGATATTGTGACCTAGCACCACACCTTCTTGGACCATGAAATGGCACTTCTCCCAATTAAGAACAAGGTTGACATCTTCACACCGTTGCAATACCTTAGACAAGTTAGATAAACACTGGTCAAAAGATGTTCCATAAACCGAAAAATCATCCATAAAAACTTCCATGTCCTTTTCGATAAAATCAGAAAATATGGCCATCATAGCCCTTTGAAAGGTGGCGGAAGCGTTGCACAAGCCAAAAGGCATCCTCTTGTAAGCATAGGTCCCATATGGGCACGTGAAAGTCGTCTTCTCTTGGTCACTTGGATGTATCGGGATTTGGAAGAAATCCGAATAACCATCCAAGTAGCAATAGTAGGAATGATTGGCTAGGAGCTCCGAGAGTTGGTCCACAAAAGGAAGGAGAAAATGATCCTTGCGAGTAGCGGCATTGAGTTTTCGGTAGTCTATGCACATCCTCCAACCTGTTATAACCCTCGTTTGAATCAACTCGTTGTCCTCGGTCTTCATCACCGTGGTTCCTCCTTTCTTCGGTACAACATGGACCGGACTCACCCATTCACTATCGGAAATTGGGTAGATGATACCCGCTTTCCACAACTTATACACCTCCTTTCTCACAACCTCACTTAAAGTTGGGTTCAATCTTCTTTGATGCTCAATGGAGGGCTTGTGTCCTTCCTCCAACAAAATCCGGTGGGTGCAAATTGACGGGTCAATGCCCTTGAGGTCGTCGATGGTGTAGCCTATTGCCCACCTATGAGTTCTCAACACCTCCGTGAGTTTGTCGATTTGATCCTCATCTAGCTGAGCGTTGACGATCACAGGATAGGTTTGGTCAGAGTCCAGGTATTCGTACATGAGACTGTCGGGCAATGGCTTCAGCTCCAGCTTTACTGGCTCTGGATTGCTGTCTTGGCGGGCCACTGGGTGTGTAACAACCTATTTTTTTTTAGCTTGTTGTAACAATCTATTTTCGTTTAAATTATTTCCTAACCATATTTATAAAGGTTGTTAATTTTTAATTAGTATTAGAGTTTGAGATTTTATGATAAATTTAATCCTTTCTTTTGTCTTTGATTTGCAACAGGATATTTGAGCATTTAATGTTTCCGTACATGTTTTATCTCTTGAACCATGATATTTTGACTTTAAAATTTTGGTCCCTTATAAATTTGTTTTAGTGACGCATACATATACTCTTTTATCCTTCAAAGGGGTATATATATATGTGAGTTGTAATCATTAACTATTTCATTTGTCTCTCTCATGTCATTATATTCTGAAATTCTGATCCTTATTATTTTTACGAATTTGAGAGAGACTGTATATACTTGATCCAGAGCCGCCTCAAGAAAAGGGTGCATGTAGCGCCTCTTTGGAAATTTTAGAAAAATATATTCTGATATTTAGTTTGTCTGTGTACCCTTTTCATAAAAGCCGGTTATTAATTCACTTCTTGAGTCGGTTATCATCCAACAGTTAGTTATAATCCAATAATTAGTTATTATTAATTATTTAACCGTTCACCTCTTTTATATTTTCGTACTCTTGAGTTTGGCAGTTATTTTAAATTAGTTTTTAAGAGGCGTTATATATATATATATATTTACATCTTCCATTCCTGTCAGTTATATACTCCTCCGTAAATCATTCTCTCTCTTGCAAAATCCTAGCGCCTCCTTTCTAAGATCCTCTCCGTAGTCTTGTACAGTTAGAAGTGATCTGTGTTGGTGGATCGAAGTGGAGATTACAGAGTAATTAAGTGTGGTCACTATTCTTTTCTATTCAATCGATTATAAGTCCTGGTTATGATTAACTAGTTTCTATTACTTGTATTACAGAAAGAGTTGATTCTTATGTTCCTTATTTTCATGAAAGTATGACTTGTCTTATTCTGATTATATATAGATCTTTCATGTGGGATTTTAGAAACTGATTTGTCTACTATCAATTTCATTTGACTTGTGTACGTAGGGTTTATGAATAATTATTTGAAGTTAACATTTGCATGTTTAGGCTTGGTAGCACCGAATTACTTTTTTTTTTTTTTTTTTTTGAGAGAAATTTTATTTATTTCCATTACAAGTGGAAACTCGGTTTTATTGTATGTATAAACTTAACTGTTGTCTTGTTGGGTTGACAAATTTCATTTCGGTTAAGAAGTCACCAAAATTTTTGTTAGTATATCACGAGTAAGTTGATTCCCTTTTACCGGTGCCATCTGTTGAACTTGGACCTTCTTGAGTTATTTAGATTATATATCTTTATTCGGATCTATAGTAACTGGAAAAAAATTACATATAATTTAGGATAATAATCGTGAAGGGAAGGAAGATTAGAGGTTTGGACGTGTCGCGTTACTTGACAGGTGCGGATCCTGGTTTGATGTGAAATTTATTTTTATATATATATATAGTTATAATAAAGAGTATATGCTTTATTTCCCT
Organism: Rhynchospora tenuis; assembly: GCA_027725995.1. Taxonomy (NCBI): domain Eukaryota; kingdom Viridiplantae; phylum Streptophyta; class Magnoliopsida; order Poales; family Cyperaceae; genus Rhynchospora; species Rhynchospora tenuis. The sequence goes on along the minus strand of CM050889.1, from coordinate 15,442,356 downwards.
TTTATATTAATAATTGTTATTGTTGCATAGTGCATGGTTATATTTATATTAATAATGATTATACAGTTTGCTTTATGAGAAAAGGATAAGTGTACATAAAGGTCATGTAGTTAGTTTGCATGGTTGAGTTATATAAATGCATTTGTATATTGGTTAGTATCAATTAGAAAAGATCATAGAGATTATTTTAAATAAAGTATATTGTTAGCATTAATGAGTAAAGACAGTGGATATTAAAGTGGTAATTGTAAAGTGGAAGTGGTAAATATTAAGTGGAAGTGGACGATAACCGTTGTACCAGGCGTTTGGCTTGGGTGTTCTAGTACTAGCGCGCTCCCCAGAAGATATCCGTTCGCGACGGATAAGTGGGCTTCCTGGGATAGTGGATAAAGGTCAAACTAGTGGGCTTGGTAAGTGGGGCATGTTATCTAGTGGAATTAAAAGAAATAATTGAATCAAGAATTGTGAAGTCATTTAAATTTGATTCTAAACTACTAAAGATTGTCATCATTATAGTAAAGTGGATTTGTTAGGATTCTTGTTGCATCCAGTTATTGTCGTTTTTATTGTAATTTTATTGAGTTATTAAATTTCACAAATCTCCGGGCTGGAACTGAATACCGTACTGAGAGATTATTTCAGTCTCTCATCCGTTTTCCATTTTACATGGGTTCCAGGTATTGAAGACGATGTGTGTTTGCCTCTAATTTTTTCCATACGAGAAAATCTCAACAAGTTCACAAGACGATGAAAGTGGGACCCACAAAGTCATGACGGGTCCAAATTCTCAGAAAAGGGGGGGGTCGATTTTAGAAGCAGAATACGAGCCTTGATTGAAGATGGCACAATACCGATATTAATGTTAATATTAATGTGATACGTCATATGGTTGCATTAATTTAATATTAATATTCAATATTCATAAAGATGTGATGCAAAGATTATGGATAATTTTGCAAGACAACATATGCTCAAACAAATTAATTATATGAATTATTCTATAAATTTTAGAAAATTCATTTAATTAATTTAAAAATCCCAAAACAAATAGAAAATCCAAGGCCATCAAATCCGCCATATTTTTTATGAGAATGTGTTTAAAATTTCATGACCAAACAACAATGAGAAAGCTATCAAATACTTTTTCATTGTATGAAGCCGAATTGAAAATTTTGAAAAATGCCAAGAATGGACATGTCCATTAACAAGAAATGAAAATTGGCAAAGCTCAAAAATATGCACGGGCTTTTGTCAAAGAAAGAGCACAAATGAATTATGCCAATTGGGCTCGTGCAAAGTAAAAACGGGAGAGGAAATAACGAGCTGCTGCAGCCTATCGCAAAATACACGGAGCAGCAGCTTATGTCCTTCTCTCCTTTGATCCTTCCTCGACCCCACTTGCCAGTAAAAAAAAAAGAGAAAGTTCCTCACAAATGGCAGGATCTGATTGGCTCGTCTCTGGACCCCACATCCAAACTAAACGGAAAAGAAAAAAAGGGAAAAGCATCAAATGAAAGAGACGAAGCTCGTCTCTCCGACAAAACCCGTTCCGACGATCCCCTGCGTCGTTGCCAGAGTTTTGACACCGTTAGAAAGCTTGAGTTAAGGAGAGCATAGCGGTACCATTCTCGACCCCTCTCGCGACCTAAAACCTGTCCAATTTTGATGGAGAAGTTTGAGGCAGTGAGACGAGGAGGGTGAAATTGAAGCCATCGAAGGCATGGGAGCTCAGTTTGCTGGTGCATACACGTTTGTGATGGTCATGAGAGTGCGAATGCACATTCAACCTGATCTGAAACCGAACGACTAGGTGGGAACACCAATTGGTGCCATGGCACGGTCAAGCGCTGGTCAGACATGGGTTAACTGTGACTAGTGGGTTCAGTTGATAATTATAACATATTAAACATGAATTTTAGATACCCCAGCAATTGAGGTCAAGTACTGAAATACTCAAGACCAATTAGAAATCAAATGGAAATGAAATTGCTTTTAGCTGCACGTGAGGAGAAGTGGAAATATGAAACTGATACAAGCAGCTCACTGAATATTTTCTCTCTTCATAAAATGCTCGCTGATTGGTGCTGCCTACGCAAGGAACTCATGAGCCAAGTGAAGCGAAATTGACATGGTCCCACATGGCAATCTAAATGAAAATAAGGAACCGAGTATAAACATAAATTACTTGGTGGAGGAGGTGGTTAACCCTGAACGGTTCAGCACAATTGAAATCCAAGAGGTCACGAACCAGAAATTTAAAACAAAGGCACTGGTTGGCTCATACAATGGCCCCCACCTTTTATTCCCTTTCTCATTGGCTCTCAATATATGGGTTCAATTGGGTTCAGTTGGATAAAACCAACTCACTGTTTATCTTCTTCTCCAACTCGGCACGGATGTGAAAATCAAAGGGTAAAAAAGGAAAAACGAACCAACCATGGTCCCCTCCCTCCATCTGCTGCCTCCACATATAGAACAAGACAAACCAAGCAAACTTGTTCCCTAAAGCTTCTCTTACAGCCACTGGATGAAAATTGGAAGGTTAAGATGGAATCAAAAAGGAAAATGAAGACCCAGCACTACACACGCCATTGGATCGACACCATGTCCCCATGGCTTCATCCTCTCCACAAGATGAAAACTGCCCACAGTATAGCAAAACCAGCACATGGTTTCGCAAAAGAACTTGATCCCCACGCATCTGTGATGGCCATCGGATCAGATTGAACGGTGAAGATGTTGATGCTCTCTCCATGGAAACCCTAGCTCAAACAGCTATAAAAAGACATCAAGACTGAAGAATCAAAGGGCCTCCACGACCCCATAGGTTCAGTTTTAGGCTAGAATCTCTATCTTTGTGTTAGGTGATAGGATAGCAAGGGGTGTTTTGGTGGAGGCGGTTCATCGAACAACTTGTAGGCAATAGAAACAAGGTCAAAAAGAAAAGAGAAAACAAAGTTCTAGGTAAGCCAAACTGTAAACCATATATTTTTCATATCAATAAAGAGATTTGGAAAGTTTAATTGCTGTTTTGAAGTTCTTTTTCTTCAGCTCGGCCACCAAGCCATGGTGTGCCTGAGCTTGCACGTGCAATAGTTTTGTTTTGTATAGTTCTGCATGATTTCTTTATTCTGTTTTTGCACAAGTTTTGCATCTCTGTTTTTGGAGATAAGTATGAATGTCATAGAAGAAAAGAAAAAGTAGAGCATATGATTTTCTAAGTTGTAATCGCTGTGTTAGTTTCATGTGTAAACAAAATTATTGAGTTCCTCTTTGTTTTTAACTTCGCATATGCATGGTGTTTAAAACTTAAGTTCAATTTGCGTTGGCTTTTATTTCATAGTCTTTGCATCTTTTCAGCTACTAAATAAATAAAAGGTAAGTTTGCATACTTCATGGTTTTTTAATTACATGGAAGCGAGCCTCGGTTTGGTGAGGAAAAGACTTAAAAATTTGATTTACATTTTTAACTTGCATTGCATAAAATATTCTTGCACTTTTCATTACAGTAAATAAAGATGAGTTTCTACAACTTTGCATATTCATGATACATCCAACCTGAGTCTAGTTTCGTGGGTTTTACCTATGTCATGCCTTAATAAATCGCTTGCTATTATTTTGTGTTTGCAAGTTGTCCTGTATTACAAATATGCATACCATAACACTGCCTGAGTAGTAACTGTCAGTTATAGCCATGCGAAGTTATAAAATTTCGTGTGTTACTATTACATCAAAATAAATAAATCTATGCTTGTTTATTTTACATCATGTACGAATAAAAATTGCATATGTGCTTGTCTAAAAAAAAATATAAAATAAAAAATAAAAGTGTTTGTTTAATTGCAAGTATTTAGACACACTAAAATAAAAATAATTATAAAATAAAAGATGTACTTGTATACAACTCTCTCTTCTTTTATGTGTCAAGCAGGTGGCAAGACTGAAGCAACCAGAGAGAAGACTTGAAGTGAAGAAGGGTACAAGCCCCTAAAGCTTGCTGTATAAGGGTCCTAGGGGAGCCATACTAATGGGTGTTCTCGCCTTTGAGCAGTCACTCTTGGCTTCTCTTGGACTCAGATTTTGAGCTCTCAATGGAGCATGAATCAGTTCCAATGGGTGTGCTTGCCTCTGAGCAGTCACTCAGGGACTGGTTTGTGCTTCATGGTTTAGTGAATTACACAAGTCCCTGTGATAACCAAATCCACAGTCAATACCTCAGCCAAACTTCACAAATAGCCCCATGCTCAAATAAAATATCTTCCCACAATTCAGTACTAAGACCATGTGAGACCACCATACCATATGACCACAGATATACCCTTCCCTGCACCACAAAGGCCTAGTTATAATGCCAAAATTTTGCTAGGAATCGCCAGATGGCAAAACAATGACTAACAAGCATCAAACACCTGAACCAGTCAAATTACCCCTTTCAATTCCACAATAACACCCCATAAAGCCACTATGCCAAGCCAACATAGCCAAGTTTCTGTTAAAACCCCAATTACCCAGTTATAATGCCTAATTTTTGGTAGACATAACCAGGTAGTTGAACCCAAAAACAGAAAATACTAAATTCCCAATACAGTTAGACATCACCTCAGACAACCAAATTAAAGTCCATACGACCCCATTAGGTAGTGCCAAAGCCCAAAGAACCATAGCCTACCTACCAATTAGCCCCCTATATGGTTAATTTGGGTCTGGTTATCACAGGGAACCATGTAACTCACGGCTCAAAATGTATACAGCGAGTTTTAGTGGTTTACCTCAAATTGATGCTCAAATCGACTCGAGACACTTCTCTGGTTGCTCAGGCATGCCGCCGATTGGCTCCACACGGCTCAATTTTGGTTGTAAGCGCACTGTCGGAAAATCTCAAATCGAATACAGCAATGCCTTCACGACTTCAATTGGCGAGAGACGACTCAATTGACCAGCTCAAAAGTAAAGAAGAAAGTGAGTCGATCTCTTCGGTCTCCTCAGCCGGCCCAACGACCGCCTCACGACGGAGATCATGTCGACCTCGAAGGTTTGACTCATGTCAATCTCTCGTCGGAAGAGACGAAGAAGAAAAGAAGAAGGAAGAAAGAAAAAGAGAAGGGTTCGCTGAATGTTTGACCAACACGAATCTTGGCGCAGATCAGCGCCTCACATTCGTTTCCAACGGAATCCAGAATCGAGATGCATAGACGCGGCACGCTACGTACACAGTCGTTGGCGGTGGGACCTATTTGTCAGATTCAGATCCACTCGGCGCATAGGCGCGCGCGTGAACCAATCGACTCAATCAACTCACCTCAGCCACGTCGCTTGATTCTCTGTGGCGTCTTGCGTGTGGCGGGTCCCTGACACCCAGAACACGAAACAGCAAGCCTCCAGCCAATAAGAATTTTCCAAAATTGCTGAAACTTCAAAAATGCTTTAAAAATAGCTAGAAGGGTCAGAAAATTACCAGAAAATACCAAAGTGTTCAGAAAATTACAAGGAACATTTTGTATAACACTTCAACACCAAATTTCAAAAGAAAAAGGGAGTTTAATTCAACAACATTAATTTCCCTTGTAATGTCATTAAAAACGTCTTAAAGACCCAACTGACATTAAAAACATGAAAAATTCAAAAGTTTAAGTGTCTCAACCACTTGGACAACAGGTACACTTGGACAGCAGGTACATTTGGACATCAGGTACTTTGAATTATCAGGGACTGACATTCCCGGTATTCAAAATAAAACAAGAAGCCCTGCCCAGACGAACCAAAACCAAGACCCAAACTCAAGAACAATCCAAAACATCCAAAACCTAAATGAACTCTCCACATCTTTCAAGCTCAGAGATCCTCAAAACCAATCCCGGATCTTAAGACAGCAAATTCAAGAAGTCTAAAGATCTGCCAAAGCAAAATTAAATATAAGCCTTCTACTTCGACCCAAAAGTCAAGTCTAGAAATACTTCGACCCAAAAGTCAAGTCCAGAAATACTTAGACCCAAAAGTCAAGTCCAGAAATATTTAGACTCAAAAGCCAGGTCCAAAAAATTAAATTCTAGGAAACACATATCCTCCAGAAAACCAAATGATCAAAATGTCTGAAAAGCCAGGGCTATTAAACTAAAATGTTTAAAATCTTAGAAACACAAACAAGACTCAAATGACCTGAACTTTCTAACACATCTTAACACCAGGGTTTAAAACGCTTAAGCCAGACCCTAAAATGCCAAAAGATTAAAAGTTCAAACAAGTCAACAAACGACTGAAGCTATAACACGTTCAAGAACCGGAGTTTCTACACGCTAGGATGCCTGAAGCTCTCAACACGTTCGATAACCTTAGCCTCAACACGTCGACGACAAACCTAAGCCTCAGACACGTCTCAACACCGAAGATCCAGCACGTTCAGTATACCGGACCTTCAAAACGTCACGAGACCAAGGCTTTACACATTTACACTTGTTTCTCCAGACACGCGACGCGTCTTGGATATGAAGATGACAAGTCTTAAAAGTGATCTAATACCTAATCGGTCAATGATCTACCAGACCACATCTAAATACAGGAAGACTGCCCGTGCAGTTCTTTTAAAATAGAAACTCTTCTTCTTGCAGTCACCACAACACATCATATGCATTCATGTCATCATAAACACTTATCCTGCATTCACACCCATTGTCAGTTCACTCTGTTTATCGAAATGGTCGCTTTAGACGATCATTAAACAAGCTTGGTTACACTTAATATGCCCAATCTATTAACATCTCCGATCTAGAGGTTCTCTCGACTTGGTTCAGAGGTAATTAACAGTAGGGGCTTGCGCCTACTGGAAGGAAAGGACCTGCAACAAACAATCAAACTCTCGAAACCCCTGAGACCACTATGGTACCCTCATCCTTTGTCAGGCGGGTATTGATAGTGTGTCCCAAGGAGTTCGAGGGGTATCTGATCCGTATTTTTCACCCCCACGGAGGTATCCATAAATCCTAACCGAGGTGCGGACCCGAAAAAGTGCGAGACAGATTCTGGCACGCCCGGTGGGACATTCTTCTCCTCTCATCTGGGGATAGTTAAGAGACCGGGCATACTAATATGTATTGCAAGCTTGTTGAAATTACAAGTAACACTGACATTAAATTTGGAGTGTTTCTATTTACAGGTAAGGACAAGATGGTGACTTGGAGCCAGATTGTTAGCAGTGAACACTTGAAGAAGAAGAACATCAACTCTGTGATCGGGACTCTCTCTGTGCCCGTACAGATCCCTGTAACCATGCTTGCTGCCAAGGCGGCCACTGCCACTACAACTGTTGACAGGAAGACTGGGGCCAACGTCCAGCGCCTAAAAACAATCCTTGCTCCCAAGCTCAACCCTAAGGAGAAAATGACTAAGCTCTCGAGGTCACGAGCCCTCCACCTGGTCCAAGAGGAGGAAATTGATACTGACCTGCCCTTGAGTAACACCTTTGCTCCTTTGCGAGTACTCAAGAAAGACGCTGATGCGAATGATTTGCGTTTCCGCGAGGATTGTGAACTTCTCCAGTACGCTCCCGTTAAAGTCGCAGAGATCACCTCGTCCAAGAAACACCAAGTGGTGGAGGCTATCCATGCCACATACAAGAACATCAGGAAGCTCCGCAGGGCTAGCAAAGTGGTTGCCAAGGCTTCCAACAGCCCTAATAAACCTTTAATAAAAGAAAAGTTGAAGTTTCCAGTGCAACAACGCATTCATTTCCCCTGCCATGAGGATGCAAGAATCGGAGAAGCTGATTATAGCGCCCCTGAAAGGAAAGTCGAGGCCAAGCCACCCTCGGTCTTTGACAAACTCGCCTTTCCACCTCTAAGGCCCAATATTAAATGCATGACGGCTATAGAGAAGGCAACACGGGGCTGGAGGCTCACAGAAGCTCAAGAGAATGCTTCTAGACTGTATTCGGATGGCGCCAAGTACCAAGTGCTCAGGGAAAGTGTCAAAACAAGAGATTCCTCCATTTCTTCTGAGGCCTCAAGCCAAGCGGAAGAAGCCAAAGGAGAACGAGTTAATATGGAATCAACCTCTATGCTCATTGCGAGTGGCGATGGTTCACGGTCTGTCAAGCAAATTACCGGCCCGCCCGCCCAACTGAAATGTCCAGTACCAGTTCAAGTCTTTTCTTTAACTACTACACCTAAGAAAGAAGGGCCCAACAGAACTCTGGTCCCGATTGCATCAGGAATCAAGCAAGCCAAAGTCCCTGTTTCGGTGGCCACCACCCAAGTTCTGGCTGATGTCACAACCCCAAAAGTGAAGAAAATCAAAGTTTCCAAAGCCGAATACTCCAAAGCACACCAACAGGAGCAGTTGGCAAAATCAAATCTGCCAGTGGAGAACTCCTTTACTCCACTGAGGGTTATCAAGGAGAATTCCCCAACTGCTCGAATAGAAACAATCCAGGAACCTCAAACTGCGACACCGGCAAATGATGTTTCGCATGAGGAAATAATTAATAAAACCTCCAAGATGATGAGAGACCAACAAAAGGAGTTGAAAGCCAATGTGTCAATTTTGCTTGACACTCAAAATGTGAGTCTCGGTGCACCGACAGACCGAAACTTGGTCACTCCCTCCCGAAAGACGGAAAAACAGGTGCTGACAAGGCAATGCACTGGGGGCAGTCTCCATGGAAAACAGAACGAAATTCTTCCCATACTTACCAAAGAAAAATTAGCACTCTCCTCCCGGAATATGGGAAAGCGAATGCGGATCAAGCACGGTACTGGGGGCAATGTTCCTAGAACACAGGAGAAAATTCCTCTTATCCTTATAGAGGAAGAATCAACACTTCATTCCTGGGGAACGGGAGAGCCAACCCTGGCGAAGCAAGACGCCGGGGACAGTTTTCCTAAAGTACAAAAAGGAATTCTTCCTAAAGTGAGAAAACAAGTGCTAAGAGAGCAACACACAGGGGGCATTGCCCATGAGGTCCAGAATGTGCTGCCGTATTTTCCCGCACTCAGAAAGTCAGACCTCTCCTTGACAAAGCCAAAGTTATGGAGATTGTTGACAAAAGAAGTAGGAAAAACCCTGGGAGAAAAAGGGAAAGAAACCCCAGAATCCCAACGAGAAATGCAGGGGGCACATGGTTGGCATGCTAGGCCAACGACCTTTGAGCCTCGTGGGGCGAGAACACAAAAGGACTACCATAAAGCCTTCTCCTTACAAACTCCTAAAGAAGAGATAGTGCAAAACCCTCAGCACAAAACATGCATGACGGCCTCATGTCAATTTGATCAGAAAAGAAAAGTCATATCGCATGACAGAGAACTCGGAGAGTGTATCACTGTTTGCATGATAAGCGCATCAGAGGAAGGAGAATACTCTGACGATGGTCACACTACAGAAAATGAGGTCGATGATCGAGGAAAAACAAGGATTACTCCTGGTGAAACTCAAGACCATGAGAACAACGACCAACCGACGAGTGCGAACACTTTGATTCAGAATCCACTCTTCGAAAAGTCTCTATGGGAAGAAATGATAGATTCCTCTAAAAGTCAAGATGAATTTGAAACTGGTCAAAGTGAATCGCTCAGAAACAGTTCTAAAGAAAAAGATGTAGAGGATTCAAGTTCAACCAACATGGTGAATTCTGACACTGAAAATCAACGAAACAATGAAAGTCATATGGTGGGAATTAAAGCTTATAAGAAAGAGAATTCCTCATCTGACACAAAAGGGAGCATGAGTCCTCACCATAGCCAAAGGGATGACAAAGAGCCGATGCTGCCGAAACAAACAGACGAAAGCCTAGAAAGTGAGGACGAGAGCTCTAGACTGGGGGCATCCTCTGATAATGATGAACTAACCCAGATAAGGCAAGAGCTTGAGCAAAAAGACCGTCAACTAACAGCAATTCAACAGGAAAATGCTCGATTGGCCAGCTGGTGCTCTAACATGCAAAGTTTTCTCACTAGAAAGGGATTATGGCAAAATTCCCTGCAAGAAATTGGGGATCCACACTCCATAAGACCTCGATCTGCCAAGTCAAAAGGTGAGAAGCCGGAAAAGAATGCTCCGAGGACCAAAGCCAGCCGCTTAAAGAGCAAACCCATTTCAAAGTATTACAAAGAGCCTGTAAATTCTTCGAGCGACTCTTTTGAGAAAGCAATGAAAGAACTTAGAGATAGGGCAAACCAACAATTTGAAAGGTTTGGGTTAGATCTTTTCAGTCCTAAGGAGAGAATAAGCAACCCGTACCCAAAGAAATATGATTCGGTGCGTTATCCACCGGGTTACACAATTCCAAAATTCCCATTGTTTAGTGGGGAGGAAACTGAGACAAGCCCAGAGGAACATTTGGCGCGATTTAGAACCTTGTGTCAAGACACAATACAAAACGGAGCACTTCTCTTGCGCCAATTCCCTCAAAGTTTAACAGGGGTAGCTTTCAAATGGTATGCCTCATTAAAAGAAAATAGCATTCAAACTTGGAGAGATATGGAGAAATCCTTTTGTGAGAGGTTCACAATAACGTCCCAGAAAATCACACCAACAGATCTGAGGGACATGGAACTCAAGGAGAAAGAGTCTCTTTCAGACTATATTATTCGATGGAGAAATCTGAATGATCAGTGTTATCCACAACTCCAAGAACCTGATCTGGTGGATTTGTTGAAGAAAAACATAGGCAGACAAATCCCAGGAATGGGACCACTCTTGGTAATGAATAGAGTCACTACATTCGGAGCCCTGCTTGATATGGTGGAAAAGCACAAGGGCATGGATATAAGTTGGCTATCCTCATACCTCGGGAGTGACCATGAAGAAGTTGGAATGACTCGAGCAACCAAGAGTACCATACCAATCAAGAAAATCAGAAACTTAAAGACATCAAGTGGTTGTGGCTATGCTCACCAAGTCCACTCTAGTAAAACAGTCAATGGCAAGCAGGTCTTCGAAAAACCGAGAAGGCCATCTTTGGTAGAGCAGAAGAGCAAACCCTACTCTTTCAAAGTGGGAGAAACAAAAAGACTCTTCTACCAAGCCTTAGCTGAAGGGCTTGAGCGCCCGCCAAGTAAACGGCCGGAAGAAATAGGGGATGTCAATGAGCCCAACTTCTGTCCATATCACAGGGTTGTTGGACACCCAATTGAAGAATGCTATAAGTTCAAGGACACTCTTGAAAAGATGATCCGAAAGGGCGAGTTCAGGTTACCTCAAAATGCCCGACAGAACCCCATGCCTCATATGCAAGTCGGCGAGGCATCTTCTGAAAGCGATGCTGATGATTCTGATGGCGGAGAATATTCGTCAGCAACTTGCAATATGATTTCTCATGTTAATATATACAGAGAAACTCCTGAAAGAAGCTCAAGGCTTCAAGGCACTGTTACTCGGGGGCTCTCAAGCTCAACAGCCTTTTCTGGACAACATAGGTCGAAGAGGAAACTTGAGCTAAGTAATGAGGGGGTTATGTCACTCCGACAACAAAGAGCTTGGCAAGTTGCCGTGATTCTTCAAAAATATAGAAAATCATGCCAAGTGATAGCCGCAAAAATAGTCAAACTGCAGCAAGAAAATGGTAAGCTGAACCAGAAGATAGCCATCCTCCAACGAAGAAATGATGAAATGCATGAACTCCTCATAAATCCTAAAAAGGGAAGACATTCCTCCTTTGTCAGTTTAGAGAAAAATCAGCAAGGTGATGATAAACCCATTGAGGAATACATAAAGATGCAGGAAATCTTGTTGAGATCACACTCACAGGCTGGCCATGCTGAAACCAACCCCGACAACATCCAAGGCAAAAGAAAATATGCCAAGGGACAGGGGGCAAGGAAAGCTCAAAACCTACAAGCCGAGGACAAAGACGCTAAGGCTAAAATGAAATGTGAGCTCGTGAAAGCGACCTGTAAAGTCTTCATCCAACCAACTTCGATAACCCTATCGGACCTTCACAGTTCTGATAGGGAAAACAATTGTAGCACACCTTCAATGGTTATGATGCCTCATAATCACAAGTATGTAGAATACTTTTGTGGTTTAATACAGCCAAACTGTCATATTGAGCCTTTCCAGTCTCAATAAGTCATGCAAAGGTTCCGGACCATGCCAGACCACCACAGTTCTGGTATCGTATCAGACTCCCATAGTTTTGATAACCCTTCAAGTCATACCGGATCTCCATAGTTCTGATGAAACTCCAAGTCACATTAGACCTTCACAGTTCTGGTGCCGTCCAGATAATGTCAAACTTTCACAGTTCTGATAATAATTTAAATCATGCCAGACCTTTACAGTTCTGGTGGTGTTCCAGATAATGTCAGACTTTCACAGTTCTGATAATGATTTAAACCATGCCAGACCTTCACAGTTCTGGTGCCGTTTCAGATAATGTCAGACTTTCACAGTTCTGATAATGATTTAAATCATGCCAGACCTTCACAGTTCTGGTGATGTTCCAGATAGTGTCAGACTCTCACAGTTCTGATAATGATTTAAACCATGCCAGACCTTTACAGTTCTGGTGGTGTTCCAGATAGTATCAGACTTTCACAGTCCTGATAATAATTTAAACCATGCCAGACCTTCACAGTTCTGGTGGTGTTCCAGATAATGTCAGACTTTCGCTTTAAACCAAGCCAGACCTTCACTGTTCTGGTGGTGTTCAAGATAATGTCGGACTTTCACAGTTCTGATAATGATTCAAGCCATGGCAGACCTTCACAGTTCTGGTGGTGTTCAAGATAGTGTCAGGCTTTCACAGTTCTGATAATGATCTAAACCATGTTAGACGATCATGGTTCTAGCGGCATCCCAGATGGTATCAGACTTCCACAGTTCTGATAATCCTCCAAGTCATGCCAAACTTTTACAATTTTGATAGTCTTTCAGTTAATGTCAGACTTCCACAGTTATGACAATGTCTTCAGTAATGCCAGACTTTCACAGTCCTGGTGGTATCCTAGATATTTTCAAACCTTCACAGTTTTGATAATACTTCAAGCAATACCAGACTTTCACAGTCCTGGTGGTGCTCCAGATAATGTCATACTCCCGCAGTCTTGACAATGCTTCAAGCCATGCCAGACTTTCACAGTTCTGGTAATGCTCCGGATAATATCAGACTTCCACAATTCTGATAATGCTTCAAGCAATACCAGACTTTCACAGTTCTGGTGGCACTCCAAACAATGTGAGATTTCCACAGTTCCTACAATGCTTCAAGTCATTCCAGACTTTCACAGTTTTGGTAATTCTCCAAATAATACAGACTTCCACAGTTCTGATAATTTCCCAAGACATGTCAGACTCCCACAGTTCTGATAATTCTTTAAGACATGATAGACCTTCACAGTTCCGATGGCATTTCAGACTTTCACAGTTCTTATAATACTCCAAGATATGTTAGACTCTCACTAAGCATGACATTTTTGAAAGCCTAGTCAAGCGAGTAGATGTGCTTAACAGTCAACTCGCATTGCTTTGGCCTGAAAAATGGTCAAATGTGGCGCAAGATCGCTACACTCCATCAAGAAAAGCTAAACTGGGGGCAGGAAAAGCCCAGAGCACTCAATCCGATGACGGATCATGCTGACTAAATCTCGTGGGTTCAACACTTTAACACGAGAAATAAACAACAATCAAAGCCAAATTCAAATCCAAATCCGAAGCCAAATGCAAAATGAAAATCAAAAGTTCAGTGTCTTGAACTCTAAATTAAGACGAGCCATAGTTTTGTATTTTGTACTTTGAACAAGATACCAGGTGCCTGTTCATCTCACCTGTAAAAAAGGATGAGCAAAAGTTTGGTGTCTTGAACTCTAGAGAAGATACCAAGACCATGCCCTATGAAGCATATCTGAGGGCGTGAGTCTAACACCCTATCTTGTGTTGAGAAAGACTGTGTGGCTTTCGAATACGCAAGTCATGGGACACTCACCGAATATTCTATAACTAATCCGCCCTATGAAGAGGCTTGTGTGGCCTCCGAGAGCGAAAAGGTGCTTGACGATGCTCAAACCTTCGTGGTAGCTGAAAGCATCGAGGCCACGTTCTATGAAGCATATCTGAGGATGTGAGTCTCACCAACCCACCACATTCCCTAGTAAGGTAGGGATCTCAAAGACGACTTGCCTTCGTGGCCCCATAAGTCGGTCTTTCCACTCAATGTCAAACACAAAAGAAATTTTCAAGAAACTATCCCACGGTTCCCGCTCAAGTTGTACCTCAAACAGCTATACATATACGCGTATTCTTATGTGCGTGTGTATATCCAAACAATATTTCCACGGTTCATGCTTAAGCTGTACCTCAAACAGCTATACATATACGCATATCTCTATATATGTTCATATATCCAAACGATACCACGGTTCATGCTCAAGCTGTACCTTAAACAGTTATATACACATATACGCATATCTCTGTATATATGCGTATATCCAGGCAATACTCTTACGGTTTTGCTGTACCTTAAAGCAGCCATATAATCATTGAGACAGTTCACGGTCAAGTTGTACCTTAAACAACTATATAAAGGTGTCGGTAGCCATGTTGAGCCACACTTATTCCAAACAAAAAAAAAACAAGCCAGTGACAAGAACAAGCAAACAACCACAACAACAAACAGTATCAAAAAGAAAGAGGAAACATAAAACAGGGATGCTTATGCAAGGGGCAGGGCCACATTCCCGGCTAAGTTGTTGGCATCCTCAGACAGTGACTGGAGCATTGCCTCTATGGTGTCCAGACGTGTATGCAACTCCCCAAAATACTGATCAAGCTAAACATGGATAAACAAAAGTTCCTCAATGGCAGACCCGTCATTTGAAGGAAGAGAAGCCTCTCTTATCGGGCTGTACTAGTTCGGCGCAACATATATTTTCCTGCAGGATATAACCATTCACCAGATGATTCGAGTCAGGGACCAGAGGCCTGTCATGGCCACCAACCCACCGAAAAGAAGGCAAGACATCCAAGAGATTGTGGCAATAAGCAGTATTTCTTTCGGATATGGAATTCCCCCACAACACTTTGGGCATTGAAACCCTGACGAGCCGACCTTTGTACACGTGTTGCCTGTCTCAATTACTGGGGGCAGGACGCGGCAGCAGAGTCACGACTAAGAGGATGGTCTCCCAAACAGAGTTAATCCAGCATGGTCTCATCCAGAGACGTCATAATCGTGTCTATGACCTGCATGGTAGAGTCATGGAGGGTACAAAAATCACATCCACCAGGATGAAATACTTGAGGGCGATGGAATGACAAGGTCAACATCATCACAGATCTCTAACTCCAAGCCTAAGACGGTGCCTGTCATGTCACTCACATTGATAAAACTACGGGACGAGACCCTATGTAAATGGCACAACTGTCCCAAGCCAGAAGCCTATAGGTTGACATTAAAGGCCACCAGATGAAATGGAGGTTGGCCTGCACGGGTAACTCAGTGATGAATACTGAAGGGATCTGAAGAGAAAGAACTCTCTCGCAACCCAATACAGTCACATGTACAACGGTTAAAGAGTCATCTGGTATAGAGCAATTGCCATCCCTGATGAATGGGGCGGGGACGCTGGACTCAGGGTACAAGGTACCTTCAAACAGTTACTTAGATGTCTCCACCTCGACCTCCTCTATATCCATCTCAACAAGTGTGGTTACATCTGCCTCCTCAATGCGAGGTCCAGTAGCAGACATCGCGACTCTCTGAGACGTCTAACTCAATACACACTACCATGTTTATCCCACTGGGTGTCGCTTGCTTCGTAATTCCGGAGTTAATCGGACCTGTCAATACAACCTTTGATACAAAAGCATGACCTACCTCAACATCTGAGGGTAGGATAACAACAAGAAGAGCCTTATCCCCGTACAAACAGGGGGCAGGAAACGAAAAGCTGGAAGAGGCCATGTTCCTTGGTGTCCTAGCTCTAGAAGAAGAGTTTGAACAGGAACGAGAAAAACAGCCCAAGCCATGTTGGTCGAAGAAATCGACAAGGAGGATTGGTGAAAACTCTTTCTCGAGTTCTTCCAACAAGGAGAACTCCCTATAAGCAAGACTCTCAGGGACCAAACCAAGAAAAGGGCCTTGAGATATGTCTACGTCAACAATACCCTCTACTGAAGATCCTATGATGGGTCATGGCTCAGATGCAACTCGAAACCTGAAGCCCAACAAGTCATGAAAGAAATCCACTCAAGAGCATGTGGAGCCCATTAAGCTGACCCCAGAATGCGAGTCCAAATCCAACTAATGGGCTACTACTGGCCCACAATAATTACTGATTGCGAAAACTTCTCTAGACAATGCCACATGTGCCAAATATATGGAGACTTCATCCAGCACCCAAATGCATGACATCCAACAGTGGTGTCTTGGCCTTTCGAGATCTGGGGAACGAACATCATAGATCCTCCAGCCTCAAACCGATATCGCTTCATCCTGGCTGCCACAGATTATTTCTCTAAGTGGGCCGAGAATCAATCATACAAAGAAATCAAGGCCTCACACGTAGTGAAGTTCTTCACTACCAACATCCTCCACAGATACGGCACTCCCAGGAAGATTATCTCTGATAATGGGACCGCCTTCAAAAACACCAGAGTGAACGAGTTCACCAGAAAATACAACATCGAATGGAGATACCCCTCCGTATACAACCCTAGAGCCAATGGATTGGCCGAGACATTCAACAAAACCCTGATCAAGATTCTCCGAAAAATAGTCGGAGACAATCAGAAGAACTGGCATCACAAACTGTCGGAAGCACATTGGGCGTACCGAATTACACATCGGACTCCCACCCAAGCCACGCCTTACTCCCTGGTGTACAGGACCAAGGCAGTCTTACCAATCGAGGTTGAACTCTCCTCATTAAGAGTGGCCATGGTCTTAGAAATTCCTCTGACGAAGCAAATACAGCTCAGATTGCAGGAGCTGGATGGAATAGATGAAAGAAGGCTCACTACACAACAAAATCTAGAATTATACCAGGCTCGAATGACACGGGCCTACGAAAGGTTGTCAAGACCCAGAACATTCAGGAAAGATGAATCGGTACTGGTAGTAGGACGACAATCATTTGCTGGCATCACTGCTCCAACTTTGCGCCAAATTGCAAAGGTCCCTTCATCACCGACCATGTATACGATGGCGGAACCTAACTACTAGCAAATGTAGATAGTGAAAACTTCGTTAGCATAAAGAAATGAATCTCCTATTTATCCGAACACAAAAAAAAAACACTCCAAATTGGCCGAATCCATCCTAAAAATGGTGAAGCCTCTTCATATCACGAAACTCATCCTAGATCGGCGAAGTTCCCACCTCCAAAAAGGGTGAAATCCTTCAAATCCGAAAATCACACCTCCAAAAGGATGAAATTCCTTCAAATCCAAAATTTTACCTAAAAAAAAAAAGTAGTAGAACCTCTTCAAATCTAAAATCCCACCTCCAAAAAAAAAAAAGGTTGAAATCTCCCGAAATCTCAAAATGGTGAAATCTCTTCAAATTATCCAAATCCATCCCAAAACGGTGAAAATCCCCCAAATCCACCTCAAGATTGGTGAAATCTCCCAAAATCTCAAATCCACCTCAGAAATGGTGAAACTTACCTCAAAAATGGTGAAACTTACATTGGTGAAACTTACAGGTGAAACTTACCTCAAAAATGGTGAAAATTACCCTAAAAATCTAATCCGCTTTATGAAGGGGCCTATGTGGCTCCTGAAAGCGAAAAGGTGTTTATAAGGCTTGAACCTGTGTGGTGGCTGAAAACACCGAGTCCAAGCCAAATGAAGATTGACTGATGGCGTGAGACTCACAAATCCACCATGTTCCCTAGTAAGGTAGGGACCTCAAAGACGACTTGCCCTTACGGCCCCATAAGTCGTTGTTTCCAAAAAAAAAAAAAAAAAAAAAAAAAAAAAAAAAACAACAACAACAACAACAGAGATCCTAGAGGTTCTTCCAACCACCAAAGATATCTGAAGAAGACAAAATAAGCAAGATCTCATCGTGAATCTCCAACTCCATATCCGGAACAACACCAGGAAACTCACTAGTACTCCAAGAACTCTGGATCAAGGGCCCATGATGGTGACATAGTTGACGCACATTGGGGACCCATAAACCCACGTCAAAAGCCATCAGGTGAAATGGGAGTCATCTTGCACAAACACATAGACCAAAAGTTGAAAGAAAATGAGAAGAAAGGTCGAAAGATTAACGGCAATGGGGACACCAGAGCAGGTCGTTCGACTCGAATTCCTCACAACCTACTCTGGTGGGGGGCATTTGTTTGCCTCTAATTTTTTCCATACGAGAAAATCTCAACAAGTTCACAAGACGATGAAAGTGGGACCCACAAAGTCATGACGGGTCCAAATTCTCAGAAAAGGGGGGGGTCGATTTTAGAAGCAGAATACGAGCCTTGATTGAAGATGGCACAATACCGATATTAATGTTAATATTAATGTGATACGTCATATGGTTGCATTAATTTAATATTAATATTCAATATTCATAAAGATGTGATGCAAAGATTATGGATAATTTTGCAAGACAACATATGCTCAAACAAATTAATTATATGAATTATTCTATAAATTTTAGAAAATTCATTTAATTAATTTAAAAATCCCAAAACAAATAGAAAATCCAAGGCCATCAAATCCGCCATATTTTTTATGAGAATGTGTTTAAAATTTCATGACCAAACAACAATGAGAAAGCTATCAAATACTTTTTCATTGTATGAAGCCGAATTGAAAATTTTGAAAAATGCCAAGAATGGACATGTCCATTAACAAGAAATGAAAATTGGCAAAGCTCAAAAATATGGAATTTTTGCTTAAAAAGTCCAAAAATAAATGGAAATTGAACGACTGGCCTAAAGTAGACAAAATATTGCAGAAGTGGCCTAACACAGGCCGCCATCTAAATTGGCGGCCAGATTTTGCCACCTGGCAGCGCCACGCGGTCGCCCACATATGGACCTCCAGGCCACGTGGACTCCCTGGCCAAGCCGACATCCTCTTCGGCGGCCTGGTACTATCTACAGAACGCGACAAATATTCATTGGATTCGGTCAGGCTAGGCTGACGCCTGACGGGTAGGTCACAGGGGTAATAGTGCCTGACTTGACGCGTCGTAAGCAAAACCAGGCCGCCATTTAGATTGGCGGCCTGGTCGGTCTAAAACGAACAGATTCAACCAACTCAATTCCCAACGTTTGGGTATTAAATTTTTTGCACAGAAAAAAAACGCTGCACTAATTTCAATCAATCTTCCTCCTTCCTCTTTAAATCTATCTTCTTCTTCTCCTTCCATTCATCCCTTCCACTTCCTCCTCATTTTTGCAAAAAAAAATTTGAGACGTTTTTGTGCTACATAGAAGTAAGTTTTTTTTTTCTCTCTTTTTTCTTTTGTATTTTGGATTATTTTTCTCTGATATGGTGCATATTATTTATTGCACATATTATTTTTTCTTTTCGGTGGAAAGAGTAACCATAATTATTTTTTCTATGTGGTCAAAATTTATGAGTATTAAGTACAATTGTTTATTTATGAGTATTGTTATGAAAAATGTATTGATTTATGATTATTGTTTAAATAATTTTCCAAAATAGAAATGGCTCCAAAACCACGCAAAGTTGTTACCGGTGTGGTACTGGAAGGAGACGACCTCGTATGTGATTTTCACGTATTGAGGGCATTATATTGGCAATACCCCAACGACAAGTTCTATTTGGAAGAAGTAGAGGGACTCAACGATGCATGGCACATTAGAGGACCTGTCCACTGGACCGACCAGGTGAAGCGGGCCGGAGGTATGAACGTCGTTCGGAACAATGAGGTTGTTTGGTTGAATGTGAGGCGTAACTGTCCACCCGGGTTTGAAAATCACCCTATGGCCGGAAATGACATGTATCGTTGGTCTTAAAATGTTGGAGATGTTTATCTTATTAATGTTTGCTATGTTTTGTTATGAAATATTATGTATGTTTGGAGTTGTTTATGCTTTAATGTAATGTTTTGCTATGTTTGGATTATATGTATGTTTGAATTATATTTATGCTTTTAATGTAATGTTTTTGGTATATTTGGATTATATTTATGCTTGGATTATATTTATATTTGGAATATATTTATGTTTGGATGAAATTTATATTTGAAATATATTTATGTTTGGATGAAATTTATATTTGGAATATATTTATGTTTGTATAATGGTGGAGGAGGAGATGACATAATATATATAAAAAAAAAACATATTAACCAAGCCGTCGTTTCAATGGGCGGCTAGGTTATTATTTATCCAAAGCGTCCTTTCATGACCACAATCATGGGCCATATTTGTCCAAAAAGGTTGTGAAAGTAAGCCGCCATGTGAACTGTCGGCCAGATATGCACTGCAATTAATATATCTTACCAAACTTTTTCTCCCTCTCTCCTTATATTTATATTCTTCTCCTTAGCTGCTTCAAACATAATATATCCATGGTTGAGACATCTGCTAAATATATGGCAAGCGAATCCGAAGCAGTGTATTGGAAGAGTTTCGTCCACACGGAAGATGAACATGATCCAAGGGCAGAAATGATAGCAATTTGTCGGTTATGCGAGGCCCAACTACGGTATCGTCCAGGAAGACCGACTGAAAATATAAAAACTCATTGGGAATGGCATCAGCGTGACCTGGAAGAACGCATAAACAAGATGGAAGAGAGAGATAAGAGATTATATGAGATCGAAGAGCGGCAGCGACAACGTGAGGCTCGTCGTGAACTACAAAAGCGGCTAGATAAAATTGATGAACACTATGGGTTGTACAACCATAAGTCAAAAAAATGATGTATCTTTTGTTCTTAATATTTTATTTAATGAAATTTCATGTATCACATTGATTGCAATTATATTTCCGTAATTGGTTGTTGTTTTGTTTTTTTTAAATCAATCTGTAAGTAAATTTGAGATAAATAAATCTGTGGAGAATCCAATGATTATTTGTGACGTTATATGGAAACAACCAAGCCGCCGAGACAAATGGCGGCCTGCTATAAAATGCAACATTTAATGCACACCAACAACCGTAACTCGCAAAATATTGATTGTCATGATTCGGCCGCTGACATGTGGGGCCAAAGTAGCTGGCCGTCAAATGGAACGGCGGCCTACTATAAAATGCAACATTTAATGCAAACCAAGAACCGTACCTCATAACATTTATTATCGTTGTAGTTTCAGCAGGCCGCCGATAGAAATGGCGGCCTTATATAAAATGCAACATTTAATGCACACCAACAACCGTAACTCGCAAAATATTGATTGTCATGATTCGGCCGCTGACATGTGGGGCCAAAGTAGCTGGCCATCAAATGGAACGGCGGCCTACTATAAAATGCAACATTTAATGCAAACCAAGAACCGTACCTCATAACATTTATTATCGTTGTAGTTTCAGCAGGCCGCCGATAGAAATGGCGGCCTTCTATAAAATGCAACATTTAATGCACACCAACAACCGTAACTCGCAAAATATTGATTGTCATGATTCGGCCGCTGACATGTGGGGCCAAAGTAGCTGGCCGTCAAATGGAACGGCGGCCTACTATAAAATGCAACATTTAATGCAAACCAAGAACCGTACCTCATAACATTTATTATCGTTGTAGTTTCAGCAGGCCGCCGATAGAAATGGCGGCCTTCTATAAAATGCAACATTTAATGCACACCAACAACCGTAACTTGCGAAACATTGATTGTCATGATTCGGCCGTTGACATGTGGGGCCAAAGTAGCTGGCCGTCAAATGGAACGGCGGCCTGTACCTGCCTGTTCTCTGACACACATCATTTACTCTTTCATCTCTCCCAAACATAACATTTCCGTATTCCATATTCTCTTCTCTTCCAAACAGAGCAGACAGCATACATCAGAAGTGGGGGCCTCTAATTTTTTTACCAGTTGGAGCACATTGGACCCACCTTTATTTGGGATTTTTTGAGGTAAGATCAATATGACCCGCTATTACTACTATGGTTGATGATTTTTTGTAAATTAGGGCTGTTGATAATTATGGAACAATGTTAACATATTAATCTCCATATTAAAAATATACGTGGCCAATTTTTGTTGTCCGATCTAAATAATATCGATATTTATCCCCAATAAAATATTAATTTTGTTGTCCGATCTAAATTTTTTTTGTAATTTTTCAGCGTTTTCAACAATGATAATCAATATTTACACCGGTGGGACTGTCGTACATGGTCCAACCGGGGTTCCTTACTCTCAAAGTCCATCCTGCAACTTCTTTGCCGACGCTAATCTCACATTTGCCCAACTTCAAAGTGAGATTTACAATTCCTTACAAGTATCTCCGTTACAGTGCAGGCTAAATATTCGTGTCCGCATGAATATGGCTACAAACGGTAGCTTTTGTTTTTCTGAGCTTGAAATCACAAATGCCGATAGTTGGCGTATGGTAATGGACCAATTGATATGTAGCGGTAATTGGGCAATGATTGAGTTATTTGTTGATGTTGTACCTATCCTTGGTACTAATCCATCGATAGAAGAACCTAGCCATAGAAATATTAATATAACAACAAGACAACCACCAAGCATGTTACATGATGAAGAACCCGGTTTAGAAGATATTAATGAGTTCGGTCACATATTCTCGGATGGAGGCAATGTTCATGACCGTGTTGCCAATCTAGTTTTCTCTAACAACACCGCATTTTACCATACATGTGGTAATGAAAACTTTGAAGATGATGATAGGAACATTGATACAGATTTAAGCCCGCCCGACTCTATTAATGGTGATGAGGATGATAATGATTTGGAGGTTGATGATGATTTGGAGGTTCAAGATAATTTGCATGGGTCCGATCAATCGGTACATGTCATCGATACATCAATCCCTTACACATGGAGACTAGGTGGCCGTGAATCCTCTCATCCCGTTCCTTCATTTAATGATGTTGAATTACTTCTTAATTTTACCCAAGATGGTGATTACAATCCATGTGGCTCGTACTCAACAAACGAGTCATTAGAAGAAGGCGAGATATACCGGTCAAAAGCACATCTTAAATGGTACGTGCACCATTACCATATTAAAAAGAACCGTACCTTCAAAGTAAAGAAGTCCAATAAGATGGTATACAGATTGGTATGCACCGAACTGAATTGCAAATGGATGTTGTATGCAAATAAAAGAGAGGAAGATGATGCATTTGTGATTAGGAAAAATATAGTGCCGCATACATGTGTGTTAGAACGAGATCGGAGACAACACCCACATTTGACATCTTCTTTCGTTGCCACACTAATTAGAAACAATGTGATGGAAAATGTTCAATTTAAGATTAAAGACATTAGAGTGAATGTTCGACAATTGTATGATTTTAGTCTTGGGTACTTCAAGGCTTGGCGTGCGAAAGATATTGCTATAACCCAATTATTTGGAGGGTGGAGAGAGTCATACAACCTAATTTACCCTTTGCTTGCAGCAATGTGCCGTGCTAACCCCTGCTCAAAAGTGGAGTGGTATATTGCAAATTCAACCGAGCCACTTGTCGGTTTATTCCGTATGGTTTGTTGGGCATTTGCTCCAGCAATAAAGGCATTTGAACATTGTCGTCCAGTGGTTGGAGTTGATGGTACGCACTTATCCGGTAGGTACCATGGAAAATTATTGACAGCTTGTGGTTACGATGCTGATGGTCATATAGTGCCGCTTGCATTTGCAATTGTGCCTGAGGAGAATAATGAAACGTGGGCGACTTTCATGAAATTTTTGCGGACAAATGTTGTGGGCAGTAGGAAACTATGTGTAATTTCCGATAGGCATGCTTCAATATTGAGAGTATTCAATGAACCCGATCTGGGATGGAGTATCGAAGGTAATGAGGCTTTCCACCGCTTTTGTTGTCGCCATATTGTGGCCAATTTTCAGAAAAAATTTGGGCAAAAATATGTGACTACCGTACGCGATGTGTTTAGGCAAAATCAACATACCAAGTTTACAAGAGCGCTTCAAAAGTTGGACAATAGTAAGCACGAATGTTGTGAGTGGCTAATGTCTGTCGGCTCTGATGATCCAGCAAATCCCAAATACGAAGTATGGTCAAAAGCTTATGATGGGGGCGCTCGATGGGGGATTATGACCACTAATGGACCGGAGTCCTTGAACAATGTGTTCAGAGAAGCACGTATGTTGCCGGTAGCTGCTCTTGTGGAGATTACATTTTACAAATCGGTCGCCTTTTTTGCCGATCGGCGCAAAAAGGCACAAATAGCCGTTGAAGGCAATTTAAGAAATGCCCCAAAAGTGGCCGAACTATTAGAGAAAAGAAGGGACAAGAGTAATCAACATGATGTGAGAACGTTTCGAGTACAAGAGAAATTTGAGGTTGTCACCCCTCAACGAATTGTCGATGGCAAGAGAAAAGGTCGGCGAACTCATACCGTTCATATAAATCAACCAGGTGGTGCTTGCACTTGTCAGAATCCTCAACTTACATGCATACCTTGTTCTCACGTCCTCGCAGCATGTGCTGAGTCCGGCGTTGATAGTAATCAATTTGTACACGGTTACTATAGCACACATGCTTTGGCACAAACATGGGCTCCAGAATTTAATGGGTTTGGTAATCCGGACGAGTGGCCACCATATAGTGGTAAGTACATTATACCTGACCCAACGTTGTATCAAGTGAAAAAAGGGCGTCGCAAAATCATAAGGATACGCAACGAAATGGATGACACCCCAAGGCATTCATATACTTGTGGACAATGTGGTCAAAATGGACATAGTCGCAAGACATGTCAGGCAACTTCCAATGTGCAAGGTAGTTTCTTTTCCTTTCCTTTCTTTTTTGCTAATGAAGTGAATTTCAATGTGTGGTCAATTCTTATAATGTACAATTATTTTAATGTAGGCGGAGAGAATTAGGAGGACAATTGTGCGACTGATGTTATTTTGATATTGTCATTGTTGCTCTATTGGATGACAATATAAGTAAAAGAAATGATGTATTATTTTGCTATATTTGATGTTTATCAAACAATGTGTTGTATTATTTCTATTGAAACAATGTGTTGTATTATTTCTATTGAAACAATGTGTTGTATTATTTCTATTGAAACAATGTGTTGTATTATTTGTATTCAAACAATGGTTGGTAACTATACCAAGGAAGCCTTCAGGTGTCTCGCTATTGCAAACAAGCCGCCGTTTTGGTTGTCGGCTTGTTTGATATGGCCCACGAGTCAGCGTCACAGAGGAACATCCAAGCCGACGGTACCATTGGCGGCTTGGTTGCAATATCACAAATCTTGACCTTACAGAGCGTCAGTTGTCTAGCTACACAACCAAGCCGCCATTATGGTTGTCGGCTTGGTTGTTGTGGCCCACGTGTCAGAGTCACACAGCAAGAACCAGGCCGACGTTCTCATTGGCGGCTTGGTTGCAATTTCACAAATCTTGACTTACAGAGCGTCAGGTGTCTAGACATACAACCAAGCCGCCATTATGGTTGTCGGCTTGGTTGTTGTGGCCCACGTGTCAGAGTCACACAGCAAGAACCAGGCCGACGTTCTCATTGGCGGCTTGATTGCAATTTCACAAATCTTGACCTTACAGAGCGTCAGGTGTGTAGACATACAACCAAGCCGCCATTATGGTTGTCGGCTTGGTTGTTGTGGCCCACGTGTCAGAGTCACACAGCAAGAACCAGGCCGACGTTCTCATTGGCGGCTTGGTTGCAATTTCACAAATCTTGACTTACAGAGCGTCAGGTGTCTAGCTACACAACCAAGCCGCCATTATGGTTGTCGGTCTGGTTGTTGTGGCACACGCGTCAATGGTTGTCGCTGCATTTGCGCTCACCCAACCAAGCCCTAAACCCTAAACCCTAAACACTAAACTCTAAGAACCAGGCCGCCGTTTTGGTTGTCGGCTTGTTTGATATGGCCCACGAGTCAGCGTCACACAGCAAGAACTAGGCCGACGTTCTCATTGGCGGCTAGGTTGCAATTTCACAAATCTTGACCTTACAGAGCGTCAGGTGTGTAGACATACAACCAAGCCGCCATTATGGTTGTCGGCTTTGTTGTTGTGGCCCACGTGTCAGAGTCACACAATTAGAACCAGGCCGACGTTCTCATTGGCGGCTTGGTTGCAATTTCATAAATCTTGACCTTCATGGCCGTTTTGCTTCCCATGCATACATGCCGACATACTTGAAGTTTTGAATTATTAAACATTTTGCTTGAAAACTATACTTCAAAACAAACAAGTTTCATACATCAACAACAAAAGACAATCAACAACAAAAGTTTCACACTACAAGTTTCATATTACAAGTTCCATTCATTAATAATTTTTACTTAAATCTACTTTCTAACGCCCACGCCCACGGCCACGGCCACGACCACGGCCACGCCCTCGATGAAATGGAGACGGCGAGAATGGATCTGGCGCCCGTAGAGGTCTATTGAATCGAGAAACTGCTGCCCGTTGAGGAGCTTCATCTTGTTGTCCTTGACCAAGATTTGTTTGAGACGTTCCCGTACCATCGGCCGAAGTCCCACCATGCTCCCACACCCCCGTCTGCGATAATTATTGTGGTTGGGTTTGAAATACAAATCCTTCGGGCAAATGGTCGCCATAATTCCCACCAAAGGTATCTTGAACCCATCGAAAATCTACCGGGTTGAGAGTAGTGCGTTCATCCACCGGAACCATCAACTCTTCATCGGTCACTTCATGATTGGCTCTAAATTGATCAAAAATATCTTCCCGGTTGACATCATTTAGGTTGCCTCGGCAGGCTAGAAGCACTCGACGTGCAAATGCACGAGCTCGTCCAGTGAACTCGCGCATGGCGGCCACCGCATCATGCGCTATTGTGATATTGCGAATAACCTACAAATATAAATAAATTATGGATTATTGCATACAAATATAAATAACTATTTCAATTTTGGACAAATATAAATAACTATTTCAATTTTTTTCTTTAGCACTCACATTTTGTTGGACTCTCTCGCCTCTCGGAACAAATCTTCGTTCCAATGGATCGGTACCAACAACAGCCGGTTGAGGCATGTTAATTTGTTCAACCGTCGACGATTGCCAAAATACAGTGCGCATTCCATTAGCATTGAACCAAGCCATATACCGCCTCAAATCGGCATTGGAGAATGCCTCATTGTTACGCACGACATGTTGTCTTCTTGCATTCCAAATTGTCAACCACTCCGCATGTGTTGTCATCCAATTGACTCTCTTGAATGGAATATTCTCAGACTCATGTAAAATATCGGGACAAGACAACAATGGAGGTGGAATGGCTTGCCGTTTTTTCAATAACCGCATTACCCGTTGGATCGGGTGAGCCTCCACAATGTAGAACCAAATCAACGGGCCATCATAAAACCACAATTCCTTTTCATTTTCGGACTGGCAAAACTCGGGAAGCTCCTCCAAATTGTATGCATCCCAGTTGATGTGATCATCGCGTAACTCCTCAAACGCAAGACGATATGCACTAACACTACCATGCGGCACATCTCCATAATCATGGCCGCCCACCCATCTTGATCCCAACGGCAACGCTTCATATTCTTCCGGTACCATATTTGGCTCGGGCCTCCCAATTGGAAACCGAGTCCACGCCCAAATTTGCAAAAAAACAGCACAAAAGGCAAAGCTTTTTGTTTTTTCCTCGGCACCCTTACACAAACCCCTATATAAATAAGCCAACAAACCCGAACCCCAACTAAATTTCCTTG
Source organism: Rhynchospora tenuis (assembly GCA_027725995.1). Lineage (NCBI taxonomy): Eukaryota > Viridiplantae > Streptophyta > Magnoliopsida > Poales > Cyperaceae > Rhynchospora > Rhynchospora tenuis. Next base: position 15,414,566 of record CM050889.1, on the reverse strand, counting down.
GGTTCTCAACAGCATGAATTAGAGGAAGGAAATGAGAGTACAAGTAACCTGATTTGTTAGGAAACATTACCGAGCCAAAAAGATCTAGCATGAAGCATATAGCATACTTCTTGACTTCTTCGGGTGGGGAATTCTCCGGCAATGATGCCTCCAACCTTTTTTTGTTCCTATAGTTCTCCACAATTTCATCATCTTCACCTTCAACCGGAGGAACAAAAAGTTTTACAAAAAATTCAGTTCTCAAGTGATAAGTGCCCGATGGACGGTGAAATGTTTCCCATTCTACTTCCCCAAATACTTCCTCAAAAAGATAGGCATAATTCTCATCTATATCGCCCATGAGAGCTTCACCATCATTTTCTAGACCCAACAAGCAACACACATCTTGTAGAGTTGGTGCGATTTCACCGGTAGGTAAGTGGAAAGTGTGTGTCTCTCGCCTCCATCGCTCTACCAGAGCCGTGATCAACGCCCAATCAATTTTAATTCGGCCAAGGAGAGCCATGTTGTTAAGTCCAAACCCAGATAATATAGGCTCGATTTGAGGAGAGTATTGAAAAGACATCTTACGACTTCTCGTCCTCAACTTATCCTCTGGCTGCAGATTTGAAACACTTGCATGAGTATATAGAATCATATAAGAAAATTGCAGATTTGAAACACTGCAGATTTATAACAAAATGCATGTTAGAAAATTGATATAGAATCATATAAGAGTAATTACATGAGTATATGCTCGCTTAGATGCGTGCTTTTCATTCATCGTCAATAGCAGAGGTGCCGCATTGTTACCTCCTCCTTCATTTTGTTGAGTACCTTCTGTTTGTCCGGTACTTTGTGTTTGTTGCGTACCGCGTCGACTCCGTGCCATAATTAATGTTGGTAGCAATTTGAACTTATGCAAAATATAAAATTCCGATTATATTTCATAGCTTATTTTTTCGGACAAATCAAATGTTGATAGTAACCTAATTTAATTTGGTTCTTCTCATTTCGGACAAATTAAATGTTCATAGCTAATCGGTATTTCAAATAACCAACCAATTTGATAGCTAATTTCATCAAATAAGCAACCATTAAAATTTGGTATTGTTCATAGCTAATCGGTATTGTTCAATTCGAACCCTAATTGAACGGAGAGAAGTGAGATGAGGACATACCTAGATCAGGGAGGAGGAGGAGCCGAGGAACGATAGAAGGGGCCGGAGTACAGTAATTGGGGCGCGGCTTCCAGAATCCAGAGTGGAGAAGGGATCGGTGAAGGTTGCGTCTCAGTCTCAGAGTATAGAAGGGTTTGGAGAGGAGATGTTTCGAGAGGATGGCGATTTTTTTTTCTTAGATGAGCAGATGGGTTGGAGAGATGCGTCAGTTGGAGAGATGGGTTGGAGAGATGAAGTGTTGGATTGGCCGCCAGATGAAATGTCGGCCTGTTTAAAACAGAAATTGGGCCGACGGTTCAATTGTCGGCCCAATACTATTTAATTTTTTTAACATGAGATGAAGTGTTGGATACGACTGGCCGCCAGATGAAATGTCGGCCCGATTAAAACACCAGGCCGACAAAAATGAGTAAAGAGGGTCGTTGAGAAGACAGGTGTAATAGTGCCTGACTTGACGCGTAACCACAGGTGTAATAGTGCCAATCGAGTCCGGTCACAGGTGTAATAGTGTATCAGTACCAGGCCGCCAGTTTGATCGGCGGCCTGGTTGGTCTAAATCGTACAGATTCAACCAACTCAATTCCCAACGTTTGGGTATTAAATTTTTTGCACAGAAAAAAAAGCTGCACATCTGAACAGCTTTCAATCTCATTCTTATTTTCATTAAATTCCCAACGTTTCTTATTAAATGGGTGGTTGAAATAATTTTGAAACACATTAATTTTTATATTTCATAATTTTGGTTACAAATTTGATATTAAAAAATAACACATTATTAACCAGGCCGACATTCCAATTGGCGGCTTGAGTACATACTACATTAAACCACAGACGCGTCTCCTCAACTACCCTCTTTACACATATTTTTCGAAAACACTCCATCTTCTTCCTTTTGAACCGTCCATTGCAAAAACTCCATCTTCTTCCCATATTCTTCCCTTTCACGACCATCGGGTCCAATCTCGCGTAAGAGGAGGTTTAATTTGACGGCCGTCGGAATTCCATTCTCGCGTAAGAACAGGTGATTTTGACGCCCCTTTTTATTGATAAATTTCAAAAAATTGCTTTAGTATTTACATTTGGAAGAAAGGTTTTGATGAATGGCAATACATTTTCGCATGCAAGTTAGGTTTTACTGGAAGTTAGGGTTTTGATTAGGGTTTAGATGGACCAAAAATTTCCGCATGCAAGTTAGGTTTTGATGGCCAAATATTTTATTTTGCAAGTTTGTTGTTTGATTATATTTTTTTGTTTAATAAATTTCGGAAATTAGGTTTTGATGGCCAAATTGTTTATTTTGCAAGTTAGGTTTTCATTGATGGCCGTATGAATATTAGATTTTGTTATAAAATTCATTTGATTGACATAGTAGTAGATGAGATTTTGTTTTTGCTGCAAATTAGTAATTAGTAATTATAATTTTTTTTGTTAGCATGGCGGATTATCACATTCTCACTAGAGACCCTACTTCCGAGTACAAGGCGCTAGAGTTGAAGCGATGTCTTTTTTTTGAGACCAATGCTAAGTACATCGAAGTGTTGTGTGCAGTAAAAGCCACTACACCGAAAGGACTCCAATTTGATGTGAATTACATGGGTAGAAACCGTTGGCAAGTGGTTGGCCATATCAGCTGGAAGCACTACATCATGACTCGATTAGGTGGCAAGATAGAAATCAAGGGTCAAAAAATTGATGTTGTTGAAATGATGGATGACCTCAACAAAACAGCAAGGCTTGAGGGCGAATACTGGGTACGTCTCGTCGGTGTTCCTTACCCTTGGCGCACGAAGGAAGGTGCTGAAGAAATCTTCAAGGGCATAGGAACAATTGTGCAGTTTGATAATTGTTTTGGGCGAGATCACAGATTTCTACGGGTTAAAGTTTTTGTTGAAAGTCGTAGTAAGATTCCGGACCGACGTGACTATCAAGTCCGACCATGGAGGTCAGGTGTGGTGGAGGAGGAACCCGAGGGATGTACAATCCACTTTGTTGTGGAGGAGGACCCTTCCATCGAAGAGATCAAGCGCATGCAGGTGGTACAGCTGGATGGATGGGACATGAGTACATTTGAGGCAGCACCTTGGCTGAACGGCAATGAGACACCATGCCCTTGGGTGCGAAATAGAGCTCTCTCTTGGGACAACCCGCCACCGCTCCCTGCCGATGCTCTACCACCAGCAGTGGAACCTCAAATAGAGCGTAGAAGGAGCTCGCGCCTTGCCAATCGTGATGGTAATGAGCTATCTCTTATTTTTTAAAGAAATTGTTCTTTGTTTTTATAACTTATATTTAATTTATAATTTTGGTGCAGGTCAGTAGGTTTGGATGATGCGTATGATGTGCTGTTTTTTTATGATTGGATTTTGTGTTAAGACTCGGTTTGTTCGTATTTTTTGTTGTTGTCATTGGATATGAACTGTTAAGGTTTTTGTTGTATGGCAGTATGAACAATTAATTTGTTGTATGGCACTATGAACTTTTAATGTTTTTATGTTACGTGCTTTTATCTCATCTCTACTAGGTATGAAAAGCAATTCATGGAGTAAACAATAAAAGTAATGTCTATAAAAATTTAATTTAGATGTGAATCAATAATAGTTAGATGTGAATCATCATATAAGTTTAACTAACGACTCTTTCTTTCAAATAAAAAACAAAATCATCATGGATTGCAATAAGTAGGAGGTGAAGCAATTTCAGATAAAGATAAAAACATGATGATTGTAAAAATAAGTAGGAGGTGAAGCTAGACACCTGACTCTGTCTGGAAGGCGTATTTTATGAAATTATAACCTAGCCGCCAATGGTACCGTCGGCCTGGATGTTACTCTGTGACTCTCTGACTCGTGGGCCATAGTAAAAAAGCCGACAAACGAAACGGCGGCTTGGTTGTATAGCTAGACACCTGACTGTCTGGAAGGCGTATTTTTATGAAATTATACCCAGCCGCCAATGGTACCGTCGGCCTGGATGTTACTGTGACTCTGACTCGTGGGCCATAGCAAAAGAAGCCGACAAACGAAACGGCGGCTTGGTTGGTGTAATAGTTATACACCTGACGGTAAATTATTACACATTATTTCAATCTTTTTTGGACACATATGGCCCGTGATTCTTTTATATATATGTCATCTCCTCTCATCTTCTCCACCATTTTACAAACTTTATCATCTCCTCTCATCTTCTCCACCATGAAAAAAGGTGAAGGAAGCTCTAAGTCCAACTATCGAACAGCTACCCGTGATGAGTACTGGCCAAATTTCACCCATTACCCTGACAATACAAACGAAGCACAAATTGGAGATTATAAAGCAATTTGTCGCAAATGTCAACACACTTTGAAATACAATGTCAATGAAGACATCGGTGAAGACGGGCACGAGTATGGCTTAAAATTACACTACCAGTGGCACATTAATGGTGGGGAGGAAAACGACATGCGAGACGAAGAGCGCAATACGCATTGGAGTATAAAACCAACGACATCAAATCCTCACTGGTACAAAGAATATTACACGCCAGAAAGCAAATCACTCAGTGAACCCATCACCACACTAGATTCAAAACCATCATACAAAAATCTAACACCAGCGAGCATTTACGAAGAAATCTACAATTTTAATGGTGACCACACGGTGAGCTGTACAAGGTGTGCTGAAGTTCTCAATTACAAAGAGAAAATCTTGCGTCACCACTACGATGAACACAAATGGCAAGACCACCTAGCGGAAGTACGTCGCGATATAGAGAACCGAGACTTTTTTAGAGAATACAACGAAAAAAAAAGACGTGAAGCACGAGAAAGGGAGAAAAAAGAGAGGGAACGAAGGAGCCTACAATTAGAAAAAGAATGGGAGATTAAAAAAAGAAAAAAGATGATTAGAGAGGAACAAAGAAGAATTGCAGCAACTAAAATGGCAGAGGTAGAACAACAGGAAGCTGATGCAGCTTTCTGGAATGAAGCCGCTCAAATGGCAGAGATGGAACAACAACAAAATGATGCAGCTTTCTGGAATGAAGCTGCTCAAATGGCCCACAACGCTGGTGTCAGTGAAGAACATAACAAGGAGGATGAACATGACGAACCATGGTGGGATGAAATTCTACAATATGTAGATAGTCAAGATCTCTAAGTAGATTTAGAATGTCGTTTTATTATTGTGCTTTACTAAATTGTCGTGGTAATTTTTCCTACTGTTTTAATTAGAAATACTATAATTATCCATTTATGATAAAATTTCGTCAAGTATATAAACCGCGAGCATATTAAACTAAGCATATAATATCATCCAAACATATAATATCATCCAAACATAATATATATTCCGAACATAAATATAAATCCAAACATAAATATAATCTAAACATACCAAAACATTCATTAAACATACATAATAATTCGTAACATTCATTAAACATCCGAAAACAACTCCAAATTAAACATACAAACTACCTCCACGGGAGGATGATTAAACATACATAAATATAATTTAAGACCAACGATATAGGTCATTTCCGGCGCGAGGATGATTTTCAAACCCGGGAGGACAGGAACGCCTCAGTTTCAACCAAACTACCTCCCCGTTCCGAACGACGTTCATACCTCCCTCCCGCTTCACCTTGTCGGTGCAGGTTTTTTTTTCTGTGCAAAAATTTAATACCAAACGTTGGGAATTGAGTTCGTTGAATCTGTACGATTTAGATTGATCAGGCCGCCAGTTGGAATGTCGGCCTGGTAATGTGTTACTTTTTTATATTTCATTCCTAACCAAAATTATGTATTAGTTACAAATGAAATATAAAATTTAATGTGTTATTCTTTATATTTCATTTTATACAAAAATTATATGAGGGTAGTTAGTCCAAAATTAAATGAGGGGTGTTTCAAAATTATTTCAACCACCCATTTAATAAGAAACGTTGGGAATTGAATGAAAATAAGAATGGGATTGAAAGCTGTTCAGATGTGCAGCGTTTTTTTTCTGTGCAAAAAATTTAATACCCAAACGTTGGGAATTGAGTTGGTTGAATCTGTTCGTTTTAGACCGACCAGGCCGCCAATCTAAATGGCGGCCTGGTTTTGCTTACGACGCGTCAAGTCAGGCACTATTACCCCTGTGACCTACCCGTCAGGCGTCAGCCTAGCCTGACCGAATCCAATGAATATTTGTCGCGTTCTGTAGATAGTACCAGGCCGTCGAAGAGGATGTCGGCTTGGCCAGGGAGTCCACGTGGCCTGGAGGTCCATATGTGGGCGACCGCGTGGCGCTGCCAGGTGGCAAAATCTGGCCGCCAATTTAGATGGCGGCCTGTGTTAGGCCACTTCTGCAATATTTTGTCGACTTTAGGCCAGTCGTTCAATTTCCATTTATTTTTGGACTTTTTAAGCAAAAATTCCCAAAAATATGCACGGGCTTTTGTCAAAGAAAGAGCACAAATGAATTATGCCAATTGGGCTTGTGCAAAGTAAAAACGGGAGAGGAAATAACGAGCTGCTGCAGCCTATCGCAAAATACACGGAGCAGCAGCTTATGTCCTTCTCTCCTTTGATCCTTCCTCGACCCCACTTGCCAGTAAAAAAAAAAGAGAAAGTTCCTCACAAATGGCAGGATCTGATTGGCTCGTCTCTGGACCCCACATCCAAACTAAACGGAAAAGAAAAAAAGGGAAAAGCATCAAATGAAAGAGACGAAGCTCGTCTCTCCGACAAAACCCGTTCCGACGATCCCCTGCGTCGTTGCCAGAGTTTTGACACCGTTAGAAAGCTTGAGTTAAGGAGAGCATAGCGGTACCATTCTCGACCCCTCTCGCGACCTAAAACCTGTCCAATTTTGATGGAGAAGTTTGAGGCAGTGAGACGAGGAGGGTGAAATTGAAGCCATCGAAGGCATGGGAGCTCAGTTTGCTGGTGCATACACGTTTGTGATGGTCATGAGAGTGCGAATGCACATTCAACCTGATCTGAAACCGAACGACTAGGTGGGAACACCAATTGGTGCCATGGCACGGTCAAGCGCTGGTCAGACATGGGTTAACTGTGACTAGTGGGTTCAGTTGATAATTATAACATATTAAACATGAATTTTAGATACCCCAGCAATTGAGGTCAAGTACTGAAATACTCAAGACCAATTAGAAATCAAATGGAAATGAAATTGCTTTTAGCTGCACGTGAGGAGAAGTGGAAATATGAAACTGATACAAGCAGCTCACTGAATATTTTCTCTCTTCATAAAATGCTCGCTGATTGGTGCTGCCTACGCAAGGAACTCATGAGCCAAGTGAAGCGAAATTGACATGGTCCCACATGGCAATCTAAATGAAAATAGGGAACCGAGTATAAACATAAATTACTTGGTGGAGGAGGTGGTTAACCCTGAACGGTTCAGCACAATTGAAATCCAAGAGGTCACGAACCAGAAATTTAAAACAAAGGCACTGGTTGGCTCATACAATGGCCCCCACCTTTTATTCCCTTTCTCATTGGCTCTCAATATATGGGTTCAATTGGGTTCAGTTGGATAAAACCAACTCACTGTTTATCTTCTTCTCCAACTCGGCACGGATGTGAAAATCAAAGGGTAAAAAAGGAAAAACGAACCAACCATGGTCCCCTCCCTCCATCTGCTGCCTCCACATATAGAACAAGACAAACCAAGCAAACTTGTTCCCTAAAGCTTCTCTTACAGCCACTGGATGAAAATTGGAAGGTTAAGATGGAATCAAAAAGGAAAATGAAGACCCAGCACTACACACGCCATTGGATCGACACCATGTCCCCATGGCTTCATCCTCTCCACAAGATGAAAACTGCCCACAGTATAGCAAAACCAGCACATGGTTTCGCAAAAGAACTTGATCCCCACGCATCTGTGATGGCCATCGGATCAGATTGAACGGTGAAGATGTTGATGCTCTCTCCATGGAAACCCTAGCTCAAACAGCTATAAAAAGACATCAAGACTGAAGAATCAAAGGGCCTCCACGACCCCATAGGTTCAGTTTTAGGCTAGAATCTCTATCTTTGTGTTAGGTGATAGGATAGCAAGGGGTGTTTTGGTGGAGGCGGTTCATCGAACAACTTGTAGGCAATAGAAACAAGGTCAAAAAGAAAAGAGAAAACAAAGTTCTAGGTAAGCCAAACTGTAAACCATATATTTTTCATATCAATAAAGAGATTTGGAAAGTTTAATTGCTGTTTTGAAGTTCTTTTTCTTCAGCTCGGCCACCAAGCCATGGTGTGCCTGAGCTTGCACGTGCAATAGTTTTGTTTTGTATAGTTCTGCATGATTTCTTTATTCTGTTTTTGCACAAGTTTTGCATCTCTGTTTTTGGAGATAAGTATGAATGTCATAGAAGAAAAGAAAAAGTAGAGCATATGATTTTCTAAGTTGTAATCGCTGTGTTAGTTTCATGTGTAAACAAAATTATTGAGTTCCTCTTTGTTTTTAACTTCGCATATGCATGGTGTTTAAAACTTAAGTTCAATTTGCGTTGGCTTTTATTTCATAGTCTTTGCATCTTTTCAGCTACTAAATAAATAAAAGGTAAGTTTGCATACTTCATGGTTTTTTAATTACATGGAAGCGAGCCTCGGTTTGGTGAGGAAAAGACTTAAAAATTTGATTTACATTTTTAACTTGCATTGCATAAAATATTCTTGCACTTTTCATTACAGTAAATAAAGATGAGTTTCTACAACTTTGCATATTCATGATACATCCAACCTGAGTCTAGTTTCGTGGGTTTTACCTATGTCATGCCTTAATAAATCGCTTGCTATTATTTTGTGTTTGCAAGTTGTCCTGTATTACAAATATGCATACCATAACACTGCCTGAGTAGTAACTGTCAGTTATAGCCATGCGAAGTTATAAAATTTCGTGTGTTACTATTACATCAAAATAAATAAATCTATGCTTGTTTATTTTACATCATGTACGAATAAAAATTGCATATGTGCTTGTCTAAAAAAAAATATAAAATAAAAAATAAAAGTGTTTGTTTAATTGCAAGTATTTAGACACACTAAAATAAAAATAATTATAAAATAAAAGATGTACTTGTATACAACTCTCTCTTCTTTTATGTGTCAAGCAGGTGGCAAGACTGAAGCAACCAGAGAGAAGACTTGAAGTGAAGAAGGGTACAAGCCCCTAAAGCTTGCTGTATAAGGGTCCTAGGGGAGCCATACTAATAGGTGTTCTCGCCTTTGAGCAGTCACTCTTGGCTTCTCTTGGACTCAGATTTTGAGCTCTCAATGGAGCATGAATCAGTTCCAATGGGTGTGCTTGCCTCTGAGCTCACTCAGGGACTGGTTTGTGCTTCATGGTTTAGTGAATTACACAAGTCCTTGTGATAACCAAATCCACAGTCAATACCTCAGCCAAACTTCACAAATAGCCCCATGCTCAAATAAAATATCTTCCCACAATTCAGTACTAAGACCATGTGAGACCACCATACCATATGACCACAGATATACCCTTCCCTGCACCACAAAGGCCTAGTTATAATGCCAAAATTTTGCTAGGAATCGCCAGATGGCAAAACAATGACTAACAAGCATCAAACACCTGAACCAGTCAAATTACCCCTTTCAATTCCACAATAACACCCCATAAAGCCACTATGCCAAGCCAACATAGCCAAGTTTCTGTTAAAACCCCAATTACCCAGTTATAATGCCTAATTTTTGGTAGACATAACCAGGTAGTTGAACCCAAAAACAGAAAATACTAAATTCCCAATACAGTTAGACATCACCTCAGACAACCAAATTAAAGTCCATACGACCCCATTAGGTAGTGCCAAAGCCCAAAGAACCATAGCCTACCTACCAATTAGCCCCCTATATGGTTAATTTGGGTCTGGTTATCACAGGGAACCATGTAACTCACGGCTCAAAATGTATACAGCGAGTTTTAGTGGTTTACCTCAAATTGATGCTCAAATCGACTCGAGACACTTCTCTGGTTGCTCAGGCATGCCGCCGATTGGCTCCACACGGCTCAATTTTGGTTGTAAGCGCACTGTCGGAAAATCTCAAATCGAATACAGCAATGCCTTCACGACTTCAATTGGCGAGAGACGACTCAATTGACCAGCTCAAAAGTAAAGAAGAAAGTGAGTCGATCTCTTCGGTCTCCTCAGCCGGCCCAACGACCGCCTCACGACGGAGATCATGTCGACCTCGAAGGTTTGACTCATGTCAATCTCTCGTCGGAAGAGACGAAGAAGAAAAGAAGAAGGAAGAAAGAAAAAGAGAAGGGTTCGCTGAATGTTTGACCAACACGAATCTTGGCGCAGATCAGCGCCTCACATTCGTTTCCAACGGAATCCAGAATCGAGATGCATAGACGCGGCACGCTACGTACACAGTCGTTGGCGGTGGGACCTATTTGTCAGATTCAGATCCACTCGGCGCATAGGCGCGCGCGTGAACCAATCGACTCAATCAACTCACCTCAGCCACGTCGCTTGATTCTCTGTGGCGTCTTGGTGTGGCGGGTCCCTGACACCCAGAACACGAAACAGCAAGCCTCCAGCCAATAAGAATTTTCCAAAATTGCTGAAACTTCAAAAATGCTTTAAAAATAGCTAGAAGGGTCAGAAAATTACCAGAAAATACCAAAGTGTTCAGAAAATTACAAGGAACATTTTGTATAACACTTCAACACCAAATTTCAAAAGAAAAAGGGAGTTTAATTCAACAACATTAATTTCCCTTGTAATGTCATTAAAAACGTCTTAAAGACCCAACTGACATTAAAAACATGAAAAATTCAAAAGTTTAAGTGTCTCAACCACTTGGACAACAGGTACACTTGGACAGCAGGTACATTTGGACAGCAGGTACTTTGAATTATCAGGGACTGACATTCCCGGTATTCAAAATAAAACAAGAAGCCCTGCCCAGACGAACCAAAACCAAGACCCAAACTCAAGAACAATCCAAAACATCCAAAACCTAAATGAACTCTCCACATCTTTCAAGCTCAGAGATCCTCAAAACCAATCCCGGATCTTAAGACAGCAAATTCAAGAAGTCTAAAGATCTGCCAAAGCAAAATTAAATATAAGCCTTCTACTTCGACCCAAAAGTCAAGTCTAGAAATACTTCGACCCAAAAGTCAAGTCCAGAAATACTTAGACCCAAAAGTCAAGTCCAGAAATATTTAGACTCAAAAGCCAAGTCCAAAAAATTAAATTCTAGGAAACACATATCCTCCAGAAAACCAAATGATCAAAATGTCTGAAAAGCCAGGGCTATTAAACTAAAATGTTTAAAATCTTAGAAACACAAACAAGACTCAAATGACCTGAACTTTCTAACACATCTTAACACCAGGGTTTAAAACGCTTAAGCCAGACCCTAAAATGCCAAAAGATTAAAAGTTCAAACAAGTCAACAAACGACTGAAGCTATAACACGTTCAAGAACCGGAGTTTCTACACGCTAGGATGCCTGAAGCTCTCAACACGTTCGATAACCTTAGCCTCAACACGTCGACGACAAACCTAAGCCTCAGACACGTCTCAACACCGAAGATCCAGCACGTTCAGTATACCGGACCTTCAAAACGTCACGAGACCAAGGCTTTACACATTTACACTTGTTTCTCCAGACACGCGACGCGTCTTGGATATGAAGATGACAAGTCTTAAAAGTGATCTAATACCTAATCGGTCAATGATCTACCAGACCACATCTAAATACAGGAAGACTGCCCGTGCAGTTCTTTTAAAATAGAAACTCTTCTTCTTGCAGTCACCACAACACATCATATGCATTCATGTCATCATAAACACTTATCCTGCATTCACACCCATTGTCAGTTCACTCTGTTTATCGAAATGGTCGCTTTAGACGATCATTAAACAAGCTTGGTTACACTTAATATGCCCAATCTATTAACATCTCCGATCTAGAGGTTCTCTCGACTTGGTTCAGAGGTAATTAACAGTAGGGGCTTGCGCCTACTGGAAGGAAAGGACCTGCAACAAACAATCAAACTCTCGAAACCCCTGAGACCACTATGGTACCCTCATCCTTTGTCAGGCGGGTATTGATAGTGTGTCCCAAGGAGTTCGAGGGGTATCTGATCCGTATTTTTCACCCCCACGGAGGTATCCATAAATCCTAACCGAGGTGCGGACCCGAAAAAGTGCGAGACAATGTGTTAGAGCTTTCGTAAGAAAAGTGAGGAAAAGAAAGTGGGTCAATTAAATGCCACTGATTGTAATGTTTGCTTTTATATAGTTACTTTTCATACATTGAACTAGCATGGGTATCTCGTTTTTAATTATCCATGTTAGTCCTTGTCATTTGTCAGACTCTTTTATTATTGAATAAATATAGTTTTGTGGCAATTTATGTGTAGATTATAGGTATGTATGTGATGTTTGTTTCGCCTTGCGTAGAAATACGCGGCGGGTTGTCGAGATGCACTCACGAGTCGTCTAAAAGTGACTCGGGGTGTGACAGGGTGAATCAGTGGGTCGCAGGGACTGTCATCCAGGCTGAGAACAGTGTCAGATGGGTAGCTTAGCTGGACTGAGCATGCTTGGCGGGCCGCTGATGTGTTTAGCGGGCCGCTGGAATCGGCGCTGAGAGGAGGTTGAGGCTCAATTGCTTGCAGAATCTCGTTGAACAGATAGTCTGCCTCTTCCTCTTCTACGGTGGCTGAGAAGGACTGGTACGCCTGAACAATCCTTGTGAAGAAAGCCTCTTCCACCATCTCATCGAGTTCTTCCACCATAAATATTGAATCGTAGCAAGGTGGCATCTTCATCGCTTTGTCGATCTCGAACTCGATTTTCTCATCTTCTATCTCCAAGGACATCTTGCCGTTCTTTACGTTGATCATTGCTCCGGCTGTGGCTAGGAGCGGTCGTCCAAGGATGATAGGTACCTCCAAATCTTCCTCCATATCTACAACAACAAAATCACATGGAATAACAAGGTTACCTACTTGAAGTGGTACGTCTTCAACAACACCAAGAGGCAAGCGCACGGATCGGTCGGCAAGTTGTAGGGACATCCTCGTATCATTCAACTCTCCAACTCTAATTTTGTCAAAAATTGACTTTGGCATGAGGCTCACACTTGCTCCTAGGTCACACAACGCCTTCCTAATGCTTTCTCTCCCGATCTTGCATGGAATTGCAAACTTCCCCGGATCCTTCATTTTGGTGGCAACTTGTTGAGGATTAGAGCACTGCACTCTTCGGTCAAGGCCACCGTCTGGCATTCATCGATCTTCCTCTTATTACTAAGTATATCTTTGAGAAACTTAGCATAGGAGGGCATCCGAGTCAAGTCATCGGTGAAGGGAATTGTGATGGACAGCTGCTTAAGGATCTGCAAAAACTTGGCAAACTCCTTATTCTCTTTGACCTTGAAGAATCTTTGAGGATAGGGCACATTTGCTTGGGTTCCGGATTGGTGGACAGCTTTGCCCTTCTCTTTCTGTCTTTCTGGCATAGCATCAGCGGGCCGCTGGTCATCCTGGCGGGTCGCTGAATCCTGCACCGCTGGCTCAACAAGGACAAACCCGCTGTCCTCCTCAGCGGTCACTCTCATCTCTGGTTCTGTGGACCGCTAATCGTGCTGGCGGGCCGCTGAAACTGGGGCAGAGGCTGTATCTTCTGGCATTTCGGGCCCCTCATAGTTTGTGCCGCTTCGGAGTGTGATGGTATTGACGTCAGCCTTTAGGTTGGGCTCAGGTTGGCTTGGAAACATGCCAGTTTTAGTCATCACTCCGTTCACCGATTGGTTGACCACGGAATTTTGATTTTCCACAAATTTCTCCAAGATCCTCCGTAGGTCATGCATCTCATTAACCACTTGTTGGTTCCACCCGGCTTGGTCTCGGATAAACTTGTCCACAAAGCGCTTGTGCTGCTGAAACGGGCTTGTACCCGCTGGATATCCTCCCCGCTCATTCCTATTCTCATAGTTGCCCGGATTAGCCGCACCATTAGGGTTTGAGTAAGACAATCCCGGATGGTTGCGACTATCCCGGTAGACATTGTTGTTTTGAGGCGGATAGGACGGGCCTTGGTTGAGTGCATTCACCTCTTCTTCTGCCGGCTCATCCTTCGCAATCCTTGGGCAATCCGGTGCGGTGTGGCCTTCTTCTTCACAAAGTTGGCACGCATGGACTTGAAGCATAGGGTTACCCTCCTTCTCCGTGAGCTTCTTCATCATAGCGGTGAGCATGTCGAGTTGTGCTTGGAGGTGGGTCGACTTGTCCACCTCAATCACCTCTTTCTGTCGAGATCGGCCCGTCTAATTGGTTTGGTATTGAGCCATCCTGTCTATCAAATCAATCGCATTATCACAACCTAAATTCAAAAATGAACCATTTGCTGCATTGTCAATCATTTGACGGGTAGAAGGAGTTAGTCCATCAAAGAAATAACTAATCAATTTAGGATCATCTATGCCATGGTGTGGGCACATTCTCTGCAGGTCCTTATACCTCTCCCAAGCCTCACTAAGGTTTTCATTGTGGTCTTGCTTAAAGGTATAAATTTGCCTAGTAATTTGGATAGTTTTCTCCATAGGGTAAAATTTTTCCAAAAATGCCGTGGCTAAATTGTCCCATCTAACAAATGGTTTGGCCGAAAATCCGGCCAACCAAGCCTTAGCTCTGCCCCTTAGTGTGAATGGAAAGAGGGTGAGGCGAATGGTGTCATCGGGAACTTGGTCGTAGTTGAGGGTGATGCAACTTTGGAGAAACTCCACCAAGTGTTAGTTGGCATCCTCGAACGAATCTCCGCCAAATGTGTTCTGCTGGATGAGCTGGATGAGGCTAGGGCTGAAAGTTAAATCCCTAGCTCTCGTTGCTTCGAGTGGTTTGACTCCAAGGCCTACGTTTGCCACGGCGGGGGCCGCAATCAAACGTAGGGGTCGGTTTCGAGCAGCCTGTTCCCGCTGCTTGATCTCGTCATCAATCTGCTGCTGAAGTGTTCTTGCTGCCATGTCGTTTGTGTCGCTGTCTGGAACGTCGGAAGTCTTAGATTTTGGGTCTTCAATGGTGTCAGACCCAGAATCAGCGGCCCGCTGGAGGTCTTGGCAGGTCGCTGATGTTTGATCCGTCTGCTGGTCGTCTGTGGGCTCCACCACCTTTCTCGTGTAAACTTTTAGAGGTGGTAGAATCGTCGGAGTCGCAGTAGACTTGCCTCTGCCTTCTGGGACATTCTTGGCGGCCCGCTGAGGGTTTCTGCGACCCGCTAGAGTGTCCTGAGAGGAAGGCTGAGAGGCTCCTACTTCGCAAATTCTCGGCTTTCATGCACTGCTGCTTCTTTCACCGGTAGGCTTCTTCTTATTGCGTCTACTGCCAGTGTTCACACCTACAATGCAAAGAAAACAAAAATAATGTGAAGATAGGAAAAATCTAGCTAATTAAAAGAAAATAAAACCTAAAAATCGTCACCGTCCCCGGCAGCGGCGCCAAAAAGCTTGATGTGTAAAATCAACTCTTAAATTTATACCCTATTCTACCTAAATTCAGTCGCAAGCGTACGACAATCGTCTAAGTAATCTAGGGGTCGATCCACAGGGACGGTTATTCAATAATCAAGTTTTATTCTAAATTAATTAACTAAATTAAAGGGGGTTTACAATTAACAAATAAGAGTAAGTATCAGGTCAAGTAATAAGATCAATTTGCAGTAAATAAAGTCCTAAAATTATCAGTTCAAAAGAGTAAAAAGGTTAATCAATTAATCAACGATTTAGGGGTTTAACTGGTAGGTTTTCCTTTGTCAATTTACTCCAGAATCTGCGACCTCCTGGCTTCACCAGCGGCCCGCAGAAACTCAGGTCGCTGACCCCTTAGTGGGTCGCTGGAGGCAGTGATCATAGACAACCCGCAGATCCTACCAGCGGCCCGCTAGGTTTGGCGCAGACTCAACTTTTAGGTTAATTTATTAATGCTTTGTGTAGGGTACAAGTTCTAATTAAGGCTCTTAATCCCACTTCCGTTTAAGGCCAGGTTACCATTAACTAAACCAAATACCCTCGAATAAAACCTAGATTTCAACTCCCGTTTCTTGGTCTAGGTTTCATAAGTTTGTGCTTTTTGACCTATGACTCCCTATACTTCCGTAATCGGGAAAGACTTCACCTTCCGGTTCTTGGTCCTAGTCTAACCTCCCGATATCAACTATCATGTTAACCATACTTAAACCTAATAACCTAAGAACGTTTGGATTTAACCATCACAATCAAGTATGTCCATTACTCAACGGATGCAAGCAATTCAACTTAGGCAATTAAATTCAAGTAATCAAATCAAATAAAGCAAAGCAACAAAACACAACATGCAACAAATAAACTAAACTAAAAATATATTATCAATCATAAACTTAAAAGGTTCCCTACCATGGCCCCTAAATATCTAACTACTCACAAATATCCATAACAAAACAGTAAAAGGTATCAAAGTGACAAGAGAACATAAAGAAAGAAGCAAAGATTACAACAATAAAACTCGGGTTTCTCTCTTTCTGTCTTGGCTACTCAAGACCAGCGGTCCGCTGGTGCTCACTGCGACCCGCTGGTGCTCTGGCTGTGCTCTTAACTTAGCAGATAACCTCAAACTCTCTGAACACCTTTTCTCTGTGAAGACCTGGTGCTTATATAGACGTGGCAAGGCTCTAAATGTGGCAAAGTTCGTGGAGAACGTGGTTCCATAAATAAAAAGGCGGTGCAAACATGGATGCAGAAATTGGCTGTCTAAATTGGGCAGTCGGTTGCATTTCCAGTGGCCAGCTGTCGAATCCTGCGGCTCGCTGGAATCCTCTGTGTCGCCAAATCCATGTGCTACCCGCTGTGCTCTCTGCGGGTCGCCAGATTCATGTGCGGGTCGCTGATCATGTCCAGATGTCGGTTTTCTCGCTGTCTTGAGTAGCAAATCGCGGAGATCCTGTACAAAACAAAAGGAACCATAGCAGTACCTAGCTTCTACCCTAAATAAGCAAATAAAAGTTAGAAACACGTGCAATTCAATAAAATTAAGTCCTAAACCAAGGTTTATATGTGGTATGAAAACCACCTATCAATTAGATCTGCTAATTACTTCTTTGAGATTGAGGTTGCTCTCTCTAATAAAAAGGGGTTGATGAGATCTTATCTGTTGAGATTAGATTATTCATTATATCATATACCTTTAGGAATGAGGTTGAGAGAAATTGACCACCTTTCAAGAGTCAATAATCTCCCTACTTACATGCAATTGTTAGTAGAATTATGCATGACAATGGTAATTTTAAGTCCAATGCTGATTCAGACTATCAGAATCATGCTTTAATTAATTTAGACAACAGTTATGCTAGGAACAGATCTGATGATAATAATCTCATGTCCATAGTGAGAAATGATGATTTAAGCTATTTGGCAAGTAATAACCAGATGCCTCAAATCATTCCACATACTGACAGCCATCAGTATGATCAATTTATCAGTAATATTTTCCTCTCTGATATTGGTTTAGATTTGGATAAGGAGCAACTAGCAAGAAATACTATGCAGAATAGTAATTCTATGCCATGGCAGTTTAAAACTCGCTCCTTGATTCCCACACAATCTTCAACTACTATAAGAGGTCATCCTACATTAAAAGTTTTATCTTGGAATTGTAGAGGTCTAAGAGGATCAAGTAAAAAAGGATACCTCAGAGATCTAATTAATAGTGAACATATAGATATTATAGGAATCCAGGAAACTAAAAAACAGTTGTGCCATAAGAGATTTCTTAATTCTTTTGGGACTAACTTCAGCTAGAATTATCTTCCTGCTATTGGTACAGCAGGAGGTATTCTGATAGGTATTAATCATAATGCTTATGAGATCAAGAGCTGGTCTGTGCTAAAATACACAGTCACAGCTGAATTGATACATAAAGCAACTAGCATTCCTTTAAACTTTACTAATGTGTATGGTCCATCTACTGGACAAAAAATAGCTTATTGGGAAGAATTAGATGCTTTAGGAGGTAGAATAGATGGAGCTTGGATTATTAGTGGTGATTTCAATACTATTAGAAGAAGAGCTGAGAGGAAAGGCATCTCATTTGTTGCTAGAAATATAAATAAGTTCAATAGATGGATAGACAAATTTTAACTTATTGATATGAAATGCCCAGATAGAAAATTTACTTGGGCCAGAGGTGGAAAAAGTCAACAATTTGCTTGTCTTGATAGATTCCTAGTCAATCAAGAATGGTTTGACTCATTTCCACAAGCTCATACTTCTAGCTTTGCTAGAGCTTACTCAGATCATAATCCCATGATTTTAGATTCTGCTGATGTGATACAAACCTTCCCTAAACGGTTTAGATTTGAGAAGGTATGGTTACAGCATGAGGATTTTAATAATAGAATGCCTGGTTGGTGGAATCAAATTAATCTGGGATATGATAAAGCTCTCAACTGGGACACAAAAATGGCTTTTATGAAAAATAAAGTCAGAGGCTGGAGCTCAAACATAGGCAAAGAAATTAAGGATAGGAAAAAAAAATCTTTTGACCAATGATGGTCTCAGAACCAGATATCAAATATAATTTATACCTAGAACCTAACTTCACTAGTCATTTCAGTTAAGCTTAGGGTCGAACCCAAAGGACGGAATAATGATTACCGGACTTGCTGGTTTTCAAAAGCTAGACGGATAAAAACTGGGTGATTCAAACAAACACAAGTAACCATGCAATAAATAAATGTTTTTGGGTATTTTGGACTAAAACAAGACTTAAAATCAATTCTAAGCAATGATAGAGTAATAAAGCTAGAAAACACGGATTTTTGGTGATTTTTCTGATAAATAAAGGCGTCTTAGGGATCAGATACAATATAGGTTTAGCACCGAAATTCCGGAAATCGATTACTTTCGCAATAAACCCCGAAATCTCGGATTCCAAGCTTCTGTCCAACCTGGACAGAAGACTTGGAAATGAGTTGTGTTTTCTGACTTTTGTCCAACCCGGACAGGACTTGTTCGGGTCGAACAGAAAGTCTGGAAACAAGTTCAAGGCTTGATTTTGACGGTGTTCAGGGCCCGGACTGGCTGTAACACGAGTTCTAACCCTCAACTTTCGCCTTTTGGATTAAAATCCAGCACAGGACTCTACCTAGCCCTCCTAAGTTCACTAATCCTACTTCGTGTCGGTAATTAGTTTACTTAGGTTTGTTCTAACTTGTGTTCTTCAAGGTATCTAAACGTTCTTTCAAACTATTTAGAAATTAACCTTTCAGTTCAATTAATCTACTCTTTCAAGTCACAGATTTACCCCAAGCACTTGGTTCAATTCTGGTTGTGTGATCTAATTTTGTAGCTTAACCAAACCAGGCCTAAGATTTAGAAGCAAACAGATCAAAGCAACGGAATTTAACAAGCATAGAAATAATACTAAGCAGCCAAATAACAAAGTCAAATTATCAAGCCAATCATTCAACACAACATCATACTAAACATACATCATAATCCTATCCTAAGACATAGTAAACTGCTCACTCATGTTCTCGAAATAACATAAATCAACGGAAATAACAAATACTAAAGTAGGGATACAAGCCATCAAAGATAAAGAGCAAAGCATCAAAAGAATAAACCGAAATACTCCTCGAATGCTCGGATCTGTCTCTTCAAGGGCAGTGGAAGAGAGAAGGCGTGGAGAGTCTGTCTTGCTTGCTGTCGTCGCTTCAAGCAATCGAAATCTCACAGCTTCGATGAAGAAATCCAAGCGGAACAATGGAAAAATGGCCTATGTGTGGGAAAAACGTGGTGGAACCAAGAGAGCCCTCTGCTGGGCAGAGAGAGAGCTTTTGTAGAGTTTTCCAAACTTGGGGAAGAGGCTAGAGAGGTCCCGGGCGAGATTTGGGGGCCAGCCCACCATCTTCAATGCAGAAAATCCTTCCAAAACTGTCTTTTCGACCCTGGAGAGAGCTGGTCCAAGCTGGAGCCAGGCTGGAGAGCTGAGATAGCTCCTGTTCGATCTGGACAAATCCAGTTCGACCTGGACAAGTGGCTGGACTTGGACTTGTGCGTGGAATGTGAGCATCAATACTGATTTCGACCTGGACAGAATTTGTCCAACCCGAACTGAGCATCAAAAAGTCCAAATCGTGGCCCAGATGAGTAGGTCGTGCATGAATCGTGGCATGTGGCCCGCATGTTGGCCTGGAATGTGCCCCAAGCACCAGGAATGAGTCGTCTGGCGTGCAAACAAGCGTGAAGAAGCTTCTTTGGGTCTGTTTTTCCTTGAATCTGTTAGTAAATGCTCGTATTTTAATTTTAGATTAATTACAACTAATTAATCCCATTAACTACAAGCAAATCAAAGGATCTAGTGCTAAAGTAATCACACGTCATGAGAAAGGAAATAGAATCATTACCTCTCCCTAAATCGTATTAAGGAGGTAAGATCCTAAGCGTAGGAGTCGGTGGCGTGCCTTCACCTCCTCCAAGTCGCCGGCCGGCCGCCTCGAGTCCACCAAGAGATTAACCAAGCTCTAGAAGATTCGTGCTAGCGATTCAAAGAGAGCAAAGCTAATCCAAAGGTTTTCCCTCTTCCAAAGCAATTAACTAATTAATTATTTGAGGGAAATTTGTTCAACACATGAACTATTAGAGGTAGAGAAGAGAGGAAAGGAAGGAAGAAATTCTGAAATTTCTTCTCCCTTGGTGGATTTCGGCTAGGAGATAGAGAAGGGAAGGGAGCAATGTGACGGCTAGGGTTTTCTCCCAAGAGACACCCCTATTTATAGTGCTCCAACCCTAGGTCTCTCATCCAACAAACCTTGGACAGATTTGCCCCTATCCATGCCGAAATTAGGTGGAGGATTTATGGGCTCCAAAGCCCATTAATCCATCTCTCAAGTTACTCCTTTCATACACCTCAATTCGGGCCTTTAAATAACCATTTAATTTAGAAGCCCAATTAGTTCAATTAATTAAATGTGTTGCACATGATTAAATATTAACATATTAATAATTAATCTAGGATTAGCAAATGCACTAATTTATTTCTATATGATCAATTTGATTTAATTAATTATAACGGTTCATAACGGTATATAATTAATTAATCAACACATCATATTTTCGCAATATTCACTGTTGCGAATAAATAAATAATGCACTGTTTGGTTAAAACTCTATTTTGTGTGACCCTTTGAGGATTTATGCTATGTTAGCCATGGAATTAAATCGCTTATTTAATTCCAATAATCATAAGCGGTATCTAGCAACACGTTATGATTCCCAATTCGCATAAATAATGTACTGCTACAATATGTCAATCCTGCATAAGAAATATTAGTATTTCCTTGTCTGATTCTTATGTCACATGATATCTTTGTATAATCCAAGATAGGAATGTGTCATTCTTGCAGATTATACATTTCTTGATCTAGAGTTGATTGTACATGTTGGCCAACCAATCCAACTCCATCAAGGGGCCCAAACAGATATCATCACTCATTAAATATATTAATGAGGGACATACGGTTTTCTTGATGAACAACTTTTCCCCGCACAATTCAAGAGATCATAAATAAAGTCCTTATAGCAGTCTTTATCAGGAATCAACGTTAGACGATATTTATTGAACCTATCCTCATGTGGAAAAGATGAGCATCTCAAACTCAGAATCAAACTGATATGAAATAAACAATGACACTCAACACAATCCAAATGTTTATTTCAATGGGTCAAGTCCTGTACTATGTTCTTCAACATATACATATGCAATTAAGTTGGTAACTCCTTACCTATGATTTGTAGAACTTAATCATCGCTTAACTTGCATACTAATCTTATTTGATAATTAATGTTCCTTGTTAATTATCAAGATTATGGACATCTTTAGATTTATTATTGTCATTTATGAACAAATGAGTTATAGAGATCTACAATTCAGATCCTCAACCTGAATGATCTATCAATAAATAAATCAAGGAACAAATGATAAAATATCATCAATAACATAAACCACAGAAGTAGCCATAATGATTGGCTTCTAGGACATAACTCCAACAATCTCCCACTTGGCCTAGAGTCAATCAACAATGACTTCTAGCAAGTGCATAGTACTCAATGTAATATCCAAAATATACATGTCTCATACTAAAGCCTTAAAGTAAAAGATACAACTCAAAGCCACTCAGGCATACGCCTAATCCCCATGGATGCAACATGCAACTCATGCGCGGCTCGAGACAAAGGCTTTGTTAGAGGGTCCGCTGTGTTCGCGGCACCGTCCACCTTCTTGACCTTGATCCACCCGTCATTCACAAACTGACGGATAAGATGGAATCGTCGTAGAATGTGCTTGGTCTTTTGGTGAGACCTAGGCTCTTTGGACTGAGCTATGGCTCCCGTGTTGTCGCAGTAGAGATCCACTGGACTTGAGATGCTTGGAACCACCTCCAGCTCGGTCAAGAACTCCTTGATCCAAACGCCTTCTTTCGCTGCTTCACCAGCCGCTAAGTATTCCGCTTCGGTGACGGAATCGGCCGTAGTTTCTTGCTTGGAACTTTTCCAACTTACGGCACCACCATTGAGCAGGAATACATAGCCGGACTGTGACTTAGCATCATCTCGATCGGTTTGGAAACTAGCATCGGTGTAACCACTTACAACGAGCTCTTGGTCTCCACCATACACGAGGATGCTATCTTGTGTTCTCTTCAAATATTTGAGGATATTCTTGACTGCGGTCCAGTGTGGCATACCAGGATTAGCTTGGTATCGACTAGTCACACTAATCGGATGTGCCACATCGGGGCGAGTGCATAGCATGGCATACATGATTGATCCGACCACAGATGGATATTGAAACTTGTTCATGAATTTCCTATCTGCATCTTCCGTCGGACATTGAGTCTTGCTCAAGAATATGCCATGTGACATAGGCAAGTAACCCTTCTTGGAACTAGCCATGTTGTGTTTTTCCAACACCTTGCCAATATATGCTTCTTGGCTCAAGCCTAACAACCTCCTAGATCTATCTCTATAGATTTTGATTCCTAGGATGTAGGCGGCTTCGCCCAAGTCTTTCATTGAGAACACTTTCTTCAATGAATCCTTGACATCATTCAATTCGGGAATATCATTCCCGATCAAGAGTATATCATCAACATATAGAACAAGAAATACGACCACGCTCCCACTAATCCTCTTGTAAACACAAGGTTCCTTTTCACTTTGAATGAAGTTCAACTTCTTGACCTCCTCATCAAAGCGCTTGTTCCAACTCCTCGATGCTTGCTTCAATCCATAAATGGACCTTTGAAGCTTGCATACCTTGTTAGCATTCTTAGGATCCACAAAACACTCGGGTTGTGTCATGTACACATCCTCTTCCAAATTTCCATTTAGGAAGGCGGTTTTGACATCCATTTGCCATATCTCATAGTCATAAAATGCGGCAATTGCTAACAAGATCCGAATTGACTTGAACATGACGACGGGCGAGAAGGTTTCTTCATAGTCAATACCATGAATTTGCTTGTAACCTTTCGCAACAAGTCGTGCCTTGTAAATGGTCAAGTTACCATCCATGTCGACCTTTCTTTTAAAGATCCACTTGTTCTCAACGGGTCTTACTCCGTTGGGAAGGTCAACCAAGGTCCAAACCTTGTTGTCATACATGGATTGCATTTCGGATTCCATGGCTTTGAGCCATTCCTTGGAGTCGGATTTCTTCATCATGTCATTAATGGTCAAAGGTTCGTCATTCGCAATGACGAGAACATCGTGCAAACCCAAGTACCTTTCGGGTGGATGACTTTCCCTTGTAGACCTTCGTAGAATTGGTGCTTGAGGTTCTTGAGGTTCTTGAACTTGTTCCACAACTGATTGTGGAGTTGGTTCTTGATCCTCGAAACTTTGAGTTTCTTGAACATAATCGGCATGCGATATGTTCGAGTCCTCATTTGAGGGAACATTTTCTTGAACATCTTCAACAACGGCTTGTGGAACGGGTTCGGCTACAACCTCATTTAGAACCTCATTGGGAATAACTACATTACCTACTTGAGGCATGTCTTGTGGTAGTTCATGAATTTCTTCAATGACTACATTACTCCCACTACTTCTTCTTGCGAGAAATTCCTTCTCCAAGAACTCGGCATGACGAGCAACAACTATCTTGTTCTCGACACGGTTGTAGAAGTAGTATCCCTTTGTTTCCTTAGGGTATCCTACGAAATAACACTTGTCCGATTTGGGTCCAAGCTTATCGCTCACTAGCTTTTTCACATAAGCTTCACAACCCCAAATCTTGAGAAACATCATGTTTGGTTTCTTACCAAACCAAATCTCATAAGGTGTCTTCTCAACGGACTTAGACGGAACACGGTTTAGTGTAAAAGCTGCGGTCTCTAATGCATAACCCCAAAACGATTTAGGCAAATCGGTTTGGCTCATCATCGATCGAACCATGTCTAGCAAAGTTCGATTCCTCCTTTCAGATACACCATTCCATTGTGGTGTTCCCGGCGGAGTGAGTTGTGGAACTATTCCACACTCCTTTAGATAATCACCAAACTCATGACTCAAGTACTCTCCTCCACGATCGGAACGTAAAACTTTGATCTTCCGACCAAGTTGGTTTTCAACTTCATTCTTGAATTCTTTGAACTTGTCAAAGGATTCGGACTTGTGCCGCATCAAGTAGATATACCCGTATCTACTATGATCATCGGTGAAAGTGATGAAGTATGAGTAACCACCACGTGCGCAAATGCTCATAGGTCTACATACATCAGTATGTACAAGGTCCAACAAGTCATTTGCCCTTGTCCCTTTGTTGGAAAAAGGCGCTTTGGTCATTTTTCCCATCAAACAAGACTCGCATGTGTCAATTGGCTCGAAAGCGAATTGATTCAAGAGACCAACGGTTTGCAATCTCTTGATGCGCTTCTCATTGATGTGACCTAAGCGGCAATGCCACATCAAAGTTGCATTCTCTTGAGAAATCTTACGTTTCCTATTGTCATTCTCAACACTCAAAACAAG
Source organism: Rhynchospora tenuis (assembly GCA_027725995.1). Taxonomy (NCBI): domain Eukaryota; kingdom Viridiplantae; phylum Streptophyta; class Magnoliopsida; order Poales; family Cyperaceae; genus Rhynchospora; species Rhynchospora tenuis. Next base: position 15,389,375 of record CM050889.1, on the reverse strand, counting down.
TTCATTACTATCAAGCAAATAAAGACCATTCGATAAATGCGCAACACAATAACGAACTTCATCACGAAACAAAGTCAAACACTTGTTCTTTATTACAACATCAAAACCATCCAAGTCTAAACATGAGATAGAAATAATGTTTCGAGTGATACATGGAACTACATAAACATTCTTGAGTTCCAACACAAAACCAGAAGGCAAAGATAATTCCACGTTCCCAACGGCCATAGCGGATATGCACGTGCCGTTACCGACGCGGAGTTGAACTTCGCCTCTCTCGAGCCGCCTCCTACTCTTTAGTGCCTGCACATTTCGACAAATGTGAGCACATGAACCAGTATCAAATATCCAGTCATTGCTTGAGGTAGCGAGAAGGGTTTCAATGACAAATATACCTGAAGTAGAAGGACGTACGGTTCCAGCCTTCTTATCAGCAAGGTACTTGGGGCAGTTTGTCACACCCCGTATTCGAAATACGAGGCGTGAGGTGGAACAGTATCTTTCGCATCCATCCGACGGCCCGACAACCTACGTCACAAGAAATAAAAGCAAACGGAGTCAGCTACAAAGCCGAGTAACCGGTTATTTAACGACGCAGCTTCTCTATAACCAATTTATATAATCAAAAATCAATCGATCGGATTAATCCACACATGAATAGCAAACAAATTAAATATATTTTACAGAGATCAACGGGTCTAGGTCCACTTTCTCATATCACTTTTCCACTAGCGCGAATCCCTCTTTAGGCGATTCCGCTTCACATTCCATTCCACTATTCAATTTCCACTTTTCCACTTCAATTCAAATCACATTAGAGACCCGTTGACTCGCAAAATACATCAATCACAATTCTCATATATCAATTCAATTCAATCAATAAGCCAAACGATATTTAAATCAATCAATACGAAAATTAAATTATAGAGAAGTCCGGTTACCTGACGAGCGATTACGAAGATAATTGCAAAGATAATTCGATACAATTGTGATGTAGAACTCGATTCTTAATACCAATCGGATGGAGGAACAAATTTGCAACCGAATGACTAATCAATAGGAATTGATATTCTAAATAAATTCAGGATTTTCAAATTTGGGGCAATATCAAATTCTCAATTTGGATAGATATGAATATTTCACAGATTGGTCACTGAGAGGAGGGGGCCGACAATAGGGAACAGTTATTTACTCGGATGGATGAGGAACGAGGAAAATAAGAATTATATATTGTAGGCATAATGATTCGTGGGCTCCAAGCCGAATTAAAATGGGATATCAGGGTGGGATTAAGCATACCTCGATGGATTTTGGTAAAAAGAACATGTGGCAGTTAATAAAGGAAATGAGAAACGTGGGTATAAAAATAGAGAGAAACCGAATAATATTAAATGAATGGAGATATCACCGGAGATTTAACAGAGAGAGATAAGGAAGTTAATTATTGTATGGATTCATTACTAGGATACGTTGCCAAAAATAATACAAATAGAATGAATTGGCCTGACACAATAGGAATAATATATAGAATATTAAGACGGTGGCACAAATATGAATGTTATATATACTACCAAAAAGGATCAGTCCAAGACTCAGGGGTTAATCATAAAGCACACTAACGTAGGCCAAAACTATTTTAAATAAAGAAGTGAACTCCTTGAATAAATAAAAAATATTTTAAGGAAATAATACTCAAAATATTTTAGGCAGCAAATATAATAAAATTAGTACGCATGTCAATGGGCAAGCAAAACAAGAAGAATTAAAGAAATGAATATGCAGAATATAGCCTACGATTTTTCATAAAAAAAAATAGTTTTTTTTTTCAAATAATATAGTATAAGAAAATAAAAATTCAGGGGTGTTACATTTTTCCCCTCTTCAAAAGAATTTTGTCCTCAAAATTCGAACAGTCATAATTCAAATGAAACAAACAAAGATTTAATTAGATGATAACTAGTCAATAGAGCAAATCGAATTCAAGTCGGATTATTTCGAATGAATTAGAACTAAATTGGCACACTAAAAGAAATTTCAAACGAAAGGACAACGGACCCAAACACAGTCCGAGGAACGAATGCTCTGATACCAAATGTCACACCCCGTATTCGAAATACGAGGCGTGAGGTGGAACAGTATCTTTCGCATCCATCCGACGGCCCGACAACCTACGTCACAAGAAATAAAAGCAAACGGAGTCAGCTACAAAGCCGAGTAACCGGTTATTTAACGACGCAGCTTCTCTATAACCAATTTATATAATCAAAAATCAATCGATCGGATTAATCCACACATGAATAGCAAACAAATTAAATATATTTTACAGAGATCAACGGGTCTAGGTCCACTTTCTCATATCACTTTTCCACTAGCGCGAATCCCTCTTTAGGCGATTCCGCTTCACATTCCATTCCACTATTCAATTTCCACTTTTCCACTTCAATTCAAATCACATTAGAGACCCGTTGACTCGCAAAATACATCAATCACAATTCTCATATATCAATTCAATTCAATCAATAAGCCAAACGATATTTAAATCAATCAATACGAAAATTAAATTATAGAGAAGTCCGGTTACCTGATAAATAATAAAACAAAAATCATCGTGACGCAGTACTTGAATTCAAATCGGATGGAGGATCAAATGGCCATCAGCATCTTAATAAAAAATTCTCGAATATGGATTATGGAGAAGGTACATGATATTTTATTTCTCATATAAAGAACAGAAGGTAGAAGGGAACAAGGAATTTTTATAATCGAATTGTAAAGTGGGATCAGTTGAGTTGTAAATAAAAAAATGTTCAAATGGAAGGGATTAAAAGGCTGCCGCATCAAATGGAAATGAAATCAAAAGATTTTAAAAGGCAGAGAGTGCGTGGTCTCCAAGCAAAATAACTTTTGTAATAACTGAACGTGCATAATAGGTTGAGATTTATAATAAAAATTAAAGACATAAATGACAGTTATAATAACTAAAAGGGATTTCATGAGCGAGATGGTCATATATGGCAGTTATAAAAACCAAAGGGATGTGACAATCTGTACTAATAATAGCGAAGAAAAAAAAAAAAAAAAAACGAAAATAGATTGCTTAATTAAAAGGGATGGGCACGGTTAAGGAACTTTTTAATTGCAGGGCAATTGAGGATTTAATAGCAATTAATAAAGGAATTAAAAAAAGAGTGGCTAAAAAAAATAAAAGAACGGATTTGCATGGCAGGTGGGACATGACAAGTAATAAAATAAATATTTCATATATAAAAGTTTTTGGACGAAAAGCAATTTACATATATAATTTCAAACTACATACTTTAGAAAAAATAAAATATGATCAAAATAATTAAATAATAATAATGAAAAATCTGGGGTGTTACATTTATCTTTCGCATCCATCCGACGGCCCGACAACCTACGTCACAAGAAATAAAAGCAAACGGAGTCAGCTACAAAGCCGAGTAACCGGTTATTTAACGACGCAGCTTCTCTATAACCAATTTATATAATCAAAAATCAATCGATCGGATTAATCCACACATGAATAGCAAACAAATTAAATATATTTTACAGAGATCAACGGGTCTAGGTCCACTTTCTCATATCACTTTTCCACTAGCGCGAATCCCTCTTTAGGCGATTCCGCTTCACATTCCATTCCACTATTCAATTTCCACTTTTCCACTTCAATTCAAATCACATTAGAGACCCGTTGACTCGCAAAATACATCAATCACATTTCTCATATATCAATTCAATTCAATCAATAAGCCAAACGATATTTAAATCAATCAATACGAAAATTAAATTATAGAGAAGTCCGGTTACCTGATAAATAATAAAATATATTTAATTTGGAGTTTTTTCGACTGGAAGGAATTTCGCCAAGGAACTGAAGTGGCAATTGAGAAGAGATGTGTGATGTTTCTGGTTCCCTTCCAATAAGTCGATCGGTAATATGAGTTTTGTCGTATTTTAGTTATTTTATAACTGAACAATTGTTCCAGTGGTTTGATTCTTTTACTGTCGATCTCCTTGCTCCTACTTGCTAATGTTTGAGTTTGGGCCTTTTGTAATAAATATTATTATGTTAAGAAGTTAGGGCTTATTTGATTTTGTATTAAATGATTATTTCCTTGAATCGTCAATTATATATATGGTTGTCTTGCTTTTCTAATTAAATTGTTTTGACCAAAAACTATATTCTCGTGAAATAAACTCATAAATTTCTGGTTTGTAATGTAACATCTAGATTTTAATAAAAAAAATGACTTTGTTTATAATATCGCTTTTAAGGTTATTTGGAGTCCAAATTATAATTTTATTTTGTTCATTGAATGCATTAAATTATTTCCCTCGAGATTTCAAATAGAGTGTTCTTTCTTTTTCTTTTTTTTTTAAATCTTACAATGCTACCATATGTTCTTAGGTTCTTGGTTCACAATTCTTTTAGTGATGTAATAGTTTTTCTGCCTGACACGTTTTGTTCTTAATCACGTTGCTACACATGGCAGTTAGGAACAAGTTTGTAGTGTCTCATGGTTTTTGGCTTTTGGCTTTATCCTTGACACTTTGACCATGTACCTTGACTCTCAAATGAAATAATTCAGATGATTGCACGTATTCAATTCACCGTTACCATTTCATAAGTTGTATTACTCCCTTTGATAATCATTTTACAATATTTCTCTATCCTGGTTTTGATTGGCTAAAATTTAGGACGGTTATTAAGTGTAAACTGAAAGACCGCAATCAAACCCAATCGCTTCCAATTCTGTAGGTTATATTCGAATACATTCGTGTCTCGTATTAATTTCTTTTACCGACTCTCTCTCCATGATATCTCCTATATATTTCGTTTCCTTTATTCCTTAAGATATTCTCTTCCTCCAAAATAAACCCTAGCACGACCTCCCAATTTCTAAACAGTTATGTTTGGAGTTTTTTCGACTGGAAGGAATTTCGCCAAGGAACTGAAGTGGCAATTGAGAAGAGATGTGTGATGTTTCTGGTTCCCTTCCAATAAGTCGATCGGTAATATGAGTTTTGTCGTATTTTAGTTATTTTTTAACTGAACAATTGTTCCAGTGGTTTGATTCTTTTACTGTCGATCTCCTTGCTCCTACTTGCTAATGTTTGAGTTTGGGCCTTTTGTAATAAATATTATTATGTTAAGAAGTTAGGGCTTATTTGATTTTGTATTAAATGATTATTTCCTTGAATCGTCAATTATATATATGGTTGTCTTGCTTTTCTAATTAAATTGTTTTGACCAAAAACTATATTCTCGTGAAATAAACTCATAAATTTCTGGTTTGTCATGGCATCAAAGTTTATACAAGTAATAAATAAATAATTGAGTAATGCCCATGCTTTAAAGATTGAATATGCATGGTAGTACCGAGTTATTGTAATCCTTTCGGAGTGGATTTGTGAAAAGTTAAATCTCTTGATTCTTTAACTCGTATAGAATTTCTCGGTCCATTATGGGTTATTAAGATCCGTGAGTAATTTCTAAGATTGGCTTTCGAAAACATTCCATTAATCCTTGTGTTAGTTGTCCTTCTTGGCCGATTAAGATTCATAATTCTAATAGTTTTCAACTTTGAATAACTAGGAGTACATTTACCTAATTAAGATGAATGTCACACCCCGTATTCGAAATACGAGGCGTGAGGTGGAACAGTATCTTTCGCATCCATCCGACGGCCCGACAACCTACGTCACAAGAAATAAAAGCAAACGGAGTCAGCTACAAAGCCGAGTAACCGGTTATTTAACGACGCAGCTTCTCTATAACCAATTTATATAATCAAAAATCAATCGATCGGATTAATCCACACATGAATAGCAAACAAATTAAATATATTTTACAGAGATCAACGGGTCTAGGTCCACTTTCTCATATCACTTTTCCACTAGCGCGAATCCCTCTTTAGGCGATTCCGCTTCACATTCCATTCCACTATTCAATTTTCACTTTTCCACTTCAATTCAAATCACATTAGAGACCCGTTGACTCGCAAAATACATCAATCACAATTCTCATATATCAATTCAATTCAATCAATAAGCCAAACGATATTTAAATCAATCAATACGAAAATTAAATTATAGAGAAGTCCGGTTACCTGATAAATAATAAAACAAAAATCATCGTGACGCAGTACTTGAATTCAAATCGGATGGAGGATCAAATGGCCATCAGCATCTTAATAAAAAATTCTCGAATATGGATTATGGAGAAGGTACATGATATTTTATTTCTCATATAAAGAACAGAAGGTAGAAGGGAACAAGGAATTTTTATAATCGAATTGTAAAGTGGGATCAGTTGAGTTGTAAATAAAAAAATGTTCAAATGGAAGGGATTAAAAGGCTGCCGCATCAAATGGAAATGAAATCAAAAGATTTTAAAAGGCAGAGAGTGCGTGGTCTCCAAGCAAAATAACTTTTGTAATAACTGAACGTGCATAATAGGTTGAGATTTATAATAAAAATTAAAGACATAAATGACAGTTATAATAACTAAAAGGGATTTCATGAGCGAGATGGTCATATATGGCAGTTATAAAAACCAAAGGGATGTGACAATCTGTACTAATAATAGCGAAGAAAAAAAAAAAAAAAACGAAAATAGATTGCTTAATTAAAAGGGATGGGCACGGTTAAGGAACTTTTTAATTGCAGGGCAATTGAGGATTTAATAGCAATTAATAAAGGAATTAAAAAAAAGAGTGGCTAAAAAAAATAAAAGAACGGATTTGCATGGCAGGTGGGACATGACAAGTAATAAAATAAATATTTCATATATAAAAGTTTTTGGACGAAAAGCAATTTACATATATAATTTCAAACTACATACTTTAGAAAAAATAAAATATGATCAAAATAATTAAATAATAATAATGAAAAATCTGGGGTGTTACATTCTACCCTCCTTAAAAAGAATTTCGTCCTCGAAATTCAAACGATTAATAATTCAAAAGAAACGAACCAAGATCTAATTGGATCATAACAAGTAAGGAGAGGAAATCGAATTCAAATCAGATTATTTCAAACGAATTAGAACTAAATCGGTATACTGAAAGAAATTTCAAACGAAACGACAACGGACCCAAACACAGTCCGAGGAACGAATGCTCTGATACCAAATGTCACACCCCGTATTCGAAATACGAGGCGTGAGGTGGAACAGTATCTTTCGCATCCATCCGACGGCCCGACAACCTACGTCACAAGAAATAAAAGCAAACGGAGTCAGCTACAAAGCCGAGTAACCGGTTATTTAACGACGCAGCTTCTCTATAACCAATTTATATAATCAAAAATCAATCGATCGGATTAATCCACACATGAATAGCAAACAAATTAAATATATTTTACAGAGATCAACGGGTCTAGGTCCACTTTCTCATATCACTTTTCCACTAGCGCGAATCCCTCTTTAGGCGATTCCGCTTCACATTCCATTCCACTATTCAATTTCCACTTTTCCACTTCAATTCAAATCACATTAGAGACCCGTTGACTCGCAAAATACATCAATCACAATTCTCATATATCAATTCAATTCAATCAATAAGCCAAACGATATTTAAATCAATCAATACGAAAATTAAATTATAGAGAAGTCCGGTTACCTGACGAGCGATTACGAAGATAATTGCAAAGATAATTCGATACAATTGTGATGTAGAACTCGATTCTTAATACCAATCGGATGGAGGAACAAATTTGCAACCGAATGACTAATCAATAGGAATTGATATTCTAAATAAATTCAGGATTTTCAAATTTGGGGCAATATCAAATTCTCAATTTGGATAGATATGAATATTTCACAGATTGGTCACTGAGAGGAGGGGGCCGACAATAGGGAACAGTTATTTACTCGGATGGATGAGGAACGAGGAAAATAAGAATTATATATTGTAGGCATAATGATTCGTGGGCTCCAAGCCGAATTAAAATGGGATATCAGGGTGGGATTAAGCATACCTCGATGGATTTTGGTAAAAAGAACATGTGGCAGTTAATAAAGGAAATGAGAAACGTGGGTATAAAAATAGAGAGAAACCGAATAATATTAAATGAATGGAGATATCACCGGAGATTTAACAGAGAGAGATAAGGAAGTTAATTATTGTATGGATTCATTACTAGGATACGTTGCCAAAAATAATACAAATAGAATGAATTGGCCTGACACAATAGGAATAATATATAGAATATTAAGACGGTGGCACAAATATGAATGTTATATATACTACCAAAAAGGATCAGTCCAAGACTCAGGGGTTAATCATAAAGCACACTAACGTAGGCCAAAACTATTTTAAATAAAGAAGTGAACTCCTTGAATAAATAAAAAATATTTTAAGGAAATAATACTCAAAATATTTTAGGCAGCAAATATAATAAAATTAGTACGCATGTCAATGGGCAAGCAAAACAAGAAGAATTAAAGAAATGAATATGCAGAATATAGCCTACGATTTTTCATAAAAAAAATAGTTTTTTTTTTTCAAATAATATAGTATAAGAAAATAAAAATTCAGGGGTGTTACACAGTTTCTCTTCCAATGGCCCTTGTCACTACAATAGTAGCACACGGTATCGGAAGTGGCCGGGTTCTTCTTCTTCCTTGAACCCACGGGAGCTCCCTTGGACGAGCCTTGGGGCGTCACCGGGCCTTTGCCTCTCTTGTTTTTCCGGGCTTTCTTCTTGATCTTCCTTCCCTTGTCATTCACAGCAAGAACATCCTTAGACCCTTTCTCTTTCTTGAGACTCTCCTCAGTTTCCATGAGCATGTTTTGGAGATCTTCCAAACTTTTCTCCATGCTATTCATGCGGTAGTTCACAATGAACCCCGAGTAACTCTGAGGAAGAGAGTTGAGAATAAAGTCTTAGACAGCCTCCGGTGGGAAGGGCGTGTCAAGGCTTTCAAGCTGCCGAAACAACCCCGCCATCCTCATGACGTGTGGGCCAACTTCATGACCCTCCGCCAAACGAGTGTTGGCGACGGCCTTGTTGAGTTTGCCCCTTTCGGTGCGAGCTTTGGTCTTAAATGTCCTTGAGAGACGAGAGATGATTTCAAACACTCCAAGACCACTATCAATGTACTCCTTTTGGAGCTCATTGTCCATGGCTGCAACAATCAAGACCGACATCTCTATGTCGTCCCCATGATGCTTTTCATAGTTATCATGGTCCTCTTTAGGAGCCTTCTCTTCAGGAAGAGGAGGCAAGGGAGTGGTCAAGAGATACTCCTTCTTTTCAAACCTAAGGGCAAGCCTAAGGTTGCGGTGCCAATCCAAAAAATTGGCACCATTGAAGGCAAGCTTCTCTTTTTCAAGAAAAGAACGTAGCGTAAAAGACGGGGAAGACATCTACAACAATATCAAAATTTAAGGTCATTTAGTTTATGCTTTTTGTTTTAACTTCCATAAAGTAAAATTTCCACTACATTAAATTAATGTCCCTAAATGTAATGGATTTCCAAGTCCCCTACTTTCGTTGAAATGATGATGGCGTCGGCACAACATCAAGCCAACTAATATAGGGTAGGTTCTCTTTAACCGATCATACAACTTTATGATCCTTGGTTCGCATCGCGAACTTCGTCCCAATGTCCAATCTGATTAGGATCCATTGAAAAGTAACTTCTCTCTATTTGCTCCTTGCAAATCCGATTTACACCCCGACTACAATGATGGAGTACGATGTCCGCGTCGGCGGAATGCATCAATAAACAATCAATTGTCTTGAAGGGGATAGAGAGAAGGAGGACGAATTAACTTAATCGAAATTGGGACAAAACAATTTATGTGACTCTTGTTTGGTGGTCGTGTAAGCATACACCCATACCTACCTATGACAATTCAAGGCATTCTCAAACAATCACATAATCAAGCACATCTCAAACATTGTCGTGGGTTTGTATGGCTCCCGCTTGCATTAATCTTCGTCGCATCTCCATGTAACGAGACTAATCTAATCAAGCCCTCCCACTAATTACTAAGATCCTATCTAATAATTATGGGAAATAAATACATGTGACAAAATTCCTAAAACCCCGCCTAGGCCTTAGGGGCATGCAAGCCTCACAAGTTACATCAAAATTAACCAATTAATTATCAAGGCACCTTAGGCCACTTTACAAGCAATCACATGCATTCACAACATTTTACAACACACAAGGCATTGACATCTTGAGCCATATCAAACCCACATCCTCCTACAAAACAAAGTTAGCACATATACAATATACATGATTCACTTGCTTTTAATTAATTTCATTAATTAGAATCTTTGTGCATACTTGTTGCTCAAGTTTTTCGAATGCAAAGAAGGCTTAACCTTAACAACTAATTGTTTAAGCCCTTTTAAATTAAATCCAACCATCAAAACAGAAAGGAGGGTATTTAAGGAGTCTTCTAATTAACCTTTCATCAAATTGATTAATTAGAAATTATTTTAACTAATTAAAATACGAAATTTGGGGCCCGGAAAAAATCAAAATAATTCGGTCTCCAAAAAATCTGAAATAAATCCAGAGAACTCCTTACAAAAATTGTGGTTACCTGTAAAAATCTCAAGGAGAGATCAATTACCATCAGGGAGAACCAAAAAAGACAAATCCTCAGATTGTGCGCGAAGCACCGTTAGAGGAAATTCTGTTATGGGTCTCAATCTTTTGATCTGTATGATCATCCCCTTGATATTTTTCCAGCAAACAATTTACATAGAAAAATACTACATACAATAGGCTATCATTCCATGAAAAGAAAAACCACAAGTTACATTCAAGATCAACGAGATAACAAGCATTTAAGTAAGGTATCCTGTTCTGGAACAAACCGTCGACCAAAAAGGTTTCACTCGGTTGAGGTACCAAATCCCAATGAAAATCTATGAAATTAATTTTCACAGATTCCAGACTTAAAGGAGAACATTTCCATTTAAACACTTTTCCATAAAAGTTTCTCAATAAGTACAGTTTTTCAAAACAATCGGTTTGTTTGAAAAAACAGATCTGACAACTTCATCACTTTTCATCCTTGAACGCCCACATAAAATCCGAAATATGCAACAAAATTTACATATCCAGAAAGAGCATCAAGTTTAGATTAATCCTATCTAAAAGTTACAGGTACTTTGTATACAAACTTATTTGTTACCAACCACAACAACAGAACTGTGCAGCAGAATAACAGATCTGCGCACCGTTACCGTTTAAATCACTAAAAATTCATTTTACATCGAATTTCAATGATTCCAGTGGGAAAACGACCACAATTCAAAGGGATACAACCTCCAATAAGAAGGAAAAAAATTCGGAGAGCTTTACTCCACGAAAAACAAGCAACAAGACAGAAAACAGCCTTTCCAGGGCCAGCAAGCATGCACATCACTAATTAACTTAATTAATTACGAATTTCTCACTTAATTAAGTGTGAAAAACCTTAAGCACGACCTGATCTCTGATACCACTGTTAGTAAATGCTCATATTTTAATTTTAGATTAATTACAACTAATTAATCCCATTAACTACAAGCAAATCAAAGGATCTAGTGCTAAAGTAATCACACGTCATGAGAAAGGAAATAGAATCATTACCTCTCCCTAAATCGTATTAAGGAGGTAAGATCCTAAGCGTAGGAGTCGGTGGCGTGCCTTCACCTCCTCCAAGTCGCCGGCCGGCCGCCTCGAGTCCACCAAGAGATTAACCAAGCTCTAGAAGATTCGTGCTAGCGATTCAAAGAGAGCAAAGCTAATCCAAAGGTTTTCCCTCTTCCAAAGCAATTAACTAATTAATTATTTGAGGGAAATTTGTTCAACACATGAACTATTAGAGGTAGAGAAGAGAGGAAAGGAAGGAAGAAATTCTGAAATTTCTTCTCCCTTGGTGGATTTCGGCTAGGAGAGAGAGAAGGGAAGGGAGCAATGTGACGGCTAGGGTTTTCTCCCAAGAGACACCCCTATTTATAGTGCTCCAACCCTAGGTCTCTCATCCAACAAACCTTGGACAGATTTGCCCCTATCCATGCCGAAATTAGGTGGAGGATTTATGGGCTCCAAAGCCCATTAATCCATCTCTCAAGTTACTCCTTTCATACACCTCAATTCGGGCCTTTAAATAACCATTTAATTTAGAAGCCCAATTAGTTCAATTAATTAAATGTGTTGCACATGATTAAATATTAACATATTAATAATTAATCTAGGATTAGCAAATGCACTAATTTATTTCTATATGATCAATTTGATTTAATTAATTATAACGGTTCATAACGGTATATAATTAATTAATCAACACATCATATTTTCGCAATATTCACTGTTGCGAATAAATAAATAATGCACTGTTTGGTTAAAACTCTATTTTGTGTGACCCTTTGAGGATTTATGCTATGTTAGCCATGGAATTAAATCGCTTATTTAATTCCAATAATCATAAGCGGTATCTAGCAACACGTTATGATTCCCAATTCGCATAAATAATGTACTGCTACAATATGTCAATCCTGCATAAGAAATATTAGTATTTCCTTGTCTGATTCTTATGTCACATGATATCTTTGTATAATCCAAGATAGGAATGTGTCATTCTTGCAGATTATACATTTCTTGATCTAGAGTTGATTGTACATGTTGGCCAACCAATCCAACTCCATCAAGGGGCCCAAACAGATATCATCACTCATTAAATATATTAATGAGGGACATACGGTTTTCTTGATGAACAACTTTTCCCCGCACAATTCAAGAGATCATAAATAAAGTCCTTATAGCAGCCTTTATCAGGAATCAACGTTAGACGATATTTATTGAACCTATCCTCATGTGGAAAAGATGAGCATCTCAAACTCAGAATCAAACTGATATGAAATAAACAATGACACTCAACACAATCCAAATGTTTATTTCAATGGGTCAAGTCCTGTACTATGTTCTTCAACATATACATATGCAATTAAGTTGGTAACTCCTTACCTATGATTTGTAGAACTTAATCATCGCTTAACTTGCATACTAATCTTATTTGATAATTAATGTTCCTTGTTAATTATCAAGATTATGGACATCTTTAGATTTATTATTGTCATTTATGAACAAATGAGTTATAGAGATCTACAATTCAGATCCTCAACCTGAATGATCTATCAATAAATAAATCAAGGAACAAATGATAAAATATCATCAATAACATAAACCACAGAAGTAGCCATAATGATTGGCTTCTAGGACATAACTCCAACAATCTCCCACTTGGCCTAGAGTCAATCAACAATGACTTCTAGCAAGTGCATAGTACTCAATGTAATATCCAAAATATACATGTCTCATACTAAAGCCTTAAAGTAAAAGATACAACTCAAAGCCACTCAGGCATACGCCTAATCCCCATGGATGCAACATGCAACTCATGCGCGGCTCGAGACAAAGGCTTTGTTAGAGGGTCCGCTGTGTTCGCGGCACCGTCCACCTTCTTGACCTTGATCCACCCATCATTCACAAACTGACGGATAAGATGGAATCGTCGTAGAATGTGCTTGGTCTTTTGGTGAGACCTAGGCTCTTTGGACTGAGCTATGGCTCCCGTGTTGTCGCAGTAGAGATCCACTGGACTTGAGATGCTTGGAACCACCTCCAGCTCGGTCAAGAACTCCTTGATCCAAACGCCTTCTTTCGCTGCTTCACCAGCCGCTAAGTATTCCGCTTCGGTGACGGAATCGGCCGTAGTTTCTTGCTTGGAACTTTTCCAACTTACGGCACCACCATTGAGCAGGAATACATAGCCGGACTGTGACTTAGCATCATCTCGATCGGTTTGGAAACTAGCATCGGTGTAACCACTTACAACGAGCTCTTGGTCTCCACCATACACGAGGATGCTATCTTGTGTTCTCTTCAAATATTTGAGGATATTCTTGACTGCGGTCCAGTGTGGCATACCAGGATTAGCTTGGTATCGACTAGTCACACTAATCGGATGTGCCACATCGGGGCGAGTGCATAGCATGGCATACATGATTGATCCGACCACAGATGGATATTGAAACTTGTTCATGAATTTCCTATCTGCATCTTCCGTCGGACATTGAGTCTTGCTCAAGAATATGCCATGTGACATAGGCAAGTAACCCTTCTTGGAACTAGTCATGTTGTGTTTTTCCAACACCTTGCCAATATATGCTTCTTGGCTCAAGCCTAACAACCTCCTAGATCTATCTCTATAGATTTTGATTCCTAGGATGTAGGCGGCTTCGCCCAAGTCTTTCATTGAGAACACTTTCTTCAATGAATCCTTGACATCATTCAATTCGGGAATATCATTCCCGATCAAGAGTATATCATCAACATATAGAACAAGAAATACGACCACGCTCCCACTAATCCTCTTGTAAACACAAGGTTCCTTTTCACTTTGAATGAAGTTCAACTTCTTGACCTCCTCATCAAAGCGCTTGTTCCAACTCCTCGATGCTTGCTTCAATCCATAAATGGACCTTTGAAGCTTGCATACCTTGTTAGCATTCTTAGGATCCACAAAACACTCGGGTTGTGTCATGTACACATCCTCTTCCAAATTTCCATTTAGGAAGGCGGTTTTGACATCCATTTGCCATATCTCATAGTCATAAAATGCGGCAATTGCTAACAAGATCCGAATTGACTTGAACATGACGACGGGCGAGAAGGTTTCTTCATAGTCAATACCATGAATTTGCTTGTAACCTTTCGCAACAAGTCGTGCCTTGTAAATGGTCAAGTTACCATCCATGTCGACCTTTCTTTTAAAGATCCACTTGTTCACAACGGGTCTTACTCCGTTGGGAAGGTCAACCAAGGTCCAAACCTTGTTGTCATACATGGATTGCATTTCGGATTCCATGGCTTTGAGCCATTCCTTGGAGTCGGATTTCTTCATCATGTCATTAATGGTCAAAGGTTCGTCATTCGCAATGACGAGAACATCGTGCAAACCCAAGTACCTTTCGGGTGGATGACTTTCCCTTGTAGACCTTCGTAGAATTGGTGCTTGAGGTTCTTGAGGTTCTTGAACTTGTTCCACAACTGATTGTGGAGTTGGTTCTTGATCCTCGAAACTTTGAGTTTCTTGAACATAATCGGCATGCGATATGTTCGAGTCCTCATTTGAGGGAACATTTTCTTGAACATCTTCAACAACGGCTTGTGGAACGGGTTCGGCTACAACCTCATTTAGAACCTCATTGGGAATAACTACATTACCTACTTGAGGCATGTCTTGTGGTAGTTCATGAATTTCTTCAATGACTACATTACTCCCACTACTTCTTCTTGCGAGAAATTCCTTCTCCAAGAACTCGGCATGACGAGCAACAACTATCTTGTTCTCGACACGGTTGTAGAAGTAGTATCCCTTTGTTTCCTTAGGGTATCCTACGAAATAACACTTGTCCGATTTGGGTCCAAGCTTATCGCTCACTAGCTTTTTCACATAAGCTTCACAACCCCAAATCTTGAGAAACATCATGTTTGGTTTCTTACCAAACCAAATCTCATAAGGTGTCTTCTCAACGGACTTAGACGGAACACGGTTTAGTGTAAAAGCTGCGGTCTCTAATGCATAACCCCAAAACGATTTAGGCAAATCGGTTTGGCTCATCATCGATCGAACCATGTCTAGCAAAGTTCGATTCCTCCTTTCAGATACACCATTCCATTGTGGTGTTCCCGGCGGAGTGAGTTGTGGAACTATTCCACACTCCTTTAGATAATCACCAAACTCATGACTCAAGTACTCTCCTCCACGATCGGAACGTAAAACTTTGATCTTCCGACCAAGTTGGTTTTCAACTTCATTCTTGAATTCTTTGAACTTGTCAAAGGATTCGGACTTGTGCCGCATCAAGTAGATATACCCGTATCTACTATGATCATCGGTGAAAGTGATGAAGTATGAGTAACCACCACGTGCGCAAATGCTCATAGGTCTACATACATCAGTATGTACAAGGTCCAACAAGTCATTTGCCCTTGTCCCTTTGTTGGAAAAAGGCGCTTTGGTCATTTTTCCCATCAAACAAGACTCGCATGTGTCAATTGGCTCGAAAGCGAATTGATTCAAGAGACCAACGGTTTGCAATCTCTTGATGCGCTTCTCATTGATGTGACCTAAGCGGCAATGCCACATCAAAGTTGCATTCTCTTGAGAAATCTTACGTTTCCTATTGTCATTCTCAACACTCAAAACAAGTTCATTACTATCAAGCAAATAAAGACCATTCGATAAATGCGCAACACAATAACGAACTTCATCACGAAACAAAGTCAAACACTTGTTCTTTATTACAACATCAAAACCATCCAAGTCTAAACATGAGATAGAAATAATGTTTCGAGTGATACATGGAACTACATAAACATTCTTGAGTTCCAACACAAAACCAGAAGGCAAAGATAATTCCACGTTCCCAACGGCCATAGCGGATATGCACGTGCCGTTACCGACGCGGAGTTGAACTTCGCCTCTCTCGAGCCGCCTCCTACTCTTTAGTGCCTGCACATTTCGACAAATGTGAGCACATGAACCAGTATCAAATATCCAGTCATTGCTTGAGGTAGCGAGAAGGGTTTCAATGACAAATATACCTGAAGTAGAAGGACGGACGGTTCCAGCCTTCTTATCAGCAAGGTACTTGGGGCAGTTTCTCTTCCAATGGCCCTTGTCACTACAATAGTAGCACACGGTATCGGAAGTGGCCGGGTTCTTCTTCTTCCTTGAACCCACGGGAGCTCCCTTGGACGAGCCTTGGGGCGTCACCGGGCCTTTGCCTCTCTTGTTTTTCCGGGCTTTCTTCTTGATCTTCCTTCCCTTGTCATTCACAGCAAGAACATCCTTAGACCCTTTCTCTTTCTTGAGACTCTCCTCAGTTTCCATGAGCATGTTTTGGAGATCTTCCAAACTTTTCTCCATGCTATTCATGCGGTAGTTCACAATGAACCCCGAGTAACTCTGAGGAAGAGAGTTGAGAATAAAGTCTTGGACAGCCTCCGGTGGGAAGGGCGTGTCAAGACTTTCAAGCTGCCGAAACAACCCCGCCATCCTCATGACGTGTGGGCCAACTTCATGACCCTCCGCCAAACGAGTGTTGGCGACGGCCTTGTTGAGTTTGCCCCTTTCGGTGCGAGCTTTGGTCTTAAATGTCCTTGAGAGACGAGAGATGATTTCAAACACTCCAAGACCACTATCAATGTACTCCTTTTGGAGCTCATTGTCCATGGCTGCAACAATCAAGACCGACATCTCTATGTCGTCCCCATGATGCTTTTCATAGTTATCATGGTCCTCTTTAGGAGCCTTCTCTTCAGGAAGAGGAGGCAAGGGAGTGGTCAAGAGATACTCCTTCTTTTCAAACCTAAGGGCAAGCCTAAGGTTGCGGTGCCAATCCAAAAAATTGGCACCATTGAAGGCAAGCTTCTCTTTTTCAAGAAAAGAACGTAGCGTAAAAGACGGGGAAGACATCTACAACAATATCAAAATTTAAGGTCATTTAGTTTATGCTTTTTGTTTTAACTTCCATAAAGTAAAATTTCCACTACATTAAATTAATGTCCCTAAATGTAATGGATTTCCAAGTCCCCTACTTTCGTTGAAATGATGATGGCGTCGGCACAACATCAAGCCAACTAATATAGGGTAGGTTCTCTTTAACCGATCATACAACTTTATGATCCTTGGTTCGCATCGCGAACTTCGTCCCAATGTCCAATCTGATTAGGATCCATTGAAAAGTAACTTCTCTCTATTTGCTCCTTGCAAATCCGATTTACACCCCGACTACAATGATGGAGTACGATGTCCGCGTCGGCGGAATGCATCAATAAACAATCAATTGTCTTGAAGGGGATAGAGAGAAGGAGGACGAATTAACTTAATCGAAATTGGGACAAAACAATTTATGTGACTCTTGTTTGGTGGTCGTGTAAGCATACACCCATACCTACCTATGACAATTCAAGGCATTCTCAAACAATCACATAATCAAGCACATCTCAAACATTGTCGTGGGTTTGTATGGCTCCCGCTTGCATTAATCTTCGTCGCATCTCCATGTAACGAGACTAATCTAATCAAGCCCTCCCACTAATTACTAAGATCCTATCTAATAATTATGGGAAATAAATACATGTGACAAAATTCCTAAAACCCCGCCTAGGCCTTAGGGGCATGCAAGCCTCACAAGTTACATCAAAATTAACCAATTAATTATCAAGGCACCTTAGGCCACTTTACAAGCAATCACATGCATTCACAACATTTTACAACACACAAGGCATTGACATCTTGAGCCATATCAAACCCACATCCTCCTACAAAACAAAGTTAGCACATATACAATATACATGATTCACTTGCTTTTAATTAATTTCATTAATTAGAATCTTTGTGCATACTTGTTGCTCAAGTTTTTCGAATGCAAAGAAGGCTTAACCTTAACAACTAATTGTTTAAGCCCTTTTAAATTAAATCCAACCATCAAAACAGAAAGGAGGGTATTTAAGGAGTCTTCTAATTAACCTTTCATCAAATTGATTAATTAGAAATTATTTTAACTAATTAAAATACGAAATTTGGGGCCCGGAAAAAATCAAAATAATTCGGTCTCCAAAAAATCTGAAATAAATCCAGAGAACTCCTTACAAAAATTGTGGTTACCTGTAAAAATCTCAAGGAGAGATCAATTACCATCAGGGAGAACCAAAAAAGACAAATCCTCAGATTGTGCGCGAAGCACCGTTAGAGGAAATTCTGTTATGGGTCTCAATCTTTTGATCTGTATGATCATCCCCTTGATATTTTTCCAGCAAACAATTTACATAGAAAAATACTACATACAATAGGCTATCATTCCATGAAAAGAAAAACCACAAGTTACATTCAAGATCAACGAGATAACAAGCATTTAAGTAAGGTATCCTGTTCTGGAACAAACCGTCGACCAAAAAGGTTTCACTCGGTTGAGGTATCAAATCCCAATGAAAATCTATGAAATTAATTTTCACAGATTCCAGACTTAAAGGAGAACATTTCCATTTAAACACTTTTCCATAAAAGTTTCTCAATAAGTACAGTTTTTCAAAACAATCGGTTTGTTTGAAAAAACAGATCTGACAACTTCATCACTTTTCATCCTTGAACGCCCACATAAGATCCGAAATATGCAACAAAATTTACATATCCAGAAAGAGCATCAAGTTTAGATTAATCCTATCTAAAAGTTACAGGTACTTTGTATACAAACTTATTTGTTACCAACCACAACAACAGAACTGTGCAGCAGAATAACAGATCTGCGCACCGTTACCGTTTAAATCACTAAAAATTCATTTTACATCGAATTTCAATGATTCCAGTGGGAAAACGACCACAATTCAAAGGGATACAACCTCCAATAAGAAGGAAAAAAATTCGGAGAGCTTTACTCCACGAAAAACAAGCAACAAGACAGAAAACAGCCTTTCCAGGGCCAGCAAGCATGCACATCACTAATTAACTTAATTAATTACGAATTTCTCACTTAATTAAGTGTGAAAAACCTTAAGCACGACCTGATCTCTGATACCACTGTTAGTAAATGCTTATATTTTAATTTTAGATTAATTACAACTAATTAATCCCATTAACTACAAGCAAATCAAAGGATCTAGTGCTAAAGTAATCACACGTCATGAGAAAGGAAATAGAATCATTACCTCTCCCTAAATCGTATTAAGGAGGTAAGATCCTAAGCGTAGGAGTCGGTGGCGTGCCTTCACCTCCTCCAAGTCGCCGGCCGGCCGCCTCGAGTCCACCAAGAGATTAACCAAGCTCTAGAAGATTCGTGCTAGCGATTCAAAGAGAGCAAAGCTAATCCAAAGGTTTTCCCTCTTCCAAAGCAATTAACTAATTAATTATTTGAGGGAAATTTGTTCAACACATGAACTATTAGAGGTAGAGAAGAGAGGAAAGGAAGGAAGAAATTCTGAAATTTCTTCTCCCTTGGTGGATTTCGGCTAGGAGAGAGAGAAGGGAAGGGAGCAATGTGACGGCTAGGGTTTTCTCCCAAGAGACACCCCTATTTATAGTGCTCCAACCCTAGGTCTCTCATCCAACAAACCTTGGACAGATTTGCCCCTATCCATGCCGAAATTAGGTGGAGGATTTATGGGCTCCAAAGCCCATTAATCCATCTCTCAAGTTACTCCTTTCATACACCTCAATTCGGGCCTTTAAATAACCATTTAATTTAGAAGCCCAATTAGTTCAATTAATTAAATGTGTTGCACATGATTAAATATTAACATATTAATAATTAATCTAGGATTAGCAAATGCACTAATTTATTTCTATATGATCAATTTGATTTAATTAATTATAACGGTTCATAACGGTATATAATTAATTAATCAACACATCATATTTTCGCAATATTCACTGTTGCGAATAAATAAATAATGCACTGTTTGGTTAAAACTCTATTTTGTGTGACCCTTTGAGGATTTATGCTATGTTAGCCATGGAATTAAATCGCTTATTTAATTCCAATAATCATAAGCGGTATCTAGCAACACGTTATGATTCCCAATTCGCATAAATAATGTACTGCTACAATATGTCAATCCTGCATAAGAAATATTAGTATTTCCTTGTCTGATTCTTATGTCACATGATATCTTTGTATAATCCAAGATAGGAATGTGTCATTCTTGCAGATTATACATTTCTTGATCTAGAGTTGATTGTACATGTTGGCCAACCAATCCAACTCCATCAAGGGGCCCAAACAGATATCATCACTCATTAAATATATTAATGAGGGACATACGGTTTTCTTGATGAACAACTTTTCCCCGCACAATTCAAGAGATCATAAATAAAGTCCTTATAGCAGCCTTTATCAGGAATCAACGTTAGACGATATTTATTGAACCTATCCTCATGTGGAAAAGATGAGCATCTCAAACTCAGAATCAAACTGATATGAAATAAACAATGACACTCAACACAATCCAAATGTTTATTTCAATGGGTCAAGTCCTGTACTATGTTCTTCAACATATACATATGCAATTAAGTTGGTAACTCCTTACCTATGATTTGTAGAACTTAATCATCGCTTAACTTGCATACTAATCTTATTTGATAATTAATGTTCCTTGTTAATTATCAAGATTATGGACATCTTTAGATTTATTATTGTCATTTATGAACAAATGAGTTATAGAGATCTACAATTCAGATCCTCAACCTGAATGATCTATCAATAAATAAATCAAGGAACAAATGATAAAATATCATCAATAACATAAACCACAGAAGTAGCCATAATGATTGGCTTCTAGGACATAACTCCAACAGAATCTTCATCGAAACCTGTGTCAAACAAATAGAAGAGGCGGCAAAGCCAAATCCTAGAAAATCACAGCAAAATGTCAAATAATAACGAGTTTTGGGTCATAATTGGGTGCCAAGTACGGTCAAAATACTAACAAATAAAAGAGATATCAACCAATATCAAGATGATTGAAGATCTTGCAGAAAGTTCAATCATTGATGATATAAGTCTCAACAACCTCATTAATTCTAAGAAGGAGTTACATGAGATACATAGCAATGAGGAAATCTATTGGAAACAAAGATCAAAAGTTAATTGGCTTAAGCAAGGTGACAAAAACACTAGGTACTTTCATATGGTTGCCTCAAACTAAAGAAAGAAAAACCTAGTCACTCACCTTTTGATTGATAACCTTGAAATAAGAGATTCTTATACTATTCAAAGCTATGCCTTAGATTATTATAGAGACCTCTTTGAAATTGAAGGTTGCACTTTAGGTAGCTTTAAGTCAGATACATGGGGTGATGCAGATAAAATCACTCTTGATGATAATATTCACCTTACCAGACCCTTTACAGAAGAGGAAATCAAAGCTGCAATTTTCCAAATGAGTTCTGATAAAACTCCTGGTTCTGATGGCTTTCATATCCTCTTTTATCAAACTTTTTGGGAGTTGATTAAAAAGATCTTATTGATCTTTTTGATGATTTTCATTCTAGTAACCTGAATATTAGTAAATTTAATAGAGCTATAATCTGTCTCATACCTAAAACTGACAAAGTTGAAAAGTTAAAGGACTATAGGTCAATTAGTCTGCTTAATTGCAGTTACAAAATTTTCACAAAAGTCCTTTCCAAAAGACTAATTGTAGTTCTTCCCTCTTTAATTCACCCAAATCAATCAGCATATCTGAAAGGAAATTATATCCTGGATGGTGTTGCCTCTTGTTCAACCCTATTTTATGGTGCCTAAATCATGAATTAATTGGATAATTTCATGGAGAATAAATACAAGGAGATTGGAGAAATTCATGGAAAATGCCAGATAGGCTCCAAAAATTATGAAAAATTACCAGAAAATACAGTGGAGCATGAGGAAA
Organism: Rhynchospora tenuis; assembly: GCA_027725995.1. Taxonomy (NCBI): domain Eukaryota; kingdom Viridiplantae; phylum Streptophyta; class Magnoliopsida; order Poales; family Cyperaceae; genus Rhynchospora; species Rhynchospora tenuis. The sequence continues at coordinate 15,366,904 of CM050889.1, read as the reverse complement.
TTTATGGAGATGAGAAAATGACCAGAAGTGTTGTAGAAGGCCCCATCTTATGCAAGGGAGCCCATGAGTTTGGAGAAAATAAATAAAATAGAAGGAGGGGTTATTTTGGAAAATTCTTGATTCCATCAGATTCTATACATTTTTAGGAGGCTACATATAAAATTTCAAGCAAAAATACCAAAAGGAAGGGGTCCAAATGATTTTTCTAATATCAGCAGCAATTGAAAAACTAATTAAGTGAAGAAATGGAGGCGTGCCATGATGGATCGAATGGAGAAGATTTCTTCAGCCAAATTCAAATTTCCCCCCCACTGCGACTGATCCTGAGTGCACCCGTTTCTCCACGGACCGCACATGAGAAAAGTTGGAAGCTCAATCGGACCATGATGAACCGAGTTCAGCCGAATTGGTGCGAAGGAGCGCCAGCCCTCTGAGTCTCATTAAACCTGACCGCTGGGGCCCGCAGCGAAGGGACCATCTTCCCCAGCTAAGCAGAGGAGAGTTCGAAGAGAAGAAAAAGAAAAAAATGGTGTCGCGTCTGTAACCGCCTGGTCAACTCTCCTGCACGCTCGTTGACCGACTAATTGGGCCGCGCAGTGCCGTCGAATCAAAGCCCACGGATCAGAGATTAAGGGGGAATAACGACCAAAGATAGGGGATGCTTCTAATGGGTGTAACAGCCTGAGTCAAACCTCACACCCTCACGGTCAAAGACCTCGAACAAGCACGTTCTTCTCATCTCTCTGCCCTTGGATCAATTGGCGATCCGTGTGCTATCGATTGAAGGGCTGAGATTGATCCAGGTCAGCGATCCTCTGAAAGAAAGAACCCAAGGTCGTGGCCTATATATACCTCAACTCAAGATGAAGGAAGGGTTCCTAATTCTGATCCCCAAGACACTCCCTCTTCTTCCCCACACACAAGGCATCCAAGCCAAGCAGTAAATCGCCATTGCTGACTTGGTCTGGAGCTCAAATTGTAAACACACCACAAAGTTTAGGCTAGACAATTCATCAAACAGCTTGAGTGCATTGTAATTAGGAAAGAAAGAAGCTGAGAGATTCATCCAGATTGTATAGTAAAGGTAAGGAATGATGCTTGGTTGTCATGTAAGTGTAAATACTGATTCTTGATGGTTAATTGATGGATTTTCTTTGTTAATTGTTGATTTCTTTGATTTGATATGTGGATTGATCATGTGATGAATAATTAAGGACGGTATGGACCTAGTACGAGGCATAGCCTGTGCTAGGTTGGCCTGCTCGAAAGAGCAGTGTCCCTAGATCCCTTGGCATGCCTTGCGCTGCATTTTGGAGTTACATCTCGGTTTGAAGGTCTTCCATGGCCGTTAATGGCTTTTCCCGGTGCATTGAACCCAGTTCTTGCACCTCTTTTGATATTTAGATGTATTAACTGCTTGTGCTTGATGTTTTTAACTTGTATATTATAATTTAGGTGTTTTGATCAATTATATCACAATATCTGCTCACACACTCATTTACACACAGATCGGGAACTCAGTTCTCGGTCTTCGCTCACCATTGAATCTGGATCCGGCAGAGAACCCAGTTCTCAGGCCTTCGCTGGATCGGCATGGTTTTAGACCATGTAAAAAAGATCCCTTTCACAAGCCATTATGCTGCCCGATTGTTTTCTTGAATTATTGCTTGCAAGGTTTAGTTTTACCCATTTCTTATATGAATGTCGCATTCAGGATTGTTTCTTTACTGCTTGGTAGATATTTCACGCTTTAGTAATTAAATTGGGTTCATTTAGGTATAGTAATTCATGTCTGGCCTTGGAAAGTCAAGATACAATCTCAACCCTTCTTGCTTGATCGTCTGCTCTTTAAGTGCTTACTTCCATAATGTGAAACTGTGCAACTCGAGTTGCATTGCTGATCGGTGCTGAACGTACTGCCAAAATTAATTCCCTAAGAACCGATGTAAATCGGTTGTAGTGCAGCTTAGGGGTCGAATCAAAGAGACGGAACTATTCCTTTTTTAAGTTTAATAATAAATAATTTGATTAAATCCTAATTGATAAAGAAAGTTGGAGACAATTGCTAATTTAAAGAAATAAAAGTAACAAGTAAACAAACAATAGAAATAGCAAATTAAGAGAAACAGGTCCAAAACAAAACAGGTGATTAAAGTCTGATTAACAAAAATAGGGGTTCTGGAACGATCCGTCCTAACTACTGTCGAATTCCCTGAACTGGGCCGTTTCTCCTTTGGACATCCCCTCTCGGGCGATACGTTCCACTCTTGAGACCGTCTGTTTCAGGGGTCGATACTAAATTGCAGGGTATTTAATTAATTACATGTGCAGTTTATGCAGGCTTAAGTAAACCTAACCAGACGTGACTCGACTCTAACTCTCGTTCAGGTGAGCATCATCTAACTAGACCACCGTACCTCTAAGCTTCCTAAACCGCAGCTCTCGCTTGTAAGTAAAGTCCACTTAGTTTATTCCTTGGTTCTAAAGGCAAACTCTAACCTCTCGGTATTAAGTAAAGTCCCGATCTCTCGGTAACTTGGTCTAACCTCTCGGAAATTACCTACCCAAGTATATAATTGAAATTCTCGATTAAAGCTAGTGTCTTTCTATCCTAACTACTAAACTGGCCTGGTTTAGCGGGATAGAAACCAACCTAATCAATAGCTTCAATTAAATATCATTCAACTCCAAGAAATAACACATAAACACATTCACATACAATTAATTAAACATCATACAAGTTAGCAACAAGTCAAAGGTTCTCAACCATAGCCCTATAAACAACTACTCACAATCAGACATAATCAAACAGCAGGAGAAATAAACAAAGATAGACATAGAGATAGAAAACACGATGAAACGGTGCTCAAGCACGGTATCTCTGCCTCTATGCCACGCTCTGCTCCAGTGGAACGGTGCGCCTTCTCTCCAGAGCGGTGCGTCTGGATCGATAGTGCTCCATGGCCGCCGCCGCTGCTACCTGCCAAGTTTGGAAGGTGTCTAAACCCTAAAAAGTGCGATCCCTTGGCCAAGGCAGAGCGTGGGATCTTATAGGCATCTGTCGAACCGACTCAGGCGGAAATCACGCCAGAAGTTGCCTTCTATTGCAAAATAACGCGTGGAGAAATCTTTCCAATTCAGCCGCCCCCATAGATAGAAAGTTCTTGGACTAATTGGAACGACCCGCCTGGTAATCAGGGCGGTGCGTTCAAGTCATAGTCTGGCATGTACTGACTGGTCTGAACTGTGAGTTTTGGCTGTGAACTTGTTTGTCTGAGGTGACGCACCTGGTTGATCCATCAACAGAGCTCCTTGCCTTCAGGCGATGCGTCTGACCGACAGGGCGGTCCGCCTCAACTGCGTGACTTCCTGATCCATGTCGATTTGTCGTGTAAAATCCGTCATTTCATCAATAATCCTGCAAAATGTGTTCTTGGGCTACAACTGCACCTGGCTTGCATAAAATGTTAGTAAAGCACAACAAAACAAGTGATTTATAATGAAATTAAAGGTCTAAAGCGGGTAATAAATCAGGTATAAAATCCCCATATCAATTGCTAAAGCCGTTTTAGTAGATAGATCAAGGCCAGATCAAGCACTACAATTACTGGAAATTGACACCTACTCGATAATTATGTATGTTCAAGTGATCAGGAAGACAGTTGATTTCTCTTATACAATCATAGTGTTATTAGAATTAGGCTAGGGCAATGTAAGTTGAGTTACATGTAGTCCTGCGTCATTCGGTACCGAACTCATACCAGACCCGTACCATCCCTTTTCTATCTATACGTACCATCACTGCGCTTTCAATCGGAACAAAGCCATGAACACGTTAATTTCTGGCACAAGAAAGTTGTTCTGTAGGTCCCACCGTAGAGAGCCAGATCAGACTGCATTGAGGCTGAGATGCCTCAGTCGAGCTCTCTCATCCCCAGACTTTCCCAAGTGAAATTAACATCTCTAATCTCTATCCCATATTCCCTTGAGTGCACTGAACCTCTTCCTGGTAGAGAGAGAAGGCCAGAGAGCATTCGACGCCATTAATGGCGGCCTGAGACTCTTGGGGTCCCACATGGCGGGATAAGCCTTGGTCAGATTGATGGAGCCCACCAATACCTTCTCCTCACTCTCACGATCACAAAGAACCAAGTCTCGACAAAAATGGTGGCCGGAGTCGCCGCAATTTCGCCGGAGAAGAATGGAGGGCTTTTCTGCAAAATTTCCAAAACAAGTGAAGAAAATGGGTTTGAACCTACGACCTGTCTGGATCTTCAGTGGCGATAGAGGCCGTGTTGCTGTCAGATACCAGCCACATGGATGAAATGGAGGAATTCAGGGGTTGGCTTTTCTGCTGGATCTTCTGTGGCGAACGAGTATGCAATCCTGTCAGGCACCCGCCACATGAAATCAAGAAGAAACCTTCGCTGGTCAAACATTGGTCAAACCAGCCTCCTTTGCTGACGTGGACCAATCAGGGCCTTCCATTTGTGCTGAAACTTCAAAAATCCATAGAAAATAGTAGAAAGCTCCAAAAAATATAAACCAAGCATCTATAAAATTCTATAATTCTCTAGAAGCCTATTTTACTGATATTTTGATATGAAATTCTGCCATTTTGACTTCCTTTTATATTTTGGAAACTTTTCCACCATATATCCAATTAAATGAAAATCCTATATTTTGTTAAAATGATTTCTTTTATCTTAGAAATTATATTCAATTACTTTGAGCCTCCAAATACCTTCTAAAACTACTTTTCTATTATATACTTTCATATGGTATTTTTATAAGAAGATAATCGAGACCTTTTCATCGAGGAAGAGTCCCTCCTTCGGGTTGAGATCGACCTTGAATGACTCAAAACTTTCAAATTCCCGAACGTCTACCTAACGGCCAAATTCCGTTACCTTACCTTTTCGAGGAAGAGTCCCTCGCTGGGGTTGAGATCAACCTCAGATGACTCAAAACATCAACATCTTCATATCTACCTTACGATCAATACCAAAACTACCTGACGGCCATATTCCGTTAGCTTACCTTTTTGAGGAAGAGTCCCTCGCTGGGGTTGAGATCAACCTCAGATGACTCAAAACATCAACATCTTCATATCTACCTTATGATCAATACCAAAACTACCTGACGGCCATATTCCGTTACCTTACTTTTTCGAGGAAGAGTCCCTCGCTAGGGTTGAGATCAACCTTAGATGACTCAAAACATCAACATCCCATATCTACCTAATAACCGATAACGAAACTACCCAACAGCCACATTCCGTTGCCTTCCTTAACGGCCATATTCCATTACCGATAACCTAACGATCAATACTGAAACTACCCAACGGCCATATTCCGTTGCCTTCCCTAACGGCCATGTTCCGTCACCGATAACCTAACGATCAATACTGAAACTACCCAACGGCCATATTCCGTTGCCTTCCCTAACGGCCATATTCCGTTACCGATAACCTAACGGCTACATTCTGTTGTTTTCCCTAACGGCTATATTCCGTTGTCTTCCCTAACGGCCATATTCCGTCACCGATAACCTATGATCAATACTGAAACTACATAACGGCCATACTCCGTTACCTTCCCCTTTTGAGGAAGAATCCCTCGCCAGGGTTGAGATCAACCCTGGGTGATTCAAATTTGACATTGGTACATACTCTATTCTCTAGACTCTCCCGACATTGGCCGTGAAAGTGCCCAGATGTCTAGGAATATACCTCATTATCTAGGATCCCCCGATATTGGCCGTGATAGTGCCCGGATCCCTTATAATATATTCTCCTTACCAAGCTCCCCTGATATTGGCCGTGAAAGTGCCCGGATGCTTTGGTATATATCTCATTCGCCAGACTCCCTCGATGTTGGCCATGAAAGTGCCCGGATGTCTACGAATATATCCTTCCTTCCAAGATCCCTCGATATTGGCTGTGACAGTGCTCGGATCTCTTGGAATATACTTGCATTCACCAAGATCCTCCGATATTGGCCGTGAAAGTGCCCGGATGCTTTGGTATATATCTCATTCGTCAGACTCCCTCGATATTGGCCGTGAAAGTGCCCGGATGTCTACGAATATATCCCTCCTTCCAAGATCCCTCGATATTGGCCGTAAAGTTGCCCGGATCTCTTGGAATATACTTGTTTTACCGAGCTCCCTCGATATTGGCCGTGAAAGTGCCCGGACGCTCTCTCTAGACTCCCTCGATATTGGCCGTTAAGGTGCCCGGATGTCTAGGAACCTCTTTGCCTTCCAGGATCCCCCGATATTGGCCGTAAAGAGCCCGGATTCCTTGGAATTCCTCTTATTCCCTCAGCTCCCTCGATATTGGCCGTGAAAGAGCCCGGATGCTTAGGTGAATTCCTTGCTCTACAGGTTCCCTCGACATTGGCCGTGAAAGAGCCCGGAACCCTGTATGACTACTCTACTTATATCTTTCTACGATCTTATTACGACTTTATACCATAGACGCTCCCTTTTTTAGTTTCCCCGTCCTCGCTTGAGTCCCGTCCTTATCGCCTGGTACTGTCAACCGAGTACCGTTTTAGACCGTTAGCATCGTATAAATTCACTAGCCCTTTTCAAGCCCATTAATCAGAGATTTTCGTGGTTCGTCCCGATGTAATTAACAATGGGGGCTTGCGCCCATTGGAAAGAAAGGACCCGCAAACAAATAAAAACCCTCATGAAGGCGATTTCCCGTCAACGTCCTTGTTGCCAAGTGGCGTCTTCATACCGGAATTCGGCTACATGAGGGGTGATCCTTGTGAGGTATTTCTCCCGCGTCGAAATCCTTTGGTTCAGCGCGACCGACGAAAAATCTCACACACCTCTGCACATGAAATTTTACATCATGTGCATCAAAACAAAGAAAAAGGCATACTTCTCAAAATTGATTTTGAGAAAGCTTTTGATAAGGTAAATTGGTTCTATATTTTTGACACTCTTTCCCAAAGAGGGTTCAATAATAAATGGATCAGTTGGATTAAGCAAGTGTTAATAGGAGGTAGAGATGCAGTAATGATAAATGGTAAACTAGGAGAGTATTTCCAGTGCAGAAGAGGACTTAGGTAGGGAGATCCACTTTCAGCTTATCTTTTCATTTTAGCTGCTGAGGGCCTTACCAAGATTCTAAATAATGGAATTAATAAAGGTCACTTTGAGGGACTAGGTCCTGAAATTGACTTAGGAAAAGTAGTACATCTTCAATATGCTGATGATACACTACTTTTCCTGAAGTATGATAAACAGTATTTAACTAATATTTCATGGGCATTGAAAGCTTTTGAAAGCATTTCAGGACTCAAAATAAACTTTAGCAAAACTGAAATAGTCCCTCTTAACATTAGTGCTGAAGAAGCTAATTTTGCTATTAACTTATTCCATTGTGGGCAAACCAAGCTTCATATCAATTATTTAGGAATTCCCCTAAATTGGAAGGGGCCAAATAAAGCTGACTGGTTAGCTCTAATAGATAAAGTTAAAAGCAAGCTTACTAGATGGAAAAGTAATTTCCTCTCTATGGGGGGTAGATTAATACTCATTAACTCAATTATTACTGCCTCACCTCTGTATACTCTTTCTCTTTATAGATGCCCTAATTGGGTAATATAGAGAATTGATAGAATTAGAAGAGATTTCCTTTGGGGTAGCTTTCAAACTCAAAAAAGGAAACTAAATTTAGTCAATTGGAGTACTATTTGTAAAAGAAAGGAGTTTGGAGGTTGGGGAATAATTAATCTCCAACACATGAATTTAGCTCTTTTAGGAAAATGGTTGTGGAAATATCATAGCAATGAATATCATTCCATTTGGAAACAACTGACTTTTGCTAAGTATAGAAATAACTTCAACAATGACAGGGCCTCTTTTATCTGGAGATCATTAGGAAAACTTTACCCTAGATTTAAAATAGGTCTACAAAAAGTGGTAGGAGATGGCAGAAACATAAGTTTCTGGCATGATAACTGGAATGGCAATCTACCTCTGTATAGGGAGCTTCCTGAAATTTATAAGAAGACCAAAAACCCTAATGCATCTCTTAGACAGGTGTACAACAATAACAAAATCAATCTCTCTCTTACTAGAGGTGTTTCTATTTTGATTAGGGAACAAAAGTTAGTTATCCAGAATATTCTCAGTAATGTTATGTATAGTAATAATACTGATTCTGCTATCTGGCTTTTTAAAAGCACAGGGGTTTACACTGTTAATTCGTTTTATGCCTTCTTAAATAATTCAGGAATAAATACTAATCTTAATGATACTGTTTGGTCTATTAATATACCACTTAAGGTCAAGCTGTTCCTCTAGTTAGTTTTAAACAATAAAATTCTTACTGCTGATAATCTCCAAAAGAAAGGCTGGCATGGTCCTAGTAAATGTGTTTTTTGTAAAAATACCGAAACAACTGAACACTTAATGCTTAATTGTAGCATCTCTAAGGGTTTTTGGACTGCCTTCACTCTCTTTAACAAGAAACATATCAGCATAAATTGTAATAGTATTAGTGAAATTTGGAATAGTATAAATAGTTTGCAGTCCAATAATAGAGCCTTTGCTAAAAGTCTCTTAGCCATTTGGTGTTGGGTTATCTGGAATGAAAGAAATGGCTGCACCTTTACTGATAAGAAGCAAGCCTCACTTTGTTCCATTTATCTGCAAACTCTAACTCTTTTTAATAATTGGACTGGTTTAAATACAGGGATTGAAAAAGACTTCAAGGACCTAGCTGCTCTCCAATCGCAAGCAGATGAAGACAGAGATGGCCATACCACTGAAGATACCTCCTCTGCGCATAATTAGCTCTTCAGTTCTTTATGGCTGCTTTTATAGCTTCTGTTTTTATCTGTTTTGCTACAGTTTGACTTGTCTCTTTTGTTGAAATACTTTTATCTCTCTGGCTCAGACTGGTCCCTTCGTGGCAATCTGTTAAACCTGGCTCAGATTGGTCCCATCGTGGCAATCTGTTTAAAACTTGTAGTTGGTTGTTGTCTGTAAACTCTTAACCCTTATTAGTAAAATTTCTGGTACCCTGCTTGGGGCGCTGTTGATTCAAAAAAAAAAATCTGGGTTTTCATCTAACGATCCTCAAAATTTCGATCCACAAAATTTGGAATTATAAATTCCGAGATCTGATGGCCCAAACAATTCGGAAAGTAGAAATAATCAGATGTCCATAATATAAATTCTAGAAATTTATTTTCATTCTATAAATTCAGCTAATTGCATTTCCTTGGACAACTTTTATTATCTGTTTAGCTAGCTTAAGTTCATGTATAGTTAATTGTATTTGCTTTTATTTCTTGAGTATATCCTTTAATTAATGTAATTTATATCTTTTTTTCCTTATGATAATTTCTCAGGAACTATATATCAATCTTAAGATTTCTATTCTTGCCATAATTTGTGATTATCAATTTATTAGTTTTAAGTACATTTCCAAACTGTTAATTAATTATTTGCATTTTTTATTGATATCTGACTTATTAACTTTCCCATATTTTCGGACCGGAATAGTAACATATTAATTGTTAAAATTAATTTTTTGATCATATAATTTAATTCAGATGATTACTTTAATTATATTTTATTACAAATTCTCAGAAATTATGTTATAATATTAATTTATCAAGTATTCTTATTTTATTTTATTTCTTTTCCTTTTAGGGTAATATGGCGAAAAGTATTATTATTTTGTTGAGTTCATCAATTACATATTGATATTCCTTATTCTATATTTCGCGATTTACACTACTGTTGTTTTGTTGGTTGTAATTAGTCAGATAATGTTCGTTAAATTAAATGACAGCATTTTTATTGCCAACATTCTCATCAATATTCAAATTGTTTTTTTTATCTGATAGAACAATTCATAGTGTTACACTCTATATACATAAACACACAAACAGAGAATCGCCACATCAATCATCTCTCGAACATTAATCATTGCATCCATCTCTTCTCTCTATATTTAATCTCTTCGGGCATGTTTGGTAGGAGGAATAAGCCTCCTTAAGCTTCTTTAAGGAGGAATAGGACACCAAACAAGAGAGAAATAAGATTCCTTAAGAAGGAAGAACTTATACCACCAAAATTGGTGGAATAACTTCTTCCATAATGGGTCCTGTCATGGATTAGTCTCGATTTTCGAATAATCTATCATTAATTTTGATTATTAATGATAATTAATACATTATGGCAATATTATATTATTTATAAATTACAACAATAAACAAATAAATACTATATTAATTCAATATAATAAATATAGTTATTTTATTATTGAACTTACAATTATTATATCTATTAATAATATAATTACTACACTTACAATATTGTTAATTATTATTATCATTAGTATTGTACAACCACTGAGCATAAACAATAAAAATTATATAATTATAATTATTGTTGTAATTAGTATTATTGCAATTATAATTACCATTGATATATTAATTAAATTATTAATATTAATAATATAGTAATTATTAAATTTATTATTATTATTATTACAATATTTATTATTATTATTATCATGAGTCACAACTACTAAGAATAAATAATACTAATCAATATTATTATTATATTGATTAATATTATTGTAATTATAATTATCATTGATATATTTTAATTAAAATAATTTATATAATAATAATTATTGTAAATTATTATCAATGTAATTAATATTTGTAAACTTATAATATTAATTAATAATTTAATAATATTATAATAATTATTAAGTAATAATACTTATACTTATTAATAATATAACAATTACTACACATCTTATTTTATATTTTTATATTCTTATTCTTTCACTTTACATAACCAAACAACTATGACATAACTTGACATAAGTTCTTCCTCCTTAACTTATTCCTCTTAAGTTATTCCTTTACCAAACGCCGCCTTCATCCTAAACTAAATAGCAATCTACAATGAAATCTATCCTTCGACTAAAAATCTCCTTCAATGTCCAACGTAGCAAGCCGGTGTTCATTTTTTCGGCAAAGCCATAAATGCCCCAAATACACTCAAATATGCGACAAAATATAATCAAATGTGCCTCAAATCCACCCAAATACCCCAAATTATCGAAACACAGTCAAAGAAATGCCTCAAAAATACCCAAAATGTTGTCAAAATGCTGCCTCCCAAGTACTGACAGATAGAAGTCCCGAACACATACATAAAAGCTGTTAGGAACATCACCAAATTCCCTAAATAAAAGGCACAAATCCTCAAAATAAGCACACAATCCAGAGCCAAACACTCCATATAAAGCATTCAAATCCCTCAAAAATAAGAAAAAAAAAAGCAATATCACCTAAGAAATAGCCTCACTCGTGAAGTCGTGATCTCCACAAATTCAAATTCAGACAGAGTACAAAGACCCTGTCAAAAATATAACAAATAAATGTGTTAAATTTCCAAAAAAATGACAGACGAAGCCCAAATGTTTCAAAAAGTGTCATAAGAGCTTCTATAAGAACAAGTACACTCGATAGACACAATAAATACCAAAATCGCAGGTTGAACCGACATCAAATTTCAGTAAAACCATAACCAATATAGGGTTAAACACAAGGGCAGTAATGGCAAAGTCAAAAATGGTGATAACAAATAAAATCACTGACAGTAAACTCCTGATCCCAAATTGTCAGGACAAAAACCAACCAAAACCAAGGATAAACAGTGACCAAAAATCCATCAGTAACAAAACCCTAGAAATAAAGGCAAACACTGAGAATCGAAATTGGACATTGTAAAATCTCAAAAAGAAGGCGAAAGGGACTTATCTTGGTTATCAGGCGCTCTTCATAGCGTGCCAGTGAACCAATGGGTCCCATCGTCGCAAGCGAAGGTCATGAGCACAGAGCTTTGATCAAAGTTGACACAGGCAACAAGAAATGTCTCATAGAGGAGAGGAAACTCTCAAATGCTCACGAGAGACGGCAATCCTCATCCTCAGGACTGCCGTCCACCTGGACGTTTTCGATCCGAGCCGTTCGATTTAATCTCAACGGTTTACTTTTTTTCGGGCCTACCAATCTGGTATAATTCACGGGGCATCCATATCCATAGAGATTAAATCAAACGGTCCAGATCTAACCGTCCAGGTGGACGGCAGTCCAGAGGATCTCGTTTGCGAGAGACGGTGGAGGAGGACGACCGCCTCCGCATTCACCTCAAACATAGCATCGCTGACAATGGGCCCCACACAGCGGAAACAGATGCGACTCAAATATGTCCGGTCTACCAACCCGCGCGTGGAACAAGTGGTTCCCGATCCAGCGCTCCTAGATCTTCTGTGGTTCAAATGGTATAGCGAGTGTCCGACGCTCAAAACACAAAATAGCCAAAGAAGGATCAATCAGAATTTTTTATCAGAAAAGCACAAAACTTCAAAAATGCATGAAACATAACTATGAGTTCAGAAAAATTTCGAAAAAATATCAAATTGTCCAAAAAATTATAAAAAACATTTTTGTATAACATCCCAAGACCAAATTCCAAATAAAGATAGTGGCAAAAATTAAAGTGACTCAGGTTTCTCCAAACTCAAAGTAATGATACCTTAAAGTCGGCCCACATTGAAATTGAAAGTGTGAGGGTGTCAATCCTTTTGACGTAGATACAATTGGGCGCATGTACAATCTGATGGCCGACGCCCGGGATCAAAGTCAAACACAAAAACCTCAAGCCCGAAATCAAATACCAAAACCTCAAATTCAAGGACCAAATCCCAAAGTTTAGAAATCAAATCCCAAAAAACTAAAATCCCAAATTCCTAAATCCAGGAACCAAATATCGAATTCCAAATACCAAAAACAGATATCAAATCACAAATCCAATACCCAAAGATTAGCGCCTCTAGATGTCCTGAAACTGAAGCTTAACCTGTTGATCGACTAAGTCCTATGCATATCCAAGCGACGAAATGTCCGGAGATTAAACCAAAGCATGTCATAAATGTTGGATTATTTCTAACGAGCCTTGGCTGGAACGGCCCGTTCCAGGATTGGAACGGACAGTCCATGGTCTGGTCTGACCAGTCGACTGATCGGTCCGTCCCAAGTCGGGGCGACTGCTCTGGACACGTTTAGAACGGACCGTTCTAGAATTAGAACGGACCGTTCCAGGATTAGAACGGACCGTTCCAATCATGCCAGAAATAGAAACAATCTAGAAGGTGGGCTAATTATGGCTTAATGATTCTCTAATTACGAATATTGTTAATTATGGTAATATGCTAAACGTGGCTGTTAAGGAAAAGTATGATTTTGTACAGAAAGTGTGTAGCCTTTAATAAGTGGTTAATTTAGGGAAATCATGTTCTATATTTGTGATGGATGAATATAGAACATGAGTGCATGCCAAGTTTCTTTGGCTTATATATATATGGGATTGGTCTCCAAGGGACAAGACAATCTAAGAATTCCTGCTGCGTACATGTGTTGATAGCAGCTATTCTGCCCCTCTCCCTAATACTTCCATCGATTAGAGAGATATAGTGCTTTTGTTTAGGCTAAAGGCATCAAAGGGCAAGTCTTGAACCCTTGGAAGATCTCCTCCCACCTTGGTACTTCTCTAAGGACATCAAGGATCTCAGCAATCAAGCAAGACGTGCTCTGCATCGAAGATCTTGGCCGTAGCTATGGATTCAGGTATGCTTCCGCTCTAAAGATTACTTTTCGGTGTTTTGGAACGGTCCGTTTTAGGACTGGGGCGGCCCGTTCCACTGCTGGTTCAACGAGTTATTCAGTTATTCTGGTTTGCTATTTGATCTGTTAGAATTATTATTCCTTTTGTTTTATGCAAACCGTCCCCAACAAGTGGTATCAGAGACACTCGTCTTGAGCCTAGCAGCATAACACAAAATTCAGAATTGTTGTTTGATTTGATGAATTGAATTGATCTGAATTGTTTTGAGATTTCTGGCATATTTAGGGCGGTTCGTTTCATGGCTCGAACGGACCGTTCCGTTCTTCTGGCTATTGTTTATGAACTGTTTTGAACTGTTTATTATTCGTTTGATTGATTACGCCAGATCTGATTGTGTTTTGTTTTTCTTGAGGAAAAGGTTTTGAAAATCAGTTTTGTTTTAAGGAATTTCAAAATCATTAAGTTTCAATTTGAATTGAAAAGGATTTTCTTGAGAAATTAAGTTAAGATTTTGAAAATTAAGTTAAGGCTTTTATGAAGTTTCAAAATCGTTAAAATCTGACCTAATGGATGATTTAGATTTAGAGTAGTTTGTCAGGATAGGAGAGAAATCATTAGGGTTTCTCGACCTAGATTAAGACGACGTCTTTCTACTCTTTCTGTGGTTTTCCAGGCGGATCGTTCCATCCTGGGACGGTCCGTTCCACTTTTGGGGTGGTGTGTTCTGGACTGAGACGGCCCGTTTCCTCTTCAGTTTTGGTTGCAAACTATTAGGTATTGACCAGTAGGGCGGTCCGTTCCAATGCCAGGGCGGTCCGTTCCAGAACCAGACAAGGTAGGAATTTAAGCCGAATTTAGGGTAGTTTTTGTGTTGTTTGTACCGGTCAGGTACAAATGACACTTTTATGCATCCTCCCCTTCTTATCTCTGCCATGGTATTCAATAGTAAGAGCTGTAAGCGTTGGGTTACACCAAGTTGTCATGAGGACAAGTTCTGTCGCAGAAAATAAGGTCGGCGCCTAAGTGTCCATATGACCCTGACCTTTTCTGGGAATCTTGCCTGGACATGGTGTAATTTCAATGGCTGCTGGCTGAACGGGATACTATCGCATTCTTTTCTTACCTTAATGTAACTCATACTGGACTGTATGAGTTACATATCTCTTTGGTTCCTTTCTGGTCTATTTAGGGCGGACCGTCCTCTCACCAAAACGGTCCGTTCTAGGTTAGTTTGGTTCGCATGATTACCATGCGATCAAATTTGAGTATACCTTAAGGTTTGCAACTGGGTCTTAAGTCTATATCATCCTAGGTCAGTATTAGGTTAGGCTTTTCATATCAGGATTGATGTGCAAAATGAAAAGTCTAGATTAAGGTATATTTTAAATCAAATATAAAGGTAACTTTGGTTGTATTTGAGCAGTTGGGCCAACCCTAATGTCATCCCACTAATGGGCTCTCACATTAACGGTTGTCTCAAAGGTCCAAATACAAGTGTATTAAGGTGCATATGACTTTTAAATTATGGATCGGCCCAAAGGAAGGACATAATTTAAAAGGCTACATGTACAATGTTTAGGTAGAATCAAATGGGTAATGATTATGAGGTTTTACATATAATTAATTAATCGGCCCAAAGGAAGGTTAATTAATTGATATGTTATGAATCGTTACATTTGATACTACACCTAGTTGATTGAAGTTTGTAAGAAGATCTCTCAGAGCACTTGCAAATGGATAAAGACTAGTAGATGGGATTAAGACCTTTATATCTATCTTATGATTTATCTTATACATTTCAGTTATTAATTAGTGTATTTTGTCTTTGGTTTATTTTAGCAAATATTCCAGCTAGCATTAACAGCATACCCATGCTAAATGGTTCCAACTTTAAGGAATGGAAAGAGAACTTATTGATAGTTCTCGGTTGTCTAGATCTAGACTATGCATTAAGGGAGGATAAACCATCTGAGCTTGTTGCTAAGAGCACACAACAACATATTCAAAATGTTGCTCAGTGGAATCGCTCCAATCGCATGGTCCTTATGATCATTAAGAAGACAATTCCAGAAGCATTCAGGGGTACCGTTTCTGATTCCGATCCAGCTAAGGTCTACTTGGAAGAAATTGAGAAGAGATTTGCCAAGAGTGAGAAATCGGAGATTTGCACACTCATGGCTAAACTCACCTCTATGAAGTATAATGGAAAAGGCAACATTCGTGAGTACACTTTGGAAGTGTCAAATCTAGCTTCAAAATTACAAGCCCTCAAGTTAGACATATCTGAAGAAATTCAGGTGTGTCTAGTGCTTAACTCTCTCCCTAGTCAGTATAACCATTTCAAGGTTACTTATAACTGCACTAAGGACAAGTGGACTATGAATGAACTGATTTCGCATCTAGTTCAAGAAGAGGAAAGGTTGAAGCTAGATAAGACACATAGTGCTAACGTTGCATCCACTTCCAAGAATCAAGGGAAGAAGAAACAAAATAAGAAAAAGGCTGCTAATTTGGATGCAAAGAAAGAACCCAATAAGGGGAAGACTGGCAAGAAAGCTAGGAATCCAAATGGGTGTTTCTTCTGCAATGAGGAGGGACATAAGAAGTTTGAATGCGAAGGCTACATAGCCTGGCGCAAGAAGAAAGGTATGTCTCTATCTTTGGTTTGTTCAGAAGTTAATTTAACTTCAGTACAAAATGATACTTGGTGGGTTGATTCAGGTGCTACAACTCACATAAGTGTCTCTATGCAGGACTGCCTGAGTTGCCGAAAGCCAAGTGATGGTGAAAGATACATCTATGTGGGCGATGGCAAGAAGGCACAAGTTGAAGCAATTGGGCATTTTAGATTGTTATTAAAAACTGGATTATATTTAGATTTGTATGAGACTTTTATTGTACCGTCTTTTAGACGAAATTTGGTTTCTATTTCTGTATTGGACAAATTTGGTTACTCTTGTTCTTTTGGAAATGGAAAATTTAGTTTGTCTCATAATTCTAAATGTGTTGGATCTGGTTTTCTTTCTGTGTATGACAATCTATATTCTTTGGAAATTATTGCTTCAAGTAATGAAAACTTGCATATAAGTACTAGAAGTGTCAAGCGTAAATTAACTCATGAGAATTCAGGTGCACTTTGGCATAAGCGATTAGGTCACATTTCTCAAAAGAGAATTGAAAGACTTGTGCAAAGTGAAATTTTAGATCCTTTAGACATGACAGATTTAGGCCCATGTGTCAGTTGTGTTAAAGGAAAACAAACCAACCAAAAGAGATATGATGCCATTAGATTGAATGATGTCTTAGAACTGATTCATACGGATATATGTGGACTATTTCCTACACCTACTAGGAATGGTCAAACATACTTTATCAGTTTCATAGACGATTATTCAAGGTTTGGTCATCTATATCTATTAAGTGAAAAAGCGCAAGCTTTGGACGCGTTCAAATCTTTTAAAGCTGAAGTTGAGTTAAAACTCAACAAAAAGATTAAGAAAGTCAAGTCTGACCCTGGTGGTGAATACTATGGTAGATATGACGGTTCAGGTGAACAACGTCCAGGGCCTTTTGCTAAATTCCTAGAAGAAAATGGCATTGTCCCTCAATATACCATGCCAGGGTCGCCTAGCATGAATGGAGTAGTCGAAAGGCGAAACAGAACATTGAAGGACATGGTTAGGAGTATGCTTAGTCATACTAATCTGCCATTATCTCTTTGGGGAGAAGCGCTTAAAACAGCAGCCTATTTACTTAATCGTGTACCAACTAGAGTAAATAACAACAAAACTCCCTATGAAATGTGGACTAGTAAGAAACCTAGTTTATTACATTGTCGCATTTGGGGATGTCCAGCTGAAGCTCGGCCTTACAAGCCAAATGAGAAGAAATTGGACGAAAGGACAGTTAGTTGTTATTTTATAGGATATGCCGAACGATCCAGGGGTTACAAATTTTACGATCCCACTAATAGGATAATATTTGAGACGATTATAGCTAAGTTCTTTGAGGATGTTTTGGTTGTGGGGGGAGAAATGACACATCAGGATATTATCTTCGAAGAGGAAACTATTGATCTTCAAACGGTTAATGAGGATAATAATGATCCATTGAGGACTCAAAAGGATCACTTGATTCAGGAAATAGATCATGTTCCAAATCCTATGGACTTGGATGTTGGAAATAATCAAGTAGAAGATAATGATGTCATTGAACAACTGCAAACAACTCAAGAACATGTGCGTAGAAAATCCACTAGAGAGAAAAGATCAGCAATACCTAAAGATTATGTGGTCTATCTCCAAGAACATGAGTATGACATAGGGATGAATGAAGTTCCTCATGATCTTCGTTCTGCTTTGGATAGTCAAAACTCACAAAAGTGGATTGAAGCCATGAATGAGGAGATAAAGTCAATGTATGACAATGATGTATGGGACTTAGTATCATTACCAGAAGGAAAGAAACCTATTGGTTGCAAATGGATATTTAAAATCAAAAAGGATTCTAAGGGTAATGTGGAAAGGTATAAGGCACGTCTTGTCGCTAAGGGCTTTACTCAAAAGGAAGGTATTGATTACAAAGAGACTTTCTCTCCAGTTTCATCGAAAGACTCTTTTAGGGTAATCATGGCACTTGTGGCACATTTAGATCTTGAGCTTCATCAAATGGATGTTAAGACTGCGTTTCTCAATGGAGACATTGATGAAACCATTTATATGGTGCAACCACCCCACTTTGTATCGGATGATCCAAAGAAAATGGTTTGCAAACTTAAGAAATCCATTTATGGGCTCAAACAAGCGTCTCGACAATGGTATCACAAATTCCATCGAGTGATTCTCTCATTTGGTTTCGAGAGTAACCCGGCGGATGATTGTATATACCATAAGTTCAGTGGGAGTAAATATTCTTTCTTGGTTTTGTATGTAGATGATATACTGCTTGCCACAAATGATAAGGATATGTTGCATGAGACTAAGAAATTTCTATTTAGGCATTTTGAAATGAAAGATCTTGGTGATGCATCATACGTGTTAGGCCTAAAGATAATTAGAGATCGCTCTCAAGGTATCTTAGGTCTATCACAAAAGGCCTATATCGATCAAGTACTCAAGCGGTATGATTTGGAAAAATGCAAACCAACAGAGACCCCTGTTGCTAAAGGGGACAAGTTCAGTCTTGAACAATGTCCTAAAACAGAGTTGGAAAAAGGGCAAGTAAAGGACAATAAGTATTCTTCCATGGTTAGAAGTATAATGTATGCCCAAGTGTGTACACGTCCAGATATTACCTTTATTACATGAATGCTAGGAAGATATTTGCATAATCCAGGTGTTCAGCACATTCAGGCAGCAAAACGAGTTTTAAGATATCTTCAGAAAACCAAAGACTATATGCTAGTATATCGGAGATCAGATAGGCTGGAGGTCATAGGATATTCTGATTCCGATTTTGCGGGATGTCGAGATAGCTTGAAGTCAACCACGGGATTCATCTTTATGATGGCTGGTGGAGCTGTTTCATGGAAGAGTGCCAAACAATCCCTTGTGGCACCTTCAACCATGGCAGCAGAATGTATAGCTTGCTATGAGGCATCATTATTTGGGACATGGTTGCGAAATTTTGTCACTTCGCTGCTGTCACACCCCGTATCCGAAATACGAGGCGTGAGGTGTGACAGTATCTTTCGCAATCATCCGACGGCCCGGCAACCTACGTCACAAGAAATAAAACAAACGGAGTCAGCTACAAAGCCGAGTAACCGATTATTTAACGACGCAGCTTCTCTATAACCAATTTATATAATCAAAAATCAATCGATCGGATTAATCCACACATCAATAACAAACAAATTAAATATATTTTACAGAGATCAACGGGTCTAGGTTTTCTCAAATCCACTTTTTCATATCACTTTTCCACTAGCGCAAATCCCTCTTTAGGCGATTCCGCTTCACATTCCATTCCACTATTCCATTTCCACTTTTCCACTTTAATTCAAATCACAATAGAGACCCGTTGACTCGCAAAATACATCAATCACAATTCTCATATATCAATTTCAATTCAATCAAATAAACCAAACGGTATTTAAATCAATCAATACGAAAATTAAATTATAGAGAAGTCCGGTTACCTGACAAACGATAAAACACCAACGATCATGACATAGAACTCGAATTTCAATCCAAATGGATGATCAAATATCACTTTTTCTCCGAACAGGGCATTTCTCAAAATGAAGATGGATAATCTTTGAACGAATTGATTTGAATCTTTGATTCAGAGAGGAAATAAAAATAGGCTTATTAATCAAATGGGATATAACCTTTCTATGAATAACCATGATACAAAGGGTACGGACATATGAATATAAGGAAGGAAGATAATCATCATAGAGGCCAAATAACAAAATCACGGTTAATAAATGAAACAGTTAATGAATGGAAGGTTTTATGAGGACAATAAAGAAATAACTACTTATTTATCCCGCTAAAAATATCTATTGCTCACTTAATCAGAATTGTTGGACAGAAAATTTAATTAAAATAACTAAAAGAATTTGATGACCCATATGCGCAAAAATGGGCAGTTATAATAACTGAAGGGATTTGATATTCTGTAATAATAATAGCGATGAAAGAAAAATAAATTAAATAAATGGCTTAATTAAAGGAGATGGGTACGGTTAAGGAAATGTTTAATTCCAACTAAAGGAATTAAAATGAAGGCTCAAATAAAGGGAATGGATACACATAAAATATTTTTTTGGACGAAGAATATTTTAAAAAATATCATTTCAAACTACATACTTTAGAAAAATAAAATACGATCAAAATAATTAACAATAATAATTGGAAAAGAATTGGGGTGTTACAGCTGCGTGTAGTGGACTCTATCAAGACTCCACTAAAGATTTATTGTGACAATAACTCAGCAGTCATGTATGCTAACAACAACAGAAGCTCAGCCAACTCGAAGCACATCGACATTAAGTTTCTGTCTGTTAAGCAAAAGGTTGAGAATGACGAATTATCTATCGAACACATTGGAACAAACTCAATGATTGCGGATCCACTCACTAAAGCATTAATACCCAAGCAGTTTCTGAAACATGTAACTAGTATGGGTGTAATTTCAGTTGAGAATTCTAGGCTTTAGTGGGAGTTTTGTTCAGTGGGAGTGCTAGATTAAATAATGGTTTCAGTTTATTCAGTTTCAGTGTATTATGTAAAGAATTTCTGCAGAAATGAATAAAGTTTCAGTTTTCAGATTTCAGTTTTCATTCTCAATCTATTTAAGTTGACCTCACTTCAGTTTCAGGGTGACCAATAAAGTTGGGAAAATAGACACGTCACAGTCACATTTACGTGTATTTTCCACACCACTTATACACATTTAAATTCAATGTCATTCATTTATTGTGATATTGAGATCATTGTGGGTTGAGTTACGACGGCTTTACAGGATTAGAAGCCTGTAATGGCTATAATGTGACAAAAGCTTCCTTGGTCCTTTATCATTATGAATGATGGACGGAATTGGAGTACAAAACTTATTACCATAAATCAGGAGCTCATTTAAGTTAAGTGTAATTAAGTAACATTAAGCATAATTGCCCAAGTGGGAGATTGTTGGATTATTTCTAGCCAAATAGGCTGACGAGCCTTGGCTGGAACGGCCCGTTCCAGGATTGGAACGGACAGTCCAAATTCAGAACGGACAGTCCATGGTCTGGTCTGACCAGTCGACTGATCGGTCCGTCCCAAGTCGGGGCGACTGCTCTGGACACGTTTAGAACGGACCGTTCCAATCATGCCAGAAATAGAAACAATCTAGAAGGTGGGCTAATTATGGCTTAATGATTCTCTAATTACGAATATTGTTAATTATGGTAATATGCTAAACGTGGCTGTTAAGGAAAAGTATGATTTTGTACAGAAAGTGTGTAGCCTTTAATAAGTGGTTAATTTAGGGAAATCATGTTCTATATTTGTGATGGATGAATATAGAACATGAGTGCATGCCAAGTTTCTTTGGCTTATATATATGGGATTGGTCTCCAAGGGACAAGACAATCTAAGAATTCCTGCTGCGTACATGTGTTGATAGCAGCTATTCTGCCCCTCTCCCTAATACTTCCATCGATTAGAGAGAGGTAGTGCTTTTGTTTAGGCTAAAGGCATCAAAGGGCAAGTCTTGAACCCTTGGAAGATCTCCTCCCACCTTGGTACTTCTCTAAGGACATCAATGATCTCAGCAATCAAGCAAGACGTGCTTTGCATCGAAGATCTTGGCCGTAGCTATGGATTCAGGTATGCTTCCGCTCTAAAGATTACTTTTCGGTGTTTTGGAACGGTCCGTTTCAGGACTGGGGCGGCCTGTTCCACTGCTGGTTCAACGAGTTATTCAGTTATTCTGGTTTGCTATTTGATCTGTTAGAATTGTTATTCCTTTTGTTTTATGCAAACCGCCCCCAACAATAAAGTGACCTAGATTCACACAACAGATCATTAGAATTTTGTTAAGTTAAAGATCTAAAAGTTTTAAAAGTAAATCGAATCTTTCAAGTCAAAAGTCTGTTCCTTTGAGACTGCATAGCGTTTCGACCCAAGGTGAAATACCCCGCGACAAAACGGCCAGAAGAAAAGCCAACGTCACCCAAACTCTTGTTAAGATAAGGCATATCGCATCTATAATCGAGACTCGAGTGAAATTCCAAAAATCCTCTTAAATCCCCAAGCGACTGAATTCTGGTGCTGGACGCCAAAGTTCCCGATCCCGAGCTCAAAGACTGAACGATGGCCTCAATCCTGGTTCAACAAATAACCTAAATCATTAAAGACCCTAAAAATCAAAAGCACGAAGGTGTCAAGTCGAAGTTTGCATCATGATAGGATCATTAGACATCATGTCATCATAAGCATCCGTCATGCATGCATCTTACCAAAACCTTTCATATGTTTTGCTGCTCTTTTATAGGCTCAGTAAATCCCCCCAAAGAATCAAAGTGGCTCTAAAACGTACTTAATAAATTTCTAACCCCATGATTATCCCGATCTAGAGGTGCTCTTGACTGGTTCAAAGGTAATTAATTAACAGCGGGGGCTTGTACTCGTTGGAAAGGAAAGGACCTGCACGGCTGCACTAAACCATCAAACTCTTGATGACCCTAAGACCGTTCGGATACTCTCGCTCTCTTCGAAGGAGTAACAACAGGCCAGATGTTGGGACCGTCGAGGGGTATCTGATCCGTATATCTTTTTCGCTTCGCAATGAATTACGATCGATCCTCGTGAAGAGAAGATCAAAAAGGTGCGAGAGAACTAAATGCTTGTTTATATTTGAATGTATGCTGTGATTACAATTTTATTTGATATGTGCCATGTAAATTAGATCGAATTAATAAAAATATATAATGGTTAGCAACGTGGACTAACCACATCACAAGCGCTGTTTAAAAAAAGCACAATAAATTTGCACTGGTTTTGGATTACAATCGGTTCTAAATAGGTAATAAATTTGCACTGGTTTTAACTTATAACAGGTTCTAAATAGGTAGCCACGTGGAAAAGAATACAACAAATTTGCATTGGTTGCTATCCAAGACCGTACTAACGCTTAAAATTTGCACCTATTTTTTAAAGAAAACGGTTCTAATTGTTATAGTTTAGCTCCGGTTTGTATTTGATAATCGGTGCTAATTAACGTTTTTATTAGAACCACCACACTTGCACCGGGTATCTATTGTATTTACAACCCCTAGCTACCACATACACACCGTATAGAAAACAGCTGCTAATACAATTTAGAGCCCTGTTCAAATAATCATTTTTGTAGTAGTGTCAAAGAAGTCAACTTTTGGTCAATATCAATTAAAAACTTATCAAAATTGGTGGGTGTTACAATTAAAGAGTTGGAAATAGTTTTAACATAGATTAGTTAGTCTTTTCTTTTGTTTTTCTACAAAAAGTTGACAATAACACTGTCAAATCAAGGACAAAAATTTTTTCTTAAAAATAACAGAAAAGAAAACAAACAATCAAACCATGCTCTTCAATATATAGTACTAGCATGCTTTTTGTAATTAATAATTCCAAAAACTGTCCCAAAACAACTAAACAAGTGTGACATCTTTTTTCATTTTCTAAATAAAAATAAATTATGATATTAATTAAGACCTTAATTTACTTCTTATTCCTATATAATTTAAACGACGTAATCTTGAGAAAACTGCATGCGAATTGAATCGTCAACTACTTGCTTATAACGATCGATAATAATTTCCGAGGATCTTCTGCAATTAAGAATAGAGCATCTCAATTAGAATATTGTTTATTTGAAAAAGCTCGCACATATAATATTCTACAGGAGAAACACAACGAAGAAAAAACTGACCATAAATATAATTATCTGGAAGTGAAGGAACATGTTGGATGACCAAGAAGATCCAGTTCAGCATAGAAACCATGTAGTCGCCTTTGAGGCTACACAGGTATAGATGAAAATCTATACTGCTTTTGCACTATTTTAACAAGAAGAAAACATTACATAAGATAACTATAACAAGAAGAAAATCTATCCAGTTCAGCATAGGCGGATCCAGGATTTTTTTTTAGCCTAGGCACAATTATAATATAGCAAATTTTAAAAAAAATTAAAATAAAGTAAATAACAATTTTTCTAAAAGAAGTCATTCTAAACGTATATAATTGGAATATTACAAAATATATCATTTCTTTCATAAACTTAATTACTTTTTCATGATCTTTACTTCTTTATCAACCACCAAAAAACACACAAAAAAAAAATTCTAATTCTAATTTTCTAATGCAAGTAATAATCCTTTGCGCGACTTCATAATTTGAAATCGTTGCATAATTGCTTCCTTAGATCTTTTAAATTGGTGATTACTAATTTAGGTCTGGTTCATGTAGACAAAAATACAAGCTGTTTCGCTTCAAATTAAAATTTCACATATCATAGAAGTAAAAAAACTTGAGTTTCAACCAAATAGACCAAGTTGAGACCTATAGAGAGTGCAAGGTACCAAAGTGCAGCCAATTTTAGTTTTACTATTATATTTCATATGTTTCTTGGATCTAAGCTTAATCAAGACCTCTTCAAAGTAATCCAAGAGCTGCCTACAGTGCAGCTAGATAAAACGAAAATAAAAAAGTTACCAAATGGAAAATGAGATAAGGCAATAAGACTGTTGCTTATGGTAATAACCATGAAAGGTTGGAATCGTGTCTGAAAAATATGTAATTTTTCGGACCCTCTATTAAAACTGGAGACGAATAGACAGACACAAACGCAAGACACGTCCAATATGTCACCCCAGGCACTATGAGTTTTTAGACCCGGGCCAATCAAATTCTACTATCATGGAAATTATTTTTTCAAAAACTACCCTAGGCAAGTGCCTGGGATAGTTACCATATGGATCCGCCCTGACGGGGAATGCATTAATTGGTTTAATATTAAATTTAAAAAAATCACATAGCATGCATGCAAATGAAGTTATGCATTTAAAGCGAAAATAGAGTTACATGTTAACATCCTTCCAACCATGTTAGGAATTCACATTGGAAACAAAAATGAAGCTTTTCAAAAATAATTTTTTTTAATTACAAACGAGCATGTTATGTATATATAATATTATAAGGAATCTAAAGTATAATTAAGTCTCGTGCCGCTATGGTATGCGGAAATGTGAGCCGTTCAATTGTTTCGAATCAGTTAAATCAGCGATCAATCTCTCTCTCGCTCTATTCTCCTCTTTCCTTCGTTGCCTCTCTTTGATCTTCTCTATTTCTGTCCCTCTATCTTCTTCTTCTCTGATTCGCTAGAAACTGCCTCCCATTCCCACCCCAACCCCTCCTCCACGCAGCCCTCTCTCCCTCTTCATCGCCTCTTCCCGTAACCAACTCCTCCTACGCCAACTGCCCGCTTCACCGAGTACATCCGCCGCGATGAGGAGATCCACGCCGTGCTCGACGAGGGCTGATCTCAGGTCACCTCCTTCTCTCATGTCTCATCCTCCCCTTCCGTCTTCTTCCTCGGGCTCAATTCCAATCCACCACCTCCTACTCCACGGCCGCCAACCCGCCTCTTCCTGAACCCTTTCCTTCCTGTTTCCTCCACTAGCTGTTTGCTAAAGTTTTGTTCCAATAATTTCCACCAAATCCCAACAGAATCTTGCACATAAAATTACTTTTAAAATAATCCAATTTATTTCGTACCTCCAAATGGCCATGGACCTGGCTCAGGATGCTCTCATATCAATTACATTGCTCTTTTGTGTACAGCGTGCTCTCAGTTTATGGCATCTCCCAAGGCTTGGCATGTGATGTAACTGATGTTGTAAGCAATTTCAACCTTCTCAGGCGCAGTTCTATGATGGTGGGACTTGGATTCCATGGATTATCAAGCTGGTTTGGGGCCTCTTGACCGGTGTAGTGCTGGTACGAGGGTACAGGAGGCTACCTTATTTCATCTTGGCAGGTACATTAGTTTCTAGAACCTATTACTATAAAACATATCAGGTCAAATCCAGAATATAATGTGAGAGTATACTTGTCTGCGCATACCATCCAATTATCAAACTGGTACCATAGTTGTTTTTAAAAGTAATACTATAATTGAATGTTGTACAGTGCGTCTACATCTGGGTTTTGGGTACTTTGGTGGATGCATTGGTATCAAATGGACTACAAATTCGCCAAATTCACCCCGTCCCCAGCCCCTCTTACATCCCTTTCTCAACACGTCTCCGAATCCTCGCCAAACTCGTCTCACTCCCAGCTGCAATCCTTCCTCCGCCAAACCCTCATCCCTTCTCTTGCCAACCCCTCATTCCTCTTCTCTACCAAATTCTCCTCTATAAATTCCAAATAATGCTTTTTTTTCTTAGAAATTATGTGGCTAAGATGGACCGATGCAAATTTCAAGACAAGATCAGCTTTAGTGTCAAAAGCTTATTTGTGATTTTAAGATTATTCAAGTAGGGAACATGTCATGTGTTTCTAGATTAATTACACTTTAACAAGTTGCTAGAATAGGATTATTTTAAGGGATTGGGGGTAGATGCTAGATTGTCACAGATTGCTAATATAAGCAGCTAAGCAAGGTTATCTTAAGCAGCATGCTTCTGGGAAATTTTTCATCAATTACAATATTGAAAGAAAAAAAAATACATTGATGGTAGGTGTAAGCATTGTATGGTATACGAGAGACTTTTCAGGGGTATCTAAAGGCTTTTAATTTCTGAAATATTACACTTAAAGTTCTTAGTTTGTAGCATTTGATGAAGATTAGGTCAGGACTCATGACTGCAATTCCATTTATCTATCTACTTTGGTCAAATCTCATTTCTCTGAGTTAATAAAAATCAATTGTATACATGATTGTTTTAATGATCAGAGTTTGATTACTATACTGGTAAATATCATTGCAGAGTAACTAATCTTTTTTTTTTGTTGGATAATTGAACTGCTGGTTTTTAATTTCACATAGATCAACCAATTTGGATTCATGGACTCCAGAGCAAGTAAGGACAATGAACATTTTGTGGCAACAACATGGGTGGACAAATGATGAAAATATAGAGGCTAATTACACCTCCTGTGCGACAGAGCTTTACTGCCAAATCCTCTCTGATGGGTATTCTGATATTTCAGTATAATGGCAGTGAGGTGTGGTCTCTTTTATTTTTTCCTTTCTAGATCATTTTATGTTTTTGGTGAGAAAATGATACTATCTTTCAAAAAGTTGTGACATAAACTGCAGTCTGGAAGGTCTGCAAGCCATTACTAGCTGTAGTAGGAGGAAAGTTGTCTCATCTTAAAAGAAAAAAAAAAAAAAAAAATTTGTGTATTATATCTAATGCACATCTGTATGGCTGATCATTATTTTTAATTTGTTGAGGTTATGTATAAATTACTGATATTTTTTATTGACTAAAATCTATGTTTTAGTAAATAATACAGAGACAAGTTAGTAAATTGAGGGTCCTTGCATGAAAAGTGGTGTCCGATATAGCATGGCTGATCATTATTTTTTATTGACCAGCAAGGTACTCTTTGGCTTCATAGTATAGTGAGGAGAAGTGCTATGCTCACGTTAAACACTTCGCTAGAGACCAGATATAGATACAACTTAAAAATAAAATGGTTGACATCTTCAAGTTCATTATAGAAAAAACACCGAGTATCTCATGTCAATCTTTCATAGTGATATTAGTTTTAGTTAGATTTTTACTGTGTTCTAATAACCACATAGACATTTGGATTTTGTGAGGTATTTTTACTTTCCCCAAAGTTTGAGCATATTTTACTCTCAGACCATTAAAAGTTAAAAACTTACAGGAAGATTTTGTGGAGAAAGATCATTAGAATTCTCATGTCCAATTTAAACAGTCATTAGAGTTCTGTCATTTTCTATGAATTGAATTTGTGAGATATATATTAGTTGCAGATGCATGAACGTGGATGTCAATAGTCTATGTAAGAACTATTGGATATTGTCTTTAAGACGAAGTACAAGATTTAGAGATATCCAAGACGTCTTCAAATGTTCAACAAATTCAACAGATATTTTTATATAATTGAATTCTATAAAATTTTGCTATAGGTAAAACATTATGTTAAATTACATTTCTTAAGAAATTATATGTTACCAAATAGATCGAAAAATTTGACGAAATAGTTTGAATTAATTTCAATTTAGAAATCATAGCGCAGCGAAGCTGCGACTACCATAACTAGTCAGTGTTAAGTCTGTATGATTGTAATAGGAAAAACAAGAATTACCTTGAAACTTTTAGATTTTCTCACTATTTGTGGCAGATGCGCAACAGTATTTCTCCAAAACCGAACAAAACCAGCCATGCCATTCGCGTACGTTTCGGGTTCAAGAGAGCGATCCACTTGGGTTTTCCAGTCCCAAGAAATATTATTATTATTCATTATTAATTGTTCTGTAGAGCTTAACTTTATCTTACGTTTAACCTTGTCGTAAATTTTTTTCATGTGAGGCTCAATGTCAACTGAAACTGTTTCAATTAACAATTGAAGCTTTCTGAATTTCCATACAGCAGCATGCCTCAAAACCAAACTTAAATTTCTGCGGGAAACAAAAAAGAAAACTTAAATAATTACGGATTCAATCTCAAAACATATATAATTTTTTTTTAAAAAAAAAAACTAATCTTAAGACTCTCAAATGTGGATTTGTGGTCTTTTTATAATCAAACTTTTAGACTGTTCATATATTTTATATTTTATATAATTCAATCTATAAAATTGGTCCAAAAGTTAAAATAAATAGATTTTTTTTGTTCTGATTCATGTCAAAGCAAAACATATATATATTAAAGAAAAGTCTCATAAATTATGGCAATCTATAAATAGAAAAAAAAAGAATCACCTATTCTTCTTTGAATCAATCATCATGTCGACCAAGTTTTTTAGCACATCACCCATTTGTGCACCTGTTTTTTCAAATTCATCTCCAAGCTCTTTCATTAACTTTCCAAAATTCGTCGAATGATTGACAGATATTGAACCAAAATCTTTTTTCCCTTCTGAAAACAGGAAATTGCAAGCCAAATTATTAGTTTTAAATAAAAACAAAAAAAAAAAATAGATTAGAATTTTACGTACTATTATACATAAATTTGCCTAATTTAGGTATCCAAGTTCCATTTCCATCAATATAAAGATAAACATCCTTCCTTGCTAAGGATAACTCGTACGATTGATTTGAATCAGAAGTAGGATTACTTATGTGGTTTATCACTCTAGCACAGTTCCTGCAATATATATGTTAAATAGATAAATCAACTGATAGTTTTAATTATGTACACACATGTGCATAAAAAATTAAATAAATAAAAAAGTTACGTGATAAAATCTTTTCCAAGATCCGAGAGTTCAAATATTTTTTTGTTATTTAGATTGAATATCTCAAACAATGGTGCCGAATTCCGCAGAAGTGTTCCATTTATTCGTCGGAAACCTACAATGTGTTTCCCATGGAATTCTCTATCAAATGCGACTTGTAATATGCAGAAATCCTGATATCCACTTAAATGAGACTGATGCAATACTCGAGACGGCAAACTCCCTACTTCAAGGCCCAAGTAAAGTTTTCCATTGCACCTGCATCGTACCAAATCTGGATGTGGTATATTTTTTTCATCTGAAAATTTCTCTAAGAGTTCAAAAGCAAGTGGTTTATGAATATCAGAATGAGAACTGCAACCATTGCCCATGGAATTATGTTTTGGTTTCACGAATTTTCTGGTTTGTGTGTGCCTTTCTTTTGTGATCACTATTTATATATTGTCATGTTATTTTTATTTGATAGCCCGATTGTAAAGAAGATACTATTTTATTTGAGGTCAAGATATATTTTCTCTTTTGGATTATTCGAGTATTCAATTTTTCAATCTTTTCTTCCTGATGTTAAGGCAGAAACATTATATATATAACCGATGCCCTGATTCTCCTATAATCTAATATAAGAAACAAATATTATAAATTTCATTGTCAATTTTATGGAAAACAAACGTGATTTTTGGCATTCATCCATGTGAATTTACGGGAAGATTATTTGTAGGGACGATGTAAACTGATTTTCGACTGACATGTCATGTGTCTTTATTTTTTTTTACCACAAAAAAAAAATTTCAAAATTCAAAATCAAAATAATGTGTTAATTACATGTATGTCTGGATGTGCATTATATCACTTGCTAGGAAAAAACAAATTAATATGTTGATATTATTTTTATTTTATATAGAACTTTACATGTTAGGGTGGATAGGGTAAATCAATAATTTAGTCTTTTCATTTATACTAAACAGTCAATTTAGTACAGGCTTTACTCTTTTCCAATAAAAAAGTTTGAACTTTTATCTAAAATTAAGATCTAGCTAGACCACAGATCAAACAAAATTACACAAATCAATAATCCATAATTAATATAAGAATTGTTTAAAGCCTCTTAGGTGTAATTATTTATGATCTTTTAATGGATTCTTTTCTAAGTAGTAGGGATAATGATGTGAATAATAATAGAAATTTTTTGAAAAGAATATATAGAGAGTGAGATTGGTTAAAGTAGACTCTAGCACACGGATCAAACCCGTATGCCTGAGCCGAAACTAAAATTCAAACAATCGATCAGAACAGTTCAAGTTGTTCTCCATATTAAAATATCCTCCGATACCAAAATTCAAAATTCAAAATTTCTTTTTTACTATATATTATGCTATTTTCAAATTGGAGGGTCTGAAATAATCCTTTATAGTATTTTTTTTATAAATGGCATAATATATAGCAAAAAAATTCAAGAAAAAAATATAAAATTTGGTTTCCTATGTGAGTTTAATATGGAAAATAATTTGAACAGTTCGGATCGACTATTTGAATTTTAGATTTCGAAAAACGACCCAGGCATATGGGAAGATCAGTATGTTGGAGTCCACTACTTTAGCTAATATATAGTGGATGGATAAAATACCCTCCGGCGTACGGATCGTTTGCCGTACACCAGAGTCGTTTTCGAAATCCAAAAATCAAATGGTCAATCCAAATCATTCAAATTATTCTCCATATTGAAGAATATTAGGAGACCAAATTTTACATTGTTTCGAATTTTTTTGCTATATATTATGATATTTTTAAAAAACATGATAATTGAAGTATTTAAGACCCTCCAATTTGAAAATATCATAATATATAGCAAAAACATTCGAAAAAATATATAATTTGCTCTCCAAGAGTTTTTCAATATAGAGAATAACATGAACGGTTCGGATTGACCGTTTGAATTTTGAATTTCAAAAATGACTCGAGTGTACAAGGACGATCCGTACACCAGAATGTATTTTATCACTTCTTATATATATATATATATAGAGAGATTGGGCATTTTTTAAAGCACAAGAGGTATATGCTTTAGAGTTTTTATCCGTTGGATCGAGTTCAGATTTGTGCAGTAATTTAATCGGACAGCTTAGATTTCAAGCGCAGGACGACTAGAGCGCTAGAGTCTCCGTTAATTTTAATTTCTCTTCCGTTTGAGAGTGCCCCCGTTTCCTCTCAACCTCCGTTCAAGACAAATGCTCTCTCATTCTCATTCGAAAGAAGAAAATAAAAACGTAAAAATGGCTCTCTCTCTCTCTCTCTCTCTCTCTCTCTCGATCTCCACAGATTGAAGAACTCTTCCTCTCCATCTACTGTCGCAACTCTCCCCGCCGCCCCGCTTCTCTCCCTCTACCGCCACGACTCGGTTCTCCTCCCTCCGCTTCTATCACTTCTCATTTCGACTCCGTGCTCAGCTGCGAAGAGTAAATGGTGTTACAAATCCTAAACCCTAGCATCGCCGGTTGGGACTAGTGGGATCGAGGCCAAATCAGCAGTGGCGACAGGTAATTTGTGCATTTTCTATTCATGAGTTGTAAATTTTGATGAAATTGTAAATTTGTGCAATACTCCAATTTTGGGGATTCCATTTAAAAATTTCAAGTAGACTGTAGAGAAAGGTTTCAACTACCTTAAGTGGAATGTCGATTGAAACAAATTATGAATTGGCTTTACTAGAATGTCCAAATTAACCCTTTTCTTAAGCCAATGAAAATGCATTTTCTTTCGCTGAAAAGAAAACTCTTCAGTTTCATTGGACTAGACAAAAGCTTTTATTGTTGCTGAAATGAAAATGCATTTTCTTTCCTTGAAAGGAAAGAGGGGCACTATAGTTATGTTTAAAGATATTGCACAAATCAGAGTACTTGTCTTTTTTTTTTCTTTTTATTAAATTTCTGATGGGCATTTTTAATTTGATCTGTAAGACAAATAATAACATTTAGTTTGAAAAGAAGTTACCTAACTGGAGCTCAATTGTACTTCTTTGGCCAATAATTTAGATTGATTGTGGCATAATTTGTCAAAACCTTGGTCAGTAATCTTCACATAAAAAGATATTTTAAGTTCATTTGAGTTCCAGAAATTGCTTGTTTCCAGCTATATAAATCGAGTAGAATTCTAATTGACTAGTTAATCAATGTATAGAACTTTTTATAAAATTAAAGTTATGTGGGTCAGAATATGATTTCCTTTTAGAATTCTATTTGTTTTGACTGATTTCGATTTTGTTTTAATGCTACAACTTGTGCAGGTTACTTCAAACTATGTTTTGCAAAAGGATGGGAGGTGCAGAGGCTCTGCAGCAAGCATTTGTTTCCTTTTGGTCATGTTTTAGTTTGTATTAATATTGTTCTCTGAATCAAGCTATTTGTGCTATTGCTTTGTATTTCTTTTCACTATAATGAGTTCTGCAAGTAATTGTGATGAGTTTCTAAACTATGATCGCTTGAATGAAAGATTGTGTCTGTTAAACAATAATTCTTGTATAAAGTATGGCTTAGATTTTGTATCTTACGTTGATTTAGTTTCCATCAATATATGATTTAGCTTGTGCAATGACTTAGTTTGTATACTCTTCTATGTAATGGTATAAATATCTGGATTCTAGGAATCTTCTATGTGCAATGAAATTTTTGCAATAATCGTACTAGACCAAAAAGGAAGATACTCCAGTTGGAGAAGTGCATGACAATATAAAAACATCAGGAGGCACAATATAATCAGTTTGCAAATACAAAGTAACTGAAAATTAAAGAAGAAAACCAAATCTGATACTTATAAACTAACTCCAATTCAGTCAATGAATACAAATTACCATGCCCAAACAATTTAGAACTGCAAAGCACTGTGTGTTTGCCTAACTAATTTATACAAATTCTACTACAATCCTTACAAACATTAATTAGCACTCTTCTTCTTTGATATGGTTCGCTGCCGCATTATTGGCAATTGTTGATCATGCACCTTTATTTCTTGCGTCCCTGCTATGTACAGTAAACCACAAATTAACAATAGAAGGGGAAAATTAGACCCCATGATATGCACAAAAACCGAAAATCACACAAATTTGGGGAAAAATGCAAGAAAAAAAATAATTAATAAAAGGAAACTGGATGGCTAACTGTAGCAAAATTAACCTAAGAGTGCTTCCTGCACGTGTGAACAATCTCACATCTAAGCTCATGCCAATTCCATTCACCTCAAGTAAATTACCAGCATCAGGACCCTGGTAGTGGGCAGCACTGTAACAACTGTTCTCAATTCAATTTCTTGATGTGCAATCGTACATCAATCGCCATGAATTAGCAAGAGAAAGTGAAGGAGAGAGGAACTAACCAGAGGGCTTTTAGCGGCTCAAATTGCAAGAGGAGGG
Source organism: Rhynchospora tenuis (assembly GCA_027725995.1). Classification (NCBI taxonomy): domain Eukaryota; kingdom Viridiplantae; phylum Streptophyta; class Magnoliopsida; order Poales; family Cyperaceae; genus Rhynchospora; species Rhynchospora tenuis. Next base: position 15,332,914 of record CM050889.1, on the reverse strand, counting down.
CGTCTAGGGTTTTGGATGAGAGAAAGATGGCCCGTCTAGGCTTCCGATCAGTCTAGTATGAGGTAGAAGAAAGGATTGGTGGCGTGCGAGATGGGTTCGAATCATTTTGTGTCGCGAGTGGTGGAGGAAGAAAGCTGAGATCGGCAGAAGGAGAAAGCAACAACATGAAATGAAGAGAGCTGCTCCTGCTCGGAGGATAAATAAAATTAATCGGAGGAGAAAGAAATAGACGGAAAATTTTACTTTGACGGACAGACTCGCGACCTCGGCGCGTGAAAATGTAGCCATTCGATTCAATCTCTTCGCGAATCTGAACTCCGATCCAAGGGATAAAAACTCTAAAGCATATATCTCCTGTGCTTTAAAAAGCATTTTAGCCAATCTCTCTCTCTCTCCATATATATATATATATATATATATATATAGATAGACAGAGAGAGAGAGAGGCTACAATCAAAGTGATTTGACCGGACTCCCCGTCAAACACCGTCAGATCTCAATTTTGAAAGTTTAAATGACGATCCAAACCGTCAAATATGATCTCCGTATTGAAATCCCTTTGCAGACCAAATTTTATATTTTTTAATTTTTAAATATTTTTCGGATTTTTAAAAATTGCAGTTTTTTTAGGGTTCAGAACAAATTAGATTAACGATTCTCTAAAATTCTAAACAAATAGCAAAAATATTAAAAAAATGTAAAATTTGGTCTGCAAGGAGATTTCAATATGGAGATCATATCGAACGGTTTGGATAGGTCATTTGAACTTTCAAAATTGAGATCTGACGGGGTTTGACGAGGTATATATATATGTATGTATGTATGTATATATATATAAAGAGAGAGAGAGTATCTATTGTGAACCGTGATGCATAGGGTCCCGTGCACCATGACCGTTTGAACGGTAGTTTTGCAAATCGACAAATGTAAATTAATCAACCCAATCTATATATATTGAGATCTCATAAAAAACAAATTTTACAGTTTTTAAAATTTTTTATTATTTTTCTGAATTTTTTTAAACTTGTCATTTGTGGCAACAAATTAGTGTATTTCTAGCAAAAAATGGCAAGTTTTAAAAAATTCAGAAAAAATATTAAAAAAATTTAAAATTATAAAATTTTGTTTTCTATGAGATTTCAATATATAAATTGGGTTTGTTGATTTAAATTTGTCGATTTGCAAAACCACCGATCAAACGGTCGGTACCATGTATTCATCATGAACAACATAATCAACCAAAGCATTTCTTGTTCCAATAATCGACAAAGCTTCATAGATATATGTACATGCATCATAGGACCACGTTTGACATTCACCAGTGTCTCCTAGGAATATACACCAATTATATACGGGAAATATGGAAGATATGGCTCCGATTGGTGGCATGAAATGAATCGAATTACGTTGATAGTAAAATTGGAATGGATCTAGCGCCATTAAATATTTTCTGCTAAATACTTTCCTTGTTAATGCCATTGAGATTGAGTACATCATGTTTTTATTACATATATCCAGCATTCCAGCTTGAACCAGAGTGATATATAGAAAAATTTCTGACAGTATGTTTAGCTTATAGAATATATGGGAAATACGATACAGGAAATAAATTAGGGCAGCGCAGTGAGGAATTTGGTAGAATAAAATAAAACAAACATCCAATAAAAATAGAAAGTGATAAATGTGACAGATAAACCTCTCAATTTAATCATCAATATTATTTCTTAAAAGTATATACAATCTATTTTTTTTATCTAATCCTTATCAAGATACAGAAAGATAATGGGAACTAACAAATTGACAGACAAAAAATATTAACGAATTGGAGAGAGCCAATTGTGAAATTTTCAACTTGATTGAATTAATCTTTCACCAAATACCCTTAAATATATCTTGAATTAATCTTTTACCAAATACCCTTAAATATATCAATCACTAATAAAAGGAAATAGAGTTGTCGGTAGGGGCATTGCAAACGTGTCGTGTCAAGACACGCGCTTGTTTAAACTCGTGTCGTGTCAAGACACGCGCTTGTTTAAACTCGTGTCTTGTCGTGCTGACTTGGGTTAATATTTTCAACTTGTTGTGTTGTTTCAAATGAAGAAATTGGTTAACACAACATGTCTTATGACACGACACGTCTAACACGATTTCTCAATTTCTTTTCAAGTCTTTCTCTGTTGTCAACTCAAACCTACAATGCAGATTAATATTTCACAAAAAAGAAAAAGAAAAAATAGCATAGTGTAACCAACAATGACATATATATAGAACAAATTCATAAAAAGAATATATAACAAAAATTTAAAAGGCCAAAACTTCAACCTACTACATGTGCATGAAAGGCCACAGATGCAACAAACATGTTGCAATTGTTGCAATTAAAGGACATGTTGCCGACTGAGTACCACTACCCCAAATTCATATTGATACAACGTCATCCACCGGTACCCCGTACTACCATAAATTTTAGGTCTCAGTTCAGCTTTTAATCTTATTTGCAATTTAAAAAAAAAAAATTAATTGTCCGACTAAACTTAATTTGTTATTTTTGGTTGGAAAAAAAAAAGAGAAGGAACAGTTGAAATTAATTTGTTTTTTTTTTTAAAAAAAAAGAAAATGAACAGACTTGTTGAAGTTACTTTGTTATTTTGCTTTCAAATAAAATGACCAGCTGAGTTACTTCATTAATTTGGTTTTTATTTTTTTTTTTTTTGAAATAAAAGCAACCCAAGCAGGGTTACCAGCTTTTCATTAAGCACGGAAAGTTTGATACAGACCACCTAAACAACGTGTATCATGTTAAGCATGAATACACCCAAAAGCATCTAAAGTTAACCAAATTCACAATCAAAAGAGTAACAACTCAACAAAAGCGATCATACAACCATAAGAAACAGCACAATCTAAAAAAGAGATTTAATCAGAAGCTGATGAAGTAGAGGTGTCTGTAACGTGACCCTCACTTGTGCCAGCTGCACTAGCAGTAGCTGCAGCCTGCAAATCAGCCACTTCCTTAAATTGCCCTTCCATGCCTATGCTGACACCTGTCCAGAAAAAGACCAAATTCAAAGAGTTGAGTATTAGGTTAAGACTAGATTTTCCTGTTACATCATTGAAAACTACAGCATTTCTTTCTTTCCACTGGCTCCAGCAGAAAGCAGCTGCTACAGTTTTTGCAAATATTCTATCTCTACTTGTCAGCTCATTGCAACTAACCCAAATATCCTGCAAGGAATGGCTGTTTAACAGAATATTTCTATGATTAAACATGTTGAAACCTGTCCAGAACTCCCTAGCAAATCTACAGTTAACTAGCAAGTGATCCACTGTTTCAGCATTTTGACAAAAAGGGCATTTAGTGGGTCCTATCCAACCTCTTTTTTGAAGGTTATCTCCTGTTAAAATTCTATTGTTAAGGGCTAACCAAAAAAATAACTTCACTTTAAGGGGAATCTTTAGTTGCCAAACTGTGTCATTTAAACTACATGTCACTCCTCTATGATTGAGGAAGTTGTAGAAAGATTTAACTGTGTACACTCCTGTGCTATCGAGCATCCATCTAGCTGAGTCTAGATCATTGGATAGATTCAGATTATGTAAAATAGTAAATAATTCTACTTTCTCTCTTCTCATTTCTAAAGTAACCCCTCTAGTAAGTTGCAAATTTGGATTTCCTTTGTTGAAGCATTGTGCTACTGTACTGCCTTGATTCTTGGTTTTATCATAAGTTTTTGGAAATTGTTTGTACAGGGGCAAATTGTCGCACCAGATATCTTTCCAAAATCTAATATGATTGCCATTTTCTACAATTCTCTGTAAACCTAATCTAAACTGAGTGTGAACACTTGCTACATCTTTCCACAAATTGGATGAGTTGTAGTGCTCAAAATTGCCATCATATTTGGCAATGACCAGGTCTTTCCAGATTGAAACATGTTCTTTGTAAACATAGTTCCATGCCCACTTTCCTAAAAGAGCTTTGTTCATGTGCTTCAGGTCTAAGATACCCCAGCCACCATGCTCTTTGCTTCTAGTGATTATATCCCAGTTCACTAGACTCACCTTTTTCTTCTTTTCCTGAGCGCTGCCCCAAAGAAATTTCCTTCTTATTTTGTCTATTTCCATAATAACCCAGCTAGGGCATTTGAAAAAAGAAAGGTAGTACAGTGGAGCTGCAGTTAGGACAAAGTTTGTCAGAACAAGCCTACCTCCTAAAGAAAGAAGTTTGCCTTTCCAGTTTGACATCTTATTATTAACCTTTTCAATGAGAACTTTCCACTCAGATCTATTTGGCTTCCTCCAAATTCCAATGCAGAGGTAGCCCTAGATACTTGATTGGCAGCCTTTCCATTTTGCAGTTAAGCAAAAATTTGGCCCAGTTTTGCTCTTCCAAGCTTAAATTAAGAGGTATAATCTCAGATTTATTGAAATTTATTTTGAGACCAGAAAGTTTTGAGAAAGCTCTAAGGGCAATTGCTAAATGCTCAAAACCTTCTTTATCATACTTGACAAATAGCAGTGTGTCATCAGCATATTGCAAATGCATGACTTTGCTACCATTTGCCAATGTGGGTCCCAGTCCCTCAAAAAGTTGTTCCTCTCTACCCTTATCTAGAATTCTAGTTAATCCCTCAGTTGCAAGAATGAACAGATAGGGAGATAGAGGATCTCCCTGTCTGAGACCCTTTCTGCATTGGAAGTAATTTCCAATTTTGCCATTGATCTTCACTGCCACTCTACTTCTTTGGAGGATTTGCTTTATCCAACTAATCCAAATGGAGTTGAAACCCCTTTGTGCTAGTGTTTCAAACAAATAATCCCAGCTCAGATTGTCAAAAGCTTTCTCAAAATCAAGCTTTAATAGTATGCCCTTCTCTTTGGTTGAGTGTGCATAGTGCAACACCTCATGTGCTGCTGCAACCCCTTCCAATATGTATCTTCCACTTAGATAAGCACATTGGTTTGAACTGATAAGATTAGGGATTACTGAGTTAAGCCTGATAGTGAGTACTTTTGTGAAAATTTTATAGATGCAATTTAATAACCCTAATGGTCTGTGATCGGTGCTGAACGTACTGGCCAAAATTAAAACCCTAAGAACCGATGTAAATCATTTGTAGTGCAGCTTAGGGGTCGAATCACAGGGACGGAACTATTCATATTCTAAGTTTAATTCTAAACAATTTGATTAAATCCTAGATGACAAAGAAAGTCGGTGACAATTGCTAAATTAAAGAAATAAAAGTAAAACAAGTAGACAACAAACAGAAATAACAAATTAAAGGATAACAGATCCAAAGCTAACAGGTGATTAAAATCTGATTTAATAAAAATAGGGGTTCTGGTCTCAAATCACTTTGACTGACTGTCAGCAGTTAGGGCGATCCGTTCCCTCAAGTGGAACGATCCGTCCTAACTACTGTCGAATTCCCTGAACTGGGCCGTTTCTCCCCTCTCGGGCGATACGTTCCACGATTGAGACGGTCCGTTTCAGGGGTCGATACTAAGTTGCAGAGTATTTAATTAATTAAATGTGCAGTTTATGCAGGCTTAAGCAAACCTAACCAGACGTGACTCGACTCTAACTCTCGTTCAGGTGAGCATCATCTAACTAGACCACCGTACCTCTAAGCTTCCTAAACCGCAGCTCTCGCTTGTAAGTAAAGTTCACTTAGTTTATTCCTTGGTTCTAAAGGCAAACTCTAACTTCTCGGTATTGAGTAAAGTCCCGATCTCTCGGTAACTTGGTCTAACCTCTCGGAAATTACCTACCAAAGTGTATAATTGATGTTCTCAATCAAAGCTGGTGTCTTTGTATCCTAACTACTAAACTGGCCTGGTTTAGCCGGATAGAAACCAACAAAATCAATAGCTACAATTAAATATCATTCAACTCCAAGAAATAACACATAAACAAATCACAAACAATTAATTAAACATCGTACAAGTTAGCAACAAGTCAAAGGTTCTCAACCATAGCCCTATAAACAACTACTCACAATCAGACATAATCATACAGCAGGAAATATAAACAAATATAGACATAGAGATAGAAAACACGATGAAACGGTGCTCAAGCACGGTGTCTCTGCCTCTGTGCCACGCTCTGCTCCAGTGGAACGAGATGCCTCGACTTTCTGGCAGTGCGCCTAGGTCGATAGTGCTCCGTAGCCACCGCTGCTACAACCTGCCAAGTTTAGAAGGTGTCTAAACCCTAAAAAGTGCGATCCCCTTGGCCAAGGCAGAGCGTGGGCTCTTATAGACGTCTCTAGAATCGACTTGGGGCGGAAATCACGCCAGAAGTTGCCTTCTATTGAAAAATAACGCGTGGAGAAATCTTCCCAAATCAGCTGCCTCCAAAGATGGAATGTTCTTGGACTGGTTGGAACGGCTCGCCTGAAATGTCAGGGCGGTGCGTTCCAGTCATGGTCTGGCATGTGCTGAATGGTCTGAACTGTACGTTTCGGTTGTGATCTCATCTGTCTGAGGTGACGCGCCTGGTTGATCCATCAATAGAGCTCCTTGCCTTCAGGCGATGCGTCTGACCGGCAGGGCGGTCCACCTCAATTGCGTGACTTCCTGTTTCATGTCGATTTGTCATGTAAAATCCATCATTTCATCAATAATCCTGCAAAATGTGTTCTTGGGCTACAACTGCACCTGGCTTGCATAAAATATTAGTAAAGCACAACAAAACAAGTGATTTTAATGAAATTAAAGTCTAAAGCGGGTAATAAATCAAGTATAAAATCCCCCTATCAGTCTGTAATCTCCAATTTTGTCAGCTTCCTTATTTTTTGGAATAAGGCAAAGAGTAGCTCTATTGAATTTGGAAATATTTAAATTGCCTTCATAGAAATCAACAAACAGCTGCATAATGTCTTTCTTAATAATCTCCCAAAATGTTTGATAAAAAAGCATTGAAAACCCATCTGGTCCAGGTGCTTTTTCAGCATTCATTGAGAAAATTGCAGCTTTGATTTCATCCTCACTAAAAGGCCTAGTCAAGTTGTCACTTTCTACTTCATTTAGTTTATCCCTCTCAGTCCAAACCCTATCTTCTATACATCCAAAGGTAGGAACTTCTGTACCAAACAGATCCTTGTAAAATTGCAAAGTATGCTTTTGAATAGTAAGAGTATCTCTTATCTCCCTTCCTCCAATTGTTAGGTGTGAGATGATACTCTTTTTTTCTATTCAAAGAAGCAATTCTATGGAAAAATTTGGTATTACTATCCCCTTCCTTAAGCCAATTTATTCTAGATCTTTGTTTCCAAAAAATATCTTCATTGCTGTAAATGTCATATAATTCTTTTCTAAAGTTAATTAAGACATCCAGCTCTCCTTCCTCCAAGGCTGATTGCTCTGCATTATCTTCTAAGAGTTTGATGCTAGCTATCAGCTCTTTCTTCTTGTCCTTAACTGCCTTGCCTAAGTTTTTGCTCCAGCCCCTGAGCTTGGATCTAATCAGATATAGTTTATCAACCCAATTAACAGCTTTGTCATAGCCTATTACAGCTGAGTCCCACCAGATTGGCATTCTGGTAAACAAATCTTTCTCACTTAGCCAGACTTTCTCAAATCTAAACATGTAAGGAAAGATTGGTTTGGATTAGCTGAATCTAGAATAATTGGGTTGTGGTCTGAAAACACTTTAGCTAAACTATAGGAGGTGGAGTGTTGAAAAACATCTATCCACTCTTGATTGACTAAGAATCTGTCTAAGCAAGCAAATTGCTCACTTTGACCTCCTCTAGCCCAAGTGTATTTCCTATCCAAACATCTCATGTCTAACAGATTGAAAGAGTCAATCCAATTGTTGAATTTAGACATGTTCCTATCATCAAAACTTACTCCTTTCTTCTCTGTTCTTTTCCTGATGACATTAAAGTCCCCTCCAACTGCCCAGGGTGTGTCAATTTATTTACCTAGATCATCAAGTTCAGTTCAGTATTCTCTCCTGTTCTGGCCTCCAGTTGGGTCATAGACAGTAGTGAAAGTGAAGTTGATTTTAGAGAGCTTATGTAATACCTTAACAGTAATGGTGTAATTCATAATTTTCCAACTAATATGCTGATAAGTATTGAAATTAACTCCAAGGAGTATACCTCCAGCTGTTCCATTGGAAGCTATGTATTTCCATTTATGATTTGGAGATGAGCTGCTAAGGAAAGGTTTCCTAAACATGGATCTTTTTGTCTCCTGTATGCTAATTATATCCAAGTGCTCATCTTTAATGATGTCTTTGAGATAACCTATTTTGTTTGCCCCTCTCAACCCTCTACAATTCCAGTTTAGGAATTTGATGAAGGGAGAAGTTGCATTGCTATTATTGACACACCTACTGTTATCTATGTTGTTACATCTATCCTCATTGGGTCTGTTAGTGATAGTATTCTGATTCAATAAACTCATTAGATAAAGCTCATTGGTATCACTAACTCCTCCATTCTTAATTCCTAATCTGTCTAGAATGGAACCAACATTGTAAATATTCAGATTGCTAAAAGAAAGAGCTAGAGGGATACCTTGAGTCAATGGAGTAGCAGCGTGGTTTGCTGTTGACATAGCTGCTTGCACAGCCAGAGCATGCCTTTCCTTCTGTCCAATGCTTGTCTCCATGTCATTGCCATCTCCCTCCACCTTCTCCTCTTCAACCTCCTCTTGTCTTTCCATCTCAGCTTCTATTCCTTCCAGATCAGAATCACCCAAGCTGCTAATGCTGTCTGAGGAGCTTATGGTATCATCATGGGAGCTAATCACCACTGCATCATTCTGATTTTTGCCCTTCTGATTCATACTCTCCTTCAACATCTTGATCTGGTTCTTCATTGCCAAGTGTTGAGCTTCCATTACCTTAATTTTGAAGGCTAGAGAGTTGCTATCCACCAAAAGCTCAGCTCTGTCAGGTCTGCTTTGAGTAGCTTGAGTGTCATCTTGAAAAATAAGGTCCATGTCATTGTTCATGTCAAACATTCCCTCATCTACTAGATCCATGATGATGTCAGGTACATTTCCCACAGTGCAAAAGATGCCTTCTTTAGTGGCTTGCACCACCTTGCTGCCCATGCCTTTCACATAAGTCATGTGATCTTTCTTCCCTTTCTGTCCTGGGCTTTTGGCCTTCTTACTGCCAGGGCTAGTACCATCCTTCTTGCTAGGACTTTTGACACTCTTTCTTGGACTTTGTTTTGCCCTAGTAGTAGTGAAACCAGGTGGTATAGAGTAAACACCATGTTTAAGTGCTGGAGGGGCTGAGGTTGGTGTTTTCTTAGTAGTTGCAGGTCTGGGTGTTCCCTTTCCTTGCTCCACTAGATTGACCTGGTCCTTCTCTTTCTCTCCTTCTCTGTTCCTCCTTACTTTCTTTTAGAGCTTTCTTCACTTGAGCAGCTTCATCTACTGCTACTTCTTTTCCTTTACCAGTAATCTCCTTTCCAGATGCAGTTACCACTCTTCTATCACCTATGAGAATGCCAGAGTATCTGGCCCCACCACTCTGTCTAGCCTGAGATCTGGTCACTGCACCAGGGCTGATGCCTGCATTTCCTGCCTTGCTAGTATTGACATCTTCAGGAGTACCAGTTTTACCTTTATCTGTGTTTTCAGCTGTCTTCCTTTTCTTGTTAACTGGAGAGGTGTCAATAGCAGGCGTACCAGTATCAGTACCAGTGATGGCTAATGTACCAGTACCTATACCTGTTAAAGCCTTCTTCTTTGGCTTTTCCACTCTCTTCTTCTTAGCCACATTTTGAGAGCTATTGTTGCTGGTACCTGTGGCCGATTCAGAGAGCTTGTTGAAACGAGCTTCCTCGGCAGCTGTCCATTCAACCCTATGAAGGGCTTTGATGTGCTCATGGAAGTCGGATCTCACAATATCCTCCTCAACTACGAAATGGATTCTAACCCAGTTAACCTGACCATTTCTATTGACAAACATGTAAACCCTAGATGAGGGTATACTGTTCTTGTTTTCCACTAGCGCTTCAACCCTGTAAAAGCGCTGATCTAAACCCAACTGTGTAGGCACATCAGTGTGAGTCAGAAATCCAAACCTGAAGATTTGTCTTACACCATGCCAATTCCTCCATCCCATCGGTATGTCTACTGTCCGCACCCAAACTCGAGCGATATTAGTGATCATCGGAACCAGTTCGGGTGGTGCACTAGTGAGAATACGGAACGATCTCCTATGGTTCTTGCTATTAGTGACCTCAATTGCTCCGTTTCTGAACATCTCCTCACGCCATGCAACAGTAGGCCCAACTATGAGATATCTGTTGTTTGTCATAATTGCAACTCGGTGCGGTTCTTGAGGAAGCCTGCGCCTCATCTCTTCCATCACATTTATCAGCAACACCCTCTCATCGGCCTGAATCACTATGCACCTAGTGATCTCCTCTCCCTGCCTGTTCGTGATCTCATCTTCTTCCAACCTGATCCGATCTTGATCCGCCATTGCTGAGTCAGAGAGATGCATAGTGTTTTGATGGGAAAATGATAGTGATGAGGTTTGGGGAAGCGGGAATTGAAGAGTTGCGAGGGAAACGATGCACTAAAGGGACTGGATGTGGACATGAATTTGCCAGGTGGCCGGTACATCTGTAGCGATAGCACAGCTTAGCTTTTCTACACCTCCTCGCTTTGTGACCCTTCATTCCACATCGTAAGCATCTTTCTGCAATCCAACGATCAAAATCGCTCTTGTCGAAAGGTGCAAGATTCTCTCTTTCCTTGTTATTTTGCTCCAGCGGAGAAACAGAACCCCTTTCCTTATTTTCCAGTGCCGTCATAATTGTTGTGGATCCTGTAATCTCAGTAGAGTGGACCATCGGGGTCACAACTGGAGGCGGAGTGTTGCTACAGGAGTGGGCTGAATCTGGGCCGGTGCTACACTCAGCCCGTTTGCTCTCCATAAGGGAGTGAACGGTTAAAGATCGCCGGAGACGAAAGTCAATCTTGGAGCAATCTTGGAGCAAATCTACGAGATCTACTCATTAAGAGTTATTTTGGTTTTTAAAAAATGAACGGATCAGCTGAAGTTAGTTTGTTATTTTGATTTAAAATGATGAAAATGAACAGACCAGTTGCATTGAGTTTGTCACTATGTAGCCACTTAATTGATTTGATGTTAATATCAATCTACACTGGATTTTAGCTCTATTTTTGTTGACTTTTTTTTATTTTGTGTATAAGCCATTTTAATGTGGAATAAGATACAAAGTTCTTATTGTGCATTTTTTTAGCTCTGCTAATTTTTTCATGTATTATAGAGTCACATTATGACGATTATCTCTACTACTTATAAATGCACGTACAGACAAGGTGTTACACTCTACACTACTAGAATTTCGGATATTTTCAAGGCGTATAATCGACGTTGTGGCGTCGCTTTAGCCCATAATCGAGCGGACACGGTCGTAAAATGGCCGTTATATAAAGCTCCCTCGATTATAACCATTATTCTAAATTTTAAAGATTATAAACTTACTCTCCACAGTATAATGAGCTGAAATATAGATTATAGCGATCGAATGAGTTAAAACGAATGCACAATCGCTTGAAATGCTCCAATTCTGCCCAGAATGTGCATTTTCGAACTTTATGTGCGTAATTGACATATATAATCCAATCCTTTGGAATTTTTATGATCATAAACTTACTCTCAATTTTATAAAGAGTTTAAATATAGATTATAGCCATCAAATAAGTTAAAAGGAATGCACAATCGCTTGAAATGCTCCAATTCTGCTCTGAAAGTGTATTTTTTGACTTTTATGTCCGTAATTGACATTTATAATCCAATCATTTTGAATTAATTCCTAAGATCATAAACTTATTACCTACTATATAAATAGCTTAATTATAGATTATTGTGATCAAATTTCTTAAAACGAATACACAATAGTTTTAAATGCTCCAATTCTGCCCAGAGCGTGCATTTTTTGCCGATTATGTGCGTATTTGACAAGTATAATCCAATCCTTTGAATTTTCAAGATTACAAATTTACTCTCCATTGTATAAAGAGCTTAAATAAAGACTATTGCCTTCAAATGAGTTAAAACAAATGCATAATTGCTTTAAATGCTCCAATTCTGCCCTGATTGTGCATTTTTTACACTTTATGTGCGTAATTGACTTGTATAATCCAATAATTTTAAATTTTTAAAAACATAAACTTACTCTCCACCATATAAAGAGCTTAATTATAGATTATTGTGATCAAATAACTTAAAACGAATGCACAATCACTTGAAATGTTCCAATTATGCACAATCACACACACACAACGCCATTTGTGAAGTTTCATCAAATCCATGTATGGCTAACCTCTCTCGGATCAAGCGCTTGGCAGGTAACCCCATTTGATGTAGAGTTTTCAAAGGTAGGATATTGATGGCAGATCCCGGATCTACCAACATGCGCTGCAATCTGATTGTATTCGCTTTACCAGTTAGATAGAGCGACTCATTATGATGCATAGCCGCCATCACCAAGTCTTCCTCATCACTAAAGGTAATAGAGCCAATTTGGTCAGCATATGATGCCTCCCACCAGTATTCACCCGCAGATGGTTGTAGGCTCTCGTCGTCACTTGATTCTTCACTTTGAATCATAATGACATGGCATTCGGTCACACCGCCTTGTGACACTATTTCATGGGGAGCAGGTTTTTGTTTAAAGCCAGCTTGAAGCATCAACTCTCCCTCTTTAATCATTCGCTCAACAATATCCTTGAACATGTAGCAATCTTCAACTAGATGACATGGCATTCTATGGTATGCACAATGCTTTGAATTGTCAACTTTGCTTCTATTTCTAGGTACCTTTCTTTGAGGCAGTCTTAGCTTATTACTCCTTAGAATCATCTTGAGTATAGCTTCTGTCTTCTCCTTCTTGAAAGAGTATAGCTTGCTTAATCGCTCAGATAGGGGAATCACCGGTTGGCTATTATTTCCTTGGTTGCTATTTCTATTGCCCCTGTCCCGAGTGTTGGAGGTTTCATAAATCCTCACCTCATTTCCTCTTTCTTCTTCACTTCGATTGTTTGACACTTGTGCTTCTTTAGGTGACCCCATGGGTTCCAACTTTGCCACATGTGCGATCAAGTCGTTGAGGGTGGTGATATCACTTCCTAAGAGTAACCTTTGTAACCAATCTTCGAGATTTCTACACAAGAACACTATTGCCTCCTTTTCAGGCATCTGATGGGTGCACTTTATGTTGAGCTTTCTCCAGCGATAGATGTAGTTAAGAGCGGTCTCTCCCACCATGGGTTTTTCACTCGCCAACTCGGCCATTGTGATTTCTTGTGCGGCCATCATGAACTTTGAGCAAAAGGCCTCTTCTATCTTCTCCCATGTTTCGATCGAACCATCTTCAAGGGAGGTATACCAATCAAACGCGACACCATTCAAGCTTAGTGGGAATTGCTTAAAAAGGAGTGCTTCTTCGTTGGTAGTATTCCCACATTCAAGGCCGAATCGAATTAGGTGCTAGTCAGGGGTAATATCTTCTTTTCCCGTGCCATAAAACAAACTAAAATTGGGCCTTACATAACCTTCGGGGAAAAGGATCTGCTCATGTCCTTCGGGGTATGGCCTTCCACGTTTCTTCTTTACAGGGATCAGGTGACCTGCCCCGATTGCTTGCAGCTCTTTGTTGATCATTTCTTGAAGGACTTCTTTGGTGACCTCAACCTTTTCTGCCCCAATCTGAGGATTTACCCCCGAGATCTCACCATTCCCATATGAGCCATCCTTACCCTTACTTTCCTTTTCTTTCGTAGGTCTCCTTTCGAGCCCCTCATTTTCTTCGCCCGATGAAACATCCTCATTTTCGAATTCCTCCAATAAATTTCTCTTCTCTAGAAACTTGAACATTTTCTCTATTTTTCTATCTCCTTGTTCTTTTCTTTCATCATTTCTGCAATTACGCTTTTCAATCGACAGATCTCTCCCTCAACATCATTGCTATTTTCTAACTTGTCTTCACTTCTATCCCCTTCCGTTTTATCATTCTCATCATGGTCTTCCCTCGAGGTATCGTGGCTTGACATTGCTTCACATTTCTTCTTCACGCCTTTTTGTTGATTTGATGTAGAGGCATTCTCTCCAACAACTCCAACCGTATGTACAAATGCATGCATTTCATACTCTTTGTCTATCTCAACCATATTAACCCGTGCATGTACTATTGGCGTTTCAGCTACCTTCTCACGCCATGTCCTACGCCTTCTCTTGTTGGTTGGCTCTCGACCATTGAACTCAATCTTGAAAGTCGACCTCTCCTTAGGAACCCACATCTTCTTAAGCACCTTTTCATTATGATCTTGCCCCAATTGTTGCTTGACTGGTGTAGTGGCATTTACATCCTTTTTCTGCCCCAATCTCTCTTTCATGGGGGTTGATGGTTTATCTTTCATGCTCTTTTGCCCCAGTCTCTCATGGACCGGTGTTCGAGGGAATGTGAGCCTCTTCTTGATTGATGATCTTGCCTTTGAGCTCTTGCCCCTCAATATTGCTTGGTACTGCGTGAGCAATTCCTCCATGGTCTTGAGCTTGGCAGTAGGCGAGTTCTCTTTTACTAGACGCAAGGGGGCAAATGGGTTGCTCACAGGAATCTTGGCCACCATTCCAACTCCTTCTGGTAGATCCTTTGCACCTTTCCCAGTGCCTTGTCGCCTCTAGCGGAGGGCTTTGCACAAATCTTTCTTATAGCAGTCTTCTTTGGTGGCACTTGATGCCTATTGGGCGAGAAACTCTCAAGTGTTCTCTTGTTAGGAACTAGGGTCCAAGTATCTTCGGTAGAGCTCGCTTTGGTATGTGCCTCAAGAGGTGTCTCAGGAAGTGTCTCAATGGATGTGTCGACGATGTCGATGGCCCTTGACCGTCCTTGGGCTCTTCAAGCGACATCTCCACCACCTGGGCAAGCTGGAAGCTCCCGTCCTCCATTTGAACTAGTGGTACAAAGGAATGACCATAGGGCATGCCGCCCCATGTGAAGTCGTGCTGGTAGCAAATCGGTACTGCCCCAATCCTAAGTACTCCTGTTGTGAATGCCATTTCCTGCAAAGAAAATAACTCCACGTGTTACCGTTAGTAACATTTTGTGTACGTTCTTGTGAAGACTAAAACTTCACAAGAACAAATATAGTCCTTTTGTGTGTAAGCCCAGAAGATGAAAGGAGAAAGAGGTCCCACCGGGCGTGCCAGAGAATCTGTGCACAGCGCGGTGACTTTACCAAAAATTTCTTGCGAAGAATAACACTCCACAAGAACATGTCTAGCCCTTGTATTTTGAAAGCCCAAAAGATGAGAGGAGAAAAATGTCCCATCTGGCATGCCAGAGAATCTGTGCACAGCGCGGTGGCTTTACCAAAAATTTCTTGCGAAGAATAACACTCCACAAGAACATGTCTAGCCCTTGTATTTTGAAAGCCCAAAAGATGAGAGGAGAAAAATGTCCCACCGGGCGTGCCAGAGAATCTGTGTGAGATTTTTCGTCGTTCGCGCTGAACCAAAGGATTTCAACGTGAGAGAAATACCTCACAAGAATCACCCCTTATGTAGCCGAATTTCGGTACGAAGATGCCACTTGACAACAAGGACATTGACGGGAAATCGCCTTCATGAGGGTTTCTATTTGTGTGCGTGTCCTACCTTTCCAATGGGCGCAAGCCCCCATTGTTAATTACATCGGGATGAACCACGAAAACCTCTGATTAATGGGCTTGAAAAGGGCTAGTGAATAAGTACAATGCTAACGATCTAAAGCGGTACTCGATTGGTAGTACTAGACATTATGGACGGAACTCAATCGAGGACGTCGAATTAGTGGAAAGATATCCATCGAGAATTTATTCTTGAGTCATCTGAGGTCGATCCCAACCCAATGAGGGACTCTTCCTCAGAAGGAAAGGTTTCGGATTTTGGTCGTTGGGTTGACGTTAGGGAATTTGAGATCTTGAGTCATTCGAGGTCAATTTCGACCTCAAGGAGGGACTCTTCCTCGGACAAAAGGTCTCGAAAGATTTTCATAAAAATACTTTGTAAAGATATTAAGTTAGAAATTAGCTTTTAGAGAATATTTCGAGGCTCAAAGTACTCGGATACTATCTTCAAAATTTAATAGAAAAGGGAAGAAACAAAAGAAATGACTTAGCAAGATTTTTAGGATTTTTAGAAGTTAGGAAAAAAGAAGAAATACTTCAAAAAAAAACAAAAGTGTGCCAAAATGAAGGAATTTTGTATCAAAGTATCAGTAAAATAGGTTTCTATAAAATTATAGGATTTTATAGATGTTTGGTTTATATTTTTCAGAGCCTTCTACTAAATTCTATGGATTTTTGAAGTTTCAGCATGGATGGAGGGCCCAGATCTTGCCACGTCAGCAAAGATCATTTGACTGAGTTGAGTAAGCGCTGAGGGGGGTTGATGACGTCACGATTACGTCACCAGGGCGCTGGCTCCCTTCCTGCCTTCATGTAACGAGTGAAGGGACTCGTCACACCTGATGCGCCACAGGGGATCAAGGAGAGTTTGGCGCTGGGATTAGATTGAAGAAGACGGGTTCGTTTTCTTTGTTAGCGGGTTCGTGAAGTAGCGGATTTGGATCTGACAGCAGCTCCGGCAATCACAAGGTCTGGGAGTAGGCTCGTTAGCGTCGTGACACCAAGGGGAAGGCGATGATGCACTCAGCCTCCGCCGCGTCGCCTTCGTTTGGTCGTAAAAATAGGATTTGGTTTCGGCAGTGCAATGGAACTCTTCGATTTGGTCCCTGTTTTTTTTGTCTTTTTAGTTTCCGTCGAACGGAGCCACCTCAGTCGACAGGGATAGGTTCAATAGGATCACGATGGAGAGGGGAATGCAGCAGTGTGCTTACCTCATCTTATGTGTGCCTAATTTAGCGGATGAACCTCGAGTTTGGTACGGATTTGAATTGGTCTGGTACCGAATGCATTTAGGTTTCTTGCAAATGGAACTGCCGCGGTCAAGACGAATTTTATCAACACTACGGTACTCTATACTAGGCTAACTAGAGTTATAAACAATCAGATATAATCAATTTATGAAAGAGGGATCGAGTAATGCAAGCTATTGGGATCAGCTTGACTCCAAATCAGTTGAGATAACTTACCTTCACATGCAACTCGAGTTACTACCAGAATAGAGAAATTAAGAAGAGTTTGTAGTTGGAGTTTTGTTATTCAAATTCTGGCTTAAAGGGACACTCAATCAAGAAAGCTATAGGGAAGCGCCAACTTGCAAGTATAACAGATTATCAAGATAAGTAAGCATTTAAACTAAACATTTCAGTAAAAGAAAAGGTGAAGAAATTGCGGTTGTAGGTCAAAGTGATACAAGTCAGATGTGCAAACCGGCATACACATAGATACCATGGCATTTATCCATCTAAACAAGAACTAAAACCTGGGAACAATCAGACAGCACCTCCCCTTGTTTTCTTATTCTTTTCAAAGATCCAGCAGCAAACTAAGGCGATGCCTCATGCCAAATCAAGACAAATATCAAGTGAAATCAATACCCCACACATCAAATACTTCAACTTCTAGAATAGGGTTTAAGGGCATTTCATGTCGGCTTGAAATGTTTCCCATCCTTTGGCATTGGTCACAACCAAGTATAAACACCCTTGCATCTTTAAACAGCGATGGCCAATAGAAGCCAGATTGTAACACCTTTGCTGTTGTTTTCGATGCTGAGGCATGGCCCCCGTATGCATATGCATGGCATTCATGGAGAATTTGTGTCACTTCATCATGTGTAATACACCGTCGAAACAAACCATCAACTCCAAGTTTCCATAAAAATGGATCCTCCCAAAAATAGAACTTGACATCCGAAAGGAACTTCTTCTTTTGTTGGTACGAGATGCCATGAGGGAGTACACCGCTGGCTAAAAAATTTGCAAAGTCAGCATACCAGGGTGTTATCATCGGTTTAGCGGGTCGCTTCTGAAGTGAGCTGACCGCTTGACTCTGATCAATCATAAGAAGTTGGCCATCATCTGACTGGTACTCTAGGTCGAAATGAGCGGGTAGCTCGTCGAGTAGACTGGCAGACTGCCTCTGTTCGACATAGAGGAGATGCTCATCAGGAAAGCAATCATTAATGGGCATGCTATCTCCTCCTTCCCACTTCAACCTTGATAGGTGATCTGCTACAATGTTCTCCACTCATTTTTTGTCTTTGATCTCCAAATCAAACTCTTGTAGGAGTAGGATCCATCTTATGAGGCGGGGTTTGGCATCCTTCTTGTTCAGGAGGTACTTAAGAGCCGAGTGGTCTGTGAAAACAATCACTTTTGACCCGACTAAGTACGATCTGAACTTGTCCAAAGCAAAAACTACAGCAAGCAGTTCTTTTTCAGTTGTGGTGTAATTCACTTGAGCATCATCAAGAACTTTGCTTGCATAGTAAATTGCATAGGGCTTCTTATCTCTTCTCTGCCCTAGAACTGCTCCCACTGCATAGTCACTAGCATCACACATCAATTCGAATGGCTCACTCCAGTCAGGTGGTTGCAAGATAGGCGCTGAAATGAGTGCATCTTTCAACCTACAAAAAGCGTCATCACACTCTTTAGTAAAATCAAATTCTGCATCCTTGAGAGTTAGATTAGTCAAAGATTTTGCAATCTTAGAAAATTTTTTTATAAAACGTCTATAAAATCCTGCATGGCCAAGAAAACTTCTTATGTCTCTAACACATTGCGGCTGTCCAAGCTTGGCAATGACTTCAACTTTGGCTGGTTATAGGAGGGTTTCCTACCCACTTTTCTGCCTCTTTTAGGCCCTTAATTTCATTTAAATCACTTGCTTTACCCTTTGTTTACTAACTTTTTGATTTAGTCAGGTGCAATTATAGCCCGAATTCTTAATTTGTAGGATTGTCACTGAAACAGCACGAAAAGCAGGCAAAACGCTGCCTTCCAGAGGAGTAGAACGGACCAGCTTGTAGCAGAACGGACCAGTCTGATGATGAAACGGATCAGCTCAAGCACAGGATGTATCGGTCCAGACCAGTAGACGAATTTCAGCCAGACTTACCTGGAACGGACCAGTTCATCACTGGAACGGACCGTTCCAGGTGCCAGGGGAATTTCCATGTAAGCAGAGGCCGAATTTGTCAAGTTTCTCCACACGTTTCCAGGCCAAAGAAGGCAACTTCCAGCGTCTCTCTCTGCCCAGGCTAGCTCTCCAGATGCTATTTAACTCCCTCCTTCGCCTCCAGGCAGTCTCTCTCGGATTTCTAGGGTTTTTAGACAGATTCAGATCCAGACCTATTCTCAGCCGCCGCCAGAGACAGAGAAGACACCCCTGAAACGCTCCGTTTCAGGGCCAAGCCAGTCCGTTCCAGTGGAGGCAGAGGGAGATCTTCGTGCTTTCACCGTGCCGATTGTTGTATTTTTCTCGATTTTTGTCTTTTTGTTTGTTTAAATGATGAAACCTGCTTGTTGTTTAGCCATGACTTGTAGTGAGTAGTTTTATTTTAGGGGCTATGATTGAGAACCTCTGATGTAGTTGTGTAAATATGCTTTGAAGTTTAGTTAATATATATTTTGAAGTTTATGTTTTGTTCTCTGTGTTTATATCGTTGAATCGATTGTGTTGGTTTGATAATTATCTGCCTGCTGAACAAAGGCCACGTCCAGTTAGGTAGAAACCAAGTTATCTTGTACCAGACATTTAATTGTACCAATCTGTAGGTTGATTCTGAGAAGGTAGACCAAGCACCGAGAGATCGGGCTTTACCAAGGTCGAGAGGTTAGGGTTTACAGTTAGATCCAGAGAATAGACTAACCTACCAGGCCAATAAACGAGAGTTGAGGTCTAGTGAGTTAGAAGCTGAGTTATTAGAGTAGATTGCCTGATCTGAACGAGAGTTAGAACCAGGCGTAGCTACCTGACAACCAGACTTGCATAAACGACTTTATAAATTAACTAAATGAATTACTGGTTTGCATATTGATGGTTGAAACGGACCGTCTTATGATAGAACGGACCGCCCGAGAGGGTACTTCTATCACAGAACGGAGGGTTTCAGGGATCAACTAAGGTCAGAACGGACCGTTCCATTACGGAACGGACCGTTCTGCCTTAGACGAAGCCAGAGAGTTCAATTTCAGTCCCCTATTTTTATTAAATTGAATTTCTACCCCAGGTTTATTTTTGCATCGTCGTACCCAGATTTATCGAGTCTGTACCCTCTACTTTGTTGTCAGAAAATTACAAAAATCCCAAAAACAACAACCCAACCCAACTTTCTTTGCCATTTAGGATTTAATTAAATTAAGCAAAGCAACTCAGGTCTGGAATAGTTCCGTCCCTGTGATCCGACCCCTAAGCTGTACTACAAACGATTTACATCGGTAGTTTAGGATTAATTTTGGCCAGTACGCTTGTGACCGATCAGCTGGGTCCACCATGATTCCCTTTTCTGACACTATATGTCCCAACACCACTCCTTCTTGCACCATAAAATGGCATTTTTCCCAATTAAGAACTAGATTTACTTCTTCACACCGCTGTAAAATCTTAGAAAGGTTAGACAAACAATGATCAAAAGTATTTCCATAAACTGAAAAGTCATCCATGAAAACTTCCATGTCCTTTTCAATGAAATCTGAAAATATAGACATCATGGCTCTCTGAAAAGTAGCTGGGGCATTGCACAAGCCAAATGGCATTCTCCTATATGCATAGGTGCCATATGGACAAGTGAATGTAGTCTTCTCCTGATCGGCTGGATGGATAGGGATCTGGAAGAACCCAGAATATCCATCAAGATAGCAAAAGAATGAGTGATTGGCTAGTCTCTCCAAAAGCTGGTCGACAAAGGGCAAAGGAAAATGATCCTTCCTTATGGCAGTGTTGAGCTTTCGATAGTCGATGCACATCCTCCACCCAGTTACAACCCTTGTCTGAATCAATTCATCTTTGTCATTCTTCACAACTGTTGTACCACCCTTTTTTGGCACTACGTGAACAGGGCTAACCCAATCACTATCAGAAATCGGATAAATGATACCAGCATCCAACAACTTCAAGACCTCCTTCCTAACAACCTCCTTCAGATTAGGGTTCAACCTCTTTAGATGTTCTATCGAGGGCTTATGTCCATCCTCAAGTAGAATTCGGTGCATGCAAACAGACGGGTCTAATCCCTTGAGGTCATCAATTGAACACCCAATGGCCTTTCTCCTGGCCATCAACTCCTTCAAAAGCTTTTCAGTCTGCTCTTTGTTGAGTTGGGCATTCACTATCACTGGATAGGTCTTGTTTGGTCCAAGAAACTCATATCGAGAGCTTCTAGAAGTGGTTTGAGCTCCACTTTCCTTACCTCTGGTTCCCAGGTTGAGCTACCCGCTTGCTCGACTGTCGGGTCGCTCACTGAGGTTTCGAGGCTCAACACTTGATCTGGTTGCACTCTGAGCTGGACAAGTGTTGACTGACTGGCCGCTTGTTCGATAAGCGGGTCTTATGGAACGAAACTGAGAATGTCAGTTGGGTCCAATGCTTGCATGATCTCATTAAAAATGTAATCTCCCTCCTCCTCCTCAGATGAGTTAGAGAAAGACTCATAAGCTTTAACAATCCGGGTGAAATAGGTGTTATCCACCATGAGATCTAATTCCTCCACCATGAATATAGAGTCATATTGAGGTGGCATCTTCATCGCTCTTTCAATCTGAAATTCAACCTTCTCTCCATCAATCTCCAATGACATCTTTCCTTGCTTGATATCGATGAGAGCTCCAGCAGTGGCAAGGAAAGGTCCGCCTAGGATGATAGGCACTTCCATATCTTCCTCCATTTCGACAACAACAAAGTCACATGGCACAAAGAGGTTACCAACTTGTAGAGGCACATCCTCCATAATCCCGAGAGGCAAACGCATGGTCATGTCGGCCAGTTGGAGTGTCATCCGAGTATCTTTCAATTCTCCAACTCCAACCTTGTCAAAAATTGACTTAGGCATAAGGCTCACTCCTGCACCTAGGTCACACAATGCCTTCTTGATTAATGCTTTTCCAATCCTGCAAGGGATAGAAAACTTCCCAGGATCTCTCAGCTTAGGAGGTAGCTGGTTCTGAATAAGAGCACTACACTCCTCAGTTAGTGCAACTGTGTGGTGCTCATCAATCTTCCTTTTCTTGGAGAGGATGTCCTTCAAGAATTTGGTGTAAGTTGGCATGCGTGTGAGGGCATCAGTGAAAGGGATAGTGATGGAGAGTTGCTTGAGAACCTCCATAAATTTCCCAAACTCTTTATCTTCATTGGCCTTGGCTAACCTCTGAGGGAATGGTACTTCTGGAGTGTAGGCTGGCATAATGGGCCCCCTACCCTTTTTCCTTACTGCTTCGGTCTCATTCAAAGTGGGTCGCTCATCGGGAAGACGAGTCGACTGGGGACATTGGTCTGATTGATCTGTTGTCTGTTCTGTTGGCTTTGACTGCTGAGCAGTTGGCTCATGAGCTGGTTGGGCCGCCTGGTCAGGACTCACAAGGATGAATTCTGAGTCTTCCTGGTTCGTGATATTCATGTGCGAGCCGTCTGGTCGCTCAGTGGCTGGGCTGGTCGACTGCTTCCTGCACATGACATACCTTTCAGGCATGGGTGGTCTATCATAGTTTGTACCGCTGCGAAGTGTGATTGCATTAACATCGGCCTTAGGATTTGGTTCTGGCTGACTAGGGAACATGCCTGTCTTGGTCATAACTCCATTTCCAGGCGGGGATAAGGCGTTGAGTCGGGCAAAGAGGCTCTCCATGCCATCTGTCAATTTCTTCATTTCTAGAAACACCTTGTTGTTCCATATTCCCTGATCCTTCATGAAATTATCAACAACATATCTATTCTGAGCATTAGATGGTTGATTGAACCTTTCATTGTTGTTGCCTTTGTTTCCATAATTCCCTGGGTTCGCTGCACCATCGGGGTTAGAGTATGACAACCCTGCATGGTTATGTCTATTGAATTGCGAAGGGAAAAAGGATGGGCCATTGTTGAGTGCATTCACATCACCTCGGTTGATTCTTGCATTTGGAGTCGGGGGCAGTTTGGTGCCATGTGCCCCTCTTCCTCACACATTTGACATTTGAAAACTTGAGCCGGTGGTTCAGCAGGCTTCTCACTTAGCTTCTTCATCATTGAAGTCAATGCATCGAGTTGAGCTTGAAGGTGAGTAGTCTTGTCAACTTCCAACACTCCCTTCTGCCTTGAGCGACTAGTCCAATTGGTCTGAGCTAGGGCGAGTCTCTCAATCAAATTCGTTGCTGCCTCGCATCCAAGGTCCAGAAGCGATCCTCCTGCAGTATTGTCAACATTTTGACGAGTTAGAGGAGTCAATCCATCGTAAAAGCAACTAATCAACTTACTCTCATCAATACCATGATGTGGACACATTCTTTGTAGGTCTCTATACCGTTCCCAAGTTTCACTAAGGCTTTCATCTAGATCTTGCTTAAAGGTATTAATCTGCCTAACAATTTAGACAGTTTTCTCCCTAGGGTAAAACTTATCTAAAAATGCCTTGGCCAACTCATCCCAGATCCCAAAAGGTTTGGACTTATAACCAGCTAACCAAGTTTTGGCACTTTTCCTTAATGTAAAAGGGAATAGTGTAAGACGGATTGTGTCATGGTTGACTTGATCAAAGTTCTGAGTGGTGCAACATTGCAGGAATTCCTCCAAATGTTGGTTGGCATCCTCGAAAGGATCTCCCCCAAACATGTTCTGTTTGAGCAATTGGATCAAACCAGGAGTGAATGAATAATCACGGGCTCTTTGAGGGTTTGGCGGGTTAACACCCAACCCAACATTGGTTGCAGCAGGTGCTCCAAATTCGCGCAAAGGTCGATTCCTTGCCGCTGCCTCTCGAGCGGCAATTTCTGCATCAACAGCATCTCTGAGGGCTTGATCAGCGACTGCCCTTCCATTCACGTTGTCTCCCATTGAGTCAGTGCCAGACAAGTCAAGACTTTCTTCAGATTTCGGATCTGCAGTATCGTCGGATTCGAAAAGAGGGTTCCGCTCGTCGAGTGAGCGAGTCGCCTGAGCGGGTTCTGACTGCGGCTTCTCTTCAGTCGAATATCCCCCTTCACTCGAAAATGCTTCAAGGATGGGTTAAGTCGATGAAGTGGCAACAGTCCTTCCTCTAGTTTTGGAAACCTTCTTAGCGGTCCGATCAGGTTGTTGTCGAGTCGCTTGAGTAGTTTTCCTTCCACGTCGAGGGGGTGTCTCTTCACAAAGTCTCGGTTTCCTAGTACTTGAACTGGGTTCACCAGCGGGTCGTCTTTTAGTCTTCTTCCCTGCCAGTGCTCACAACTGCAAATAAGAGGAATCACAAGAAAGAGTGAAGATGAAATCTTACTTAATTAACTAAAAAGAAAATAAACTTGGTAAATCGGCACTGTCCCCGGCAATGGCGCCAAAAAGCTTGTTGTGGCCTAAACGGACAGGGCTTTTAAAATTCCCAAACAACACTCTAAACTATCGCAAGCGTAAGATAGTTGTAGAATATGATTCGGGGTCGAACCACAGAGACAGAATTTTAGTTTACACAAGTCAACTTTCGATTCTATTAATCAAATAAGAACAGGAGTTTTGGTTGATACAAAACAAGGTTTCGGTGATTAAATATAATTTTCAAAATAAATAACAAGAATAACTGAACTAAAGATACAAATAGGGGCAAACAAAGGGCTAAGTTGTAAACACTTCTGACTTAGTTCCAGATATGAGCGATCCGACTACTTTCGTAGTGATCCGCTCATATCACAAACTGGCCGACAGGACTTTGGTTTCGCACTTGTTTTTAGGTTTGCACAGACAACAATCGAATAATCCAAGCACTCTACTATATCCTAGCGGTAATTAAACATGTTACAATAGACTTATCTGATTTAATGTGTAAACTTAACAACTATCTAACCGTACTTAACTCTAACTTTCGTTCAAGGTTAAGGTTTGATTAATGAACTGTCTGATTTCCTATTCAATCTAAGTGTCAACGTTAGTTTCTTAACTTAGATTATACAGGTTTGATCTCTGGGTCTAAGATATCTCTCAACTTTTGTATATTGAGATTAGACTTCATCATTTCTGATTCTTGATCTAAACTTTCATCTTTCGATTACTTGTTATCTAATAGTTTTGATACGAATGAAATGATCTAAGTTTGGAAGGGTTTAAACTCCTAGAATTAAGTTTGGCCTAAACTTAACAGCAAAATACCAACTCTACTTAAACAGATCAAAGCATCAAATGAAATAAAAGCACAAAGATCAAAACACAAAAGATCGAATAAAAACTAAGTAAACATGATAATTAAACTAACACATAGGTTCACAACTATGCCCAAATTAACTACTCTAAACTACTGTAAAACATAATAAAAGATTCAGTCATCATAAACATGTCGCAAGAAGAGAAGAGATTACAACAAATCAGTTCAAATCTTTCAGAATGCTCTCAGATCTTAACATCAAACGGCCAGCTTGGAAGCCAAGCGAGTCGCCTGAAGTCTCTGAATCAGTCGCCCTGAGAACTTGATGGAACTTTCTCTCTTTGTCTCAATAAGGACTCTCTTCTTATGTCGACTCCAGGCACTTATATAATGCTGCTTTGTAACTTCCAGGTAGTGAGATCGTGCAAACAGGAGGTTATCTTCAATTAATTGCGCAGGAAGTAAAGGGGCTGTGAACAAAAGTGCCCTTGGTGAAAACTGTCAGAACTCCTCAAGCGGTCGGCTCAACGTGCAAGCTGGTCGCTCAAATCTTCAGTAGTTATTCTCCTCAGTTGTCCTTTCTTGTCTGGTCTCCTGTGTGCTAATCCAGCCGCTCAAATGCATCAAATATGTACAAAGTTGCATGCATCTGAAGATTATCCTGTCAAAAACTAAAAGGGGCATAGAAATACCTAAAATCTAACGAAACATGAAGAAGGAAAGTTAGAAACACATAAATCCAAGCATAATTTAGGGCCAATTTGGGTCAAAACCAGAGTATGAAATCTGCCTAACAATATCTATTACATAAAAGTAAATGGTGATACGTTATCAATCAATGCTTTATGTAATGGTAATAGTCAAATAAGGATATATAGTAAATTGATACAAGATAATAACATCTTTGTATTGTTTATTACTAATTCATTCAACAAATGCGTTTTACTTGGTTTCAAATTAATTGACGGATGAATTACTACAGAATTCTATGCAATCTAAAAAAGATATGGTATCAAAACTCTTTGCAATCTAAACTTTTTTGCTTTATGGATTTTTGTGTAAATCTGTAATATTTTCAATCTATGTGCATCATGTTACTAATGTAAATCTGTAATATTTTTGTGTAAATCTGTAATATTTTTCAATCTTTATGGATTTTTGTGTAAATTTGTATTGGTTTGTCCAGGAAAAGCCCCTAATTACTATATGGATTAATTTGCAGATTTGGGTTATAAAGATGAATCATCCATAATATTGAGAGGTAAAACCAAATTATATTACTGTCCTATTCTTTACTGACGACAATTTGCACCAAAATAAAAAATCATCATATCGTAGGAAATATGATTGCACACTGACACTGTCCAATCATGGTTGCTTTGAGCCTTTGCCATGTCTTACTTGCTTCCCAAATAATTTTCTCACTGGTAACTTCTATTAAAATTATTATTATGAAATTATTATTTTCATATTTATAACACTGTTAACGGTTCAATTGGAACAAACAATTCATCTCCTCCTCAGCAATGGATTCTGTGAAATGCCAAAAGTGATTATTTCTAGAACTGTTTGTTCCGATTCAAGGTGTGCCAATGATAAGTTGTTCCTTCAATGATATAAACAAAATGTTGCTATAGAACAAATGTAAATCGAGATCTATTGTACAGAAATATTTTTTATGACCCTGTTAATGTCTATTAATTAACTGCTGGTATCTTGATTTATGTGTTACCATAGATGATTAAAGATTATCCTACCTCATGTCTAGGAAGCAATGGTTGTCCTACCTCCCTGTCATCTCTCCTTAATCTAATAAGCTCAAAGTACTTCACTGAAGTTGTAGGTGAAAGATGGCAAGAGTACAGAAAGCTATAGAATTATTTTCTCAGAAAAAAATGAGAAGAGATGAATTTAAGACAAATGCCATATCATATGTTTTATGTTCTCGCATGAAATCAATCTCAAGTCATTTTGGGGCCATACTACCATTATTATATTATTATATCTTTTCATTTTATGTTTTTCATTTTATTATAGTATTATTGATTTAAGCTTTTTTAAATTGAATACGGTCAATGAATATATTTGTGGTTTTCATATAAATATTAAATTGGTGACCAAACAAATAAAAAGGAGATGTTTAAATGTATCATGTAGACAAATTCACCATTACTTTTGCTCAATACCTAATAGTAACACAATGACATATGGTTTAGCACTTGAATTTCCTCTCAGTTTCACTGCCATCCAATTATGTTAAATGAAAATAAGTTTAGATATAAAGGTATGGTAGATGGTTGGAAACAATATACGTCACAATTGGTACCATTTGGTGCCGAGCTTGTAACTTAATTGTCTCAGTCATATGGCAATTCCATCAAAACCATGTCAACGCATAACAAATTGATCCATAAAACACATTCTCCCCATCGCCTCAAAACTGAAGAACCCATTTCTGGAACAAATAAGGCTCAAATGATTGCGTTCAGGAACAAGATCTTTTAGCACTTAAAGGTTTAAATCTTATTTTTATATTTTATTTATTTTACATATATATCATAGAGTGATTGGCTTTTGACTATTGACAGAACTGGCCTCTTTGCTGTACTTTGTTTACCATTGTACATTTTAGAGAATTTCTTCCTAACATGAGAGGCCAGTTTTTTGTTACTAGACAGCTCTTTGCTAACCTAACCCATATAAAACCACACATGTTTGTAACTTCGATCCAATGTTTTGGGTCAAAGGAACTGTTCATTTGATTTTAAAAAAATAATCAACCGTGTTTGGCTCTTCTTATGGTTTATATTCTAGGTGAGTTTACAGATTGCTAGAATATATATGTCCAGTCTAACAGTAGCGCATACTAAGTGGATGTAGCTGCACACTGGCCCAAAACAGGTACAAGACAATTGACTACAAGTACTGATGAATACGTTACTTACTGTACCAGTCTGTTTCTAATTTGAAATATATTGGAATTAAAATGGTAGTTCATGTATCAACTTTATCAAACCATACCAGATTGGTTTCAGAAAGTAATATGTAATAAATAATTTGAAGGGCTTTCTGATAAATTTGAAACAATGGGCCAAAGTACTTAAATCTTGCTGAATAGGGACATCATCACATAAATATTGGTTTTTATGCTTAGCTTTTTCATAACAGTTTGTTACAAAGTTTTAATTTTTTTAAGAATTCATTTTGCTCAAATAGATGATAGCTTGGCAATAATAGTCGAGATCGTTTTTGTTAGGAGGAAAAAAAAAAGAAAGGAATTCAGTATGCGAAATGAAACAGTTAAAACAATGTAGATAAATTTTCCAGTATTCAATATAACTTAAAAAATTTTGGTGATACCTTTGTAGGTGAAAATTTGTTTCAATTCCATCCTGTTTCCTTATTTTTATCAAGGTAATTTATTTTGGGATTCTTATTCTGAAATTTATGCTATGCTCTGTATTAAGATATCTTTTTAACCACTAAGATATGCTTTTACTATTTCAGAAGTTTAATTGAAACATACAAAAAATAACTTACTTTGTATTATAACTACTCAATTATTTATAAGATTCAGAAAAATGTAAATATATATATATTGTTGTTGCTTCTAAATTATGTATTTTATTGTAAGCACATAAAAATGCCAACAATTTCACTGTGATTGCTGTGAGATGTGGGCCCTGCTTTTTCTCATTTAGTGTTTGATACTGCTGACATGTGGGATCACTTTTGCATTTTTTGTGTCTTTATTAATTGGTTTGGGGTCTAATAACTTTGGGAAGTTAGTAGATTTTTGGTTTAATTGTTGGATCATCCCTATTTTTGGTCACAGGTTTTTTTTGGGTTTGATTGACCTTTCATGCCATAATGGGTTCAGCTCAGGCTGGATTGGGATTATTTGCATTTTCAAAGTTCTTGGTAGGTGAGGTTCAGCTCCAGTTAAATTAGGTCATGGGACTTCTTAATTTTCTAATATTAGACAGTCAGATGGTTTTTAGGTTGCACTAAAATGGCTAGGTTTGAAATATCTTTGCCGATGTAAACAGACTACTTGCATGGGCAATGCAATCTTTGAAACTATGAATTACAAAACCAAGCACACACAAAAATGTTATGCAGTTTGCTTAGACATTTTTCTATGCTCTTTTGCGTCCATCTTTCAGTTTTAATTATAGTGTGTCTCAGTAGAAAAGTAAAGAGAAATTGATGTTAATTTGTAAAATTGTACTGAATTGTTCTGGTGCAAATCTCTGAGTTGTATGGGACCAACTATAATATAGATGGGGTAGCACCTTATAAAACAAAGGCATCTGCATATTTATAACTTAATTGCTATTCAATTTTTTGATGTTTTGACTAAATACCTTTTATTGTTGGCAGGAAATGGGGATAATTGAAAACATATGACTATTGTGCAGAAGTTGATTATTGATCTTCATGGAAAAGATGGAGGTTGAATTATCTTCCCGAAAGGGATTACCGTAAGCTATCAAGCTTAGGAACTTGACATATCTGACCTTTGTTAATGTGTATTGGTAGGCTACATTTCTGATATCCTTACTGCGACTTTGATGGGGGTAGTGGATTATTTTTGTTTGTTGTAAACATAATGTGGCATATTGTAACATAGTAGAAAATGTCAGACTTAATTAAATCAGTTGAGTTAATTTTAAGAACAAAATTAAGAAAATTAATCTATAAAAATAGTAATATTCTAAAGAGATAAATCTACATTAACATAAAAATCGACTCGATTTCGAAATCCTTGACTTTATGTAAAATCTATAATTAGTATAAATATTCTAGCAAAATCAAGGCTTAATTAAACATGAAATCTAGTGTTAATTTGAGTAAATTTTAATGAAATTCGTATTAAAAATCAATTAAATTAAGCTGCTACACCGAAGGCTACAGGATTGCGGCTACAGCAGATCTAGAAGAAGTAAATTCGATAAAATCGAATTTACAGCTGTCGACATCTCTCTTTCTCTCTTCTCTCCGCCTCTCTCTTTTTCGCTCCGTCTGATTTTCTCCGTCCTTCTTCCTTGCCTTAGCACCGCCCTACACGATTATTGACGGGGATTCGGTGTGGCCATCCAATCATCGTTGGCCACGGCCGAGAAAAGTCGGCTCCAATCGTAGCCGTGAGATGCTACGATGGAGAAATCAGTGAGTGCGATAAAAAAATTTTGGGATTTTTGTTTAATCTTCGTCGTTGATTTCTTTTCCATTTTCTCTCTTCGATTTTGCCTATAAATACCCATTCGCTGTGGTATTTTGGGGTTGGCCGGTTAAGAGGAATTTCTAGAAAAAAAAAATTTGAGAGAGAGGGAGAAAGACTGGACGGAGGAGAAACAAAGGGAGGGAAAAGATAAAAGACCTAAGGTATATGCTTCCTATTAGTTGGTTTTTGTTTTCTTAATTTGTTTACAACCGATAGGAAGAAAACTAGGGTTTGAGTTGATTTCGGGTTAATAGTTCTTATGTTGATAACTGAATTTGTAATTGAGTTATTGAATTAGATTAATGTTTTTGGAAAGAAAGTTGAATCAATGTCAGTAGTAAACATGGGATTTGTGGGGGTATACGGGTCTGTTGGAAGGGAAATTGACTTCAACTGTTGAAATTGGGGGTTGTTGTTGCTTTTGAGTTCGGGAGAGTGTTTAGAGGGGTTATTTGATCAGGATTGATGCATGGTACCAGTCTCTGGTACGGGGTACAGCGTTCTGGTACCTCTCTGGTACTGTACTGGTATGTGGGATCGATGACAGGGGTTGTTTTGTAAAAGAAAGTTATGAACTGAGGGCCTATTTGTGATAAAAAGGACTTAGATGTAAAGGAAAAGGGCTTAGATGGAAAATAATTTGATTCAGGGTTGTTTGGGAAAAAGAGCGCCGAAATGGCGGGTTGGATCTGTTTTCTGGCTAGCGGTTTTCGGCGGGGAAGTTACGGACCCGTTAAACCCGACCCAGGTCAACTGGGTCAGGTTGACCTGGTCGAGTCGGCTGGCAGTTTGGGCCCTCTTTCTTGGGCCATTTCGTGTGGGCTGTGGCAGAAAAGAAAAGAAAAAAAAATAGAAGAGTTGGGCTGGACTTTTGGACTGAAATTGAAATATGATTAATATGGACTATTAATTAAGTGATAATTAATAAAAATTTAATCCATGATTAAGTTAATTAATATTGTGGGATTATTAAATAATTAATTAAAGAAAAAGCCACTTAAATGTCGGGAATTTCTTTAATTAAGTCGGATTTTTACGGGAGATGATGAGAATAGTCCGAGTGAGTCGAGAACAGATACGACGACCAAAATCACCGACTTTCTGATCCCAATAATAAAAATCAAATAATTTTTTTTTTAGACTTTTAGATTTGTTTTATGATTTTCTGATTTTGATTTTCGGATTTTGAGTTTATAATTTTATTTAATGATTTGAATTCTTATTTAGTAAAAATAAATTTGATTAAAAGAAACTATTTAAACTAAATATAAGGAAATAAATAAATAAAATAAATAGTTAAGAAAACAAATTAATTAAAGTAAAATAAAAAGTAAATCAAAATAAATTAAATAAATTTAAAGAAAATAGAACTAATTCAAATAGAATAAGATAATAATCAATAATAATTAAATTACTGAAAGCACAAGCAAATTGCTATATAAATTTTAAAGTACTGGTCAGTCTGGTAATTTAAGCCAGACCACAGTTAAGAGTTCAAGTTAGATCAACTTAAGAAACCGTTTAGTCAAATCTTAACGGTTCCTGATCTTTGTACAGGAAGCTTGACGGAGACTGAACCCAATCCAACAACAGGTGCGGATACGTGGATTTTTTTTATAGAAATCCGGTCCTGGTAACTTTAAATTTATGCATGGCATGTTGCTGATTGTGTTGAATGCATTATACGATAAGCATGTAGAGTTAGGAACATGTATTACAACTCAAAAGCTCATGTTGAAAAGATCTCCTTTGTTAAAATGGTTATATAGCCAGGCAAGTTTGCATATTCATTTGTTATGAATGAGCTGAATTGTGCCAGCTCAATATAATCTTGCCTGATAATTTGGAATTGTGACTGCATGACTGAGACTGTGTGATAACTGAGAATGATATGGAAATGATTGTGATGTACTGAAATGATAGTCAAAGCCACTCTCCGGAGTCGGTCGGCCACCGGCTTCGGCTAGTTCGATAGCGCTATGCGGATATGGAATTCCCTTATGCCTGCCTAGAGTTAGGGATTCGTCCCTTATGCCTGCCCTAGGTTAGGGAAAGGTCTCCTTATGCTTTCCCAACCGGTTGGGTTAGGGGACCTGAGTGAGTTTTTGGTGTCATACTGTTATGGATTGATATGATATGGAATTCCCTTATGCTTGCCTAGGGTTAGGGATTCGTCCCTTATGCCTGCCCTAGGTTAGGGAAAATGTCTTACTCTTGATTCAATTGTGTGCATATTCATGGAAAAAGGGTTATAAGAGAATCGATCTTGGATCATAGTTTGTTATGAAACTGGTTAGATATTTTGCAGTTGTATTGCATTAATGATTTGATTAAGATAATGTTTAAATGATTAATCAGTTTTTTTTTTATTATTCATGTTGTTTATTATGGGTGTTACTTTCGGGCTAAGATTTCAACTAGAAATCCACGTCTGGAACTAAAACCCGCACTGAGAATTTTATTCTCATTCCGTATTTGTTTTGCATGTTCCCCGGCGGTTGGGGGTTCCAGAGGACATACTGCTAGT
This sequence comes from Rhynchospora tenuis, assembly GCA_027725995.1. Classification (NCBI taxonomy): domain Eukaryota; kingdom Viridiplantae; phylum Streptophyta; class Magnoliopsida; order Poales; family Cyperaceae; genus Rhynchospora; species Rhynchospora tenuis. Next base: position 15,299,905 of record CM050889.1, on the reverse strand, counting down.
ACATGAAGACTGCACTTAGAGGGTTGTGACGGTTATGGAAATCACCTTTACACAGCCGGCTAGTGATCTTATTTTGTTGAAGTGTAACCAGATATATTATTAGGGTAGATATATCAGAATATGTATGATTTTGCGATCGACTGTATGTCGATATATTTTGTTTTGTATTTATTTCGTTTGTACCCTTAGCTTGATAATATTTGACTATATTATCATAAAAAAAAAATTATTGTAAATTTTAGACTAAATTTCAGGTTAAGCCTTACGGAAGTACAATTATTTGTACTCTCGTGGCGGGAGCTGTCACGTCTGGCTGCAGGATGTGACACATATTATTGATCAAATTCATATTTCTGAAGTAAAATCAGAAATATTTTTAAATTTCCTTTGTTGCTTATCGTTTCTTTTGAGTTATAATGAATATTCTTTTGTACGGTGTACTTTTTGGATATTAATTTGTTTGGGGTTTAATGTTTAGTTTATCAATTCTTGGAGAAATAAATTTATTGATGCATCTGTATTTTAATGTACAACAATTATTTTCATAAAAAAAAAATGTACAGCAATTATTTTGCAGTGTCATAGTTATAATACAACAATTTATATGACATCTTTGTATGGAAGATATTTTATATCATAGAAATTTCCATAAATGACATGCTATATTTTAAAAAAGTAAAACCCACGTTATACTGCATTGCAAAAATTACATGGCAAGTTTATTTATGGCAAATATTTATGATATATATCATAATCTTTAATGATATACTTATTTATTGCAAATATTTATTTATGGAAAGTTAACTTATGGCTAAAAGAAAGTTTTGCGCAATATAATCATAAAAACAACTGATATACTTATTATGTTCTAATTATTGTTGTATTATGATATAATGTTTTAGCTCATTTAGAAGTTCCTTTTGAGATTCTTTTATTTTTGGCAGAATATTTATGCCAAATTTACTAATTTTGAATTAACTAATTTTATTTACTCATTTAGTAAGATATGCTTTTACTATTTCAGAAGTTGAATTGAAACATTCAAAAAATAACTTACTTTGTATTATAACTACCCAATTATTTATAAGATACTGTAAAATGTAAAGAAAAAAATATTGTTGTTGCTTCTTAATTATGTTATTGTAAGCGCATTTTCTGACCAATTTACATGACATCTTTTGATGGAAGAAATTTTATATCATAGAAATTTCCATAAATGACATGCTATATTTTAAAGAATTAAAACCAACTTTGTACTGCATTGCAAAAGTTACATGGCAAGTTTATTTATGCCATATATATCATAATCTGTAATGATATACTTATTTATTGCAAATATTTATTTACGGAAAGTTAACCTATGTCTAAAAGAAAGTTGTGCGCATGTATATCATAAAAAGCAATGATATACTTATTAATGTTCTAATTATTGTAGTATTATGATATAAAGAATTTCAAAATAAATGAATCTCCAGAAAAAGCAAAAATTCAAATTTAGAAGAGAGACTTTCAAAGGATAAATTACTTCAAAAAATTTTGTAATAAACAAGATCTTGATTTTATATATATTCATTTATGCAAATTGTTTCCCATTAATTATAAAAATGGTAATGTTCTTTTGCATTTTCTAATTTTCTAATTGTATTAAATTATAGTTCTTGAGAAATTAGATGTTACCAAATAAAACAAATAATTTGGGAAATTGTTTAAATTTTTATCCATCTAAAAAAATCATAACGCAGCGAAGCTGCGACTACCATAACTAGTTTAAATAAAAAAAACTATTACAAAAAGGTATTATTCTTTTTTACAAAGTTAGAATTAGAAACATAGAAATCAGGCAGGCGATCATAGCAGATCAATTGTGAGATATGTTAGTGATATTTTGGTTAAGGATTGATTTTAAGATTTAACAGATCTATCAAAAAAGGAAAAAACCAACACAGTGATCATAAATTAAAGTACAAATAAATAAATTTGTAAAATTAGTTATTGGATGGAGCAAAGATTTGGGGGAGATAGTACTAATTTTTTCGTTTTAAATGAATGTGGTCTCAGCAAAGATTCCAACAAAATCTCTATTTGGTCGGAGCCGACGTTCCTCTATACTTTCCTTCTCCTCCGCCGTTTCTACGCATCTCCCTTTCCATTCCTCTCAAAAAGCCGTTCGGTGGAGTCAGGTCAGATTCTATTCCTGCTAGTCATTTTACTATTTTGGTTAGGTTTTGGTAGTTCGTAGGGTTTTTCCAAAGGTTTCTAGGTTTCAAATCATAAACCTCCAATTCAAAACCTCAAATGAAATTTCACATTCAGAAGGCGATTTGATTGCTCAAATCTTTATTATTATTTTTTTTTGTTCATTTTTCTTTTACGCATCTAGATTGAGTTCTTCAATTGTGCGTTGTGAATCATCAATTCATCCCATCAGCTGATTTCGTTCTTAATATCAGAATACAGTTTCTGCTGTCCATTGATCTAACTATTTGTTATTAGTAGGTAAATCAATCATTAAAATTTTTCAATAGTTAAGCTTATATTACAACTATTTGATGCTTGAGCTTTATTTTAAATTTTTTTCTGTCAATTGATAGTTTTTTTTATTTTTAATGTCAGAACTTAATTTAGGGAATGTCTCAGGAAGTAACTTAGTTGAGGGAATTAAGAACCTAAACTATTTTAAACACATGATAAAAATCTGTGTTTGAGCTTTGAAGTTTTCACTTTTTCTTCCTTGCATTTGTAGTCCGCTATCCTGAAAGTAACACAAGAGTAAAAAAAATGTTTGTATTAATGAATATTGTAATCTCCAGGACAAAAAATGCTGACTAAAGAAATGGAGCTGAGTGAGTTTGATAGGTTGAGTGACCTATCAGATGACCTTCTTCTGCATATCATGTGTTTCTTGACTGTAAGGCAAGCCGTAAACACTTGCATTTTATCAAAGAGATGGCGGAACCTCTGGAGATATTTGCCATGCCTCCACTTTGACGCATATGATGACGAGAACTTCATCCAGTTTATAACCTCTTTCTTCAGGATCAGAAGTAACTGTAATATCGACACATTTCGACTTCACTGGATTACAACGAATCATTGTTGGAAACCATTAGTTAACCGAGTACTTGAGTTGCATCCTCGAGTGTTATCAATTAAATCCGGTGAATTTTTATTATCATCATGGCGTAAGATGCATGCCAATTCAGTTTTTACATGTACTTCTGTTGAGGAAATGGAATTAGATGACATTTTTCTCCCACGAAAAACTCCAGTAACTCTATTCAACCTAAAAAGACTGAATCTAGCTCGCATGAAGTTAGTTGGCACCTCTGTGAATAATCTCATTTCAGGTTGTCCGGTTCTTGAAGATTTAGTTATTGAAAATTGTCATTTTTCGATCCCCAATGTCACCATAGTTTCACATAATCTAAAAAATTTGTCTATTGATGATTGTGAATATATTGGTAAGGTTGAAATTCATCTTTCTCTTCCTAGTCTTGTGTCATTGCATGTTACAGCAGTAATGCTTGGTAGAATTTGGTTGAAGAACATGTCATCCTTAGTCAAGGTTCACATGAAATTTAGCTACTGGGTTTGCGCTAATTACCTAGATAGTCATAATGAGCTTCTGAGTTGCCTTTCAACTGCTACATATATTGAGTTGATTGAACCAAGGATTCCGAAGTCTGAGCTTGGGCTATGTTGTGGATCACCCGTGAAGGTATGTGTAGTACTCGTCATATGGATTATTTTTTCTAAATATGTAAGTTTGGGGGTAAATTAGCTTTTATTTCGTTACTGATACAATTAATGATTCTTGGATCAAGTCTTATGGTATACTTGCAATATGCTTGTCACAAAATTCGTTCAACTTGTGATCTTACAACATATTTGACAATTTCAGTGTGATCTGACCATAAAAGTATGATTTCTCATGTTTATATTTTATCTTCAAAATAAGCTAATCACATTGTGTTATTCTTTTAATCTTGCTGATAGGATTTGCTTGTAAAAGAATTGCCTAATTGCTCGGCTTTTGCCAATCTGATGAGTTTGTATCTTGGGGAATCTAACATGTGTGAGTTCTTTAGCCCAATATCTCAGCTTGTTCACCTTGCACCTAACTTGAAGACTATTAAATTTGTCCATGAAGAGGTACGATAATTTCTTTCTTTATGAGAGTATATTAAGGAAATTTTCTTATTGCAAAGAAAAAAAATGCCCAGGCAAATTCTGGCACATCTGGTGTGATTTCTGTCCTTTCAGTTTTGAAAATCAAATAAATGTAATATGTATACTGTAATAGTTGTATAGTTTCTTTATGTTAGAGTTTTATTTTTTATTGCAGGAAATGACATTTTCCGGCACCAATGCTTTCATTGCTTCTGCTACCGGCAATGTTGTTTTTCTAGTAGGCTCCATGCCGGTCACCATCCCATTTGCTCAGGTAAACCCCATCATTCCCATCCAATTTGCTTGGGATGCTGACTCTTGTCATTTTCATAACTGAACGGGGAAGGCTAACAATCTAAGATGAAGTCTGTCAGTTGCGATTAATGGGTATATCGTTTTAAGGTAGTAGACAGTTGATGATATAGTGAGGACACAGATAATTGCAAAATTGGAAGCTCTTATTTTTTTTTTTTTCCTTTCATTTAAAATCAATTGTGTATTGAAAATAAGTGAACTGATATATTACAAGTGATGACTTCTATTACTTCGGGTAGTTATACTTATGTGATCCAAACACGCTTTCATAAATTAGTAACGAGATGTGTAAGTTTTCAATTTGTTATGAAATTAACAAACGAACGATTCTATATTTCTTCAAGTATTGCATATGAATTACAATGTATATCAAACAAATAAATTATTAAAAGATTACTTAATTCCTAGCTAGTGTACTACTAATCTGAAGATCTGAATTATGACTAATTCAATAATATTCCCTGACAGGTGATTGAAGCTGTAAAGCTGAGTAAACCACCTGCAATAATTGCAAGAAACAAAAGGGGATCAACAACTGGTGGAACTGTTCCACCTGGCTTCGGCTTTGCATAAATGAAGAAAGTCTAAATGTTTTTTTTTTTTTCCCTTTTTTTTGTTTTAAGATATGTTTAAGCTTATTAAATTGGTACCTGGTTGAGTTTAAAGATACATGTATTTTCAGCTAATTATTAAATCTCATATTTTTGTTTGATCAAATTATTATGCACATGTTGCAAACCAGTCCATACTAAATATTTGGTATATGCTGCATACTTTTATTATCTGTTCTTTTTATCATTTAATTATTTAATATTTACCATGTCGCTGAATTTATTCTTATTATTGACAAAATTCAAGTTTTGTACTTCTTAACTCAGTTTCGGTAGAGATTGCTCAACTGCAGAATATCCACGACAATTACTGTAAGCATGGAAGAAATTCAGTTGCAAACTTGCAATGCAGTTTGCTGGAAACTATTTAAAGATTGCATGGCATATTATAGGACTATATTGATATTAATTATAGCTTATTCTTATTTAAAAAGTTTCAAAAAAAATGATAAGTAGCTTTGGCTAACACTTATTATTCCATGTATAAAATCTGTATGGATTCAGAGGTTACAGTTCATAGTGTTATACAATCCAATTTGGAAGCACTCAGATTTAAAAGACAATTGAGTAGAAGACAAAGGGATGATTTACAGGATATTAAAATGATTCTAGAAGGGTATATACCTTTAGTAGAAGAGGAGGATCAGTTTAGATGGTCCCTAACAAAAGATGGTACTTTTTCTACAAAAATGCTCTATAATTGGGTTGAATTTGGTGGTATTAAAGGTAGCAAGATATATATTTGGGATTTAAAATTACCTTTGAAGATTAAAATGTTTCTTTGGTTACTCAGTAAACGAAGAATATTAACTCGAGATAATCTGGTAATTAGAGGTTGGGAAGGTAACCCTCAGTGTAGTTTCTGTAATTCCTTAGAAACTATTGATCATCTTTTATTTAGATGTCAACAAAGCATTCAAATTTGGGATTGGTTTTATAAAGATTTGGATTTAGTTGATTTACCAGTACAGTTAGAGGATTTGTTAATTCATGCCTATAAAATAGATAAGAGTACAGCCTTTATGTATTGGTGTAGTGCAATTGTGTGGATAATCTGGAAAATTAGAAATGAATATACTTTCAATGATGTCAGACCATCTTCATTACAAAAAATTTTGTCAGATGTGAAGCACATGATCAACTACTGGGCTGGAGGTTGGAAGGAGACAATTAAGGCAGATGTGAGAAGTCTTTGCCCCTTAGCAGATGGAGGGGCAGTGCAGATGGTGGAGATTGGGAGTGCTCAAGATGTGCTCAGCACTGTACTGGTTATCTGAGAAAGAAGGAGGGGACAACAGTGTCACATGTGTTGATGTCTTTTAAAAGAAAAAGATTTTTGTTTAGTATTTGTTGTCTGGATTTTTTAGTATGGTACAGATTAGTTGTTGGTAGAATAAAATGTGAGGAGGAGGGAGTATTTTACAGTTGTTTAGTAGATAATGTGTGTGAGATGAGGAGATGTCGGTCTAGTTGGTGAGAGATGTTTTTTTCTTTTCTGAGATGAATTTGGTAGTTATCTCAGAAAGTTTTAGGTGTTTTTTCAATATGTGATATATAATTGTAATAAAACTTGGGTTGTGTTTGACACTTTGACTGGTGGTTGTTGGGGCTGCAAGTGGAGTAGATAAGAGGACAAATTGGGGATTTGTGGATGGAGAGTACAGCGGGAGGAGATGCAACATGGCGTTCTGAAGATTGCTGAAGACTTTTAAATGGAGGTTTATGAGGTTGATTTTCAGACGTTTGTTATTGTGTGTTCAATTTTTGTGATAATTCAGAAGTTCAGGGTAGGTTTTGCATATTGTGGGTCTTAACGGGTTGGGTGAATAATACGGATCTGATGGAGGAATGCAAGCTAGGATAGTTGCAATTTTTAGTAAGGGATAGAGGAGATGTGGGGAGTTGTTGAGTTTATTTTTTGGTCAGTTTAATGTATTAAAACTTTTGCTTTCCGTAAATGAAAAGTGGTAAACCCATTGGGTTTACTTATTTCAAAAAAAAAAAAATGATAAGACACTAGTTTAGTTGTTTGTGGATTTGGAATTTCAGCTTGTCGAAAAGAAATTATAGAGAAAAAGCATGTTCTAGTACTCTTTTAAGGAGTTGTGCCTCTTGTTCGGCTTAAAGCTAGGATGGTTTGGTTGTTTGTTTCTTTTCTGTTGTCCTTGCTTTGACAGCTATGGTCAACTTTCCCTAAAAAAACACAAAAGAAAAAAGATAACAGACTAATTCATCTATATATGTCAATGCTATTTCTAACCCGCTAATCTGTAATCGACAACTGATTTTCAAACAGATAAGCCAATCCCAAGTTCCCAACGGTAGGGTATTGCAAATGTGTCGTATCATGCCGTGTCGTATCGAACACGCACGTGTTAGAGCTCGTATCGTGTCATGTTGACACGAGTTAATATTGTTGACACATAATTGTGAGATATGAGTAGCTAGTTTTGACATGTTTACGAATGCTGTTAAACCAGAGTCAATGATTAACTATTTGTTTGTTATTGCTTGTAAGTAATGTCAAACTGAAAGATCTCCAAAAAAATCTATGAATTGAAACTGCTCATAAATCGTTTTCGTATAACGTGAACCCCAATGTTATGTTACACTTTGCAATTTTGCATTATTTCAGATGCACTTTTTAATTCATATACTCGTATTGTTGTTATAACATTATTAATCCAAGTATAGGACATGGCTCGATCGAATCAATTCTTAATTATCTCAACCCTGGCGCTAGCATTAACAGTTAAACCAATATCCTCGTAGTTCTTTTCTGGACCTCCTTCCTTGCACTAATCAACTGAGATGGGAATCTTGCAACTCTATATCTTAAATTCTTAATTAATCATCATTCATCAACATTGCTGCAGAACTTGTGTCAATTCACTAAAATTGGGCCAAATGTGAGCTGAAAAAATGGGCCTATATGATGTAAAAATGAAACTGGGCTATCTGGAGGTTTGTTACAACGAGCCCAATTTTGATCTTGGGGGCAGAAAATCAGTTTCTTCAAAAAAAAAAAAAAAATTTCTCTCGCGAGTCTCGATTCGTCTAATTTAAAAAAAAAAAAAAAGAGATATTAGAAGGGATGCTCTGAAGATTTTTCTGTCGTCTTTTTGGGACGACAAACAAGGTATGATTGGAGTTCCTCAAATAAGAAGATATTTGAGAGTATATTGTTGTCATGCAACGAGTCTTTTGCATTGCTGTGAAGAAGGATATTACAAGGTATGAAAGTCGCATACAAAAGGATTATATAAGCTTATTGCGCGGTGGAACGTTTAAGCCGAAAATTACTCACCTTTTTATGGTGCATGCAAAAGCTTATTCCATCTTTTAAGAGAAAAAATTGTGCCAATGTCAATACGCGCGGTAGACAGCGGTTCAAATCAGGAGCCAATGTTCATGAGACAGTAGAAAGTGCGACGAGATGGTGCTATATATGATACAACACCTGATTTGTAAATAGGTTCATTTATAATCTATTTTCATATATATTCATCTCTAAGACTCTAACCACAGAAAAGTACTAGTTATATATGAAGGCGCACATATTGAGAGAGAACTTAGTTTTGTATAACAATGAATCAATGATACAATCAATCATGCAATGCAGCAATGTTAAACTTTTCAAAACCAATAAATGTAGTGTAGAAACAAATTATTTACCTAGTGTAGAACCAAACTACATCCTCAATCTACCAGGTCAAACGAATAATTTTTAGGCATATGCTAAAGAAAACTAAATAAAAAAATGCAACAAGACTATATTAATAATTACACTTATTTTGCGAAGGTGAGATTATTTATTTATTATTATTTTTTTTTGGGGGGGGGGGGGGGGGGAGGGGGGGATGCCATCGGAATTGAGTTAGGCTTTGCTCCATAATCTGGAATAAAAGGGAAAGGGAAAGAATGGTATGGAAAGGGAGAACAAGCTCAGTACACCCCAAATTTGGGGGTGAACCAACTTTCCACTTTTTTCATTCTTTTGTATAGGATTTCTCCGGGTTCTCCCTGGTTCACCTCTATTTTCCTTGAAAATTTATTGTTTTGGAGCATGTTAACACCACTGGGCAGAGGTTGGTCAGTTAACCTTCTCCCGTTTTCCCCCAGCTACCCCATATAATCGTAATACATTATTCTCCCAGCAAATCTAGTATGTTTTTCGTTATAACTTTAACATTGAACTCAGCGGAAGCACAAACCCAAATTTATAATATAAGTATATAGTCTAAACTAGATTTTTATTCAGCATATGTATATTGCATATTTGCATATACTGTCAGCATACTTAATTGTTTTTCTCTAATTTTTATCATATAAGAAAATCTCAACAATTCACAAAGATGATGAAAAATGGGATCTAGAAAAACAAGCCAAATTCAAATTCTCAAGGAGGGGTCAATTTTTGGACCAGAAGAGGAGCCTGGACTAAAAATGGCATTGTTTGCCTCCAAAATTCGGCAAATATTAAGACAAGCCAATAGAAAGCGTCAAGATGCATGAGAGAACGTTCGTATGAGAGCTACTCGAGGGATAATTGGCGATATTGGTTGATAAGTTCGAATTGAATCAATTTCAATCAATTTTGGGCTTAGTCAATTCAAAAAGGGATTTAAAATGATAAGGCTATATTACGGCAATCAAGTCGGGCCCAAGTATCATACAAATCCATACAAAATATGTGTGTAATACATGTGAAATACGTGCCAAATACGTGTGAAATACGTGTATAAAATCATGCATAAATACACAAATACAGGCCGGGTTTAAGTTACAAACAAAATACACAAAATAAATGAAGCCCACGGCGGCCCACAACAAATCCAGCCCAAAATAACTAATCGACTTAACCCAGTCAAGTTCAACTTCCGACTCAGTCCCAACTCGGACCAGACACGAACTCAGACTCGACCAGACACGTAATCGACTCGGACCCAAACACGGCTCCGACTCAGTCTCATTCGAACTCTGGCTCCACACGTGGCAGTCCCTCATTGGATGCCACAGTGGGCCACCACCAATTTCTGTTAAAAGAAATAAAAGAAAAAGAGAAAGGACAGACAGAAGGAGAAACCTCCTTCTCCGACGAGGGTTAACCCTCCTCCGCCGCTACACTCGGCCGTTGCTCGAACAAATGGCACCGCTGAAAAGGCGATGAGCTCACGATCCCAGGGACACCAGACTCGACTGGAAACAGTGCACGAAATCACCTAATTCCAGAAGGGAAGTGATCAGCATTCAACACAAATACGAACCAAATTTTTGCATAATTGAAGAGAAATTGGCAAAGCTAAGTACCTGAGGAGTCTTTAACAGACTCAGGGAAGATGCACGATGGGCAATTGAGACTTAATTTGGCTTGACGCAAGCTATCGCACCCATAGCCACGGCGGAGAAGCTCGAATGCTCGCTGTACAGGCAATAGGTATCACTACAGCTCAAATTATGGGTGAGAATAGCCTCGCGACAGTGTGTGGGTGTTGTTCATGCACAAGAAATAAAAAAAAGAGAGTTAGAGACGCTTATAGGCATGATTAGCTCTCAGAATAGAGATGTCCAGTGAGAAAATCAAGTAAGGCGGTTAACTGGAGATGAGTCATTGTCCCTCAGCCTATAAACTGAAAAGTTAGCTCCAGCCCCGCTAATACAGTGTACCACTCCATGTACCAAGCAATTAAGAAAGAGAGAGCTCGCTGTGTCTCTGAAATCACCAACCAATGATAGGCCAATGGTCTATCCCATCTCTATGAGCAATTAAATGACATACAGAGCCAAAACAAGGTACAAAGCATGCTACAATCCCATAAAATATCATGCCTTCATTATTTTCCAAACATGGAGAACATCCAGCCACTGATAGGCATATCAAATGCAATGAATGGCCAGATACCAGCTAAGCTATGCAAAGCTATGCATCTGTGCACACAAGGGATCCAGCATAGAAAGGAAAGCATCAAACTATACCTGAAAAAGGCTTCATGCGTGTCATCCCTGACCCATGGACAAATCAGGCATTTCCACATACAAACAAAGGAATGTGGCTCACAGATTACAACAAATGGTACAGCTAATGCCCATTGTACCCCTCTCTGCCCTTCTCCACTTGTTGCACAGAAAGTGCACAAGGAGTTGGCAATTAAAAATAAAGTAATCTACATGCCTGCCAAAGATTGAAGATGCACAAAATACATGTTGCCTTCATGTCAAAAAGCTACACAAGGCCTCATATTAAATGACAAGGCAATAAATTGCCTAGTTTAACTCATCACAGGCCATATGGGGGTGGCACCAAGATTGAAATTACCCACAACCAAATTACCATACTTAGCAAATCAAAATGTGAGCACAACTTGTCAAAAATGACAAGTGATAACTCAAAACACCTGATTGCAAGTAAATCAACAAAACTGCCCACAGAAATGCAATATCTGCTCTATACAAAGAACTGAATTGAGCCTCATACCAAATCATTGGCTCAGTTCACTACAGTAAATCAACAATTGAAGCTAAACCAGCCAACAGCAATGCATATGTGTAACATCCCTGAATTTTAGGACCTGTTTGTAATACTTCAAATTCTAAGGTCCTATTTGAAATATGTTCATTCTTATCCATTTGATATTATATAATATTCATTTGATCTTATCCATTTGATTTCTTAGCTGTTAAGTAATCCATATTTTCATAAATAGTAATTTATATTTTCAAAAACAGTAGCTAAGTAATTGATATTTGCTTACTTAGCCATTAAGTAACTTAATATATTTACTTTCTTAGCCACTAAGAAACCTCCACTATAAATAGAACCTAGCCTCATTCCATTTCATTTCGGATTTCTCTCTCCCACTATTTCTCTCTCCACCTAATTTTGAATACCGTCTTGGCTTTGAATAGTCGGACATTTGGAATTCGAGTTCTACGTCGCAGTTATGTCGGAAAGTCGTACCAATTTGCTTGTTCTTGTGGATCTCTCAGTCAGGTAACCGGACTTCTCTATATTTAGTTTCGTATTGCTTGATTTGATTACTGCTTGGCTTTGCTTGCATGTGTATGATCGTTTGTGGTATGTTTTGCGGGATATCGAGTTTAGAAACTGGATTACTGAATTTGTATGTGTATGTGAAATTGAGCCCTGATCCCCAAGACAGGGGAGGGGAAATTGGTTCTGATCCCTCAGGGACCGGGGAGGAACATTATGCCTGACTGATATGACTGATCTAGACCCGTTTATTTCCGTAAAATATATTTTTGTTATGTGGATTAATCCGATCCTGATTGATTTTGCTATCTTAACTAATATAGAGAAGCTGCGTCGTTAAATAACCAGTTACTGAGCTTTGTAGCTGACATCCGTTTGTTTTCTTGTGTTTGCGACGTAGGTTGACGGGCCGACGGATGGATGCAGATGATACCGCCCCACCCTCACGTGCCCGCGACCCGTCGGTGCGGGGCGTGACAATATGAGTACCAAGTGATACATTACATGTCAATAATGACAACTCAAATATGATTAGCTGCAAGACTAGTTAGCCACAGAAAATCTATGAAAAGCACAAAAACTTTCATACCTCATCAATTCCTCTCCAGAGATAATGTACCCAACACATGCAACATACAATGCAAGTTCAGGTGCCTAAGCCAACACAACCAACACACAATGGCATCCACAAAGGCATGGCACCTGTACAAAACCAAAAAACAACTTAAAACCAAATGGACATATCCAATGGGTTCTATGAAAAGTAAAAGGAGAAGCAAATCAAACCTGCCTCTTTTACACTTCAGTTGGGAATAGTAGAGCCACCATGCTGACCAATAGGTTCCATATGCAGCTTCACTCCCTAGAAAACACAACCAAAAGCTACACAGTGAAGCCAGCATGAAATCCAAAACCACATAACAATGGAGAGGATCAAATGCTCTCTGAATGAACTGCCAAGCCTCAAACATAGGCTCAACAGCTATGCACAGATGGAGATACCTCCATGATTGCATCTAAACCATTGAATCTCTGCAAACAAGGGATCAGTGACACCTGTCCAAGCCAATATTGGCGCCAAGACAACCCCTCTTCCAAGCCAAAAGGAGAAGGAACAGCACCCACACAACCCAGCATGACAAGTGGCCCCATGGCCCACCTATCATAAAAACACCAAACGGCAAGTAAAATGAAGTAAACTATGCCAAATGGCCACTGCCCTACCAATGCCAGATGTCAAACGACTAGTGGAAGATGTAGAAGACAGTGAACAAGCTCAAGTGCATGAAGACTTACCATTTGAGGCGGCAAGGAGCAAAATACATCTGAGCCCTTCATCAATAACCAAAATTCTGAGAAATTGCCAAGTGGCAGCCTCAAAACAAACCCTAGAAGACATCTTCTTCTATAAAAGAAGCTCTCCATCGACAGAAAGAGGAGAGGCAAAGTGCTATATTGAAACTCTGCCCATTTTGAAACTCAACTTATTTTCTGTAAAACAAAGAAGTTTATTTAGCTTTTGTACAAGGTAATTAACAAAAATGTAATCCTACAGTTTGAAATAAAGCTTTTTTTTATGTATATATCTACTTTATTTCTATGTTTATGCATCTTTAATATCTGGTTCTTATTGCATATGCTCAAAACAGTATATTCACAAGCATGTTTATTTCAATATTTAGCATAATTACATAAGATAAACACCTAAATATGCACATCAGTAGGTCTATAGTTGCATTTGCATGAAAAACAAACAAAAATACACTAAGTAGCTTCTGCTAATCAAATAAAAAAATGCAAATAAAAGTAAGAAATGTAATAATAAGGAAGTATATACCTGCAAAATATCCCTCTTCTCTCTTCTGTGCAGCAACCAGGTGGCAAGTTGAAGCAACCAGAGGAAAAGCTTGAAGTGAAGAAGGGTACAAGCCCCTAAAGCTTGCTGTGTAAGGGGATGAGAGGGGTCAAACCAACAGGTGTGCTAGCCTTTGAGCAGTCACCTTTGATCTCTCTCTGACCCATGTTTTGAGTTCTCATTTGAGCATGCTTCAGTTCTGATGGGTGTGCTTGCCTTTGAGCAGCCACCTAGGGACTGAGATATGCTTCAAAGTTCAGTGACTTACCTAAATTCCTGGAATAACCAAAACTATGATCAACATCACAGAATAGCCCCACAGACAGCCTTACACTCAAATAAAATTCCTTCCCAACAACCTAGCACCAACATTCTATGAAATACAGATCATATAACCATATACATAGCCTTCCTTGCACCACAAATACCTAGATATGATGCCAAAGTCATGTTAGGAACCAACAGATGACAAAACCATGACCAATAAATGTCAAATACCCCAAACCAGTTTAATCACCTCTCCTCCATCACACATTAATGCCTTACAAGGCTACTGTGCCAAGCCAACATAGTCAAACTTCTGTTAGAACCCTAATTATCCAGTTATAATGCCCAATTTTGGTTAGACATAACCAAGTAGTCAAATCCCAAAGCCATGAGATGTCAAATCTCGACACACTCAACTACTGCTCGCTATAACCAAATTAGAGCCCATACAGTCCAATTAGGTAGTATTAGTGCCTAATGAAACCACAACCCACCTACTAATTGACCCCCACATGACCAAATTAGGTCTGGATATTGTAGGAAATTGGGTAAGTTGCGGCTCAAAACATACACAGTGAGTTTTAGTGGTTTTACCTCAAATTGATGCTCAAATCAACCCAACGCGCCTCTCTGGTTGCTCAGGCATGCCACCGATTAGCCCCTGGTGGGCCAATTTTGGTTGCATAAGCATTGTCAGAAAATCCCAAATCGAATGGGGGAGCGCCTTCACGACTTCAATTAGTCAGGGACGACCCAATCGACCAGCTCAGGGGAAAAGAGAGGACTGAGGTGATCTCTCCAACACCTCCCGCCAGCGAAACGACTCCCTCACGGCGGAGATCAAGTTCACCTCGAGAGCTTTGACTCGAGTCAAGTTCTCGTCGGAAGAGACGAAGAAGAAAAGAAGAAAAAAGGAAAGAAAGAGAGACGCTACGTTGAAACGTTGACTAACACGAATTTTGGAGCAGATCAATGCCTCCTGTTCGTTTCCAACGGATTCCAGAAGACAGAGAGGTGGACACGGTGCATGGCATTCCTACACACTGACAGTGGGGCCCACAATGTCAGAACTCAGACGCGTCGGCGCACTGGCACGCGCGTGAACCAAGCGATTCAGTCAATTCGCCCAGCGACTTCACTTGATCTTCTGTGGCATCAAGCGTGTAGCGAATTCCTGACAGACAGAATACGAAACACCAATTTCCCAGCCAGTCAGAATTTTCTAAAATTGCTGAAACTTCAAAAATGCTTTAAAAATAGCTAGAAGGGTCAGAAAATTACAAAAAAATACCAAAATGTTCAGAAAATTACAAGGAACATTTTTGTATAACACTTCAACACCAAATTCCAAAAGAAAAAGGTATTTTAATTAAACACCATTAATTTTCCTTAAAAATGTCATTGAAAAATGTCTTGAAGACCCAATTGACAATAAAAATACAAAAAACCTAAAAGTTTAAGTGTCTCAACAACTTGGACAACAGGTACACTTAGACAACAGGTACTTTGAATTATCAGGGACTGACATTCCCGGTATTCAAACTAAAACAAGAAGCCCTGGCTAGACAGACTAAACCAAGGCCCAAACCCAGGAACATCAAATGTAATCCAAAAGCATCAAAAACCTATATGGACTCTACACAGCTTCTAAGCTCAGAGACTTCCAAAACAAACTCCAGATTCCGAGATAGTAAATTCAAGGAACCTAAAACTCCACGAAAAAGCAAAATCAAACATACGCTCAAATACCTAGACTCAAAAGATAAGTCTAGAGATCAAATCCAAATTTAGAAACACGTGTTCTCTAGAAATCCAGAAATCCAATACCCAAAATGTCTGAAAGCCGGGGCTATTAAACTCAAAAATGTTTAAAGTCTTAGAAACGCAAAAAGGACTCCAGTGACTTGAACTTTCTAACACATCTTAATGCCAGGGTTCAAAACGCTTAAACCAGATCCTAAAATGCTAAAAGATTAAAAAGTTCAAAGACGTCAACAATCGACTGAAGCTGTCCACACGTCTAAAGACCGGAGTTTCTATATGCTAGGATGCCTGAAGCCCTCAACACGTCTGATAACCTCAGCTTTGACACGTCAATAGCAAACCTAAGTCTTAGACACGTCTCAACACCGAAGATCCAGCACGTTCAACATACCGGACCTTCAAAACGTCACGAGACCAAGGCTTTACACGTTTACGCTTGTTTCTCCAAACACGCAACGCGTCTTGGATATGGAGAGGACAAGTCTTAAAATGATCTAATGCCTAATCGGTCAATAATCTACCAGACCACATTTAAATACAGAAAGACTGCCCGTACAGCTCTTTTAAAATGAAAAAACTTCTTTTTCTTGCATCACCGCAGCATATCATATGCATTCATGTCATTATAGACACTTACTCTGCATTCACACTCACTGTCAGCTCACTCTGTTTATAGAAAAGGTTGTTTTATACGATCATTAAACAAGCCTGGATACATTTAATATGCCCAATCTATTAACATTTCCGATCTAGAGGTTCTCTCGACAAGGGCTTGCGCCTGCTGGAAGAAAAGGACCTGCAACAAATAATCAAACTCTTGAAACTCCTGAGACCACGTCGGTATCCTTATCCTTTGTCAGGCGGGTATTGATGTTTGCGTCCCAAGGAGTTCGATGGGTATCTGATCCGTATTTTTTCACCCCCACGGAGGTATCCATAAATCCTAACCGAAACAGGCATATATTGATATTGATGTCAATATTAATGTGACACATTAGATGTAGCATTAATTTAATATTTAATATTCAATATTCATAAAAATGGTAATACAAATAACATGGGTAATTAATTTGGCAAAACAAGTAGTTAGAAGATGTGCAACAAATGATGCTTGATTGAATGAATTAATAATATGTATTATTCTACGAATCTTAGAAAATTCATTTAATTAATTTAAAAATCCTAAAAAGGGAAAATCCATGACCATCCTGTTCTTCAAATTTTTACAAGGTGTGCAAGATTTCATATACAAACGGGAAACGGCAAAGCGAAAGGCTCGTTTAATTGGGTGCAAACAACAAAAAATATTATATAAAATTTCAATAAATTTTATGAAATATAAATACAGTTCATAATCATAGAGGCCTCAGCCACCACCTTGGTCCCCCCCGATCCCGAATTCGCATCCTCGGCAGCGCAGCGGTTGGCTGCAGTTTCATCACAACCGTACGATGGATGATGGGTGGCCCGTGCAAAACCCCAGATTGATAGGCCCGAAAAAAATAAATCGTCGAGATCAGATCGGACGGCTCGAAGGAAATTGCGGCTGGCAGCACTGCTGCCGAGGATTTTGGTCCCCCTGATCCCAGCCACTAAGAGCACAAGACTACCTGAAACAAAACGGGACCCACTAGAAGAAAACACAACAGAAAAGTATGAATCGGCACAGAAAATCTGGCGCAGCAGCAGTGTCGGAGCACGACTGAACCAACCCAACAATAAAATAGAATACAAAACAGTACAATTGTTCAAATAGGTTAAAACTGACCGCAGAAATTCAAATCAACGACCAAAATTTTGTCACAATCAGCGTAGCAAAAACTAATATAACAGAAAACTCCTAGAAAGCCAAGCAAATCAGTAGTGGCAAGCACTCCATTTATTTATTATACTGGAGAGAATTGATCATGTCACAACATGACATTCCATGATTCCATGCTCTCTCGGTCTCTCCGTTTCTATTAGCAATAAATGAATTAAAAATAAAAATAACTCTCACAAAATATTTACAAGTTACAAGCCGCCATTTTCAATGCCATTCTTTCGCCACTTCTCTACTGAGTAATAAATATTCAATTCAAAGCGCTTTAACTGACAAAAGAAAAGGCAAAAAAAAAAGCGCTAAAAGAATTAAAAAAAAAAGAGAAATGTCTCGAATTTTAAAGGGATAAAAGAAGAAAGAGCAAAAGGGTAGCAGCAGAGAAATCGTAAGCTCCAAGCCAAATCATTCGTACAAAGAGGAGGTGCGAGTGCAAGCGAATCGACTTCCTCTCCAGATTCTGCGTTTAATGAGGTCAGATTTTGATCGTGGTAGTGGTTTTACTGTTTTGATTAGGTTTTGGTAGTTCGTAGGGTTTTTCCAAGGTTTCTAGGTTTCAGATCATAAACCTCAAATGAAATTTCACAATCAGAAGGCGATTTGATGACTTAAATCTTTTTTGTTTTTTCCTTTTACGCATGTAAATTGAGCTCTTCAATTGTGTGTTGTGAATCTTAAATTCTTCCTTTCAGCTGATTTCGTGGTTCAAATCATAATACAGTTTGTGTACTAAATCGATCTAATTGTTTGTTAGTTTAGGTTCTATTACATGATTTTGCATAGAATGCCACGATTCAGTATAATCTGTTTTTCCATAGAGTGTCACATGATTTCTGAAGTCGGAAATAACTCAGATTGTGTTAATAGATTGCCATTAACATACCAATTTTAGTTCTACATCATTTCAACTGGTGTCAGGCCTTAAAAATCTTTACTGGCATAACTGAATCTGTTTAGTACATCAGTAGAAAAAATAACATATACAGTGGAATCACTTGAAAATTACACTTATAGAGAAAATTACTTAAAGGATCAATGAGAGATGTGAAATCTCCTCTTAATGATTAGTCTGAGATCTACTTTTTGTTAACAAAATCAATCCAATCTGTCGTGAACCATGAATTGTTGGTTTCTATGTCCCATTTCTCTATCTTTCTATGAAACAAATGTTGTTCCAATAGAAAGCGACAATTTTTAAAACAATGCCATAGGTTACCAGTATATGCTCTTTCTAACTTTTTTTATAGTCAATTATCTGTTTCTTCTGTTGAAGCCAGTGACAACAGAGAACTATATTGGCAGAGATAATGTAATAATAAAATGAAATGAGGAATGGACCGAAACTTATTCAGACAAAAGAGAAACAACAGACTATGTTGGACTGCATATAAAGGTCTGGATATAATGTTGAAAATTATTGGTATTGTCGCGGCAATAATATAAAATTCTGAACTGTTGGGTGAATTTGCGGCAACCTTAAATTTCTACATTATTTGGACTGCTTTAATGTTACAACTGAGTTTCTTTTGGCTGACTCAGGGTTAGCAAACACCTGTTCATTGTTTTTCATTGTTTCTTGTTTGTTAGGCCAAGTTTGCAGAAAAGATGACATTGAAACATCACCGATCTATACAAAGAGAGAAGAAGTCAAACTCTGATTTACAAATTGAAGGTCCTAATTGGGTGTTTATCGCGGGAGGTGTTTTACTCAGCACCTTCACATTTCGGCTTGGGTGCAAACTCAAGCATGTCTTTGATAGAAAGCAGCAAAATACACCCATTAAAGGTATTTTTATTTTCTTTGAAAATATTCTGAATATGTTCTTTTTCTTTTTATGTCGCTGTTTGTTGTTTTCTCGAAATTCAGGGTTTTGTCTTTTGAATTTAATTAATTAATTAATTTATTTATTATTATTATTATTTTTTTTTTTTTTGGGGGTGGGGTTCTATTATGTTGCACTTTGGGCTGTTTAACTTATTAGTGAAGTGAATATTCTGTGTTGTGATGGGAGCTGTAAATCCATTACAAACTATACAGGCAGTATATGGAGAAATTTAGATCATAAGCGTGTACTGAAGTAATTATACTTTAGGGGTGTGTTTGGTACCCAGCGAACTGGGCAGTTCGTGAACTGGGAACAAGAATGGGGAACCCAAACGCTGAACAAAATTTGCACGAACTGGGAACAAGGGCTAGTTCCCAGTTCCCCAATTTTTGCGAACTAGGAACGGGGAACAAGCAGCAGTTCGCGAACTGCTTGTTCACCCTGTTCGTATATATTGCCAAACACACCCTAGTTTACCTCTGTAGTTTGTTTTTCTTTATTGACACTTCTTCTTCTTCTTCTTCTTCTTCTTTTATTTCACCAGCTGCGGCTAATAGAAAAGTAAATTTTGAAATGGGGCAAGGAGGAACTTGTAAGCTGCACTCAAATCTCCATTGCTGTACTCTGGGCAGTGATAAATGCTGTTTCTCCATTTCAGGTGTGCAACATTTTTTCCCTTCTTTTTTTGTTATAATAGTCTTTTTTGTTCTTATTTGGTGAGCACTGAACAGTATTTCATTTTTTCTTTTTGGGAAAAAAATTATATCCTAGTTGTTTTGCTGATTACTTCAGTGTATGGTGAGTCTGGTCTTCTTGACTAAATTTGCATCGAACTTACCCAAACACACTGATTTTAGAAATAACATGGAAACAGCAACCAGGCTTGTTTGGTTGGAGCTGAATTGATTGAAAGTTTGGTCATGTCCTTTTAGCACTTGTATGTGTGGTTTTAGTTATTGATTTTAAACTGAATTGTTAAAGACTTGCTTATCATATGGAACAAACTTTAATTATAAATATCATTGCCATTTTGCTAGATTAGATCAGTTTATCAACATGCTATATAATTACAATAAGGAATTATGACCTTTCAATATCTGAACCTGAGAAGATGATTCTGGGAGAATAGTGTGTTTGGAAACCAAAGCCTACTAAATTCAAGGACAGGTGGTTAAAACTCAAAAGAGTTGTATAACTGGAAAAAACTGGAGTTTGAAACCTATGGCTGTTGTTTGAAAAATGTAAAAAGGGCCTGTGTTTCAAACTTCAGCTGCAATGTACAATCTAAATCAAGTTTCCTGAAATTACCAACAGCTGGAATTTTGGAAGGGAGGCTCTAATATAGAATTACGGCAGAAGTTATGTCTGATCTTTCTGTTCTTCATAAATTTCCCAAACCTAATTTCATTTGTTAATTATGTGGGATGTTTTGTTTCCAATCACATTTTTTCATTCAAGTATCCAGAACTCGAAAAGAGAGTTTTATTCCTTGATAATATGTTATATTCCTTGCAACTGTCTCTTTTTGCAGGATATGGACCTGATGTCCAGCAAGCTCCTTCGACCTCTCTGGAAAAGGAAACAAGTCTGAATCAGGATCCAGTTATGGTACCTAACCCTCATTCAGCCCTTTCCCTCATAAAATTCCAGTCAGGTGTATTACCAAACAATGGAGTTGGAATTGAAAATGGCATTGACAATGAGGGTGTAATGTGGACAACCTCACCTGACCGGCTTGAGCCGCCTCGTAAACAACACCAATACTCTAACAGTTCTGGCTCCCCTTGTTTCTCAGAATCTGGGTCTGATATCTACTCCAAAAAAGATGTCATTCAGAAATTTAGGTTACAATTGAAAAGGCGTGATGAAATGGTCATGGAGATGCAATCCCAAATCTCTGAGCTCCAGAATTCACTTAATGTTCAGCTTGCTCTTAATTCAAATTTGCAATCCCAGCTTGAGTCAGCAAACCAAGATTTGTTTGAGTCTGATCGGGAGATCCGACGATTGCAAAAGGTAGTTGTGGATCGTTGTGTCGTGGGTTCAAGTGGGATGGTTAATGGTAATGGGTTTTATGTTGATAACGGGGTAGAGGAGTTGGATGGGAGGTATGCTGTGATGGAGAAGAGAATGGAGAGTTTGAAGAGAGAGATCGGAGAGTTGCGGGAAGTTATAGAAGGGAAGGAATTCTTAATCCAGAACTACAAGGAGCAGAAAGTTGAGTTGCATGGGAAAGTCAAGGAGTTGCAAGCAAAACTTGCCGCCTCAGAAGTGACCAATATTTTGTAGGGTTTTTAGTTTGAATTTATATTTTTCGTTTGTGCTGTTGTTTCCTTTTTCTTTTCCGGTTAATTTTGGCTTCTGGCTTCTGGTTTGGTGCCGTTTTCAGTTTGTGCCTTGAATTTTTACAACTTTGCTGGGCCCCGTTCATCAAACTTCTGTGCATTACACCTCAATTTCGTTTTCAAAAATTTTGGCTAGAGTTGTCTTGCTATTTTTTGGTAAATGGAGTTGAGCATAAAAATCCAGTGAAGTTAAACTTTGTGAAATTGATGGCTCAAATGAAAATGGTATTGCTCGAACCAAAGTTTGTTCTCTCAGCGACCCTCCTTGCATGTATAGTTTTTAACTTTTCTTTTTTCTTTATTGTTTCCTTGGGCAATGCTTGCCTGTAGTTTCTCATTTTCTTTTGTAAGTTTCGTTGTTTGTAGAATTGGTTAGTTTGATACCTGATTGTTCCTAATAAGGTAGTTTGCTTGTACCTTGAAACCATTTTATCTTATTTCATTAGTTCATTGTGTTGGTTGAAAGCATTAAAAGGTACACTTTGAAGGCCTCGAGGCCTAATAGTAATATAGCGACATAAAAAAAATCATAAATTTGACACTCTAACAAACAATCAAAATATCATTTGCACTAAGGGTTGTTCTAACAATAAGATGTGCTTTTTGATTGTGCAAATTATCTTCATTAAGACCCTCTCATAATTTTTTTTTTCTCTAAAAGTGTTTTTTAAAACATGCTGCATATCTGTGTACGCCTGTGCTTTGACTTCTGTTTTGTTATTTGTGTTTAAGGAAAAGAAATATATATTATACAATGAAAATTAGATAGGTGCAAAAAATATTTGCAAGGGTTGACTAGTCGTTTTACTTAAAACTTGAATTTTAGCAGTTGCAATATTATTATGATTTTTTTCCTTGTTGCATTTGTATTTGGGTTATTTTAGGGTAAAAAACAATGGTATGGGCTTCCATATTTTATAATCAATACTGGACATGGACACTAGTATGCGTCTTTTTATAAGAGAAAATATGAAGATGATAGTGGTAAACAAAATTCTGATGTGAAAGTATGAAGATGATGAACAAAACAGGTGGATCCAGCTTGTACTATATTTGGACCACGATTGTTGGAGAGTAGACATCCAAACACCAAATCAGCTGAAAAAACAATGAAATACGGAACTATGGTGAAGTGAGGTCATCCACGACATCAACCCAGCTGCTAATAACCTGTCGCATTTTATAGGTCTAATCTACAGTGACGGGTCGGTAATGACCCGCTCTGAGTACGACGACAATACGTATGCCACTGGAGATTAATACCTGAGGTTGTGTTGTGGCCTTATGGGCTTGTGGCTGTGTGTGTGACAGAGATCAATCTTGCAACGAACGGCAGAGTACCTTAGACCTGCCCAAGACTAGCCCAGGCGAGGACCTCTGCTCACCTTTTAAGGTAAGTACGGTGCCTACCTTCAATCCGAGCCGTTCGATTTAATCACGACGATTAGATTTTTTCGAGCCTATCAATCTGATATTATTCACGGAGCACCATCATTGATCGGACGGTTCGGATCTAAGGTGAGCACCCTGCTTAACTTAAAAGGTGAGCAGAGGATTTCATTTCCCCAGGCAACCGCACTGGTTCACCTTCTTTTTTTTTCTCGATCAGTGCGAAAAGCAATAATACGATATGTGCATCTTGAAATGGACAAAAATAAGGCCGCGATAAGATCTTTACAAATTACAACCGCTTTTATTTTTATTCATTTTAAAAATATAGTAGCGGTTCTAACCACATTCCTCCAGTTCTAACGCGTAATAACTCGTATGTAAAAAATCATTCGGGTTGGGTTGGGTTACGGATGGGTCGGTTCATTTTTTTTTTTCGACCCGATATTATTGGATTGGGTTAACATTTTAATAAAAAAGCTTTAAATCGTCCGTTGTACAGCCCTAGTGATGGAATGTAGGACTTTATTAATATTATAGTTTAGTTTTATTTAAAAAGTTAAAAAAAGATATGACACATGTTTTGTTGTTTTGGGATTCCATGAGCTTGCGAAAGAGAAATTACAGAGAAAAAGCATATTCTAGTACTATTTAAGAGTTGGTGCTCTTGTTCGGCTTAAACTCTGAGCATGGTTTGGTTGTTTGTTTGGTTTTTTTTATTTTATTTTATTTTTTGCCCTTGCTTTGATAACTATTGTCAATTTTTTCTAAAATAAAACACACACATACACACATAAAAATAGAAAATAGATTAATTAATTCATGTCAATACTTTTTCTAACCATCCAATAATCAAACAGATAAGTCTAAGCCTTTGTATACTTGTAGTATGGAATAAGAACAAGAACTAGAACAAGGGCTTGTTCTTGTTCTTGTTCTAGTTCCTAGTTTTTGTGGGATGTTTGGTAGAACAAGAATTGGGGCTAATTCCGAATAGCTTGTTCTCAAGCTTGCCAAACATACTTTGGAACAAGAACAAGGGCCTCTTATTCTTGTTCCCACAAAAAGTTGGAACTAGGAACAAGAACAAGAACAAACCCTTGTTCTTGTTCTTGTTCTTATTTCTACATTCCAAACATCCCAATTGGAACAAGAAATGACCTAATTTAATCAAAGAACAAGCTATTCCATGCACTTCCAAACAAGAAATAGCTTGTTCTTATTCTTCTTGTTCTTATTTCTAGCACTTCCAAACATTCCAGCCATGAAGCTCCATCAAGTTTACTTATCGGATTGAGAAAAAAAAAAAAAAAAAAAGTTGGATTAAATTTTAATTAGATCAAAAAAATCAAGCGAATAATTCATATAATTGAGTACAAAAAATCATTGAAAATAATTTTCACCTATTGACTTAGAGATATCAAAGTTTGTTTTTTTAGCTTCTCTCAAAATGTTGACAAATACTTTGGAAAAAAATCTACCAATATACCCTTCAGAGTAAAGTCAAAACGATCTGTTAAACCTTCAATTTGCACAAACAATTTTTTTCTCAATAAATAGAAAGAGCAAAAGTCGATTACTCAAAAAATGGGAGTTTTTTTGAACCATGTATGATAAGGTTCCTTATGAATCGGACAAAACTAACAACATCGATGCTATACTTGATGTCATACTTCCCAAATTTAAATGCTCTCAGAATTTTCACACCAACTTCTGAATGCCAGATGGTGATCCATTTTCTCTGTCTATTTTTCTCTAAAATATCTCCAATGTCGAGATTCACCGCTCCTCCAAACATTGCATCTTGCATGTTGCTGATTAAAGCAAGCTTTCGTTTAGGACTCCACAGGAAATGTGATCCAATACTAATTCGCTGAAAAAAGAGGAAGAAATATATAATATAGTCAAATTAGATAAACCACAAAGAAGAAAAAAATTCAATCAAATCCTAGCTGCATTGTGCCATAAACTGAGAGTAAAATAATCAACTTCAGTGATTTGCGTGTATCATTTTCAATATAATCGTCAACTTGGTTGCTCTTTTCAAGCAAAACCTAACTGCATTTTAAACTGAAATTCGAAGTAAATGAAGAAAACAGTGGGAAAAAAAAACTAACTAAACAATTGATCTCCTATAGGTTTTCTTTTCTTTCTTTTATTATTATTATTATTATTATTATTATTATTATTATTATTATTTTGAAAGCTAGGTAGAGGCTACCTAGAGGCAAACAGGAAAAAGAAGATCTCTTATAATTACCTGGCTGATTATCTGAATTTTGTCAACTTTTTTAGTTTCCTCCAATGATTTATAGATCAAACTAGTTTATCCCAATTTATCTTAGAATTATTATGGCTAATAAGCTGAAGAAGTATCCTATGGGTATGCAAGTAATTAAGTGTCTTATTATTTTCACTAATTTTAAATGAAACATCATTCATCTGTTATTGGTTCAATGGGGTGTCTTAAACATGAAAGAAAGGTCACAAGTTTTTTATTCTATCAATATTTTTGTTGTGACATTCAAGAGTATTTGGGCAAATAAAACAACCGCTAACGGGACACCTCGATTTGATATGGTTTGACTTAAAATAAAGTCAAACTTAAATTTGAATCAGATAGTACAAGTCGACTCGCGGCCTCGCAGGCAACTTTAACTAACTGTTCATTCAACGCGCGGGAGATATATCAGAGCCATTCATTCAGCGTGCGTTTAATCTCGGGCGTCTGTCACTTTTGCTTGGGATAATCCCTCCCTCTTTTACTTTTGATCTTTAATCTTCCTTTTTAAGCCTTTTTTTCCCCTTTATTTCACATGTCGAAATTACTACAAACAGAAGATTTTGAGAGCATTTCAACGAAAACTATAACTAATATAATACCATTGAATTTGTTAATATAATACCATGGCCCGCTTTTTCTGGTCGAATCTGACTTGTTTTTAGCCCCGCTATTTTTAGAAATAGTTTTTTTTATATTTTTTAGCACCACATATTTTTAGCACCGGTGTCAAACCGTTTTTAATAATATGTAGAAAGTCAGTTTTTTTTAAAAAAAAATAGTGTAGTGTCTTTTCCTTTTTAAGCCTTTTTCCCCTTCTTTCACATGTCGAAATTACTACAAACAGAAGATTTTAAGAGCATTTCAACGAAAATTATAACTAATACAATACCATTGAATTTGTAAAAAGAATTTTGGCCGGCCTTAATTTATTGTAGCGACATTTCAGTTGACAAAAAAAACATATCAAAAGATTTTGTCATACTTATTTTATAAAATGGTTTGTAACTTTTTCTTTTTTTTTTATCATTTTGTATTTTGCACTAATAATTTATTTGGTTTAGCTAGTCGTTTAGTATTGCTTTCAATTAAATACCCCATGTATTAAAAATTAAAAATTTAATGTCACGCGGGAATTAAATTATTAAAACCTGTAGAAATTAAAAAAAATATTTGTTTTACCCTTCTGTCAGAATTACATCATTTATACACGTCGCTATTTTTCTTTTCGTGATCAGTAAAATAAAAATTTTCATATACAAAACATAGGATGAGTAGGCTTAAAAATATAAAAAATTTCATAAAAAGAGAAAAAAATAAAATAAACAACCTTGTATATTAAATTAAATAAAAGAAAACGACGCCAGAGAAAGCCATGAAGGAGTAATCACAAAAATTAAACCCCAAAAATATTTGGCATATTTAACATGATTAATATGGAGCACTCAAGTTGTTCCTAGAACGTTTATAAATTAGATAAATAAATTTTATCATCAGAGGTCAGATCTACCATGGTTCCTTCGTTAGTTAATAGACTCGTGTTTTTGTTGCATACAATTTATTTGCATGATAAAATTGATATATTCTTTTTATAAGCACAACATTCTTCTTCTGATAGACGAGCTAAGGACAATATAACTTTTCGCAACTATTAAAAATCCTCTGTGAGTTGTCATTTGTGAAGATGAGAAAGCTAAAATTTATGCAATGTCATTTTTTTTTGTCTATAAAGAAAGCAAAAAAGAGCATGCATGGTCTTTTCCAATAGCTTGCTAATTTTCTCAAGGGAGGATATTATTATACATATATTCATCTCCGCCAGCGTAAGAAGAGCGTGGGGACTGTGATTAGCACATTGCTCTGGATTTTCTGTGGCGTATGATCTTTTGTGGCAAAATAGTATTTATGATTTTTTGTGGTAGTTTTCATATAATATTTGAATGGTATTCTCGATTTTTTTATATAGTGTAAAATAAGTCGCACAACTATTTAATAACATATTCGTATAGGAATGAATCGCGCAACGCGCGAGATTAGCACTAGTACATATATAAACTTTGGCTTGCGTGACTTGCGCATGAGGCATGTAGTTAGAACAGTGCTCCGGATCTTCTGTGGCGCGTGATTTTTGTGGAAAAAATAATATTTAGGATTTTCTGTGGTAGTTTTCATATAATATTTGAATAGTATTTTCAATTTTTTATGATAATTTTTTTATATAGCGTAAAATAAATCGCGTAATCATTTAATAACATGAGATTATCTATTGTGAACCATGGTTCATTTAGGCCTCCGTGAACCATGTCGTTTGATAGGTGGTTTTACAAATTGACAAATCTAAATTAACCAATCCAATATATATATTGAAATCTCATATCAAACCAAATTTTACAATTTTTGAAAATTTTTTACTATTTTTTTCGAATTTCTTAGGACTTGCCATTTTTGGACGATAATTAGTGAATTATCATAAAAAAATGGTAAGTTTTAAAAAATTCGAAAAAAATAGTAAAAAAAATATAAAATTTGGTTTGATATGAGATTTCAATATATAGATTGGATTGGTTAATTTAGATTTGTCAATTTGCAAAATCACCGATCAAACGATCATAGTTTATGGATGCCTAAATGAACCATGGTTCATAATAGATATTCTCTTAATAACACATTCGTATAGAAATGAATCGCGCTGTACTAGTGTTAATAAACATTCGCCAACCCATTTTTTTGGAACCCACAGGTCACATGTTGCGACGCTGAGTATTTATTGTGAACTAAACTAGAATGTGAAAAGTCAATATCGTTTTACCTATTTTTCTCCGAGCAATAGTCATAAAAAGTCGTTGTGAATAATATGGTTCAGACTGTGACATTTAAATTAGATGGATGGATTATGAAATAAACAATCGTAAAAATGTCGTATTTTAATATGTTGACCGAGTGATTACCAACCGCCATTTTTTTTCCCTCCAACTCTTAGCACCCTTGAATTTGTAAATATCTTATCTTTGATTGCTACAATATGTTGTACGAGTTTATACTCTTTTTTTTTTTTTTTTTTTTGAGATACTTATGGAAATCAAATATCTCCACTTAAAAAATATTAAAAAAATTGTTTGAATTTCAAACTGGTCGTTTTCACTTATATAACCACTACACTAAACACTAATTTCTCACTTTATGTAAGTTTCATTCAAATCAATAACCCAAGTTCCAGTAAGAGGCTTAGAGGTTATATTAAATTAAGTGTATATTGTAAAAGATGATTTGTTATCTCAGCAATCATGACAAATAGTTTTACAGAGTGTTATTATTAATCAGCGATATACATTTTCAATGTGTTTCAATTTGCAACGATAAACTGTTATCTTTGCTTTATCAAGAAAGACTAGTTTACTGCATAGAGGATTTTATATCATACTTGCATATTTAAGCATATCTTCCCACGATTAATAAAGAATGCTCAAAGTGACAAAACTATATAATAAGAAGGTATGGTGTCACCATCAACTCAATACTTGTAACAGGGTGAAACATATTTAATTAAAAAAAAAATACTCTTTCCTCGAATAAGATGATATTTTACATTAGTTTATTTTCTTTATTGCTTTGCGCATATGTACAGAAATTGAATATGAATATTACGCAACGTACGTGTTTCGAAAAAAAAAATAATCGATTACCTACTACTTCAGTGTTAATATTAATTTATATTTCGATCACTAAAGTTTGGTGTAAAAATTTTGATCACTAAAATGAAAAACATATATCATTCGTTTTAAATTACGATCGAGTATATTAACTCACCATAAAATGCTAGCTCCATATTAAAATATATATTTTAAACTTTTCGTCAATTTTCTAACACTTGGATCTGTAGAGGCAAAATATTGGGTGTGTGTTGGAGTTAATAAACACGGACCCACTAAAGAAATAAATAAAAATAGAAATATTATTGCCCAAGGGATCTCAACCTCGTCGCATCCCACAGGCTCCATTCCAAGCGTTTCCTTTTTTTTTTTTATTACTAGCATAAGATGCCCTCATATGTGGGCAAATAAAGAAACAAAATAATGTTAAACAATAAAAATATATTGCTTAATTTACCAGCGATACAAATAGATTTGTTATTCAATTTGTTTCTATATTAGATGGAAAACCAAATGATAGTGTTATTTGGTCTAGCGATTCTCATCCAACCACAGATCAAGTCGATCCAACGGCAGAAAAAATTGTTTACTCTCTAGACCTAGAGTGTAACACCTATGCGTTACGTGCATTTATAAGTAGTAGAGATATCCAGCATTTCTTTCTGAAGCGTCAATTTCTCCTTATTGGCTCCTCTTTAAGTTGGAAGTATGAGTTAGAAGCTCCAAGTAGATCTTGGCCGTCTGTTTAAAACCTGACAGGTGTGTACATATAAGGTAAGAGCTTATAAAAACCGTTCGATCTAGCATCAACGGTAATTATCTGAATGTAAATCTCGAGGGAAATTCTGTATAACTGAAGAAGGGATCAACTCCCATTCTCCAATTGCTTCGTTTAATTAGAACAAATAAAATATTTACCTAGAAAATTAGGCCAGAAGCAACACTCTCCCTTTCTTTACTCAAAACGCGTTCAAAGTTGCTTTCTCTCAAGAGAAGAAGAGCGACAGAGAAGTAGAAATGGAGCGTAGGGTAAAGATAGTGTGTGCAATAGTGGGTTTTCTCGGAATTCTTTCTGCTGCTCTCGCTATCGCTGGTGAAGCCACCAAAGTCACTGTACATCTCTCTCTCTCCCTCTCTCTCTCTTTTTTCTAGGAGTAGAATCAGAAGGATTTGAAGGTTTTATTGGTTTAAATGTGAATTAGTTTTGTGGGTTTTTGGAAAATAATATTTGGTTTTGGGTTTTGAACTAAGCAAAGAGATTGCCCTTTTGCCCCTAGTATAATACATAGATCTTATGGTGTATTATTCAATTTGTGTCATTCTGAAGATATTGACTAATTGTTGTTCATGTGATGTACCGTTTAAGTTTCTGTGTTTCAACAATTAGTTTAATAACTGACTGTGATCACTGTATGCTGTAACTTCTTTCAGGAATAGTCTTATGCAAATATGTAAACAAATTTAAGTTCTGAAATGGGCAACAATGGGCAAAATTATAGCAAAGGAAAAGAAAAAAAATGCATTTGTACCTTTTTTAATGGAGTCTGGAGGTGGTATTTTGACACTTCTGTACCATTATTCACATGTACATTTGCAATTTTGGTTGTTAATATCAGCGATAGTAACCATAGTACGTCACCAAGTTAGGTTATTTTGTTTTTCAAATTAGGACCAAGTATGATTGAGCCTAGATATAACTTTTCTCTAATCAACCCTCACTTGTACAATTACATGGCAATGTTACTGAAATTGGCCAACATTTACCTTTCAGTGTTAAGTGTTGAGTCTAAGGCATACTAGCAATCTCTTGTTACGTGTCAATTCTATGCAAATTTGTTCTGTCAAGTGTCAACCCTGTACAATTTGGATTTGCCGGGGTTGAGACTTCTGGGAGTTTAGTGGATGATGTGGCACACTGTTTGTTGGTAGTTAAGCCAGGGATGAAAATGCCCCGGCTAGCCAAATCATCTAAAAAAAATACACCCATTTTAGTCAATCTGACACTTATATTACTGTAGGCTACTGCTTACATGTGGTAAACTGTGCATACCCAAATGAAAGTTGATTGAGACTTGTTAAAAACAGAAAACAGTTGGTGCACCAGATGTCATAACATATTATCTAATCAATTACTTATTTACATTACTGGCCTGTTTATTATGATGACTGTCTGTCCTGATTTCTGTGTGCTTGTATGCTTGCAGTTAAATGATGTTGTAGTCACAGATTCAGGACAATGTGTATACCCTAGAAGCCCGGCATTGGCTCTTGGTTTTATAGCTGCTCTGTCTCTTTTAATAGCGCAAATCATTATCAACGCCGTAGCTGGGTGCCTTTGTTGCAAAGCCCGGCCCCCTTCATCAGACTCCAAGTGGACCAATGCTCTCATATGCTTCATCATTTCCTGGTATGTGTGTACCCTTTTGAGTATTTGAAAAGAAATTTTTTTAGAAATATATTAGTTTATCTTCCATGATTCTCATTAAATCTGATATTGAGTCAAGTTTTCTTCAATTATATTGCTCTAAAAGTAATTTAAAAACTTAATTATGGATGAAATTGGCAGGTATGCTGGCATTTTCTTTTTTGGTCTAAATTACAAATAGACTACTAGGACTTAGTTATCAGTGTTCTACTTGGGTTATGATCTCAAAAGAACATGCTTTTGCATCAATAATAATCTGACAAATGAGTTTAGCAAAATAATTTATACAAAGCAGTTTTCCCCATCCTATGGGTGCAAATGGGTTGGGTTGCTGACATTTGGTTGCCATCCTTCCTTATTATCCTTTCGAAAACGTTATGAAAAATATCCAAGGTTGGGTTGCATCTGACCTGCTGGTGCATCGAGATATATTGGCCAGTACCTTACCCGGTTAGCATCCAGTTTGATAATTCAAGGCATGTAACAACTGGTTTACGCTTTAAGTCAAATATGGAAAGTTGCATTTAATCCAATACCTGTTTTGTTATGGAGACAATAATGATTATTTTTTATATGTTTACAATAAACAAGTTGTAGTATTATATCTTGATTTAAGAAAACAAAATCAAGCATAAGCTGGTCAGGTGACACCTCAACCCATTCAGACAGCCTAAGCAGCGCCAGGTTTGATTGGTTTGGGTCAAGGATTGGTCCTGCAACTAGGGACCAAAGATACCAAGTGATAAATAATATGTACTTGAAGTGTTTTCTTTCCTGTATTTTACAATTTTGCAATCTAATTAATGATTGAGTTATACCTTTTGTCTTCCTTCAGATGTCAATTGAGAAAGTTGATAAGCCGTATTATTTGTTTTACAATTGATGCCTGAATGTTGTCTTTTTAAGTTTTGTTTGTGTTATGAATTAGTTGATATGCCCTCAAGTACATTTACACAAGAGTAAACCCTTTTATGTTGCCAGAAAGCCCAAATTTGTAATGATTCGGTGAGTTTAGCATTATTTCTATTCAGTCAACACAAAATAGGTTGTATGCATTTCTTAGTACTTAGCAGTTCTTCAAACATATTTCAAATCTTAATTGATTATATAATCTCTTCAGAATTTGTTCTGTCAGATACTTCTTATTGAGGTTCCTTAAATAAAATTGTATCTTACTGATTTGAATAAGAACCCAAGAAGAAGTTTACAATATCCACATCTATCCAATTGAGTTCAATCAGTTAATCTTCTTGTCAGTCATTTTCTTGTTGATGAAGTTTAGCTATGTACAAATTAAGGATGTTAAATCATAAGGTCTGCTCGATATTATCATAATATTATCTTTCATACATAGCAGACTGGACCTGAACTTGCCATGGGTCTGGAATTTACTGACATATGGGTCATAATACATATTATGTACAAATTATGGAATTTACTGATATTATCATAATATTATCATAATACATATGGGTCAGCATCAGCCTGACCATGTTTAAATTTTTAACTCAATAGCAAAAGAGAAAATTATGATGTTAAAAGGATTTAAGGCTATTGGGTGTGTATGAGGGTCACTGGTTCAAATCGTCCTGGACATATGTATTTAAGTTGGTGTCTGCCTAATACGACGGTGTTGTGATCAACTTTAGTTTAGTAGTTACGATGATGGTTTTGTAGGATCATGACCTATTTACCCATGACAATACGACCTGTGAGAGGTTAGGGTTTGAGACCCATAGTCAACCCATTAACCCATCAAGCCAGTCTACTAGTTACAGAAAGGGTAGTACAGAAATTATCAAGATGGGTAAATAGGATCTTGAGCTATTTACCCATGATGGGATAGGTCTGTCAAGTAGGATCATGCTGTCCATAGCGGCGAAACTACATGTGGACTCCAGATTGCTCATTTTTTTTTAAATAAATATATGTAAATAATAAATGAACTTCCTTTTTTCACTGAGGTGATAGAGAAATTCAGAATATTGGATGTCTTGCTTGGTTTTGTATTTTTATTTATTCTGCAGTTACTCTTGTCTTCCAGATAAGGAATAGCCTTACTTAACTCTCTTTTGTCATATCTATATAGGGTTACCTTTGTGATAGGCTTCCTTTTATTACTGGGTGCTGCTGCTTTAAATGACCGGAGATACGATGAAAATATTAGCTCTGGCTACTACTGCCTAGTGGTCAAACCTGGTGTTTTTGTTGGTGCAGCTATTCTATCTCTAACCACTGTCATGCTTGGATTGGTGTACTACATTACCATTGAATCTTCGAAGATGATGTGGGCCCCACAGCCCAACCCAGGCATAGCCATGGGGGTCCCACAGGTCCCACCTCAGAGCACTGAACCTGTGTTCGTACATGAAGATACATATAACAGAAGGCAGCTTGTTTGACAATGTATGTGTGTTTCGTATTTGACTACTTTCAGAAAGTGAAATGTTAAAATTTTAGGGTGATCTGTCAATTATAGTTTTCAGTTACTTTAAGAAGCCAGGAGTTCCATTATTTTCATTTGTTTATAAACTATCCTATAAATTTCTTGGGAAAAAAGATGGAAAATATGGCTAGTGGTAACGGAATAGGCAATGTGAGTTAAAATTAACCAAGTGAGTTTATGTGCATTACTCATGTTGTATTTGTTGACTGGAACATCAAATTGCTTGCTGTTCTGTCTGTGGTATGGGATGAGGAGTTCATACATGCTGTCCCTGAGTTATAATTTTGGGAGGTGAATGAAGGAGAATGGCGAGATCCCCTCTATTTTAATTTTTTAAAAATTGTTTTCTTCCAATTTGGGGTGAGAAAATTTCTCCCTCATTTTTTCCTCTTCATTTTTCCAAGAGTACAAAGATCCTCAAGGGCAATGAGGTGGTGGTGGACCTGGTGGTGCATGACGATAAATAGATTAGTATGATGTTTGCCTTGCTGTAACAATTTCTCTAGTAGACGTGCGTTAGACATTTGTATGAGTAACTATTTGGTCTTAGTTGGTAGCACAGAATATCACATGGATAGTATTTTGGAATGGTAAAACTAAAACAGTGCTATTGGAAGAGAGAAACTATTGCTTGGCATCTACAAACTCGTTTCCAAATGGATGATTTGGATTTCTTCCAGTTCTACTCAAAATGGGGACTACTAGAACTAAGATTGCCAAGTAGTCCCAAGTTAGTCTTGCTCTTGGATTCATCTAAGAAAATCAGAATTACAGCAGAAAACGCCTCAAAATGTCTCACCATATACGAAGAAGAATGAAAAAAAAAAACCATTTTGTTTTATCATACATAATTTAACTAGAAGCCCGTGATTTGCAGCTGGACTTGAGAATCTTTGCGAGTACATGTCAGAAATAGTTATCACAAGAAAAGTACTTATACGTCCTATTTTATATAATTATAAGGAAAGTTATTGTAGAAGAAAAGGAACATTCTTTGCGCGAAATCAACTTTTATAGCGACTGATTGGCAAATGCACCAACTATACAATAATTTTCAATTTGCTACAAACTTTTTGCCTCAGGTGATGTTTATTCCCTTACTTAAATAAAGCTTTCATTCAGTAAAAGAAAACATTTTTTAACTTTTGAATAACCAGATGGAATACTTGCAAGTTTTTGTTGAAGTAATGGTTACATCAGAATGGGAGATCAAATTCTTATAGTTAATAGTAGAAAAAAGATTAGAGAATCTGTTTTTTATCTAAACGGTTAAATGAATGATTTTGAAGTAGAGGTCCCTGATTTGAACTTTTACTGGAAATGTTCTTTATGAATTACAGTTGGAAGATTTAATTATGTCGTTAATTATCTAAAACAATGGTACAAGATAAGTTTGTTTGAAAAGTCTCTGAGATTTGCAAATTTGAAAAAGCATGCAGTAAGTCCTAAACGGTCGAATTGGTTGAAGCACACATATGCAGATATATAATAATGCCGTTTTAATTGACAAAAACTTGGGGAAATGTGTGGAAGATTTGTGTTGGTCAAGCGTAACGTTTCTTTTTTAGTTTAATCTTTTTGGAAGCTCCGCTTTGTTAACGTTAGCATCGGCTCTGCAATTGATTAGTGTTTTACTCGTTTTGTACAGATTTCGATACAATAAATATTGTTAATTACACTCTGTTCGCATACCAAGCAAAGATTCCTTCAATTAAATTTGAATAAATTTTGATGTTTCTAGACATGCTTCAACCATGCCATCATTATTTTTCTTTCCCTTTATCGGGAACGACTATGTCTGTAAAAATGACTCGTGTTTTTTCTGGCGCATTCCTATGAGAGATTTCTTATTTTCTTGTTGTATTCAGTGCGTGACCTTTTTATGTTCTTTATCGTTTGCAGCTTTGCATTTTATTTGACATTTGTCCATCGATGAGAGGATCCATTGATAACAAGTAATCTTTCTCACTTCATATTTCTTTAAAAGGAAATTACAAAGTTACAATTATCACATGATATTTATTATTGTTTGAAGATGTATATAGTGCGATATATATGATTCATCTATCATATGTTTAGAATATTAATCATGTATATAATCAAATACAATAAGTAAACAATGTAAAATAATTAACTATTTGATGAGTATTTTATTGCCATCAAACAATTTTACAATTTCAAGAGTCTTTTTTTTTTTTTTGAAAGTTGGTTTTTTGAAACCAACGATTTTGTTAAATGAAATTAGAAAATAAATTATCTCTCTGTGGTTCGATCCAAGGACCACTCGGTTAACGGAATAGAGCCAAACCACTGGGCTAAAAACCCAGTGGCTACAATTTCAAGAGTCTACTTAAAACGTATAATTTTGACGTGTTATAAATTCATAATATATTTAAACTCTGTAAAAGTTAATTCAGATTGAGAATTCAATAGTCTATCATACGTATATTACTGGCTGTATTTGAAATTAAAGAGTAATCATCCGGTGAAAGATGTATCAGAGGATTTGTTTTTTTTAGTCTCACAAGTTGACTAATTAATGAAATTAATAATTAAAACACAAGTTTGATCTCAATCTGGCCTTTATAAAACTCTCTCCACTCAACCTTAAGTAACCGCATCACATTTTAAAGAAATTGAACCAATGGCTGCCTCTAGTAGATTTCTAGCCATAGCTAGTTTTCTTGTGCTGCTTGTTTGCACGGCAAACGGACAGCTTTCACCCAGCTTTTATGCGAAATCTTGCCCGAATGTTGAGCAGATCGTACTCTCAGTTATGGCTGATGCTATTAGAAAGGAGCCCCGCATGGGCGCCTCGATCATTCGCCTCTTCTTCCATGATTGCTTTGTTCAAGTGAGTGTAAAAACTATGCAAAATTTGGTGTCAAAATCAAGTATATGTATACATACTGATTCTTTGATCTATAATTCTGTATGTATATATGCATGTAGGGTTGTGATGCATCAATCCTTTTGGACAATGCACCTGGTTTGGTTAGTGAAAAGGATGCAGTTTCTAACAAGAATTCGGCACGAGGTTTTGAAGTGATAGATGCCATCAAAGCTCAGGTAGAGAAAGCTTGCCGAGCCACCGTCTCATGCGCTGATATCCTGGCTCTAGCTGCCCGTGACAGTGTTAGTTTGGTATGTGCTTCTAAATTCCTACATTTTCTTAGTTCCTCTGTATTCAAATAATTATATACTTATACTAGCCATTTGACAAGGAATCCATTTCAAGCTGCTATA
Source organism: Rhynchospora tenuis (assembly GCA_027725995.1). Lineage (NCBI taxonomy): Eukaryota > Viridiplantae > Streptophyta > Magnoliopsida > Poales > Cyperaceae > Rhynchospora > Rhynchospora tenuis. The sequence goes on along the minus strand of CM050889.1, from coordinate 15,262,505 downwards.
GAAGAACGTTAAACAGTTGTTTCATTAATTTAATGATAAGTCGCTTAATTAAATTAAATCAATATTCTAGTACTTCACCACCAATCAATGAGAATTTATAAGTCACATGTAATCCGCTGAACTCTGGTGCTTTTGACTAAAACAAAAAAGCTTAGATGTGACATCCTGTAAATGTCAATACTTTATGGTTATAATTAACATGCAATTGACAAATTAATTATATAACTCGCTTATTAAAAAAATGTCTAGCTTGGGGGATCCAACTGGACGGTGCCGCTTGGCCGTCGTGACTCGACGACTGCTAATCAGACAGAGGCCAACAATCTTCCATCCCCTTTCGAAAACTTGACATCTCTCGTTAGCAAATTTGCAGCGAAGGGACTGACAGCCCAAGAGTTAACTGTGCTTTCGGGAGCACACACAGTTGGCTTCTCTGTTTGCTTCGCCTTCAGAACCCGGGTGTGGACCCCTGAACCCAACATCAACATATCTTTTGCGATCCAACGTAGGAAGATCTGCCCGGCCAGCGGTGGCGACACCAACCTGGCTCCTCTCACAACTCCAAATACCAACAGGTTTTGTTAACGGCTTTTTTTTTTTTTTTTTTTTTCAAATTTAACCATTTAAGCGACTACACGAATAATTATGGTCCTTAATTTTATCTATGATGAAAAGAGTTTTTTTAACTGCTACGAAGAATTAGAATTTGTAAACAGTAAATTATTTTATTTATTTATAAAAATATAACCAATTTTGTAATTACTAAATAGGCATCACCAGTTTGCATCAAAATTAGAGAATGATGCTTTGCCATTTCAATTTTACAGAAACACCTTAGATGAAAGTACGTCGTTTTGAAAGAAACAATTTAAGTTTTAATTGGACTATTTGTGAGTACGATGTCACAATAGACTGCCTGGCAACTGCATTTAAAATTTTTAGGGTGTTCAACGAAAATTGGCTTATTCTCAGGTTCAAACTGCCTTGCAGGTTTGGCAATCAATACTTCAATAACCTGATGGTTGGTCGGGCACTGTTACACTCCGACCAAGAGTTGTTCAAAGGTGGGGCTGGGCCTACTGATGCAATAGTGAGGCGCTACGGTAAAGATAAAGGGGCATTTGCGCGTGACTTTGCGGCGGCGATGGTGAGAATGGGAAATATTGGACTGAAGACAGGAAACCAGGGAGAGATAAGGCTCGATTGCCGGAAAGTAAACTGACATGGCAGCATGGTTTGCTAGTTTTTGCTGTCAAAATTTCTCTAACTACATTCAATTTACAATGTTTGCAACAGGAGTTGCAAATCCCTTGTTGATCTTAGTTTAAATTTTGTTGGGTAATTTCTTGGTTATTTGAATATGAGGAATTTATTCGATGTAATGAGGAACTGAACGGTCAAATTTTACATTTAAAATGTACCCAACCTAGGTGTACTGGATTTATTTATTTATTTTTTATATTGTTAGTTACAATTTTTTTCCACTGTTATTTTTTTTTTTTTTTGTTATTGTTGCTCGGGTTTGCAACTTTCTCTTGTTCTAGTTTAATTGGTTCAATTAACTAATTTGGTTCGTCTTTAACTGCTTAATTGGCAAAGGTGTCCCCCCTCCCTAGAATTAGCAGGCTATGTAAATCAGGAAATTAATTATTTAATATAAAAATAAAAACTTGATAGCACTTCTATCAAAATTTCCAATACTCCCCTGAAATCTACAAAATATCTTCTTTTTTATTATTAAAATTGAAAATTTGTTATCCCATTTTAAATTATACAACGTATTATGACCTACTTTATATTAAACTTTGAATTTATTACTGCCGCTCATTGAAATGAAGATGTCCATTTTTTTTTTCCAAACAGAACAAAGCAAGAACAAGAAACCCATACTCTCTCTTTCATTCCCTTTATAAAACAGAGTTTGATAACATCTAGTATCTTATAGAAAATTAATAAATGCCTGAAAATCGAAAAAGTAAAATCCCACATGTGTGATGCACTGAACTCTTGGCATGGCAGAATAATTAGTTGTGGTAAAGTTGAAATCCTTCTGCTTGTAGATGCACAAGAATTAATACAGTTATTTCCTCATGTAACATCAAGGGTAGCTAGTATTACTTGTATATTATTAAAAGAATGTAACTTTATTTGTATGTACTGATGTTACGTGAGAAAAAATATGTTGGATGCCTAAGTTTAGAACCACTATCTTGGCACCGTGCAGCGTAAGCGCCTCGTTTTCTAACCAGGAAAAAAAAAACAGAGAAAATTTTTATTAAAAAAAAAGTGAATATCAAATATCAATTATGGAGAGATTTTTAATATAAAATATATGAGGTCAATTATAATTAAAGATATCATATAGAAATACCTTTATTTGTTAAAAGCAAAAGTCTATTAGCCTCAATTCCTCACCTGCGTATATTCACTCTGCGTCCACTATAGCACAGATAAAAGAAGCTGGTGCTGCGGGTCATTCAGGAAAGATTAGACCCGAGCATGATATATTTATGTCAAAAAAAAAAAAAAAAACTTATAGCATGGTAATTTCGGATTTTAAATATTTGGAGCAATAATTTTTATTTTAATATAAAAATAAGTTAAAAAAAAAATCAACCGTTGTTAGGGGATTACCCATGAATATTAAGCGAACTTTCCAAACGGATCATCCAAATATCCAATCATGTAATATGACTCTCATACTGAAGTATATAATAGTTTGATATGTTTTTATTATCAATGTGTTGTAAATCTAAAAAAAAATAATTATAACCATCAAATAATAGGTTGTTTTCTGGCACAAAAACCAAAATACATTTAAAAAAATGCTGGTATTTTGCGTACTTTCATGTTTTAATTCATCCATTCCAATAATAAAAATTAGATATAGGGAAAAATTAATTAAGCAGCATATACTTGGAAAATGATCATGAACCACTCATGTAATATATACAAATGCTGTTCCTTCAAATTATTGAGTTCAGGCATACAGGTCGATGATAAAGCTTGAACGTCATGACATATCAAACCGTGGGGTACATGCTCCTCAAATAATTGTTCAAATCTCTGTTATGAGCACATGCAATTGTGGAAATCCCAAATAGTTAAATATTTAAATTGGGGAGCAGGTAAAGATCACGAATGCCAGAGTTTAATCGCAAATACCGATGCATTTGTCTTGACGTGCTTTCTCGACCGATCGCATCACGATATTTCTTATACACCCATCCATATATGGTTGTGAGTTGTTTTTGTTTTTATCCTATTGCGCTTAAAAAAGAAAAACATTTTGGGAAGAGCAAATTCAGAATTCAACTCTTTTGTAATGGTACGAAAAATTTCTAAATCAATGCAATACTTTGAAAATTTGATTGGTCAGCTAACGGACAGAAATGCAGATCGGACAAACATCATAATTATAATGTAATTATTTAATTAATACATAGAAATGTATTAAAAAGTTAAAACACTAGATCATCACTGAATCAGGCTTACTTAGATTAGTGTCCAAAAAAAAAAAGAAATACCAAATTATTACTGAACGATTTATGCTAACCTAAAAAAAACCAATGTAGCTCAAACTGACCAGTTCATTAATCTGATCAGAGACTGAACTAGATTGTCGATTTTCACTGATTTAATATCACGCTGATTTCTTGTTATTACTAGACTGGTCTGGTAATCCAATTATACATTTTGGATTGGATAATAAAATGTTATATAATTTGTGCTAAATTATGAAATATGAAAATTACATTTGATTACTATAAAATATATTTTAAAAAAAATCATATTATTAGTTTTACCTTCGCCTAAAAAAAAAATCACATTTGAACAATACCATCACCGATCTCACTACAGCTTCAGATGCTCTTATAGTAATCTTACAAACTTAATTGAGCTCTAGTTAGCATAAAAGAGCAGAGTGCAACGAGAAGCTTTTTTTTTTCGACACCTAATTGATTACATTGGAGCTGTAAACACGCAGCTTGTGGGGTCTATGGATGAAAACGGAACTGATAAACCTGCTCCGCACCGTATCTAAATCCGAAAAATGCACGTAATATCCGAATCGTATCCGTATCCGTATTCATATCTGAAAAAAAAAAATATGGATATCATTTGTATCCGATAAATATTAATTCATTTATCCGTATTTTTAACGACACAAGATGATTAATATAGTTACTTATCTATATTAGAGAAGACTTTTAATTGGATAATACTTAATTTTGTTAGATAAATTATCTTACAATAATATTTTGATTTGGACTAGTAATATAAAATTAATTTTATTTTATATTATCAAGATGTTATGTATAATAACAACGTTAAAAATTAATTCTTTTCTCTAATCATGATGATTACATATGATTAATATACTATATTTTGGTGTACGATGACATTTGATATTGATATTCTATCTTGTTGATTTTTTTATTTGTATTAGTTCGTTAATTTATAAATATCCGTTTTATATCTGCATTCGTATCCGTATCCATTTAATATCCAAATCGTATCTGTATCCGAACATTTTCGTATTCGTATTCATATCTGATAAAAAATATAGATACAGATATGATTTTACCACTATCCGCTCCGTATCCGCTCCTATATGGGGATGTAAAATTTATCCAGTTAAAATGTCTTGGGTTTCCGGCAAATAGAGCAATACATAGTACCCCTTTTGATTGTAATAGACATGTTAATTTAATGATTTACCTACTACGGACCTTTCCTTTTCTTAAAAAAAGAAAAGAAAAAAAGTATTCCAATACAGCAATATAGTTTATCCATCCAAGGGCTAACTGTATTTTATGTTCTTTTTTAGCAAAACCCGGAGGCGCGCGGCGGGATGTATTTTTATACACCTCCCTTTTCTTAAAAAAAAGTATTTTATACAATTTTATACGCCTCACTCATGTTTTTTGTGAGTAATGTCATGTCAGTGTAGCTGGGCTATGATAGTCCACTGAACTATAGGAAGACACGTCTGTGGTCGCATGTCCGGAGGCGAAATGCGAGGCCACATTTGAAAAGGAAGCAGTTGCGCGCTGTTTCTAATCTGAAAATTTAAAAAACACATTTTGTTTAATTAGTATGATTTTTTCAAAAATTTATAAAATAAATAATGATTTTTAAAGTTGTACTGTTATTGCCTAACTCGATACATGTCAATTTTTAACCTGATCTGTGCTAATAACTAAATGAGTTAGATATTGTTTACGTTTTTTACTTGTCTTTGTGTGTGGATCACGAGTTGATTGTGATTTATTAGATTTGAAAAAAATAGTACTAATTAAGTAGATCTTAAATATTTATTACGTTCTAAGTAGATTCATTACAAATTAAGATTTGTATGCATAAATAAGTGATCAAATTATACATTTTAGGTTTACTCAAAGAATTTATACCGAATTCGATTCGACTCGTGGATTCTACTTCACTCTAATTTAAATCCAACTCTATGATAATAAATTGTAGCTCTACCGAATACACATTTTTCATGGCTATGATGATCATATGGTGTTAAATTTTACTTTAAAAATAAAATTTTAACTTGTGTGTTTTCTTTTTAAGTAAATCTATCTTATATCCGGATTCCCTAAATATCATCACATTCTAATAACTACTGGAATAATATAAGTAAATAAATAAATAATAAATTAGTTTTATTATTTAAATTTAAAATTATAGTATTATATTATAAAAAATATCTTCTTTCATTAAAACATGTCTATGAGATATAACATTTTTACCTTACATTATTACACGCTTGAGCAAAATTAAAATCACATTATATGGCCACTAAATTTCTTTCTCAGGAAAATATAAATTCTAATTCTTTTATTTTTTTTAGCATTAATTAAGTTTAGCGAAAGCACTCGTTAATACATAACTTTCACCAAGAATTAGCTAGATAAACTTTACTTCGTATAAAATGAGGATCCTTTGTTGTTCTGTTCTATACTAGAACGGAATAAAATTGAAATCTTGCTTGAGATATTTCGTTTAATATGATTCGTATATATGAAGGTTATCAGATACCTTAGAATACCAAAAATTTTGCCGATCCGTCACGTGGTCAACCAGCCACATGAATGTTTCACAGATAAAGATGTAGCAGATCAATCCACTTGCGAATCCCTCGTGCTTGGTCCGACAAGGCCTTGCACATGCACATGATAACTTTGAGCGTGAAAGGATAAAAAAGGAAAGCACGCTTTACACAAAGGCATGTTAGAATTCTCTTATATAAACAGCACCACACCACACTAAAACACTTACTTAGCCTCACTTAAAACCTTAATATCTCAGACACATTAAATGGCCACTTCTACTAAGCTATTTGCCATAGTTTGCCTTCTGGCCTTTCTTTCCTGCTCAGTTCAGGGGCAACTCTCGACGACATTTTATGCAAGAAGTTGCAAGAATGTCGAGAAGATTGTGCGCGCTGTTGTGGCACAGGCCGTGAAGAAGGAGCCACGCATGGGAGCCTCCATCGTTCGTCTCTTCTTCCATGATTGCTTTGTTCAAGTGAGTTCAATATGCAACTTCTTTCACCGCTAGATATACATTATTTTTTTTTTCTCAAAAAAGAAAAATAAAGAAATAAACATGCAATTTCTCAAAAAAGAAAAATATAGAAATAAACATGCAATGTAGCACAACTATGCGCTAGGAATTTTTGGGTTTTGCATGCATGATATCTTATTCAGAGATACATAAGAATGTCAAATAGAATGTAGTATATTAAAAAATGACGTGGCCTTGTGGATTGATGGATGGGTAATGTGGCCCACTCTTTGATAAATACAAATAATGCACTTATATTCATGGCTAACAAGCTGATAAACAGAAAGGACAATATAATATATATATCACTTTGCTGAAGATGAAATTTTGCAAAGCCCTGAAGGATTCAGGATTCGATATATGCAGAATTTTCAAAAGTTGATAATCATGAACTGTACTACTTCAGAAAAAGTTGGTCATAAACTGTTGCTGCTTTTGGCATAGCACTGGACAACTAGCTAGTACCATCATTGGCCCATTTCCTCTTTGGTTTTATCTGTCAGTTGTTGCAGTCATTTTTTTCTTTTGTGTTTCTCCGGTCTGTTTTTGAGGCCCACTTAAATAGCTAATTATAAAAAGAATCGGATCTTTTTCAAATAGATAGGTTTGCGCTTACTAGAGAAACAAAAATGCCTCAAGTGGCCTACTGTGATGAAACTAGAACTTGTCAGTTTCAGCAAAAGGATATGAACTTGCCATGTCATGTGAATGCTATTTTTGATAGCTAGCAAGTTTTAGAGTGCCCGGTGGTAAACACTTGCTACTGATAGATAGTACTAACTAAAATGAATGATTTTTTTCTTAGGTGCATCTATTTTTATGAATTGGATATAATTAATTTGTCATGACAATTTCATTTTCAAGAAGATAACTAGAAATACTTACTAATTTATGCTAAAGTACTGCATCCCTTGATATGTTTCATTAATTGGTACTTTTTTTCTATATATGATATGCATCTTATATCATCATTAATTTTCTCGGGAATGTGGTATGTCGACAACATATCAGATTTGATAATTGGAGGAGCAACACGATTGTGATAATTTGTTTTATGACCCGATAGATTGTAGTCTTTCGGCCCAGTCTACTCCAATAAGAAATTCACCAATAATACAATACAATTTGGTGTCCCTCTACCCTGCGGACAAGTGAAAGAGCAGTTATTTGTCTTTTATTTGTCTCAATAGATGCAATTATTCTTTCTTTAATTGTTTTTCCACTGTGCAGGGTTGTGATGCATCGATCCTTTTGGATGCTGCCCCAGGCATAGCCACCGAAAAGAATGCCTTTGGAAACATAAACTCAGCACGAGGGTTTGAAGTGATTGACGCCATCAAGCAACAAGTCGAGAGGGCATGCAAGGCCACCGTCTCCTGCGCTGACATTCTCGCTCTTGCTGCTCGTGACAGTGTCAGCTTGGTTAGTATACTTTCTCTGTTTATTAGTTTCCCTAGAAGATATTTTTGGTCAACATGTCTAGTTGGTCATTTTCTCTGGCTTGTTATGTGATGCATTGTACCTGTTTGGCTGTTTTCTATGCGCTTCGTTATGCATATATTAACAAGTCCTAGTCTAGATTCCTTTGTCAAATTTTATTATTTCGTGAGATATGTAATGACACGTTTTTTACGGCACTTTTAAGAAAAGAGGAAGTGGTAATACCCTACCTAACTTATCCTTCTTTGACTGATCTTTTTAGATATTTTCTTATTAGTTGTTTCTGTACTTTCCGGACCACAAAACAGATTGGATTTTTTTTTTTTATTTAGGAAGTTTTGTTGTTAAGATCTGTAATGGGGCGTTGTCTAATTAAATCATGTGAAGTTATATTGTACACCAGTTTAAAAATTCTCAAGACCAGGATTGCTATAAAATTTTCTAAAAGCTACATAAGGCATAAAATATTCAGCCATACTAAAAATCAGTTTGAAGCTTTGAATTCTAAAGAAACTATTTAACTCTTCTTCGGATAGCTTGGAGGACCAACTTGGGCAATGCCAGTTGGCCGCCGCGACTCAAGGACAGCTAATCTTGGGGAAGCAAACCAACTCCCGGCACCATTCTTTAGCCTATCCCAACTGAATGCCAGCTTTGCCGCCAAAGGCCTCAATTTCCAAGATCTTACTGTGCTTTCTGGTGCACACACGGTTGGTTCAGCCATCTGCAGTGCATTCAAAAACCGCGTTTGGGGAGGCGACAGCAATATTGACACCTCCTTCGCCCTTCAAAGCAGGCAGACCTGTCCCACCAGTGGGGGTGACACACAACTCAATCCCCTCACTATCCCAAACACTAATAGGTAATATCCAAAAACTTTATTAATTTTTTCCTTCAAACTAAGTAAAAACTGCATTTTCTTAAGGACAAACCTAGCATGTAAGCGAACTTAATTAGCTAGCATGAAAAACTTATATCATGATTGTCAACTGTCAGGTAACAAGATTTGGAACTTAAACATTATTTTAAGAGCACATTACCCCACATTTTTTATAAGATTATAATTGACCGAGACTTTTAAGTTGATAAATAATGTCGATAATGATTTGTGATTTGTGTCATTTGCAGGTTTAGCAATCAATTTTACAAGAACCTTGTTGCACGCAAAGGCCTTTTACATTCTGACCAAGAACTCTTTAATGGTGGCTTCACTGATGCTCTAGTGAGGAAATACAGCAATGATGCAAAATCATTTTTCAATGATTTCACTGTATCAATGGTGAAGCTTGGTAATATTGGAGTGCTCACTGGAAGGAGTGGCGAGGTCAGGCTGAACTGCAGGAAAGCGAACTAAATGCATAAGAGTTAGCTAACCGTTTTGCATGCAAGTGGAGTTGCAACTTGCAAGTCATTTTTTTATTTGGATTTTCCTGTTTTGGTTTCTTCAGAGGTGCGGGTTGCAAGATGAATGTCATGTGCTATGGGAAGAGAATAAGAGCTAGAAAGTGAATTAATTTATGCAATTAATTGGCCAATTTAATATTGTTAGGAATTTGATTGTTCTGTAGCAGCTTTATTATATTCTGCTTTTCTGTGTATTCCAAATCTAATCGATTTTTTAATATGATTTGATGCATGAGACAGTTTGTCTGTTATTTCTCTCTGATCGGTTTTAAGATTAAGTTTGCGATGTTAAGACTTAAGAAAGAGAGGCAATTGTGAAAAAAAGGAATAATTAAGAAACTGGCACAGAATCTATAAACAAAATAAATAATAATAATTAAAATACAACCTATGCTAAAGCTAAGAACGATGGTAACTTGCAACCTAAGGCGGCCAGTTTAGAAAACAAAAATACAAACTATTAAAGTTAAGAACTCTAGTACTCATTCTTTCTGTGGAACTTTAGTCTATTTGTTACTCTTGGTTTTGCAACTCCTGCTAATATTGGTTTTTCAAAAACCATATTAATTTTATACGTTGAATTTGATTTTTTGAGTTAATTTGAGTTATAATAATGATTATTTTTACCAAATTTGAGTTAATTATAAGATGATATATATCTAATTGGACATAATAATTTTCTTTATGCAATTGAATAAAACTCATGAAATTTAATATTGTGGTTATAGTTGAGAAGTAAAATTGGGGGCTTGGTGTGCTTTGCAACTCCCACAATGATCTTTTTACATACTGCCTAGATCAGAACATTTCAGTGGCCAGTTTTCTGGAAAATATAGACAATGCTCACTGTCTTTTCAGACCAGCAATGACTAACTCTTTCTCTGCTTACCAGCAACTAAACTCTCTACTGCACCTCATAAACTCCTCCCTCCAGACCCTACCCATAACTCAATTACACCTCCCTGACCAATTGATATTTTCTCTCACCAACAAATTATTTTCTTCAGCCACTTTCTATAAATTCCTTACCTTGCACCCCAAAATAACCTCATCACTAAACCTCGTATGGTCGCTCGAAGTACCACCCAGGGTGAAAACCTTCATTTGGCTTCTTTTACAGAACAAGCTTGCGACCATTGACAACCTTCAAAAGAGAGGTCTGATGCTGGTAAACATTTGTACCCTCTGCAAGGCTGCTTGCGAAACTGCCTTTCACATCACCAATTCCTGTCCCTACTTCATGCACACCTTGCACCTTGTCTTATTCCTTTCTGGCACACCAGCAACTTATCCATCTTATCCTGCTACAATGCAATTGGCACTGCTATCAAAGGAAACTTCAACAATTTACAAGCAGCTACTGGCCATCTCTTATTACTTCATCTGGAAAGAAAGATGTGGGAGAATTTTCAGAGAAGTTTCAAACACTCCTTCGATCTCAGCCAATTTGATTCTACAGGAATGGAGCTTTTCCCAATTGCTAAAAGGCGTTGAATCTCCTGCCTTGTCTTAGTTCAATTTTCTTTGTTTTAATTAGCTTTTCTTTTCTTTTTTATATTTCCTTTCTGGGCCCGTCTTAGGCCCTATTTTATTTTTATTTTTTATTTTTGTACATAAACTATTTTATCATAATAGAAAAAGGTACTGGGCTAGACCCATACTTTTGCTTCAAAAAAAGTTGAGAAGTAAAATTAATGAAATTTGTCCATAGAATTAAATAAAAGTTTGTAAATATTACATTATTTGTCCATAGGATTAAATAAAAATTGTCCATAGGATTTATGTTAAATACAAATAGTACATAAAAATTATGATTAATTGACACATGATCGTTTGGTCTTTTTAGGTGTTTTAATGTTGTTTTATTTATCAGTTTATGGGTTGTCTGTAGGTTGTATTATTGCGAGTGTTTGTGCTTTGTGGATTAGTAGGTTATTAAGCTTCTCTGGCCTATATTGTTTATCAGTTAATGAGATGCCTATATTCTAATTGCAAGTTCAAAAGGGTGATTATTTTAGTGAAATTTCAGGATCACATGCAACTAAGATGATTGCTGACATGAAATTACATATCATGCATAGTGATTTGTTAGTAATTAAATATATTGGTAAAAAGAAAAATCTAACTGGTTTTTGTCATTATTTGAGTATAATTTACTCTAATACGATAGTTGATCTGATCGAGAAACATTTTCACCAATGAGAGTTAGTAACTGCAAAAATATATTTCATTATAATTCTGAATTATATTATGAAATATTCATCCATCTCCTTCTAGCTCAGCAACAAATATTAAATATTAATTAAATTAATTATTCAGAGAGTAAGCAAACTGTGAAAAGCGCATTAGGAACCACTAAGATCATCATTGCTGTATAAAGCTTATTCATAATAGATGCAATTTTGTATATTCATGCATAATTGCATTGCTTTTATTAATTACCTTTTACAGATCTAATTAGTACTACAACGGGCTGAAAGGGCCTGGTGCTTCAAAAGAATATAGGTATTCTTTCGGAGCTGATATACGGAATCCAGTACTTTCCCATCCAGCGCCATCCAGCGACATTCAATGGGCTAGATTGGGCTTTCGGAAATCGGAAACCCAAAATCCAGCCGCCATCCAGCCACATTTCCGCGTCTTTTTCCGCGTGAAGCGACGTTCCGCGTGAAGCGACGTTCCGCGTGATGACGTCACCGTTTCGTCGCGGGATGACGTCATAAAAATTTTTACCGATTCATCGAACATTGCGCGCATGATGACGTCAGCAAAATTTTCTTCATTTAATTGTCTTAAATGTTCATTTAGTTTCTTCAAATGTTCAGCTAGTTACATGTATTTTTCCTCTTTATGCTCACTAAAGTGTTTTAAAGGTTTATTTAGTTGCTTTAAATGTTCATCTAGTTCCATGTAGTTTTTCTTTCTTCTGCTCAGCTAAGTGTTTTAAAGATTTATTTAGTTGCTTTAAATGTTCATTTAGTTGCTTGAAATGTTCGTCTAGTTGCATGTTTTTTCCTTTTTCTGTTTACTTAAGTGCTTTAAAGGTTTATTTAGTTGCTTTAAATGTTCGGTTAGTTGAGTGTTTTTTTCTTTTTTTGTTCAGCTAAGTGTCTTAAAGGTTTATTTAGTTGCTAGTAATGTTCGGCTAGTTGCATGTTTTTTCCTTTTTCTGTTTACTTAAGTGCTTTAAAGGTTTATTTAGTTGCTTTAAATGTTCGGTTAGTTGAGTGTTTTGTTCTTTTTTTGTTCAGCTAAGTGTCTTAAAGGTTTATTTAGTTGCTAGTAATGTTCGGCTAGTTGCATGTTTTTTCCTTTTCCTGTTCATCTAAATGTTTTAATTGTTGATTTAGTTGATTGAAATGTTCGGTTAGTTGCATGTTTTTAGTATTTCTCTGTTAATCTACGTGTTTTAAAAGTTCATTTAGTTGCATAAAATGTTCGGTTAGTTGCATGTTTTTCTAGTTTTTTTTGTGTTCTGTTAGGTGCATTGAAAAAGCAGTTTTTTCAAGAGCTAAACAGCTAAACAAGAGCTAAAACAACTAGAAACCTTAAAACAGCTAAACAACAACAACTACTCAGTTTTCAACAAGAGCTAGTTTTCATGACAGAACTAAAACAATAGCTAAAACAAGCACTGAAATAACAACAACAAGCACAATAAGGTTTCCAAACAAACAAAGTGAACTCAGATTTTTTAGACAGCAAGCAAAGACCACCAATGATAGGAAGCAACCATCAGAACTACAAATAGAAAGTAAAATGTTAGTTAGCAACTTGATCCAATGCAGTAATTATTGAAACTTTGCATGCTAATAATGGTAACAGATTTAGGACACTTGATAGTGTACCTGACGACGCAGTATGCACTTCGCTTTGTTGGCAGTATCCTTCAACAGACGACAGGTAAGTACCACCTTGTCAGAACTAACATCAATCTGGTACCGAAAAAACAAAATATTTTAGTGTACCATACATCAACTTCTCTACTAGGAGCATCAATTATATTAATATTCATTGTACTTACACATCCAACAGGAAATTCTCTGTTGACAATTTTGCACACGAGGAGCCTGAGCAGCAGCAAAGTATCTTTGAATAAGTTTGTCTGTTGGTAGATACCATCAATCCATTCTATGCGAATGTCCATATATTTGGCATCATTAGCACGCCATGCCATAAAGTGCCTGATAGCATCAACCTCACTTACTACCTGGCCATGGATGAGATTTCTAGTCTCACCAGAACAATAAATCTCTGCAGTGTTTGATCTCAGGTTGAGTAGGGTCATCCACCAATGCTGGTCATCATAAGTAGAGAATATAACCAGCAGTTCAGACTTCAGAAATTCTGGCTCTAGCAAATGACTGGCTTTCTCTCTTATTACATCAACGTTTCCAGTGAACAATTCAAGCTGCGAAAAAATGGAAAAATGGTTGAGTAATTAAAATGAACATTAATGTTATATATGTAATTCAATGAAACAACTAAGTTAACCATAAATACTAATAAAACAATCAAACTCTTTAGAGTTTTATTTCTATGCCAAACACACAATAAAAAATAGCATCAGTACTTACCAGCTGAAGTTGATTGATAACATCCCACTTCAGAACAGCATCAACTTCTCTATGGATCAAATCGAGCAGGGCGCACATTACCTAATTTTTTTAAAAAATAAAGATGCACCAAATTAATTGTCTCTTAAGTTCTGTAGAATCATAAGTTAAAAAATGTTAATTATTGAATAGAAGACTTACATTAACTGGAACTTCGTGCTTCGTTAGAAACCTTAGAAAGTCCTGTGAAGTAACAACATTGGTGACACTCTGATAAACAACAGCTGGTGCCTTGCCACTTCGCAGATCTTGAATGAAACTATGCATTACATCATTCAGCTCATCAGATACAGGTTGGCTGGCACTAAAATCAAACACTCTCCAGAAATGAGCGTAATCTGTCTTCTTCTTAACCTTCTTACGATCGAAAGGGTCTGTATACGGGCTACCGTATTTCCAATTAGTCTTGAAGACACGACCCCTGTTACTGGTTTTAGCCCCAACATTTTTGGTGGTGTTCACCCATTGATCAAAGGTGCCACAGACTTTCTCATTTAAAACAGTCCAGAAAAATGTTAAGCCTTGAGTTGTTTCTGCAATTAAAATACATATGCAACACATGATAACACAACTATAAATCTCATTATTTAGAAAAAGTTTATTGCTTACACGTTAGTTACATGCACAAAAACTTAACTATTCTGCTTCCTGATGATCATGAAACTGTATTATTCAAAATGAACACAAAAAATAATAAACTGAACAAATAATGCTTCTAAACAAACACTTAAAGCAATTGTACATTTTTCTCCTGAAAAAATGATAAGAACTTAAAAAAATGGACCAGGATCAAATCGACCAGAATCGGAGAAAAACTCAATAGCATCAGCCAATTCAGCAGCAGCCTCAAAAAATCCCGGTGGTGTACCAGGATCACCTGGTGGTGTGTCCAGATTTTTTGGTGGTGTGCGAGGCTCATCACGTTCACTCTCACTACTTGATGTTAGACCTAAACCTAGACTAAATGATGGTAATGATTTATCATCCCAAATTGGATGGGGGGCTACGATTAAATGTTTCAATGTCAAGTCAATTGGATCAGCAGCGTGGACCCCTGCAAATAAGGGAATATATGTTGAACATATATTTGAAATTTCTGACAATGACCCCTGTTTCAATTAACATGCATGAACACCTAATTATTTTATTAAATGACACTTACTGTTAGAGTCATCATTCCCTTTGACCTCTTCATCATTGCCACCTGTGGGATTTTCTGGTGTGGTTTCTTCATTCACACTGCCGCCAGCAACCCCACCATCCGTGTTGGGGTTTTATGGTGGGGTTTCTTCATTGCTCGCATCATTCTTCCTATCTTTGTTACCGCTGCCACCGCCACCGCTCCTACTTCCACTGCCACCACTCCCACTTCCACCGCCAGCATTCCCAGTTGCACTTCCACTGCCACCGCCAGCACCTGTGTCGCCATCCTTGTTCCCGCTTCCACTTACACCGTCACGACCATCATCCCTATCGTTGTTCTCTGGCACCTCATTGTCATCATTGTCCTTTGGCTCATCATCCTTGTTCCCGCTACCACCGTCACGACCATCATCCCTATCGTTGTTCTCTGGCACCTCATTGTCATCAGTGTCCTCTGGCTCATCATCCTTGTTCCCGCTACCACCGTCACGACCATCATCCTCATTGTTATTCTCTGAAACCTCATTGTCATCATTGTCCTCTGGCTCATCTTGGTTCTCTGGCGCATCAGGAATAAATGTTAGGAAACACAATAAAGGAACCGAACAATTGTATTAACAATGGCATCCATTAAAGCATCAAATGTGAATAACTGTTAACATTAAAAAGGTAAATATTATGTATGTACCCTGGTCATGTTCAGTTGAACCACCAGCTTTGCTAGGAGCCTGCTTCTTCGTAGTCGTCTTCTTCCTCTGAACAGCACCAGTTGCTGGTTCCTTTCCTTTTCTTGACCTAAGTATCCTCTTTCTTTTCTGCCCAGCTGTAAGAGGAGATGGTCTAACTATCATGTCCAGAGTCATACCACTTTTCAGCATCTGAAGCTCGCTGCCAAAAAACTCCTTTTCTTCTTCTTCAATAATCTGGCCTGATGTGACTCCATCAAAAATATCAGCAGCAACCTCGATCGACAACCTTCTGTTCAGGTCCCAGTTGTAATACCTAGGTAATCCACCTGACATCAGCATGTACCCGTGCCTTAACTGACACCTCTGATAGAACCAAACCTGTGGGAACATAAAATGAACATATGTGCAAACAATTTAATCAGCAAACTTAATTAGAGAAAAATGTAATTAATACAATAAAGATATTTGACATAGGCATAACTTACAATAACAGCTAATGAACAACCTCCAATACAAATAGTCTTCTTGTTCTTCTTGTGTTCATGACTGTGCTCACAAGCATCTACCATATGCTGAGTGATCGCTGTATGGACGATCGTTGCCCATCCATACTGTCGATGGGTTGCAAACTCAGCAGCAACATGAATCAAACTCATATCTACCCTCCCACTAGCTGTTGGGAAAAGAACCATTGTAAAAACATAAAGCACCAGTAGAGCCATAAAATCATTGACTGATTGCTCATCATCTTTGCCCAGAAGCTCAACCATTTTGTTCTCAAGCTGCTTGTACTGCACATATTTCTTAGCCAGGTTTGATTCATCCTCGTCTTCGTCAGCTTCCTCATCTGACTCCTCTGTTGCCTGAGAAGGTGTTGCCTGAGCCTCCTTATTGGCATCAGGGAATAAAATATTCCACAGTCGATGGTTAACATCACCAATTCGCATCCTTTGGCCGCCTTCGTGATACATCTGAAGGAAGTCACCCTCCTCCCTTAAACCTAAACAGAATTGATTTGGTGTTAGTTACTAGAACACCTACATCTAATTTAAATGAACATGTAGACTGAGAAAATGAAGATTTATACAGGACAAAATGGTAATACCTAGTCCAAGTGCAACATCCCGGACTGTGAACTTCATTGTACATCCACTGATTTTGAAAACCTTATTGGCACGATCGAATGAATCGAAAATTTCCTTGAAAAGAGTGTTCGAAATCAACATGGGTGGCATTTCAAACAGGTGGGCAAATGGGTGAGCAATTAGTTTTTGCCGGTGTTGTTCGGTCATACGTGGGGCCAGTGTCTGTTTGTAGAAAGTGACCATGCGGTTCGGTCGACAACGCAGTATCACGTTCTTACCAGTTGTTTACATAAGACCAAACAGCAGACCAAAATGATTACAGAAACTGAACATTTGAAACTAATATGTAAATCCTTAATTACAGAAACTGAACAATTGCAACTATTAATAAGAAATTAATTCTTAATGGATATAATTGAAACTAATAAAAAACATGTAATTACAAGATACATATTAATAACCAATGTGATTACCAAATACACTAACCAGAAGGAAGTGTAGATATGTCGATTCCCCGGTTATTACGTTGAGCTCCTCTTGTGGCTGCACCAGCACGACCACGACCAGTGCCTGAAAAAAATTTATGTAACACCAATTTAATATAAATTAGATATTAATACAATCTACAAGATATGAATAATATTAAATGTATAATAATAAATTAATATAACAATTACCACGTGTATTGCGAAGTGTTGTACCGCCTTCACGAGAAGTACCTCTTTGCTGTCGTGGGGAAGCACGACTTGAGGAAACTTTGTCTAATATAATATTGACAAAAATTATATTAAAAATTATAAAATTGAAACAGCAATTTGAAAAGTGAATGCATAGAATGTTAAATGGCTTCATCTAAATGAACAATTATGTCACAAATGTTAACATTTAAACGTATTTTACTGATTAAATAGTAACTAAGGATGTTTATGAAAAGAAGGAACAAAATATCAGAGGACATTTTGACATTAATATATAAATAAACAATATTATTTGAAAGGAGTAAACACAGATTAACCTACGACTACAAATATAGCACAAAATACGAACAATATCTAGTTCTCATATGAGTCGTTTGAATTTGACAAATTCTAATCACAATAAAGAACAGTTAAGGTTATAGATGCAATAAAAATGAGTAGAAACGATAAAATATGGAGTATGATTGTTACCTTGTGAAGCTTTCTTCGAAACAACTTGTTTCGTACCCATTTGAGCAATCGGATTTGGGAGAAGAGACGGAGACAACGAGTGAGAGATAGAACTGAGACGGACGATGGAGTAGTGGTGGAGATCGGCGGAGAAACAGGGAGATTTCTCTAAAACCTAGGAACTAGATTTTGGTATTATCGGATTTGGGAGGCGACGAAGAGAACGAGAGAGCGAACTGAAATGTGTAATGGAACCCTCCAGTGTTCTCTGATGGTTAATAAGTATCCAAACTGGTCAATCGTCGCGTCATGTGGTCAAAGGTTGCGTAATGAAATCATTAATTTAAAAAATGAGGTGTATTTGTTATATCCTGGCAACTACATGATCCTTTACGCAATTAATATACTCTCTTATGCTAACAAGATTAACATTTAAAACATCTAGAGTAAATGATAAAAGATATTAGTACAACAGAAAAATTAATTCATTGCATTGACAAAGTTTTTTCGTAGTTATTAAACCAGAATTCTTTATTAACTATCTCCAAAACAGCATACAATCATTTCCATAATATCTCAAAAAAAAACAACATTAACATTATTAATCAACTCCATTCTGTTAAAAATACTAACATATGAGACATTTTGAGTAAATGAGACAACAGAAAAAAAAAATGTTATTCATTGCATTGACAAAGCTATTTCCTAGGTTTTGAACCAGCATTCTTTATTAACTATCTCCAAACAGGATACAATCATTTCCATAATATCTCCAAAAAAAAAAAAAAACATATAGAAATACATGAAATTTATATTTTGCTATACTAGTTATGTTTATACGCCTAAAATCATCGGAACGATCAATTATTAACAGAAATAATATTCCCCACAACACAGCTCTCAATCAAGTACTCCAATCAAGTACTCCACAACACAGCTCTCAATGAAACTATCATGCCTTCTCAGAAATGAAATCTGCATCGAATAAAAACAATTGAATTAATAAGATAAACCCTAATAACAGTTAAATCAACACTTGGAACAACAAATTCATTTCATTTGTCAGGATGATTTGACCATTATAGCTGGTAAATATAATCAGAATAAGGAAGGACAAAAAATACTTTTTTTCATCCAGATTGTTGTGACTTGATCCTCTTCTTCTTTGCCTGGTCCCGTTTAACTTCGACGATTGATTTCATCCTATTCTGTGGTGGTCGGCCCCTCTTGCGCCTCCTAAGCGGGTCTTGCACTGGAGTGTCCTCGTTAACACTTCCACTGGCACTGTGCGAAGCTGATCCACCATCAGCTGTTATATCACTGCTGTTTTGTCCAACACTTTGGGTCCTCTCTGACACCTTAGCAATGGACATCAACAATCCATTCAGGCCATCCACAACACAATGCTGTGTTTCTTCATCTAGCGCTGCGTAGTCAACAAGCTTTTGGTAAATTGGATAAAGCAGCAAATTAAGGTTTTTCTGCGTCTCCAGCCTTTCTCTAATGCTGACAGCGATAGCTCTTTCATTCAAGTAATTTCTCTTGAAATTTTTACACCATCTATCCATGATGTACTTGGCTGGTACAAGCGAAACATTTTCTTGCCTGTACACAAGCAATGCATGTGTACACACCAGCCCAAGTGTCTCAAACAGATGGCACTGGCAGCTGTATGTTTGATCTTGGCAATTGAATTCAACCTTGAATTCTCTCTCACCATCATCAATATTGTAAACCTTTACATTACCAAGCCGCTCACACGATGTGAATTTCGTGTCGATGAGCGCCTTAATTTGATGCTGGAATTTGATGAACATATTGTTGGTGTACGCTTCAGAGAATTGCTTCTCAATTGCATTCCATTGAGAAATTAACCTCGATCTGCCACGAAGACATTCATAGTTCTCATCCGACTCCCTCTTTCTCAATCTTTGTAGTGCAAGATCAAAACACCTCACAAAGTTCCTGAGACAATATAAAATCAATCTTATAAAAGTCTGTTGTCACACCACATTTTGAACAGATATGCCATAAATTTAAACCATTATAATCACAAAGTGAACATTTAAGTATAATAACCAAAATCCTTCATAACTAAAAAAAAAAAACATAACAGAATATGAAAGTTGTCTTTAGAATAACAAATAGAATAGTACCTTAAAGTTGTCTTTGAATTGACATATCTGTCCAGGAAGGAGTTGATACTCTCACTCCTCTGAGTTGACCTCATTCCAGCCCAGAAATGATTGTTAAGGTATACTGGAACCCAATTTCTCCTCTGATCAAACATGTCGGCCAGCCATACGTTGTCTGAAAAAGAAAAAAAAAACTTGTCAGGCATTCAAACCATAACTGGCATAAGCAACTATATAAAATTTGATTAGACAATTGAATATGAATATGCACTTGAAGTTAACATTAATAATATTTACTCTGAAGCGAATGATGGTTGATAGTTGAAACCCATAAACTTTCGAATTCAGATTCTGTCTTTGACTCATAAATGACTGCTCGAATATCTTCGCTGGCTTTTACTTTTGTTGTACCAATCTTACTGTCCAGTTTGTCGGTTATGTGCCAGATACAGTGCCGATGGCGGGTATTTGGTAACATTTCAGCAATTGCCTTTGTCATTGCATATGACTGGTCAGTTATAATGGTCTGTGGTGCCTTGCCACCCATGCAGTCCAGCCAATTTGTAATTATCCATCTGTAAGTGTCAGCATCTTCGCGGGTCATCATGGCACATCCGAAAATTATGGATTGTCCATGATGATTAACGCTAACAATAGGTGCTACTGGCAGGTCAAATCTGCAGTTCATTAAAAAGCAGTATTAAATTGCAAATCCAAGATATGTACTGCATTTATGAAAGTAAACTACTCCCTTGTAGTCGCAAACTGAACACTTGGAACATATAAAAATAATGATAAATTCCAGAAACAAAAACTATTTACAATTGAAGACTGAACTGAACAATTGTAATCAATATTAAAACAATTAGAGATAGAAAATGATCAAGTTTGAGGAGATACCTGTTCACAATGTAGGTGGCATCAAATGTCACGACATCCCCGAAAAATTGATACCAAGATTGGGATGTCGAGTCAGCCCAGAAAACAACATCAAGACGATTACTCTCATCGAATTTATAGGAATAGTAGAAATTGGGGTCTTTCTGTTTGGATTCCTTGAAAAATTGCATCATAGCCTCAGCATCACCTTTAAGGAACTTGCCCCTTCTCATCCTCGCTATCAAATTTCTGCCATCACGCTCAGAAAACCCACAATGCAGAGGACCACCACCCATTTCAGTGACAGCACTGATGTTTGATGTGAGGGAAACACCAGCTCGGTCATTCAACTCGAGTTGTTTCTTAGCCCACTCTTGTATTTGCCTGAAGGACCTGATTCTGTGGGAGTGCTCGGGGCAGAGAGTATGATTGTGTTTTTCTGTGAAGCTAGTAATTATCCAGACATTTCTCGATTGATCAAAATTCAAATTAATGCGAGCCTGGCATTGCTCTTTCTCCACCTTTTTGTTTTTTTCAGCTATGGCTTTCTTAGAGCTGATTTTGGGTTTGCCACCCTTTGTACAATGCACAATAACTCGCTTCCTGCCATCCTTGCTTGAACCCCCGTTTTTGGTTACACCGAAACCCTGGTCATATGCATACTGTGCGTAATACACATGCCCTGCATCGCTGGACAGGAATTCCATCCCAACACGTGGAGGAGGAAAAAGTGTCAGAAGAGGGTTCTCATCAGAAATTTCCTCATCAACAGGATGCTCTATGTTCTCAGCGGGATCCACGTCTTCATCAAATAATTCTTGATGCTCAAAATCACCCAAGTCTGACCCAGTCTCATCATCAGATAAATCTTGACACCACTGTTTTATATCCCAAGCAAGGTGTAAATCGGTTCCTATTAACAAATGACAAACAATGTGCTAAGCATTTCTAACTTATCCAGGGTCTATTATGCATCTCATTCACACAGATAATTATGTAATATAATACATGTACACATCTAAATGAACATATATACAAATAAGGTCATCCCTTATGAACATAACATATATCCAGGGCCCATGGCACAAAAAATCAGACCATATTTGTTTCCATGGATACCTAATTATTTCTATCTTTGTTGTACCAGAACAAACTGTTACGTAACATATGAAGTGTAGTGCATTTAATTGATCCCTATAGTCATGTAATATAACAATTATAGTGCTCTAATTGAACAATTGTAAAAAAAGGAGGATATTCAGTTCTACAAATGTAAGCCACATGTATAAGCTATATGAAATAATGTCATCACTTCTATGCTATTTGTACCAGAATAAACAATGTACACAAAACACAGAAATTACATACGAAATTTGACAAATATGAGAAATCATTCGGACATGGGTTACTCAATAGGGAAATCTGTACAGATTGATACAGTAAAATCCAACAAAAACATAGACATCTAACCTGAGCCAGACATTTTCAAGGATTGTTGGAGCTTTTGAATCGAGGTCAACAGATGTGCAATTCGTTCACAATTCTCTATCAATTCCACACAATTGCATCACTGTTTCAACAAAAAAAACTAAAATAGATCAATCTCGCATAAGAGATCGGTAAGGACAAAACGATAAAGAGGAAAATCGCAATTATACACAATTGAATCATTGTTTTAACAGAAAAACATGCAATCAATGGATCTCGTATCAGAAATCAAGTGAAATCGTATTTTTTTTGATGAATTTCGACAGAGAATGCTGAAATCTGTAAGGATATAACGATAAACAGCAAAATCGAGATGTTACTTACAAGAAAACACGCTTGAACTCACGCAGAGGAGAGAGATTTCACCATTGTCAACCTCCGTAGCTCTATCGCCTATCCGATCGCAAGAGCAAAACGTGGGGAGCAAGGATTTCGGAAACGGAAAGAAATAACAGAAATGGTTTGGTTTTCATATTCCTTTAAGCGCGGTGTTGTATGGGCCAGTCGCTGGGCTTGGAGCTGGTCCAGTAGAGGCCTGGCGCTGGTCCAATGGATGGTTGGATGGGAAAGTTAAGGATGATAGGTACCAATTCTCGTATTCTTTGGAATCTTTGCGCTCTTTCTTTTATTCATTTCGGGGCCCTTCCAAAGCCTGAATGGCTTATTTGAACTGTCCGATTTTAACAAATGGACATCGGACAGAAGCGAGTATTAAAGGGGTGGACTTCGAATTGGACGGCAAGCTTAATTAAGTAGAGCCAAACCGGATTATCTGGTTCAAATCCGTCTAATCCCACCACTACAAGCAATCCTCTAAAACAAAAATAGATGTTTGGGATAGGCTGTCCATTTCTTTCCATTTTTCCTTTCCCTTTTGTTTGGTTCTTTTGAGTTAAGTGCAGAATGAACACTAGCTCATTATGGAATAACTTCTCAAATTGGACTGGTATAGCTTATCGGATGGGTGATACTCGCATGATTGTCTTATTGCCTCTGCCTTTCCTCTTGCTCCTACTCCTAGTGAGATATACTATTCCTATGTCCTAACCGACCCCAATACTCTTCCTCCGGATCTTCTATGCCATGTACCCCAATAAGAAATAACTTTTCTTTGTACATCTGGTCTAAAGACAGCTCAATTTAGAACTTAATAGGAGACATCTATTTCGTTATAACACTATCTTACGCATTGCATTTATAACACTTCCTTAGGCATGGTGTGAGTGAGCATGTATGGTGCTACTAATTGCTAAACTGGAATCCTCCAAATACAATAAATTAGATGGAAATTCCTCCCAAAACAAAAAAGAAAATAAATGTTATTTATAAACAACAAGCCTACAAGTGAAATGAGCTAAAAGTTTATTACTTGATTTTTCATACAATATATTGACGGTGGAATTAGTAACTAAAGAACAATGTCAGACATGTATTTATGTGCATGCGTACAGTGATCATGTTTTAATACTCAGAAGAAATTAATTATGAATTCAATATCAACATGTTCTCTGTTGTTTACTTTTTATGTAATGTTCGGAATAACTCCTCTATCTTTTTTGAAAGTACTTTGTTCATCCATATTGCTTTTACTATCATTATTCCCGTCTGAGTTTTCATGCATTGGATGTACAACATATCGTGTCTCTTCAGCTGCACTATTTAGTTTCATTAGAAAGGGCATAAAAGATCCTTGGTTACATAAAAAAAAGTAAATACTAAAGATACATGGCTATGTTGCACTGGTACGGGTACGAGTACCGTACTGGGTACAATACGGATATGACGGTACGAAAATTTTCAAAAATCTCCGGTACGGGTACGACGATATATATATATATATATATTTATAATGTGGTGAACATTGTAATTATGTAATATATAAAAAAAAATTAACATATTAT
The DNA here is from genome assembly GCA_027725995.1 of Rhynchospora tenuis. Lineage (NCBI taxonomy): Eukaryota > Viridiplantae > Streptophyta > Magnoliopsida > Poales > Cyperaceae > Rhynchospora > Rhynchospora tenuis. Next base: position 15,238,001 of record CM050889.1, on the reverse strand, counting down.
CTAGTTTTAGTTACCAAATGACACACTCCCCACTATGTAATATATTATATTTTGTACATCTATAATTATATTATATAATATAATTCTTTAATACAAGGTTTTAAAATGCGGTTTTTGCGTATGACGGTACATAGTTGATTTAGCGATTCGGTGTTATATCGGTGATATAACGGAGAAAAAACGGTGTGTAAAAAAAACAATTATACATCTAGTATATCTTATAAGTTACTTGAAACTTTAAAATATAAAAAATTAACAAGTCAAAAATCAAAATAGACAAAATCAATGTATAAAAAACTAAACAAATTAGGACTTTTGTATGAATTTATATTTAGCAAAAAAAAAAATGTAATTTACATGACCCATCCATTTTTTCGCCGTCAAATGCAAAAATTTTATGTTATATCGCCGATATTTCGGAGTTATAACGCTACCGTTATTTCGTGCTTGGTTGTTGTAACGTTGATTGTTTTGCTCCGAAAATCCGTTATTTCGGTCATAACGGTGTTATTTCGGTGAAATTTAAAAGCTTGCTTTAATATAATTTTGTATAGCTAAGATTGGAGTTTCTATATATAAATACATAAAACACTCCTTAAATTAACAAAAGCATTTGGCCTGGTGGTCAAGGCGTTGGCTTGCATGCTGCATTCCTGGGTTCAAGTCCCAATTTAGACAAAAATATTACAACATTTTTCCTTTATGCACAAACATCCGGTTTTGAGGTTAAAAGCTTTAGTCCCACACCGATTGTCTAAGTATTAAATGTATAGGTTATATAATGAGCGACTTAGCTACAGTAAAACTAAAGAACAGCTTGGCCAACTTGTGCGCGCTAGAGGAATTCGGATGTGAGCTGACACGTGGCGCCTCATGAATGGCAGGTACGCGTACCAGATCGAACCGTTGACCGTACCAGCTAGTCAATTATATTAAATTAATGCGGTACGGTGCCGTATCGGGCGCGTACCCGGTACCTGTACGGCTGTATAAACCACGTACTGGGGTAATACCCCATTGATACGTGGGGTGGGATGCCCATTTTTTTTTTTTCTTGTTCTTTGTCCCTTTTGTAATTTTATCTGATTATTTTCAGTTTAGTAAGTGCAGAATGGAATAGCTTCTCGAATGGGACTGGTATCACTTATCGAACAGGCGATACTCCGGTAGCTTTTATGCTTTTTAAAAGGGATAAGTCCAACGCACAAGATTATATAGAGAGAAAGAGAAACGCACACATACACACCGGTTATTCCATTTGGTTAGTGGTTTGCCACGCATAATTTATGAAACGTGTTCTCCGAGTTAAAAATTTGGTTTCCAGTTCCACAATCAAAATCACACACTTACACAAACGAGTATCGAAGGAAGAGAGATGGCTGAATTTGTGGTGAATTATGTGCTTGGGAAGATCACTGATGCAGCAAATGCGGAAGCACTCTTGCTGTTAGGGGTGGGAGAGAAGGTTGAGCGGGTGAAACGAGACCTGAAATGGGTCAGCGCTTTCCTCAAAGATGCTGATGCAAAACGAAATAAAGATGCCAGAGTGAAACAGTGGGTGGAGGAAGTTAAAGAGGTGACTTATATGATTGAGGATGTTTTGGACGAGTATTTTGTGGAGATGGGTGGAGGAAGGTGGATGTCATGCCTAAAAAGAATTGGTCATTTTCCGAAAGAGTTCATTGCAAGACACAAATTAGCCACCGAAATAGACAAGATAAATGAAAGGATGAAGGAGATTAAGGAGAACACAGAGAAATTCGGGATAACGAGTCTAGAGAGTAGCAGCAGGGACCGTCCCACTCAACTCACAAGGCCAGTCGAAAACCCGGATATTGGTAAGATGGAGGTTATTGGTTTCGAGGATGACTTCGAGAACATATGCAAACAACTCTTTGATCAGGCTATTTCGAGACGCTCTGTGATCTCAATTGTGGGACCCGGTGGACGGGGAAAGACAACTCTCGCCAAAAAAATATATAAAAGGTATCTTTTTTGCTAATTGTTCAATTTATATATATATATATATATTTTATAAAATTACATCTATTATTCATGCTTTGTATTCTATTGGATTTCGCGAAAGAAAATTATTGTTTGGACTATAATTGTCATCGTTAGTGCTTTCTGGCCTCTATATTGGCTTCGATTAAAAAATATTTAAAACCCCTCCAAGCTTGAGTCGGATCCAAAGTGAGCCTTTTTGTCAGTCTTCTTTTTTTTTGAAACAGACTCACGGAAAGGCTCACTGTGAGTCACCCCATAATTTATCAATTGGCTTAGATTGCTCGCAGCTTTTGCCTCCGTAATTGGAGGCTTACAAATCAGAAAGGGGCTACTGTAAATTTATTGAGCACAATATATAATTATCTAACTGAAGCAATTAATGCTAGAGTTACAACTTAATTACAAATACAAATACTCTGATTTTCACTTTACATGTTGTCAACACGTTTTCTTACGGCAATAATGCCACATTGTTCATGAATTAGTTTTGCATTATTTGAGATTTCCTTGATACATTTTTTAATGCTTACAACTATTAAAATGGGTCATAAAGCATATGCACATAATGGATTTATACTTCGAGTTTTAATAGAAAAATATTTTTGTCGATTCGTGATTATTTTGAGCGAGCAATATTTCTTTAGGGTGGGTGATAATTAAATTACGATAATAAATAATTTCTAACAATAAATTGTCTTTGTAAAATATACAGTGCAAAAGAGAAACGTCACTTTAATTGTCTCATATGGGTAACTATATCTAAGGAGTTCGAAATTGTTGGCATTCTTAAGAAAATGCTAAGAAAGCTACGGGAAATTACTGAAATTGAAGACAAGAGGGACGAAGAGCATTTTCTCACAGAGCTTTACATGTCATTGCAAAATAAAAAATATCTTATTGTTCTGGATGATGTATGGTCAAGTGAAAATCGCACCGAGAGTCTTTGGGCTAGACTTAAGAATGCTCTTCCTGATGATGACAATGGAAGTCGAGTATTAATCACTACCAGGTTTAATTTATTCTGTTTCTATTTGTTTCATTTTTTAGCGAGGATATTTAAGTATCGATCTAGCTATAAGAAAGATAAAGACCGTTCGATCTATCAACTTAGGCTAGTTTATAGAGCACTAATTTTGTTGCTAAATATATAGTAACCAAACCTATAAATAAATAAATCATAAATTAACATCTCATAGGACCTCTAATATAATAAGACACTTGATCCTAAATTTCTATTTCAGAACGAAGGTAATTACTGCATGTTATCATCTTGAGTTCCAACATACAGATACATGATTAATTGGTAAGATACTTAATTATTTTTATCAAAACCTATCAGGTTTATCAGCGTTGCAACTGAATCAGATGCTACCAACCAGCCACATCAATTACGAACCTTAAGTGAAGATGAGGGCCGACAATTATTATTGAAAAAAGTATTTCCCAACCAATTTGCAAAAGAATGCCCAATTGATTTACTTCCATTTATAAATCAATTTGCCAAAAAATGTAATGGTTGGCCTCTGGCATTGGTGGTGCTAGGTGGCATCTTATCCACCAAAGAACCCAATTACAATACTTGGGATGATTTGAAAATGGATTGGCAAATTGAAGGTCACGAGTGTCTTGAAATTATATCCACGAGCTATGAGGATTTGCCAAGTTATCTTAAGCCATGCTTCATGTATATTGCGTCATTCCCTGAAGATTACAAAATCAACGCTTCAACTCTCATTCAATTGTGGATTGCCGAAGGACTTATTATCTACCACGACCCTACAAGGACAACAGAGGAGATAGCACAAAGTTATCTAGAGGAACTAGTGCAGAGGTATATTTTATTTATTAGTTACCATTCATTATATATATATATATTTGATAATAACTAAGAAGATCATACTAGAAATGTTACATTCACTCTCAAATATATATATTTGAGCATATAGACCAAATTCCTCAAATTCTCAACTTTCACTAATAATAGAAAGAATCTTATAAAACTATGCTATAATGTTTTGGACATTCCACATTAATTGGTTTGACAACATAGACTTTTTATATTTGAGGAATACGAGGCACGGGTCCAAGCACATTGCCTACCATTTTATACCCTGTTTTCATTAACCAATAATAAACTTTTAATGGCTAATAATCCCATTTTCCTAGATGGGACTTGTGGGATATTACTTAATAATGTTGAATGTTGAGAAAGTATAATAGAAATTATTGAAATATGTCAATTAGTTCGAAATCTCATATAAAAATTCAAGTTTGGTTCAACCACTACTTTAATATGATAGTATATAAAGACTATGTATTATAGAAATATTTTATTATGAAAATAGCAAATTGTTTATGGTATTCATTTCACTAATATTGTAAAATTTGACACGCGTTAAGAGTACCCAAATTTTATTATCGCGCAAAAGGTAAAACAGAAGATTCAGTGCACACGTTGTGCTCCACTGTCAACAATTAAACTCCGGAAGTAGTAAATAAAATTTCTAATCTGGTTTGAGTGGATTGGTACAAGATTAGAACCCAACTAATATATACAAAGATCTAATAGTTTTTATTTATTCAAAGCCTTTAAGAAAATCCAATAAAATATAAAAACTTAACTCAAAACCAAAAAATTCTTGTAAATATAAATGGATATCTGTATTTAGCCATAAAATAACAGAGAAACACATCACATGATCAAACGCTAAAGCAACATATTATCTCAAATCTGACTTCACATCACATGATCAAACGTTAAAGGTCGAGAGCTATGCACATTTTTTTTTAGGACTCCTAAATCCTTCGACTACTAAAAAATAATGTCCAGAAAGAATGTAATAATTATATATAGACAACTAAAAATGACAAATTTTATAGATAAAAGACTGATATTTAGAATGACAACGAGTATTTATTTAATTTCTATGCTGAAGAACTCTTTGGATTTTGTGGTAATGTAACTACAAATGTTTGTGGTTTTTTTAGGTTTAAATTCAGATTAATCTATGATTATTTTGAAATTTTCAGCAATTTCCCATACAAATAAAAAGCCGCATGGATGAATAAATCCATGATTTCTTTTCCATTTTTCTTTAATTTTCCACCATGGATAAAATAAGGAGTTAAAATTAAGGATAATCAAGTATATGATTGGTTTTTGTGATAATGGACGACTTCAACAAGAAAGGAAATGTTTTACATGATAACGTGAGAGAAAATTAAAAGAAAAAGAAAATTACAAAGAAATAATAATATGGATTTTGCGAAAATTATTGTGTAGTGACAATGAAAATTCAAAATATATTTGACCACAGGGGCTGATAAGGATCATCCCCAAAATTTATCATCCCATCATCTCTATCTCTACCAGATAATTAATGAGGACATGTTTTTCATTTCTGAAATATTTTTGGTCCCCACTGTTTATCTTCATCTTATACTTTCCTATTTCGGTCCTCACTATTTTTCTCTCTCTCATCCTTTCATATTTTGGTCCCCACTATTTCCTATTTACATCCCTCCGTTTCCCTCCCTCCCTCTCACCTAGCGCTAGTTAACTACAACAGTTAGCATTCCAACTGAACAATTACTCATATAAACTACAACAGTCAATATTCCAACTACAACAGTTAATATTATTCATATTAACTATAACAGTTAGTATTACTCATTTCAACTACAACAGTTAGTATTCCAACTACAACAATTACTCATATTAACTACAACAGTTATTATTCGAATTATCACAATTATTTATATTAACCACAACAATTTGTATTCAACAATTATTCATATTAACTACAACAGCTAATATTCCAACTAGAATAATTACTCATTTTAACTACAACAATTATTATCTAAATGTTAGGGGAGGGGTCAGCGTGAGGTTAGTGACAGAGGAAAATAAGATGGGGATTAGAAGAATGAGACAATTATTAACGCGTTTTTAAAGGAATTGGAAAGAAATTAAATGCTTAGATATGCATTATATGTGGGGATGATGGGATGATGGAATCTTAAGGATGGTCTTAAGCAATTGCAAAATGTAAAGACAACACGACATTAAAAATAATTACCACGCTTCCTTGATTTTGTTTTCAGAATATTTTTACAAAGAAAATTATTATTTATGGCTAATTTATGCATTAAAAATTCATGAATATTAAAACCATTGTGGATCGTATGTAATTTCTTTTAAAAAAAAAAATCCAAAAACCCAAATATATAAATTTTAAAATCTAATAAATCTGTCATCAAAATATAACATTTTGCAATTGTGATTTACATAAAACTGCATGCTCATTATTAGAAACTTTTTAAACTGTCAAAGACTTAACAGATTTCGCTATTAAAATTCAAAATTTACTTCCCCAAAAATAATGTCAAAAGTTACTTATTTGAAAACATAATAATATGTTTTTCACATGTGGTGGATGACAGGTGCATGGTTCTAGTGTCAGAGAGATCGTGGTCAGGTAGAATCAAGTATTGCTATGTACATGATATTCTACATGAACTGGCAATTGACAAAGCTAAGGAGGAAAACTTTTTTCTCGTATTCTCCAAGTCCAATGCAAATTCAACTTCTGGATCAACTAGTACCTCGGCACGACGCATTGCTTTTCATGAATTTGGTGTTACAAGATTACCAAAAGAATCAATCATTGGTCCAAAAGTTCATTCTCTAATTTCTTTTGGCCATCATTTTCCAAACTTTCAAAAACTCCGAATGGTTAGAGTTATACACTTGGAAAATTTCATAAGAGATGAAAATTTCCAACGAATGAAGCAATCGACCACTCTAAGGTACTTTCGATATCAATGTCATACAGCTGAACTTCCTAATTCTTTTTGGAATAACAAGATGTTGAGGTATGTCAAAATAGAGGGTTACAGACATGGCAACTCTATGACAGGGCCATCGTCATCAGTAAAATTAGAAAATCTGGAAATATTAAAGGGTGTGACAGCAAGGGACGAATGGACAGTAAGGTTTCCCCACTTTCCACGTATCCGTAAGTTGGGGATTAAAATATCGGATGTTACTAACTGGGAAGCAATGGTGAATTCGATAATAAAGCTAAAGAACCTAGAGTCCCTCTTTCTAAAATCATATGAATTGAGCCATCCTGCTATCACCCAAGCCTTCAAAAACTACGAGCGGATGCAGTCCCTTCACCTGCAATGCTGGTGGCATGGAAGGCAAATTGGTGATTCTAGCCTATTCCCACCCCGTCTTCTTAAGCTCACGCTTCAATTGACTTTTCTTGAGCAAGATCCGATGCAAGAACTAGAGAAATTGCCCAACCTCAGGGTACTTCGCTTGCTAAATGGGTCGTACAAAGGAGAACAACTCGTTTGTTCCGCAGGTGGATTCAGACGGCTGCAACAACTAGAACTTTTTCTTCTCGCATCTCTTAAGGAATTGAAAATAGAGGAGGGTGCCATGCCCCTGCTTAAGAAACTTGAAATATTAGCATGTGATGAGATGGTGATTCTTCCCGACTTGCAATATCTGACCAAACTCGAAGAATTAAAGATAAGGGGTACATTGTTGGAAGGACCAAATCGACACAAAGTTGAGCATATCCCATATATAAGTGAACTAGAGGAATCGCGCTACGCTTTTATTTTTTAATCGCTGTAATTTATAATTGAATATTAATAAAATTAAATATAATCTTTAAAATAATTTAAAATACTCGACATCAATGGATTTATCATATTATTTTACCATCATATAAACTTTAATGGAAAAATAAATTTAGAAATACCTCCGAGTAATTCAAATTTTTTTTTTAAGAGACTAGTCAGATGGCTGATTAGTAATGTAGTTCAAAATTATAATACAATTTGTGAAATTTCTAAAATTTAAACCATGAAAATTATTGTAAACATTGAAAAATAGCAAATTCGATATCATTGGATTATGTATAATTTTGTATGCATACACATAAAATTTGATAAAAAACGTAAATCTGGAAAGCTCTTTGAACAATCTAGCATTTAAAATATGATGTTTTAAATTTGTTTGTGTAAAAAAATAATGTAAAATATTGATAAAGTATAAAATTTAAAAATTTTGTATCATTTGAAATTTTTTTTTTTATTCTGTATACAAAATTTTATACATAAATAAATTTGCAAAGGCTTGGAAACAATTAAAAATAAAATTATATTTCTTAAATAATAGAATGAAGTCATCAAATTTAAAAATTCGAAGAATATAGAAAGGGATCAAATTATAATTAGGATTATGTTATTAAATTTTTTGCCAAAAATAAATTTCATGCAAAAAAAATTTAAGAAGTGATTGAAGCAATTTAAAAGCAAAAAGATATTTCCCTTAATCACATTAATAAATTAAAAATAGTAAACAAACACTGCTAGAATATAACTTATCGCGTCCCAATATATGTAGCACATATACGTGCTGAAAAGTCAGATAATATATTTGTAATACGGAAAATTTTTTCTTTCCTTCCTTTCCGATAATGACAACTACATGTTGGATCATTTATTAATATAAACTTAATTGTAAAATTATGTATAATGTGTGTCCAGTTGAAAGTGATGACTATTGTTTAGATTAATTTTCACTTGTAGTTAATGTATCATATCATGTGTCTTTGATATTTAGAATATAAAGGTTAATTTATAGAGTTGATGGACTGAAATGTAAAATTACCCAAAAAGTAGGATGTTTTCTAATATATTAGAAACGTTGCTGGGCTAGTACTCTTAATGAATAGGGTAGGGTAGGGTAGGGCAGGGCAGGGTACGGTAGAGTCATTTTCATTTACCGAATCCGTTAAAATTTTCTTTATTCATATCCTACCCATGCCGGTTAAAAATTGACTTATCCGCACCCTATCCTTCTTACTCATTAAAAAATTAACGGTAAGGGTAAGGTAATGGTAGAAAATGGATAATAATTAATGTTAATAATTCAATGAGAAAAACTTGTATAATATGGATAAAGAAGAAGGGATCTTTTGAAAAAAAATTAGATTTTCTTTTTAATGTAGTGCATGAAAGAAAATTAGAAATAAATAAAATAATATTTTAATGTAGTATTATCTTAGTCAAATCTAGCAATTTAATTGTCTAATTAGATATTGACTTTTTAATTGAACATTACAACCATATCTTTCTAATTTTTATTAGTTATTAACATATCAATTAAATCTTACGATCATATCTATCTTTCCGATTTAATTAGTTATTAACGTATTAATTGAATGTACAATCATATCTTTCCGATTTAGTTAGTAATTAAAGTATCAATTGAATCTTATAATTATATCTTTCCAATTAAATTAGTTATCAATGTATCAATTGAATCTACAATCGTTTTTTTTTATCATGACAAAGATTATAAATTATATTTATAACAGTATGGATAAATAACGAATATGAAATAACCTTATCCGTACCCTTACCCAATAAATTAATGAAAATATTTTTTTTTATCCATACCCATACTTGATAACTTAACGAAAATAAAATCTTATCCATACCTGTCTTATAGAATACGATATAAATAGGGTAAACGATTCAAAAAGTATCATTGACTGCGCTAGCTATTTCTATTGCTGGTCTAGTTCTCACCCTTGAACTTTGGACAAGTCTTTGACTAATGGAGTAAGATTAAAATCAAATAGAAGCTAAATTATTATAATATTATTATAGTATCTCGATGCAGTAAATGAGTATATGTAGTAATAGTTCACAAAATACTAAATTTACTGATGTTAGTATAGAGTGACGTATTCCTGAGGATAAGTGTAATAAATATGAATCTATCTTGCGGATAATAATTTTTCAGTATGCTGTTTATGAAACTTGAGCATGTAAAAATTACAACAAGACAATATATATTATATCATCATATGTAACATTTCAATATACTTTACCGTACTTGCTAATTTTTTGACCTCGATAATCAACAGAACAGTTCAAGTTGTGATTCTTATTTCATTGATCTTTCGATGCAGTCAACCATGTAGTGGATGTTATAACAGTTCGGTAAAGTTTAAGAACGAACTGAAACATAATTAGCTACACAATATACAGTACATGAAGAAAAGGATAAACATGTTTGTGAACTGACAAGCTTTCGCAGTTGGCGCCATTCGTTCGGTCTTAACCCTCTGCAGTGCATTCTTATACCGTACTTGTTTGAAAAGAGAACAATATCTTGTTTTCGTAGAAATAAAGGGGGAAAAAAAGGCAAATATGCGCCACCTCCTTTTCTCTCCAAACAAGCTGAGCTCGACCGAACCCACATCTCTCATGCAATTGCAAAAGATCCATGTCATTATTAATGAAGCTTTTTTCACATCTAAAATTTTTTTAACTATATTTTATATTTTTAAAAAATGTAATATCTAAACTTTAACATCTCATTATAATCACCAAATATGTACCATTATTTTATTATACTTTTAAAAAAATTTAAAAATTAAAATAAAATCCGTTCAATAATTAACAGACTATTGTGTTTTTACAATATTTATTTTTCTACTTTTAATTTCATAATAATACAATGTCAACTGGATTTCTCAGGAGTCAGGATAAAGTAAGATTAATAATCCACATTTAAATTTAAATTATTAGTGAAAAAAGTTATTGTAAATAAAGCATCAAATTATATTGATATTTAAATACCCCTTTTTTGGTGCAACTCACTCCATGGTTTGACCTTCGTTATTATATCTTTATTTCTTTAAAAGGGGTCGGTCATGCCGTCATGGTAGCTTAACTGATGCCCTCGGGAAAGAAATGCCCTTGATGCGGCTTCACTTACTATGATTTCATTGGTTCAGGCGAAATGAGCCTGAACTGCACGAAAGCAGTGCTTTGAATACCGCACCGTTCCAGGGACTTTTTTCCAAAAGTGCCCAAATTAATATTATAATTTCCACTAGGGCTCAACTCCTTCTAATATTATCTAAAAGGCCTTCGGTAAGTTTGTGCGCTATAAATATTTGTATTCTTTAGTCTCGGAGCACATCCAGTCCACCGATACCCCTTCACATATTAATACAAGCATATGAATGGACACCGGTAAACTGGATCGGCCTATTTATTTACACCTCAAACTGGATTCGTGATTAGTCCATTGACTAGTGGGAATAGATGTATGTAAAATTGGAGACCTTTATTAATTTAGTGAACTTGTAGTATACCTTTTTGGTTGCACTTATGCGGACATCATGAGACGGAATCATGGAACTATTTAAATTTCCATTCATATATGCTCATATTCCATTATCTTTTAATTAATGAAAAATGTCATTTTCTATTCATGAATACATACTAGGCCAAAAAATATTTTGATAAACGGTTTTATTTTTTTTTCAAAGTTCCGATCTATAAAAGTGTTATTCAAGTGAAGACATGGCATTTGTTTTTACAGTATTATCATTCAAGAGATCAAATTTATAGAAATTATTTTTTTGAAAAAAAATTTACAAAAGTTATTTGATTCAACTTTTGAACTTTTGTGTAAAAAATCTTGTTTTTATTGAAAAATTTCTTCATAAACAAAGAATTTGCGGCAATCTCTTTGAATAAAATGAAAAAAAAATTAGAAGTAGTAAGATGAATATACTTTGAAGCTACTTGTATAGTGGGTTTTTTGGAGTAAGCATTCGGAGAACGTACTACAATAGCTTTTGAATAACATACAGATTTTTATGCCACCGTTGTAAAGGAGTTAAATATTGATATTTTTTTACAGTTTGTCTTTTTAACAGGCTAAAGTTCCCTTAAATACTAATATTTTTTTTATTAATTCTGGTGATATGAATGCCTACATCCGTGATGATGCACTCGATCCTGGGCGGTTGGGTATCTCCTGGTCAAGTCACCATAAATCTTTCTATTGGCGTTCATGTAACCTCAGTAACTTATCATCTTAATCGAAAATAAAATGAAATATCTTTAATTGCTATCGTATGTTCACATGCTTAATGCTTGTTGGATAGATACGTGCTATAAAGGTATCGGCCGTATCGCCATATGTCGGTGGACTGGACATGCTCCGAGACTACAGAATAAAAACATTTATGGCGCACATCCTTACCGAAGGCCCTTTTAGATAATTTTAGGAGGAATTGAGCCCTAGTGGAAATTATAATATTAATTTCGGCCCTTTTAGAAAAAAGTCCCCGTTCCAGCCTGTATACGGTACACCAGATAAACCCGAAAACTGGAACAGTGGCCTGTATTGCAGTTTCCGGTAAAATGAGGGAAAAAAATTTATACAATATTCATTTGGGCATAAGTGCGTGGCGCGTGAGTAACTCATCCGAGCCGTTCGTTTCTATTAACGCATCCAATCCGTCCGATTCGATGAATCCTCTCCTCACGATCATTGGCTCTAGATTCTTCTGCCGCCTCTCCATCTCCTTGTACAGTTGTACTATCGCCTCCTCCATCTTCTCACCTCCCTGCCTCAAATTACCGCTCTCTCTTGGGTCGACTTGGCTCCGATGACACCAGCGTTCTGCCTATCTTCTTCTCTCCTGCGTGGGCTCTCTCGATTGTTCTCGGCTCTCTCGATTTTTTATTGGCTGAATGATTTCTCTTGGTGTCAAAATCATTCAGCGAATCATCCTATTTTGATGAGCCGCACTTCCTCCTTCCTGCTCACCTAGCTCTTCGCTTCAATGACTATGCTTTGTTCTTCTAGGTTTCCTTGTCCGTTTCTTTTTTGGCCCGTTTTTCACTTTTTATTTTGGCCAATTAATTACTTTCAGTTACCAGGTTCCCATTGTTTCACTTTTTCTTACTTATTTCTTCTTTAATTAAAAACAAACAGCAATTTTTTTATTTCGACTATTAATTTTTTAGAATTTCCAATAAAAATAAAAAAGAGGAAGAAATAAAAAGACTATTGTTTTATAAATATTCGAATCTTTTTTGGTCACCCACGTTCCTCTATTTGAAAAAGATTAATCAATTTGAATTAATCATTTGTGTATCCACGTTAAACCTTACAATTTTTAATCTCTTTTTTTTCTTATATGCAAAGCACTACAAGACACGTGGAGTTGGAGCATCATTGAGCCAGGATAAGTTTCAGCATGATTTTCATGATCAGTCTAAGAGGTTTCTTTTCATATTCTGCAAATTTGATCATCTCTAATAGTTTAGGTTATAATAGCTGAATTGTAATAGGTTCTAAAATGCTGGTACGGGAGTCAGGACGAGGGTACAGGTTTAGTTGCTGGAAGGTAAAACTATGGATGCATTGTAGAACATAGCTGCACATATAAAAAGGTAAAACTATGGTGCACAGGTGTATCAATTTACATATCAATTTCTGTCTTTGCTCTATTTGCTCGGGTAGTAACTCATGTTCTTATTTTCTGTTCTTAAATTTTAATAACAACGAGCAACTCATTTGATTTTTTATTTACAGGTGCAAGGTCCCACCTTCATACTCACACCAAGAGAAAAAAAAGAAGTTTGTGCAATATTAATGTTGACATGAATAGTGAAGGAGAACTTTTCCTTTTCCCGTTGAAGGTATTAGGTCCAATGTTTGAATAATATCATGTGACAAATTTGGAAGGGAAGATGTGATTTTTGTTTTAAAGGGACTGAATTTAATATACAAAATATTATTAGAAGAGCTGAGGCAATTGTTTATAGAGAAGACATTGTCCCTGAAACTTTAATTACCGGAGCTAAAATACATTGGGTTTATGAATTAGAGGCAGTCACAACTTTGACTTTAATTGATGGATCTTGGGATACAAATAAGAAAATGGGAATGACTGTGGTCATTTATGATCCAATGGGTAGAAATTTTCATTTTGATTCCAAAAAAGGGGTTGCAGATGATGCCTTCATGGTTGAGGCAATGGCTGCGCTTTATGGCATTCAAATATTTATATCTTTATTATCAAATTTTCATAGGATATACAATTTTTTCTGATTCACAGGGAGTTTTGGATGCTATAAACAATCGTTCCCTGCAGGATATCTCTTCATGGCCTGTTAAAGATATACTGAGGAGGTGTGTTCAGATGTTAGCAGTGAGCAGGCCATTAAATTCAGGCATGCCAAGATATATCTCTTCATGGCCTTGAAGGTTTACTGAATTTTTTGTTTTAGTTCAAAACTTTTTACCTCAAAATTTTTTGTTTCTAAAAAATTTAGAAACATGTAAAGGGAATAAGCAAGGTACCCATGTGACAGTAACTATAGGTACGATGTTAAGACAAATACTTGGCTCCAGCCAATACATACTATACTTTCCAGTTTGTACATTTTGAATCATTATATAATATTAAAGCAAAAATTCAGCCATGAATATACAGTATATTAACTACATTTTTTGGATAATTGATGATCATTTAGAAATACAGCTTTGGCTTACTTTGTTTCTTGGTTCTTTCTTGCAGGTATCTCATACTCATAACAACTCACAAAAGATCTTATTTGTGACATAAAGAATTCGGTTTCAAACCCATTTGTACCATATTCAATACTTGGTACTTCTATCAGGTAAGGCAACTTTGAGTTATTTATTTATGTAATTCGTGAACAAATTTATATTTCAGTCCATGTACGTAGGATGTTAAGTCAAGTTTCCATTAGATATTTAATAGATCTTCTATTTTAATGCAAATTAATCTTAATTTACTATTTATTAGATCGTCAAAATATTTCAGACACTGCTGTATGCAACTTTTTATTGCTTTATATTGACCTTTGCAGTTAGCTTCTTTTTGCTATCTTCTATAGTCTATACCACGTGTTCATTTAAAGATAATTAAATAATTGACAAAATAAATAGATATATTCATTTGCATGTTGGCATGCTTAATTATGATGGTTATTAAAAAATTACATATTATATCTTTGCAAATTGCAAGCAATTCTTAGAAAAAGATGTGTTACCTTCATGTGTGTGGATTATATGGTTATAAGTTTATACGATGATTTTGGGTTCTAATCAAATTTTATAGATTTTGTCTTTCATGCATTCTTTGTATCAGTGACTAAAAGCTTTTACGTGATAGGAAAACTCATTGATCACGCATAATTGTCTGCTCGAGGTAAACTAGAATTTTTCTTTCGAATCTGATGTAATTCAGGTGAATAATCTAATTTTACCTGGCTTTTCTACTCATACTTCAGCTATTTATTGTAAAATAAATCGATAGATGTTGCTTATGCTGTTTGTCTTTTGAATTTTCTTAGAAAATAAGGACCAAGAAGAACCGGTCTTTGGGGGAGTTTAGGGTTTCAATTGCTGTCAGAGAGCTTGTGAATCTCATCTCCATATTTTAATTGGCTTATAGTTCATTCAAGTTAATTATAATTTCATCTCTGTTTCTTTTATGTTGTTTTGTTCTAATTTTTCTAATTTTAGAAAAAGGGAATAAAGGGTAGAGGCATATATATAATGTGGAGGGAAGAAAGTGGACATCTTCTCCTGGAGGGTAGAGGCATGGTAACGTGTAGCTTAGAAGATAATATTTATTTATCTCTCAGTCATATTCTCAGCTATTCATGTATTACATAAGCCACATGGGAGTCCAATTTTTTGGCAATGTGTTTTATGGTGGATTATTAGATGGTGCTCAACATTCTTTCTGTCTATTAGATATCCAGTGTTAAGCTGACAATCATGTATAAGAAGGAGAATGTTGCTGACAATCATGTTTAATGGGAGTCCAATCAGTTTGATGAATCTAACAAGGAGAATGTTGCTTTGATGATTGTATTCTAGCATGCGGAGCAGGTCGATTGGTCAATCGAGAGGTCGGGCATAGAATTAGATGAACAAAGCCTGAGCTGGGATGGTGTGGCTGAGAGGTGAGTTAATAGTGGGCCAAAGAGGCAGAGGTGTTGCCTGGCAACAAGAGAGGGATTTAGAGAAGAGAGAGCATGAACCGTTAGGTAACAAGAGTGAGGGGCAAGCGAAGCCATGGTGAGGGGCAAGCTAGCTGATCTATTAAGTAATACTTCATAGAGGCTTCATATGAAAAACATTTTCGTTGTCATATTTGATAGGTTTGGGTTACTGCCATGGTGAGCTGCTTGCTGATATCTGATTCTGGTAGGTCCTCTCATGAAGCTTCATTAACATATTATTTCCCACTGGAATTAATTAACCACTTGATGAAGCTCATAGGTACTTTTACATACGCTACTAGAACTTTTAGTTATGTAATTTACAGTAAGCCCAGCATAGAAGTTGTAAGTCACATTCTTAGTACTGGATAAAAGCATAAGTTAACCAGTTCCAAAATGTGTTCGTACGAATTCATTCATGCATGTAGGACTGGATTTTTTTTTTTAAAAAAAAAAAAAATCTAATTTGTGCTCATTACCATGCAAGATGTGTTGAAATTCGAACCAACATTTGAAATTATAGATGTATATGAAACAAAATGAGATGTATCTCTTTCAGTGGTACTCAAAAAGTAAAGTGAATTTACCAAACCTAAATTTTTAGCTCAGATGCATCATGAGGTCCTTATCAGGTGCTCAATGAGTGGCCAGATACATCAAGCACACATTTCCCAATCTCACTCAGTCCTATTTCTATCTGATTGTATTCAATTTTAATTATTATGGATAATTAATTAATTAATTGATGGTATCAGTTTTGTAGACCAAAACATCAAAAATGGCAGCAGTTTTCCCTTAATCACCGCCATGGCAAATCTACTATACATGATGAGATGATAGTACAGTAACTTTATTGTTCTTTTTTTTTCAAAATCTTTGTTTATCTGATTCTAAGGAGTAGCCAATAAATTTAAAAATTAACACAAGTAAATGACCTCTTTGTTCTCAATTTTAAGCATCTCAATTAATTAAGAATTCATTATATAGCAAGAGTATATAGAACGAGTTCTAACTAAAATTGTTGTCAATCATTTATAATTCATGATGACATTCGGAGCTTAAAAGGTTAAAATTTTCCTGTAGGCACCATAATTTTTATAAATTAAATCTATTATTGTCATAATATTAGTTTTCTTAACAGTTTACAACTACTTAATTTATTTCTTTTTCGTCAATATGAAACGAACAAATCAATGTACCAAGTCTCAAATGTGATTACTGTTGGTGCTCAATTGTTTTATTTGTATATAATAAATCTAATTGTTTTGTTGTTTTTAGGGAAAAGATATCATGATCAATTGATTCAGCTTCATTGCTGTACTAATTTAGTACGTTATTTTCAATTAAAAGATAAGTCTTTTCTTCATAGTTTATTTATTAGCTGATTAGGGAATAGGATTATGATGTGTATTGATAAGTTGAAGTATCATATATATTTTTTTTTCTTCATGTATGTGATGGTTAACTATATCATTGTTATATCAAGGAAAACTAAAACAAGACACACAACCTACAAAAATAGATCGCCCAATTGTCTGTAGAACATTCTGTTCCTTAATACTATGACACTAATGAATGGCCAAGTGGGTTGACCAATGGAGCTGATACATCAGATGCCCCTCCTCAAGTTACAGATCCTTCAGGTTGCGATCCTCTGGTTGCTGAATTGGTTGCACAAATTAAACCTAGGTTAGTTATTTACCTTTCTCCCTTCTTCTTTTATTAATCTCTCCCTCTTCCTGCAACAATAAACTTCTGTTATGTTGCTTCTTTGTAGGTACCATATTGCTGGTACAAAAAATGTGTTCTATGCAAGAGAACCGTACACAAATGAAGGTGCTGTCCATGTTACACGTTTTATTGGAGTTGCTACTATAGGAAACAAAGACAAGAAGGTTCAAATCTACTGTTACAAAAAAAAAAAAAAAATGGAAAGAGGCTATTGTTGGTAGAAGACCATAAACGTGGGCAAAGTATGGAAACAAGCAGAGATCAACAAGTAATTTAGAGATTGATGGTTCACAGTGTTTGATTTTTAGATATGATTTTAAAAAAAAAATTATAACAGTTCTGGCACATCGAGCCTGGTTTTTGGTCTGAATATTCTTTCTTATTCTTTTCATTGATAAACTACATGTGTGCAGGTCAGTATGGATGTATAGTCTTTAGTTCATCGTATGTCTTTGATCTATATGTATTTGCTTTGGTTACTTCCTCTTGGTATTTAGCATCACGTTAAAGGGGGCAAAAATTTTGTTTAGTTATGCACATTAAATAAAAAAAATACTATATTGGCATATCCACTCATTAGGAATTCGTTTCATAACCCTTTCAGATTAGGATGAATCGCGCAACGTGCGAGATTAGAACTAGTTGGATATCAATTGCTGGTCTAGTACGGTATACAAACATTGCAAAATGTGAACTAAGTTGTACCCGGGGAGCTAAACAAATTGCATGCAAGTGAAGTTGCAAGACCTTGCATTTCCTTTTAGATCGCCCATTTTGGTTTACTGGAAGTTGTTCAACACAGGACGAGTGTCATGTGCTATATAGTAGAAAAATAGCTATAAGTTCTATAAATTCTATACAATTGATGACTTCAAAGTCGTCAGGGAATTTAATTTGTTACTCTAGCAGCAGCTTTATTCTATACTGCCATCCTGTGTACATCTATTCTAGATGAGGTTTGTATCTGATTTGACGATGCTGTTTGTATTTTACTCAGAGCAAACAAGATCATTCCACAATGAAAAGCATCTGTGTAAGAACAAAATTCAATTTTCTATTTGATGTAATGAATTTTACAATACAAGCGCTTTATGTTTCTCACACCAAAATAATATGCTCTGAACTATACCTACAAAATAATACAAGACTAATATCACCTAATCTCTGTACAATTCCTACTAAAATTTTGACACAGAAAACCTAAATCTGACAATGGAAGTGCTGTGAAAATACTCCGTCTTCCCTGTCTCCTCCTATACATTATTGAAACTATGAACTATTTAGCTTCCACTGTAAAGGAAAACCACCACTATACTTAAAATCGCTGCTATTGATGTTTTGTTGGCTTGAAGATGAGGAAACATCCATAGAATAGTACTGAGCTGGAATAATCTTTTCCCAGGAACCCAATCCCGAATTAACAATATTGAGCCCACCATTATGCATAATATCCTCAATTTCCTTCACAATTTCACTCATCATGGGGCGGTTACTTGCCTCTTCTTCTACACACCGCAATGCCAGATCGACAAAACGATCTAGCCCAACTAAACTTTCATTCTTACTTGTAAGAAGAGGATCAATTAAGTCTTTTAGGCCCAGGTACGGCTTGTCTTGTCTGTTAAAGGCAATTTTCACTTCTCTTACAATGTACTTCTTGTCTTTAATTGGAGGTTGGGCAGTAATTAGCTCTAGCATGACCACACCAAAGCTGTACACATCACTTTTACCAGTGAGTTGCTGGGTCATGTAGTATTCTGGATCGAGATACCCCTGCATGAGATAACAGTTGGTAGTTATTACCGTAGTATTTTCTATTTTTAAAGATCAAGTACATTTACATCTTTCTAAAATCAGACATCCAATGTAAAATGCAACAAGTATTCACCAAAGCCTTCAAAAATAGAAGTACCCCCCCCCCACCCCCACCCCCCCCCCCCCCTCTTCTTAAACTGCGATAAACACGATCAGCTCTCTTTTGGATATATATACCTGAATTATTATTGTGAATATAAAAGGGGTATTTTTGGTAGTTTGAAATGCATTATTTAAACAAGATTATGAAGATAAAAAAACCCCATCTATTAGGGTTTTTAGGAGATATTCTGAGGTTTCTCCTTGTGGCAGAGATTACTAATTTACTATGACACCAGTTATTCTGTTTTGCGAAATAAATAGATGGAAATATTTACCATGGTTCCTTTGACATGGTTTGTGACATGGCCTATTTCACTGTTTGAAACAAACAAAGAGAGGCCAAAATCTGAAACTTTAGCAGTCAAATTCTCGTCTAATAATATGTTTGTAGACTTCACATCTCGATGTATAATTGGTGGATTTGCATGGTCATGTAGATAAGCCAAGCCTGTTGCTGAATCACGAGCAATCTTAAGTCTCCTGCTCCAATTTAGCTGTATGCCACTTGCTCCTGAAAAGAAGAAAAGAAAAGATGACTTACAGCTTGTTGCTTACATCACCAAACGGCAGCTTTCCAATTTCTTTACTACAACCTAAAGTTGTTTGTCCCTAATTATCAAAAGAAACTGGGGAGATAATACGGTGCCAGGAAGTTTTCCTGGAATTGTTCATAATATAATTCCTGACCACTGATATGGTGTTGGTTTTGATCATCACAAGCCAATGCTGCAGATTTCAATATTTTCATTGGGCAGTAAGTGCTCTGTTAAACTCAATGTATTCAGTTTTCCAAATTTTGCAATTTCAATCAGCACTAAAATCCTTTCTTTTTGATACTTGACAGAACTTGTCCAGAATATTAAATTAATCTAATAATCTCTAATGTTCATAAATCATGATATCTATCAGTACCTGAGAGGCTATCTCTGAGAGTTTTATTGCAAATATATTCGTAGACGAGCATTCTCTCTCCCTTTTCAAAGCAAAAACCGACTAGCCCCACAAGGTTGTTGTGGTGTACACGGGAAAGTAGTTCTATTTCTGTTTTAAACTCAAGGTCACCTTGCATTGAACCTTCTTTTGACCGCTTTATAGCAACAAGTTGTTTATCTGGAAGCATTCCTCTATAAACCTGGTTTGAAGAATAGCCAATGAGCTGTTAGGACAACTCGTAAACATATTTACCATTGTCATTCAATGTTTTACATCGTAGGAAGACCCAAAATTAAATTTAGATTGATACTAGGTTTTTCTTTTTGACAACAGTAAGCTGATATTAGTATTCTTTACTTTTCCAATCAGGACTTAATACTGCACGGTCAAATATCTAACATCTTTTTTTTTTTTTTTTTTTTGGGTCCTGTTGGACCTTATGGCCAATGAGAAATCACTTGCAAGAAAAAAAGGGATGAGCAAAGATGTCAGGAAAACTGTAAGCGAGAAAGAAAAGTATGTACTTCCATGTGGCATTCAACAAAAGTTCGAATTTGAAATACATCATTATAGACATGATTTATATAGTGTAATCATTCCTATAAAATATGACGGGATTTTGTGCATATTTCACTTCTGATCAAGTTATTTGATTTTTCAACAGTTAAAAATTTAATTGCTCTTCATTCATCACCAAGCAATACTCAAATTCCATGAAATCTGCTTTGTATTCAACAACATACCTATTTATTTATTTTTTAATTTCAAACCATAATTAAATTAATTTAAGATATTATAGTCAAGATTGTCAGTATAAAAGCAATGTCAAGTGATCCATCTGCATTATCAAATTATATCCTTTTCCGAGCACAACTTCTTCTGAAAACAATGTGTTCCATTTGTGTAAATTAAGGTAAACAGTCATGAAAGAGGGGTACTTTATGTATCTTTTGGAAAAAAGAAGATGATACAAATGTGTAGCACATAGAATGTTCTCTTGTTTTATGAATGAATACAACTATATAAGACATTTTCTTTTATTATTATGTAAGGATTGACAAGCTTTCTGTTCTTGGAAGGTCATATATTTGGCGTTTTTCATGGGCAGCGAAAATATTTATTTAATAATAAATTTATGATGAAATCAAACTGAACATACTACCCTCAAAAAAAAAAAAAAAAAAAGAAATCAAACTGAACATATAAAGCCGTCCAACTAAATTCAACCTACAATCGGTTTATGTAAATTGAACTTACCTTTCCATAACCCCCAGATCCAATAATATTAATTTCTCTGAAGTTGTTGGTATACATCTTGAGTTCATCAAAGGTAAAAGCTTTCGCTCCACGTAGTTTTGGTGCTTCCCCACTTTCTTCCCCCATTGATCCCCATGAGGCTGAAATACCACAATATAATTAAACAAATTCAAATTCCATGTTCTTTTAGCTAGAATAAATTTTCTGGCATTGGAAAAAAGTGTAAGTATTTTAAGAAAAATTCATGAACAAGTCAATACCAAATGGGTCATTCCTGAGTTTTTCTCTCTGTGCTCTTTTCTTTTGCCGAACTGCATAAACAGCCAATAAAGCTAGCAGAGCCGCAAGAACAGCACAACCAAGGGCTATACCAATAATGTACCGTCTTGCTGTTAACAGATAAATAGTCAGTATTGTAAATTACACAAATTATAAACAATATACAACTACTCTAGCCATGGTGCACTAGTACATGCCAATACTGTGCTAGACAATTTTGTACCAATGATTTTTCAAGATGTATAACTACAGGTACCTGTTGAAGAGATATGGTAGGGAGAGGCAGTGAAATAGTATGGTCCATAGAGATCTGGAGGCTTGTAGTCCTGACTATTCAAGTCGAAGCAATTTATTATCACAGTTTGGTTGAAGTAACTCTGACCATCAGGGCAGATCTTGATTTGAACCCACAGGTAAGAGTTGCCATCAAAATAGTAATTTTGGATGGACAAATTGTTTGGTGTACGACATGTTTTTAGTCTTCCTGTGAGGTTTTGTTTAAGTTCTTCGATGTGATCAGATGCATCACTGAAAAAAGGTGCTCTAAAAACTAAAAATCCAGTGAATGGATGTGAACAGTCGGTTATATTGAGAGATCCGATGGCTGAGGATTGATCAAATGGGTCATTGCAGTAGGCTGTGGTTGAGAGATGAGGAATGCTGCACACAGGATTTCCCATAAGCCTGAAAAGTTACAAAAATTTTCAATAGTGTGTTAGAGTATCTCCCAGTATTTATTTATGACAATTATTGAAGATTCATAAACATTCCAATTTTTCCATATTTTCACTATCAACATATTTCCAACAAAAAATTGGATCGGGAAAGCATAAATAATACTATGGAATTACTTTTTTTTTCAGTGAAATACGTTGCCAATAATAATTTTAGATTCTTTGCTGGAAAATGATGGTGTTGACCAAGATGATAGAAAGCCAGAATAAGTGGCAACTGTAAGAACTAGGACAATTTTGACCCAAACAAAAGATGGGATGATGCTATCAGAGAAATTACAAATTCTACTTAGAAGTGTATCATAAAATAAAGAAAAAGAGGGCGCTTTAAATGGAACTTCTGTAAAATAGGGTAGTTCTTATCAATATTTATCAAAAATACTATGATTGGTTTTAATTTGACTATTTGCAAACAGCACCACATCTTGCACCTCAGTGCTTCCTTACCAGCAGTTAGCTGTTCAGTTCATGTTCAGTTTGTGTGTGCTTGTTATTTTGGGTCTTTTTACTTTTCTCTTTTCTCTTTCTTTTCTTTTTCTGTTTTCACTAGATAGCCTCTATCTAGTTTCTCCAAAATAAAAACTCTTACGTCCTCTCTTCTTTGTGTATCCTTGATATCTCTAAAACCTTAATCCCAATCACACAATTCACAAGAAAAGGAATTCAAGTAAGCTATAAATATGCCCAGATAGTGGAATGTGGAACTTTTCTTGGATAGAAAAAATACTAGAGAATAAAAAGAATTATTTGATAATTGTTATTTTCTCCAAATTAGAATGAATTACCAGAAAACAAAAAAATTGAAGTTGCTTTCTGTAAAATAGAGAGATTCTTACATTAAATTGTTGCTGTAGTTGGAAGAAAGTGTTACTGAGGTTATATTGTTGAGTTCTAGGTTCACCTTGTGAAGAGAACTAGTGACATCATTGCCCATGTCAAATGTACCATTTAATGAATTATTCTTTAAATTCCTGAAATAAGGAAGAACAATTATTGGGTCAGAAAGAATCTCCAACTGTCTCCAATTGTGAGTGGAAGTTTGAAAGTATCTTACACTTCTTGTAGTTCCTTAAAGCTGAAAAGCTCTTGAGGGATTTGACCGCGAAGCTGTCCAGACTCGATCGCTCTGTTTGATGTTTTTTGGAATAAGCATCTCAGTTCAGCCAATCTATTATTTTAACATACAAGACATAAAAGTTGGTAGTTTTGATTAACTTACAGAGTTCGTAAATGTTGCAAATTAGAAAGCCATGTAGGAGCTTCAGACGGGTCGAATTGGTTATTACTCAGATTCCTAGATGAATAACAAAACATAAAAAGTTACAGAGCATGAATTAATTTAGGCAAGTATATTTCAATAAAATGTCATTCTTACAGGAAATTGAGGGCAGTCAGTGCAGTCAAATTTGGGAGCGGTCCTGTTAAATGGTTGTTTGCCAGATTCCTGAAAGAAAATGAATCAAAAAGAATTCTTACATGATGTGTATTAAGAAATTACATGGAAAGAGGTTACCAGACAGATCTTACTATAATCTCTATTAAAAGTTTTTAACTTTTTTTTTCTGCACTTGAGTTTTGATTTATAACAGCTTAATTTATGCTCAATTTTGTGGTTATAGTCTTTAAAAACATAGTATGGACAAAAGTAGGCTAAGATTGCATGGTTATAGCTTGTAGAACAATTCATTTTTCATGATATAGTTCGAAATTAGGAGAAACTTTACTTACAGAAAGTAGAGCTTTGTAAGGTTACTGAGTAAAGGAACTTTGCCTGTGAGACCATTTATGTCAAGGCGACTGCAAAAGATGATAATTAATGAACTTAAAACATTCAAATCATCTGTCAGGAAAATAAAATACAACATAATTGATATACTTACATAACCTCAAGAGTATGAACAAGTCCAATGGAATCAGGAATTGATCCCTCCAATTGGTTTCTGTCAAGAAGTCTATATTTGAGAAATGAAAGAGGAATCCAATCAGTAATGCAGAAGACATACCAAAGAAAATACTTTTCTTTTTCTTCCTCAATTGATTTACTTTTGCAGAATTTTATATAGAAAAATAAATAGTAGGGTTACAACTGTAAATTGTAGGAGATAATCAAATCATAAGAAATATGATTATTATAAGAAGAAATGATTCAAAATAGCAATATATGAGCTTCCACAAAACTTTTTTTTGGAATTTTCTTGTCCTATATCCTATTATGACAAATTCTTCATAGACTTGAATTAGGCATGCATGCTGCTTCAAATTAACACACTTCTAAGGGAGAAAAAGTATTTCTGAAAGAATTTAGCATCTTACATGTGTCTCAGAGACATATTGGCAGTGAAAATTTCTTCAAAGATTTTACCCGTGAAGCGATTCCGGTTGAGATGGCTAAAGCAAACAAAAAGATAGATTATTAGTGGAAAACAAAAGCAACGAAGAAATAGGGGACCCAATTGAAGAAATAATAATTGAAATGTAAACAAAAAAGAGACTGACAAGTGTTCTGCTTTGAGAAGCTGATCCAAACCCCATCCGTCATTGACCGAGACGGGAAGCGGTCCACTTAGTTGATTGTCTGCTAGGTCAAGCCATGTCAATTTTGAAAGTTTACCCAAAGAAGGGGGAATTCTTCCGGTAAAATTGTTTGCATTCAAAGCCCTTGAGATATAAGAGGAGAAGATTTTTTTTCAATGTTTATATAATTTGCAATATCCCGTAAAGAAAATGATAAATTTACATAGAAATTATCCATACAGGAATGTCAGATTTGGTAGATTTCCTAGTGCATCTGGAATTTCACCAGAGAAAGTGCAATTAACTAATTTCCTGCGGGATAGTAAAAGGATAAATTTAATGAACCAAATTCAACTTGAACTGAATAAATTGATTAAAAATTATTTCAAACAAAACATTGGATTGAAACTTACAGACTATCTAGGTGAATCAAGTTAGCAAGAGTTACAGGAAGTGTACCACCAAGTTTCAGGTTTGATGAAAGATCCCTGCAATTTTCAAAATATTTATCATCCAATCAATATTTTCTTGAAGTTGCATGACTAAGATAAAATCAAATAAAATATCAAACTTACAGCCGTTGGAGTTGTTTCAGATTGCCAATTTCCGCACTTAGAGTTCCTTGAATGTCCATGTTAAATAGAGTCCTAGAGCATTAAAAAGAGAGAAGAGACTGATTGCTAGATCGAAAATTTTGAGAGATTTCTTTAATTAAATAAAATGAAATAGTTAAGTTGCACATACAAATTAGTAACTCTGGAATCGTGACAGATAATCCCTACCCAGCTGCCTTTCCCACTGACCCCACATGGGTCGGAGTTCTTCCAATCAGATGGTACATTCTTCCATTGCTTCTTCAAAGAATTTAGGACCGCAACTGCAACAAAAATTGAAAATCATATAATAACACAGAACACAATTACAAACAAAAAAATTTATAATTTCTCGGAAATTTTCAAAACCATTAAGTTCCACCTGGCACCTGATCATACTCGAGTTGGGAATCAATATAATACCAGTACATATCAGTTCAATACATACTTTCTTTTTTGTTTGTTTTACTGGTATGGTTCAAGTTCGGTACCAACATGGGAACACAATAGCCCCTGAATCAATCTATCAGAAATATGGTGATAAATAAGAAGCTCGGGAAAGCTCACATCCATGCAACAAACATATGGTGTGCCCATGTTGAAGCACAACAAGACCCAGCAAATACTCAATTATAATAACTCGAAAAAAGAAAATAAAATAAAAACAACTAGAAGGATAATCAAGTACCATCATCAGGATCAGTATAGGAGAAACCAGGAGGAACAGTAATAGCTATGCACAAAAGCAAGAACAGAAGCAACTCTCTTTGTGGCATAACTGATAAGTTTATCTTCAAAATTGACAAAATATCTCGTCTTTCCTGCTTAAACTAGCACAAAAGAAGGAAGGTGAAGACGTGAAGTGATGTTGAGGTTTGTTTGGACTGATGAATCCCCACTTTAGAGCTTTTCCAAGAAAGACGGCATGAAGAATTTGTCTCTGTTGAGAGGTATGAACAGAACTGAGCATTAAAGACTAGTAGCTATAAGCCCCATCAACTTGGTCTAAATTAAATTTGGAAAGGTGGGATATATCTATTGGTTGTCTTGCATATATGGTTTCCGTGTGGCACACATTGTACTTCTTTCCGTGTAGTTAGAATATTCTTTTGTCTATTTTTTTTAAAATCTTTTGAGTTTTTGAGATTCACGTTAAAAATTTATATATAAATCTGAGATTGACATGTGCCTCACGACAAAAGATGTTAATGTGAATCTCAATAACATGCTCTTAAATGAATAGTCGATACAAAGTCTGTTCTGGAAGATGTAATCAAACGTGTAGTTCTAAAATTAAAGTAGATTCTATAGTGAGAAGTTTATTAATGATGCATAGATAGGACTATTCATTTGAAATTACACGTTTCATAGTCGACCTTAATCATTTGTAATTAAAAGTAACAAAGAGACAACTATACATTCAAAATTTAACAAGGAGACCGTCTAATTTTTAATATGACAATAATGATCTATGAGAGGGCCAACATTTTTTTTTTTTTTTTTTTGCATATCTAGTTCCTAGGAAATGCATAATTTCTTATAATGTGTATATTATTCTATGAACGAGATTTCATCCTTCTAAATTATTTTGTAGCTGTGCAACATTCTTAATTCGTGGTAAAAAAAATTTCAAGCGTCAGAAAGAAAAATGATTTAAAATACTCAAGTCGAGAAAGAATATAATAAAAATGTTCCATATAGCGAAAAAAATATATAATTTGAATGTGAAATTTTATAGAAGTAGTTTAATCTAGATATATTTTAGAAAGCACATGATGTATAGAGAAATTGGAAATCTAAAAAAAATTCAATGGTAACTAGCATTTAAAGAAAGTAATAACCACATAGTCTCTACTTCTGGAACTGCCACAAGAGAACATGCAACAAGTTGAAATAGTCGGAAAATAATTTGTTGTTGAATACTAGTCATCCAAAATCAATGTTTACTTGGTCAAGGGAAGACATGAAAGGACAACGCCACCAACGGATTTGTATAGTCACGAAAAGCAATGTGTGCTTAAACACGAATCTTAAAGCAGAAGAATGGTGTAGATCAAGTTTCTGATGCTATGTACAATTAGAAAATTTAATATCCGTGTTTTGTTGCACACTTGCGTGTAGCTAGGTTTATCTATTAGGTCCTTGCGTTTTTGTATGAGCAAATATCATAATTATTAACATATCCCCAATAAATCAGATTCACGGTACAAGATTTTTAATTAAAGCAAACATCATAATTAGCTACACACCTTGCCTTAATAGTTGCACTTTTTATTAGTAAATGCATGCTTATGGACATCATTTCGTTTAAGATATCTATTCAACCATACCCAAAGAAAATTCCTTTTTTATGGATATTTCAACAGGGAAATCCAATTATTCATGTATCTCTTGTTAGTGGTTAAGATTAACTTACAAGTTCTAGGATTGTCATGCACGAAAAATTGTAATATTTATGTTATTTGTTTTCAAGGAAAACACACACACATATATATAGAATATTGCTATTGTGAACTATGGTGCACAGAGGGCTCCGTGAACCATGACCGTTTGATTGGTGGTTTTGCAATTTGACAAATCTAAATTAACCAATCCAATTTATATATTGAAATCTCATATGAAACCAAATTTTATAATTTTTGGAATTTTTTTGCTATTTTTTCCGAATTTTTTAAAGCTTGCCATTTTTGGACGATAATTAGTGAATTATCATCCAAAAACGAAAAGTTTTAAAAAATTCGGAAAAAATAGCAAAAAAAATTCCAAAAATTATAAAATTTGGTTTCATATGAGATTTCAATATATAGATTGGATTGGTTAATTTAGATTTGTCAAATTGCAAAACCACCGATCAAACAGTCATGGTTCACGGAGCCCTCTGTGCACCATGGTTCACCATAGCTATTCTCTCTCTCTATATATATATATATTTATGACAAAAAAATTTAAGTTGTTGTTATTTGCTTTCAAGGCAATAACCTAGAATTGGCTAGAACATTTGAGATTACGGTTGATTTGACAGAATAAAATATTTTGCATGAAGGAATTGCTCAAATGTTTTTAATTAATCCGTCAATTTTCTTGTAGCAGATAGGAGAAAGTCAAATGAAAGTTACGAGTTACGCAAATTTTATTTTCCTTCTAACGTTCTGATAATGTCAACAACTTTGATTGAATCTGCACACGAATAAAGTCAAAGACAACTCGGTATTGTACGATTCCGATAAAAATAAATTAATAAATAATAATGCAAGAGCCAAGAGATAACGGGTATTTGCACTGTCCAGTTTTGTTTAAACTGGAGAACAGGATAGTCTAGAAAGTGACATGGTTGGACTTCTATTATAGATAAACCGACTCCACTTAAATACATCTTATAACAGGTAACAATCAGAAATTTATGATGACAATTGACAAGAAAAATATCTCAAGCACACCAATCCAATTGTCCCTTTACATTTAATAATAGCCCAGTAAAAAATCAACACCTTTTGTTTACCATGTCATGTAATTAATTAAGCTCTTCGTAACTTTTCCAACTAGCTCCTTTCATTTGATTTTTCATCTTAAGCAAACAAGAGTCTTGTACGAATTATTAATCAATTGATCGAAAATTGTGTTATACAATTAAAAAAAAAAAATGAATGGGTCAGCATGTAAAGCAACCAAAGTTGCTAACAAGAAATAACTCGTTCAGCCAAATGATGGGATTACAAGGAAAAAGTAACTAAAATATAAAGAAAACTAAAAAAATGTTAGAGAATTAAAGGGGTGTCATTGAGCACCTCCAGGTCAGAATAGTGCAGCTGCATCCTCGAACCAACATATGACGCCTACAAATTGAATTTTGATATGTACAAGTAACAAGTCTAGTCAAAATGCTGGAATTAAAGATCAAAAGAAAATAAAAAGAAAATGGATGAAAGAAGGAAAAATGAAGGAAGAACTGAAAGGATTGGTAAATGAAGTGGCTCGACGAATATACGATACTGTCAAATAATGACAAATTCAAAGGGACTATTTTAAATTGAGTAGAGAAATTCCAAAGGTTTTTCAAACAATCATCAATGGAAAAATCGCCGTTATCACGTAACTGACAAGAAATTTAATGTACGCTTACGAGTTTTGATACGTCAGAAACGTGTACGTAAACCATATGTAAGTTTAAATTTACGCATGGATCACACTTAGTAGGTACTATATAATAAGTCAATTTTCTACAATTTGTATATTTTTCTTACATAAATTGCAATTATACATGGTTCACACTTCTGCAACATGCACTATCAATTTTTCGCTGCAGTAGAAACATTCTCTTTTATTATAAAATTAACAATTCTGTTGATAGCCCGTTTATTTGTTGTGAGTCTTTACCTTTTGTACGAACTTGAGTTCATCTTGAAAAACATACGTATCAGAAATAAGATAGAGAAAAAATGACCTTTCGGAAGATAACGACATAGAAAGAACATTGTATTTTCGGTTCAAAGCAACTATTTCACTTTCTATGTGGACCTAATTGGACAATGCCACTGGGCCCTCATAAGGCCTATAGCTATATATCCCACACCAACTATTTCGGCTGAACTGACGCCTCGTTAAACACTAATTAAGACCCCGTTAACATTCTCACCATCCCCAAACACTAATCATTATCTCTGCACTACCTTTCTCAGAACTAAATAGACACTGTGGTTCCAAATACCCTTTGCATTTTGGAAATTATAAAATGTTTCCATACGTTCGGAGGAGTTATATATACTCCCTTCATTCACATGAAATATGTCACATCATTTGTTTACGCGTCATGAGCACCTACCTCCAAGAAATATCTTTGAAACAGTGAGTGAGAGCTACATTATGGATAGATATAATGGATATTGTAAATATTTTTTAGCGGCATGGCAATCCTGATCTGCTAATGAGGTGACTGCTTCATGTTATAACTTAGAATTACTAAGATATATATGTGGAGAAATCACACTACTCATGACGATTTGGTAACGAATGCATGATCTTAAACTTTTCATTCAATCTTATATTACATCAAATTGAGGGGTACCTGAAACTCTTTAGGAAGCGTAACTGTGTAAGGGGTATATGTTCATTTAAGAAATATAAAAAAAAATTACTGGGATTTTTGAACCCGAGGTGAAAATGCTGAGGGATGTCTGCACTTTTCTCAAAAAAGAAATAGTAGTAAACATTGTTCATAAGTGAGAAGTACTGGGATCTGATCTTAAAAAATTCTATAACGCACTAACCCACAATTCTTCATACTGTCAAAAACTCAGGGTGATGATTTATGTTTTTATGTTTTTACAGGCCTGGCAAAAAAATTGATTTGAGATTACAGGCGTACAGATTATTTGTCTTATATACAATTTAAAAAATTATGACACAAGGGGCCAAACTATATTTACATGACAAAGAAAAAGCTGTGAATAGGAATTCCTTCTTCTTGTTTTAATTTTTTTTTTTAAATACTCTATTAAAAACTATGGCAGATCATGAACTGTTTAGCTTCACTGTGAAGGAAAACCACCACTGTACCTAAAATCACTGCTATTGATGTTTCCTCGGCTTGAAGAAGAGGAAGAAGCATCCATGGAGTAGTACTGAGCTGGGTGGAACTTTTTCTGGAAACCCAAACCTGAATTGATCTTGAACCCTGCAATTCTCATAATATCCTCAATTTCCTTTGCAATTTCATTCATCGTGGGCCGCTTACTGGACTCTTCTTCTACACATTGCAATGCCAGATCCAAGAATCGGTCTAATGCGACTAGAATTTCGTTCTTATTTATAAGAATAGGATCAATTAAATCTTTTAGGCCCTGGTACTGTTTGTCTTGTCTGTCTAAAGCTAGTCTTACTTCTTTTACAATAAACATCTTGTCACTAATTGGAGGTCGGGCAGTAATTAATTCCAGCATTACTACTCCGAAGCTGTACACGTCACTTTTACCAGTGAGTTGCTGAGTCATGTAGTATTCTGGATCTAGATAACCCTGCGTGAGATAAATAGTTGATAGTTAATTCCCCCTATTTTTTAGTTTTGAAAGATCAATTTCTTTTGCATCCGTTTTTAAATAGGAAAACTCACTGCAAAAATTCAACGAGTACCAACTATATACTTCCAAAATAATAAAAGTACCCCTGAATATTATAATAAGCATGATAAGGTCTCTCTGGAATACACCTCCATTATCATGTACTAAGATAATGAACGGGCATATAATTTCTGTAGTTTCAGAAGCATTATTTAAATTATTTAAATATGAAGATAAGAAGAAGTGTCTCAGGGATGTACAAGATAATGCAGCGGTTCTCCTAGGGACACAGACAATTACTAATGTGTATAACTTTTTTGCAAAATAAATAAAAAGAAATACCAGGGTTCCTTTGACATGGGTAGTAACATGGCCTATTTCACTGTCTGAAACAAACAAAGAGAGTCCGAAATCTGCAACTTTAGCAGTTAAATTCTCGTCCAATAATATGTTTGTAGACTTCACATCTCTATGTATAATTGGGGGATTTGCATGGTCATGGAGATAAGCCAAGCCTGTTGCTGAATCAAGTGCTATCTTCAATCTCTTGTTCCAATCTAAATGTATGCCGCTTGCTCCTGAACGAAGAATAAGGTAAAAAGAAAATTGAAATTATAATTGTGCATTGCTTCTGCTTATATTTTTAAATGGATAGGTATGGAAACAATTTATTGCCAGTACAATTCCTGGCAATAGATAATAATATGCTTGGAAGCACCCAACAAGATAATAATCTGCTTGGAAGTTAATCCAAACTAACCATTTCATGCCAGTACAATTCCTGGCAATAGATATGGTGCTGGTTGTTATTAATCATCAAAAGCAACTTTTGGGGTATATTTTTATGTTTCTTTGTCAAGTATTTACTAATACATCCCAATGTACTTCAGTTGCCAACAATCAATAATTATGCAATTTCAGTCAGCATTGAAACATTCTCATGGCACTTTACTGTACTGACCAGGTACTGTAAACTTGTACCTTATAAAGTATAAAATGGTACCTGAAAGGCAGTCCCTGAGAGTTCCATTGCAAATATATTCATAGACAAGCATTCTTTCGCCCTTCTCTAAGCAGAAGCCAACTAGTCCGACAAGGTTCTTGTGGTGTACACGGGAAAGTAGCTCAATTTCTGTTTTAAACTCAAGACCACCTTGCATAGAACCTTCTTTTGACCGCTTTATAGCAACAAGATTTTTCTCTGGAAGCATTCCTCTATATACCTGATTCATTTGTATTGCCAAAGAAGTATTAGGACAATAACAAGTATGTTTAGTATGACATGATGTTACTATGTTGTAGGAAAACCCAAAATTAGGACAATAGTATGTTTAGTATTGACATTATGTTCTATGTTGTAGAAAAACCAAAAATTAGGTTCACCTGATGTCATTATTATTATTTTTTTTCAATCAGTTCTAAACTTCTAATTCTATCATACTGTAGGTCAGATGTCTTTCCATCTACTCACTAACTCAAATCTTTATGGTAAAGTAGGGAAAAATAACATAAACTACAAATTTGCATGTTGCATGCAAAATATCAATGTCTTGATATGTTGAAGGACAATGAAAATCACATATCACTCAATAAATTGGCATAAATTTTAGTAGTGCCCATTCTTCGCAGTTTTGTTATAGGAAAGCAAATGGTTTTTTGGAAGGTTATGATTTTGAGACCTTTTGCAAGTTCACAATTGGGAGTTTACTGACATTCAATAGTTATAGAAACTGGAAATATAGAAGTTGCTCAATTGAAGCGTAAGCCTAGCACAGAAGGTAACGGATTCGATTGTGGCAGTAAACATCTAAAAGAAATGGATGTTGGGGTTAACGATTACCTTATTTCAAAGAAAAAGAAACAGAAATAAAATGCTGCTTAATTGCTACATATTCCAATTAATGATCTAGGCTAAATATAGATTTACCTTTCCATAACCCCCAGATCCAATTACATTTATTCCTTTGAAATTATTGGTCGAAATCTTGAGTTCATCATATGTAAAGACTTTAGCACCACTTATTTTGGGCGCTTCCCCACTTTCTTCCCCCATTGATCCCCAGGAGGCTGAAACATTCAATATGACCAAAAAAATTTTGAGTTCTTCTCTCAGCTATACTTTAATTTTCGTACATTAAGGGATCGATAGATATGTCATGAAAACTCAAGTTAATATAAGCCATTACCAAATGGGTCATTCCTATGTTTTTCTCTCTGGGCTCGTTTCTTTTGCGAAACAGCATAAACACCCAATAAAACTAGCAGAGCAGCAAGGATTGCACAACCAACAGCTACACCAATTATGTACGATTTTTCTGTCAATGAACATATTGGCACAATTATATATTGCACATTTAAAGAACTGGCAATTATTCTGGCTAGTTGTACATATATACTGTACTTGACTAGTAAGAGCCAAAAGACTTTCATTTGTATAATATAAAAATATAATACCTAAGGAAGAGCTACGGTAGGGGGATGCAGTGAAATAATATGGTCCATAAACCTTGGGCGGATTATAGCCCTGACTATTCAAATCGAAGCAATTTATTATCTCGGTTCTGTTGAAGTAACTCTGACCAATGGGACAGATCTTGACTTGGACCCAGAAGTAAGTGTTGCTGTCAAAATAGTAATCTTGAATGGATAAATTATTGGACACACAGGTTTTAAGCGTGTTTGTGAGGTTTTGTTCCAGTTTTGTAATGTGATCGGATGCGTCACTGAAAAAGGGTGCTCTAAAAACTAAAAACCCGCTGAATGGATGATGACAAGGATTAAGAGATGTGATAGCCGCCTTCTGTTCAAATACATCTTTGCAATAGGCAGTGGTCGAAAGATGTGGAATGCTGCACACCGGATTACCCTTAAGCCTGGAAAATATAAAAAAATTTATGAATGTCCTTATCTATTGAAAGAGCAGAGCATATAGTAATTAAAAGTATTAAAAAGTTCTATATTGGATACAAATTTTTTAAAGTTGTAAATAATAACCTTAGATCTAATACAATTGAACTAAATGATTTTTAGTACAATAAATCCCCCAAACAACTAAATTTTACATAACTATCAATTAAAATTGGCATACATATTTACTGAAAAAAAAATTGGTATAGAGCAAATGATAAATACGAGAAGGTCAAGGGCCACAGTATGAACTTGAGCAATTATGACCAAAGCAAATAAAGATAATTTGATAATTTATTTCGAAGTGCATACAAAAAAAAGAGTGCAAATTAAACATGAGGTATGCAAGAACACCTGTGGTTACCAAAAAGCCCATGTTTTGTCATGCAAAGAAAACCAAACTTCAAAGTAGTAGCTAATGCTGGGAATTACCACTGAGTGCTCTTAATTAAGTAAAATCCCCATATTACCTTTCTAATTTTGAATATTTTTCTAATTATTTTGTCTCCTAGTCCTTTTAATCCTGAACTCTAATCGCATAATTAACGAGGGAATTTAAATAATCTCTTAAACTCTCTCTTATTATTTGCTCCTGATACCTTTTAAGCCTGAACTCTAATCACGTAATTCATGCAGATATTAAATAATCTATAGATTTTTCCAGGGCAGAGGGGTATTTAACTCTACCAAAGAAAAAAAAAAATAGAATAAAAAGAATAATTTGGTAAATATTCTTATTTATAATTGTTAAAAAAGAGTCATGTGCATTACATTAGATTGTTCTTGTAGCTGGAAGAAAATGTAACTGAGGCAATATTATTGAGTTCTAAGTTCACCATATGAAGAGAACTGGTGATGTTATTCCCCATGTCAAATGTGCCGTTCAATGAATTATTGTTTAGTCTCCTGAAACAAGAAAGAGGAGTGATTGTGTAATTGTACATCCAAATATCTGTGTTTTTGTGTGAAAATCACAAAGCGAACTCACACTTCTTGTAGGTCAGGGAAGCTAAACAGGTCCTGAGGTATCTGACCATAAAGCTGTCCGGACTCTATTACTCTGTATATTATGAATTATGCAAACATTTTAGTTCAGGAATAGTTAATTCCACATGTATACATCCACATTTGTATACAAACAGATAGAAGAGACAAAGAGAGCTTTTGTTAATTTACAGAGTTCGCAATTTTTGTAAATCCGAAAGCCATGTAGGAGCTTCTGACGGGTAAAATTGGTTGTTGCTCAGATCTCTGAAGGAATAACAAAACAAATTATTCTCTGGATAAGGATTTATTTGAAACAAATTTTAATGTAACTGTAGGAATAGTAGAAATATGCAGGTCTTACAGGACATTAAGGTTAGTCAGTGAAGTCAGATTTGGGATGGGTCCCATAAGACTGTTGTTCGCCAGGTTTCTAAAAGCCACAAAAAAAAAAAAAAAATTTGTTAATAGGCTGTGGAACTGATATGTGATAATTAATGATCATTCAGGACAATGTAGGGATTAAGAATTGGCCGGTTAATATTTTGCTTTCTGTTTTTGTTTAATTTTCTGATCGTGGAACATTTAAGGGGTATTATTGCTAAAAAAATGTGTAAATGGACAAAATTAGGAAATGTGTGGTCATAGTTTTTAAATTTTTAACTTACAGAAAATCAAGCTTTGTAAGGTTGCTGATGGAAGGAACTGAGCCTGTAAGGCCGTTGTTATCAAGGCGACTACAACAGAGGAGAAAATGATTAATTTAGTTTCCAAATTGAATGTAAAAATTAAAAGAAATCAAATTCAGCACTTACATTACTGTTAGAGTTTGAACAAGTCCAATAGAGTTCGGGATTGGCCCCTTTAACTGGTTTCTGTCGAGAAGTCTGTACATAAGAAGATAAGAGGGGGGAAAAAGGAAGAACTTCATCACTAATGAACAATAGATACTAAAGAATATAATTTCCTTGTTCCCTCAACATTCCATTAAAACCTAACATAATGATCGTAACTATAAATTGTGAACAATATTAAAATAAAAAAAAAGAGCAGTATCAAAATAACCATATGAAAACTCCAAAAAGTTTTCAATCTGGATTCTATTAATTCCTTGTGTCTGAATTTATGGAATCCACAGTGGGACTTTCATGTATGAAATTACTATTCCTAGGGGGAAAAAAAAAATGTAAAAGTAGCACATAGCATCTTACAAGTGTCTTAGAGCCATATTAGCACTGAAAAGACTTTCTGGAATTTCACCTGTGAAGTTATTCTGGTTGAGATGGCTAAATTCAGACAACAAGAGAGATTATTAGTGAGAATTATATATCAAAAAAGAAATATTAGACTCCCTTCATTAGGGAATTATGAAAATGTAAGCAAAAGAGACTGACAAGTGTTCTGCTTTGAGAAGCTGATCCAAGCCCCATCCATCAGTGGCTGAGACAGGAAGCGGCCCACTTAGTTGATTGTCTGCTAGGTCTAGCCATCTCACTTTTGAAAGTTTACCAAATGAAGCAGGAATTTTTCCAGTAAATTTGTTAGTGTTCAAAGCACTGGAGAAAAGAGGAAAGATCGATTTATTAACAGCTAATATTTGTTAATAACATATAAAAAGCTGAATTGGCTATTCTCTTTTCAAAATCTTGAAAAAATTTTAAATGCAACTGCTAGATTGCCGTGCATAACACCCCGGGAAATAGTCCAAAAAATAACCCCACTTCTTAGTTCTGTTTTGCTCTATAAATGCATTGGGGTAATAGGTACATTGGGTAGTATTTATAGTTTACTTTGAAGGGTTATAGTATATTTAATGGAGGGCATCTGAAAAAGAAAATGATAAATTTGCTAGGAAAGTTAAAAAGCAAGTATATTCCATACAGATAAGTGAGATTTGTTAGATTTCCAAGTACATCTGGGATCTCGCCGGAGAAACTGCAATTAACTAGTTTCCTAGAAATACACAAATGGAAAATTAATGACAAAATTCAACTTTAATTGAATGTTGGAGTGATTTTTGCTATACAGGTACACAGAAAATCTGTATGGTTGGATGTACTAAGCTTTCTTGCTAATAGAAAATGGTGAGCTTTGCTCCCTTGCTTCAAAATAAAATAAAATAAAAAATATTTCAAAAAAAATGGACTAAAACTTACAGGCTGTCCAGGTGAACCAAGTTCCCAAGAGTCACAGGAAGTGTACCCACAAGTTTCAGGTTTGATGAAAGGTCCCTACATTTCACATTATCTATTATCTTTCACTCCTTTAACAGCAATATATTTAGCATTCATTTTATCTTTTCGTACAAACAGTTTCTCATAAGTTAAGCCTTGGTTGAAATGTGTATCCACTATTTGCTTGCGGCTGTACAGCAAAAAGATAGACCTATAAACAATAAATAAACAAACTTACAATCGCCATAGTTGCGTCAGGTTACCAATGTCCTCGCTTATAGTACCTTGAATGTCCATGTTAAATAGAATCCTGGAGTATAAAAGTAGATGCAAGGAATTGATCTATATTAGATTAAAGCATAAGAAATTTCTTTAAATAAACAATTATAAATAATGAATTTGAATTTACAATTTAGTAACTCTGGAATTGTCACAGGTGATCCCTTCCCAACGGTCCCCACATGGGTCGGAGTTCTTCCAGTTAGGCGGTAAATTCTTCCATTGCTTCTTTAGCGTCTTAAGGACAGAAACTGGGACAAAAATTACCAATAATATAATTACACATAAATTAAACGGTAAATTTTAGCTCATTCGCACAATTAAACAAACATGTGATGCGCATATGTTTGAAACCCAAGACCCAACAAGTACACAATTAGTTTGAAACTTGACAATAGCAAAGGAAACCTAACAAAAATGTATGATCAAGTACCATCTTTGGGATCAGTGTAGGAGCAACCAGGAAGAACAATAGATAAGCACAAAAGCAACAACAGAAGCAACTTTCTTTGTTGCATTATGTATATCTTGATTCGAAAATGCTCCAACTTCACAGTTTAACCTGGCACAAAAGATGGCAGTGAACTGTTGCTTGGCAATGATTAATTTCCTCTTTTAGCTGTTCAAACAAGACCATATAAAGATTTTTCCTTTGCAACTATGTATCATGTATGGTTGTAAATTATATATATGCCACCAAAAGTCTAAACAAAGCGGTCTTTGACTTCTGGCGGCACCACTTGTGAAAGTAAAACACACGCGCCATAAACTCTCTAATCTCTATCAAATTTTGGAAGAATGGCCATATTATGTCTTTTTTCGCATTTGGCTTTCGTGTAGACACACTGTATGCCTAATTATGTAGCGGAACTTATTTTGTGACTTCAGATTTATGAGCCTTGGTCTTTTTTCTTCATGTGCCATTTTTTTTCACAACGCAAAATTTCCAAGTATATTAATTTTTCGTGTTTAATATTAATTAATTTAATTAATTTTGGGTAATAGAAGTTTGTATTTGATGCCATTTTGTCACAATGAAAAGTCCTTGACCATCTAAAATAAATCTCTAACCTTTGAACGATACATTAAAAGTCAGATTTTTTTTATTTATTTACTTTTTTTTGTCAATACACAAGAGTCAGAGATTTCAAAAGCATATAAAATGATTCATAGTATAAAATTCAATTGTTAAACTCGTTTATGTTGAATTTGGAAGTGCCACGTGAACAAGCAGGATTTTGAAAATCCTAGTTAGAACAATAAAATAATTTATTGTATTGGCACGTGTATGAGTATTAGTAAGACCAAAGATCAATACGTTCGTTTGCTCGCATTGGAAGTCTTTCCCACTAGCTCCTTTGATTTGACTTTCCAACTTCCATGCAAATTAGAATATGTAAAAGAAAAATGAGTGGTAAAAGAATTATAAATGAGTGGCTCATCTTGCTAAAAGCAGTAACGGCAATCAAGGTTACCAGACAAAAAAGCAACCATTAATCAAACATCCATAATTTATCATCTTTAATTAATATCATGCTTACATACATTTGCTCGGTTCAGTTTACAGGAGAAAGCTAATTTAAATACAAAGAAAATTAATAAAAATTTAATTATCTGATAATGACAGCTGCATTTCTCAAGGCCAAATACCGTTGCACATGTTCGTTCGGCAGATTTCTGACCCGTTTGAATACCTCTGGATCAGCATAACGCAGTTTCGTCCTTGGATCTACATATGGTGCCTACATTGAATACATAACAAGTCTGGTCAAAATGCAGAACAATTAAAATTAAAATGAAGGAAGCTTTGAAGGACTCCTAAGGGGGTGCCTTGACCAGTACCAGTCTGGTTTTCAAAAATTGAACTGAAAGTACCTATAAATAGCCAATCAAAGATCTCAATTTCATTATTCTTATGTTGAGATTGGTAGACAGAAATCAATGTTCTGATTATAATCTCACACATTTGTTGCCATACTGGTGTTGCATCAATCAGGTCTGAACCGGTAGGAAGGACCATGTTCCCAACAAAAACATCAAGGAAAATGGTATGTACCTCAAAGCCAGTGATGTCACAGTACTTTTTTGAAGGATACATGGATGGAGGAGATTCAATATTCAAATCTGTTGCAAACAAACGAATTAGCAAACAACAATTTTAATGAAAGGAAAGGAATTAAAATAGACAGGAATAATGCAAACGAATTGCTTCTGCTAGCTCTCTAATCGCAACAACCCCTAATTCTAATAATTAATCAGTCCAATTGGTGCATTTCTACCATCCAAATCAAGCATTTTAAGTGCTGAGTGACATAATAGTATAATAAGGTCAAACTAATTACTCTCCAAGTCAGAAAAAGAAACATTACACTAATTTTTTATCTAGGATACAGTCACAATTATCAGATTTTGGTGTTAACCTTTCCCTTCAATTGGATAATTCCTGATAATTTCGGAACAACATAATAAAACTTATTTGCATTGACAATTAATTGGCTAATTAACAAAGACAATGGTTTCAACAGTACTAAACCTGAACTTGATTAATCCCAATTTAACTATATCAACAAAGGACAATCTAGGAAAACTCAATTTAACAACTAAACAAAACAATAATTCATAAAAAAAAGGAAAGAAATAGGAAGGGGAGCGAGCATACAATTGGGTTCATCAAGAGGCAAAGAAATGAAATTCTCAGCTTGGAGGAGCTGCTTGAGATGCTTCCAGTACCGACCTCTGGACTGTCCTTTCTGATACTTATCTCCCATTTGCACCCTCTTGAATGGCATCACTGGAGGAAGAACCATCTCCGATCGGACCACATCCGCCTCCATTTCTTTCCTTCTTCTCGTATGATTTTTTCCAACAAACTAGGGTTTTTCGCTCGAGCTTCTGATATCGGATTTGGAACAAAGAAAAGAAGAGACTAGAGAAAGAGAGAAGAAGGTCCGGATCTTCTCCAATTGTTTGGTTTTTATTTGATGCACTTGGGACGATCTGAAACGTTTGTTATATATCGGACGGTTGTGGTTTACCATCATCCAACACCTGAATCCGACTTTACACTTGGTTGAATTGGACGCAGCTCAGAATTCTTTTAAATTGTTTTCTACCATATATGCTATTTTTTTTTAATATTTTTCTACCATATGATATAAGCGTATTGATTTGTTTTGTGTTGAAATTCCAGAAGCGCATCTTGAGTGATGAGTACTTCCTAGGCATGTTCCACTTTGAATCAGTAAATGTGTTTGAGATAGACCCTACGTTAATTTGA
The DNA here is from genome assembly GCA_027725995.1 of Rhynchospora tenuis. Lineage (NCBI taxonomy): Eukaryota > Viridiplantae > Streptophyta > Magnoliopsida > Poales > Cyperaceae > Rhynchospora > Rhynchospora tenuis. The sequence goes on along the minus strand of CM050889.1, from coordinate 15,196,481 downwards.
CATTTTTATTTTAGGACATATATACTGTGAGGAAAATGAGAGAGCAAAAAAAAAAAGCATCCAATATCAAACAATTATGTTTCATAAAAATTCCAAAGTTTGTGAATTCAACTGCACGGAAGTGCTGTCAGGGATCAGAATCCAGTGATCCATACCTCCCCTACTATTGTTTGATATATTTTCTTTTTTATTTTATTAATCATAGCTGTGCCTGAGTAATGCTAAAGCATCTTAAATTCAATTTTGTGTACTTAGGCACACTTAAGGTTAAATTAAACTAACTATTTGCACTTTGCTGGTAGAATCACATTATTGGCCCCGTTTCCAAAAATTATGGGACTTCTAAGACAATGTTTTCACCAAGTTCAATATCTTATTACATCTCAGTGCATTTCAAACGTAGTGAAGTCTTTATTGGAAAGTAAAACATTATCACAACAGACAAATCCCAAACCAACCTTGGTTCCAGGTTGCTAGATACTTCATACTACGACATAGTAATGCATGATGTTATTTATATTGCCAACACAAGACAGCAGTAATCAAGCCCTAAGTAAATACAGCCTAGTATTAATTACTAAATTACATATCCATGTCAACCAGGACATCGTCATCCTCATTAGAAGCCGTGTTAGGTAAGATTGTAAGAAGCCGTCTCCTACGTACCAAGTTACGGAAACAAGATCCAACAGGTATTATTAAACATTCACCATGTTATGAAAGATGTACAAATTACTGATTTACAGACTACAAATCTTTTGTAAACAACTTGCTTCTTTGACATGTTGTTTCAATTTGGGGTGTGTTTATTGGTTCGGTCACCGAACAAGCTGTTCACGAACAGCTCTTATTTGCGTAAACCGAACAGCTCGCAAACTGGGCGAACAGGCTGTTCGTGGACTTGTTCCTCCTTGTTTCCTATTCGTGCTTGTTCGCACGTGGTGCCAAACACACCCTTGAATGCCAATGGTACAACACCAGCACCATTTGAACCCATTATTACGATACATGAAAGTTAATGGTACAACATCATTACTACTGACACACTAACAGCATGCCAATTCAAAAGGTACCCTCAAAAAGTAATTGATATCACAGTTGAATCAGTTAAACATTTGCCAAAATTGACGTCAATAAATATTGTGGAAACAAAGCAATCGTTAGTAGCGTTTATTTGAAAACTTGAAGACTTTAAGATACACTTTTCTAGCCTATACATTAGATTCCTCGAATCTCAAAGATGAGAGAAGAAAGAGATCCCACCGGGCGTGTCAGAAAATCTGTGTAGACTTTTTAATCATTTCTCGAAAAATGATCGGGTTTCCTCAAGAACGGGAATAAGCCTTAGATTCACCCCTCACGAGCTTGAATTCAAGTGTAAAATGCTTCTTGACGACAAGAAAACATTAACGAAAATCTATTCTCATGAGGGTTTATTAATTTTGTGGATCATTTCCTTCCAATAGGCGCAAGCCCCTATTGCTAATTACCCCGTGACAAATCACGAGAACCTTTGATTAAGGGATTCGAGAAATTATATGTCGTAGGCTAGAAAAGTTGTTATCTCAATTTACTTTTATGCTTTTGGCTTAGATTAAATTCAATTGATGGCACCAGACTTAATTGACAGGGCACAATTTAGAATTTACTTCTTTTGGCTTAAATTGGACTCAATTGACGGTACCAAACATAATTAACGGGACCTAATTGAAAATGTCTAAACATTTGTTTTATCAGGTAGGTTTTGGATGATAGTTTGGTTTCGGCAATTTGTAGGAAGTAGTTCTTGATCATTTAACGATTTAGAAGAACAAAAGAATTTGACTTTTGCAATCCTTGGCCACTTGGCGGCTTGTAAGAATAGGAGAGTTTAGTTTTCACAATTCTTGATCACTTGGCAACTTGTAAGAATTAGTTCTTGGTCATTTGACGGCTTGTAAGTGTTGGAGTTATGTCCTAGAAGTCAATATTTAATGACTTATTTTCTTAGTTTATGTTAATGATGATATTTGATCATTTGTTCCTAGAGTTTATTATTGACAGATCATTCAGGTTGAGGATCTGAATTGTAGATCTCTGTGAATCATTCATTAGAATGACAATAATAAATCTAAATCGTCCATAATCTTGATAATTAACAAGGAACATTAATTATCATAAAAGATTAGTATGCAAGTTAAGCGATGATTAAGTTCTATAAATCATAGGTAAGGAGTTACCAACTTAATTGCATATGTGTATGTTATTAGAACATAGTACAGGACTTGACCCAATGAAATAAACATATGGATTGTGTTAAGTGTCATTGTTTATTTCATATAAGTTTGATTCTAAGTTTGAGATGTTCACCTTTTCCACATGAGGATAGGTTCAATAAATATCGTCTAACGTTGATTCCTGATAAAGGCTGCTATAAGGACTTTATTTATGTTCTCTTGAATTGTGCGGGGAAAAGTTGTTCATCAAGAAAACCGTATGTCCCTCATTAATATACTTAGTGAGTGATGATATCTGTTTGGGCCCCTTGATGGAGTCTGGATTGTTTGGCCAACTTGTACAATCAACTCTAGATCAAGAAATGTATAATCTGCAAGAATGACACATTCCTATCTTGGATTATATAAGGATATCATGTGACATAAGAATCAGACAAGGAAATACTAATATTTCTTATGCAGGATTGAGATATTGTAACGGTACATTATTTATACGAATTGGGAGTCATAACGTGTTGCTAGATACCGCTTATGATTATTGGAAATAAATAACGATTTATTTCCATGGACAACATAGTATAAATCCTCAAATAGGGTCGCACAAATAGGATTTTAACCACTTGGTGCATTTATTGTTTATTCACAATAGTATGTATTGTGAAATGTGATAAGTTAATTAATTAATTATATACTGTTATGAACCGTTATGAACCGTTATAATTAATTAAATTAAAAGGATCACATGAAAATAATTTAATGCATTAGCTAATCCTAAATTAATTATTAATGAGTTAATAATTAATTATGTTGAACTCACTTTAATTAGTTTGAGCTAATTGGACTTCTATTTAATTGGTTAATTAAAGGTCCGATTTAAGGAAGGATGAAAAGACAATTAAAGGATTAGTTTATTGGGCCATTGCACATTTGAAATAGCCCAATAAAGATGGATGCCCTAGTGGCATACTTATAAATAGTATGAAAGATCGATGAGAGTGATTGGTTATATAAAGGGGTCATCTCTTGGGAAACCCTAGCCTCTATTTTTCTCTCTCCATGTGCCACCCTAGCCGCCCCCCTCTCATCTCCCTTCTCAAGCTCATGTGTTGAGCACCATATATCTCTTCTCTCCATTAAATAATTAAGTAGAGAAACAAGGTGATTAGCAAGAGGTTCAAGAGAACTAGCATTCTCTTGAGCTTGGTGGTGGATCCTTGGTGGGCTAGAGGCAACCTTTGGTTGTGGAGGAGGTGGAGAGCACCCCATCGATTCCTAGAGCCGTTGGATTCGAGCCTCACAAGAACATTTGTGAGAGGTATAACTCTTCCTACACTCTCATTTTGAAATGCTTGTGAATGTTGATTGAAACCTAGATCCTTTGTGTTTAGTTGTGATTTCTTGCTATTTGATGGCACACAAATGGAATTAAACACTACAGTAAGAACAAAAAATTTTTAGATTTAGTTCCTGGGACTGTGTGAGTCGCTGGGAATTGGTTCCTGGGACTGTGTGGGTCACTGTAGGAACAGAGGAAAGATTTGATTGTTGGGACTGTGTAAGTCGCTGTAGAAATGGGTTCCTGGGACTGTGTGAGTCGCTGTAGGAATTGGTTCCTGGGACTGTGTGGGTCGCTGTAGGAACAAAGGAAAGATTCAATTCCTATGACTATGTGAGTCGCTGTAGGAAATGGTTCCTGGGACTGTGTGGGTCGCTGTAGGAACAAAGGAAATATTTAATTCCTGGGACTATGTGAGTCACTGTAGGAATTGGTTCCTGAGATTGTGTGGGTCGCTGTAGGAACAAAGGAAAGATTTAATTCCTGGGACCGTGTGATTCGCTGTAGGAATTGGAAAGATTTAATTCCTGGGACTGTGTGAGTCGCTGTAGGAATTGGTTCCTGGGACTGTATGGGTCGCTGTAGGAACAAAAGATGGTGAGTTCCAAGGGCTATGTTGGGCAGCCGTTGGAAAGCGATTTTGACTTTATGTCAACTTTGATCTCAACTCTACTGAAATGTTTTTTTTCAACTGAAGAGGTTTTGGCTTTGACTTTGGACTTCATATTTTGACTTTTAATTTTGGGCTTTAGTGATTTTTATTATTTTTTCTTTATTTTGGTTTTAGAAATCTAAAGGTTTAAAATTCATTTTACATTTTTGAAAATATTTATTTGAAAGTGCTTAGTTGAAAATAATCCCTTGAAGATTATTTTAATATTGAAATTATTTAAATTTTGTTTCAAAATTCTATAGAAATTTTATCTAAGTCTTATTGTGTTTATTATTTTATAAAATTCAATTTTTATAGCAAAAATACTTCAAAAATAAAAAAAGCTAATATTTTGAAATATTTTTATATCAAAATATCAGTAAATTTAGATTCTATAGATTTTTAGAATTATACGGATATTTTATTTGAATTTTTCTGAGTTTCCTACTATTTTTAATGAATTTTCAAACTTTCTTCTGATGTGAAAAAGCCTGATTGGGCCACGTAGGCACGAGAATCTGATGTGGCCACTGGATGGTTTAGGTATTGTTGCAAGGGAGGTTTTAGGCGCTGGGCTTTGCTAATTTTCTTCTTTGGGCATGTTTTCTTGATTGAGGCTTATTTAATTTGGCTTGACATCTACACACATTTCCTTTAGTCATTTTCTCTAAATCTGATTGGTTTCGTGTAATGAATGGCTAATAGGCCACACGACTTGTTTGCCACAGGAGATCAAAGAGGTTTAGGCGCTGAAAATCGATTGGAGAAGACGGGCCTTATTTTCTTCTTAACGGGCTCGTAAGCTTATGGATTTGGATTCGTTATCGATTCCGGCTATCGCGACTGATGCGGAGGAGTTCTATAGCATCGTGGTATGGAGGAGATCATGATGGCTGGGCCAGTTTTGTTGCGTCTCACTGATTTAGTGGGGGCACCATAGCTTGGTTCGGTGGTGCTGGTGGATGGTACCAGCATAGCTTGGAGAGGTTCAAATGTACCAGGGATGGGTTACTGGGCATCATGGAAGTGAAGAGAAGGATTTTATGCATCTAATTTGGGTTACTTTTATTCAATTTGATATAAAACCAAAGGAGCTAGTACAGTGAGATATGCGAATGGTACCGAGAGGAAGTTTGAGTGATTTGGATTCAATTTAGCTTAAGTGAAAGATATCATGTAGTATGTTTCGTTCAAATACTCGTATGTACTAATGGCTAATCTAAACTTTCTACTTGACAAGTCATTGACTTATAACAATCCTGGACAGTACACGGTCTCTCTTTATGCTTCATGTGACCAGACTTATAAATCCTATTTTATACAATACTATTTGTCCTTCAAACTGAGCTCTTAATTAATAACTCCAGGCCAAGACAAGTATGCATATTGGCTGTCACCAAAACTCGAGTACCACACACACACTCTCTCTCTGAACCTCTAGAGATCTTCTCTTGAGACTTTGGAGCTTGAGTCACACACGCACACCTCCATTGTTAAAGCTTAGAGAGAAGTCGTGAGTGTAGCATTTCCACAAGCAGTTGTAGCATTTCCACACGCACATCTCCTTGCTGACCAAATTTTACATTTTTTCAAAATTTTTAAGTATTTTTTTTTCGAATTTTTAAAAGCTGGTATTTTTGAACGGTACAGAAAAAAATTAGATTAGTGATTTTTCTAAAATTCCCAAAAATAGTAAAAAAATTCTCAAAAAATATAAAATTTGGTCAGCAAGGAGATTTAATTAGGAAGATCATATTGGACGGTTTGGATCGATCATTTCGAAGCAGATCGAAGAGTTTGGATCAGTATGCACCGAAGCTTCCGTGCATTGCAATGCACCATAGATTTTCTCGTTGTATAATACTTTGGTGCTAATATTTAACTTTTCTTATTCCTTGACCAAATTACTCTTTATCTTTCATAGGAAAGATTAAAAAAAGAAAGAGAATTAAGTTTTTGAAAAAAAAATTAATAGTCAATATTGATTTTTTTCTTTTTTAATTTAAAAAGAAAATAAAAAATATATTTGAAATTAAAGCATTCTACTTTTAATGCTTGGATAAAAAGATCAGTTGAACTCGCTTTGTCATTTTGTTTTAAAAAAAAAAGAAATGAAAAATCCATATGGGTTTTTTTCGTTTTTTATTTTAAAAAAGAAAATAAAAATCCATTTGAAATTAAAGCATTAGACTTTTAATATATTATGAATGAACAGTCGAACTCGCTTTGTCATTTTATTTTTTAAAAAACGAAATGAAAAATCCATATAGATTTTTTTTCATTTTTAAATTTAAAAAAGAAAATAAAAAATCCATTTGAAATTAAAGCATTAGACTTTTAATGCACGGATGAACAGATCAGTTGAACTCGCTTTGTCATTTTGTTTTAAAAAAAAGAAATGAAAAATCCATATGGGTTTTTTTTCATTTTTTATTTTAAAAAAGAAAAAAATCCATTTGAAATTAAAGCATTAGACTTTTAATATATGGATGAATAGACCAATTGAACTCGCTTTGTCATTTTGTTTTTAAAAGAAATGAAAAATCCATATGTTTTTTTTTCATTTTTTATTTTAAAATAGAAAATAAAAAATTCATTTGAAATTAAAAGCATTAGACTTTTAATGCATTGATGAACAGACCAGTTGAACTGGCTTTGTCATTTTTTTTGAAAAAAAAATGAAAAGTCCGTATGGGTTTTTTCGTTTTTTATTTTAAAAAAGAAAATAAAAAATTCATTTGAAATTAAAGTATTCGACTTTTAATGCATAGATGAACAGACCAGTTGAACTCGCTTTGTCATTTTGTTTTGAAAAAAAAGAAATGAAAAGTCCGTATGGGTTTTTTTTCATTTTTTATTTTAAAAAAATAAAATAAAAAATCCATTTGAAATTAAAGCATTAGACTTTTAATGCACGGATGAACAGATCAGTTGAACTCGCTTTGTCATTTTATTTAAAAAAAAAAGAAATGAAAAATCCATATGGATTTTTTTTATTTTTAATTTTAAAAAAGAAAATAAAAATCCATTTGAAATTAAAGAATTAGACTTTTAATGCATGGATGACCAGACAAGTTGAACTCGCTTTGTCATTTTGTTTTTTTAAAAAAAAAAGAAATAAAAAGTCCATGTGTTTTTTTTTTGTTTTTTATTTTAAAAAAGAAAATAAAAAATTCATTTGAAATTAAAGCATTAGACTTTTAATATATGAATGAACAGACCAATCGAACTTGCTTTGTCATGAATGAACAAACCTTCATTAATTTGGCATGAATGAACAGACCAGCTGAACTCCCTTTGTCATTTTGTTAAAAAAAATTGAAAAATCCATATGGATTTTTTTAGATTTTTATTTTTTTGAAAAAAAATCCATTTGAAATTAAAAAATTATACTTTTAATACATGAATGAATAGATCAAGTGAACTCGCTTTGTCATTTTATTAAAAAAAATGAAAACTCCATATGGATTGAACTCGCAGAATGATATATTTGATTTCTAATAATTAAATTTCTTTCCTTAATGTGAAGATAACATATAATAATTAAATTATTAAAATTGTGGAAACTTCAATGAAAGGTCGACTTGTGGTGCAAATGCATTTGCTCAACTTCTATTGATAGAATTTGTTTATCATTCCAAAATATTTATTGGTCCAAGAATATAACAATTTAAAATAAAATTTTGTTGTTTTTAAGAAAATTTCAAAAAATAATATACCTTCTCGTGAGTTATGAAACACTAGTAGACAAAAAAGAATTTTTTTTTATACGGGCAATAAAACAAATTATTGCACAAAATCAAATATATCTTTGTAGAATTTGCACATATAAGCATTTCATGTTTGGTCATTTTATAAAATGAAATGAGCCTTGAATTTGTTAAAGTACATCACCTATCGCAGGCAAGTCTATAATAGTACTTTGTAGAAACAAGATGCAACTTTGGAAAAAAAAAATTAATTATATTTTAAATTGGCATTGCATTAAATTAAGTAAATTTATCTTAAAATTTTGTTAATAGTTGAAAAAAAATTAAAAATATCAATTAAAGATCAAATGGTACTGAATAAAATCAATCAATCCAAAACTTGATGAAAATATAGCTTTCCTGTAATGAAAGATACAAAATTTATTCAAATCTTGATGAAAAGTGTTCATTATACAATGTGTGCCAAGCAAGGTTTTAAAATGCGATTTATGCGGTTTGACGGTTGGGTGGCGATTTAGCGTTTATCACCATTTATGCGGTTTTTCTCGCGTCCAAATTTAGACCCAGTACGTCCCCCCACCCCTTCTCTATACATGGCGGTTATCTCCCAATCGTGTTAGGCAAAAAATGGGTGAAACTAGCGCATCTTTCATTAAGGTATGCACTTTTTTTAATGTAAGAGTTTTGTTAGTTTTATGTAAATAACAGGTATCGTAGATTTCTTTCATGAAATTCATGCTCCAATTTTATTGATATTTCTCTTTCTTGTATAAGTTTTAAAAAGTCAGATTCTGTAAAATAATAACACCTCTTTAATGAATTTCATTTTCTGACTAATCGCATCCCATGAAAACAGACTTGCATTTTTTTTTTTTAAATCGTTGTTCAGAACTATACAGAATAACAGAAAAAAAACAAAAAAAACAAAAGTTCATGAAAGTCCTAAAACCAGTGTATTTTTTTCCTTGCTTTGGCTACAGAGATCAGAATTGAAGTAAAATATATCAAATACATAGTTTAAATATTGTGCTTGCCCTTCCCCTCAATAACTGCTTTTTCAAGCCTTTACTGGGCGGTTATATTTCCTGGGTGGTTAATTTGCGCAAAAATTAATTCACTTCAAATTTACTGGGCGGTTATATTTACTAGACGCCTTTCCTTTCAGGATTATCTTCCTTTGCCGTCCACAGTTTAATTCACTTTAGTTGCAGGATTAGAGAGAAGGTTAGAATTAGAAGATGTCACAGTATTCTGTGACTTAATTGAGAAAAATGGAGGAATGGAATGAAGAATAATGGAAGAGAGAGAAAAGATGGAATTATGTCAAGGAATTTCCTTTAATTTTATTCAACATAACATTTTCCATTACATTCTGGCCTATTTATAGGCAAAATAAATGCAGAAAAGAAATTACAAAATAATTATCTCTCAATTATTCTACTACTATTTACTAAAACAGCTCCAACGGATAGATTTAGTTGACCGTTGGAGATGGACAGCTCAGATCCTTCCTTCCGCGACTTCTGTTAAGTTTTCCGTCGCATCCGTCAGCGAAGAGTTCACTTGTTGGGCGACTTCCGTCTCATAGCCGTTGCTATGCTGAGTCTGTGACATTCCCTCCCCCTTAAGAGCATTCTCGACCTCGAGAATAAATTGGGGAAACTTGCGCTGTATGATTGCATAATCCTCCCAGGTTGTATCTTCAGAAGACATGCCTTCCCATTTTACTTGCAATTGTGCAACTCCCACATTACCCCTTTTAACCAACCTCCTATTTAACACTGCAATTGGAGCCACATGCAGTTTCCCAATCAAACTGAACTCAGGCAAAACAGAAGAAGGAATGTGGCCTCTGCCAATGTGTTTCTTAAGTAAAGACACATGCACCACTGGGTGTATCTGTGCCTCAGCTGGCAACTGCAGTCGATAAGCCATAGACCCAATTTTTTCCACAATTTCATAAGGGCCAAAATATCTTGGATTCAGCTTGTTCTTACCATCACCTGATACTGATTGTTGTCGATATGGGTGAATTTTCATATACACCCACTCACCCACCTCAAATGACCTTTCTGTTCTATGCAAATCTGCATATTTTTTCATTCTAGACTGAGCCTTGGTGAGACTGTCCCTGAGTAATGCCAGTACTTGCTGTCTGGATCTGAGCAATTCATTGACTGCCTGGTCTGAACTCCTGATAACATCTTCAAGTGGCAGAAGGGGTGGTTGATACCCATAGAGGGCATGGAAAGGAGATGTATTGAGAGATTGTTGATAACTAGTGTTATACCAGTATTCTGCCAATGGAAGCCATTTACACCATTTCTTCTGATTTTCAAAAACCATGCATCTCAGATATTGTTCTAAACACTGGTTAAGCCTTTCTGTTTGGCCATCGGACTGGGGGTGATAGGCTGTACTGAGATTTAACTGGACCCCAATTTTGCTCATTAGCTCTCTCCAAAATGTGCTAGTAAATATAGGATCCCTATCTGATATCAAATTCTGAGGCAACCCGTGTAGCTTATAGATATTGTCTAGGAAAACTTGTGCCACTGTAGAAGCAGTGAAGGGGTGGGCCAGTGCAATAAAATGCCCATATTTAGTGAATCTATCCACAACTACCAATATTACATCTTTACCCATAGATTTAGGTAATCCAGTAATGAAATCAAGACCTAAGCTTTGCCAAGCTTCACTGGGAATAGGGAGGGGTTGAAGTAGCCCAGGGTATGCAGTGTGTTCACCCTTGTTGATTTGACAAGTATGGCATGAGGTGATGTAATCATGGACAAACTGTTTTAATTGAGGCCAATAGAAATACCTCTTGAGCTTGTGGTATGTCACATTAATACCAGAATGACCTCCAATGGATGAATCATGTAATGATTGCATGATTTTGTTTCTCCAATTGCCTGCACTGCCCACACATAATCTGCCCTTGTATCTCAATATGCCATGTTGTAGTGAATAAATTGGGTTTGGTTCATTGGCATGGAGTAAGGCTTTGTTCTTGATATCTTCTGCCCACTTATCCCCTTCATAGCTTTGGATCAACTCATGGGTCCATTGTGGTAATATCTCACTGATAGCTAATCCTTCAGCTGACTGTGCCAGAATATGCCAGTTTTGGCCTTGAACTCTAGAAAGGGCATCAGCCACTTTATTGTCCTTTCCTTTTTTGTACTCAATCTTGTAATCCAACCCCAGTAATGTACACAAGCTCTTGTGTTGCAAAGCATTGGTTACCTTCTGTTCTAGAAGGTGTTTCAAACTTATTTGGTCTGTTCTGATAACAAAAGGTTGACCCAGAAGATAGTGCTTCCATTTTTTGACTGCAGTAATCAGTGCCAAAAGTTCTTTTTCATAGGTTGATAAACCCTGATTTTTAACCCCTAAACTCTTGCTTAAATAAGCAATGGGTCTATTATCTTGCATCAAGACAGCTCCCATACCTAAGGCACTAGCATCAGTTTCTATAACAAACTGCTTTGCATAATCTGGCAATGTAAGGACTGGGGTAGTTGTCATGGCATGCTTCAGTGTATCAAATGCAACTTGGGCTTGTGAAGACCAGGCAAAAGCATTTTTCTTTGTGAGATCAGTAAGTGGTTTGCTAATTAGGCCATAATCCTTGACAAATTTTCTGTAGTAACCAGTAAGTCCCAGAAAGCCTCTCAACTCCTTTACTGATTTAGGTGTTGGCCAATTAAGCATAGAATCAACTTTTCTTGGGTCAGTGGATACACCTTTACTGGTAATAATGTGGCCTAAGTACTCCACTGTTGTAGTGCCAAACTCACACTTTGAAAATTTAGCCTTCAGTTGATTAGCTAATAGGATCTGTAAAACAGTCTGAACATGTTGTACATGATCCTCCAGAGATTGACTATAGACAAGAATGTCATCAAAAAATACCAAGACAAATTTTCCCAGAAATGGTTTAAATAGGGTATTCATGAGTGTTTGAAAGGTAGCAGGGGCATTAGTCAGCCCAAATGGCATGACTACATACTCAAAATGGCCACTGTGTGTTCTAAATGCAGTCTTGGAGATATCTGATTCATGCATTTTTATTTGATGGTAGCCTGACCTGAGATCCACTTTAGAAAAATATGCTGCCCCTTTCAAATGGTCCAGTAAATCATCAATGATAGGGATAGGGTACTTATTTTTTATTGTAGAATCATTGAGTTGTCTGTAATCAATGCACAGACGCCAGGTGTTGTCTTTTTTCTTAACCAGCAACACAGGAGAGGAATATGGACTTGTAGAGGGTCTAATAAATGAACTGGCAAGCAGTTCTTCCACAATTTTGTCTATCTCCAATCTCTGAAAATGTGAGTATCTATATGGCCTGACAGTTACTGGTTTGCTACCTGGTTTCAAAGGTATTTGATGGTCAATTGCTCTGGAAGGAGGTAATTTGGTGGGCTCAGTAAATACTTCTTTGAACTGATCCAGCACAGGTTGTAGTATAGGGTGAATCCTAGGAATATGAGGTGCATCATCTACAACAAAAATCTGTGCAACAAACAATTGACCTCCATTTCTTTCTTCTTTTTCAATAGCCCACTGTCCTTGACACAAACTGACTTCAGCACTGTCAGGTGTAACTTGCAGCACCAACTCTTGGTCATCTTTATGCAAAAGAACCTTACCTTGGTGCCAATCAATGGTCATGGGACCATGTAATGACAACCAGTCCATGCCCAAAATCATATCATACCCTTGAATGTCCAGTAGTCTTACTTCTCCAGTCAGTTGATGGTTTTGGAGAATAAAGTTGACTCCTTCACACTTAGTAGTAGAAGACATGGATGTACCATTAGCTATTCTGACTAATAAAGGGGTAGTCTGAGAGATAGTTCTTATATCAGGATTAATCAAAGATGGATTGATGAAAGAATGAGTGCTGCCTGTATCAATGAGTATTTGTATTGGCACTTTGTCTAATTCCCCTTTGAATTTGAGAGTTCTGAAGTTGGTTGTTTCATTTGGAATGCACATAGAAATCATAGCATGCTCTATCTCATCATCTGACTGAGTGATATCTGGTGTGGATTGCCTGACATATTCAATATAAAGTGGTTCATTGTGGTGTTCAGGAGACACCTCATCAGCTTGGAGAGAGTGTATTGCCTTCTGTGCACACTTATGGCCAGGGGTATACTTCTCTTTGCAATAGAAACATAATTTCAAGGCCCTCATTTGCTCTCTGGTGAGTTCTTTGTTGGAGTGATGGGGCACAATAGCTGATGGTTCTCCCCTTTGATGCACTACAATTTCCTTCCCTTTTGTTCCCTTATCCACTTGTGGTTGCCATGGTTTAAAGGGGAATTTAGATCTCTTATCTACACTGTCTAGGTTTAATTCAGCTTTTCTGGCAAAGGAAAATGCTTGATTGAGTGTTGTGGGGTTCAATATCTCAACAGCATATCTAATTTCCTCCTTAAGTCCCTCAATAAACCCTTGAATGAACAGTACAGAACTTGTGATTTTGGTTTCAAACATCAATCGAGATTTGGCTTTCTCAAAGGCCTTAATGTAATCCCCAACTTTGCCAGACTGGTGGACCCTCTTGAAATCACCAATGGGGTTAGAAGAAGTATCAGACTGAAATCTATCCATGATTTCAGTGACAAGAACTGACCAAGAAACATTTGGAGAGTTTTCTTGAAAGCACTCAAACCACTCTTGTGCCTCATCAGTAAAATGGAGTGCAGCCATTCTTGATTTATACAATTCTGGTAGCTGATACATATCAAAATAATTCTCACATTTGGTTCTCCACCCTTTAGGGTTTGATCCATTAAAACTAGGAAAATCAGTTCTTGGCAAGTGAAAACGTGGTTCCCCAGTTCTAGGACCTTTCTTGAGATCATCAGTGGCAATATCATCACAAACAATAATGGGAACCTTTGGAGGAGGTGTCTTCTCAGGTGTACTGATAACTTTACCTGATGTAGAACGCTTGTTCTCAGAACTAGTACTAGCTCCTTCCTTCTCAGTAGGGTTCTTGGTACTTTGAGATCGTATAAAGTGTTCAAGAAGTGCCTTTAGTTCCCCAATTTGCTGGCTGTTTTCCATTTTTTGCTGTTCAATCCTCAAATTCGCCTCTTTTATTTCTTGACTGAGACGCTCAACTGTTGATTGAAGCTCATCATTGTGAGACCCAGCAGAATTTGGTTTAGGAGGCATTGCTGGTAAGCGTGCAGCGATCTTCTGGCTACTGATACCACCTTGTCACAGTATTCTGTGACTTAATTGAGAAAAATGGAGGAATGGAATGAAGAATAATGGAAGAGAGAGAAAAGATGGAATTATGTCAAGGAATTTCCTTTAATTTTATTCAACATAACATTTTCCATTACATTCTGGCCTATTTATAGGCAAAATAAATGCAGAAAAGAAATTACAAAATAATTATCTCTCAATTATTCTACTACTATTTACTAAAACAGCTCCAACGGATAGATTTAGTTGACCGTTGGAGATGGACAGCTCAGATCCTTCCTTCCGCGACTTCTGTTAAGTTTTCCGTCGCATCCGTCAGCGAAGAGTTCACTTGTTGGGCGACTTCCGTCTCATAGCCGTTGCTATGCTGAGTCTGTGACAGAAGAGATGGAAAACGAGCATGATCAAGCTGTCGTTACAGTAAGTTTATTTTTTATTTTATTTTTTTCCTTTTTCACTATTTAATTGATCATTTGATTAATAAGGTCATTAGGTAAACAGTAATCAGACTTTATTCATTCAATAAATCAAATTCAATATTGCATCAAAATACTATTATAATATGTACAAGGTAAATTATTGGTGGTCTGTTTTGGAGATCGTTTTTGCGTATTGTATGTCTTACTATAAAAGGCTTGGTTGCCTTCATTGATTGATGAGTCATTGAGCACCTAGAAGTCCAAATATTTTGTGACAAATTTCAGTTCATTGATATATATCTTACGACAATTGTTCCTGCTAAATCAAAGGGAATTAATCTATCAGCCCAATTTGCGATTTTTCTGGCAAATTTACATCCCACGCAAAGGAGAAGAATAACTGAATTAGGCTTTGCGGCATTACTTCAAATGCACCGACATCCATCTGAAAAAGTGACGGCGGTATCAACTCTCAACACTAGCATATATTCCAGACCTAAACCTATGAACACCATGTACAAGAGACATATAAGAAAGTATACAACAGTCGGCAAAGAATTTTTGGAACAAGACTTGGTAAGTCTAAATTGAATATTTGTGTTTCTCATACTTACAAGACTATAGTGGGAAAACAACTGATTTACTATTTCAAATTAGGTCTTTTTCCCCATAAACATAAGCGGCTCACACTGGATCGTAGGGGTCTTGAATTTCAGGATGTCAACATTTCAAGTACTGGACTCGCTTGTAAATTGCACTCCAGCCTATTATGAAGATCTCACGAGAGATGTCAGTGACAACAACCTTGTTATGTTGTTTAATTGTGGGTTTCTTTATTAATGAGCTGACATTTTCCAATTGTTGCAGCGCATTGGAATCTAAATCTCATTTGCAATCCAGTCTGACGAAGATCTTTCAGCTAAACATGGGTCATTAGATATTACTACATGGCATGTAAATGTGATAAGCGAGGCACCACAACAAAATGATTCTTGCTCGTGTGGTTTGTATGCCTTGCAATATATCGAGTTTTGGAAAGGGTCGCTTGAGATGACTAATTTCCCGAAGGTGTTTTCTAATTAGTGTATCCTTCATACACATAATTCTACTAACATAAACTATCTATATATTGTGCATTTGCAGATTGATATTGAAGAATTCCGAAAACAAGTACTTGTGCGATTGATATTCTCGAAGCACAACACAAATGAGGAAATTAAAAAAAAAAAAAAATTAAGGCATCGTGCATGCGCCTTTGTGAAATAACAGGTACTTAAGTCTTTTCTTTCTTTAACAACCTGATTGGCACAATTTCAAATGAAACTATGCTAAGTTTCAATTTTTGTTTCAGGATTAAAGATGATGGAATTCGACTAAAGACTTTTTTTTTTTAGAACATTTGAATTTCTGTAATTTTTTCTTTGAACTAAAGAATGTTATCTTATTTTTAACTTCGTTTCAGCCTTTTTCCTCTGACAAGCTGTTTGATTTCCTTTGCACTGCCAGTAAATCCATGACTTATTAATTTTGGCATCTGTTTGTTGCCTTCGCTCCCGCTTTCATTTCCAATAGACAATAGTCTACTGGAAATAGTGCTTGCATTGCTGGCGGAATAAAATTTGGAATTATTTTCTTATTAATGAGCTAATGTTTCTTGACATTCACCAAACAAACACTCATCAGGTTGCAATGCATTAAAAAATGGCCAATAAACATTCAATCTTTGCTCTCAATATAAGAATTTTGTACTCATATACAAGATTAATTAAATTTAACAGTAAAGCAACTAATATCGTCTAAATATACGAGGCATCAAGAATTTCTGCTTCTTGTCATGATAAATCCTCACAATGACAGAAGCTGTTTCTTCAATAGCTTTTCCGGTCACCTCTGCAATAACCAAGAAGAGAAACAAAAATATTAGAAAACACAACTTGCCCATGGGTTTATCAAATAAATAAGACAGCTTCAATAGCAAATAATTTGGAAAGTCATTGAGATAGTCAAATATGGTCCAAGAGCTCGGATTTAGCTGATGTGGCACAAAAACTCACCAAGTACAAAACTTGAATTTTTTTTAAAAGAAACAACTTTCATATCACTGTGTAAGCCTAAATTTAGTCCTGAAAGATACTCAAATAAACATACACAATGAACTATCCTAATCAATGCAGGTTATATAACCAATAAAAAAGTTTGAATAGTTGACATACCAATAACAGGCCATGATGGGCGCAAAACTTTTGTGCGCAAACTCCAACTCACTCTTCACATGGTCCATCTCAGAATAATTACTCCTCATGCCTCCATGAAAACCTAGTGTCTTAGCCCTTTCCTTCCTTATCGCTTGCAAGACAATGTCGGCCACAATGTCGGCCAGGTTAAGGTTTTGCGGCATGGCTCCATCATCCTGCTTGATGGTGAAATCAATAGCCTCAATTCGTCGGAAGTAGTCCTCGCTGAGCAGGGCCTTATGAACCCCATGGGGGATTCCTGAAGGCGCCACACCGAGGTGTGCAGCAATAGCCTCGGTGGTTCGGCGCAGAATATCAGTAGCAGGAACCTCCCAAAGCCGGCATGCCTTCTTGGCAGCATCGGCCATGTTAAGATCTGCAAGAGTATTAGAGTACTAGTGTGACTTCCTTTGCGGCTTGTTTGATTATCTTCAGGAGACGATCTGTGTCTTCTACCTAAACAATGTCATTTTTGAAAATTTGGAAGTTAAATAGGCAAATTATGTCATGCGCACTCTTATGAAAGATGCTGCCAAGGCATGGTTTGGGATAGATAAGGACACTGACCATCAACAACAATCACCACAAATATAATTAAGCCAAATCCATCACAACTAACTCAACACAGTCATTCTAATTGTAGAATTAATTCATTTCAGCATAAATAACTATGTTGATCGATTTCAGTAGGGAAATTAAAGTATGAAATTGAACAGAAATCTCAGTAGGGAAAGATATTCCTGAAGGCTGAAGCTGTTGTTCAATCGAGAGAGACCTTAGGGAGGCCCAGCTGTCTCCGTCGCTGCTCTGAGAGGAGGTAGAGGAAGGAAGCGATGGATATTGCGGGAGGCTAGGGTTGATCGAGCAGTTAATGGTGATGCTTCGAGAGGAGGCAGCGGCGGAGAGATCGATCTAATGGGCGCGGCGCTGATCGAAATTAACTGCGCTAAGTGGGAGGCTTCTCTTTCGGCGCCGCCGATTTCCTCCCAGGCAGAGATGGGAGCAAAATGAACACGAGAGAGGTGACAGCGATTCGATGTTAATTGACTATATTACCCTTTTACTAAAAATTATAACTGAGAACATTTTAATCAGCGGGAATTTTTAATGATATCTGAGACGTCCGATTTGTCAGAAATGGACGGTCCAAATAAAAAGGCCCGCATGGCAGAATTTGCCTTAATATATATATCAAAATTTCTCTATTATCATTTGAAGATGATGGAGTGTGAAAGGGCAAGAGAACAAATTTATATAGAAATAACAATCTAATTGACCTGAAAATGAATTAGATGTAATACCATTTCTGATTGTTTAAGAAGAGGTCACAGTTAATCTGTTCCTCATGTGCCAGGAAGTTCATCTCTTTTGCAATATCCACCTCCTCATATTTTGTCTGCTGAATCAAAATCATATTGCTTAAGAGATATATATATAGTACTAACGAACATACAAAAAGCATGAAACATGCATTCACATGCGAAAATTAAAGTTCAAAGAGTTTTCAAGTTGAGCCAGCTTACTTCACCTAACAATACAATACTTTTTCAAAATTAGGTTGTACAATTGCTATAACTGACATCATTATTAAAATAGAAGGAAATATAATGAAATTCAGTGATAATATTTTATATGTTTCATATGGTACTGGCACCACTTAATTTTACATGCCTATCATGCACAACAATATACTTCTTAAGGAATTTGAATTTACTTTCCGATTACACCCTCGTACCTGAAATTTGAATTAAAATGTAGTTCCATTCTAGGCACTCATTAGTATACTGCTTCTTAAGTCTTGTATCTGGGCCCACACTCATCTTTACATTTGCTGGTTTACATTTTGTATCTCTCCATCAAATTATTGTAACATTTTGTCCCTATGAAAAGATCAAATAAAGAGTCATTTGATGTATCCCATTTTAAACCTTACAGCACATTAAAGGAGCAATTAGCAAAATTTGTATACCAAGAAGGTTTGGAGTGGCAACTCCTTTCAAAACTGGAAATTGGATGAGACAATCATCATCCAGGGCCTAGAAAAATAAAAGGTAAAATTGTACCAGAGGAATTAAATACAGGAAAATAGATTGGAAATAAATAACAACTTGAATTAAATGTTTTGAATTTTTCATACAAGCCCTTGCTAAGTACTAATTTTACTGGATCTGTTTAGGATAGAATTACAGGTAGTGATTAATGCAAGCTTTTAACAATTATAAATATAAGTATATAACTAATAGCAGAATGATGATGATAAACTAACATGAAAGTATTATTCTTAGTCGAGAAAAATCAGTAAGTTTAATTATGAAAACGAAATTAAACAAATTGAAGAGCTCAACCTGTCTAAAGAGGAAGTCGGAGGTGTCGATCGGGTGCTTAGAGAGGAAGGCGGAGGTGTTGACCAAGGAAATGAGGCGTAGGTGCTGATCGGGGTTGCTTCGAGAGGAGGAGGAGGTGAAATTAGGTTTTCCCTCTGCGACGGAGAAAATTGGCCTAGGTGCAGATCTAGGGTTTCGACAGGAGACGAGGCCAAGGTGGGATCGGTTTGGAGGAGGAAGAGGCGATGAAGGAGCGAGGGCCGCGTAGAGGATGGGGAGCAGCGGCGTGAAGGAGGGGTTGGGGTGGGACGGTTTGCAGGGGAGATATGAGGAGGCAGCTTCTAGCGAATGAGAGAGTGAAGGAGATGGAGGGACAGAGAGAAAGAGAGGTTACGGTCTTACGGAGAATAACAAATTGAAAATGAACGGTCAGATTTGCAGGAATAAAATTGGATGGCTCAGATGTAATTTCGGGAGGCATAAAACGGTCACGTAAAGTTAATTATTACTTTCGATTATTATTATTACATAACTACGCGTTATGATTTTTTTAGATGGATAAGAATTTAAACAATTTTCCAAATTATTTGTTTTATTTGGTAACATCTAATTTCTCAAGAATTATAATTTAACACAATTAGAAAATTAGAAAATGCAAAAGAACATTACCATTTTTATAATTAATGGGAAACAATTTGCATAAATGAATATATATAAAATCAAGATCTTTTTTTATTACAAAATTTTTTGAAGTAGTTCATCCTTTCAAAGACTCTCTTCTAAATTTGAATTTTTTGCTTTTTCTGGAGATTCATCTATTTTGACCTGTAATGGAAAAAAATAATTCAAATTAGTATCATAATTAAAAATTGTGATCATATAGATATTTTTTTTTGTAGGAAAAGTTTATTTTTTTCCATAAATACGAAATTGGTATACTAATATCTTTCTGAATATTAGTTTGAATATCAACGAATAATAAATATTTGCAATAAATAAACTTGCCATGTAATTTTTGCAATGCAGTACAACGTGGGTTTTACTTTTGTAAAATATAGCATGTCATTTATGGAAATTTCCATGATATAAAATATCTTCCATAAAAAGATGTCATATAAATTGTTGTATTATAACTATGACACTGCAAAATAATTGTTGTACATTTTTTTTTGATGAAAATAATTGTTGTACATTAAAATACAATGCATCAATAAATTTATTTCTCCAACAATTGATAAACTAAACGTTAAACCCCAAACAAATTAATATAAAAAAAGTACACTGCACAAAAGAATATTCATTATAAATCAAAAGAAACGATAAGCAACAAAGGAAATTTAAAAATATTTCTGATTTTACTTCAGAAAAATGAATCTGATCAATAATATGCCACATTATGTTTACAACAAACAAAAATAATCCACTACCCCCATCAAAGTCGCAGTAAGGATATCAGAAATGTAGCCTACCAATACACATTAACAAAGGTCACGTATGTCGAGTTCCTAAGCTAATAGCTTGATAGCTTACGGTAATCCCTTTCAGGAAGGTAATTCAACCTCCATCTTTTCCATGAAGATCAATAATCAACTTCTGCACAATAGTCATATGTTTTCAATTATCCCCATTTCCTGCCAACAATAAAAGGTATTTAGTCAAAACATCAAAAAATTGAATAAAAATTAAGATATAAATATTCAGATGCCTTTGTTTTATAAGATGCTACCCCATCTATATTATAGTTGGTCCCATACAACTCAGAGATCTGCACCAGAACAATTCAGTACAATTTTACAAATTAACATCAATTTCTCTTTACTTTTCTACTGAGAGACACTATAATTAAAACTGAAAGATGGACACAAAAGAGCATAGAAAAATGTCTAAGCAAACTGCATAACAATTTGACCTTTCTGTGTGTGCTTCATTTTGTAATTCATGGTTTCAAAGATTGCATTGCCCATGCAAGTAGTCTGTTTACATTGGCAAAGATATTCAAACCTAGCCATTTTAGTGCAACCTAAAAACCATCTGATCTGTCTAATATTAGAAAATTAAGAAGTCCCATGGCCTAATTTAACTGGAGCCGAACCTCACCTACCAAGAACTTTGAAAATGCAAATAATACCAATCCAGCCTGAGCTGAACCCATTCTAGCATGAAATAGGCATGAACCAACAATTAACCCAAAAATCTTCTAACTTCTCAAAGTTATTAGACCCCAAACCAATTAATAAAGACACAGAAAATGCAAAAGTGATCCCACATGTCAGCAATATCAAACACTAAATGAGAAAAAGCAGGGCCCACACCTCAGCAGCAATCATAGTGATTGTCGGCATTCTGACCGGCTCTTGAACTGGCCTTCCACCAATTGAGCAATCTCACTGCATCAGGCAGCAGCTATCAGAGCAAAATTGTCGGCATCCTAACCGACTCTTGACCCGGCCTTCCTCCAATTGAGCAATCTCACAGCATCAGGTAATTCCTTGGCTAGACCCAGCGCATCTACCAGGCACTACACTAGAGTGGCCTTCGAGTCCGTAGGTGCCCCTCTCTCGGTCCAGACTGGGTAGGATCAGGCACACGGCATTGAAGTACTCGCGACCTGTGTAGACCCAGTCCAGGAACTTGCAAAAGAAGTGGTGCTTCTTGGGCGCCGAGCACTCGCAAAGCATAGCCTGGGACATGGTCTGGTCCATAGGGGCTACTCAAATGAGAATCGGATTGTCCATTGATGCGATCAATATGCAGTAGAATCAAATTGGTTCTCTTACAGGGATACATCATACATGGAATAGGAAAAATAAAATCAGTACAACAAATCCTTTAAGCCTAACATATTTTGTCATTTGATCCGCTAGTCTAGATATTATAGGATAACTGAGGGAAGAAGGAACCTTTCTACCCCCACAATAGGTGCATAAGCACAGGGATTTAGTTCCCTTGATGATCCCATGGAGCACTGGTAACTGAACCACATACCAATTACAGAATGGTCACTTTGTCGCAGAGATTATCATACATGATTTTTAGAACTCGAGCAATATTAATAGATACAAAATAAGCGTTGGGGAACAACCAACCTTTATTTCATGGATTATCAGATGAAAATAGAAACCTAATTTAACAACAGACATTTTTAAGAAGACTAACTATCCTGATTTTAATAATAACAATAAATAGTGGTCAGTAGAAGAAACTAAAACATAAGTTTTACTCATCTAAAAATTTGAATGAACCAATCATTGATTGAACTTCACGTATTAAGACTAAAACCTAGCTAGATTTAAGATGTTCAGGGGGCGTTTGGATCGTGTAAGAATAAAAATAAGATTAGTTATTCGGAGTAAAAAAAATTAATCTTAAACGATTAAGAATAAGTTTTTTGAGATCTAGAGTGCTATATTTAAGTGATCCAATATCGGATTAAATTTTTATTCCTAGGGTGTTTGGATCATTTTCTTAATGTGGATTAAGAAGTTATTGGGACCACTTTTTAATCCGGATTAAAAAGATGATCCAAACACCCTAGGAATAAAAATTTAATCCGGATGTTGGACAACTTAAAAATAACACTTTAGATCTCAAAAAACTTATTCTTGATCGTTTAGGAATAATATTTTTTACTCCGAATAGCTAATTTTAATTTTATTCTTAGATGATCCAAACGCCCCCTCAGATTCTTAATATCTTAGGCTCTGTTTGGATCATATGAGAATAGGGCTAGGATTAATTTTTCTGGATTAAAACTTTTAATCCTAAATTGCTAAGATTAGCTTATTCTCCGAATATGTTTTTTTTGTTTGGATTGGACAGTGACGGAGTAAATGTGATAACAACCTTTTTTTCTTTGACCGTTAAATTTTAGCAGGAATCTTCAGCTTGGTGCATTGTTTGAAAATTTTATTGACCGTTAAATTTAAATTTTTGAGCGAACCACGAACTTCTTCAAAAATATAATTAAAATATTTTAGCTTGGTGCAATTTCTAGTATTAATCATCAACTAAGGATCTCAATTCAAAGTTTCATACTAGAACCTCATTTTACTGTACCAATCGGTACAGTGGCTATACCACCCACCACCGTACCTCCATTTTTAAACAAACCCAAACCTCATTTCTTCACTAAACCCACGCATACACCATCATAGGTACAAGGATAGTATGCGGCTATGCCATAAACAGACCCAAACCATTTTGGCATCAATAAATTCAATTAACTCAGGTACAACATAATTCCATAAGAAAATCTACTCAATTAACAGAAATTGAAGAGGAAATGAAAACAAAAGCCCACATCCAATCATTCTTGCCATTAAAACAAAAAGGAGGAAACCATTGTTTCAACCCAAATCCAAATAGGATTCCAATAGAAGATCGATTAACATAACAAAAGCAATATTTCATAATTTTATAATATTTCAAACAATACAAATCAAATCAAGATTCACTACATTTATATAACAGAACCAATTAATTCTAAAAGTAGCTTTCTAAAAATGCATAAAAGTACACTATCAAACACTAGTACATGAACCTTCTACCAACACTAAAAGTCAAAGCATTTGCCACAGAGCATCCCTAATATGATCCCGCAAATTAACCCCATTTTGCCTATCATTGCCCCCCACATCCCCATTTTGAGAATCGTCATCAACCCCAGCATCATTCTCATCTAATACATTGAAGAAACCTTCATCTGTCATGTGTTGAAGACTATTGTGATATTTAATGAAATTATGAAGAATACAACATGCTGTCACAATTTTGACTTGGATTTCGTACTTATAAGGACGCATATGTTGCAAAATTTTGAATCGACCTTTAAGAACGCCGAAGGTCTTCTCAACAATATTTCTTAATTGTGCATGTCGATGATTAAACATTTCTTCTGGGCATTCGTACCTGTTTTCACCTCTGCCACGAGCACGGAACTGTGCCAAATGGTAAGTTATGCGACGATACGGGGCGAGGAATTGTGGTGTGTTTGCATAACCTCCATCAACGAGGTAATATCTACCCTGAGGAACAGTAAAGCCATCATTCACTGCTCTACGCAATATCATGTTATCGTGTGCAGATCCCTCCCATCCATCAACCACCGCTATGAAATTTCCATCGAAGTCGACAGCTGCCATAACATTTTGTGAATAAACTTGCTTTCGGTTTCGAAATCGCTCCTTGAACCGATCTCCTCGATTTGGAATAGCCTGTATGTGGGTTCCATCTATTGCACCCAAAGCATCCTAAAAAAAAAAAAAAAAAAAAAAAAAAAAACAATAACAATCATTTTTTAGATGCACAAATTAATCAAATTTTCTAACAGGTCAGTGCTTTTCTTTTATGATCATTGCTTTTCATTGAATTATTTAGGAACTTAAATTAAACAGGTCAGTGCTTGTGGTACAATATGCAAGGGTTTATATTTCTACAATATTTCTATTTATTCATCACTGGCCAGTGCTTCAACAGAAGTGTTGCTAAGATTAGAAATAACAATTCTAGTATAACAGCCACGGTGCTCAACCTGAAGAATACCCCACCTCATCCTTATGTATTAGACACTAAGGCTTAACTAATTGTGTGGCCATTCTTCAACAAACAAGCAACTGGTGCATGTGGTGTCCCTTCTGAAAAAAAAAACAAGCAACTGGTGCACAAGGCTCCTACTTATTTCAGTACACTGAAGGAGTGCATCTGAGAAAAAAAAAACAAGAAGAAGAAGTGTTCAATGTATATATTTTCTGTGTCAGCAAATTTGATGCTAGAATTATTTGCTGCAGAAGTTTCAGACATTTTATCAATACTTGGTATTCAGAAAATCTTCTAAAACTATCAGTACTTGGTATTCAGAAAATCTTCAGCAAATTGGTAGTTCGTTGATATATATATAAAGGTCGCTTAAAAGAGCACAAAAAAATTGAATGGTTGAGTTCGGAAAGAAATAAGAAACGCTCAACTAAAATGGTCCTGGCTCAAATATGTTCACCAGGAATTGAGCACTCTTCCTGTCTAAAACGTGGATCTGTACAAGCTGTCATTTACAGACAGACAGTTCATAGTTCCTCAGAAATGCAAATAGGAAACTGAAAGAAAGTTAGTCCTATTGTTTTGTTATTTGAAGCTGGCCGGGTTCAATTTATAATTTAAACCCGATTTGTCAAGCTAGGCGAACGAGTAACACCAAGCCAGTCAACGGGTCAGATCAGAGTGAAACCTTTGGAAGATTTATTTAGGAACTACAATTAATATCAAATTTTAACAAAATATAAATATATTTTTTACCTTGAATGGTGCATGTGGTGTCCCTTCTGAAACCTTTGGATGTACCGGGGCATTCGAACCTGGTGATTTGATGTAGTCAGGTCCCAAAAGCAAAATACAACGTAGCACATTATGAAAACATCTACACACCGTCTCGATTGAATGTTGGAAATCCTCGCCAACTTTTCGCATTACAGTTGTGTGACCCAACACTTGTAAAAACATTCCCACTTGCTCTTCGATCATCGCGTCTCCACATGATACCATTCCTTTTTCCTTCAACTCATTACATAATATGTTGAAATTGCTTACACTCATACGGTAACTATCATAACAACGATCAGAGTGACCTTCTAATTGACCTAGAATCCATTCAGAACCGGTCAGTGGCCTATCATTCTTCACTTCTTTTGAATGTTGGTTGAGCTACTGTTGCCACCGTTTTGAATGTTGACTCCGAATCCTTCAAAATGCAGCTCATCCCCCCTTGCTTGGTTACCTCCGCACATGTCCAGCAGCCGCTGATACCAAGGAAACAGTTTACTTATGAACTTGAACTTGAGTGGATCCCTCTACAACCATAATTAAACATCATATTAGAAAGACAGATTAAATAATACTATCAAAATAATTAGAAAAAAATAATTCAAATTTGTACGTACTGCAATAGTCTCTTTTAGGATCTCATCTGAAGGAGGTTTCAACATATTGCTCTCATGAATCCAACCCCAACCGCTATTATTTATTTGCATATCCTTCAAAATATTGAATTGGGTTTTCAACATTTTAACCCTATGATAAACTTGATCCACAGAGCGGCTGGATTCCTTAATCCTTTCACAAAACAGCTGGTGAACATCAATGTACTCAGTTTGCTTGAAATTGATGTCATGTCTCCCAAGTTTTAGTCTAATCTCTTCAGTTACATCAAGTAGAATGGCCGTCTCATCATCAGACCAGTTTGGACCCCTTGTGTGAGGTGGGTTGTTTGGTACATCACTAGATGTCCTTCCTTTGGTCCCCTTTTTCATTGAATTTCCTTTCATAGCTTTACCAGAATGATCTATTTGTTATATTCAGTATTTCCACAAATAAGCCAACAAAAACAGTAATTTCTAGTGTTTCAAAAATAAAATTTGGAGCACAAATTGTGAAATACAAAGGATACAGATACAAATTCTATACTAGCAGAAGTTTTATGAACAGGTCCAGAGTATAAATTGAAACAACATAAATTCACTACGTATGAAGATATTGAGACTGAACAAGGTGATCTTATATGTTTTTATCAACTTAATTTTAACAATCTACAGGAACAAAGGTTAATTTATTGAATGGTCCCTTTTTTTTTCCCTAACACCTGTATCAAAAACAAACATCACGCAAGAATATATTGCATGCCCTAGACAAAAATTGTGCAACTTCTGACATCATGTATAGCCATTGTGTATGGAAAAAGCTTGTTCCTTTTATTACTAGTAAGCTATTGTACATTAATACTTCACTCGCAAATTTTATATTTCAAAGCCCTGAATCACATACCACATCTGTTACTGATTTAGTAAAAAGAATTCTAAGATTGCACATACACATCCTATGCACAAGACTAGCTAATGACAAAAAGAAAAAAAAAAATGAAAAACAAAATTCTGGTTTTCTCTTCAGTATTAATTGTTCTACCCTAGAAATCTATAGTTGATTTTGTAAAAAGCTAAAATAAAATCAGACTAACTAATAAAGCACACTTTGCAAAAGGTAATTAGTAGATTAATCATGCTCATAATATATTCAATCCTCTACTAAATCTCACTAGTACACAAAATGCTCATCTAATTCTCAGCCTGATCCATGGATAAACTCACTCTAACAAGAATCTCTTTCAGAAAGCGTAATCCTAGTTTTTATTATTTTGATCTCATCAAAAACCACTTCCTCGAGCTATGGAGCAAATCAAATTCACTACGGAAGCAAGGAAATCGAACTAGTACTGTTTGCTACGACATACATCAGAAAATACGACTATTTTGCTTCATTTCAAGGGAAAATTCGATAGAAAACTACTAAATTTACGAAAAATATCACAGATCTAAGAAGGAAATAAATAATTAGCAATAAAATGAAGCGAAAAATAAAAAAAAAAATGGTGTCGTACCTAATACCTCCTTGAACGAAGTGGAATCGAGAAGCAATTCGGTACTCTTTGTGATCCTCGAAAGCACGAGAAGACGAAACTGGTATTGAATGCGTGAAAGGCTGAGCAAATCGCAAGAGATCTGGGATTTTTGTTTGTTTTTTTTTTTTCAAAATTTTGCTTTCAGGAAAGAGAGAAAGAAAAAGGAAAGAGAGAAGCTCTCCACAGAATGAGCTTTACGGAAGAGAGGAGGAGAAACAGAAGCCCTTTTTCCCTTTTTAATTTTTAATCTCACTCTCTTATTCCACCATTTTGTCGGAGTAGTTAATCTGTCTCCAAATCGGAGTAAACATTTAATCTGACCTGTTTGGATCGTCCGTTAATCGAGAATAGCTACTTACTCCTGATTAACCTCTTATTCCTGTCCATCCAAACGCACCCTTATTAACTAAGTAAATCAGTACCATTAACTGTTCAGATTCAAAAGAAAAATCTCCACCATTAACTGTCAATTTCATTAGAAAGATTTCCGAACTACCATTCTCTTCTAATGCTATCTACAGTAATATGCTTGGTATTCCTCTATTTCCAGGGTTATATATGTCACATTTCAAGGTTTGTAGGGTGTAAACGAAATATATGTATGCAATTATATTAGGTTTGTAGGATCTATACTTAACTTCTATTCCTTCTACTGCTATTCTTGATGGCATAGACACACTTGTTCCCAACACACACAGTTGTTATATAATATTAACAAAAAAAAAATGGAAGTGTAAAACTACCTCTTTGTTGGCTCTGTATAATTGCTAGTACGTTATCATACTTCAAATGATCGATAGATCCTGCATTTAAATTTGATAAAAAAAATTATTATTTGTTATA
Organism: Rhynchospora tenuis; assembly: GCA_027725995.1. Lineage (NCBI taxonomy): Eukaryota > Viridiplantae > Streptophyta > Magnoliopsida > Poales > Cyperaceae > Rhynchospora > Rhynchospora tenuis. The sequence continues at coordinate 15,168,070 of CM050889.1, read as the reverse complement.
TTGCAAAATTTGCATATTGAAGACGATTTAAATTCCAAAAAAAACCCACAATGCAAAAAGTGTCAGCATCTCCTTGTTTATAACCTAATTTTCCTAGCTTTTTGCCATTTGGGTTCTTTCCTTTACAAAAAAAGGCCCAATATATCAGCTAAATCAGATTTCAAGATAGATCACAACCCTGTCATTTTATTCTGTGAATTAAGGGTTGTATATTGGCTAATTTTCCAATAAAATTCCTTCTCTATTAATACCAGAAGTGCTTATAGTACTGGTATCATATTTTAAATTGATCCGTATCAAATTGTTATATCTTTTAGTTTATCCAAATTGATGTAGCGAATTGTTAATGATAGAAAGAGAATGTGAATTTGCATTTAAGACGATCTTCTAATGGATGAACCAATAAAGAAAGAACTAATAATTTTCTTCGATATGACGAAATGAAAAATTTACGAAGTGAATCCATGAGTAGGTGATACAGCATTTTTTTGCGCTCGATGTACTATGTGCAATATTAAAATATGTTGTGCAATAAGAATAATATGAAATTTAAAATTGAATTTAATGGAAAATTTTCATTTAATTAAAAGGAAACCTTTGAATTGCTATATAGCCTTGCCTCCAAACGATAAGTATCACCTTTTAGCTGCCTCCATTAGTACAACCTTTGGTCACCATCTATAACTTCTACCAGGACGTAACCTGTTTACATTTTTGTATAATTATACTGTACTGCTGGTAATAAAGAAAGTTAAATGAACTCAATGTAATATGCTCAACAGTATTCTCTAATGACATCTATTTTCTTAATTTTTTCACCATTATTTTTCTCTAATTTAAACCAATCATCTTTGTCTCCTATACATGTTGTTGAAGATGTGAATAATAAAGGAGAATAGTAAAAGATCCAAACAAAAATAATGTAGCATCATTTAATTGGTGCGAATTGCTAATTCAACAACCTATTTTTCTCTTCTGTTTAATAGGAAGATGGTCACAGACGCCAGAAGGCCGTGCAGATGTGGGGACCATGCAATAGCCTTTATAGCTAACCATGTGATTCATCCACTAAGGAAAATCATCGAACACCTTCTTGCAATCCTCAAGTTCATTCGATAGAGACAAATCCTCTCTTCTCTCAAACAAAACCTCCTCCAGGGCCTTGATCTCGACAGGATAGCATCCCATTTGCACGGTTGCACCTCAGCAAACCACATGAACTGCCTTGACTCCAGCATTGTGTCTGATTTTTCGTGCTGGAGGCAGCCAATCATGGCCACAGACTCAGCACGGCCGTGGCGGTGGTGGTGCATTCATCGTAAAGCTCCATCATTAACTGGTCGATTCTTCAGCGGTGGTCGGAGCAGCAGTGGGAATCATTGTCTGACATTTGCGGTTCGGTTTGAGCGGGTTAGGCTGGACAGAAGGGAATTTTGGAACGATTTTTATATCAGTTGGCAGAGGAGGGGCTGGAGGTGAGGCGGGCAGTTGGCGGAGGAGGCGGCGGGAGCGATCTGTCGGAGGAGAGGAAAAAGAGGCGAGTTTTTTCTGTTGTCGATGAGAGAGGAGAAAAGAAAAGAGAGGCGAAGGAAGAAGAAACGCGAAAGAAATTGATAAATGGATCATATCGATCGATCGATAGCGGAAAAAATAGAGGGCTCAGATTTCCGCAAATTATAGCGGATTGAGGTTTAATTAATACTATAGATTATTTTGTGCGTGTTTTAGGAAAAAAAGTTGACGATAGCTGTCAAAGTAACACAGAAACAAAGAGAAAACAAACAACAAATCTTGTCTCACTGATAGAACTCTTAATTTCTTAATTTCTCTTTCGACAAGCTCATAGATAGAACCCCAAATCCCAAATCCCAAAACAATAAAACAAGCTCATATCTATTTTTAATTGTTATTTTTAATTTTAACTTTTTTAAATTTAAATAACACTGAACTATAATATTAATATAGACCCACACTGCCATGCAATCTTAAATAGTTTCCAGCAAACTGCATTGGAACTGAATTTCTTCCTCGCTTAGATTAATTTCCGTGGATAGTCTGCAGTTAAGAATAGAGAACTTCAATTAGAATATAATTTATTTGAAAAAAAAAACTCGATTATAATAATATTTTATGAGAGAAACACGACAAATCAAAAAAAAAAAAAAAACTGACCATAAATATCTTGGGGTGTAAGTGAACGAACATTTTGGATGAACCAGATGACCCAATCCAGCATAATAACCATGTAGTCGCCGCTCAGCTCGTACAAGTACATATGAAAATCCTTAATATCTTTAAACTATTTTAATTTTAACAAGAAAAAAAAACATACATACATAAGATAAATATGCCATGATACAGAATGCATTAATTGGTTTAATTTATTATTAATTATTAAATAAAAAAATCATATAGCATGCAAATGAAATTACGGCATTATGCATATATTAGAAAAGATAATATATATCTATGTGTGTGTGCATATATAGAATTACCATCAAATTAGTCGATCTTCTATTATTTTCTAGCAGATCCATAACGGTATCTCTCCAAAACAGAATAAACTCGCTCATCTTGTTATCCTTGTATTTTCCGACATCAAGTCTTGGATCCATTTCGTTTCGCCATTTCCAAGCAATTATATCACGACGTATTATTAATTGTTCTGCAGTGCTTAAATCTGACTTCGTTCTAATCTTGGAATCAATTTTTTTCAGCAGAAGCTGGCAGTCATTTGAAAATATAGTAATTAATGCTACTAGATCTTGCAGGTCCCATATAGAAGCATGCCGTAAAACAATATTCAAATTTCTGCGGGCAACAAAAAGAAAATTTAAATAATTACGGATACAATATCAAAACAGATCTCAAAATTATAGAAGAAATTAAGCTAATATTTTTATAACCAAACTTTGAGACAGTTAATATATTTTGAATTGTACTCAAATCTATAAAATTGGCCCAAAACTTTAAATAAATAGACTTTTTTTTTTTCGATCCAACAAAGTATAAAATTAAATAATTATTGAAAAAAAAAATTCTCACAAGCTTGAACCATTCATCTTTTGGACTAAGTCTTTTAGCATAGAACCCTTTACTGCGCCTGTTTTTCCACACTCTTCGTCTACAAGCTCTTTGATTAACTTTCCGAACTTCGCGCAATAATTGGTAACTGAGGAAAGAGAGACATTTTTTCTTTCTGAAAATTAAAAGGGTAATGGCGAACATAATTAGTAGTTTTAAATTAAAAGCCAAGAAAATAAATAATAGATTAGAATTTTTATTTACCATTATAGTTAAATTTGCCCAGTTTGGGAATCCAACTAGTTCCATTAGAAATAGAAAGATAAACATCTTTCCTCTCTAATGACAACTCGTGTGATGTTTTAGGACTACTAATGATGCTTATTGCGTTGGCACAGTTCCTGCAATATAAATATGTATAGTTAGATAAATCATTAATATTAATAGTTATATAAATGTGCATTAAATCAACTACGTATACACGTATAGTTAGATAAATCAATACGTATAGTTGATGGTACAGTAGCAATTCAAGAACAATGATATTTAATTATATGCACAGATGTTTTTTGTTTGTTCTTTTGTATCAAACCTGATGATATTAATAGGCTTGTTCGTGTGGAGATAAAAGGCTATATTACTTTTGGAGACTTTTGATTTTTCTCTCTTTTGTAATTTTAGACTTTTGAGTGGTGAAGGGGAGAAGTGACTAATTGACACATGATCGTTTGGTCTTAATTTTTAGGTGTTTTAATGTTGTTTATCAGTTTATGGGTTGTCTGTAGGTTGTATTATTGCGAGTGTTTGTGCTTTGGATTAGTAGGTTATTAAGCTTCTCTGGCCTATATTGTTTATAAGTTAATGAGATGACTATATTCTAAATGAAAGTTTAATGTTCTAATTGGCTAGTGTTTGTCATAAGGTCTTGTTATTTCCAGTTACTGGTTATTGTTGTCTCTCCAGCATCGAGTGAGATTGGAGAGATCGGTAGAAAGAATGCACAAAACATTAACATATAAAAAGAACAAATGAAATTGAGAAGATAAGTGCAGTGGCTTCGGCTTTGTGTAGTTGAATTTTATAATTATAACTTCAAAGAGCAATATAAGTAAAATAATACATAACAGAAGTGAAGAAACTGCAATTCTGAATATCTGATCACCCAGCGATTGGATAAGGTAGTTCTTTGTTTCTGGAATGACATTTATTCAAACTAACATATGGTGCATTAAAAAATTCAATAATAATAATATCTTATAACTTACTTGAAAAATTGTTTTCCAAGATACGAGAGTTCAAGCTTTTTTGCCCCACTATTTTGATTATACGTCTCGAACAATGGTGCAGAATCACGCAGAAGTGTTCCATTTATGCCTTCGAAACAAACAATGTGTTTTCCCCGAATTTCTGTATGGAACGCAACTCGTAAGATGAACTCACTCTTATATCTACTTAAAAGAGAATTCTGAAACTTTCGAGACGGCAAATCCTTCACTTCAAAGCCCAAGTAAGGTTTTCCATTTAATTTGCATTTGATCAAATCGGGATGTGGTGTATTGTTGTCATCCGAAAATCTCTCTAAGGTTTCAAAAACATGAGGCATTGGAGAACTAAGATTACTGGAGGAATTGCCCATGGACTTTACTATGTGTTTGGATTGGATTGGATGTTTGATTCACGAATTTCTGGTGGGTGCGTGTCTATATTTTTTTATATAATATATTGACAGTCGGTGGTCGGAGGACGGACAGCCCATTTGGAATTTTTATTTATTGGCATGTTATGTTGACATCCATTTGTGAAAAGATATGTTTTTAAGATAATTTACAAGGTATAAATCTTTGTTTGGGTTATTTAAGTTTACAATAATTCATTCAATATTTACTTCCTTAAGGCTGAAACATATTTATTAAACCTTCCCAATGCGCGCACTGATTTCCTAATCGATACAGGAAACAAATTAATAAATTTCATTGTCGATTCTATGAAAACAAACGTCATTTTTGGTGAACCATGAATTTTATGGAAAAATTTACTGCTTCTTTGCCCTCTCTCTCCTTAGTAATGAAATGGTTTGGTACTATTATATTAATAAAAAGAACACGTGGCGCGCAATAAATTTTGACCAATCCTAAAATGACGTTAAATGAATCGGAAGATATGACTCTCGATCTCTTTCTGATATTACCACATTTATTATTTTCCTTCTCTTTCTTAATTACGTTTGGTGATAGAAAAACAGGAATTTATTTATCAATGGTAAGCAAGGAATGCAACCAGCAACAATTGATTTTGTAGTGGCAAGCACTCCATTTTCTTATAACCGGAGAGAATTGATTCTGTAAATAGGAAGAAGTTTATTTACGGCATTTAATAGCAGTAGGCGCTGCAAAAAGGTGCAGAATAATTAAAAAAAAATTCGCTGATTTTTTTTACAAAGGTTATCAAAAGAACCGCTGCAAAAAAAAATATTTATTACACCGATTTTTTATGTAACCACGGTAAAAAAAACTTGGTTCAAAAAAAAAAAAAAATAGAAAAAACAATCCTGCCACGCATATCTTAATTAACCGTTTATATCTCCATCGATTCGTTTAAGTTCCTTTTTTAATGGGGCAATTTGGTTTATGCCACTGCAAAAGTTTAAAATTCGAGATATGCCATCACAAAACAACAAATTAGTTTTATGCCACTACTAAACAATAAAAATTAGTTTTATGTCATTGGTTAATTAAAATGACCATGTTACCCTTTTAAATATACCATAAAAACAAGCAAAATTCAATATATGACATTACGAAATAATTAATTAATATTATGCCCTTTTTACAAAACAATCATAATTAATTTTATACATCGGCCGATTGAAAAAAAAAGAAACTTTATATACTGCTAAAAACCGTTGAAATAACCGCTATAATTTTTTCAGCAAAAATTACTGTACATTTTTCTAATATTCATAATTAAATTTGTCACAAAATATTCACGCCTCATGCTGAAGTTAAAGTGTAATCTCTCAATCTGAAAATTAAAGTGTGAAACTCTACAAAAGCTTTACATTGGGATGAACTGGTGAAGCATGTCTCTACAAGAATTTGACAGAAATCAAATGCAAAAATCGTGAATTGAAGCCTAATGATCTAATAAGCTTTGATAAGTATACAGCTCTTCAAAATTATGCCTAAATTTTATGTATATTTTGATATTCAATTTAACTAAAAACGATATGTGGGATTAACAAAAAGGAATAGGTTAAGCTTGAAAGGAGCGTGTTAACAAAAAAAAAATTAGCGGAATAAAAACAAAAAGAAAAAAGGAACAATCAATAAGGAGGAGACGAGATAGAACAGAATAAGAAGAAAATTTAACTGAGCGAATTCATGGAAAGACAAGGGTTAGGGCTAAGCATTGTAGCCTTTAGGTCACTCCATATGTGCGTAAATTAAGTCTCCGCCAAAGTAATGGGAAAAACGGAGAGAACAAAGGTTTTTTATTTTATTTATTTTTTTTAATTAAAACAGATGCAATGAGTTTAATAAGGCATTATAGGAATTATAAAAAAAATCTGACATATAAATTATTTTTAAATAATGTTTTAATTGAAAATAATGGCATAAAACCAATTTGTATGATTTTATAGTGGCATATATCCAATTAGTTGTTTTGTAATGGCATATTTAGAATTGAGTTGTTTTGGAGTGGCATAAAACTAATTTTCTCTTTTTTAATTGGTTCATTCATCTATGTAAATTTCATAAAACAACTATGGCGCCAAATCAAGAAGAATTTCATAAAACAATTTCTCTCCTTTTTTTTAACATGGACGGAGGCGAATAAAAAAAAATATAAGAAATGGAAGGGCCATTTATGTCCACCACATGAAAAACGGCAATCCTTCCTTTATTTTAAAAATTTTCATATTATTAGTGGTTGGATGTCACACCCGACCGAATAGACGTGACATCCCTTCCGCCACAAGAGAGATGAATCGTTCTTGTAAGGCTAACAGACAGATAGTGTAAATTTTTTTTCCATTTTATATTCCATTTTTTTTATTTTGGCCCAAGAACTGCACAACTAACAGATAAACTAGATTACCTGGTTTCAAATGAGCAGAATCGTAGCAGTACATTTTAAACTGGAAATCTCGTCTTTCAATAAAGAGGCATTCTTCAGTTCCTAAAGCTTTAGATCTCTCCATCTTACAACCCTCCTAGAACCCCCAACCGTTCATGAAACATGCAAAACAAATACATGAATGAGAATAAATCTCAGTGCGGATTTTAGTTCCAGTACGCGGATCTTGGTATGAATCGGGTAACAGAGTTAATACCCTTTGCTAAATTATTTTGAGAGTCCAGTTTTCTTAATGTATAAAAATCCTTTTACAAAGGTTTTATATTGCAAAAAACATTTGAAATCCGAGATGAATTCCGGTACCGTAAGCATCAAGCGAAACGGTCCCATTTCAGATATACTTCAACATGATAATATGCAACATATTCAAATCAAGCATAACTATCATCATTCCTTACTATACACTCAAGTTCTTTACGGCCTGTCAAAATCAGAAAGAACTCTTCCCAAACCATAGGTCCAACCCTAGGTACAGATTCTCAGAGGGAAATTCAGTAATCATAGCGCTATTAATTCTGGCCGAGTAGGTGGATCAGACCATACTCCGGTGAGTGATACAATTCAGTTTATTGTTATGCTATGCAGACTAAATAAGAATGGTCCGATTTAATTTAAGTCTGATTCTTCTATCACAAAAGAAGATCATACAATCAAGTCATTTTACGGAAACAATTCCAGTTCTTTGATAAGTCTGACGGTCCAAATCAATCAACAAACGGATGTCAATGTCAGACTTATTATATTTAACTGGTCAAAACGGACAGTTTGAATCAACATGAATTTTGTTTATTTAGGGCTGCTATTGTCTATCATGAACAAATAAAATGCATTTATCAACGATTCAACATGCTGTGCATGAATTTAAAAATATCGAAATCCGTGTTCTAATAAAGAAACAGCGTATCCGCACCTTCAGTCTTTACCCGCTTGCTCCAGATCCGTTCATGTTCACAATTCACCGATCAAGTACCGTTAATATTTGTTTAACGGGTTTCTTTAATCTGGCAGTGAACTGTAATTAACATAGTATGGTAATGTAACGGTAACTAGACCGTTAATTAACATAGTTTGGTTCCAAGTCCCAATTTATCTATGTGATAATATTTAGTTAATTATATTTAGTTACTTGCCCAATCATCAGAAACAATATTGAATTACGTTTCCTAATATCGAAATCAGAATCAGAATCAGAAATCAGAGATACCAGACAGAAAATTAGGAAACGTTTAAACTCAATAAAGTATATTAGAAATATCAAACAGAAAATATAAATCAGAAATTTATTTATTCATTTTGTGGGATCAGAAAGTCTGAATTAATTGCCATAGTATCTATTCTTATAAAGATCAGACTCGGAATCATCATTTCTCTAGAAAAGCCGACTATCGATTGTTAAACTAATATTAATGGGTCAAAGTCTTTTAGTCTAATTAATTATCAAACTCAACAAAATCCATCATTAGCTAACTTAATTATTTGATTAAGATCTAATTACATCAAAAAGCTTAACTATTGTCTACAGAAATTATATACACCATCCATCAATTTACCATCCAATACCATCCAACAGGCTTCAACATGTCAAATTGGGCTTCAGCCATCATTTTTCGCGTGATGACGTAACCAAAACCGCGTTGATGAAGTCATCAATTTTTTTTTCGAAAAAAAAATTTTCGAAATTTTTTTTTACGCTGACATCATCAAATGGACAGATTTTTCTGTTCAATTAGATGCATCAAGGGATGAGTTAAAGTTGTTAAGTGTTCAGTTAGATGCATCTTAAAATCGAATTTTCGTATTTTTTTGTTCAGTTAAACACGTTAAGGGATGAACTAAAAGTATTTATGTGTTCAGTTAGTTACATCTCAAAATTGAATTTTTTCATTTTTGTGTTCAGTTAAACACGTTAAGGAATGAACTTAAAGTATTTATGTGTTCAGTTAGTTACATCTCCAAATTGAAATTTCACATTTTTGTGTTCAGTTAAACACGTTAAGGGATGAATTTAAAGTGTTTATGTGTTCAGTTAGTTGCAACAAAAATTTGATTTCGTAATTTTTTGTTCAATTAAACTAGTTAAGGGATCAATTAAAACTGTTTATATATTAAGTTAGATACATCTATAATTTGAACACTGATAATTTACTAAGAATAATATCTATTATTTCAACAAATTGAACAATTCTATTAATAATGACATCCATTAATATAACACAAATCCTACACAGTTTAAACCATTACAAGTTAACACAATTCATCAACTCTTATTATTTCTTTCGCACAACTCTTCTCACTTTGTCATATGTAATTCCTGCACAAACAAAAAAATACAATTAACACAATGTAAAAAAAAAATTATTATGTGTGCATCACTGCAACAACCTCAAACATGGAATTATCCTAAAAGCTGTGATAGAAAGAAAATGCGAAATTCTAGGATTATCTTGAGTTTTTTGCAATTCAGTGCCTAAGGATCTTTGACTATCGCAATCAGAAAGCTAATAAAGAATTCATCTGGATTTGTGGTGGTAACTAAACACCAAAAAAAAAAAAATTAAGCACCAAAATTAAAAGTAGCAGCAATGACAAATTAAGTCAAACCAAAATCTTGCTTCCATTGCCCGACACAAATTTCCAACAAAAAACATTATATGACAAAAGGATTGTAAATACACAACAGGGTAACCAATCTCCAAAAATATTTGCTTTTGCCAAAGAACCAAAAGGAAAACTCAACATAATGCATACCTCGATACTCTGCGCATGCCTCAGTAATGTGGTTTCGGTACGCATGCGGATCCAGTGAGGGATGAGACGATTTTGCCTCGTCTTTTTATTGATCTGGAATGCATTGAAGAGAAACAACGCTGAAATCGAGAAAGGGAGACAACGGGAGGTGAGCAGATCAGGGGATGATGATATGAGGCAAGAGGATGATAAGAGAAGCGTGCTGGTGAGATGCAAGGTTGAAGGAGACGGAAAGAGGCGTGTGCGCGTAGAGAGAAGGACGGCTAGGGTTTGGAGTGCGGCTTGGAGCGATAGAAATAGAGGCTGGGCTAGTCGCGAGCCCATAAAAACCTGTTGGATGGTGTGGATGGTAATTGGAATGATGGTCTATACTAATTACCTATTGTCTATGCTCAAAATCAATATCTCTTTTTATTCGGCCTATAAAACTTAGCCCAACATTTCTTTAATTCAGTTTTTTAGCCAACATAAAATTTTTCCAGTGCCAGCCCAATCCAGAAAAGGCCCACGAGAAGAACCAGCCCAACACCACACTTGACTCAACCTAGTCAACTTGACCCAACACCACACTTGACTCAACCTAGTCAACTTGACCCAGTTGACTGGGTCCAGCGTAACGGATCCGACACCAGCTCAATCAGATCCGATAAGCCCACAATTTTCCAGTTTAGCACACTAAAATTTCTCAAGCCCTCAGAATTTTCGATTGAGCCCACATAGGGGTAGGCACAAGTGGCACCCATACTTGCCTGTACCCGACTAATCTAACCCAAATTATGCCCGTCGTTCTAAATAATTCTACCCATACCTGCCTGCAGTACTTACGCGGGTCTAAATCTCAATCCCTGGCCCGTTTAGGCCCGTACCTACCTGTTTAGGCCCGTTTTCCCCTACCCCCTCTATTATCGCACACAGCCCAAAGAAAATTCAGCAAATTTGTTCTAAATCGCAAATCACGCTATATTTCATTGTGGAAAATTTAGTTCGGACAGTTACAGCAACTACATATTATTAAATTAAGCTCATCTATGACCTTAGATCTGATCTCGTTTCAACTAATCAAATATAATCACAAATAAAGTTATGAAGAAACTAATTTAGAAAGGAACAAAATCTATAAGCGATACTAAAACAGATGAACAATATATTCCGTTATAGCACAAAATATTTAAGAAAGGTATTACTTCATACAATGGTGAGAAATGTATTGCTAGTGGATTACATGAGTACTGAAATAAATAAATACATTTTGTGAATTTATGATATATCAATTTAAAGCTCGTCATGGCTTGCAGTAGACTTGAACTCATGTCAACAAGCTTTTGCTTCAGTCCTTCACCTAGAAACTCAACTCTACAAAATTAACAATAATTGTTTAACTATTAAGTTATATGAAAATATGATTTTTTTTTTTTTGTAACGTTAGAATCAATTAGAAATAAACAATGGAACATGTTGGATCAACAATCTTGTAAACCTGGCATTAACCAAACTGGACATACAGAGGCTTCTTCTTTTCACTGTTGCAAAAGTAACTTCATTTGTTTATCATTTTTTATTTGGAAAAATTCTTTAAAACCTTCACATAGTGAGATTTGGCATTTTTCTTGGTTAACCTGACTATTTAACTTACAACCTGGATGCTTTATACATAAAAGCAAAGTAAATTCTGAATTAGATAAAAAACTAAATAGTTTCAATCCTTCAACTGGATGCTTTTTAGACTTGACATAATAACCAATGCTTCACCTACTCTGACCTGCAGCTGCAAATTAATGTCCAAACTTCATAAGGAAAGCAGTACAAGCAAGTCTAATAATTCATCATTTTCATAATGATAGTTGAAAATATTATGTACCCCTCATCTCCAAAAGTTGAAGATTCTCCCACTAGCCTCCTAGATAAACAAAAATATAAATGATTAAAGATAAAGTTAATTATAAGCAGCCACAAAGAAATATACAAATCCAGTGAGCTATAAACAGCAAACTGCCTTAACTTGATTCAACATAATATGAAGCCAATAAAAAAAAATTGATTTACAACTATAGCATTGAACAACAGGAAGAAGCCAAGGGAAGGGGAACAGAGGAGGTCAGGTTGCAAATTTTCATTAGACCTCAAAATTTTACAAATACAAGTACCCGTTGGCCCCTTATATAATAAAATTTAAAAATTCCACATAATAGCTAGTCAGCCACTCCAATTCCAAGTGTAACAGAATCCATACCTCATAAAGAATTTCGATGTCGATTCAACATTCTCACCAATTACTGAAGTAGTATTTTCGGTCCAACTTGGGATAGATATTGCTATTGTACCACTTTGTCCCTCTTCTAGTTCAGCTAAGGTGTCCACTGGAGAAGGCAAGACCAGTGATTCTCTTTGAGTGACCTTTAAAGTGAGAATAGAAGGTAAGTGTATGATATAAGATGTATATTGCTGTTAATGAAAGGCAATTGAAGTTAATGATATAAGATGATATAAGATGTATGATATAAGATGATATAAGATGTATATTTCTGTTAATGAAACACCAAAAATGTTTCAAAACTTAACACTAACCCTCACCCCCATCCCCACCCCCATATTCAGTATACATTCAGTGGGTTTATGTTCAAAATAAACCAAAGTATAAAGGCCTAAAAATTTTAATTACTTCTTACACTAATTCCATTTATTACAAATTTACAATGAATATAGTACCAGACTTAGAATATAGGCTTATGCAATTAGCTACATGAATCGGTTTATTACAATGATATGTCCCATTGAAACTGAGCAAATTAATAATTTTCTGATTAACAGTAATACAAATCTTTGTAAGTTAGAAATAAGAATAAAAAACAAAACAAATACCTGCAAATTCTATGGTTAAGTTGAAGGTACCAGATACCATTTGGGCAAAATAAATAAAATAAATGGTAAAGTTTCTCATTATGTGCAAGTTCGGGTATGATAAGACAAACGAAAGAATGATAGTAAATAATTTGAAATTGAAGCAAACAACATGCAATCAAATTCTAAAGATAGAAACCCATTAAAGTTTATATGGTAATTAACAACATGAATCGCACTAAACCCAAGCTAGAAACCCAAATCGACTTAAAATCCAACAATATACCGAAGACGAAATAGAAAAAGAAAATTAACTCGATTGAGCTTAGTACCTGAGTAAATTGACCTTCTTCAGAGAATTAAATTATTACAAACTTCAAATCTCAGGGGAAGGTACGGCCGTACGGATGTGAAGAGCAGAGAATGTGAGAGAGAACGGAGTACACGAACGGAACGAGAGAGAGAGAGTGACGGAGACTGGAGAGAAACTGAGAAAGAGAGATGGAGCAATCGGCAGAGCGCCGGAGACTAGCGCGCGACGCCGCCGGAGACAGGGTCGCGTGGTCGACTTAGTCGAGCTCGAGAGAGACGAAGTGAGAAGAGAAAACAAGTACAAATAGGTAGCCTGTAGGTGCCTTGAGGTACGAGAGTTCATAGCCTTTACCTGACCTGGCCCGATAAGAGTTCAGCCTTTAATAAGCCTGTTAATAGTTTCGGGCGGACGGACGGGTATACGGGTTGGACGCCTATCTCTAAGCCCATAACTTTATACATAATTTCTCTATGTTAGAGATAAACCCTCAAATTATTCATTTAAGCCCTCAAAATTACTCATTCAAGCCCTCAGAAATCATTTATTTTGCGAATTCATCCCAGGACAAAACAATCCCTCAATAGAAGCATACCAGATTTCCTCCTTACGTACCAAAAACTAGTACAAGGTCTCCAATCACCTTATTACCCACAGTAATGCATCCTACATGCAAATAAGTTACCCAAAATATCTCCTTTCAATACAGTCCAATAAGAAAAACATATTCAGAGTTTATATATCAACATAAACTAACTCTTATATCTCAAATTAATTTCCAAATACTTTTGGTTGTTTACCAAAATACATATTACACTAAATAAGTGCGCATGACTACCCTCAACAGACAGAATCTAAACAATATATATATAGAAGCTAATTTACCTAAGATTCATATACACATAACTTATATAAACTCAGTTTAGAAATATCCCGTTTCATGAAAATTTTCATTGAAATTCATGCAAATGCTTGAAAAATTCCAGAACAATTTATATACTCATAGTTTATCAAATTATAAAATAACTCCATGACCATTTTACCCCCTTCATGCCCATCAGATTCCATGCACATGTTTAGACTTCTCATAAAACCAAATTATAATGCAAAATGTGCTCAATAGTTACATGGATACCCATACTTTCAAACAGTCTTCTTTTTATCAGAATAGTTTAACCATGAATTCTATGTAAAATATACAATTTCATAGCTGCAACAGTTAACTTCATGAGTCACAAGCATGCTATTAAACTAACCCCATCAGATTTCATCCCTATATGCATGAAAACCGACCATTACTCTTTAAAGATGCACCAGATATGAATGTACTCTTCTTACAAAAATTCAATCTCATTTTTATATCAAGCTACACATAATCTTTTTATAAAATAGATATCTACACCTCTGGCCCCTCTAACACTTACTATTACACAAATTCTAAAAGCATTTTTAATTACTAACAATAAGCAATATTCATATATTTATATATATATATATATATACATATGACCATGAACCCATTGCTGGACAAAAAATGAAATATTTAGGTAACTATAAATATTCCCCCATATTCACTTGTATAACTCAATTTTCATAAATTATTAATATCAAAATAGTATTTAGGTTTTCTACTCAAAATCATGCCTCTGTCATCTCAACAGAGAGTTAACTAGCTTTATTGACATCTGACTGGGCACCAGATGAAGTTCAAACGCTTTGATTGGACGGAGCATTGATTTGATATCTCGGCTAGATACCTTGTATCACTTCAAATGTTTCGAATGATAATTGAATCATTTACCCGATATCCTGACTGGCAACCAGGTATCACCTTGACGTTTCGAGTGGCAGTCGAAACAAAGATCAACGCTTCGAATGGGAGTCGGAGTATTCATCTGATATCCTGGCTGGATACCAGATATCTCTTTAAATATTCCGAAAGAAAGTCGAATCGTCTCATGAACATCTGACTGGAGACAGATGTTTTGCTTCAACGCTTCAAGTAAACAGCTGGATCATTTGCTTGACACCTTGGCTGGAAACCAGGTATCGAGACAATGCTCTGAATGGTAATTGAATCGTTTCCCACCGTCTGGCTGGCAACCAGATGTCTTTTTCAACAGTTTGAGTGGCAGTCAAACTCTCTCGGTATCTTGGCTGGCAACTGGATATCGTTTTGACGTTTTCAGATGGCAACCGAAACGAAGGTTAACGTTTCGAGTGAAATCGAGTTATATTTTGGTGGATACAAGGTATCACCTTAAATGGCTCGATTAATAACCGAAATAAAGGTCAACGCTTCGAATAAAATCGAGTTATATTTTGGTTGGATACCAGGTATCACCTTAAATGGTTCGAATAATAATCAGATCGTCTCATTTGAACGTTTCAGACTAAGGCCTGGATTGTTTCATGGACATCTGCTGGACAGATGTCTCCTCAACGTATCAAGGAGCAATTGGATCATTTACCTGATGTCTTGGCTGGAAACCGGATATCAATGTGATGCTCTGAATGCTCATTGAACTGTCTCATCGTCGTTTCGGAATAGCCGCCGAAACGTACCTCAATGCTTTGAATGGAATTCGGACCATTTACCGATATTTTGGTTGGATACCAAATATCATTTTAAATGCTTCGAATAACAATCAAATCATCTCTCCAATCTCCTGATTAGGAACCATGAACCATGTTAACACTCCGGAAGGGAACCGGATTGTCTTCTGACATTGTCAGATGTCATTTTTGACAACGCTTCCGCTGATAGCCGAACCGTTGAAGATATCAAGATTAACTAGCGCAAGATCGTCTTTTAATGCTCTACGCCCACGTGACGAGCATCTACCCGCAGTCAGGTTAGACCAAGGGGCAGTCTACCTGGTTAGCACCCGCGCGCACAATTGACGCCTACAAGCATAAAGTCCGACGAAGTTATCGACATCTACAATGTTGGAGTTATGTCCTAGAAGTCAATATTTAATGACTTATTTTCTTAGTTTATGTTAATGATGATATTTGATCATTTGTTCCTAGAGTTTATTATTGACAGATCATTCAGGTTGATGATCTGAATTGTAGATCTCTGTGAATCATTCATTAGAATGACAATAATAAATTTAAATCGTCCATAATCTTGATAATTAACAAGGAACATTAATTATCATAAAAGATTAGTATGCAAGTTAAGTGATGATTAAGTTCTACAAATCATACGTAAGGAGTTACCAACTTAATTGCATATGTGTATGTTATTAGAACATAATACAGGACTTGACCCAATGAAATAAATATATGGATTGTGTTAAGTGTCATTGTTTATTTCATATAAGTTTGATTCTAAGTTTGAGATGTTCACCTTTTTCATATGAGGATATGTTCAATAAATATCGTCTAACGTTGATTCATGATAAAGGCTGCTATAAGGACTTTATTTTATGTTCTCTTGAATTGTGCGGGGAAAAGTTGTTCATCAAGAAAACCGTATGTCCCTCATTAGTATACCTAGTGAGTGATGATATCTGTTTGGGCCCCTTGATGGAGTTAGATCGTATGCATGCAAACTAGACGATCAACTCTAGATCAAGAAATGTATAATCTGCAAGAATGACACACTCCTATCTTGGATTATACAATGATATCATGTGACATAAGAATCAGACAAGGAAATACTTATATTTCTTGTGCAGGATTAAGATATTGTAACGGTACATTATTTATGTGAATTGGGAATCATAACGTGTTGCTAGATACCGCTTATGATTATTGGAATTAAATGATGATTTATTATCATGGCCAACATAGCATAAATCCTCAAAGGGTCACACAAATAGGACTTTGACCACACAATGCATCATCTATTTATTCGCAACAGTGAGTATTGCTGAAATATGATGAGTTGATTAATTAATTATATACCGTTATGAACCGTTATAATTAATTAAGTCAAAGAGATCATATAGAAATAAATTAATACATTATCTAATCTCAAAATAATTATTAATGAGTTAATAATTAATTTTAGATCAACACATTTCAATATAAATGGTTATATTGATTAATTGGGTCGTTATTTAATAGGAAAATATATAGCCCAATTATAGAGCAACCTAATGGGACTTTAATTAGGTGAATTAAAGACCCAAATGAGATTGTGAGGTGGCCCATATAGGCCTAATTCGTGGCCAGCCATAGGGTGGCAAGAGGTGTAATTTTGGGGAAGTTTTTCCTGGGCTTTGAGCTCTATAAAAGGACCTCTTTGGAGGCTCCAAGAGCTAGCCTTTCTCTCTCCTCTCTTCCTTCCCTTTGTGCCTGCCACAAACCTCCTCTTTTCTCCCTCTTTTGCTCATGTGTTGAGCTCTCTTCTCCATTTAAATGAAAGATTTAATTGCTAGAAGAGAGAAAGCTAATGGGATTAGGCTTGTTTTTTGGTGTGCTAGCACATACCTTGAGAACGTGGTTAATCTCCTTGGTGGACTCGAGGCCGGCGGCACAACCATGGTGGTGGTGGTGGAGAAGGCACGCCATCGACTCTCATGCCATGGATTCGAGCCTCATGAATGCGATTTCATGAGAGGTAAAATTCTTCCTACTCTCATCTTGAAATGCTTGTGAATGATGTTGAAACCTAGATCCCTTGTGTTTAGTTGTGATTTCTTGCTATTTGATGGCACAAAAATAGAATTAAATACTTCCTAACAGTGGTATCAGAGCACATGGTCGGTTTTAATACATTTTGTGCATTAATTAGATGAGAAATGTGTAATTAGTTGAGTAATTAACTTGCTGCCTTTGTTTGATATCTGGAACTCTATTTTTTCCGAGGTTTTTTGTGTTTTTCGCATAGCATAGCTTTCGATTTGATTTTTCTTTTTGATGGATTTGAAAGAGGGATAAATTGTGAGCATTTTTCCACTGGTTTCACTTTAATCCGAGTTATTAGGGATTTTTAGTGAATTGTCTCGTGACGGTGCGCAGGACTGGTTCCTGTGCGATCAGATCTGAGTTTTGTGGGCATTATCTGAGTTATCTTGATAAAGAGACCCTAATTTTATTGGCTAGGAATGAAGTATACTTGGAGTACTTCCTTCCATATCAATTTGATGGTATGGATCGAAGTCTTTCTATTTTTTTGAAGCAATGAAAGATAAGAACGGTTGGATTGGTTTTCTATACCGATTGGATTGTTTTGAAAACTGGTATTGATTGAGACTTTTTATAGAAAAAGTGTTTAAATAGAAAACTTCATTTTGAAGTCCTGAATCCATGAAAATTAATTTCATGTCAATTGGACCAGTTTTGATACCCTAACCACTCAAAATCAATTCCGTCGACGTGTTGTTCTAGAACAGGGGACTTGTATTCAAACTCCTTAAACTTGATGATTTTGAATGAGTAAAATTGGAAATCTTTCATGGTTACTAGCCTTGTACTTGTGATTGTTTACTGTAAAATTGTTTTGCATTAAAAATTTTTGGAAGATGGTCAAACAGTCCAAAAGGTTGAGGCCAAAACCTGAAACTTCAAACCGGTGTTTTAATACACAACCTGAAGTTTGATAATTTTGGTTCTCCCGATTGGTAAATGATTTCTTTCTGAAATTTGAACAGGTAGTTTGTCTCTTAATAAGGATTGCTCATTTTTGTTTCTGGAATTTTTGGAGACCGAAAAATATCTTGATTTTTTCGGGTCCCGTTGAATGAAAGGTGTTCGTTCTAATTAATCAATTAGTTGATAAGTTGATTAAAACTCTCCTTGCTGTCATCCATTGGATTTTTGAATGTTGATTTTATCAAAGGGTTTAAGCAATTAGTTGTTTGAATGTTAAACTCTCTTTGCATGGAAAAACATAAATTAGCAAACAATACGCAAAGATACTTAAGAGCTCACTAGTTATGAACAACTTAGACATATATTTGTATATTGTGCTAACTTGTTTTTGTAGGAGGATGTGGGTTTGATATAGCTCAAGATGTCAATGCCTTGTGTGTTGTAAAATGTTGTGAATGCATGTGATTGCTTGTAATGTGGCCTAAGGTGTCTTGATAATTAATAATTGATTAATTCTTGATGTAACTTGTGAGGCTTGCATGCCCCTAAGGCCTAGGTGGATTTTAGGACTTTATCACATGTATTTATTTTCCTTAATTATTAGATAAGATCTTAGTAATTAGTGGGAGGGTTTGATTAGATTAGTTTCGTTACATGCAGATGCGACGAAGACTAATGCAAGCGGGAGCCATACAAACCCACGACAATGCTTGAGATGCTTATGTTATGTGATTGTTTGTGAATGCCTTGAATTGTCATAGGTAGGTATGGGTGTATGCTTACATGACCACCAAACAAAGTCACGTAATTGCTTTTGTCCCAAATTAACTTGATTTAGCCAAATCGTCCTCCTTCTCTCTATCCACTTCAATACAATTGATTATCTATTGATGCATTCCTGCCGACGCGGACATCGTAGTCCATCATTGTAGTCGGGGTGTAAATCGGATTTACTAGGAGTAAATAGAGAGAGATCGCTTTACAACGGACCCACTCGGATTGGACGTTGGGACGAAGTTTGTGGATATACTTATGATATCTCACAAACCAAGAATCGTATGGACAAGATATGATTGGTTGGAGAACCTACCTTGTATAGTTGTTTTAGGTGTCATGCCGACGCTGGCCCCTATTTCAACGAAAATGAGGATCTTGGAAACCGACTACATTAGAGACTTTAAATAAATGTAGTGGGAGTTTTGTTTATCATTCCATAAACAAAACATTGCATAAACGAAATAACCTTAAAATTGTTATAGATATTAAATATGTTAATTTCGTTGCGATCAATCTTTGAAAACAACAAGCTCGTTTCTAAGGTATTTACTTGGAGAAGTAATACCGATTCCTAAGACATGTTCTTGGAAATGAGAAACTTGAGCAAGTTTAATCCCAAAAATGTTCCTCGACTTCCCGAACATAACTTCGCAATGATTGATTAGTTTCGACGAAAATTATTCAATAAAGCGAATGCCTATATCCTTTTAGAAGTTCTAGACTTTTGAATTGGAGAATTCATAAGGACTACACTAGACTTCTACACTCTCATCCACTTACTCAAGAAGACGTTCTTAGAGAAAGTAAATATAGACTCAATCATTTATGATCGAGTAATAGAGTGTGAGTTAACCAAGAGACTCTTCTTATAAGAAGATAAATATTTCATTAGCTTGCGAACCAAAAGGTTTGAGTAGCTAATTGACAACTAGAGATATTAAGATCTCCAATATCAAGGATTGTTGATATTGTCATACAATCTCTTTCTATGGATAAAGGATATATTGTTCGCACACTTGTTAGTGCTAAAAGTGATTGGTTAAGTATTAAAGGAATAATTCACCAAGATATGAGTTGAAACTTTGAGACCCTCACTAGTGATCGTGTGTCACATGAGATGTTTCATTTGCCATTTATGGGGGGGCATTTGAAAGGTTGTCCGAAATACCATGATGTTCTAAACCTTAATATATTTGTCCTTCAAATTATCTCACTATTTCTAATTCACACTAGTAATTAGGTGCTAGTTCATGTGCTCGCATTTAACGAAATGTGTAGGCAATGATGAATAAGAGAAAGTTCGAGACAAGTAAAGTAAACTCCGTTTGTGAAAATGGCTTATACGTTTAAGCCGCTACCATTGAATACGTAGAGTTATCTTTACTAAATAAAGAGTTTGTTTAGGAATTTGAGGTTGTATACCTTATTCCAAACATCTCATAAAATATTATCTTCGTTTCATATTTGATGATGGATGATCATGTTTTGTAATAGAGAAATGTTATTCTCTTATTGTTATGAATTTGTGTATAAGATTTCATGCATCTTGATTGAATTTGCTTGAAATAGATAAACAAATTTTGAATGACAAATGTGTAAGATTTCACATAAAGTATTTGACTTTTATGAAAAATAGTCGATTAGTCGAATATAAACAAGAATCGCATTATGAGAGTCTACGTAACGTGGAGCTCGTAAATCAATTCGATTGCAAATCAATTAAAATTCATGCGAATCATGTTTGTTAAATGACAAAAACGCCTTTGAACTACGAAGGTTTAAAGGACAAGTAACTTTATTAAGACTTATACATATTGATGTATATAGACCTATAGGTACTTGTGCAATTGAAAGGTTGTTGACACTTTACCACTTGACCAACGATCATTGTAGATATTAACGTATCTATTTGATATGGTATAAGTATGAATCTTTTGATAAGATCAAAAGAATTTCAAGAGTAAAGTTGAAATACCATTCAATAAAAGTAAAAGTCTTAAGATGGATCATGGTAAATAGTTAAGTCATATAGTTTGATATATTACCTAAAGAGTATGAAAGACGTTTCACAACTTGCTCCATGAGGAACATTGAAAAATATTATATTCAAGGATGAAGGTATCGAACATTGTTTAATATAGTTCGATCGGTAATAAATCAAATTGACTTGTTCGACTCATGTAAGGGATTTGTGTTTGAGGACAATATTGTTTACACTGAATAAAAGTTCCATCGAAGTCTATTGAGAAAGATATCGTACGAGATTCTATCTCTAGGTATATTGTTTCTCAAGATTTGGTGTTGAGAAGCTTATTTCAAGGTTCGATTGATTGATAAGCTTGGATCCAAATAAGACGCTTAATATTATGTAGGATATCTTGAACTAACCGAAAGGTACTACTTCAACGAACATGATAAGAACAAAGTAGTTGTTGCTCATCATAACGTAATCTTGAAGAATGATATTCTCAAGAAGAAGTAGTGGGAGTAAAGTGAACATTAAAGGAGTTTATGTGTCACTACAAGAAGTACATTTATAGGAAACTTGTCACTACATACATGGTGCTTAGTGGGAGTTGAGCGGAACTTAATTCACAAGCAGTTGTGAAAGGAAGAAGTTTATAAGCACGCTCGCTTCTAAAGAGTACTCAAACATCTCACGAATGGATGATGTTTGAGAAACTCGTGCAATATATTAGGGATCAAGAACTTATTCTACATATTTTTGTAGAAATAGTTTATGGACCTCAAGCACTAATCCTACAAAGATCAACGAGAGTGAATTGTCTAAACTGAAAAGTACATAGGTTTCACAACATCCTCGTACTTGACATATGAAGATCCGTTGATAAATACAGAAGCGATAGAAATATCTGATTCCACAAATATGGTTTGAATTTATATGATCTTTAAGTGCAATCTATATATATAACAACAAGGTATAGACCTTGATTGATGTTCATGAAGGAGCGATCCATCAAGAATATTTAGATCTTTAAAGGAAAGATAGATATGGATAGCAAGTCGACTATGTGCAAAGCACAATTTCATGATTGATGCTATGTCTAAGTCGATAACAAGTTGACCATGTACAAAGCACGGCTTTTCGCTTGTAGCTATGTATAGGTCGATCAAGATCATTCTAGCAATAGTTATATTTCGTATATATAGATATATGGAAAAATACATCAAAACCGCCTTCTTCGATTGAATGAAGGAAGTTGTTGTGTATTTGACACAAACCAAGGATTTGTTGCATTGTTGGAAACATATATATGCTTCAATGATCCATTAATGGATTGAAGCAAGTATTGTGGATATTGGAATAAACATTTTGACAAGGAAGTCAAGGAGTTGCACTTCGTCAAAAGTATCTTATATAGACAAGATATTCAGTGGGAGCATGATTGTGTTACATGTATTGTACAAGATACAAGACATTAATTGGGAATAACATTAAAAAAATGAATATTGTCAAGATCTCACTGGAGAATGTTTTCTCAATTGAGAATTTGGGCAAGTCACCTAAATCCAAGGAAACAAAATCTATGGAGATAGATTATGATGGATGTCAGGTTTGAGCAAAATGTACATATAATGACAAAGTGTTCTAGTTACACGAGAAGATAGACTCATGTAAAGGATGTCTAACCACGTTGTATGGCATATACTTGAGTTCTACTCGGTGTGTTGCAACTCAATTCGAGAAGAGTGCACGATACAATTCGAGTATCCTTCTATTATGAGTTTCATTACGTACGCCATACTTATGCACATGCCCCTATGTGTTGTACCCAAGAAGTATGACAAGCAGTTGTCAACTGGATACAAAGAAAAACACGTTTGGACAATAATCGAGAATATCTTTGAGTATCTTATGAGAAAGAATGACATATTTTTTCATCTGGTAAGATGAAAGAAAGCTCATATAAATTGTTATATTGATGCTAGTTTTCAAAAGATTGATATAAATACAATTGAGCTACGTATTTTGTTTAAATGTGGTTGTAAATTTAGAAGGTGTTCTAAATGAGATATTACAACCGTTTCCGTCACCAAAACAAAATATACAGCAACTTGTGAAGCAATGAAAGAATGTAGTATGGATCGAGAAGTTCTCAGTCAAGCTAATATGGTTCTATGCATCTCGAACCATAGCTTAAACTTGAAGAACCCAATATTAAATTGGTGATCCAACTAATATCTATGACGATGGCACTTGATCTCACATGATGATGATCAAGAACACATATATAGGAGTATATATGTATATAAGGTCAAACAAAACTGGATAGGTTCGCGGACACAGCGAACACTCTAACTTAACCTCTACCTTAAGCGGTATACGAGATGAAGTTGTGCATCCATGCGTGATGGACGTATGAGTAACTTGTTTTAAGTGTATAATATCTTTTGAGGTTCGAGACATATATATATATGGATATATGACATTGTTTTAAATTCTTCACTGGCTAGAAGTCACTATTGATTGACTCTAGGCCAAGTGGGAGATTGTTGGAGTTATGTCCTAGAAGTCAATATTTAATGACTTATTTTCTTAGTTTATGTTAATGATGATATTTCATCATTTGTTCCTAGAGTTTATTATTGACAGATCATTCAGGTTGAGGATCTGAATTGTAGATCTCTGTAGATCATTCATTAGAATGACAATATTAAACCTAAATCGTCCATAATCTTGATAATTAACAAGGAACATTAATTATCATAAAAGATTAGTATGCAAGTACAAATCATACGTAAGGAGTTACCAACTTAATTGCATATGTGTATGTTATTAGAACATAGTACATGACTTGACCCAATAAAATAAACATATGGATTGTGTTAAGTGTCATTGTTTATTTCATATAAATTTGATTCTAAGTTTGAGATGTTCACCTTTTCCACATGAGGATAGGTTCAATATATATGGTCTAACGTTGATTCCTGATAAAGGCTGCTATAAGGACTTTATTCTATGTTCTCTTGAATTGTGCGGAGAAAAGTTGTTCATCAAGAAAACCGTATGTCCCTCATTAGTATACCTAGTGAGTGATGATATCTGTTTGGGCCCCTTGATGGAGTTGGATCGTATGCATGCAAACTAGACGATCAACTCTAGATCAAGAAATGTATAATCTGCAAGAATAACACACTCATATCTTGGATTATACAATGATATCATGTGACATAAGAATCAGACAAGGAAATACTTATATTTCTTGTGCAGGATTAAGATATTGTAACGGTACATTATTTATGTGAATTGGGAATCATAACGTGTTGCTAGATACCGCTTATGATTATTGGAATTAAATGATGATTTATTTCCATGGCCAACATAGCATAAATCCTCAAAGGGTCACACAAATATGACTTTGACCACACAATGCATTATCTATTTATTCGCAACAGTGAGTATTACGGAAATATGAGGAGTTGATTAATTAATTATATACCGTTATGAACCGTTATAATTAATTAAGTCAAAGAGATCATATAGAAATAAATTAATGCATTATCTAATCCCAAAATAATTATTAATGAGTTAATAATTAGTTTTAGATCAACACATTTCAATATAAATGGTTATATTGATTAATTGGGTCGTTATTTAATAGGAAAATATATAGCCCAATTATAGAGCAACCTAATGGGAATTTAATGAGGTGAATTAAAGACCCAAATGAGATTGTGAGGTGGCCCATATAGGCCCAATTCGTGGCCAGCCATAGGGTGGCAAGAGGTGTAATTTTGGGGAAGTTTTCCCTAGGGTTTGAGCTCTATAAAAGGACCCTTTTGGAGGCTCCAAGAGCTAGCCTTTCTCTCTCCTCTCTTCCTTCCCTTTGTGGCTGCCACAAACCTCCTCTTTTCTCCCTCTTTTGCTCATGTGTTGAGCTCTCTTCTCCATTTAAATGAAAGATTTAATTGCTATAAGAGAGAAAGCTAATGGGATTAGGCTTGTTCTTGGGTGTGCTAGCACATACCTTGAGAACGTGGTTAATCTCCTTGGTGGACTCGAGGCCGGCGGCACAACCATGGTGGTGGTGGTGGAGAAGGCACGCCGTCGACTCTCATGCCATGGATTCGAGCCTCATGAATGCGATTTCATGAGAGGTACAATTCTTCCTACTCTCATCTTGAAATGTTTGTGAATGATGTTGAAACCTAGATCCCTTGTCTTTAGTTGTGATTGAAGGATTTCATGATGCGAATCGGGTAATTTTAAAATTTTATTAACCGATAACATCTAGGATCGTTCTTATTATTGCTAACTTTCTTTATTTTATTTGCATCGCAATCAAATATATTCCTATAAGAAGGATTGTAGAACCATACCTATGGTCTTTAACGAAGCTCTATTCCTCTTCGGTTCACCTTGAATCCGAAACAAGAATGACAGTCGAATCCGTGCTAGCGAATTT
Organism: Rhynchospora tenuis; assembly: GCA_027725995.1. Taxonomy (NCBI): domain Eukaryota; kingdom Viridiplantae; phylum Streptophyta; class Magnoliopsida; order Poales; family Cyperaceae; genus Rhynchospora; species Rhynchospora tenuis. Next base: position 15,142,261 of record CM050889.1, on the reverse strand, counting down.
CCGTCAACACCTAGCTCCGTCACCCGTATCTTAATCGATTGCTTAATCGATAGAATATTTTAACAAATATTTAGAAGAAAATAAGAACAAAGCTTCAACACATGAAGACTTACTTGTACATGAATTTTCTGATCTGTTTTACCTTTTAAAACACAAGAAGAAACCTTTCAATTTCATATAGCATTTAAAGCCACTAAGCAGAAATTAAAACAGCACTTTAATTTCTGACGTTGCAGCACTAAAATCTTGATAACTCTCTGTAGGAAACTCCAAACGTCCTGAAACTTGGACCATTGGATTCTACACTTCAAGGGCTACAATTTTCATATATCATTTGCCCAAAATGGTTATCGTTTGCTATACTAATTTTCTGTTTAAAGTTGGCTCAAATTCTGACCCGAATTTAAGGCCTTCTTTCTTCTTCATTTGTTAAAATAATTGGGCTTGGGCTTCAAATAAATTTATACATTTCATAATAATATTCATATATTATTATAATATGTGAAACTTATATTATCCTCATAATATGCACATATTAATAAATTTATTCTTTGCTAGTTAATCACGTCATGTGATATAATTTTCTATTTGTACTTTATTTCATGCAACATGAAACTTTGTACATAGAAAATATATTTCTTGTTTCCCATTCAGTTGGTGTGACCTATGTTGAGGATCCATATTATGTTGGCAATGGAATAATTATTTTATTCCATAAACTGTAAGCGGTACTCTAGCATACATTACAGCTACCCAAATAATATAGATGTTTAGCAAATCCTTTTACAAAACACGATCCTTCTAGTAATGTTATTAACATTACTTGTGTCTATTCCTTGCCATATGATATTATGATTATTATACAAAGTAGGGCTGTGTCATCTTCGTATTATAATCTTTTCTTGGTCTCTAACAAGTAGGATTATATAATTATAACTGCACTTCAGTTATATTGGATCCATTTATAATCTCACTTTACCAAGGGGCCCTTTATAATATCATTCCTCAATTAATGAGTGGCAATTAGCTATTGACATATATATTTTCCTCCTACACAAGTTACATACAAAGAACTATTACTTTTATCACCACTTGCTTCAAATGGCTTTTAATAATAATTACGTTGCATATTTCTTATGTGAAAAATATATCATATCAATCTTAGAATTAATGACATGATAAAAATATTAATGACACAAACACAATCCATATAATATTTTTATCAATTAGGTCTGTTCAATATATGAAACTTTTCATATACTCGTGTTATTAAATGATAATCCTTTATCAACGTTTACAGAACTACAACGTACTTTTAATCAACACGACAGTCTTATATGGCATATTAGTGTTCCTGCTAATATCCAAGACCTGTGAACATTTTAGATATATATATTTATTTTATTTAGAGTTCTGCGGTTCAAGACCAAGAGCATCTTCTTGAACACTTCTAAATACAAATATAAACTCATGGAACAAAATGTAATAACATCCAATTCATAAATATAACATATAAAAGTAATCACTATAAGATAACTTTTAGAACACAATTCCAACAATCTCCCACTTGTTCTTAAAGTTACTTCTTATACATTCTTATGTATTAACTCTAAGACTAGGGTTGCCTTATGACTCATTCTGTTATCTCTATCCACTCTCCATGCATCTTCAAACACGTGGAATCAAAGTAGACTTTGCCATTGGCTTGAGAATAAGGCTTTGTTGGTGGATATATTGTGTTATTATCCGTGTTCACCTTTAATAATTTTAATCTATCTTCTTTAATGAAGTATTGAATGACAAATTATTTTCTATCTATATGTTTAATCTTGTGGTGTAAACCACGTCAAGTTCTTCAATGAACTCCTTGATCAAACATTTACTTTGTTGGCTTTAACAACAACCATCACTTCTGATTGGATGCTTGAGTCAGCTGTTTGCTAAGTGTTTGAACCTTTTCAAACTAACAGCACATCCATTCAGATTAAATACATATCCAAATTGCGACCTTTTATCATCATAATAGGTTGCAAAACTCGCATCGGTGTAGCCTTCTACAATGAGTTCCCGTTTCCCTCCATACACAAGAAATTTATCCTTACTTAAGGATATTCTTGACTACACTCCAATGTGCAGAACCTGCATGGGCTTAATGACGACTTGTCATACTTAGAGCATACGTGACATCAGATCGTGTACACACCATATCATACATGATAGAACAAATTGTAGAAGCATATTCTACATTCTTCATGATTTCAATGTCTTTACGTGTCACAGCACGTTGAGACTTGCTAAGTGTTACACCTTGACTCATTGGTACATTTCTTTCTTGAAATTTTGCATGTCGAATCGTTTCAACACTTTGTCAATGTATGTCCGTTGACTTAAGCCAATGAGTCTACGTGACCTGTCTCTACATATCTTGATTCCCAAGATATATTGGGCTTCACCCAAGTCTTTCATTGAGAAAATCTCTTTCAATGAAGTTTTGTTTGCTCCATTAAGAGAATAAAGTTGCCTTATCAATAGTATGTCATCAACATACAAAATCAAGAAAAATATATGGCTCCCACTGACCATCTTGTATACACAAGTATCTTCCTTACTTTGAATAAATCCAAGGCGTTTAACCTCTTCATCAAAGCGCTTATTCCAACTCCTGGATGCTTGCTTCAGTCCATAAATAGACCTTTGAAGTTTGCATACTTTACTGCCATTATTTGGATCTTCAAAACCTGGAGGTTGTACCATGTACACATCCTCTTCCAAATTTCCATTCAGGAATGCTGTTTTGACATCCATTTGCCATATTTCATAATCATAAAATGCGGCAATGGCTAGTAATATCCGAATTGACTTAAACATTGCAACAGGCGAGAAAGTTTCGTCATAATCAATTCCTTGAACTTGACTAAACCCTTTCGCTACAAGCCTTGCCTTGTATGTTGTCATGTTTCCATCCATGTCCATCTTCCTCTTGAAAACCCATTTGTTTTGAACAGCTTTCTTTCCTTGAGGAAGATCTACCAAGTTCCACACTTGGTTATCATACATGGATTGCATTTCAGATTTCATGGCTTCATACCATGATTTTGAATCTTCTCTTTTCATTGCTTCTTCAAAGGTCATTGGATCATCCGTATCCATTACCAAGATCTCATGAAGTCCTAGATATATATCAGGTTTCTTTCTAGATCTTGTTGACCTTCTTAGTTCTTGTAGCTCTTTATGCTCATCTTGAGTAACTTGAACTTCTTGCACAATTTCTTGTGGAATTAGTTCAATACTCGATTGAACACTATGTGGTGATGTGTGAACCTCTTCCTCAATAGGTTGAGGAACCTGTACACTAATGCTCCCACTAGCCGTCGGAACTATGGTTGGGTTATTTCGATCTACATGTGTGTCATCCATGACTTGATCGAGGTCTTGTAATGTTTCTTGAGTTTCCTCAAGCATTACACTACTCCCATTACTTTTGATTCTTTCGAGAAACTCTTTCTCTAAGAAAATTGCACCTCTTTCAACTAATATTCTATTTGTTGACTTGTGCCAAAAGTAGTATCCTTTTGTTTCTTTCGGATAACCTATAAAGAAGCATTTTTCCGCTTGGGGTTCTAGTTTGGTTGACATCAATCGTTTGATGTAAGCCTCACATCCCCAAATTTTGAGAAAAGATAATTTAGGAGTTTTTCCTGTCCACAACTCATATGGAGTTTTCTCGACAGATTTGGTTGGAACAATATTCAGTGTGTAAGCCGCAGTTAGCAATGCATGTCCCCAAAAAATAAAGAGGCAATTCAGTTTGGCACATCATTGACTGAACCATATCAAGCAATATTCTGTTTCTTCTCTCAGATACACCATTCCACTGAGGTGTTCCTGGTGGAGTCAATTGTGGTATGATACCACACTCTTTCAGATATGTACCAAATTCATTACTCAAGTATTCTCCTCCACGATCAGTTCGCAAAATCTTAATTCTCTTATTAAGTTGATTTTCGACTTCATTCTTGAATTCTTTGAACTTGTCAAAAGATTCACTCTTGTTCTTCATTAGATAAACATAGCCAAAACGACTATAGTCATCTATGAACATAATGAAGTACCTAAAACCATCTCGTGCACTTGTTCTCATTGGACCACATACATCAGAATGTATCAATTCCAACAAGTCTTTTGCCCTTGAATCTTTCTCCTTGAAAGGTTTCTTAGTCATTTTACCAACTAAACAAGATTCACATGTCTCTATTGCATCGCAATTCATGAGACCAAGAAGATTACTATCTTGTAATTTCTTAATGCGTTTCTCGTTTATATGACCAAGACGATAGTGCCATAAGAGAGTATTATTTTCATGAGATATTTTGAGTCTTTTGTTATTGACATTTAGAACATGTTTATCATTCACTTCTAGCAAATATAAACCATCATGAACAGTAGCATTTGCATAGAAAATTTCATCTTTTGCAATACTCATACACGAGTTTGAAATAGTAAATACATAATCATCTTTGTCCAAACATGACACAGATATAATGTTCTTACATATAGACGGAATATAATAAACATTATTCAAATTAATTATTAAACCACTAGATAAATGAAGGTTTATCGAACCAATGGCCATTGCCGAGATGCTAACACCATTGCCCACCTTCAAAATGACTTCTCCTCTCTTGAGATGTCTTCTATTCATTAGTGCCTTCATATTTACACAAATATGAGCACACGATCTAGTATCAGTTACTCAATCGTGAATAGATGTGGTTAAATTAAATTAATTTCAATAACATAGATACCTTTTGGAACCTTGGGACGCTTCCGCTCTACTTTGCCTGAGTATAAGTCAGCCTTGTACTTTGGACAATTCACCTTGAAACGTCCTTACTCATGACAATCTCAGTTTGCGGAGTTAGCAAGTTTTTTTTTTTTTTCTCTTGCTTTTGGAGGTGCTCGCTTGAGCTTCTCCTTTCCCCTTGTTCCTTTTAGGCATCTTCTTTTGCCTTTCTTTTGAACTTTCTTACTATTCTGTGATTGCAAGAACATCTTGAATGAAGTTCCATTATCTCTTTTGGAGTATGGTTTATGAACTTTCTAGTAAGTTCAATTACTATACTTGCCAATATGAGACCTTGAACATCCAGTTCATTTTGCAATACTTTTCACGCCAAGCATTTTTCTTCATCAGAGGGTTCCGTACTTAGTAATGGTGCATTGTGCTCCAATACATTTACAAGATCCTCCTATCTGATGATAAGTTGGAGTTTTACTTTCTAATCAAGAAAATTAGAACTAACATTTTCCAACAAGCACTTTTCGAGTTATGGATTGGATAAGTACGTTGTTTGTCATTCTATAGAAATAAAATTAAAGGATTTCATATTAATATTTATGTAACACTTCATACTACATATTTAAATTTGTCCATTATGCAGTATATTCAAGATCCTATCATAAATAAAGCGAACTCATCCGAATTATAAAATCAAGGTAAGTAATCTTTTACTAATCATAACTTTTTAGAAAAACTTTTGCAATCGTTTGCAATTTTCTAAACTTTATGACTCTTGTTGTTTATGAAGAAGCTTTTCTTATTAAACGATTTTCCCGAGACTTCAAGCCTAGATCTTGACTTCCCTTTAAGCAAACTTATTTTATTGGTCAATATGTTCGGCTAATTATCTCCATAAAATAAATGTACCAAATGCCTCACATTTAATCCATTTATCAATGGCCTGATAATATATCCTAACACATTCCACGATTTCTAAAGATTAAAAATTACACTCATGCATCTTAATAATCTTTAGCTTAAAGTGGATAAAATAAGAAGGAAAAATACTTAATTTTTCATTGGACATTTCAAATGTGACTATAGTTTGGTAGGTCCTGTTTCCATACACCCATACCTATCCTAACATATCATTCACATAAAATCATAAAGCACATAACATAAAACAATCACAAAACATTTGCGAGTTTGTATGCCTCTTGCGCTTCTCTTCATCCATTGCTTTGCCTTCTTGCACCATTGGATGAAAAATTGCATAAAAATAAATATGCTGCCCCAAACTTTATTATGAATCCTTTCAAGAATAAAATTTGCTAAGTGCAAGTATTAGGAACCCATCTCATTCTCACAATGCATATGATGTAAAAATAAATAAAGGCATCCTATACATAAATTGCCTTTTGTGCCTAATTAATAAACGCTTATTAAACTTGCTTACAATCAAACATACACATCACATAAAATTTACATCACACAAGGCATTGGAATGAGACATACAAACTCAGTTCCCTGCAAAACAAAATTATAATAGAAATTGCATACCGATGCACTATTTTGTACCTTTTAATTAATTTCCATTTCTTAAGTAATTGCGGTTCCCTAAATCATTTAAATCCATAAAATGATTTATAATTCTCTGTTACAATTTGCACCATAGTTTGAAAAATAATCTTTTAATCATTTAAAAGAAAATACAAACCATTATTGTCCTTGTCACATAAAAACTGCGCACTGTTGCTGTTTTGCCTTTGTGACGAAATTCCATAAAACTTTTGTACATGAAAGTTTTATTATTTCAAAATTAGACTTCAATATCTAAATTTAGAAACTAATTTCATCAAAATATGTTAATCCATTTGAGAGAAAACGTTATTTTGATTTCAGCAAAAACTGCTACTGCTGCTGAAAAATTCCAGCAGCGCACTATTTTCTTTATTTTTGTTTAATCTCATACATCTGTCCAAAAACCTTGATCTATATAATTATCCTATTCTAAACTTCTTCTACTGTAGTAAGAATTTTAGAAAATACAAAAATAATTAACCAGTAATCTTATTACAATATTGCAAAACGTGTAACAAAAATTCAGCACGAATTTAGAACCGCAAAACAAAAGAACAATTAACTAAGCACTTATGTAATTAAAATTACATAATAAAATAGTCTAATTAGCAATAATAAAGAACCTATGCTCTGATACCAATTGAAGGATTTCATGATGCGAATCGGGTAATTTTAAAATTTTATTAACCGATAACATCTAGGATCGTTCTTATTATTGCTAACTTTCTTTATTTTATTTGCATCGCAATCAAATATATTCCTATAAGAAGGATTGTAGAACCATACCTATGGTCTTTAACGAAGCTCTATTCCTCTTCGGTTCACCTTGAATCCGAAACAAGAATGACAGTCGAATCCGTGCTAGCGAATTTCCGTCAACACCTAGCTCCGTCACCCGTATCTTAATCGATTGCTTAATCGATAGAATATTTTAACAAATATTTAGAAGAAAATAAGAACAAAGCTTCAACACATGAAGACTTACTTGTACATGAATTTTCTGATCTGTTTTACCTTTTAAAACACAAGAAGAAACCTTTCAATTTCATATAGCATTTAAAGCCACTAAGCAGAAATTAAAACAGCACTTTAATTTCTGACGTTGCAGCACTAAAATCTTGATAACTCTCTGTAGGAAACTCCAAACATCCTGAAACTTGGACCATTGGATTCTACACTTCAAGGGCTACAATTTTCATATATCATTTGCCCAAAATGGTTATCGTTTGCTATACTAATTTTCTGTTTAAAGTTGGCTCAAATTCTGACCCGAATTTAAGGCCTTCTTTCTTCTTCATTTGTTAAAATAATTGGGCTTGGGCTTCAAATAAATTTATACATTTCATAATAATATTCATATATTATTATAATATGTGAAACTTATATTATCCTCATAATATGCACATATTAATAAATTTATTCTTTGCTAGTTAATCACGTCATGTGATATAATTTTCTATTTGTACTTTATTTCATGCAACATGAAACTTTGTACATAGAAAATATATTTCTTGTTTCCCATTCAGTTGGTGTGACCTATGTTGAGGATCCATATTATGTTGGCAATGGAATAATTATTTTATTCCATAAACTGTAAGCGGTACTCTAGCATACATTACAGCTACCCAAATAATATAGATGTTTAGCAAATCCTTTTACAAAACACGATCCTTCTAGTAATGTTATTAACATTACTTGTGTCTATTCCTTGCCATATGATATTATGATTATTATACAAAGTAGGGCTGTGTCATCTTCGTATTATAATCTTTTCTTGGTCTCTAACAAGTAGGATTATATAATTATAACTGCACTTCAGTTATATTGGATCCATTTATAATCTCACTTTACCAAGGGGCCCTTTATAATATCATTCCTCAATTAATGAGTGGCAATTAGCTATTGACATATATATTTTCCTCCTACACAAGTTACATACAAAGAACTATTACTTTTATCACCACTTGCTTCAAATGGCTTTTAATAATAATTACGTTGCATATTTCTTATGTGAAAAATATATCATATCAATCTTAGAATTAATGACATGATAAAAATATTAATGACACAAACACAATCCATATAATATTTTTATCAATTAGGTCTGTTCAATATATGAAACTTTTCATATACTCGTGTTATTAAATGATAATCCTTTATCAACGTTTACAGAACTACAACGTACTTTTAATCAACACGACAGTCTTATATGGCATATTAGTGTTCCTGCTAATATCCAAGACCTGTGAACATTTTAGATATATATATTTATTTTATTTAGAGTTCTGCGGTTCAAGACCAAGAGCATCTTCTTGAACACTTCTAAATACAAATATAAACTCATGGAACAAAATGTAATAACATCCAATTCATAAATATAACATATAAAAGTAATCACTATAAGATAACTTTTAGAACACAATTCCAACAGTGATTTCTTGCTATTTGATGGCACAAAAATGGAATTAAACACTTTCTAACATACAAGCCCATAGGCCCGATGTTAAGCGTAATGTCTACAAACTCCGCGACTTAGGAGTCCGACATTATCGAAGAAAAAAATCTATAAAGATCCTCAGCACCAAATAAAAAGAATTTTGGCAAAAAGCCGGAAGTTGCAATACCCGATCTTTTGGGAATTTCAAATACCCGCTTCGGGAAATCCATGCCTCCAAGCCATAAGATCCAAACTCCAAGCCATAAGATTCAAATTTCAAGCCGTAAAATCCAAACTTCAAGTCGTAAAATCCAAATCAAAGAGCCTAAACCATGATGATCCACCCCGATCTTATTTAAAGAGCCATTATCCAAGGGCCAACTAATCCTTACATCACAAGGAAAAATCACCGAAGTCCAAGCAGCGAAGATCAACCAAAACCTCTCCAAGTCATAAGCCTTAAAGATTGCTGTCCTTGCAATACTAAGTCCATTCAATAAATAAATATTATACTAACACCGCATAATAATCATGGTAGTAGTAATAATAATAAAAAAAACACAAAAAGATATAAACGCATGATAGGATAATAAATTGCATAGTTACAATTCCCTAATAGCTTACAATACATATTCTTTGATTTTCCCAATCTAGAGGTTCTCCAGACCATGTCGGAGGTAATTAACAGTAGGGACTTGCGCCTACTGGAAAAAAATGATCCTTCTCAAATAATAAACCCTCGTGAGAGCTCAAGACCGTACCGTTACATCTCTTTTGGGAAGTAGCAGTATCGGCCTCTTGAGGCTCGCGAGGGGTATCTGATCCGCATTCTTTTCCCCCTCTTTTTCCTCTGTTTGAAATTCGAGGGCCGCGAAAAAGTGCGAGACAATATCACACACAAATTTATCACAAATACAATGATAACATCCATACTTTTTTCATACCATTTCCATGCACAAATTATTTCTACAATATTCCATGCATAATATAATTTCCAACATATAATACACAAATATATTTTTTTTCCTAATTTTTTCATCCAATCTAATTTTTTCTAAATTGTCATACATAAATCATATACTACACAAATGTATAATATTTTCCATGCACATAATTTCCATCATTTACCACACAAATATTTTTTTTCTACATTTTCCATCAAACATTTTCTACAGAAATATTTTCTACAAAATTCCTACACATGTATCACACACAAATTTATCACAAATACAATGATAACATCTATACTTTTTTTCATACCATTTTGCATGCACAAATTATTTCTACAATATTCCATGCATAATTTTTTCATACCATTTTCACACCAATTTCCATCCTACCATTTTCATACCAATTTTCATCCATATATTTTCTACACAAATAATTTCAATCACAATATACCACAATTTCCAATTGTCCATTTTACCAAAAATAACTAAAATTCTAAATTAATCCCAATCAATTAAGAAATAACTAAAAATCTAATTGCATAACTTCATAATTTCCATACATTTTTTAATCAAATCCAATATATCAAGAAATCTAATTAAAAAACTTACATTTCGCCGGAAATCGTTGGAAATCGCAGGAAATCGCCGGACTAGCCGCTGCCTTGGCGAAAATCGCCTCCTCCTCGCCGGAAATCGCCTCCCTCGCCTACGCAGCACCTTCTCCTCTTCTCCTCTTGTCCTCCTCTCTCAGCCTTTCTCTATTTCTTCTCTTTTCTTACTCTCTCAGCCTCTCTCTATTTCTCTGTCACGCTCTCTTTTCCTTCTCTTTTCTTTCTCCCACGCTCTCTCTATTTCTCTTTTCCTTCTCTGTTGGAGAGGACGAACCGCACACGCAGAGAAAAAGGCCAAACGGTCTGAATTCGAAAAGATTCCCCTCCTAACGCGCTCGTTGACCGCTTTAGGGCTCCCTAACGCGCTCATTGACCGCGTTAGGATCCGGACAATTTACGTCATTTTGGACCGCGTTAGGACTTTTTCCATATTAAAAGAAATAATAACGTTTTTCTTATTAAAATTTCCGTAGGAAATATATTTATTATTAAAAATACCACAAAATACACGCGCCATAAACTCTCTAATCTCTATCAAATTTTGGAAGAATGGCCATATTATATGTCTTTTTTCGCATTTGGCTTTCGTGTAGACACCCTGAATGCCTAATTATGTAGCGGAAGTTATTTTGTGACTTCAGATTTATGAGCCTTGGCCTTTTTTTTATTCATGAGCGATTTTTTTCACAACGCAAAATTTCCAAGTATATTAATTTTTCGTGTTTAATATTAATTAATTTATTTAATTTTGGGTAATAGACGTCTGTATTTGATGCCATTTTGTCACAATGAGAAGTCCTTGACCTTCTAAAATAAATCTCTAACCTTTGAACGATAAAGGGAAAAGTCTTTTTTTGTCAATACACAAGAGTCAGAGATTTCAAAAGCATATAAAATGATTCAGTAGTATAAAATTCAATTGTTAAACTCGTTTATGTTGAATTTGGAAGTGCCACGTGAACAAGCAGGAATTTGAAGGTCCTAGTTAGAACAATAAAAATAATTTATTGTATTGGCACGTGTATGAGTATTAGTAAGACCAAAGATTAATACGTTCGTTTGCTCGCATTGGAAGTCATTCCCACTAGCTCCTTTGATTTGACTTTCCAACTTCCATGCAAATTAGAATATGTATCAATAATTAGCTTAATAAATGAAAAATGAGTGGCTCATCTTGCTAAATGCAGTAACGGCAATCAAGGTTACCAGACAAAAAAGCAACCATTAATCAAACATACATAAATTATCATCTTTAATATGATGCTTACATACATTTGCTCGGTTCAGTTTACAGGAGAAAGCTAATTTAAATACAAAGAAAATTAATAAAAATTTAATTATCTGATAATGACAGCTGCATTTCTCAAGGCCAAATACCGTTGCACGTGCTCATTCGGCAGATTTCTGACCCGTTTGAATACCTCCGGGTCAGCATAACGCAGTTTCGTCCTTGGATCTACATATGGTGCCTACATTGAATACATAACAAGTCTGGTCAAAATGCAGAACAATTAAAATTAAAATGAAGGAAGCTTTGAAGGACTTCTAAGGGGATGCCTTGACCAGTACCAGTCCGGTTTTCAAAAATTGAACTGAAAGTACCTATAAAAAGTCAATCAAAGATCTCAATTTCATTATTCTTATGTTGAGATTGGTAGACAGAAATCAATGTTCTGATTATAATCTCACATATTTGTTGCCATACTGGTGTTGCATCAATCAGGTCTGAACCGGTAGGAAGGACCATGTTCCCAACAAAAACATCAAGGAAAATGGTATGTACCTCAAATCCAGTAATGTCACAGTACTTTTTTGAAGGATACATGGATGGAGGAGATTCAATATTCAAATCTGTTGCAAACAAACGAATCAGCAAACAACAATTTTAATGAAAGGAAAGGAATTAAAATAGACAGGAATAATGCAAACGAATTCCTTCTGCTAGCTCTCTAATCGCAACAACCCCTAATTCTAATAATTAATCAGTCCAATTGGTGCATTTCTACCATCCAAATCAAGCATTTTAAGTGCTGAGTGACATAATAGTATAATAAGGTCAAACTAATTACTCTCCAAGTCAGAAAAAGAAACATTACACTAATTTTTTATCTAGGATACAGTCACAATTTTCAAATTTTGGTGTTAACCTTGCCCTTTAATTGGATAATTCCTGATAATTTCAGAACAACATAATTAAAGTGATTGAAATTGACAATTAATTGGTTAATTAACAAAGACAATGGTTTCAACAGTACTAAACCTGAACTTGATTAATCCCAATTTAACTATATCAACAAAGGACAATATAGGAAGACTCAATTTAACAACTACACAAAAATTCATAAAAAAAAAGGAAAGAAATCGGAAGGGAAACGAGCGTACAATTGGGTTCATCAAGAGGCAAAGAAATGAAATTCTCAGCTTGGAGGAGCTGCTTGAGATGCTTCCAGTACCGACCTCTCGACTGTCCTTTCTGATACTTATCTCCCATTTGGACCCTCTTGAATGGCATCACTGGAGGAAGAACCATCTCCGATCGGACCACATCAGCCTCCATTTCTTTCCTTCTCGTATGATTTCCTCTACCCAACTAGGGTTTTGTCTCTCGAGCTCTGATATCGGATTTGGAACAAAGAAAAGAAGAGACTAGAGAAAGAGAGAAGGTCCGGATCTTCTCCAATTGTTTGGTTTTTATTTGATGCACTTGGGTTGATCTGAAACGTTTGTTATATATCGGACGGTTGTGGTTTACCATCATCCAAGACCTGAAATCCGACTTTCCACTTGGTTGAATTGGACGCAGCTCAGAATTCTTTTAAATTTTTTCCTACCATATATGCTATTTTTGTTAATATTTTTCTACCATATGATATAAGCGTATTGATTTGTTTTGTGTTGAAATTCCAGAAGCGCATCTTGAGTGATGATGCTTCCTAGGCATGTTCCACTTAATTTGAATCAGTAAAGGCGTTTGAGATAGACCCTACGTTAATTTGACATTTTTATTTTAGGACATGTATACTGTGAGGAAAATGAGAGAGCAAAAAAAAAAAAAACATCAAATATCAAACAATTGGTGTTTCATAAAAATTCCAAAGTTTGTGAATTCAACTGCACGGAAGTGCTGTGAGGGATCAGAATCCAGTGACCCACACCTCCCCTACTTTTGTTTGATATATTTTCTTTTTTATTTTATTTATCATAGCTGTGCCTGAGTTTTGGCTAAAGCATCTTAAATTCAATTTTGTGTACTTAGGCACACTTAAGGTTAAATTAAACTAACTATTTGCACTTTGCTGGTAGAAGCACATTATTGGCCCCGTTTCCAAAAATTATGGGACTTATAAGACAATGTTTTCACCAAGTTCAATATCTGATTACATCTCAGTGCATTTCAAACGTAGTGAAGTCTTTATTGGAAGGTAAAACATTATCACAACAGACAAATCCCAAACCAACCTTGGTTCCAGGTTACTAGATACTTCATACTACGACATAGTAATGCATGATGTTATTTATATTGCCAACACAAGACAGCAGTAATCAAGCCCTAAGTAAATACAGCCTAGTATTAATTACTAAATTACATATCCATGTCAACCAGGACATCGTCATCCTCATTAGAAGCCGCGTTAGGTAAGATTGTAAGAAGCCGTCTCCTACCAAGTTACTGAAACAAGATCCAACAGGTATTATTAAACATTCACCATGTTATGAAAGATGTACAAATTACTGATTTACAGACTACAAATCTTTTGTAAACAACTTGCTTCTTTGAAATGTTGCTGTTTCAATTTGTGGTGTGTTTGGTTCGGTCACTGAACAAGCTGTTCACGAACAGCTCTTATTTGCGTGAACCGAACAGCTCGCAAACTGGGCGAACAGGCTGTTCGTGGACTTGTTCCTCCTTGTTTCCTATTCGTGCTTGTTCGCACGTGGTGCCAAACACACCCTTGAATGCCAATGGTACAACACCAGCACCATTTGAACTCATTATTACGATCCATGAAAGGTAATGGTACAACATCACTACTACTGACACACTAACAGTATACCAATTCAAAAGGTACCCTCAAAAAGTTATTGATATCACAGTTGAATCAGTTAAAGATTTGCCAAAATTGACGTCAATAAATATTGTGGAAACAAAGCAGGCTTAATTTAATGATAAAATAAGAGTAATAATAAAACTTACCACTGTACCAAACATACCAGTTTAATAAGCTTAAACATATTTTGAAACAAAAAACAACATTTAGAACTACTTAATTTATACGAAGCCGAAGCCAGGTGGAATGACTTCATCAGTTGTAGATTGCCTTCTGATGGGTTCAGTCCGACCTCTTCTTGCAATGGTTGTTGGTGGTTCACTCAGCTTTACAGCTTCAATCACATGCAGAAAAGGAAAATATTATTGAATTAGTCATAATTCTGATCTTCAATTTAGTCATAGTATACTAGCAAAGAACTAAATAATCTTTTATTACTTTATTTGTTTCATATATTTTGTAATTCATATACAATGCTAGAAGAATCATAGAATCCTTTATTTGTTAATTCCATAACAAATGGAGAACTTACACATCTCGTTATGCACACAAAAGGCGTGTTTTGGATTACATAAGTATAGCTCCTCCAAGTAATAGAAGTCGTCACTTGTAATAGACCATTTCACTTATTTTCAATCCACAATTGAATTTAAATGAGAGGAAACAAAAATAAATGATTCCCATTTTGCAATTATCTCTATGTACTCACTATGTCATCTACTATCTACTACTTTAAAAAGATAAGCCCATTAATCGCAACAGACCTCATCTCACATTGTTAGCCTTCCCCGTTCAGTTATGAAAATGAAATGAATAAACATCTCGAACAAATGGGATGGGGGTCATGGGATTACCTGAGCAAATGGAATGGTGACTGGTATGGAGCCTACTAGAAAAACAACATTGCCACTGGCAGAAGAAATGAAAGCATCAGCATCAGTGCCGAAAAACATCGTTTCCTGCAAAAGATATAACTCTAACATAAAGAAACTATACAACTATTACATTAAATGTATTATATTTATTTGATTGTCAAAAATAAAAGGACATATCACATAAGATGTGCCGGAATTTGCCTGGACATTTTTTTTTGCTTTGAAATAAGAAAATTTCCATAATTCAATTTCACAAGAAAGAAATTATCGTACCTCTTCACCGCCAAATTTAATAGTCTTTAAGTTTGGTGAAACAAGAACAAGCTGAGATATTGGGCTCAAGAAGCCAGACATGTTACATTTTCTCAGATACATACTCTTCAGATTGGCAAAAGCCTGGCAAGTAGGCAATTCTTTTACAAGCAAATCCTATCAGCAAGAGTTAAAGAATAACACATAATGTGATTAGCTTATCTTGAAGATAAAATTTTAAACATAAGAAATCATATTTTTATGGTAAGATTGCACTGAAATTGTCAAACATGTTGTAAGATCACAACAAGTTTAACAAATTTTGTTCCAACTTCCAAGCATATTGCAATTACATCATAAGATTTGACCCAAGAAGCATTACTTGTTTGAGTAATGCAATAAAACCTAACACGCCTCAAACATACACATTAGAAAAAGAAATACATATGGCAAGGAGTAATACCCATACCTTCACCGGTGATTCTGCACATGGCCCAACTCCTGGTCCAGTCAACTCGATATATGTAGCAGTTGAAAGGCCTCCGAGAAGCTCATTACTACTATTCAGGTAATTAATACAAACACAGTAGCAAAATTGGATGTGAACCTTGACTAAGGATGACATGTTCTTCAACCAAATTCTCCCAAGCATTACTTCGGTGACATGCAATGACACAAGACTAGGAACAGAAATGTGAATTTCAACATCACCATTATAATTACAATCATCAATAGACAAATTTTTTAGACTGTGTGAAACTATGGCGACATTGGGGAACGAAAAGGAACAATGTTTCATAACCAACTCTTCTAGAACCGGACATCCTGAGATGAGATTGTTCACAGATTTACCATCTAATCTCTCTCTAGTCAGAATTAGCCTTTTTAGGTTGAATAGGGTTATTGGACTTTTTTTTGGGACAAAAATCTCAAGTAATTCCATTTCCTCAACAGAAGCACATGTGAAAACTGAATCAAAATACATCGGACACCATGGTGAGAGTTCACCAAATTTAATAGATAACACTCGAGGACGCGACTCAAGTACTTGAGCAACCAATGGTCTGGTGTCTTCCCAAAAATGATTAATTGTAAGCCCGTGAAGTTGAAATGTGTCGACATGACAATTACTTCTGAGGTTGAAGAAAGAGGTAATAAACTGGATAAAGTTGTCGTCATTGTATGCGTTAAAGCATAGGCATGGTAAATATCTCCAGAGGTTCCTCCATCTCTTTGATAGAATGCAAGTATTTACGGCTAGCCTTGGTGTCAAGAAACACATGATGTGAAGAAGAAGGTCATCTGGTAGGTCACTTAACCTATCAAACTCACTCAGCTCCACCCATATTTCTTCAGTCGACATTTTTTGTCCGGGAGATTACAATATTCATTATCACAAACAATTAAACATTCCCTAACTTAAGTTCTGATATTGAGAATAAACGAACTATCAATTGACAGGAAAATTTTAACATAAAGCTCAAGCACCATATAATTGTAATATAAGCTTTAAGTCTTTAATAAAAAAAAAATAAAGACTGATTACCCACTAACAAATAATTAGATCAATTGACTACACAAAATAGTAATAGCAAAATTACTATCAGGATTAAAATCTGACGCAAAATAAGGAGAGGAATTCGATTCGCTTGCACTAGCACCTCCTCTGCGTACAGAATCCACCAAACGATTTCGCTTGGAGCGTATGATTTCTCTGCTGTTAGTGCTACCCTTTTGTTCTTTCTTCTTATTTTTTTATCCCTTTACAATTCCGAGACGTTTCTCTTGGAGGCGGTTGTTGGAGACCTGTAGGAGCGTCGGAGGAGCAGAAGGAAAGTAATGAGGAACGTCGGTTCCGATCAGAGATTTTTTTTACACAATGAAAGATCTGATACGGTAAATTTTTTACCATAATCAAAACTTCTAAAACAACATTTCTTAACTTAACGGCAAACATCAAAATAATAGTAAAAATTTATAACTCTAAACTTATCTAATTAAGCAAGAAATTAATGATAGAAGTATTCCAATGGTGAAAATTTGCTCATAATTAAAAGTTCTCTCTACCGAGATAATGAAAAGATTATATTTTTTTCTTAATATTTATATATTAGTACAAGTAAATTTGAAGATTTATTACCCAAAATTAGGATCACCTCATGTCATTATTTTTTTTTTTTTTTACAATCAGTTCTAATTCTGCCGTACTGTAGGTTAGATGTTTTCCATCTACAAATTAACTCAAATCTCTATGGTAAATAGGATCTGTCACGAAATTAGGATCTGTCACGAAATCTCTAGGTTAGATTTATTACTCAAAATTAGGATCTCCTCACATATCTTCACACGATTTATATCTTCATGCAGCACATTCCATAGGAAACAAAGTAGCTCCTGGTACAGGTGCAAAAGAAAAAGTTGGTAAATTTCATTGACTTAATTTAATTCATAAAAGAATTGACAATGAATAAGTTTAAACAAAGAACCAAAACTTATCACACCTGTCGTATGGAAGATATGAAAGTCTTCATATTGATTGGTCTTTGATGTCCTGAGCCCTCTACGATATAATAGAAAAAATATCAGAAAGAAGAAAGTTCAAACTTTAAAACTAAATTAAATAATTGTGTACGTAGCTCCTGATAAGAGTGCAACTCTTATCAAGAGTATAAGAGAACAACTTGTTAATATTCTATCGACTTTATTTAATGCATAAAACATTTGACAATGATATAAAGTTACAAAAAGAAAAAAAAAAAAAAATCAGTACCTGCTGTATGGAAGCTATGAGAATCGTCATATTGATTGCTCTTGATGTCCTAATCCCTCTACAACATAATAAAAAAGCAGGAAAAAAAAAAGAAAATCCAAACTTTGGAATTAAATTAGGTAATTTGATACTATTATTGAAATTTAGAAATAAAAACTCCATAATTATTGAAAAATGAAATAATGAGGTTTTTGTTCAACATCTCTATTTCTTTTCCTTGTCTAACCCAAAATCAATGATAAAACACTCAGTGGCAACTATATCAGTAAATAAAAAAAAAAAAGTATGTACTGTATCATACAAACATTCATAAAAGCAACATATGAATAAAAGCACCATATTTGGTCATGTTCTTACAAGCACAAATTCCAAACATATTCCTTATGCCTTTATACCAAATCCCTAAACCAATGTTTCCACTTCAATAAAAAAGAATAAAAATTTTTAAGAAGAAACTAACCTGCGCTGAGGCAATATTACGAGTTGGTAATGTCTTTGAACCCTGAATCGATTGGTCCGTTTGAGAAATCCACATTTGTAAAGCTTAGCTCACAACATGAACGAATTTGATTATTTCATATAAAATATTCAATTTAAAGAACAACTCAATTTATCGCAAAAGAGATAAACGAAGTATAAATCACACCTCTATATTGTCTGTTATTGATATCAATAGTGGGCAAAATTGTCTGTTATTTATCAAAAGAGATGAACGAAGCATCACCAGGTTCTTTTTTATCAACGTCAAGGGTTAGAAATCTAAATAATAAAATGTAAAAGAAATCAATAGCGTCACTTGCTTTTTTAAGTTCAAGGACAAAATAAAACAATAAAAATAAAAAGAGACAGGCTCATCGGCATTTTGACTTGTACATTTTGTTAGCTGTAACAGCAGGGAACGAGATCCTCTGGTCGGCAGACCAGGTGGTCGGATGTGATTTAATCTCAACAGTTAATGATGCCCCGTGCATAATACCAAGATTGATAGGTCCGAAAAAATGAACCGTTGGTATTAAATCGGACAGTTCAGATAGGACGCCGACCACTTGGTCGTTTTTAACGCGTCGACCAGAGGATCCGGATGCGTAACGGCAGGCTCATCGGCATCTGTTCGCTCATTTTCTTCTAGTCAAATCCTGAAAAGTATAGAAGTAACACATAGTTGCAAAAATAGCTTTATTCGTACCCAAAATAAACTATTGGATACTGGACATACCATTCAACTGATGATGACTTTGTTAGAGTAAGAAAAAAAAATACAATTATTACAATTCCACTCTCATTGTTGCATGTAATCCAGAGGATCCCAATTCATGCACTGTGGCTATTAATTTATATTATGATAGAGTTTAAGAAAAAATTACTAGACAAATAAATCACTATGAACTCACCTGGAGTTGCTTGATTCTAATGAACATTCGATAATGACAACTTCCTCATGGTTCTTTTATTCGGTAATCAATTTTTGAAGTAAAACCATTATTTAATACTGACAACTTCCTCAAGCCCTCAACATAACTTCATGTTAGCTCAATTCAATTGTGGTAAAAGGAATTAAACAATAGAATAGGGGCATTTAAGGGTCAAATGTCAATTGAGTGACGTTATGAAAATTACCTAGAATTAGACAGGAAAGAAGACGGTAGCCAGGCTGAGTGTCAGAGAGCGGTGGAGTGATAGAGTAAAACATATCTCGGTCAGGCAATAGTGCAATACTCAGGCAAGCGGGCGAAAGATTTTTGAGTCACGAAGGTATGGCTAGAGTTTCGGAGATACAATGACGGAGGGGCGAGAGTTTATATAAATTTACAAAACTTGCATAAAAACACATCGCTTGCTACCAGAACCTTCCTCTATTTTCTTACTCACTCATAACTGTGCCTGAGTTTTGCTAAAGTATCTTCAATTTGTGTACTCAGACACACTAAGGTTAAATTAAACTAACTATTTGCACTTTACGGGTAGAACCACATTACTGCCCCAGTTTCCACAAATTAAGCAACTTAGAATACAATGTTTTCACCAAGTTCAATATCTAATTACATCTCGTTACATTTCTAGCGTAGTGAAGTTTTTCTGGGAAAGTAAAACATTATCACAAAGGCAAATCACAAACCAACCTATACATGGTTCCAGGTTACTAGCTACAACAACATAGTGATGCATGATGTTATTTATATTGCCAACACAAGAGAGCAGTAATCAAGCTAAGTAAATACAGCCTAGTATTAATTACATATCCATGTCAACTAGGACATCATCATCCTCATCTGAAGCCGTGTTAGGTAAGAAGCCGTCTCCTCCCAAGTTACTGCAACAATATTTCACAGGTATTATATTAAACACTCACCATGTTATAAAGATGTAAGAATTACTGATTTACAGATTACAAATCTTTTGTAAAATGACTTGCTTCTTTGACATGTTCCTATTTCATCTCCCAAGTTCAAACCAAATACTAGAAGAAATCAACATTCATTTAGACGCTGCAATTCAAAATCTATAAGAACATTTGGTCTAACAAAATTAATAGCTAATTAGTTGTTTTTCAAAGCTAATTCTAATTCTAATGGTCAACACCTACAACAGAAGTAAAATATCATGTTCAAGTATGTTATTGCAAATTTATATTTCCATATTAAGGTATTCTAAAAGACTAAATTTTGCAAGGAAAGCTAAAAGTAGCATCCCACGCTTGCCACAATATTGCACATCTTTGTGATTGGTTAGAGAATAAAAAAATTGTACAGGAGCATATTATATTTTATCATTTGGTATACCTAGTACAAAAGCAACTAAAGCTGACAACACGCTTGAGCTTCCTATTGTAGAAAAAGAAGTTGAACGACCATCTGTAAACACAGAATTGCACAATCAGAATTACAAATTATTAACAGAAAGTGATATTCATTTAATGTGAGAGAACAAGGATGACATTACAGTGCTCCTTTCTCTAAGAGCGGGTCACTGTCAGAGTCAGGGTTGTAGCTATAAATGTCACATTCCTTAATCTTAATCACCTAATCAAAATGTAGCAAATAAAAACAATAGTGAATAGTGCATCTAATTGTATTTCACTCAAGAGCATTACTGTAAAATGCAAGCAAATAAATAAATCCCCTACCTCATCGATAGCTGTAGTCATGCTTTCAAGCAGGGAGCTGCCCCCAATACTTGCCGCCCACTCCTGCACAATGGCAACATGTCTTTATCAGAATGAACCTAAGGATGAGCAAACATGCATTTCGTAAAACAATCTTTGCCCATACATAATTAGCCTAAATCATCTGGCAAAAGAGTCTAATGGTGAATTCTGATTTCGACAACACATAGGTAAGAGCGCAAAAAATATTACAGAAAGGTCCACTTACCAAGCAACATTGTCCCTTTTTCCTTATTGCACTCAGCTCTTTGTAGAATATACTACAAAAGCTGCTTTTCAAATATGTCAAACTAAACTATTTCAAGAACATATATGTTTGAAATTACAGAACTCTTAGAGGGGCATGTCCCAATCATTATTCTATTCTCTCCTAGCATACATGATTCTTACAAAATGAAAGTAAAAGTTAAAAATCATTGTTTTTCTTTCTGTTTTTAAGGGAATTTTCCCACAAAATTCATAAAGCAAGATCATCTGATTTTTCAAGTGACAATAATTGTACAAAATCTGAAGGTCTGTGTAAAGAAACTGAATCTAAAATTCTGCATTCCAAAATGCATTTAAAACTAGTAAATGCCAATATAGGTAAATAAGTCACAGGTTGATTAGATACCCTAGAGGCGTCTGATAAGTACATATCGAAAATCTGCTTCAAGCCATCCCAGTCCTCCTCCTTGAAAAAAAGGTGAGCTTTGACAGCACTGTTTGAGTCCACATAACACCAATTTTTCACAATGCAATAAATGTTACACATCTATATCTGTACTACACAATAAACACTCCACCAAAAACCATCAAGAGACACTTGAAATAATGAAAAAGGAGGCACAAAAGCAATGAACAAAAAGAGTTACTAGGGATATGGAGAGAATTGAACTCTCAGGCTCAAAGAGCGATGGTATCAGTAACCATCTGTCAAACCACTTGACAACACTCCCAAAAATTTAAAAACAAAAAGATAAATTGGATCAGGAAGGAAATAAAAAAGCGGGTTGACATGTCGCCTATTAAGCTGAGCATGTCATTACCCATTTATCCTTCCTCACCTTCTAGTTCCTTACTAAAATTTAGCACTTATGACCTTTCAGTTACTTCTAGAAAGAGTTTATGTAATGGAGTTGTGGGAATCAACCATAATGCCTTAAATTAAAAACTAAGTACTTTTCCTTAAGAAATGAAACAAAAGTACCTGAAATCATAGTCAGGATACAGGTGGCCAAGAGTCAGCACAAGATATATCAGGGTCTTCCGGCTGACACAAAACATGAATACAAGGAGTAAGATTTTGCAAAAAAAATCTGAAAATAACACTTGAAGTAATAGTAAAATCTGAAAAGCTTCAGCTTAAAAAACAAAAGCAAAATCCCAATACACATAATAATCCATATTCAACAACAGATTATTACATATTACCTTGTTCTACATGCAACAACAGATTATTACATATTACCTTGTTCTACATGCAACAACAGATTATTACATATTACCTTGTTCTACATGCTAGATGATCAACTGGGGAAGCGGGGTCGCTGTCAGAAGACTTGCCAAGGTAATCCAGAATCTGCAATCCCGTGAAAGTAAGAGATAGTTAACAAACAAGGAAAATAAATATCTTAGGGTATAACTCAAATTACTCTTCCTCAGGTTAGTAAAATTAGACAGCTCTTACTGGTTTATCTTATTGACTCGATAAAAGTCATTTGTGGACAATATGCATATTATTACTATATTGTTAGTACTACCACTACCACTACCACTACTACTACTACTACTGTTGTTATTGCTGTTAACTTGTTATTGTTATTGTTGTTTTGTAAGGATTACTTTGAAATTGTTGGGTTTTATTTCTAGCCTAGCCCAACTTGTTTGGAGCTAAAGGTTTAGTTGTTGTTGTTAGGTTCTGTAAAATATGTCAGTGCTTATACATGCCATATGGAGAGAGAGAGAGAGAGAGAGAGAGAGAGAGAGAGAGAGAACCTCATGCTCCAAGCTTATGGAAAGCTTTCGATCAGTTCCTGTTTGCTTGCCTGCATTTTCATTTTCATGACATAACAAATATCTCTTAATGAATTATCTTCAGTTTCATTATCCTAAATGAAGTTACCACTAATACCAATGTATGAATGTAATCTAAAAATAGTACAATTTGTTATCCATGCGAGAACTCATATGTTTCATAAATTAGCAAATGACACCCAAGCAACATACATACACATAGAATATGTACATGATTAACTTTTAGTTTTGGAAGTTCTTAACTTGATTTCAGCGATGATATGAAGACTGTTAAACTATTAATTTTTCAAAATATTAGTGGTACGTAACAAAGAAAATACAAGATGACAACACTTACATGAGAAGGCATCCAGACGGCCTTTGATAGTACAATCGCCAAGGTTCAAGTGGTCCAGAAACAAATTTAGGCTGACAACAATTAATTTACAAATTATTAATATGCCCAATTAAGACAAACATAAAGTGATACATTGAGTGAAATTAATTAACTAATTTGGTTTCAATAATAAAACAATGCACAATAATCAATGGTCCAAATATCCAAAGTAATAAGGAACTTTTACCTGTCTAAAGGGGTGTATTCTAAAAACTTCATTTTTCTTGTAAACCTCCTTTTGCATAGAACTTGATGAGCTACTACTAGCTCTCAGAAAAAAATAACAACTTTCTGGCAATAACAAACAAAAACCAACAATCAATAGATCAATCGAGAGAAATACAAAAGCATTCACTCCCAACCCTAGATCTACACCTCCTACGACGAGAACTATAACCTAGATCTACTAAATCAAATCAAAGCCAAGCCTATGCAACCTAAATAAACGGAGTGAACCAAAATTGAGAGGGAGAGTGTGAGGTTTCTAACCAGTAATTAAACAGAAGAGACTTTACAAAACGACGAAAGAAATTGGGGGAGAAATAGAGAGGGAAATGAAATAGGAAAAGCACCTGTGGATGGATTCTGGAACGGTTGGAATGGAATATTTAGACGAATCTACCCCTAATAATCCACTATTCGGATCGGATGATATAGAAGCAAATCATCATTCGGATTTTATGATGCCGGAGATCTTTAATATTACGGTGGGGTCCGTATGTCAAAAACCCGCTGCATATTTGATAATAGTGTTTTAAAAGAGCTTTGTGGATATACCAGCGATGCTGAGGGAATGGGAAGGGATTTTCTGGATTGATTACGGCGTTAACTATGTTGACGTTGTAAATCAATCGTTTGATAGGATCCTCAAGTTTTGGGCATGGCCGCATGGGCCATACTCAGTCAGTCAAGACTTTTTTTTCTCCATTATCCAGCCCAAAAATAAGGATTTCAAGAACGAGTTAACGATTGATTGTTTTCGTGTTCAGTTGCAACGTCATCATAATTTAAAAGCATATTTTTTTTTTTGGCAGTTATTTAAAAGCATAATTTTTACCAATCTGTCAACTTATCCTACATGAGAGCGTGTACCATAAAATATCTCAAGTTTCAATATTATTCAAATAAACACCTAAAACAATAGCGACTACTTGGAATATTTGAAAGGCTCAGAACAGACATATCTTCTCAGGAAAAAACACTCCTATTTGGCTCATGCTCAACAATATTTTGGCTGATGTAGATTCTTGGAAAAATCAACCTTAGTTCTTTTTGTTTTAGATGCTGTTTTTACTTTTTTTTTTTCTTTCTTTCTTCTTTTATTTTTTCATTATTTTATTTTAAATTCTGTAACTTTTTTCTCTTTCTATTAATAAGGCAAAATTGGATATAACCCCTCGAATCTTCTTCAATTGGATATAACCCCTCTAATTTTCAAAAGTAGATATAACCCCCTAAAATCATATTCATCAAGGATATAACCCCTTTCCATCAATTTTAATTATTTTTAATTAGAAAAAAATAAACAGTATATTATTATGACCAAATTACCCTCACGTTTCATCTTCCTTAAAATACCCAATTTCTTTTCCATCGTTGGATTCTCCCCTCCACACCCCCACCCCCCCACCCCCAATCCCCATGTCTACCGAATAATAATTTGGATGGATCAAGTTCCTTCATCAATAATACAGCCATGTATAAAACTAAGAATTTTGTTTGCATAGATATACGATTTTGCTCTCCAAATTCCTAATTCCTTAATTTCATTCTCAATCTTCCCAAAAGATCATTTATTGGGCCATAAAAAAAAATACACGTCTAATGGAGCAGATAAAAACTCGAAAGAATCAATTTTCTATCGATTTTGTTGTACATATGAAAAACAAGCATACTTATATATGCAACTATATAATGTCACAAACGTGGGTCAGGGTCCCATGGCTGTTATAAGAATATGTAATATTATGAAGAGAAAAGAATATGCAAGTGTATTTATAACGTTTGTGACATTATTAACAAAAATATGCATATGTCAAACCCAGCGCATAGAAAATAAAAATTGTTGTTTTAATGGCGGAGAAAATGAAAGGTCTAAAGACATAAGGGTAGTTTGGTAAAAAAATTTAGAAATTAATTTTTGTGAATTAAAATAGATTACAATAAGGTGAGGGGTTATATCCTTGATGAATATGATTTGAGAGGGTTAGATCCAATTGAAGAAGATTCGAAGCAATTTTGTCTATTAATAAAATCATGTCAGTGTGATGATTGCCACCGGCCCTGAAAAAAGGGAAAAGAAAAAAAAAAAAAAAAAAAAAAAAAAAAAACACACACACCTAAAAACCACGATACATACCCATGTTTATGTTTCTATTATGGTTTGCATTTAGCATTATATATATAACTTTTGCCTTTTGCCACACGCAGTTTGAATCGTCTAGTATGCAAGTTGTGTTGTTTTGCACTACTAATTGTTCTCTTTTATCTTAATGAAAGAAAAATTCAAATAGGTTTGTTAGTACCTCCCTAATAGGATGATCATAGGTGGTAGCTTTTGGGTTAGGTGCCAACACATTTGAACATGAATATTCATCGAAGCCATCCCGGGCTTGGATAGCACAATAATTATATACAGTGGCGGATCCACCACTGGGTCGAGTGGGACTAGAGTCTCACCTAGCGCCGTCGAGCCCATAGAGTCCCACCTTAGCTCCAGCTAATTTTTTCTGCCATTGGAGTACTCGAAGGTCCATTATATGAGATGGATATATGATTAACTTATTTTGGTCCAATGTTCTTATAAATTCAGCCCCACCTAAATATTTTTCCTAGATCCGCCACTGATTATATATATGCCAAATTATGCATAATATAGTGTACGTTTTCCCACTTTGACCCGGAAGAACACATGCAGAAAATGGATTATTAAGAAGATTAACAGAATTAAGGATTTTATTATTTTGAATTGAAACTAACTTCATGAGAACATTTAGTCAGCACAACCAATATATCAAACAAGAGCTTGGTTGTGTCAAATAATTACAAATCTGTACAAATAAATCATAAATTAGTTTGCTGTACAAACTATATATCAACAAATTTGAATCAGTCAGAAAGAAAAAATTGAATTGCGTCAAGTTAGAGAAACTTTATCCTAGTCTAGCTACTTCAATTCTTTCTTCTTCCTATTGATCCTCGTCTGATCTTCACAGCTTTCACCTCAAGAGATATCTTGAATGCCTTACAAGAGTGTTTAGGGTCCTCGATCCTCGTGCACTTCGTAATGCATACTTTGCTTTCTCCACAACCTAATAACACAAATTTGCACAGTATAATTAGTTATATCAGCTTGCTTAACCAATAAATACAAGACTGAGTTGTATGAAGTTTTTGGTTGATGCAACATATATAGAGGTTCACATTGATACACTCTTGTTGATTTTGGCTAATTAAGCCACGAATTAAGTACATAGTGCTTGTCATTCAATTTTTCTGTGGCTTCAATTTATCCTTAATAATCCCCATGATATATAGTTATAATGTCATTCCATTCATCAAACTTAAGAGATTACAAAGGTGACCAAAGCATTTTTTTCTTTCTTTCTGTTCTAACTTGCTCTTAAATTATAAACATGCATATTTACCTTTCCAAGTGACCTTGTATTATAAGGGGATGTTCTATGAGATACTGCTGTACATGTTGGAGGTGATTTCCGTCTTATTTCTTGTCTACAAGACAACGTGGTACTGGCTTTGCTCCTTGTGACCATGCCAATATTATTGTTATTAGATAATACATTTGGAAGGCTCGACTCCTGTAAAAACATAAAAACTATATATTACAGATTGAAGCCGCTAGTATCTTGTTTAGCTTGTATGTAATAAATTTTAAATTGACATGTACCAAAAATAAGACTGTAGCACAATGTTTGATGACCTCCAAGTTCATGCGTGCATCGTCAATACTCCTAAAACATATACAAGGTCTAAATAAGATATCATTTTAAAACTTTTTTGTGGCAGAACTATTATCATCTGAGCTACAATAAAATTTGGTGAAATTTTTCATTTTGATGCTACGACAAACCTGTGTTTTTGTGGCCCAATTTTGAAGTAGGAAGCCAATGTTGCCATCTGCAATAAATATTTTTATGAGAATCCATTCGTCATAAACTATATATTATCCAGAGCAAAATAACTCGAAACACCTTAGGACTCTATTTAGTTAAGACGAAATAAATATCATTGAATATCTATCTCGAAAGGTATATCTAAAGCAAAACACAACTAGCTTAATTAATTTTACAAGACCTAAAAAACATGGATTGATTTTAATCATTTATGATTAGAGAAAATTCATATATATACCTACTTGTTCTGTGTGTCTACTCTCTACATTTTGCATGGCTCAAAAAGGAACAATAAAATAAAAAAGAACTTCTGATTGTCAATTTAATTCGCTAAAAGGAAATATATATGCAAAGAAAAAAAAAACCTTGAGGTCACCAGCTCGTCTGCCAAACCCTTGTTGTAGCACATTCAATGAGTCGATCATGCCAATCGGCTCTGGTGGTGGTCTTCCTATATCTGCAAAAGCCTCTTTCAACCTCAGGCAGTCAAACCTTCTGATATTGTGCCCCACCCAAACTCTACCTATAATTACACAAAAAAAAATGTTTCAGTCTTCCTGTCGACGTCAATGATACCAAAGCGAGCAAGATTTAACAAGAATATAATCAGTTCCACACACCATTCATGATTTTGTATATTTGATCAGCGACATCTTCAAAAGGTGGAGCTGAAGAAACCGCTTCACGAGTTATCCCACTAATCCTATGAGGCGGCACTACAGATAGATCTGTCGGCCTAATTAAGGTGCAATAGCTCCCTATTTCAACTAGTTTTCTTGGACAAACAAGGATGGCACCAAATTCCAGCATCCAACATCTGCTGTCAGCGCCAGTTGGCATTGTAGTTTCCACATCAAAAAACACTAGTTCTCCCATGGCAGCTCTCTCAATCTATTCGTTTTTCTCCCCCACTAATTAAATGGATCTCTCTCTAGCTAACTATGTCCAACTTCTAACTTTCTCTTATAATATCTGTGTAATACCGTGTTCAGTTGGCATGCATGGGATATATATAGAAAAGTAAGGTAGAGGAGCAAAAGTTGGTATTGTTTAAAAAGGGAATAAATCAATCCAAGGGTAACAGTTAATTGGCTTGCATGTCACGTTGAATGACCTGAAGAAGGCTTCTTTAGCTTGTTTAGAGGTATGTTTCGGTCAGCCGAGAATAGAAGCAACACCTTAAGACCAGGTTGTACGAAGTTAGAGGAGATGCTTTACAGATTCCAAGTTTCAAGAGGAGTTCTAGTCCTTTGCTAATTGTATATGTTTCTTTATCTCTAGTTCTCTACAAAGAAGGTAACGGTTTTTGAAAGTAATCTGGGCTTGCATTACATTTCTTTGTGTGTGGGAGTCTCTTTGCTTCCCAAACAGGTTTTTGTTCCGGACAAAGAAATTTGCCATTACACGCCTTTAGTTGTGCATTTGGATAAGCTAATGACCTCATTGAATTAATTAATTGGGCTAATTTTATTATAATTTTGGGCCAATGACTTCTGCCCAATGTAAAGCTTTTGAGCACATCCATCAGATAGCCCATTTAATTATGGGTTGTATGCGTAGGTCCATATTTGTGTCCTAGAGGTAGAGGAGAAGCACATTGACATTGCTCACTGCATAAGAGTTGAGAAATGCATTATGGACTTGAGAGTGACAAATTGACAATGCACACAATTTCAAAATGGACCAGGATCCTCTGGACGTTTTTTTTGAAACGTCCAGTGGACGTCTTGATCGGAGCCGTCCGATTTAAATCAGACGGTTCATTTTTTCGGGCCAATATTTTTTTTGGGTGTGGTGGAATGCACGGGGCTCCTTTATAACCGTTGAGATTAAATCAGACGGTCCAGATACCTAGACGTCCACCGAACGTCCAGAGAATGGACGTGCAGAGGATCCGATCCCATTTCAAAATGGCCTGGATCAGCCATTAGGCTTCTTTCTAGAATGCCACAAGGCGCACAGTATTCAGACACACCATAGTAGGGCGTGTGCTCTCTTTTCATATGTATTTTTCTTGCAATTTTGCAGCTTCACTATATATCAGCCTCTTTCATATGACTCCATAATTCTGATGCTAAATTATTTGTTATGGAAATAAAATATCCGCTAAAACAATGAAATGATTTATAATCTTGATAACAGTTGTATAAAATACTTGTTACTTTGTTATTTTAATTGGATTATTAGGCAATAAAAAGAAATGTTAGTTCTCCGTTAATGTTAAGAGAGGCTAATAGAGAGGTAGAACTGTCTATTTGATTATGAAACGTTTTGGATAATGTCGTACGTGTTAATAACAAATCTATGTTTGTGAGAATATCTGCTGTCCTAAATCAAGAGTACACTTATATTGCATCACAACTCAATACTCAGGCATGACAAATACTAATACAACACCCTCTTACTTATCCCCCCATTTCACCCTCCCCTCCACTACACACAACAGCCCCAAATAAGTTGTTTCTCTTTCTAATTTATGGAAATGTTAAGCCCGGTCTTCAATAATTTGTTTATTTGAAGCTTCTAAATTGTAATTACACTTCACATAACTTGTCTTAGGAAGAGATACTAATGACAAAAATGAGCAGCAAAGCCAACAACAAATTGGCTCACATTTTATGCAACTAAGAAGTAAAATGTACACATTCTAAAGCTTCCAAAATAATACAGCTTTTGGCTGATGAGATAAAGAAATGAAGGATTAAAATACTTTATAACTGAGAGCAAAAAAGTACATCAACTGCCCTACAACAGAGTGAAACTATGAATCAACTAGATAATACTACTCTCCCTTTTTGGGAAATTAACAATATATAACTACATACTGAATTACTGATGATAACCATAAGAAACCAATGAATTCCTAAATTTTCTAAAGGTCAGAAACCTGCCCCTTTACATACCCTCGTTTGACATTCAAACCTATCTACACAAATTTCTCTTTTACTCCCACAAAATTTTCAAAATCTTAGAAGAAGAGGTCCTGATTGGAGGCATCATGAAACAGAGAATTCTGAAGCTCCTCTAAGTTTAAACCCCACATCCAATCATTTTCCTCTTGCTTCTGCACAACTGCCGGACCCTGAAAGTAGCTGGAAATAGCCTCATTCGGCTGTACCGGCTGGAACTGATCCTGAGTCTCAGGCTGCATCATGAGCTGGTCAAGCAAGTCGAACTCCTTGGAATGAAGCTCGTGCTCGTGCTCAATGTCAGACTCGGGCGTCATGGTCATGTCGTGGCTTGCCTCGGTCGACACATGCGATGTATTTTCATCATGCATCTTCTCCCAATTGTTCTTCTTGTTGTACAATCGGCATAGCACCCAGTCATCCAACTGTAACAATTAAATCACAAATTATTAATCCCTCATGTGGGAAAAAAGTATAATAATTAATATGCTTTTTCTTATGACAAATTAGTAAAATCATAGCATACAAACATTTGATACATACCCTTAGAGTGCCTTTCTTGGATGTGGTACGGCTCAAATCGCCCAACCGGTACTCATGCATGATCCAATCGGTCTTGGTCCCTTTCGGTGCCTTCCCATGGTAGAAAACCAGTGCCTTTTTTATTCCAAGCGGTCGTGCTGAACCAGATGGCTTAATAGGCTTATCGGCGCCAGTCGCCTTCCAGTACCCACGACCCGCCGCCCGATTCGGCCTCGACCCATTCGGATACTTGCGGTCACGTGGTGTGAAGAAGTACCACTCTTTGTTCCCAAACAGTGCCCTCTCTGTTTCCATACAAAAGAAATCAAATTTAGCTTCAAAAAAATATTCAAATTAGCATCTTTGTTTCCTTTTGGAAGCCTACAAGGTGTTCGAAGAAATTACCTGGTAAATTCCAAGGGTCATACTTATACAAGTCGACTTCGGCAATAATTGGCACGGGAAGCCGCTGTCCCGAAACCTTGCGGCACAGGTAATGCACCACCAATTCCTCGTCGGTCGGGTGAAACCGGAAGCCCGGTGGGAGATTCAACTCAGCCTCAGCATCAATCATTCTTCCCATGTTTCTTTCCTTTCTTCCTCTTCCTCAATTCAAGCTTATATCTTGGTATGAAATCTCTTTGTGGCTTTGTGCAAGTTGTACTTTGTTGGTGCTTATCTGTTTCTCTCCTTTTCTCCTCTTAGCTGTGTTATTGCTTCTGAGCTGTGGATAGATGGGTTTGAGAGGAGGTGAAGGGGTCTATATAAATATCTGGTAGCTTCTATGAGATTCCTGAAAAAACCAATTATTAAAATAAAAAATAAATTAAAGGAGAGAGTCTAGATGACGTGGACCGATTTGGTTCAGGTCATAGTGCCAATCTGTTTGTGCTTTTGTGTGATTTGTCACTTAGGGGGGATGCACCTCTTTAATTAATTTGGTTTAATTGTTTTCTAATTAAAGACAGAAATTTGGATATATTTTCCACATGGGGAGAGGTGATCAGGACAGGACACGTGTAAAGAAAGTGCAGGAGGTGTTAGGAAGCTTCCTCCCTGGAAGAACCTTCTATTGTGGGGCCCCCTATAAACTTTTTAAAATGTTTTGGACGGTTTTTGAGTAGGGTGGATTGAAGACACCTGTTATGATTCCCCAACATTTTGGACCTGTTGGGTGCCAAGTGTTCTTGGATGAATTGTGATTTGTTGTTTCTTTTTATGTATATTATTGTCATGTACAGTATCTGTCGAAGCAACTAACAATTAGACAATTGATATGGAAGTCATAAGAAAATTGTAGCAATGCCATGTGTTTTTGGATGTATTGATATTTCGGTGTTTTGTTTATTTATATTATTGTCATGTACATTACCCGTCTTTTTTTCCAATGCCGGTTGGCGTGGCAAGATTCGTTAACACGTACAGTACCTGTTGAAGCAACTAATGATTAGTAAGTTATAAAAATATTTCATGAAACTAAAAGGCATTTTCTCATTTCGTGACTTAATAACAATATAATTTTACTATATATTATAAAATACATCTTGAGTGAATGTCACATGTTCGAAATCCAACTGAAGTCTTTTATAGATATTTAATTTAAAAATAAGTTGGGAGGCTTAATCCAATTTATCTTAAAAAAAATAATAAATAAAAAACAATGGCTGTTATGCCAGAACCGGTGGTGACACAAAACCATATTTTACAATAATGTTTCATTGTTGTATTAAGTCCGAAAGCATTTGATTGCACAAGAAGAGAAAAAGATGAAAAAACAAATAAATTAATAAATTTCAAGGAAAAAAATATATATTTTCTCTTTTAAGGGAGACGTTATATAGTAAATAGCTTCTATTTTCTCTCTTTTTTCCCCTCTTCTATCTTCTCTGTGCAAACAAATGCACCTGATAAACTGTTAAAAGGTAAAAAAAAAAAAAAAAAAAATGTAATTATCTTATTTGGACTCATACGTCAATAACACATACTTCAAATCGTCCTCAAATGTTACTTTTTTTTAGTTTAAAAAAAAAAAGATCTTTTGTATAAAATTTAAATAGAATTAGCATTTTTGGCAATATGAGGCATACCCACTAATGTGAAAGTACGAAAGAAAGCAAATATATTTGTTCAAAGTAGACCACTCTGTTTATTCAATTTAATAATGAAGATGATATAAAATTTTATATCAAATAATAATAGTCACCTAATTCTAATTATAAACTTAATGCATGAAGAAGAAGAACCGAATGTAGTTTCAAATTTACTTGCCATTAATTTGTCAAAAATTGTGAAATATAAACCGACGGAACAAATGCAAATAATGTCTTCAACAAGCTTGATCAGAAAGTTTTGACGAAGTAAAATCGAATTGATTAATAGTTTGACATAATTTTGTCAACTATTAATCTATTCGATTTTACTACGTCAAAATATGAAACAGCTAAGCGAACAAAACAAGGAAAATTTAGTAGATTTTTTTTTTTTTTTTTGTCGAACTATTGATCAATTTGATTATTTTATGTTATTAAAATATGAAACTATTGAACGAACAAACACAAAGCTAATTTCTGTTCAAGGTACAGTAATTGCGACGGCGGAAGTAAAAAATGGGTGACAATTTTTTCTTCTTTTTAACTTTTTTAAATTAAAAGTGTTAAAATCAACGTTAGGAAACATTTTTCATGTCCCATCCCCACTTGCAAGTGACAAATATTAGTGGCATGAAAGCACTTCTAACGGGGTTGGATCAAGGGGAGGCTGGTTTGTCAAAATGGTGGATATTCTTGACCTGAGATGGAATATTCACAACTTTCCACAAACTAGTCAAACAGTAGCAATTCATACATACGTTTACTAGTGAGGACACAAATTACCACACGAAAAATCTGTGTAATCGCCACAGAGAATCTACGCACATTGAACAGGGTCAAACCAACAACAAGCAAACCAAGGCGGCCTAGGCACTAATTGACTACTAAATCCGGTGGTTAATGGTGCTAATAGCTTCAAGCCTTCAACTAAACCCAATCATGGGAATCTCGTATGACGTCATTGTCTACATACTCATCCATTATCTCACGTGCCATTATTATAAGCAAGTGCCTTGAGAGTGTTGATCATATGTGAACCAGGCTTTCTACCGTATATATGATACTACGTTAACTATTTTTAATCTATACACAGTCGTCCATAGAATTAGTACTATAATCATGGGTCTTGCCTCTCTGATGAGTGCTGATAGATGCTGATTTAATTCGTGCTATTAACAATGGATTTATTTCAGAAAAAAAAGTTTCAAATATATGATTATAATTTATAAATAATATTTTTATTTGACATGTATGAAACATAAGTGTTAAACCTATGCAAATGTTCTCATCTAAATTGATCATTTAATTATTATACATGTAAATTATACACTAATTATGCCACGCAGATTACATTTTTTATAATTGTAAATAAACAATATTTTTATTTGTTTTTTCCTTGTTACAAAGGAACAGTATTTTGTGGTGAGGATTTTCAACAAGGTTGAGGTTAAATGAAAATTGAAAAGTGACATCACACAGTACAACAGAAACAAAGGCACAGAAGACCAAAGCACATGTTTTGTGAAGGCCTGAAGGCGGCGACGTTGAGCGTCCGTGGTCTCTGGTAAGCGGTAACAGGTCAAATAATTGGTCGTTGCGATTTAAAAATCCTGAAGAGGTGTTGTCCCAAGGGCTGAGCTGAGCAGTGATTGTCTCTTGGGGTCCAAATATAGGTGTAGTGGTTGGATTGATTCGATTAATGGGTCGTCAGATTTGTCGAGTCTTGACCCTTCAAATTACTTGACCCCCAATCTGCTCGTGCACATGTGACATGAACGTAGTTGGAATATTGACCTGATTCCCCAATCCAATATTAAATATTTTTATTCTGTTTTTAGTTTTTTTTGTAAATCTTACTTCGAATGAAAAAGTTTGCGGATTATTTTTTTTTATATGTTTGAACTCGATAATTGTTTGTAATTATTATTTTTTAATTCACTTTGATATGTTAACAAAATAATTCTGGTGGAGATCAAATAAAGATCAGGAAGTTCGTTTCTTGGTGTCTCCAACAGAGTTGTAGACAATTAAAAATTTAAATCCACATTTATGGGACTCGGTGAAGTAAAGACTCGTCGCATCGTCACGTTGTAATTTGTTCATAGTGCACAAGACTTTGGCCTGCTTATACTAATTTAATGATCTCTGATGAATATTTTCAAATTAAAAAAAATGAATATTTTTAGAAGTTGGAAATTTACTTTATATATATTTGCATGAATTTTTTCATAAATGCTATTTACATTCGAAGTAAGATTTACAAATTATGTATATAGCATTTTTGTCAAAAATGGTGAAATTTGACTTAAATTTCACTTAATTTAAATATATGTAAACAAAATTAATTGTTTCTAACGAAATTTGAAATAATTTAAAATTTCATGTAACATTAAACAAATCATATATAATTAACATTATCCCTATATTATTTTAAATTTTAAAAACTGTATTAAAATTTATTAGATTTTTCTATTATGAGTCAAATTCAACCTACATTTTAACTAGGCTTCGATAGTGCGTTTGGATGTAACAATAGGGTATTGCAAAACGTGTTGTCGTGTCATATCATTTCGTGTCACATATCAATTTATGTCGTGTTAAAACGTGTCAATATTCGCCGACCTTCAACATAACACAACTTTGACATGACACATCAACATGTTACTGTCGTGCTAATTTGGTAAATGTGCTTGTCTTGTCACGTGTGCGTGCTGTACCAACACACTCATGACATATAAATAGAGCTGAGAATAGTTATTTTGTTGCATCCAAATATGCAAAAAATAAAAGAAATGCTAGTGTCCAATCATATTGTAAACTTGTATTAAACCAATTTTGCATTTTTTATTTTTTTTAATTATTTTTTGATATTTTAGAAAATTCATGATATAAAAGTTCTGGACCGTTCAATAACAACGATTTTCTAAATACCAAAAAAAAAGTGAAAAAATTCGAAAAAAATGTAATTGGTCTCCTCTAATTTTTAGTATGGAGAACATATTGAATGGTTCGGATCAGTCGTTCGAAATTTTTAAAAAGTGAAAATAATCGTATTGTACGGACCTCATCCGTCCAATATATTGGATTCTAGCCTTTCTAAAAAAATAATTATAGAAGAGCTATTTTAGTCGGTACAACATTATCATGCAAGCACAATTTACTATTCGCAGAATAGTACTCTTATTCACCATTTGAGAAGTGTAGCACTATTTTCAGAATAGTTATTTTCCATATAATTTATGTCGGGAAATTTTTTTTATCATTTTAGGTTAACATTTGCTACTATGCGGAAAATAAAAGTACTATGGCACGTGATCTCAACCAATGTTTTTAATACCCTACCGGTCATCAAACCGGCGAGAATGACGGTATGCGGTTTTACCGGTTCTACCGGTTTTGTGCCGGTAAATACCGGTCAGTACTGGTTTAATATAATATATATGTTTTGCAAAATCTATGCACAAAAGAGACTTTGGTCCAGTGGATAAAACTTTCTCTTCCCATCTTACTTCTCTAGGTTCGATACCTGCTGCACGTGGGTGTGTTGCTCCATCTTTTTATTCATAAAAAAATAATATTTCTCGGTCTGTGTGTGAGTGGAATCCCAGCAATAACGGGAAAAGAGAAACCGGAAATTGAAATTTTCCGAAATTTCCGGTATTTGACCGGTATGTCCCGGTAGATAGAGAGAACGGTTTTATATCAATTTCATACCGGATCAGGATCCGGTATCCGGTATTACCGGAAATTTCCGGTATCCGATCCGGTATTAAAAACACTGATCTCAACCGATTAAAATTTCGTGCCAACATTGAATGAATGGTTGAGACTTGAGACTACATGCCTATATGGCATCGGAAATATATCTGGATAGACTGGATTCCAATTTCCATCATCTCAGCGACCTTCCAGATTCTTTTTATTTATTGAAATATATGCAATTCTCCAGACGGTATAATTCATGAAACCAAGACAACCTTCTAGATGGTTGACTTGGCTCACTAGGTGTACGGATGAAGAAATTTATATATTTCTTTGCATTTTCCTTCATTTTAGAGCAACCACCCAAATTAATTAAATAATATACTGACATCAACCATATGTCTAGAAGCATCAGTGACTATAATATGATATGAAGATCAGGACATGTTGGGTATTTAATTTATGGATGGTTCTGTAAGCATCATACAATGTAACACACAAACACACACACACACACAAATGAAATAAAGCACCATACCTGTAAAAGAAGATAGAATACGATCAATCTAATAGAATTGACGCCGAGGTCTTCAATTCCTTTCAACCAATAAAATATTATTCGTCGAACCATCCATAACAGCCATTGTTAATTTTTTTTTTTTTTTAAAAAAATAAATCTTCAAATTCCTTGTAGTAAGATTGAGCTTAATGGAATTGACACCGAGATCTTACTTTCTTTGAACAAGAAAAGATTTGTCGAGCAAAAACTTTGAATTCGCCCCCTTTGACTGCCACTAAGCCACTGATTTTTTTTTTTTCAAATTTTTTTAGCAAGATTGAGCTTATTATTTTATAGTAACAGAGTTGTCGGTTGACAATAAATTTGACCTTACAAAATTAACAACGACCATAAATGAAACTTTATATTTAAAATCATGTTGATATGTTTTTTATATAGCGAATCTATTATCTTATAGTAATACTGTAATGGCGAAGCAATCGCATGGCAATAAAATTGACAACCCAAAATTAACAACGGCCATAATAATTATTTTTTAAGAAATAAAATATGTTGATATGTTTGAACTTTTAAATAGTAAATATATTTAATAAATTCGACATATAATATAAAAAAATAATGTAAATATGTAAAATTCAAAAAATAAAAACGTTGTATTTATGTTGGAAATAAATTAATGTTATAAAATGCGTAATCAAATCTATAGTATTAATTAAAAACTATGACATCATTTTCAATAATTAAAAATAGTTTTCTCTTTTTTGCATAATCTATAATAAAAATAATTTTTCTTATTTTTGGTTAAATATATTAAATATAGTCGTACTAATCATTATTTAATTTAAGAATTAAATATATTTAGAAATTTAAGGTAGTTAATATCTAATTTTAAAAAATTTTGTATATAATGAAACTTGATTTGTTGCAACAAATTCGATAATTAAATGTCAGTAAGAATTTCTGCGAAACTCGATGTATCCTCCAGTGATACTAAATGGTGTGGAATTGATGACACTTAAATTGTGCAGAAGATACGATTCACGAGCTATCTATGTGCATGATGTAGTTCCAAGTTCACCTTTTTATTTCTAGCGTTACTAAAATTAAAATTTTAAAATATTATCAACATTGTTGAATAGTACTGCTACGAGTAAATCAAGTAATTTTCCATATTATATATTGTTTTGTTTTGTTTTTGGTGATATAAAAATATGTTCAGTCTCAGAAAGTTATCAACAATTCAAATAATATTAAAAGAAAAATCCTGTCATGGATCAATTTTTCAAGTCTGATTTGAAACCTGATTAATCACATGCGTTCATTATTACTGGAGAATTTGCCATATTAAAATGATATAATCTGTTTAACATTTTGGACAAGCTATTTATAACAAGTTTTATAATTTGCAATTAAAACATCCGTAGTCTAATAGTAATGATGTAATTGCTGAAGCAGACTTTCTGAGTCATCAAATTAGCGCGTAAAACATCATTTGCTCATCATAGGGGGAAAAAGAGGATAAGTGCAAGAATTTAATTTTCAACATGACGTGAGAGAACTCTAATTTCTTTAAAAGTGTATAAAATTCCGACCCAACATCTGGCGTTTGAAGCTGTTCAGAAACAAAAATAGTTGCTTATATTCTCAAAATATCTCCAAAAGTTATCCAACACTTTTGGGTTGATTCAAAACACAAAAGTGTAGCTTGTCTACATGAAACTTCTCTCCAAAAACGTGGTGATCTTAGCCTCCATTTGGGGGTCTAAAGGAGTTCACAAGCAGATCCACTTGCCTTTTGTACACTACATGAGATTTGTGTAACATTTATGACCACAATTTGTACAGAAAAGCCACTGTCCCTTTTGACAAATTACTCTGACAATAAAATAATGATAAAGCTTATTTCCTCTTAGCAGCAAGCTTTTGACTAAAACAAAAAATTCAATGTCTGTTTTCTAGGGAAGGCGACATGACTTCTTCCCAGAACTCCACCTGTCTAGAAATCCCTCCTGGTTGTTACCTCACCACTTATGAAACTTCTATGACGCAGGTTCTTACCTCATCATTTTGAAAGCAACTGACTCCAGCCTTCAAGCTTCATTTAAGCCTAATTATACATGTGTATAAAAGCGTAATATCCCAACAAACTTGCAGTTATTAGGACAATGATACAGAGATTATGAGGTGTGTGCGCTTTTTTTTTTTGTGTGTTTTTTCATTGTTGTAGTTTTTATCCATTACCTCATTTATGCACTTTAAAGCTGAGGTGGAATAAAATACTTCGCATAGTATGAAGTGATTTTTTTGTCGATTACAAATACATTTTTTTAAATTGAAAAGGATTGAATTTGAGTAACTCAATATGACATAGATACAAAATAATTATAAGAAATCAAATTATCAGGTTTATTTTTTGTTTATTCTTTTATTGAGATAAAAAAGAGAGTTGAATCCACAAATTATAGACCGCGTGATCCAATGATTTTCATTTGTGCAAAAATTAAAATAGCATGAATTTTTTTTAATATTTAATTTCTTTTTTTCCAATACAAAAATGATATATTTTTTGAACTTGTAAAATTAAGACTTGAAATCACAATAAATGCCGGTATACAAATACATATTTCGACTCTATCAAACTTTTTTCACAATAAGCTCAACAATAGCTTAAAAATAAGTTAGATTCCAAAATTTATGAGCTAAGAATATACCAAAAACTATTTGTATCCGAAATATCATACTATAATTCATAACTAAAACCTAAGGATGGCTTACATGTTTTAAATTAAAATTTTGTAAGGAATGTACGGAATGTTGCTTCTTAATAACCAGGCCAATATACTCAGGCTGTTTATATAGGTTAGTTTCAGGACATTTCCAATTTCCAGGCCTGAGGCCTGCTATACGCTGAAATTAGTACCCACACAGAGAAAACATATAAGTTGAACAAAATGAAATAACCGAAAAAATTATAACTAACTTTAATTAATTTAGAAATTATAAAATAATCCGTTTTTAATTAATTTTTTAAAAATGACTGCGCAGTTTCGGAATCTCAGATTCCGAAACTAATTCTGCTTAGTTTCGGAATCTCAGTTTCCGAAACTAGAATTGCCTTGGCGGGAACCCCTTCTGCTCTCTCTCTCCCTCTCATTTTTATTTTATAATTTATTTATTTATTTAATTTATTTAGTTATATTAGTTTAATAATAGAAAAAATAGGAAAAATATTCAAAAATATCAAAAAAATTTTAAAAAATCTGATTAAATTCTATTAATTAGGATAAATATATTTTAGTAAATTTTATATTTTTTTGCATGTTATAATAATAGTGAAAATAACAATAATGATCCAATCCTAAATTAAAAAGTAGTACATCGAGACGTAGTCCATTACAATAATAAGAAAATTAAAATAAAAACATTAATCTAATTAATAGAGCTAGAAGAGACAATAAAAGTTAAATCCTAAACACTAATTTAATTTTTTTTTGCCTTCATACTTGTCGGCCATTTGACACGCTTTATCCCACCATTGAGCCTCAACATCATCTGCATTTTTACATGCTTCATCCCACCATTGTTCTTCCTCTGTATTTTTAGATGCTTCACCTTCCTCTACGTCTCGAAAGTACTCAAAGTCTGGAATATCGTCATAGTCTGGAATCTCTCCCGCTGCTATTTTACGTTGTCTCTCTCGTTCTTGTCCTTCGGTGCGACGAATAATTTCTTGGATACATGCTGCATTCTCTTCACGAATTATTCTCACCTGTTCAGCTCGGTGTCTTTGTTCTCGTTCCCTTTCCAGTCTTTTGCGCTCTTGGTATTCCTGCCATTCTTTTTCCTCTCCGCCATTTACGTGCCAGTTGTAGTGCATTTTTAGAGGCAAATCGTAGTATGGTTCAAACACATTGTATTGAACACTACGAAAACATTTTAGACACGTTGCGCTCCAGTCTCCTTTTTTTTTGGTTTTCTTGTTGAGAGTAGAATGCATGAATGATGACCAGTACTCACGCATAATAGGATCTGGAGGGACTGGCATTATATAGCGTTTGTTAGAGTTTGAGCTATTTCCTTTCTCCATGGTGGTGAACTTCTTAAGGAGAGAGAAAATGGAGGTTTGTTTGTGTCTATGAACCTTGGTAGTTTTTTATAGATGAGTTGGAAGATAATTGAAAAAATGGACGTTTTCAGACTTTCTCAGAGCACACATGTCCTATTCGCAGAGGTCACAAGCCATGCAGACAACTTTTCAGGCTTTCTCAGAGCACGCCTGTCCTATTCGCAGAGGCTACAAGCTATTCAGACAACTTTTTCAGGCTTTCTCGCTCATTAGGTTGTTAGGTCAGAATTTCACTATTTAATCACTATTTAATCAATTATTTCACTATGTAATCACTATTTAATCACTATGTAAACACAAACAACATACCTCAAATAGTAAGGAACAAACAACATACCTCAAATATTAAATTTCATAATTTAAAAATACGAATAAACACAACAAACCATACAATTAAAAATAATAAAATATAACAAACCATACAATAAGCATACAATTAAAAACAACAAAATACAACAAACCATACAATAAACATACAATATAACAAACCATACAATACTACATTTATCGAAGATGTAGGCTATTTTGAGCTGCCGGATGATTTTCAAAACCAGGTGGAACTATTGGTACGTAACTGAACCACTTGCCTTGAAGATCAATACCTCGATTTCTCTCCACTGTATCGGTAAAAAACTTTGGGCCTCTAACATGAAATTGATTTTCTTCTAGTTTCTTGACTTTAAAAGTTTCGCGGGGGTGATGAAGGCACAATAATGATATTAAACCACCTTCAGTGGTATGTTGATCTCCTAACAAAATAATTCCCGAAGACACGCAACGTGGTTTAGGA
Organism: Rhynchospora tenuis; assembly: GCA_027725995.1. Lineage (NCBI taxonomy): Eukaryota > Viridiplantae > Streptophyta > Magnoliopsida > Poales > Cyperaceae > Rhynchospora > Rhynchospora tenuis. Next base: position 15,099,609 of record CM050889.1, on the reverse strand, counting down.
CCCATTAAGACCTAAAATAAATTTTCAATTTCACAACTCAATTAGACAATTACCATATATTTACATTTTGTAAATAAAAAAAATTAAATAGAATAGAATGAGAAGAGACAATTACCGGATGTGATATGAACTTCTAAAAAACTTATTTTGAGCAAAGAATAGAATGAGAAGAGAATGGTGGGAAGAGAATGAATCTTGAGGGTTTATATAGAACGTAAAGGTTATGTGAAATTGAAAGTGCGTTGAAAAGTGGATGAAAAGTTAGGTGAAAAATATGAAACGTCTAGTTTCAGAATTTAGAATTCCGGAACTAATAAAAAAATATATTTATTATACGGTAAAGTATAATAAAAGTAAAGTAAAATAATAAAAAAACGGTAAAGTATAATAAAAGTAAAGTAAATTAATAAAAAAACGTTTTTGGGCGGAATCTAGCTAGTTTCGGAATCTCAGATTCCGAAACTAGCTAGATTCCCGCCCATTTTACTATTTCGCCAGAATTTCACTATTTAATCCATTATTTCACTATTTAAACACTATTTAAACAGTGTTTCATAAACTATTTCGCCAGAATTTCACTATTTAATCCATTATTTCACTATTTAAATACTATTTAAACAGTGTTTCATAAATTATTTCGTACGAAATTTTGAATGTTGTCTGTTATGATCGGATTCTCAGATTCTGATCAAGAAAAATTAATTAAATATAATATTGATTTAACCTCGATTTGACGCGCACTTTTGATTTTGTCTATCAATTTCGGATTCTCAGATTCCGATCATAAGGGTTATAAATAAGTGATTCATCTCTCAGTCTGAGAATCATCTATCATTTTCACACATAAATCTCATATCAATTACAAATATGAATTCCATTCGTGTTTTCGTTAATCAATCTCCTTACAATCAACCAAACAATTTCAGTTTCGATGCATCTTCACGAACTGATTATGAATCAATCAAAGATACAATTTTATCTTCGTTAGGATATTATCGCGGACATTACAATTTGAGAATTGTTTCCCGTTTTAATATGATAATTGAAGGAAGATTTCAACAGATGCAGTTGCCGGTGAACTCGGAAGATGAATGGCGTTATGTACAACACGAGTGCTTCGGAACAAGACGACTACAGGGACTTGAGCTGCACGTTGATTTGCTTCCAGCTAATGTACAAGGTACATTCACTCATAAAAATAGTAATTATTTATTCACGTGGATTTTGAAGCATAAATATTTTGTACTATAATTATTCATTCACATGTAATATATAATAGCAAAAGCTACAGAGACCATTTCTAATATGCATGCCATTATTATATGTCATTTCTAATATGCCATTTCTAATAGCAAAAGCTAACGAGACCATTCACATTCCTATGCCATTATTATACACCTATATGCCATTCACATGCCTATGCCATATATAAATGTTTAACATTGACTAAAATGTTTAAATTTTACGACATAAAATCAACATATCAAAAAAATCAAGCAAGTGTTTAAATTTTAATAATCTTACGTAAATAAATTGTAAAACTAGACATTAAATTGATATGTATTATATTTACAAAAATGACAATAAAAAATAAATGATATGTGCAAAATAATAATTATTTATATGGAATTATAATATTTGTTTTATTTACTTTTTACTTAGGTGGATATTCAGATTATAATTATAATTATAATGAAGAAGCCATTAATTATAATTATAATGAAGAAGTCCATAATGATGAACAAGTTCAATTTGGAATGTTGGATTGGGATCCTTGGGACCCTAATAGTATAGACCCTCATAGTTCACAACAACAACAACAAATGAATTATGAATACAATAGTAGTAGAAATGATTGGTCACCTTGGGAACAACCAGATGACAGTAGTAGACAACAAGAGGGAGGAGAAGAAGAAATTGAACAAGGAGAAGAAGAAGAAGAAGAAGAAGAAGGAGATATAGAGCAACTTGACGAGGCATACGACCGTGGGCGGGGTAATGAGTCGGCATATGCCACAGGCGAGGACTTCACTGACGAAGAGGCAGAATTTTTAGAGTCACAGGGTTTGGACGAACAACATATGGTTCTTAACCGAGGTCAAGGGTATCATGTTACTGGAAGAACAGACACTTACCATCCTGTTCTCCAATTTTTAGATTGCTCTGAGTATAGAAATTCTATTCCAGAATCGTCCATACCACAAAATTCGGGACCTTTAGCTGAAGGGAATATTTTCTACTCTAAAGCACAATTACAACAAGCTTGTAATAATTACTCCGTAGAAAATAATGTACAACACAAAACCACTAAAAGTACGCCCCAATTGTTGAGTTTACATTGTAAGGTATACTCATGCAAGTGGCATTTGTATGCCCGTACAGAAAGGGAAGGTCGATTTTGGAAAATAATAAAAAATGAACATGAACATACATGTGTGAGAAGGTTCGAAGAATTCACACATGATAATCTGACGGCGACAGTTATTGCCAACTGCATCAGGAATGCAGTAAAAAGAGATCTTGGTATTTCCATAGAGGACGTCAAATCTATGTTAGAGCTGAAATATCCAAATGTCAAACCGACTTATAACAAGCTTTGGCGTGGGAGAGAGAAGGCAATCGAGCAACTTTTCGGATCGTGGGAGGGCGCATACAACAAACTACCAAGCCTTTTGTTGGCCATTCAGGGGACGACCCCAGGGACTGTTATCAAATGGTTGGCTCCAACTTGTGGCAATCCCAACAGAGCTATGTTCCTTGCAGCAGCGTGGGCATTCGGTCCTTGCATCGCAGCGGTGCCATACCTTAGACCAGTTATCAGCATTGATGCGTCGTTCTTGTCGGGTCGCTATAGGGGAAAATTATTAGCGGCGGTTGGTTATGACCCAGAGCAGCGGTTGGTTCCGCTAGCATTTGCATTAGTGCGAACTGAGGACGAAGCTTGTTGGGGTTGGTTCATGAAATTTCTCAGGGATTATGTAATTGGGAACGAGAAAAAATTTTGTGTTGTTTCAGATCGCCATTGGGGAATAAGGAACACGTTCAAACGCCCTCAATACGGATGGGAAGAGAGTGCTAATCCTTCGTATGCTGTGCATCGGTATTGCATGCAGCACGTTTGCGAAAATTTGTTCAAGGCATGTGGTCGAGATCTATCTGTGGTGGAAAAATTTAGAAGTAAGTTAGCAAACAAGAAAAAACCAAGGGCCTATGAAAGAATGTGGAACGAATTAAAATTAACACACCCTGAAGCGATCACATACTTGACAAAGTGTGGGAAAGAGCATGAACAGGATGACAGAGAGCCTGCAAAGCCTGAAAGGTGGGCACAGACGTATGACGGTGGTCCTCGTTGGGGGCTTATGACTAGTAATGGATCAGAGAGTCTGAACAGTAGATACAAGGCTGAGAGAAGACTCCCAGTTGTTGGACTGGTCGAAGGGACTTGGTACAAAACGGTCTCGTGGTTTAATGAGAGAAAACTCCTATCATTTGAGAGAAATGCAGAGGGAGAGCGATGGCCAAAAACAATTCAAGAAAAGATTTCCAAGCGTACTCTAAAAGTAGGTACCAAATTTAATTACTAATAATTATTATTTACATTTTATTTTTAAAATAAATGTATAATCATATTAGTTCATATTTACAGTTGGAATAAACGTTGTGACCATTGATCAAATTCGTGGGGAATTCGAAGCTCAAGTGCCCTACGAGAAATCTGAGCCAGGTGTAACGTGGAAGTACAAAGTTTTAGTCAGACGAGCTTACCAACCAACTGATCCTCAACTACCCACCAGGCGTGCCGTATGCCAATGCAGAAAGCCACAACTGACGGGAATACCGTGTGTTCATGTCATTGCAGTCTGCAGTAAATACAGATGGGAAGTTGATGACTTTGTAGATGACAAATATAGCACGGAGAATATGCTCAAAATATGGTCATCCGGTGAATTTCACTGATACGGAGATGAAGAGAATTGGCCTGTTTACGATAGACCCTTGATTTATCCTGATAGGAGAATGATTAATCGGGGAAGGCGCAAGAAGGACCGTGATTGGATGTGGATGGATGCAATGCGAAAGAATCAAAATAAAAGAAACAGAGGTAAGGAACCTCTTACGACTATGGAGGACGTTCAATCCGGTCGCCGAACCACCAGCCAAAGGACGAGAAGAACAAGCACAAGGAACCGAGCTCAATCATCTGCACGAGAAAGAGGCGAAACTTCTAGGACGGGGGCCAACACGTCGAACGATCCAGTTCAACCAAGCCGGATTTCCATTAGTACAGATCCTCGCACAGAAAGTCGTCTCGGTCTAGGAATAGAAGGTCTTCAACCAGGTCGCAATTCAATAAGCTTGGACCCACGATCCGTTTCAACACGATATCCAAATCAGCAGGCATCAAGTAGCAGAGGAGGACGGGTGCCAATAGAAAGTACAAGCAGTGCTGGGGAGAGAGGAATACGAACAGGATTTGCCAAGCTCGGTGCGCGAATCCGTAACAATATATCAGGATGGGGAAGATAGTAATATTTGTAATAATATTTGTATGAATGTTGTAATATTGTCAAAACATTATTTGTATGAATGTTGTAATGTTGTAATATTGTCAAAACATTATTATATCATGTAAAAAAATAAAAAATTATATTATTATTATATATCACATATAAAAGAATTTTTTCTCATTTTTTCAAATTTTTACAATATTTTTTCTATTTTTTCTAATATAGGTTAATTTATTATGCAATTTTGTACTATTGTATCATGTAAAATAATAAAAAATTATATTATTATTATACATAACATATAAAATAAATTTTTAATGATTTTTTCAAAATTTTTCAATATTTTTCCTATTTTTTCTATTATTAATCTAATTTTGAAAGTAATTTTCACTATTATTATAACATGTAAAAAAATATAAAATTTACTAAAATATATTTATCCTAATCAATAGAATTTAATCAGATTTTTTAAAATTTTTTTGATATTTTTGAATATTTTTCCTATTTTTTCTATTATTAAACTAATATAACTAAATAAATTAAATAAATAAATAAATTATAAAATAAAAATGAGAGGGAGAGAGAGAGCAGAAGGGTTCCCGCCAAGGCAATCCTAGTTTCGGAAACTGAGATTCCGAAACTAGCTAGTTTCGGAATCTCAGATTCCGAAACTAAGCAGAATTAGTTTCGGAATCTGAGATTCCGAAACTGCGCAGTCATTTTTAAAAAATTAATTAAAAACGGATTATTTTATAATTTCTAAATTAATTAAAGTTAGTTATAATTTTTTCGGATGAAATAATTCGTTCAAGGCCCATTTCAGTTCTGAGAAGGCTATATGTGTACAAATCCGTATCCTCACTGCACTGCATCTCAAGAACCGTCCGATCAATTAGACGGTTAAAATTTACGGGCTGTACAGATCCCGTATTAATCACGGGACATCCATTATTTGGACGACTCTGATGATCCATTGTTGTTGTTGTTTTATTTTATTTTATTTTTTACTTTTTTACTATTGAATTAAAATACAGTTGTGTTTTGTTAAGTTAATTTGGTGTTGTTAGAATAGATGCATCTTCAGTTTCCAATTTTACCTTACAACATACAAGTTCTGAAAAGACCGTTCTGTTGCAAGAGGCACAGTATAGCATCGTCAATTAGTCAAAGAGCACACGCAGTGTCATCTGTCTTGCTCTTGTACATTTACTTGAGCTAAGTTTTATTAATTTTTTAAATAGTTTTAGCACACATTTAATTTTATATTCAAACTAAAATTTTAATTATAGATTTGTTTTCCGTCATGTAAATAGGGGTTCTATCTAATTGAGTCAATAAATATTTGAGTAGTTATTCGTACGATTTAAGGTAAATCATTAAATATTTTGCATGTTTGATGGAAGACTACATGTCTTTCATATGGAATCAAATTTTATACACATTCTATTTAAATACTTTAGCATATATACATATTTCGTTTCGATAATAAATTTCAAAGTGGTAAGATGTAACACTATGCCAAAATCCATTCAAGATTTAAAATTTTAAATTTATCAATGGGAATAAATAAAATTAGAAGCAAAAAAAAAAAATATTGCAAAAATGCTCAAATTTATGTGAAGTAATTAATGAAATTATTAGCTAACAAAAGTTGAAATTTTAGAAGTCTAAATGAATAAATTATGAATATTATAATATTAAGGCTGATGAAATGAAGTTTCTAACCAACCTGGACCATTGGATCGTGGGATTTAGATTTAACTCATGATTTTTCTCAGCCGTTGGATTTAAGTCTGGACCTGAAACCTTTACCCCTATTTTTGTGCCTTGCGTGAGTGCGTCCGAACTCCAAACCCAACCTCGTTCTTATCAGCTTTCGTTCCTTCCGATTGGCTCGCGCAAATGAAGAACCCCATCTCCGTTTGATTGAGATCGGATGTATACCCCTCGCTGATCTTGATTCGTCTCTCAAAGAAATTCTCTCTCTCAAAACCAACCCGACAAGTGGGCCCTACTCAATTTTCCTCCTCCTGAGCAAATTATGGAATTGGTAAAAAGAAAAAAAGAGTGATTGAAGCAGAGGTCGAGGTTAGGCCATTCAATTGAGGTATTTCCTTATTCTTGTTCAACTTCTAGATTTTCTTTTGAATCCAAAATCAATGGGATGTTGGGAGCCGCATTTGTTGGATACTTGGATATTAGGCTTGGTGCATGCCTCTGTACCATGGTGGTACCTGTATTGATGCGTAACATCAAGTAGAGAGGTGGTACGTACAACCTCTATACCGATCACTATAGTCTAATAATCGGGTACTGGTAAATGAACCCCAAATTTCAGGGACCAATTTATAATACCACTAAACGTTCCAGGGACTAAATTGGAAATATTGAATGCTACAGTGGGTCGGGTCTGTTTACTATTGGGTTCGAACTTGAGGCCTCGAGACCCGTTTCCTTTTATCCAAATCCAACTCTTAATGGATATATGATGTTAATTAGTTAAAGAATGATTACGTAAATGATTACCATCTGTATATATGATGTTTAGTATACTAATTAATTAAAGAATAATGTAATAATTATGTTTATATAAACGATGCTTCTAAAGTGTTACGTTCGTTGAGACTAATGAATTCTATAAATGATGGATTTCTATAGTCAATGTAATATGCCATCGAATAAATTGGAAATAAAAAATTGTATTAACTAAGCGGGATCTTAAAATGGGACATGATTATAAATTGTCCAAAAATAATTTAAACTGATACAATATCCAATTGGACACAGTATGACCCCATGATATTTGAAGTAAAACTAAATTTGCCGAACACATTTAACTATATGATCGGATAATTACGTTATTATGTATACATAGGATAAAATTCACATAACTAGACTTATAAGTTGGCAAATAGAAATGATATCTTTGTAATAAACTTAAAACAACATCATTTTCCCGCAAGTTTTCAGAACTATTAACATATGAAGTTATAGAAACCCTATTAAAAAAATAATAATAATCAATATTACCACCAACTGTACACTATCTTATTATTATGAAGTAAATAATAATTTAATAATAAACATAATTCATACAACATTAATTGTAACTTGTAAGTATAATTAATATAATATATATTAGATTAAAGATATGTTATAAGTAACTTCTTCCAAAACATAATTTCCTCTGACCCTTATTTAATTTAATTTGGATGTAAAGGTCTTTTAAGTTGTGAATCTTTTAAAATAAAATAAAATAGAGATTGCTGAAAACACAAACAATTACTAAGGTAATAATAATAAATCTATCTAGCAATTACTAAGGTAATAATAATATATCCATCTAACTAACGAAACTATAATTGAGTTGTTAATTATTCTAGTTAGTCTAACTCGTCAGTCTGGTAACCTGAGAACAACCTGAGGTTAGGATATGTAGGATTTTCTTTAAGGATTTTAGGAAGTCATGAAAACTAGTAGTAAATGATAGTGTTTCGTTCTGATTAGGAATTTGATTAAGGATACAATCGACGCACTCAAGCTAGGATCAACCATCAACCATCAGGCAAAGGATTGCTAGACGCTCTTCAAAACCTGCGATTAAGCTTGCCATCATCCAGGATACGTGGATTTTTATAGAGTTTCAGTTTCGGTAATTTTAAATTATACATAGTATGTTGCAGATCCCATTAGATGCATTACATAATGATCATGTTAGTTATAGGAACATATATTACAACTCAAAAATTCATGTTGAATGATATCCTTTGTTTAAAATGGTTATAACAGCCAGACAAGTTTGCATATTTGTTATATGGATGAGCTGAGTCGTATCAGTTCAACATTATCTTGCCTGATAATCTTGAATTATGACTGTGCAAGGACAATTATAAATTATGATATGATATGAAAATAAATATCACTTTTCGGAGTCGGTCGGTCACTGCCAGTTCGGTAGCGCTACTTTAGTGCCTACTTTAGATAAAGGTCACTCTTTCATAGTTGTTTGTTATTGATAAGTGCCTACTTTAGATTGATCATAGTAGAAAATAAATTGCCTATTTTAGACTGAATATTAGAGCATCTCCGTCACTCAAATTCTAAAAGATTACAGTTTTTGCTACATAAGCCAATTCGTCAATTATTTCTCAATTAACTTCATGCCATGTTCATCCTTGCAATTTATATGACAAGGAGTGCAATCTAGATGGAGATGCTGTTAGCACTTGCAAGCAATTCCAAAGGATGGTCTGACAGATCGCTAACTTAGCAATTGTTCCACATCCTTGAAAATGATATTGCAATTGACACACAGCATTTGCAAGTGGGATGTAAATGCGCTTAGGAATCTAAATAGGCTGGGTACTATAGTTTTTCTGAATGGTTGCAAATCTAAGAACCATTTATGAATGGTAAAAGGATCAATGTGCTTAAACACACTGCATTTTTTCTTGGCTGTTTCATTTAGGATCAATGTTCTCTGATACTGTTTCTGTCTGTAGTCCTGTTCAGCATTGGTACATCCTGGCATGGCAAGTTGTCTTATTTCTATTAGTTGTTTATTTTTCTTATCTTAATTTTTTTATTTTTTTTTTCTGTTTTCTTACAATGCAGTTCTACAAAATGAGCTCGCTGTGCCCCTTTGCTAAAGGAGCCATAGGCGTAGGTGGTGTATGTCCTATGAAATCATCAGAAAAAACTAAAGAAAGTAATAACAACCATACAAGCAAAGAAGAAAAAGAAGAAAAGCCTGCTGAGGAACAGAAAATTGGTCCTGCAACTATTCCTGCTAAGTGTCCCTTCGGATATGATTCAGAAACATTTAAGCTTGGCCCACTCAGTTGCATGATTTGTCAGGCCTTGTTGTATGATAGCAGTAAATGCATGCCTTGTGCTCATAAATTTTGCAAGTGAGTATTTCTGTTGCATATACATAGGATTGTGCTTTTTTTATTTGGCATCATATGTCTTACTAGGTAACCCTAAAAAAAATATGCAATGTTTTTTCATAAGTATTTGACCCATGATGTTAAGACTGAGGTAAGGAAATGTAGTCAGGTCGCAGTTATTTCATTACCATCCAACATACATGATCTAATCAAGTATATGTCAGTAGTAGTTGGAATCTTATCTCTATAATTTTTAAATTACTATATGGAAAATAATTTAACTGGAACAATAGTGACGAGAATATTGATTCACAGAATCTATTCACTTTTCAAAGGTATCAGTTACTTTTATTTTTTATTTATGTGAGAACACCTACTTTTATTCAAGTTAAAGATGATTAAAGATGAATATAAGTCTATTTATGTATTAGATGAGGGTTGGGATACATTGACATTGGATTTATTTGATAATTTTTCAATTGCCAAAAGTCACTCTTTGTGTGATTTGGAATTGTGATCTATATATGATATTAGTGTACCATGCATCAAATGACTTTGAAATTCCTAGCAGTCCATTTTTTGTGGTCTTTAACTGAAATATCAATTGTGAAATATCATGACTTAAAACTCGTCCATTTTGGGGGAAAAAAATGGCTTGATTTGAAATATTGTTATGATTGTCAATTAAACTCAATTTAGTAGATAAATAGATTGTTAATATGATATATCTCGTTTATGCAACTTAAATATCATGTTGCATTTCATCGAAGATAATTGAATGCTTACTGTTGCAAATACCACATCATTAGAAGGCAAGTAAAACGTATAGTGAATACATTACTATTGTTATCATAAGTATGTCATGTAATCACATAAAAAACTATTGGATTAGAAATTTTTTTAATTTTTTTGTATATATTGATTGTGAAGCTATTTCCTTTATCAGTTGGTCCTTATTCATTACCAAATAACCAAGACCAGTGGACAGTATGGTATTATTTATAATTAACTCTCTCTCTCTTTCTCTGTCAACAGAGTATGCATTTTGCGCTTTAGAGACTGTCCCTTATGTGGAGCCCACATCGAAAAGATTGAGCCTGAGACAGATCTCCAGGCCACTGTAGATCGGTTTATTGATGGCCATGCCAGAATCAAGAGGATGCAATCCAGTTCTGACAAGGGAGAAGAAACAGTAGATGCACAGGGAAAGGTCATATATGAAGATGTCTCCATGGAAAGGGGTGCTTTTTTGGTGCAACAAGCTATGAGGGTTAGTTCTATGTTTGTACTTTATGCTGAGGCATTAAAGAAAGAATCTGGTTAATTGTACAAATAACAATGAAGTTTCAGGGATACATATATTAATTCTAAATCCTTTGTCTGAGAGATCACCTATGCTGATCTTTACCCGGTTAATTCAGAAAAGTCGATGAAATATTTTGTTCTTCACCCTTCTAAAAAAAGGAGGCTGCTAGGGCGTTAATTCTAAACCTTAATAAAATTTTGGGTTTAGTGTTAAAAAATGAGGAAATTCCTAGTATTTATTACACTTGAGTTGGAGCATATGAGGTATGCATGAGAAATTTTAATAGTTGGTATGGTCATATAGAATTATGATTTACATATTTTCGAATTATCAATGTTACTTCAAAACAAAATGGACATTGAAAACTAGTGATCAACAGGCATTTCATGCACGGAATATTGAAAGTGCAAAGTCGAGGCTTGGCCTTTGTGCAGAAGACATTAGAGAGCAGTTGAAGGTGACAGAAGACTCAGAAGAGTTGTGCTCTCAACTTGGAGCGGTTTTGGGAATGCTTGGAGATTGCTGGTTTGACCACTGTGTCCCTCTTTTTCATTTCCTCTCTTGCTTCTCCTTGAGCAGTACCTTTTTATTCTTCTGGTGGCTTACCTTTATAAGTTTATTATTTATTGTTGTAATCTCAGCCGTTCAATGGGAGATGCTGACTCAGCTATCAAGTACTACGAAGAAAGTGCAGAATTTCTTTCGAAATTACCTAAGAAGGATCTAGAGGTGGTCATTTTAGTCTTGGTCATAAACACAGTTGTTTTAATCAATTGTTTAACTTTTTCGCATAACCTTTTGAAGTGAACTGCTATACAGGTGGTTCACACGCTCTCAGTTTCTCTTAACAAAGTATGAGACCTGCAGTATTATGCTGGAGATCTTCAATCTGCTAGGAACTATTATGCACGATCCTTGGAGGTGAGGCGTCAGGCTGTTAAAGAGCACTCAAATGCTTCTTCCCAGGTTCCCTCCCTCCCTCCCTCCCTCCCTCTCTCTCTTACATGAAGTCCCATTATCTGTGATGCCGTTTAGATATACTTGATTCAATGGCTTTCGATATAGGTGATTGATTTGGCGACCTCTCTTGCAGAAGTAGCTGATGTGGATAGGAATCTAGGGGAGGAGAACACAGCTATTGATGGATTCAAGGAGGCAGTTGAATGCTTAGAATCATTGAAGCTTGATTCTTCGGAAGCTGCTCTAGAGAAAAAGGTTTGTTATTGTTACCAATCTTTGTTTTTTTTTGTTTTTTTGTTTTTTTTTTACTTTTTGGTTAATTACTAAATTGACTGTCGAAATGCTATGTGGTTTCTGGTTTGATCCCAAAGTTTTTGGAGATCCTTTGATATCTAATTTAAAAATAAGATCAGAAAGGAATCATATCACAACAGTATTGGAATGAGTATTGTAATTTTTTCATTAATATGATGATTGGGTACTTGGATTCAAGTCAGAATTTCAGGGACTGAAATGGTTCAGAAACCTTTGGGATGAAATATATATGAAAAACGAGCTAGTTGGTATATCTGATATTTACTTGCTTTCCACCTATTAGTTCAGCTGAATATATATGAATGAATGTTTATTCCTTCTTTTTTATAACTTTCAGCGTCGCTCAGTACTCGACTTCCTTTCAGAATCAACTTACTGAAAACTCAATGCAGGTCTCAAGCTCTCCTGCTTGATTAAACGCTTCTTGTTTGGTTTGAGGGTTGAAATAAGAAAATGACAATAACACAACGCTGTAGTCTGATGCGGTGTGACATTCTACTTTGGATCAAACCATGGAAACCACGAATACATACATGGATAAAAATGCATGAAGTTTGCACGTGTACTCTGTAATCTTGTAATGTATTTATCGTGTTACATAGTATGTAATGCTTTGCCTTTTGCGGCAACAACTTCTACGTAGTGGGTGGATGTTTGTCTTTTTAAATATTCAGTACTGGACGATCATTGACGTACTTATCTACATCATAATCAGAGGTACATTACACAAGATATTCACTTGAATATTAAGTATCACTCATTTATCATTTTGGTCTTAAAACTGATCAAAGAGATACAAATCTATGTTAGCTACGTCATAATGGTACTTGCGATGAGATGCAAAGATCCATCTTTTTAGTTATTTAGAATGACATACATGGGAATTTGTATCAATATAAGATTGTGTTAGCTTCCTTATTAGCTGAGTTATTTGTATGACTATATCGGCATTAGCTTTAATGCTATATTTGTAATGTTACAAACTTACAATAGATGCACATATTATTTTTTTTTCAATGGTTAAATAAATGTAGAACCAATTTGATAAATATAAAATATAAAGGATCAAAATAATACTAGTGTATCTTTAAGAATCAAAATAGTAAGCGAGTGGTATCTTAAAGACTTATAATTTACTATAAAAAATGAGAGAGGTTTGGATAGGAACAAATACAAAGGCAATTTAAAGCACATATAGCTTCAACTCCGGTTGTACTTTCAATGCCCCTTATTTAATCATTGAACTTTTTTTTTTTTTTTTTTCCTTCGACATGGGCTAATTAACTACATTACATATATCTAAAAGGAGCAGCTAGTGCATGCAATGCCTCCATACTGTGGACCCCCATATTGTCAGTGGATATTGCTTAAATCATTGTATATTTGTATCTCTGACCCTCTGTTCTAGCTTATCCATATTGGATAAGGGTAACTTATTCCAGAATAGTAGGAGCAGCCAAGGAGGAGAATATGAAGGAATTATTCTATAGCTGGCAAACTAGATTCTTGATATGTGGTGCTTATTTTACAATAGTTTTACCCTTGAATTCATTCCTTTCCTTGCCTGAAGTCAAACTAGCGACGAGTCTTTGCTTCATTTATTTATTTCTCTTCTTTGGAGAGATTTATGAATTACGCAATTATTGAGGTCCAGAGAAGGTGTTGTTTCTGTGCTGTTCTGACTTCTGACTGAAATTTATTGGGGGTTCTTATACGGTATTTAGAAAAATCGAAACACTGATAAGCAAAATTTTTTCTATCATTCATGCTTAGTTTGGTTTGGTAAATATCAAGTTTGTTTATATATAATTTGCCTCATGAACTCTCTATTATGTACATTGTATAGCCTTGAAAGTTGAAACCTATTTATTTTTTAGGACGTTAACAATTGTCCTATTCCGGACAACATCTGTACGAAAACGAATTAATAGTGCTGAGGTGACTATTCTGGCTCTCAACTAACATTCTTTTGTTATCAAAAGAGAGATTGTTATTAAATAGATAATGACTAGAACTGTACAGAATTAAATGTTCGGCGGCTTTGTGTGTAATTGCAATTCTCATTAACTCTTTTGTGGAAAAAGGTTACATTAAATCCATCTCTCGTCATTGTTTCCGTCATTAAAAAGGACGAAACATGGGCATCATGAACAGAGAAGTGGACACTTGTTTTGTTTACATGTCTAGCATTTTTGTAATTTAAGTGGAACAATGAATCTAAACCTTGATTTTTTGTCTGCATTGTAATGTCAAACTTCCATTTCTTTTGTTTTTCATTTTTATTTTTTTATTTTTAAATTATGCGCAGTTTCAACCCATTGATGTATCAAATCAATTCCATCAATAGATTTCCTACTAACCAGGAAATCCAGATTGTCACAAATTGTGAAGAAAAATGTGTACTTGACAAAATCCTAGTTTCTTTAAATAGAATACATTTGCAGATGAGGATGACCTCTCACCATAAAGCTCTCATCATCTTCACATACATGCAAGTGCACTAGCATGTCAAATTTTCTTTGATTGCATCACTCTTTTGTCTTTAGATGCCTTTAGCTAATCAAAAGCACTAATCCCAGTATTAAGATAAGCACAACCTTTTGAATTTTTTCTCTGTCTTGTTGATACTTGCGGTTCTTGATTAATTAACCTACACTAGATAGAATCTAAAGACTAATGTGGTTAATTACGTGGGGCCCACTAGAGCTTCTCAACCTATAAGGATTTGCCACGTAAGAAGGGTGGAATGGGTTAAGGCCTAATATTTCCTGATTCTCACTAAGATAAGTATTGATCTCATTGGATTAAATTGTGGATTGGGTTGGAGTAGAGTTTGGCTAGAAGATATAAAGACTTTGAACGGATATTCAAATGGTACACTCGTGCGGTCAAGTTTCCGATGCTCCATGATATAGAACACACAACAGCTTAATGCACCAATCTTTAACCGAAAATTGCACAACTCTTTGTTATCAAATGAGTCAATTAATTAAGGCCTTAATTGTAGAGTGTCAAGGTGAATCGTTATCAACTTTTGTTTGTTTTAACTCTAGTCAAGGGGAGTGGTACACAATGTTCTTTTCATTAGTTTATCTGATAAGTAATTATGGCAATCGAGTGGTCAAATCAATTTGAATTTTCGAGAGTTATTTGGTACACAAAGTTCTTTTCATTAGTTTATCTGATAAGTAGTAATGGCAATCAATGGTCTACTCAATTTGAATTTTAGAGAGCTATCTGGTATACGATGGTCTTTTCATTAGTTTATTAGAATTTAGATATTTTTTGAAGGTCGGACGGTAAGTGCCGTCGACAGAATTTATATTGCACATTCGATTTTGGAATTTAAAATGAATTCAAGTAAAATCGGATTTAGTTTAGAATCAGATCATTTTTTATTAAAATCGGATTGATTAGAATGAGTTAGATTTGCATGATTTGTAAGAATTATTGAGTCATTAGTTGGATCAGGTAGGCTTAATTCAAATAGGTTTGGCTTTTCTAAATATGTTTTCTAAATAAGTGTTCGACGAGGGTTTTTTTTTTGTCAAGTTATAAACCGCATATCTCTATTGTTACTGAGATAAACTAAGGAAAATTTTTTCAACAACTTATTGAGAGTGAAAAACTAAATAGTATTAGTTAGCATATTTCGTCTAAAATAGCAACTAACAATATATGTACTACCTACTAAGTGATAATATTTTGTTAAAATTTTAAAGAGAGGACTTTTTATATGTTAAAATTTTTATTTCGATATAAAATTTAGAGGTCTTATATAACTATTCACACATCAAAATATAATTCATATCATTATTATTTCCAAAGCAAATGACATGGGTATAATTTTAGCAAACCCTCTCATGCTTTCGTTAACTGTGGTTGTTTTTATTTTATTATTATTTTTAAAAGAAGAAACCTCCTGTAGGAGATTGACTGTGTTTGTTGCTAAATAGTAACAACTTGCTCCGTGTTAAGCAGTGTGTCCAGCGGAGGTAAACTCGTGTTGCCTGTTATGGCAGGACACTAGATCCGTGTAGTGGCGTGTGTCCAGTATAGGCAAACCACGTGTCACCTTGACTAAGAGGTAAAATCCAGGACCATGACCGAGACCATGATGCTTATATATGACCATGACCACCTCACTTTGTTTTAACGCAGCGCAGTTCTTGCGCCTAACTCGCGTGCACAAATTGTCTTTGGATTTAATGCTGCCATTGCTTTTCTAATTTATGTTCACACTCAATAATAATATATTATTTTATTTTAATATGAATCATATCATATTCTAGATGATGAAAAGAATATGATGAAACTACAATGATAATGATGATTTTTTTTTTTTTATATAAAAGTTGGTTGCACATATATAAAGCTATTTAATAATTATATATCATGACAATTCTACTAGCTAATTAATTCCAAAAGAATACCCAAATTAAGAAGATAGGACTTGACGTAATGTGTTATTATAGATTTCCTCGTATGAATAAAGTCAAACAGTTCAAATCAAATTATAAATTTCAAACTTATTATAAAAACGTGTAGTTTTACAATGTATGATTTCAGTTACGTGAATTCATACGTAATAATATATTGGCGCCATCATGATATTATAACGGATATGGACCCCAATTAAAAGCGTAGAAATACAAAAGCATAACACTTTGCTACATCACAATCATATCTTTTGGTAAAGTAGATTATACACCTCTACGGGAGTGTACAAGAAGAGTAGGAAAAACATAAATATCTGAAATAAAGTTTATTTGTTGCTTTTTGAATCAAATGGCTTAAGATCAACTAAATCTAGCTATATATGAATAATCTCATCGTCAAAAGGCAGTATGACCGGAAGCAAAATTAAAGAAAACAACCATATATATACACCGCTCTTTTTCTTAATGATAATTAAGAAGGTATATACGGAATATATCTATAGAAGTATATTTAAACGGGAGAGCTAAAGCGTTTTCTTTTTCTTGTTTCTATTCATTTCTTTCTATGTTAATATTTTATTTTTGTAGGGTGAGGGGCGGTGGTCTGCTCCACCTTTTCATTTGTAGGAAAACTGTTGCAGAGTTTGACTCAGCACGAACCAATTAATGTTTATCAAAGTGTCAATACTGATTAAAATAAAATAAATTATCAATTATGCCAAGATCATTTAATATTTTTGTAGATTTCGATAGTTCGATGGGAACTCAATGAAGGATGCATCATGCATGTGTAGGATGTTGATATATGGTACAGGTAGAGGTGTGTTCACATTCATATTAGTACTTATCAAACTTTATTTTTTATGAAAAAGCAACCTAAGAATGGATATCTGCTAGCATTAATTAGCTATAAATATTTTCAAATTGTACACTTTTATTTAGTTATCAAGACTAGTTAATATCATCTTCATCCAAAAAAAAAAACTCATGTTAACATTGTTGATGACAAAATTTATCAATTATTAAATATAAAGATAATTGCAACATAATCCACATAGATAACAAAATGAGTGAATTCACTAATATCCATTACAAAATTATAAACTGTTCACAAGTAAATATCACTGTTATTCAAAATAAAACATAATTTAAAGAATATTTTATCTAACTTTGCACATATATAAAATCCAGTAGGATAAGGGTTTAAAATAATTAGAAAGATACTTTTCATTGGCTAATTCCTACAAGAACGGTTGGTTAATTTATTCTAGATTGTTATCATATCAGTTTTCTAATTGAAATTGGCCACAGTTCTTTTTCAAATCAAACTCTAATTAAATGAGGACAATCACACGGTTTTGAACTACTAATGTACAAATAAATATCTGATGGGCACACTCCTTGAGCTCACTAACCAATCACTTTTCATGTTGCCAATAATAATGAAAAGTGACAACTGAAGTGACTACGAGAGAAACTTCTACAGTACCTTTGGATCCGTTGATCCCATCCAATTAACACTTGTACAAATTGAAGACACTAACCAATTATGATCGTTGGATTTCAATCCAAACAAAAAGTCATGCCATCAGTATTAAATGTAGTCCATCCAATTGGAGAGGATCCGGATCCACACTTTTCAGACCGATTGAGTGTCATGATTGAATATTGACCGTCTGATTAATTGCGCGGTTCGAATCAATAGGTCGGCGCACAATTTTTTTATTTGAGCGTATTGTGCCTTCCACTAGACCATATTGCCACGTTTCTATTTCCAGTTCATTTTTCTTCTCTTTTGACAAAAATTGAAAAACTTTATTCATCTTTTTCTTCTACTTTTCAGATCTGGTAAAAAGTAATTCCACCAATCAATATTTTTTTCACTTACCTAAACAAAGCCCAAAAGCCCTAATTGAACGGCCCACATTAAATACTTATGTTAATCAAATAATTAATCCACATTTACAAAACCAAGGATTTTATCAGAAAAAATTCTGTGCCATGTCGACACGTCAGTGCCAGCTGGCACTGATGTAATCAGCTGACGTCACCTCTCGTTCCACTTTAATTTTCATCCTTTTCTCATCCCATGCGAGACGTGGTCACGTGGGTCTCTAACGATAATTACAAGCGCCACGTGTTAACCCAGAAATAATTGTGATATTTACGCGTCTACCCTTCACTAACCGACAAATTCCTCGCACCATAAAAGCAACCCCAGACCCTCTCTCGGAAAAATTTCAATTCCCCTTCTACTCTCTTTTATGATCTCTCTCTAGAGTTGCACCCTTGCACACACAACCTTTGCTACTTGTTCAAGCCTTTTTCTTAGCAAAAATTCTGCGAAAGAAAACTTTGTTCTTAATTTCTAACAGAAATATCTATAATACCTCTGTTTAAACCTTGATTAGACGCCGTAGACTGACCCAAAATTTCGATGAATATGACTAATCCGGCATCACTGCCGCCGGGATTTAGATTTCACCCGACAGACGAAGAGCTCATAATTCATTACCTCAAAAATCGGGCTTCTTCCGTGCCGTGTCCGGTTTCTATAATAGCAGAAGTGGATATTTACAAGTTCGATCCATGGGAGCTGCCAGGTGTGTGTCGCACCTCTATTCCTTGTTTAATTCGGACAATTTAATGCACTTAATTAAACAAAAATTTGTTCTCACACATATGGATCGTATGTAATTCAGTCTAATAATATTATGATTTATCTGTTATGTGTTTTTGCAGATAAAGCGTTATTTGGAGATCGTGAGTGGTATTTTTTCAGCCCGAGGGATCGAAAATATCCAAATGGTATCCGTCCAAATCGTGCAGCTGCATCTGGATACTGGAAGGCAACCGGTACCGACAAACCTATCCATAGAAGTAACGGTAATGAGAACATTGGCGTGAAGAAGGCGTTAGTCTTTTATAAAGGCCGCCCCCCGAAAGGTCTGAAAACCAACTGGATCATGCATGAGTACCGCCTCGCTGAAGCGCAGAGCAGCAACACATACAGACCCATGAAATTCAGAGAGACATCTATGAGGGTATGTAAAGGTTTCAAAAATATTTCTTTTAGATCTCTTTTTTATTATTATTAGTTTAGAAGGTTTGTGAGTTAATTTTTCTGCATGGTCCCTGTATCAAAAATTGAGTGGTTTTAGTTGGATTTGGATGTATTATGACCGATCGAGATGAATTTTAATGCCAATACATGTCACTTGTCATGCTGATAAGGTAAAAGGTGGCTTAGGCCTTGCCTTAATCAATGGCCTTATCGTTTAACGATACATCTTTTCCAATATTTAGCTTATTTTTTTTTCTTTATGAGAAAGTCCCGTTGGAAATTAGCGCCATTAATTAACCCAATTACCTACTTTTCAAATGGAGAATGTTTGACTTGCAGAGTTCTTCTGTGGCGTTGGGTTGCCAATTATGTATTACCAATTAATTTCAGAAAGTGACATTTCAGGAAAAATCATATTCTCTGCCACAGAAGACCTAGATTATCTTTCAATATCAATTATGCTATGTATTACACAACCTTACCCCACCTTTAAGCCTAAATGACTTTTCTGTACTTGGTTGATGTTACAACTTAAGACAGTGACAGATAGATGAAAGCAAAAATATCTATGGTTTAATTATCACTCATGCATCACCATGACTTCACCTCAAAACTAACTATTGGTTTCTCTTGTTTTTATTCTTCATTTTCAAAATTAATTTAAACAGTTGGATGATTGGGTACTCTGCCGTATCTACAAAAAGAGCAATCAACAATCGCCTCAAATGACCGATAATGATCAAGAAGAATCTGGCTCCGAAGAAGTCTACCCGGCGAATTACCCAACTGAGCCGCAAATGAACGATCAAAGATTAACCAAGTCATTTTCTCTATCTGAATTTCTCGTTGATAACTACAATCCAAATATGTCAAATGTTTATGACAACATACCGGCTATGACTGCGCTCGACCAAAACCAACTTCTTGTACATGGTGGCAACAGCATGGCGCAACACGTCATGCAAGGTGGGCCCACCTTGTCAGTTATTGGTGAAAGCTCACTCAAGAGGCAGAGAGATGGTGACTTCTTCTTTGAGGAAGGAAATGGCGCGTTGTTAATCAACCCTTCTAAAAGGCTCAACGATTCATGCACAGAGGGTAGTTTTGGAAATTTATTTGATGGAGTTCAACAACAACCTTTGGTGGGCCAACCTGTGTACGGTCAGCAGCAGATACCATTTAGTTCTCACTTTGGAAAAAATTGAACTTCTTTAATTCATAGGGGAAAAAAAAGAGGGGGGATAGAAAAGAGAATTTGTAGTGACTATTGAATTAGTAGTGAGATAGGACTTTTTTGTGTGAATTTCATTGCAAGTGAGCCCGTGACAGATCAGTTTTAGAAAATAGCATAAATATACAAGAAAGAAGAAAAGAAAGATTGTTGGGAGGTCATTGGTGGTTGTGAATATTATGTTATATGACAGAAATTATTGACTTTTTAGTTGTTTTTTTCAGGCTAAATTAACTGAGTATTAATATAACGCTCTTGGCTTTGTCTCTTCATTTTATTCACCACCACATGTTGTGACTTCTCACACAGCAACAGATCATACTAACATATAAATGGTGGATGAATAATTAAGAAGCACCAAACATATTACTATTATTATTTTAATATTGGGTTTCAAATTTATTTTCTTGGTAGAAGTTTGCTATAACCAACTAATCAACGTTTAATAGAATTCGCATTGTTTTCTCACTTCTTTTTAAAAATAAGTGAAGCCGACACGTTTTTTTTTTTTTTTTTCTCAATTTTTACTTCTAGCAATATTATTCACTCATTGCTTTTTGCATTATTTTGAAAAGAATAGTAAAATATATCAAAGAAAGATTCCTCTGTTTTTTATAGAAAGCTAACAGCACATGCATGTGGAGAAAACCGATTTCTCGTCAAGTGAGAAGGATGTGGGAGAACTTTAACAATTTATAAATTAAAAAGAAATTATATTGTTGTGGCAGATCCTTGTCCATGAAAACCAATGGATGGAATCATTGAAAGACAGGGATTGGTTCTCTCTTGGTGTCTACAAAGTCTCAATTTTCATAATATTAAGCAATGATATCCAAAAGAAAACGGAGAATATACCATCAATCACTTGTCACGTTTCGTCCAGCAAAATGTACATTATATATATTTAATTAATTGTCAGCAAATCAAGAACAACCACCTTCTTTGTGCGCTCCTTTGGATATGAACAACCAGTCTCCAATAAAAGATGCTCCATATTCGTTTCTAGAAGGCATTTCTGATGCTGGCAGTGACTTAAACGCGGTAAAATATTTAATGAGAAACGCACAACTTACCACGTGTGCTGATAAGTTGGTTTTCAAATTAATTAGTACTTGGTATCTGATTATGTTTTGATGGGAACTTTATTGGGTTCTCGTTGATACTCCTCCAGCTAAGCTTGGCAGTGCAATTAGCAATTATAGTTGGATCAAATAATTTAATAGTTTCCTAGAAAGTAAAACTTTAAATAAGCCATTTACCTTTCGTTAGTTAATAAGTAAAATTCAATTCATGGGCCAATCCGATAAAGATATTTCAAAACATATATATTTCTATTATTAATGATGGATAAGATCGAGAAAAGTTTGTTCTTCTAACAAAAGGATAGATAAAGATTTTTAGCAGGAATCATTGTAAATGCTCAAAGGCATCAAAAAAATATCTTGAAAGTATGAAGTGTAAGAACATTTTTTCCCCTTTTAATTAGGCGTATCATCAAATTTTCATTCTCCTTGGATTCTGCAACTTGTAAAAATTGAATGAATCCGTAAACTGACATGACCTTGTCACATGGATTTGATGACCGTTCATGTTTAAACTGGGAAGGAAGTAGGTCAATTATAATAATAAAAAATATGATCAATTTAATAGCAAAGGCAAAACGCTTGCCAACAAAGAAATTGATTATATAAAAAAAAATAGCTCCCTTGTTTGTCTATCATTAAATATTCTAGTGTTTAAATTGTCTAGGAAGAAACTGTACCAGTACAGCTTGTCGATAATTCATATCTGAACTGATTCTACTTAAAAATGATTATATTAATTAGACTAACTTAATCAACAATATGCACTGATTCATGCGCACTGCATGGTTCTTGATGATATTTCTACTAGATGAGTAGATTGGGTTCAAGATATATAATGGTACATACTACATATAGGCCAATCACAAAAAGGCACATGATTCATAAGACGAGCCATGTAAAGTTTGTAATAATCTAATAAAGTCGCATACTCAATTTTAAAGCTCTATCTAATTAATACTAGTACCATTAAGTGCTTATCATGGTACCATGTACACTGGTATTTCACCTTTACTTCACCTCTTAATACATTATGTAATGTGCAGCAATGAAAAGACTCAAAACTAAAAAATTTCTTATAGAAATCAATAGGCATATACTACTAAATTTCATCACAGTATTCTGTTTATCAATACTTTTACTACATTCACCAAGTAATTGAATAAGAAGGAAACCCATGACATGCTTAAGTGATGATATTTCTTCTCAAGTTAAGCAACCCTTTCATTCCACAGTAAATTATTTATATATTATTTTCAAAATATACATATTCGCATACTTTTCGGAGAAGTAATTCTAAAGCTCTAAGCAATTGAAGAACTTTAACTTACAGTACAAGAATTTAAAAGGGAAAAAACAGTAAATAAAAGAGAAACACGTAAAAGTACGAGATTATTTGATTCTGCGAAAAGTCGGTTTGAACCTAGAATATCCAATTTAGTGTACAATTTGACATCTGTTAACACGGATCCATCCTTATGCACGGAGGTTACTTGACTTTCAAGGAACTCCCATCTTACAGCAACAGCTTAGCGTTAATGCATTTGACTTAGCTTCAACTTGCATATAGTTCTTATACCCTGTGGGCAAACTGTGTTGGCAAAAATAAAGAAAAAGGAAAACCATGGAAGGTCCTGTGATAATTTGTAGTTATAAAAGGAGAATTTTCACAAAAGGGAATTTGGTCTCTCAGTTTTCTTTAAAAATTGTGTGTTATCAGAAGAACATACCAGTACAGGAATCTCATTCTTCAATTTCTGTAATTTCTTGCAATGCCACTCTTTGTAATTTGCACTACTAAGGTCCTTTTACAACATACCAATTACAGGTAATGTTTGTTTTTGAAATATTTCGAATGTATGTTTCAGGATGTAAATTCATCAAATGAGGCTAGGTGAATTTGAAGAATATTCATTTATGGTTGTAGTCTAGGAGACTGCTTCCTAATTTGAAGAAATGAAGCCAGGAAATATTGGTTTTACAACGTTGTTCAGGAGATTGCTTATTATAATAAGCAAACGGATATACTCAACCTTCAAATATTTAAATACTTAGCTAGGAAAAGCATAAAAAAGGAAAAAACAAAACTCCAGCCATAAGTTGTAGTTTTGTTTTGTTGCATGTGAAGTAGCAACATGTTCTTCAAGGAATCTTGTCTTGCACTTGTCCTTGAAATTTCATGGTATAGGAAGAATGTACACAAATTGTACTTATTCCCATTTATCCTTTTTTTTTTTTGGGGCAATTTAAACGTTTAAAATTTGGTCTTCTGCTGTACTTTTACAAAATCACTATTTACCATCTTACTGATAAGAAGATAATGGTGTTTTCTAGAATATTTTCCAATATAAGGTTCAGAATGAGATATTCGTCAAATAACAATTCTTTTTTGTTAAAGTTTACTTTTCGAAGAACTCAGAGAATATTCCTTTCTGGTCATATTGGGGGAGGTTGCTTCCTGATTAGAAGCACACTCTTTGGTTATTATAATAATTAAATGAAAAATGCTGCCCTAGATATTGTAAAATACTTAGCTAGATAGGATTAGAGGTTTACTGTCTTGACCAAAAAGCAAGCATTTTTAACATAACTAGGAAGCTTCAAGAAATGATGTCACATGTTAATTCTCCTATTGTACTTGGACTAATCATTATGCTAATCACGGAATAACCTAGATGAAATTTCATTGTGGGGTAAGAAAAGATCCACATTGGATGACTAAATAAATGATTATGTAATTTTTAGTCAAACTTTCGTGCTTAACAAGTGTTCACACCTAACTAAGGCTTAACAATAAAGAAATTGCAAAATCATCAGCCATGATGATTATGGTTCCTTCTTTAGGTGTACCATGAAGGGGTTGAATTAATTTTATCATTATAGAACTAACAAGAAAATCTAAGATCAATTCCATCGCACTGTTAACCAGTCATCTTGCGTCACAGCATAATTGAATTGGCAATTTTCAGATTCCGTACCAGCCAGCTGTCCATAATTTATTTTGCAAGGTACTGGGTCGTTTTGGTCGAACTCTCTTAAGTTACTGTATACATCATTGCACTGTTTTATTTGTCACTGTACAGAGAATAAGAAGTTAAAATTTTCTTTGTATTTGTAATTAATAAATGATGTTAAAAGCTGGGCTTAATTCAAAAGTTTCTGTTCTGTTATCAACTGTACTGTATACTATAGTTCCAGCAACAGTTTTCTTTTTTCTTTTTTTCTTTTCTTTTTGAATCATTACAGTAGAAAGTTCCACTTATCATTAGCCATTTTATAATAAGCTGGAAATCAAACAAGGAAGCAATTAAAACTATTAGTCTTTAGAGGTTGACTAAAATTATTTATGTTTTGGCTGGTCACCTACCAGATTTCTATACATCACTGTCTTGAAAAAGCAGTTATTATGCAAAGAAGTAACACAGCTATGTTGCTTCAAACGAATACATGTAATATTATAGTGCAACATGGAGAGCAGAGCAACCCGTATATGGATAATTCGTACTGATAATTCACTTGTACATTAATGCTGATCTCAGTTAGTTATTTAATTATTCAAAAACTGGCAGATTATCAGCTGTTTATTATTTGTTTTTGTTTACTTTTGACAAAAGAAAGAGCTGTATAGTGCACAAGTGGATGTTTTTAATGCCTTTTGACCAAACGTGCAAGTGATCCTGGTCAAGAAAATTCTACATTTTAATTTATATCATGTCCTGTTATTCTCATGTCCCAGCATATACATAATTTGTGTTAGTTGTTAAGTTATGACCCAACAGCACAACAATACAAGTACTCGTGCCTTCATTGTTTATGCAAATTTAAATAAGCAGTCTATCCAAGGGAATTGATTAAGATGCTCTCTGAAGTGATGAAACACAACAATTTTAACCAAAATACCACTCAAATTTTTTAATTAACTACAATTTATATTTTAATTATGGAGGGTATTTTGGTAAGAAAAATGTGGTGTTTCATCACTTTTGGGGGTCCCCAATCAATTCATTCTATTCAAATGAATATGAGGTACTGTCCCTGACCCAGCAGCAGATTTTTGATTCAGCACTTTGTACCTGTTTTCACAGTACAATCAAGCCGAGTTTGAGCAATCACCAACTCGCTCGAACCGGACTCATATACAGCTCTATTCTCACAATTGTTCATCCCATAAATATCAGAAATAAGGTGGAAAATTGGACTCTCCTATTTTAATTTCTGTTTCAGATTGAATTCAATCCATCAGTCGTAGTCTTGACAAATCAATACTAAATTAGAATAGTAGGGTTCTACTTTTCAAGACTTGAATAACAACAGTTTGTAAGCGTCATACTATGATCAATTCATTACATTCAATTATGTTCCTAACTACATGTTTTTTCTTTCCATCTCTAACTGATTTCTTTTTTTTTCTTACAAAGTGGTAGCTAAACTTGTTTGACTGTTTCAACTCGTACAACAGTGTAAGAACTAAAGCCCACAAAACTATAATTTTCACACGGAAATCAACAATCCATCTGTTGGACTTGGACAGCTTGCGTGAATTTTTCAAAGCTAAAACAGCAACGAATCTTAGAATCTACATCATTTCGGCCCATTGTAAAATACAACAAATTTGCAAAGTTGAGTATTTAACCCAACACATTCCAGGCCCATTATTCAATAAGAAATTGGACCTGTTAAAAGGGCCCAGAATACAAAAAATACTTTGCAAAAGCATTATACTTGATCCAAAACAATTGGGCCCAACTACTTACAAAAAGATCTTTTTATTTTTTAGAAGATATACTCCAACAATATCTTAATCTGAAGCAGTATCAATTCGATGGACCCACCGACGAATCAACGTGTTCCACGGTGCTTCGCTATCCAATAATCCACCAATCCTCTCCATTTACTAAAACCTAACCCATCCAGTACCACTCATCACGAAACACAAAACCCACAACGCATTCCTCTAAATTCCAGTAACTGGAGACGACCAGTAAAAGCGAATAAATCCAGGGGACCCATCTCCTCGCCACTCCGACCGAATCAGTCAGATCAATTATTTCATAAACCAAGCCTTCTTCTTCTCTTTCACTTCTCAAATCAACTTTTCATTTCATTTCACAAAGAAAATCTCTTCTCACTACTTCCATGGAATTCCCACACGGGCGCCCCCACCACCACCACCAAGGCGGAGGCGACGACGACGAGGAAGAGCGTCGTCGTCCTCCCCCTCAGTACGGATACTCCGGGGAGGAAGGATACGGCCGACCTCCACCTCCACGACAGGAGTACGGCTACGGAGGTGAGGGATACGGCCATGGCGAGGGTGGTTATGGGCATCCTCCGCCTCCGCGTCATGAGTACGGACATGGGGAAGAGGGGTACGGCCGTCCGGCTCCGCCACGGCCGGAGTATGGTGGTGGGTATGGTCAGCCACCTGTCCAGCACGTGAGTCACGTGAGCCACCACCAGTCTGCGCCGTATGGCCATGGTGGCAACGATGCCTGGGAGACGTTGATGAGGCAACCCACGTATAAGATCTATTGCAAGGCTAATGATGGCGTCTGCCTTGCCATCCGTGATGGCACTGTGCTTCTCACCACTGCTAATGAGAGTGATCTTTCTCAGGTTGTCAATTTCATCTATTGATTTATTTTTTTTTAGGTTAAAGAGTTCAGATCTACTGCTTATTATTAGTTAATTTGTTTTATTTATATTTAATATAAATAAAAGGGATCTGCATTGTTATAGTAGTGCTAAGGTTATCTTAATTTACTTTGTACTTAAGTTCTATTAATTGGATCCAATTATTATATTTTAAATTGCTCCAATTTTTTAATTGCAAATGCCAGCACTGGATCAAGGATATGAAATATAGCACAAAGGTGAAGGATGAAGAAGGGTACCCAGCTTTTGCTCTTGTCAACAAAGCAACTCGTCAAGCTCTGAAGCACTCCCTTGGCCAATCCCATCCTGTAAGTTTCTCTGAATTTCTCCTTACATAATTTATTTTATAACTCATAATCAGCTACATTTGTCTATGTTATATTATACCTACTTAAAACATCAAAACAAATGTCTTGATGTGTTGTTTAATGTAATTTAACAGGTACAAGTGATGGAGTACAACCCTGAGAAATTGGAGGAGTCGGTGCTCTGGACTGAGAGCAGGGATGTGGGGAGTGGTTTCAGGTGCATTCGCATGGTGAATAATATCTATCTTAACTTCGATGCATTCCACGGGGACAAGGCTCATGGTGGTGTCCATGATGGCACCACTGTCGTCCTCTGGGAGTGGTGCGAGGGTGACAATCAGCGCTGGAAGATCTCTCCCTGGTGTACGTGCATTTTTTTTTAATTTATATTGTTATCATCATAATTCTTTGGTATACTGCTCAGCACCAAGCACTTGATTGCCTCTAATCTATATCTTAGATGACACATGGGGATAGTGTAGTATAGTCAGATGTCGTTGGGGAAAAAGAAAAATTGTAAAAGGGGTTGGTATGGTTTAGTGAGACTTAGTTATAACCAATATGAATCATGTCAATGATGGATGGTTTGGGCTAGTGGCCATCGATTGATGTTTGTTCCCATGCCTTTGTGGTTAATCCAGTGGATCATTTGATTCTGTTGTACGGTTTTATGGTTTGATCAGAATTTAAGATTCCCTAATTTGTGTATTCATTTACAAAATCCATAACAACAGAAAACAAAAGAAGAAAAACAATGAGAAATGCTTTGGTACAGAAGTGTCCTGTTAATGCCATTATCTGAGCCTGAGGTATGACTGTTACATTTGTGGTCCTTCAATGACACTGAAAATAATTGCTTTTATGATTGCAGGAGCTTTTCTTGATGCCTTTATTATGACTACTCGGCTGTTGTGGTTTGCTTTTACTGTTTTTGTTTTGAGAATAATTCAGGCCATTCGTGTCGCTGTCTGCCTTTCCTTGTCATCAGTTATTATGGTTTTGGGGCTGTATCGAGAATGTATCTGTACTAGTATGCTTTTGTTGGTTGTAAATTTGATCTGCGGTGTTAATGTGTGCACCCCATTTCCTTTATGTGGATTATCTATCTGTATCTAAGTATTTGAACTATATTATAGCTCCTTTGTAATATATATTATGTATGCTTTTACTCGTTGGTGAGCCATAAAAGATTTTCACAAATTTCATTGTTGTGCTGGAATTATGACCTGTTTTTCATTGCTTCTGATACAAACAAAGAAACAAAATATGGTTGACCTAAAAGGAATATGTTTGGGATTTGTGATCGCAACTAAAATCATTCTGATCTTGTGTTAAATAAGCTCTGTTTTCTTGTAAGTGCAGAAGGTAGTTTCATCCGCTTGGACGGTAACCATAGTTGTAAATTTATTCTGGCTAGTTCTAGTTGAGCATCTTTCTAAAGGAAAGAAAAAGTTCTATCATGCTATACTATTTACATTTTTGTAGTCTGTGTTCATGAGCTGTTTAAGATCTGATAAGAAAACTAAAGAAAATCTCTAAGAGTTGACAATCTATGGGTAACATATAATTATATAATTAAGTTCCAACTTGGCGTATAAATACTTTAATCTAGTAATAAGTAATATAATTATCACTTGTTGATCAACTCAATGCAATGTGATTATATTTGTACTATATTGTTATTTGTAATGTCAATCTGTCTGGCTGATTGCTACTTGGATTGATCCGGTGAGATTTTCTAATATTTTCTAGAACCCGACTTAATTGCCGACGTACCACATCTATAGAAAAACATGGTTTTTGATTAAATGTTTCAGTCGCAATCCATCAAATCGAATATCATTAACCTTGCATCGGTGGCATACTACCATAAATAAATAAATTAATTAAATAAAGTAGGTGCAAAATGAAAGACTAATCAATATTATAAATAAAGATGTGTGGGTGTCGGAATTCTTTAGTTAAATATCATCCGACACTCCAAGCATTGTGAAGTTGTGCAATAGAATTCTTTCTTATTTCTGTAATGTGACACTTTGTAACTAATTGTGTGTCGGATATTATTGCTCATAAAACTGACTCTGTTCACCATTAGATAATAATTTGACAACACATTATTTTGTTTCTGATTTTTGTGACCCTTTCATATTTTCATTTTCATCATGTCTCTATCTCTTTTGTGTTTCTTAGAGTCCCTCTCCACCTTAATTTCTCTTCATCACCATTCTTAATTTCGATTTACAAAATATAAATTAAATTCATTCAATTGAAAATAAAAAAAAACATCAGATCTTTTACGATATATATTTTTTTATTTAAGTCATTTATAAACATATTATATTTCATGAATAATATCAACATAATATAAATCATATTAATCATATTATTTCATATAACTATAATTATAACTATATTTACACACATATAATTTTTTTCTTTAAATTGATCAATCTCTTTAAATTTAATGAAATCAAATTACCTACAATAACTAAACTATATTTCTAAAGATAAATATATCTTAATCATATATCCAAAAATGAACATGATTAAATTATAGAAACATAATAAAAATATTCTTATTATAGATATCTACATTGAGCGAAGCTCGATATATCCTCTAGTATTAATTAAACTGCATCACTTTATCAAAGGATAGAACTATGCTGCGTTAAATTTTTGTTCCACCTTTTGTGAGGACGGGTTAAACATGTGCAGTTCAATTACTTATGTTTTCCCTACTAATTTAAAAAGACTGCTCCAATACCCAAAACGAGAGTTGAAAGTTAAATTATTATATTAGTTATGATCGTTGAAGAACTTAAAAGAGACTTGCATGAACCAGCAACAATACCTTTTATTTCAATTGATTATACTAAATAATAAAAGAATTCGTTGGTAAATATATCTACATTATGCCAAAGCAATCATTAACTAGTTTTCATATCATTGCTACATGTAGTTCCTAACAAAAACAATGCAGAAAGTTAATGCGATAGACACCGCCAATAATTTTGCCAGGATGAAGTTTTTAAAAGGATAACAAACTCAACTACTCAAGACTTGTGACCCTTATAGAGGTCCATATTCATCATGGACATTAAATTCATTGACAAAGTTTATAATATTGGGACAACCGATCCAATATTTCCTGGGCCAACACATTAGGCCCGATTTATCTTTGCAAGCACGTACGTTCGCTTAATTTTACATGATACAATTTGTGTCAGAGAATTTTTACAAAGAACCCAAATCAGCTATTAGTTTGATAAGTGTGTTTCATTCTATTCGTACAAACTTTTCATTAAAAACCCTTCAAACAAAACCCATTATGATCCTTTATGAGTTTGATTTTGAAGTAGATTTTCAAAAAGTAGATCTTTTTGAAGTAGATCTTTTTGAAAAAGTAGATCTTTTTGAAGTAGATCTTTTTGAAAAAGTAGAATAAATGCATGGCTTTCAGATTAAAGTAGATCTTTTTGAAAAAGTAAACAAGTTTTTTAATTTCTTCGTCCTATACGCTTTCTTTTATCTCTTTTGTTCTATCGCGTGGGAACGCTGAAGATTCTAAGGTTGATAAAGCAGAGATCGTTTAATAGTATAGAAGAACTCAGCATTATATTAAATACTACAAACCGAAATTGAGTACTATAAATCAAGATCAGTATGTGTGTAAATTGCTGATCAAGAGAGTCCGGCACCACGATATTGGTATACAAAGCTAAGGACAATTCGTTGATTTTTTGTCCCTCTTTAAAAAAATGCTTGTTATTGACTCTTTCCCAAGGGAAGCGCGACTAAAATGTTATACTTACACAGGAGCAGCAGCAAGCTCAGCCATTAAAATCTGTACACCAAGCCCACAAACTAACTCCTTTTATTTCAATCGTTTTTTAGTTTTGGTGGCAGTTAAATGAATTGGACACGTGAAATTAGCTTCTTTAGTACTCTTGTATTAAGTTTCATGAAAGAAAATATATATCTGACGCGTAGGATTAGAAGAAATCCAAGGTGAGACGGCGCTCGTAAATCTTACGCATGATGCCTTGATCATAAGAATGTATCCGAAATTCCGAATCATTACATCATTCTGTTTTGCACCGAATCATTAAATATTGGGCCCAATATGTTGGTGGACTGTAAAGGAAAATATATGTGATCTGCTGTGGCAATTTCTTGATAAGCAAAATAACTAAACAGGATGTTGAGGGGCGTGACCCCGTTTTTATTAAAAAAAAAAAACAACTAAACAGGATGTTTAATTAATTTTTTCACATCTTAAATCCGGAATTAATAAAAATTAGAAAAAAAAGCTTTACATCACTAAATATATACGTCAAAAAAATCAGCATTCAAATACCCATATAATCGAAACCTTTTAAATTTTAATTTACTACAGTATAAATATTTGTTTAACAACATTGTAATATATTTTAAAAAAAAGAAATGGGTAAAAACCAACGGTTCGGTGCTTAATTTCGAAGCAAAAGAAAATTTTGGTGGGTTAATGGGTTATCGATAAGATCAGATTATTCCTCCGTATCAGCGCGTAGACCAGCTTTTTTGAGTCAATAATAAAGCGGTGTATTTTTTTTTTTTAAGGTTAATAGTAAGGCGGTGTTTATCATTATAAATATGAAGGTTTGATATCGATCTCAAATCCTCACTTAGCAACTCCTAAACAATCATCAATTTCCAATTCTCAGTTTTCGTTGTTAGAGCGTGCTCTTAGATCAAATCTCTTTTCTCCGAACCAAGGTTAGAGTTACTTAATTCTTGATACGACACATAAACAATGAAAGTCATTGAGTTTATACCTTATGGGGTGTAATTTTCTACCACAATAACCATTCATCGTCTAAATCTGTGTGGTGTAATTCATTTTCTACCATATTAGACCTATATATATGTGCAGATCGCAGTTTAATTAAAGAATAGTGCTTACGCACTGATACAACAATTTTTTACTCTTGCGTCTCCCTCTTACAAAATTAATATGTATACCCATTTTTAAATTACAGATCATGGCGGTAGTGCAGAGAAACAAGTCAGGTTTGACTGAGACCGGCAACAATCGTAGCAATCTTCAGATCACCATCAACCCGAAGAAAGTAATTGACTGCCAGAGGTGCCTGGCCACAATAAAGGACTGCATCTGCTTTTGCAATGAATGCAACAGGTGTATGCATCTGGCATGCGCAGGATTGGAGGTAGTAACTATTAACATAGATGGAAGGATCAAACAATATGTGTTACCTGCTCCAAAGGAACTCCCATCCAGTTGTCATGATTGTTTGAAGAAGAAGAGGGTGCGGTAAAGCCAACACCAAACACTAGCAGCATAATCAGGTTTGAATTGATTTTATTTTGTATATATTTATTTCTTTACTTCTTGTCTGTGCAATGCTTTGCAACAACTAATAAATCAATTTTTTAGTACTGATATATTTATATATATAACTTTAAACTACAGGATTTTTTAGCAGATCGACTGAGATGGCCACAAGCTCGACTGATATATTACCTAGTTACTTGAGTGCTTTTTTTTTTTATTATTGGTATTGGACTTGGTATTGCTGTTTTTTTTTTTTTTTTTCAAGATTTGGTTTGGTTTTTGTCGTCATCGTCGTCGTCGTTGTTGGTAGTGTATAATAAATAATAATGAATAAATAAAAGGTAAAAAAAAAAAATAGAATTGCTTTTGTATATAGTTTGATCATGATCGACGCTGCTGACATTCCCAAATAAACAAATCACTTGTTTATTTGATAAATCAATACTCTTTTTTTTTTTTTGTTGCATTTCTCTTGTCTGAGGCACTCACACGAAGAATGGGAGAATGAGATCTTCTCAATTAGAGAGTAAGCTTCTTCTCTTCTCTTGATTGAGGTACTCAGTACTCACACAGAGCATCGGATATTCCCAGTTAGAGAGTAAGCTAGATTGTACAAATATAAGGAAAGGTAAGTAAACAACAAAAGAAGGGAAGTCCAAAGAAAGAGGAAATGATCCAAATTACCAGCTTAAGAAACGCCACCTTGCTGCCCGTACTGGTGCCAGAAATGGCTCGGTTTGGCTCCTCTCAGCTTGTCAGTCAACAGGGCCATTCCCTCATGCCCTCATCAGAGCTGGCCTCACATGGTTCCTCCGTCTCTGCTGTCCTTCTGTTTTTTTTGAGGGTCAGCAATTGCTGACAATTTTTCATTAATAAACAAAAGTTTACATAACAATAAAAGTTGAAAACAAACACCAGTATCAAAACTGGTACGTCACAACAAATAACCGGTATAAACTCCTAACAATGTCTATACCTAATGTACTAATATCATACCGATATCAAGTCATCCAAATCCAACTTCCATTAATGACTTAATGTAGCCTCTCCTCTGCTCCCCGCCAACACCCTTTTCCCGTCAAAATCACCACCAGCATCCCTAGTGGGGCATTGCAATTATTCATAATCAACCCTCCTCCTTCTTCTTCTTCTTTCTCACTTCTCAGATCAACTCAGATTTCATTGCAGTTATTCTTTTCATTGCTATTGTAGTCCCTAACAGAAACAATAAAATTAATTTCATTTTCATTACTCCTCAACTGAATAATTTATATAATTGGGACAACCGATCCAATATTTCCTGGGCCAACATATTAGGCCCGATTTATGTTCGCAAGGACGTCTGTTCGCTTAATATTACATGATGCAATTTGTGTCAGAGAATTTTAACAAAGAACCCAAATCAGCTATTAGTTTTCATACGTGTGCATTTCATGCTATTCCTATGAACTTTCCGTTAATTGTCTTTCAAACAAAACCCATAATGATCCTTCATAACAGCTAGATCTGATATTGGTGTAGACAATCTTGCTTCGTTGTGAGTGCAGAAGTGATTTAATTTGGTCAGATTGGAAGTATAATTTTGTTAATTTTTTTAGGCCAGTTATAGGTGAGCATCTTGATTAAAATCAATATAGGAAAAAGTAATGTTCCATGTTACTATAATATTTACATTTTTGTTGTCTATGTTGGTTGAGCAATGTGAGATTTGATGAAAAAAGATGAGAAAGCCAAAGATCATTTTTGAAAAGTTGACTATGGGTAACTTAGTTAAGTTAAACTTGGGGACTGTTGAGTTGAGCATTGTTTTCCTATTTTTAAAAACTAGTAATATAAAATAACACCTTGGATAAACTTTAGCTGGAATTTGGCAATATGAAACACTGTCAATTTATCAAATTTTGTTGCTGGAATTTTGAACTATATCCTTCCTTGTATGCAAATATGGATGGGAATTGATCCGGTGAGATACTATGAAATTTTCTAGAAATGCAACATGCATGGCTTTTAGATTAAAGTAGATCTTTTTGAAAAAGTATAACAACTTTTTTAATTCCTTCGTTTCTGTCCGCTTTCTCTTTTCTCTTTTGTTCTATCGCGTGGGAACGCTGAAGATTTTAAGGTTGATAATGGAGAGATCGTTTAATAATAGAAGAACTCAGCATTATATTAAATACTATAAACCGAAATTGATCTAGACAGACAACAATGAAACAAACATATTTGGTCCTCCTACATTTAGTACTACAAATCAAGATCAGTATGTGTGTAAAATATTGCTGATCAAGAGAGTCCAGCACCACGATATTGGTATACAAAGCTAATGATAATTCGTTAATAAAATTCTTGTTATTGACTGTTTCCCAAGGGAATCGCGACTAAAATGTTACGCTTACACAGGAACAGCAGCAAGCTCAGCCATTAAAATCTGTACACCAAGCTCACAAACTAACTCCTTTTATTAATTTCAATCGTTTTTTAGTTTTGGTGGCAGTTAAATGAATTGTACACGTGAAATTAGCTTCTTTAGTACTCATCTTGTACTAAGTTTCATGAAAGTTCTGAGTAAAGAAATTAATTATTTATCTGACGCGTAGGATTAGAAGAAATCCAAAAGGTGAGACGGCGCTCGTAAATCCTAAGAATGTATCCGAAATTCCGAATCATTACATCATTCTGTTTTGTACTGAATCATTAAATATTGGGCCCAAGATATGTGAGCAGACAAGAATCAATCAACCTCATGATATATAAAAATTTGATAGTGGGGAGACCGACATGACTCTTAAGTCTAAAACTAATGTATTCTTCGTTGGTGGACTGTAAAGGAAAATATATGTTATCTGCTGTGGCAATTTCTTGATGAGACTTTTGTCTCCCTACCTTCAAAAAAAAAAAAAAATTTCTTGATGAGCAAAATAATTAAACAGAATGTTTAATTAATTTTTTTCACTTCTTAAGTCCGGAATTTATTAAAATTAGAAAAAACCTTTACGTCACTTAATACGTCAAAAAATCAGCATTCAAATACGCATATAATCGAAACCTTTTAACTACAGTATAAATATTTGTTTAACAACATTCTAATATATATTATTTACTCAAAAACATTCTAATTCTAATATATTTAAAAAAAAGAAATGGGTAAAAATTAAACACCAACTGGTCGGTGCTTAATTTCGAAGCAAAAGAAAATTTTGGTGGGTTATTGATAATATCAGATTATTTCTCCGTATCAGCGCGTAGACCAGCTTTTTTGAGTCAATAATAAGGCGGCGTTTCTTTCTTTCTTTTTTTTTTTTTTTTTTTTTTTGAAGGTTAATAGTAAGGCGGTGTTTATCATTATAAATATGAAGGTTTGATATTGACCTCAAATCCTCACTTAACAACTCCTAATAATTAATCATCAATTTCCAATTCTCAGTTTTCGTTGTTAGAGCGTGCTCTTAGATCAGATCTCTTTTCTTCGAACCAAGGTTTGAGTTACTTAATTCTTGATACGACACATAAACAATGAAAGCCATTAAGTTTAAAGCTTAAGGGGTATAATTTCTACCACAATAACCATTCATCGTCTAAATCTGTGTGGTGTAATTTATTTTCTACCATATTAGACCTATATATATGTGCAGATCGCAGTTTAAAGAATAGTGCTTACGCACTGATACAACAATTTTTTACTCTTCCGTCTCCCTCTGACAAAATTAATATGTATACCCATTTTAAAATTACAGATCATGTCGGCGCTAGTGCCATTTCAGAGAAACAAGCCAGGTTTGACTGCAACTGGCAACAATCATAGCAATCTTCGGATTGCCATCAACCGGGAGAACGTGATCAACTGCCAGAGGTGCCTGGCCACAATAAAGGACTGCATCTGCTTATGCCAGGAATGCAACAGGTATATGCATCTGGCATGCGCAGGATTGGAGGTAGTAACTATTAACATAGATGGAAGGATTAAACAATATGTGTTACCTGCTCCAAAAGAACTCCCATCCAGTTGTCGTGATTGTTTGAATAAGAAGTCAGACAAGAACATGGCGGCGGTAGTGCCCTTTCAGGGAAACAAGCCAGGTTTGACTGCGACTGGCAACAATCAAAGCAATCTTCGGATCGCCATCAACCCGGAGAAAGTGATCAACTGCCAGAGGTGCCTGGCCACAATAAAGGACTGCATCTGCTTATGCAAGGAATGCAACAGATACATGCATCTGGCATGCGCAGGATTGGAGGTAGTAACTATTAACATAGATGGAAGGATCAAACAATATGTGTTGCCTGTTCCAAAAGAACTCCCATCCAGTTGTCGTGATTGTTTGAAGAAGAAGTCAGACAAGAGGGTGCGGTAAAGCCAACACCAATCTAGCTGCATAATCAGGTTTGAATTGATTTTGTTTTGTATATATTTATTTTTTTTTACTTCTTGTCTGTGCAATGCTTTGCAATAACTAATAAATTAATTTTATAGTACTGATATATTTATATATTTAACCTTAAATTACAGGATTTTTTAGCAGATCGACCAAGATGGCCACGAGCTCGACTGATATATACATTCACCTAGTTACTTGAGTGCTTTTTTTTATTGGTATTGGTATTTGTATTGGTATTGGACTTGGTGTTGTTGTTTTTTTTTATTTAAAGATTTGGTTTGGTTTTTGTTGTTGTTGTCTTTGGTTTTGGTGGTGGTGGTGGTGGTGGTGGTGGTGGTGTATAATAAATAATAATTAATAATAAAAAAAATTGAAAAAAATAGAATTTCTTTTGTATATATTTTGATCATGATCGACGCTGCTTACACTCCCAAATAAACAAATCACTTGTTTAATTGTTAAATCAATACCCTTTTTTTTTTGGTTGCATTTCTCTTATGTGAGCCACTCACACGGAGAATGGGAGAATGGGATGTTCTCAATTATTAGAGAGTAAGCTTCTTCTCTTCTCTTGATTGAGGCACTCACACGGAGCATCGGATGTTCCCAATTAGAGAGTAAGCTAGATTGTATAAATATAAGGAAAGGTAAGTAAGCAAAGAAAGAGGAAATGATCCAAATTACCAGCTGAAGAAACACCACCCTGCTCCCCGTGCTGGTGCCGGAAATGGCTCGGCTTGGCTCATCTCAGCTTGTCAGTCAACAGGGCCATTCCATCATGCCCTCATCAGAGCTGGCCTCACATGGTTCCTCCGTCTCTGCTGTCCTTCTGTTAATCCTAACTTCCATTAATGACTTAATATAGCCTCTCCTCTGCTCCCCGCCAACATTCTTTTCCCGTCAAAATCACCACCAGCATCCCTAGTGGGGCATTGCAATTATTCATAACCAACCCTCCTCCTTCTTCTTTCTCACTTCTCAGATCAACTCAGATTTCATTTCACTAACAAAAACCTCTTCTTACTAATAAAATCTAAAACATGCGAAACAATAGTTTGAGCAGAAGAAGCTCTGAATTTTCTCTCATATATCTCAATTACAGATTACAATGATATATAGCGACCATTGATAGATATAATGGAAATAAGCTAAATGTAAAAGCTAAATATTACAATCAATCTAAATATTGACTTGCCTAAACATGCGATTTACAAAACAAAAACAAATCATATGAATAAGGAAACAAAAATATTATTACTGCTGAGTGCTGAATCTTATGAGAACATCTTCATATTGATGCGATTTGATGTGACAGTATACCGATACAAATATGTGACAATATATGTCGAAGTTTAATACATACTTCTATGGAATTCCCACATGGGCGCCACCGCCACTCGGAGGCGGCGGAGACGACTACTCCGGAGAGAAAGGATGCAGCCGTCCTCCATCACCACGACTGAAGTTTGGTGGTGGGTAGGGGTGGGCAAAAAAATCGTAACTCATGAATTACTCGAACTCGCCTCAAAAAAAATTCAGATATAACTCGATTTAACAGAAATTGAGTTGCCACAACTCAAGTTAGGAGCAACTCGAAATGAAACGAGGCGATTTTGAATTGGGTCCAACTCGATCGGCACTAACTCGAGTAATCAGTGCAGCCCAAAAAAATAATCCCGACTCAGATACATCAAAGTGTAGCGGCCGAAAAATTACTCCCAAACATTTCCACTTATATACAAGTATATTATACAGTAATATCTCAAGCTAAGTTTAACTTTGGTGTCTTTTATGATGAATAATAAGCACTGTACTAGTGTACTACACAATAATATATTAGTTTTGCATAATAGCTAAATCCAATTTCGAGTAGAAATGTTGAGTCACGAGTTAACTCGAGTTGTCACGAGTTGATTTCAAGTAAGTCAAGTGAACTCGAAAGTGTGTCACGATTATCTCGCGAGTTAACTCGAAATGTAGCGACTTGATTTCGAGTTGATACTAACTCGATCATAACTCGACTCGAAACCACCCCTAGTGGTGGGTGTAGTCAGCCACCTGTCCAGCACGTGAGTCACATGATCGAGCCACCACTAGTCGGCGCCGGATGGCCATGTTGGCAATGATGCCATGGAGACGTTGATGAGGCAACCAACGTACATGATCTATTGCCGGTATCATGATAAATTGGCTGTTTGCTTGGTCCAATAATCGGGTTTCTTTTTTACTTGCTGTAGTAGAGAATTCCAAAGTGTAATAGTAGATCAATTTAATATGTGTTTGTTTAGTCACTAAGAATATTAATGTTTCAATTATTATAAGTCTGACGGGCTGTTGGCAGTACCATGTTCGCAACATCCGTTTTTTCCTGGCTTTTAACTGTTCTATATATATTATATTAATTATTAGCTAGTGTGGTCCTTCCTCCGTGGCTATATTTGTAAAGGGAAAGCTTCCGCTTCTCTTTTGTATAATTATTATTGTTATTAATATTTTAGAAATCAAGTAATAAATCTAATTGTTTTCTATATGTCTTCCTATTCAGTAGTATCCACATAATGTTACATAATTCTTTTTCGTTAGCTTAGCACAAGATACACTAGTGAATTTAAGACATGAAGTTAAATTATAAAGCATCTCATTTAATCTAACAATAATTTTTATCAAACATTAAAATGAAATAAGTAAATAAAATACTTTGCATATATTGATCTTCTCATGAAGTAATATCAACTGTTAGATGCTTTTTAAATTTTATAAAACTAATGAGCTATAAAATAAAAATAAAAAAGATAAGGGTAACTTGTGACACGCACTTATAAAACTTGATCTTACATTACAATTTGGAGCTTGGAAACCAAATAAAATTGGCGTTCAAAATATTTCAGCAAATAATTTATTTAAAATGAAATACCTAGTATATATCGCCTTACATAGGAATATAGAAAGAAAAATCCGGGAACAAAGGGATTTCTTTGTTTTTTTTTTTTTGGTGGTGGGCGATTCATTCAGACACAAAAGATCCGAGATTGAAATATAGAAAAATATAAGGTAGGCCAAATTCTTTTCCATAATGACCAAACTGTCCCTTTAAGAGAGCCAGATGGATGGGATTAGGATATGGCCAAATGGGTCATCCAGTGGAACCAGTTCAGATTTGGGCCCCACTTGAGGTTGTCAACTATTAGGTTATTGCCTCTTTATCAAGCCATTGGTTTCTTGACTCTTTGGTCTTTATCCCAAACCCCTTTCATTATCAAAATCATTTTAATTGCTTTGCTTAACTAAGCTGTATATAAGTTCCGATTTAGTCTTTTTTTTTCGTTAAAAAAATTGTACGAAAGATGTGACATGATTGGCGATATAATCAACCAAATTTATAAAATTTGAGAAATTATAGGTCGTAGGAATAATAAGTTTAGTAAATTTCCAACACCTTGTCAGCATCCGATGTTATTTCCCATTTTCTCATTCTAATCATGCGTAGAGAGTAAAAGTAACAAAATCCGACAAATGATTTTCTGAGAATTACTTGATTCAGACTTTTTTCATTTGATCGGGAGGAGAAATGTTTATAGAATTATTATTCAAGCTTACATCCATATTATTTCGAACGCTTTATATAAAATTGTTCAAATTAAAAATTAAAATTTTTATATATTTCATGATTTCGACAAAATTTTTATTATATTTGTTGAAATTTGTCCAAAATTGTTACATACGGCATTTTTATTTTTTTTTATAAAACACTTGAAATGTGTCTATTTTACTCTGAATTGTTGATCGATAACGAAAGAAAATTTAACTTAGATTTGAAGTTCGAAATATAAACATATTATATCATATTGAATAAACGTTATGTGTTATTCAAGCTTTTAAAAAACTCCGTTTTAACGCCATTTTTTTCAAAATAACGGTATTTTATATCAAACCGCACGAACGTCACAGAAAAAAATGACAAAATAACGTAACGCGTCATTTCTATTTTTTCGACGATTAAACGCGTCATTTCCGTCATTTCGACGACAAAAAAGATATTCTAGTTTTGCCCATGTTCATGGACCTTTTTGTTGACATATACATTTTGGAATTTTTATACAATGAATAAAGTTTTGTACTTCAATATCAATAAACAATAATGGTGAAAATGACAAGTTATCATTGTTAGCTCAAATTTGAAGAATATAATACATAGAATATTATCAATCTGAAGAATATAGACCCAAAATTATCACCGTTTTTTCGCCATTTTTTCACCGAAAAAAATGCCGCACCGTTAAATCAACTTCGGACCGTCATACCGAAAAAAACGCATTTTAAAAGCTTGGTGTTAATATAATTTTTTCGGACGAGAGTAAATTTTTGTACTTTTTATTGTTTTTGACACAAAATGATGAATTCTAATATTTTATAATGTTAGATTATAAGCTTTTTGATGTTGTTAAAGGATTCGCGTTTCCATTTTTTGTGACAGATGCTCAAAATTTAAACGTAAAAATTAAACTGTTCCTAAATGTACTGGTGGGACTGAAATTTAAATGTAAAAATTAAAGGATTCGCATATATCCATTATAGTGGCAATGAAAGGTCGTGTAAAATACGTATAAATTAACTGCCATAAATAATAATAACAATAATAATAAAAAAGCACAGCTAAATAAGAAAATCTGTTTAAAAAAATAATCCTAAAATCCATGTAAAATAAGGAGAGGTTGGCCATATACTACACAGTGGACCGACCAAACATATTCAACATTATTAAATTCTTCTCTCTCTTACACAGTATTGAAAGAAAATTGTATTTTACTCAAATGTGTTCTTTCCAACGCCTTATTCCATCTCCCAGCTAAAAGAAGGTATTCCCTGAAGAAAGTGCTGTTCCCCCTCTCCTTGGATTGTTTGGATGAAATATTTCTACCGGAATTGCTCTTCCTGGAAGAGGCTTATTCCCACTGATGCAAACACGCTCTTGGATAACTAAACATCTAGAAAGAAGAGAGAAACACAACAACAACTGTGCTTTTTCCATCATACTCCATCTTCTCTTTTTTCTGATCTCCTGTCTTATAGTTCTCTTCTCCTTTCTTCTTATGTACATAGAGGAATTTAAAACTGTGGTTCTTTGTTTGGTTACATGGCGTCGACCCATTCATCAAACGGTGCTTCATCGACTTCTGGTGCTCAGTTTAGGTCGAGATTTGGTGATACGACCTATACCAAGGTGTTTGTGGGGGGTCTCGCATGGGAGACCCCAACAGAAGAGTTGCACAAGTACTTTGCACAGTTTGGGGACATTCTGGAGTCTGTTATCATAACAGATCGGGCAACCGGCCAATCAAAAGGATATGGTTTTGTAAGTTACCCTTCTTTTTTCTACTTTGCATTCGTAATAAATAATTCACACATAATCCTACATCAAGTGCTTCTGTTATGCCTCTTGGATATATATGCCTCAAGAAGAAAATTAAAAAGAAAAAAAAAAAGATACGTGAAAGGATTGTAGATAAGATAGCTTACTGTTTATCTTTCTTACTTAAAAAGGACACAATAATATTAAAGTGCGAAGGTGGCGTGTTCTCTTATTATTAGTTATATTACTTTAATTATGATAATCACAAACTTTTTAAACATTTTGCTTCTGCTCGCTGTTTATCTATCTTTTTCCTTTCTCTAATATATTTTCACAATTTTTTATTATTGTATTACTGTGCAAAACTTGTGACCTCGTTGTGAAAAATGAGTGCGATATAAATATTGCAAAAGTTTTCTATTAATGTTAAATGACGGTTTAGTAATCTCCCAGCATATAATTAAATTGCAACTTGCTAGTATTTACTCTTTGAGCATATCATAATGAAAAAAAAAACTCCCTAAGTTTTCATATTATAATTGAAAAGGCTTTAACTATATATAACGGCAAGCGATATTTTACAGGTGACATTTCGGGATCCAGAATCTGCAAGACGGGCAGTGGCGGATCCGAATCCATTCATCGATGGAAGGCGTGCCAACTGTAACATTGCCTCCATGGGTAGACCCAGACCCTCACCTCCTAGAGGTAACATTCAACATAGCATTTAATAAGTTTCCAGTGACATTATTGCAAATTTGCAATAAATATACATGTCCTATTTTAGCTACTATACCAAAAAAGAGAGATATTCCTCCAAGTTTTACCATATAGAATCAGCAACATGTGTGTTTGCGACATATTCTGCTTATCTAAAATTTTTTACGGTGATAGTAGTGGAATATTTTTGCTAAAAAATTATGCAGTACTTGCAATATCAAACTTATATGTACCGAAACTAATCCACCTGCATGCACAAATATATTTTCGGAGACGAACATGCGCTGTGGCATGGGGGATGGGAAGCATTTTCCGCATAAATATTCTGATTTAGTTTTAATTAGTATATCCTGTGATCTCGATCTAGCAAATATGGTGGGGCCCACTAACCAGCAGATAAAAAGGGTGTGCCAGCCCATAGGAACTAGAGCTTAATGGTTGCCCACTATGGTTTTGCCAACCTGGCCTACTGTTGAGTGCAAATGTGCCTCCAGAGTGAAGGGCTCTGGTTGCAAAATTAAACCTGGTTTTTGCTTCAAAAAAAAAAAAAAAGACTTTTCTTTTTTTTTTGTAATTATTTATATATTGAAAGCTAAATTTTGATATATATGTTATAATATGCTGGATGAGGCCACAACACAACCACTGGCCATTTTAGATTCCAAATACCAAAAAACAGAAAAATTGGATTTCTGCTCAAAGATCAGAAGGGATGACAAAAGATCTAAGCCCCCCCCCCCCCTCCCCCCCCCCCCCCCCAAAAAAAAACCCAAACCTGTTAGGCACTGAATAATGAACAACATGTGCTGTGCCTATCCAGTTACTGGCAGTGCGGTCCCTCTAGCTTGTCCCTTGGTGCTTCCTCATCTTGGCAGAAGTCCACCAAAAGATAAAAAATTAGAAAAATCTAAAGAAACCAAACTATATTTTAAAAAATAATACTTGAGCATATTATTGATGCAGAATTACCATTCTCCGTTTCGAAAAGGACTATAATTATATCTTGGCAGAAGCTCTAGTGTAATTTTTTTAATTTATTTTAAGAGCATATATCTTAATTAATAGATGTATAGGAACTGGACAAAGGCAATGAAAAAGAAATAAGCACAGATAGACAATGCACTAGAACTGTAGATCATACAAATCAAACACAAAATCATGCTACAACCTGCATGTCCATGGGAATATAACTCAAATTGCAGTCCTA
This sequence comes from Rhynchospora tenuis, assembly GCA_027725995.1. NCBI lineage: Eukaryota > Viridiplantae > Streptophyta > Magnoliopsida > Poales > Cyperaceae > Rhynchospora > Rhynchospora tenuis. Next base: position 15,054,864 of record CM050889.1, on the reverse strand, counting down.
GTGTATCATTGAAAGAAACATATGACTTAAGAGTCATTAGTTGTACATGCAGGGAGGTACCAAAGTGGGCCCCAGTACCAGGGATCTTCAGAGGCAACAGGTCCCCCTTATCTTAGATTCCAAGGCCAAGTTCCACCTCATCCCCAACTTGTCTATCATCCACAATTTGGGTCAGTATCTCTTTTTAATTAATAATAAAAGTTGTTATTTTTCAACTATGTTAACCAATTAGCTAGCTAGCTTGGTAATTTCTGCTAATTAACACCCATATTTCACACTGTACATTTTTACATTTTGATATCGAAAGACCCAATAAGGAACAAATTCAAAGTTGGTTCAAATTGCGAGATAGTAAACTGCTAAAGTTTACACGGGCAACAACAGATTAAAAAATTTTACTTATACATTTGACTGCATAATTATTGCCTACAAACTATGGTCCCCCATAAAACTTTAATAGACCAGAATGCATGACTGAACTTACTAAGAGGAGTCCCACAAAAGGCAGTTTGGCCAACTCCACCATGGCATGCCACCTGTACTGTCTGATGACTATTATTTTGGCTTTGAGTTAAATGCTCGTTATTATGCATTCTATCATGTACTCATGGTGTCTCAGACATTTTAGTAACACCGTGGGCCTTGTGGGTTCTTCACCCCAATTAGGGCATGCAAATGGGTTTTTGCATGATCAAAAGAGGGAAATTAACTTATAGACCGCTGAACAAAACAATTAATTTTGAAGCTTGCCTTTACTTTTTATTTTTCTCATTTTGTAATGGTTTTGTAGGTACATGCCCTACCCAAGTGATTACATCTATCAACAAGTAATTTCTTTTCCTTACTGTCAAACTTAGTAATCAATATTTTCTTTTGTCTATATGAAATAAAGCACAAAAAAACTGCACAAAAGAGTCTTCTGGTTAAATTTTTTTCCTCCATGGAACAAAAGTAATAATTATATAAGCATTCTTATTTCATCTCTAATTTCATATTGCCTTCTCTCAGTGTCTCTCATTCTTTTTATATTTTTTTTTCTTTACTTCTTCTGCTAATGGCCTAATGTAGAGCCATCAAATGCACAAGGATGGCCTATCTTTTTTGAAGTTGTTTTATCTAGAAATTTGACAATATAGTAGGGGCCTGTGTGCAAGAGTGTAAGTGTAACACCTGAACACCATATAGTCTCTTCTCTGGTTTATGGAAATTATGTGTATTTTCCAATTCATAAACAATATATTAACTTACTCTGCACAATTTTAGGCTTATTACAACCAACAGCTGACAGCGCAGTACTACCAGCAAATGTATGGGCCGACTTCAACACCTACGCCTGGCCCACCGCCCTATGGGTTTACCCAAATGGGCTTCATGCCAGCTGGTCCTAGGCCGGGCTTGCAATCGCCTTCTCAAGGCCTACACCAACCGTATGTTCAACATCCAATGGCTCAAGTGGAGGGACAATTTACTACCTCTTTACCTCCTAATTTCCAACTCCAGCTTCCACCACATGCACGGCAGCGATCTCCCAATACTATAGGTAATTAGCTGTTAGCATGTTTTAACACTGACAGTTAGTTTTTAGGTACCATATTCAAGCACTACCGGTATGTGAATGTTTCTTGTTACTTAGATAACCAAGGAATATATAAATATGTTTTTTTTTTATTTCTCTGTTTAATAAAAATAATAACAATTTTTTAAATTATTGAAATTATCAGATGCTGAAACATCTCAACAAACACCAACAGCAGAAGAAAATCCTGAGACTCAAGACTCGTGATCAGACAATTCTACTGGACAAAAAAGGAAAAAAAAAAACTTTTGCAGCAGCTTTTATATATCTCAAGTTCAAATGGTGTATTTGTCTCCAAAATCAGTTGGAGCTAAGCTCGTATTGTCACTTGACAAAGGTACATGTTGCTGAATGGCATTCATAGAGAAAGCAACCGAAACTAATTCTTCTTCTGTACATTGATTTTCTTTTTGACCCCCACCAAATAATGTTATTTTTTTATTTAATCCCATTCTTTTATTATGTAAGAAATTTTATTTTATGACTTTTTCCTGTAAGACAAAAATAAACACATGCAAATTTGGTGTTTCCATAAGGAATATTTGTTATAAATTATAGTGAGTAGTTTTGAACTTTTATTTCATAAGGATACAACGGGTGAATCCTCAGCTTTAATATTTTTAATGATGAAACCTAGCTGACTTCAATGGGCAAAGAGCGGAGAAGCAATAATTAACTAATATTGATATATTGGCACTCGCCAACTAACCTTCAAAAAAAAAAAAAAAAAAAAAAAAAATATTGATATATCTGTGACTCAGAATTTTGAAATTTTTGTAAGGATATAAAAGGGCTAAACTCTATGTTTGGGCCCTTAGATACGTTGTGCTTTTCTCAATATTCCTTGAGCCTATGTTTTGTTCTGACTGGTTCATGAACTATTGGGGCTGGTCAAATATTTCTGTCGTGTAGCGTTGCTGTTAATTTTGGACTTCAATATGCTTTCATACTTGATCGCTACTTGACAAACTTAGCTGTTCGTTTGCTCTGAGACCAGTGCACATACTTATCTCGATGCAGATTAACGAACAAATTGGTGTTGTCTTATTAGTGACATAAATATTACGACTGGTTATTTTGGAACAAGGCGATTCTGTATCCATGTAACTGTTGCAATCATAGAGCCTAGTGGACGGACCAAAACTGAACAATTTCAATTCTCAAAAGAGAGGAACCAATTTGAATAATATAGAACAGAACAGCTGTTGCTTCAGAGTTCAGGATAAAAAACTTGTACCCTTCTTCTTTCTTTTATTGTTTATCTTACTTGTGTGGATCGTATCATAAAATTGCAGTTAATGAGAATTTTTCATTTTTTATGATTGAGATTGTTCTCTCCCTACGACAGTGATTCATTTTTCAAAAATACTAAAAAAAAAAAAATAGAGCAATAGCAGCTCAGGTCTTTATTTTGCTTGGAATTACAAACAGGGAAGTACATTTTTATTTCTACTTCAAGATAGCTGAGATAATACTATTTTTGAGGAAATTCAATTGCAATACTCCCTTTTGATACAACTTCTGTTACGAGTTTACTTTTGCTTCCTGCGAGTAGAAATTGGATCAGATTTTCCAAATTTCGATAGAATGCTTCCCAGGCTCGATTGCCTCCTCTGCTTTCTCCTTCCATTCCTCAGCCTTTAACCTCATAGCCTTTCCTTTATCTCCTTCTAACGCCTCTCTCACAATACTTTCAACTACAGCTCGCTTCACATTAGCATCAATTTCCAATCCAATTTCCCATTTCGAACAAACATACCGGCAATTCGTTGGTTGTTCAGTGAAAAAAGGCCAACAGATCATCGGTACACCCCCACATATGCTTTCTAGAGTCGAATTCCACCCACTATGTGTCAGAAACACTGCAACCGAGGGGTGTGAAAGTACCTTATCTTGTGGGCACCAACTTGTCAAAACACCTCTATATATAACGGGTGTTGCCAGAGACGAGGTCGGGCCTAATAACCCACAAAAACGGGTGCATACTATTAGCCAAACCCCAAGCAAATTCACTCAGCTGCTCAGATGTCATGATTGTTATGCTACCAAAATTTACATATACAACAGAACAAGGTTTCTGTGTGTTCAACCACTTGAGATACTCGGTGTCTTCTTTCCAGAGATTTGATCCGATTGTGTCAAAATTGCTTGGTTGTAACTTGTTTACAAGTAATGGTAGGGGCCCGATGGCATATAGGCGTGAAAACCTCTGTCTGAGAGCTGAAATAACCTCGTGCTCTAAGGATTCAAATGTGTTTAGGATAAGTCCTTGAGCGTTGAGAGCATTTTAGATATCATCTAATTTCGATTATATACACCATATTAAAATGTTGTAACACCAAACAATCCAAAGTCTTTTCGCGTAGGATTAGAAGAAGTGCAAAAGTGAGACGGCCATCGTAGATCTTACGCTCCATGCCTTGATCTAAAGAATATGCAACCGAATCATTACATTCAAGAAATATTGGGCCCAATATATGTGAACAGTGAACACACAAAAAGACATTAGATTCTAGAAACATTTAACAGTGGAGATCGACGTCAGCGTCACTTTATAACTAATGTAGTCGTCGTTGGTGGAAAGGACATGAGTGATCTGCTGTCGCAATTTCTTGATAAGCGAAATAATTAAACACGATGTTTAATTAAAAGTCCGGAATTTTAAAAAATAGAAAAAAGCTTTGCATCTCTAAATACATCAATTTAGAAAAATCAGCATTCAAAGATGCATATAATCGAAACCTTTAACTACAGTCTAAATATTTGTTTTACAACATTTTAATATTAAAAAAAAAATGGATAAACAGCTATGGGCCGATGCTTAATTTCGAAGCAATTGAAAATTTGGTGTGTTATTGATAAGATCAGATTATTTTCTATGAATCAGCGTAGAACAACTTTTTGACTCAAAAGTAAGGCGGTTCAATCATGTATAAATTAACATAAAGATTGATCTCAAATTCTCAATTAGCAACTCCTAGTTAATCTTCATTTTCCAATTCTCAGTTTCGTTGTTGGAGCTTGCTCTTAGACTCGATCTCTTTTCTTCAAACCAAGGTTAGAGTTGAATAATTCTTGATACGATACACAAACAATGAAAGCCATTAATTTTACTCTATGTGGTGTAATTTTCTACCACAATAACCATTCGTCGTCTAAATCTGTGTGGTGTAATTTATTTTCTACCATATTAGACCTATATATATATGCAGATCGCAGTTTTAAAGAATAGTGCTTACAACAATTTTTACTCTTTCTGTCTCCATCTTACAAAATTAATATGTGTATCCCATTTTTGAATTACAGATCATGTCGACAGTAGTGCCATTTCAGGGAAACATGTCAGGTTTGGTTGAGACTGGCAACAATCATGGCAATCTTCGGATCGCAGTCAATTTAGAGAAGACGACTAACTGCGGCAGGTGCCTGGCCACAATAAAAGACTCCATCTGCTTTTGCAATGAATGCAAGAGGTTCATGCATCTGACATGTGCAGGAGTGAAGGTAGGAAATGTCCACAGCAAACGAGATGGAAGGATCAAACGATTTGTGTTACCAGTGCCAGAAGAACTTCCACTGAGTTGTCGTGATTGTTTGAAAAAGAAGCAGACAGGAGGTGTGGTCACGCAGGTATTATCGAATCACCATCAGAGAAGCTCTACAATAATGCCAACTCCAATAACTAACAGCACAACCAGGTTTGATTTAACTCGTTTGGTTCTGTATATATTTATCTGTTCACAAATATCACTGTCAAGGAAGCTCCATTAGATCACCTGAAAACAATGACAGCATAATAACTAGGTTTGAATTGATTTTGTTTTGTATATATTTATTTCTTTACTTGTTGTCTGTGCAATGCTTACAACAACTAATAAATCAATTTTATAGTGTTGATATGTTTTGCATATTTAACCTTAATTTACAGGATTTTTGAGCAGATCAACCGAGATGCCCACAAGCTCGTAAAGAATAATGAGACCCGCCTGATTCACATAAGCGATCAGGGTCATGAGCTCAAGCTAAAGGATTATAAAACTATCTACACTTGCTTTGGGTGCAAGGAAAAAGGCTTCGGGCCCCACCATGCTTGCAAGAGTTCTTCTTGCAACTTTTCTCTACACCAAGAATGCAATTCTCCTCGTACAACCATAAGGCATCCATTCTTTCCCGGGATTGACTTTTTCTTTTCTTCTTCATCAACTATTACCTACTGTTACCATTGCAAGAAGAGACATAGCACTATATCCTGCAATGCTTGTGGCATGGATGTGAATGGCTACTTCTACCATAGCCTCGACAACAAAAAACATTTACATCCTTGCTGTGCAAATCTCTCGAGCCAGATTATATATGGAAAGAGTGAAACCATTATGGTGCTTCAAAAAACCATTACTGCCAGGTGTCAAATCTGTGGTGAAATGAAGTTGAAAAAACATAACAAAATAACTGATCAGATATGGTCATATGCGTCAGTATCACAGAAGAACAACCAGCTACATGTGCAGTGCATTGGGAAGTTATTATCCGATTTGAAAGATCACACAGCAGGAGGCATTGTTGTAAGCATTGGTGATCATCAAAAATTGCACAAGATAACTAGGGAGAATCGGCTACGGATTGCCTAGTTACCTTAGTACTATTCTCATCGGTATTGGTATTGTTTTTTTTTTCAGATTTGGTTGGGTTTTTGTTGTTGTCGTCGTTGTTGGTGGTGGTGATGTATAATAAATAATAATTAATAATGAATAAATAAAAGGTTAAAAAAATAGAATTGCTGTTGTATATATTTTGATCATGATCGACGCTGCTGACACTCCCAAATAAACAAATCCCTTGTTTATTTGATAAATCAATACTCTTTTTTTGTTGCATTTCTCTTGTTTGAGGTACACAGAGAATGGGATGTTGTCAATTGGAGAGTAAGCTTCTCTTCTCTTGTTTGAGGCACTCACACAGGGAACAGGGAATCGGATGCTCTGAATTAGAGAGTAAGTTTCTTCTCTTGTTTGAGGGACACACACAGAGAAGAGAATCGGATTGTTCCCAATTAGAGAGTAAGCTAGCTTGTATAAATATAAGGAAAGGTAAATTAAGGGATCAACAAAAGAAGGGAAGTCTAGAGAAAGAGGAAATGGCCCAAATTACCAGCTGAAGAAACGCCACCTTGCTGCCAGTGCTGGTGCCGTAGATGGCTCGGCTTGGCTCCTTTCAGCTTGTCAGATAGGCCCATTTCCTCACCAGAGCTGGCCTCGCACGGTTTCTCCATCTCCATTGTCCTTCTGCCATTCCTAACTTCCAATGTAGCCTCTCCTCTGCTCTGCACCGACATCCTCTTCCCGTCAATATCACCAGTAGCCTCCCCTCCTTCATCAGTGGGGCTTTGCAATCGGTGCCACATGGCTCAATTGCACAGTTTCTATATATTAGCCTATTATCAATTAGAAATTTAGAATACAAGCTTCCACAAAGTTATTTGTAATCTCTGTGAAATGTATGTATGTGTGAAGGATTTGGAGAGAAGATGAAGAGAAGGGAAAGGTCGCTCATAAAATCTTATTTAAATGATACATAGACACCTTTATTCCGAGAAAAGCAACAAAAAATCTCAGCACTGTTTTTTAGATTGCTTTTAGTTTTTTTAGTTCAGCACTGTTGTAAAAAAATCTCGACCCTTTTGAGGCCCATGATTTAACATCGACTTAAAAGTTAAAAGTCACAATCAAAATAAATTTGATGTTGGGTTGACATGTCCAATTTTTAGATCTTCTGTGGGCCAATTAGCAGGACCAATATATTTTGTGACCATTCGCTTGATTAGTATTACACGGTGCAAAATTTGGGTCATAGATTTCGACGAAGAACCCAAATCAGCAAGTAGTTTTGATAAGAATACATCCATGCATGCTTTTCCTATAAATTTTACTATAAATTATTCGTATTATTAAATATTTTTTCGACTTATTAAATCCATTTATTTATTTATAATATTTATTATGAATAAAATTCGGTTGCATCATCCTAGCCTTTTTTAGCTCTATATATATAGTAGTGAGAGTCCAAAAAAGCAACATTATACATAGTCTTTTTTTTCTCTTTAAATATACAGAAGTAAGAACATTAATTTTATTTTTCTTGATTGATTGCTGATGATTTTAGATTTTAGATTTTTTATTTTTATGAAAAGGATCAACTTAATGATATTTATCAATTCCACTTTGCAACAGAAGTATCAATATTAAGTACCAACACACAATAGTGGTACACCTTGCGTTTTATGAGCATACCTACAGCTTCCCACTATCTCTACCCAGGTTTCAATTAGATAAAATTTCACTGTGCTTGACAACACAGTGGATTGAGGGGGCATGATAAGCAACAACAGATCAAATCGGTACACCAAGCTCACAAAGCTTGCACTTTTAATTTCAATTGTATTTTAGTTTTGGTGGCAGTTAAATGAATTGGACGTGAAATTAGCTTCTTTACTCTTGTATTCCGCGAAAGTTCAGGAAAGTTCCAAGTAAAGAACACGCGTAGGATTAGAATTTAGAAGAAATCGAAAAGGTGAGATGGCGATCGTAAATCTTACGCTTGATGCCTTGATCTGAAGAATATGCAGCCGAATCGAATTTGTAAACATTTGAAAAATTGAAAGTGGGGAGACCGAGACCGACTCTTTCATGTTTTTAACTAATATAGTACTGGTAGATTCTTATCAGCCGCTGCTAAGCTGTCTAAAAAATATATATATATAGTACTGGACCTACTGGTAGACTGGTAGCTGTAGTTGGTGGTCTGGAACGAAAGGAAAGGAAAAAGACTGTGTGATCTGATGTGGCAATTTCTTGATGAGTTAAAATAATGGCAACTTATGATATTTATCAATCCCACTTTGCAACAGAAGTATCAATATTAGGTACCAACACACAATAATGGTACAGCAATCCTCCTATGCGTTTTACGAGCATACCTACAGCTTCCCACTATCTCTACCCAGGTTTCAATTAGATAAAATTTCACTGTTCTTGACAACACAGTGAATTGAGGGGGCATGATAAGAGATCAAATCGGTACACCAAGCTCACAAAGCTTGCTCTTTTAATTTCAATTGTTTTTTAGTTTTGGTGGCAGTTAAATGAATTGGACGTAAAATTAGCTTCTTTACTCTTGTATTCCGCGAAAGTTCAGGAAAGTTCCAAGTAAAGAAAACGCGTAGGATTAGAATTTAGAAGAAATCGAAAAGGAGATGGCGATCGTAAACCTTACGCTTGATGCCTTGATCTGAAGAATATGTAGTGGAATCGAATTTGTAAACATTTGAAAATTGAAAGTAGGGAGACCGTGCAACTCTGGAATTTCTTGTGTAAATATACTTTTTTCTTTTAATACAATTTTATTGGCTTGTGCCGACCCTCAAAGACACAGTAGGGAGACCGAGTACGACTCTTTTAAGTTTTTAACTAATATAGTGCTGGTACACTGCCGACTTGTAGTGTAGTTGTTAAAGGCGTGATCTGCTGTGCCAATTTCTTGATGAGTGAAAATATTTAAACATGATGTTTAATTAATTTTTTTTACTTCTAAAAATCAGCATTCGAAGATGCAAATAATCGAAACCTTTGAATAACAGTATTAATATTTTGTTTTACAATATTCTAATATTAAAAAAAAATGAATTGGTATTGGGTAAACAGCAACGGGTCGGTTCGGTGCTTAATTTATTTCGGAGCAAATAAAAATATGGAAAGTTATTGATAAGATAAGATCACATTATTTCTCTGAGTCAGCGTTGCGTCAGCGTAGAGCAGCTTTTTTTTGACTCAATAGTCAATAGTAAAAAAGGCGGTGTCATACTGTCATCGTGTATAAATATAACCTGCTCTTAATTCACAACTCCTACTGTTTTCAATTTCCAATTCTGAGTTTTAGTTGTTTGTAGCGTGTTCTTAGATTCCTTCTCTTTTCTTCAAACCAAGGTTAGAGTTAATTCTTGATACGACACACAAAAACACTGGAAGTCATTAACTTTTACCTTTGGAGTTTAATTTTCTTGCCTTAATAACCGTTCGTCGTCACATGCTGATATGGCAGGAATTTTTACTCTTCCGTCTCCCTCTTACAAAATTAATACGTACACCCATTTTAAATTACAGATATGGCGATAGTGCTGCAGAGAAACAGGGCAGGTTTGACTGAGACTGGCAACAATCGTAGCAATCTTCAGATCGCCATCAACCCGGCGAGAGTCAACTGCCAGAGGTGCCTGACCCTAATAAAGGACTGCGTCTGCTTATGCAATGAATGCAACAGGTGCATGCATCTGAAATGCGCAGGATGGGAGGCACTGGTAGGAACTATTCACAGCACAGTAGATGGAAGGATCAAACAATATGTGGTACCTGCTCGAAAAGAACTCCCACGCAGTTGTGGGGATTGTTGGTACAAGAAGCCAACAGGAGGTTATTGTCCTTTTATTAATATATAAATTGTTATTGTTAAAATAATTGTCCTTTTCTAATTACGTCGGATTTCACAATAAAGTTTTTTCAATAAATAATAAATAATATTATATTCTTATTACTATTTAATTTAACTATATTATCTATAAAAGAAGTACATTTTTCTGGTTTTTTTTTCTCAAATTTTTTTTTTTGGTTTGTTTTTTATTTTTTTTCTGCTTTTTGGTGCGTTTCTTATTATGAATAAAAAGTTCGGCAAAACTCATCTCCTCTCCTCTCCTCCTCCCCTCACGCACCAAAAACCAGAAAGAAAAAATAAGAAACAAACCAAAAAGAAAATTTGTTTCTAAATATTAATATTAATATTTAGGTTTTTATTATTTAATTAAATAATATATTATGTTTTATTATTATTTCATAAAATAATATATTCTATTTTTAAACAATATTAATATTTCAGTTTTTAAATATTAATAAATATTTCGTTTTTTTTTATTTTATAGTAAAGACTCCAGAGTCGCCGTTAGTAACGGCAACTCCCCCATTGGCGAAATATAAATTATTAGTATTATTAAATTTTTTTTCGATTTACAAAATCTATATATTTTTTATAATATTTTATTATGAATAAAAAATTCGGTTGCATCATCCTAGCCTTTTTTAGCTCTATATATATAGTAGTGAGAGTCCAAAAAAGCAACATAATATACAGTCTAGTTTTCTCTCTTTAAAAATATACAGAAGTGAGAACATTAATTTTTATTTTTCTTGATAGCTGATGAATTTGGATTTTTAGATTTTTTTTTTAGAAAATGATGAACTTAATGATATTTATTTATCAATAAAATAAAATATGATATTTATCAATCCCACTTTGCAACAGAAGTATCAATTAATATTAGGTACCAACACACAATAATAGTACAGCAATCCACCTATTCGTTTTTTGAGCATACCTACACCTTCCCACTATCTCTACCGAGGTTTCAATTATTGAGAATTGAGATACAAAGCTCACTGTGCTTGACAACACAGTGGATTGAGGGGATGATAAGCAACACAGTAGACTGGTAGTATGGCTGGTGGTCGGGATGGAAAGGAAAGGAAAGGAAAAAGACTGTGTGATGTGCTGTGGCAATTTCTTGATGAGTGAATTTTTTTTTTTTTTGAGAACTAGATAGAGGCTATCTAGTGATGAGTGAAAATAATTAAACATGATGTTTAATTAAATTTTTGTCCTTCTAAAAATCAGCTTTCTAAGACGCAAATAATCGAAACCTTTGAACAACAGTATTAATATTTTGTTTTACAATATTCTAATATTAAAAAAAAATGAATGCGTAAACATTAACGGGTCGGTGCTTAATTTATTTCGACGCGAAAGAAAATTTGGAAAGTTATTGATAAGATCAGATTATTTCTCTGAGTCAGCGCGTAGACCAGCTTTTTTGACTCAATAGTAAGGGGGTGTAATCTAGTATAAATGCACAACTCTTGTTTTTCAATTTCCAATTCCTGAGTTTTCTTTGTTGTTGCGTGTTCTTAGATTCTCTCTTCTTCAAACCAAGGTTAGGTCAGAGTTGCTTAATTCTTGATACGACACACAAATAATGGAAGTCATTAACTTTTACCTTTGGTGTAATTTTCTTACATTAATAACCGTTCGTAGTCAGTAGTCACATCACATGCTGATATGGCATGAATTTTTACTCTTCCGTCTCCCTCTTACTAAATTAGTATGTATACCCATTTTTAAATAACAGATATGGCGATAGTGCTGCAGAGAAACAGGCCAGGTTTGACTGAGACTGGCAACAATCGTAGCAATCTTCAGATCACCATCAACCCGGCGAGAGTCAACTGCCAGAGGTGCCTGACCCTAATAAAGGACTGCGTCTGCTTTTGCAATGAATGCAACAGGTGTATGCATCTGGCATGCGCAGGATTGGAGGTAGTAACTATTAACATAGATGGAAGGATCAAACAATATGTGGTACCTGCTCGAAAAGAACTCCCACGCAGTTGTTGGGATTGTCGGAACCATCGGGGAAGCTCTACAATAATGCCAACTCCAATAACTAACAGCACAACCAGGTTTGATTTAACTCGTTTGGTTCTGTATATATTTATCTGTTCACAAATATCACTGTCAAGGAAGCTCCATTAGATCACCTGAAAACAATGACAGCATAATAACTAGGTTTGAATTGATTTTGTTTTGTATATATTTATTTCTTTACTTGTTGTCTGTGCAATGCTTACAACAACTAATAAATCAATTTTATAGTGTTGATATGTTTTGCATATTTAACCTTAATTTACAGGATTTTTGAGCAGATCAACCGAGATGCCCACAAGCTCGTAAAGAATAATGAGACCCTCCTGATTCACATAAGCGATCAGGGCCATGAGCTCAAGCTAAAGGATTATAAAACTATCTACACTTGCTTTGGGTGCAAGGAAAAAGGCTTCGGGCCCCACCATGCTTGCAAGAGTTCTTCTTGCAACTTTTCTCTACACCAAGAATGCAATTCTCCTCGTACAACCATAAGGCATCCATTCTTTCCCGGGATTGACTTTTTCTTTTCTTATTCATCAACTATTACCTACTGTTACCATTGCAAGAAGAGACATAGCACTGCCTGCAGTGCTTGTGGCATGGATGTGAATGGCTACTTCTACCATAGCCTCGACAACAAAAAATATTTACATCCTTGCTGTGCAAATCTCTCGAGCCAGATTATATATGGAAAGAGTGAAACCATTATGGTGCTTCAAAAAACCATTACTGCCAGGTGCCAAATCTGTGGTGAAATGAAGTTGAAAAAACATAACAAAATAACTGATCAGATGTGGTCATATGCGTCAGTATCACAGAAGAACAACCAGCTACATGTGCAGTGCATTGGGAAGTTATTATCCGATTTGAAAGATCACACAGCAGGAGGCATTGTTGTAAGCATTGGTGATCATCAAAAATTGCACAAGATAACTAGTGAGAATCGGCTACGGATTGCCTAGTTACCTTAGTACTATTCTCATCGGTATTGGTATTGTTTTTTTTTTTTTCAGATTTGGTTGGGTTTTTTGTTGTTGTCGTCGTTGTTGGTGATGGTGATGTATAATAAATAATAATTAATAATGAATAAATAAAAGGTAAAAAAAAATAGAATTGCTGTTGTATATGTTTTGATCATGATCGACCCTGCTGACACTCCCAAATAAACAAATTGCTTGTTTATTTGATAAATCAATACTCTTTTTTTGTTGCATTTCTCTTGTTTGAGGTACACAGAGAATGGGATGTTGTCAATTGGAGAGTAAGCTTCTCTTCTCTTGTTTGAGGCACTCCCACAGAGAAGAGAATCGGATTGTTCCCAATTAGAGAGTAAGCTTCTTCTCTTGTTTGAGGGACTCACACAGAGAAGAGAATCGGATTGTTCCCAATTAGAGAGTAAGATAGCTTGTGTAAATGTAAGGAAAGGTAAATTAAGGGACCAACAAAAGAAGGGAAGTCTAGAGAAAGAGGAAATGGCCCAAATTACCAGCTGAAGGAACTCCAGGTTGCTGCCCGTGCTGGTGCCGAAAATGGGTCAGCTTGGCTTCACTCAGCTTGTCAGATAGGCCCATTTCCTCACCAGAGCTGGCCTCGGACGGTTCCTCCATCTCCATTGTCCTTCTGCCATTCCTAACTTCCAATGTAGCCTCTCCTCTGCTCTCTTCAGCATCCTCTTCCTGTAAATGTCACCAGCAGCCTCCGCTCCTTCCTCAGTGGGGCTTTGCAATCGGTGCCACATGGCTCAATTGCACAGTTTCTATTAGCCTATTATCAATATTAGAAATTTAGAATACAAGCTGCCACCAAGTTATTTGTGATTTCTGTGAAATGTATATGTGTGAAGGATTTGGAGAGAAGATGAAGAGAAGGGAAAGGTCGCCTTTATTCCGAGAAAAGCAACAAAAATCTCAGCACTGTTGGATACAAAAAATCTCAGACCCTTTTGAGGCCCATGATTTAACATTGATTTAAAAGTCACAATCAAAACAAATTTGATGTTGGGTTGATATGTCCAAATTTTAGATCTTCTGTGGGCCAATTAGCAGGCCCAATATATTTTGTGACCATTCGCTTGATGAGTATTTCTCGGTGCAAAATTAGGGTCACAGATTTCGATGAAGAACCCAAATCAGCAAGTAGTTTTGATTAGAAAACATCCATGCTTTTCCCATAAATTTTACTATAATGGTTTTCTAATACAAAAAGGTTATAATTGTTCATGACAGCTAGACCTGTTTTCATTCGTTTGTTGATTTGTTCTTCTTTATAAAAAAATGATCTAATTAACGTTTCCACAATTTTTATATAAAAACATAAGGTTGGGCAAAGATGAAACCTCTTTCAATTCTTATTTGTTTTTCTACTCCTAACTTCCTACTCAGGAAACATTATAGGATTTCTAGAATGTTCAACATTCATGCACACTTTTATCACACTAAAAAGTAGCTCCTTTAGCTCTCTAGTATCATCATTGCATTGAAAATTTTGTGTGGATAGTCATAGTCAGAGATGAAAGTTAGAGCAGTTGAACTGCTAATGGGTGACATGTTGGGACATTATCTTTATATATTTCACATGTAGTGCTAACTTGGAAAAGAAATGACATACAATGTAAACAACCATTTGATTTGACATGATAGTCAAGACAAAGGAGGTGGATAAATGCAGCTTTCCTCGTTCGCTTATTAAATCACAGGCTTGTCAAGTCTTGTCAAAGGGGCTCACAGAATAGGTTCTATTTTTTTTTTCATATCCCCTGAGAAATGGATGTAGTTAATTAAACTTAGAATTGGTGCTATTTTGCAACAGCACCAGTAAAACATACACAAATGGTTTTAACTCGTACCTCAGATGAGTTCAAAGGAAGGAAAAGTAGGAATAGAAATATAAATTGTTGAGAGAATAGTAAATATGGTCTCTTCTTTTCATCAAATTTCACCCCAAATCCAACTCACGGAACATAAAATTTGGGTTTTTTTAAAAAAGAAAAATTTGTTGACTCATCTTATTTGTCGTTGGTCAAAAAATTTCTAACCAAGAAGCTAGATAAGGTTGTTTAATTTTTACTTTTGGAGTCTTGTCCTTAGTCGTTGGTCAAGTGAGTTCTAGAAGAGTTCTATCATTCTATCTGCCAAATAAGGTAGTACATGATTCTCCTAAAAAGATGAGCAACTTTTTTTTACACAAGACTAGTTGATAGTTAGTACACAAACTTTTTGAACTTGTTAAACACTACCTTGATGTAAACTAAAGTCTATAGCCTTTTTACCCTACTAAGTCTCCTTGGGCTACTTTTGACTATTTTTAATATTTATCTTTGTTATCCAAAATGGTCCCCTTAGGTTTGTGTCAATTTTTTAACCTCTTTCCTATCTGCCTAAACTCATTATATTCAGGAAAAAGATTTTTTTACACTTGCGTGTCAAAGATTAACTACAATGCCGAATAAAATATCATTTATTTTACGGTAGATGTATCGCCAATAAATGCCTAAATTGATTAATATAATCTTATATGAAATTATCTAGCAAACTAGAAGTTTTTCAGTCTTGTTCGTGGACCCTAATCTCAATACCTAAATTTATACCCAAAAACACTGACAAGTTGGCCCCAAATGATTTACATTTGTAAAGATATCTAGTTAAGTTTTCTGTATCAACGACTGGACCAAAGAATGTGCTTCAATCGTTTTAATTTTTTCCCTTGATAACCTCTGCCAGTCTTTCATACAAAATATTAAAATTTTCTTTGAACAAACAAATTTATTTTATTTTATTATTCTTTTGAAAAATAACGTGCATCAAATTTTTGATGAAATTTTTGCTTGACAGCACAGCCTGTGCACTAGTAGGCATCTCTTTCAAGTAGAAATCTGGCAAAAGTACGATTATACGCCAGCATTGATTGAGGTATAGCAATATGCAAAAGAAAACAAAAGAATTATTAGTATTGTCCAGTATGCAAAAGAAAACAAAAGAATTATTAGGGTTGTCCAATCCATCCCCTTCCGATATTGGAGTGCAGAAATCATTTTCAAGCAGCGAGTTCTCTTCTTTATATTTTTTGGTTGTTTGTCTTTTTACAAAGGATAAGTGTAATAATTCAACATTATCGAGAATAAAGCTATCTAAAAAAAAAACATTATCGAGAATAAACCGTGCAATAAAATCTACGGTATTGGTGACGGATTTTATTTTTTTTATTATTAAAGTGCATGTCTGAAACAGATTTAATAATTTGGGCCAAGTGACACTTATAATATATTATGTTTCGGATGTTAACTTGAAACAGGCATCTGATACATGTGAACAAATTTAGAATTTTTCAAACAAGAAGTCTTATATAAATAATCAGTGACTATGACGATTTTTTGTATAAAGAAAGGATTAAAATCTGATAAAAAGTAGAAATTTAGGAAATTTGAAATAGAAAGATTGTATAGCAGTTAGGATTAGAATAAAGAAATATTATGACAATTTTTTTTTCAAACGTTAATGTGCCTCTATATATTAAAGAAGGGTCTTATATAAAAACGTTCTAAGTGTCCAATTTGTTTTGCCTTAAGATGTACATAAACTTAAATTGGGCTAAAATAGATCAAGTACTTTTTCTGTCCATTACCTAACAAGAAATTTGAACACAAAAAGTACTTTATCTATTTATGTTTAACAGATTAATTGTTAATACGGACATAAAAAATATATATATGTGCAAGCTTGAATTTTATAATTTCATATTCTATTCGTTATTTTGGATTTTATAATTTTATATTATTAGTATATTATGATTGTTGTTGTTGTTAATACCGACCTACATAAATAAAAGTATCCGTTTTTTACTCTATCAAAACTGTTAGATGAAATCGAAATATATATTCCCTTCTCTCTTTTTTTTTTAAAAAAAAAAATTGATTATAATGCAATTCATAACAAGTTCGTATCGGAAACAGTATAAGCATCATATTCTGGATATTATTTGATTATTTTAATCATTGCTTTCCATGTTAAAAAAAAAAAAAAGAAACTTGACTGATTATTCGGAAATCCAATACACGAATGCATATGATCTGTCAAACAATCCAATACTTTAATAAGAACATAAAAGGTCCCAACAACTCACTCAAATAAACTAAATTTTTTTGACTAATTATATGTAATTAAAAGGTGAGATGTCTACCAAGAATTGTGGTTCAATAATAATTGTATAGGATAATATTATTTAAGAAAAATAATTTCGATTTTACTTAAATTTTTAGTTGAAAATATAATGACCGACTTTTTGGATATTGAAGTTGCTTGACTCTAATGTGACAAATCATGGTGGAGTTATCAAATAAGATATGAGACTGACCTCCCAATTCCCATGAAATCAACCAAAAGACAACGAAAAGTAATTAGAATTTTATAGATTCATTCCTACAAATTTCAATACGAAAAGAGGGTGCAAATTGGGGAAGCATATTTTAATAATTTTATAATAAGAAAAATAAAATCAATTTGCCTAATGCGGCTAATTCTAATCCAAATCAAGAGGAGATCATAAGCAACTAGCCTATTAGGCTGTTACACCGTTCAAGCAACAACGAACTGAGTTAATAAAAAATACAAAAAGAGAAGGTGAGTTGGCAGTTCCTGTGTGGCCACGTCGCCACATGCGGTCCCCATCGCAGCTAATTCAACATAGGGAATTAGGGATCCAGCGATCGACACGTATCAGACGCGCATGATTGGCTGAAGCAATGTGGGACCCACGCAAGAGAGACGTTTGGGACTTATTTGCTTTGTCTATGTGAACGCTTGGCGCCAGCTAAGCGGCTGGCTTATGATTAGCCGCGCCACTTCTTTACCCTATTATTATTATTATTTTCTTTTATTTTTTTTTAGTTTGGAAGCTAAGGTTTGGCAAATTTTTGAACATTTATTTGCTCTATCACACACTAAGCTTAAATTCAAATTCTAATTATTTTTCCGAGCTGAGGGGTAGTTAAATTTTATAAAAAGATCAAACGTTTAATGTTTATTTGTGAATTGAATTTTGTTTACTAAGACGGGTCAAAATTCGATAAGTGAAATATATATACATAAAAAGAAGATTTCACCAATTAGATATAGTAGAATTGACTTATTATTGTTTTGAACTGTCGTGCACTATATTATTGACTTTTTACAACGTCGGTGCATTGAAAAATAAATAAAGACTATGTAACCTTGATATTAGAAGAGTAAGATGAAATAAAGAACCAATTTTGGGTACAACAAACAAGGCGTAATTGTCTAGCATTCTTTGATTTTATTGTAATGTATGTAGCAGTAATTGGTAAAGTTAGGAGGAAGAAATTATGACTTGGACCAAACTATGACAATTACTATGTGCAAACCAAATTGACATCAACAAAATGATGTGAATACCAATCTGTTTGGTCAATTAGCAACTTTTACCTAAGTTTTCATGTATGAAAATTTTGACTGAGAACTTCATGGTACATATAATATTAAAAATAACATTTTTAAACTAAGAAGCAACATACGATATTTCTTAGGATAAGCTGATAAAAATGATAAAACTTAGGATAACTTGACAAAAGGTCTCTAGCTTTTCAAGAATACTAGTCAACCAATTGTCGATGATTTAGATTATTGAATAGAAAACAAAAAAAAGTAGCTAGAACGAAGGGCGGGCTAAGTCTTGATTCAAAGTTGGAAAAAAAATATATATGTACGTTGAATTCCTAGAATTCAATTGACATTGTAGAATAAATAGTGAAAAAAAAAGTGGTATGAGAATAAAAAATTGAGTTGCCATAGATCAGATCCGATAAACTCTACGATAATTCAAATAAATATTGGAATAAAAAAAAAATCAAATGTATTAAATAACAGAATGCATTTTTTTTTGTGCTTTTTTATGAGTACAGATAATATTAACAGCTTTTATGAAACAAATTTATATGACAAATCGAAATCAAATTACTTTGAATATATATATGAAGTTCAATTAAACTAACTCCTAGAGCTAATATTAATTATAATATTTTTAGAATATGATATATAATCTAGAAGCAACTTGCTATATGTTCAATATCTGTTGTGCCTATACTTTTTTCGTACATTAAATTCGTACATTTCTATCTCGAAATATGAATATATTAAAACAAAATTTCATCCAAGATCCATATATAGAAATTCAATAAACAAAATAAATTTTTGTAGTCACATGTGATCCATCAACATCGACACTAATTAATTACAGCCGTAAATACAAATCAATAATTAGAACAAACCGACATAGACCTGCCCACAAATTTGCCTTACCAACGGCATGAAAAATTTGCAACCGTTTTTACCCTTTTAAGTAATTTTTTTTTAGCGTAGCTAGCAGCTTAGTAAAGAAGCTCTAGTCAATCAATCTAAAATTAAAGGCGCGGTGCCAAAGTAGTAATCCGAGCTGAGACGAGCTGCATAGGTTTGTAAGCCAAGCCAGCCGGAAATCTGGAATCATATCAACTAAACAGAAATTTTATTTATTGTCGTTTTTTTTGTGATAACTACAGAGAAACTGTCTTCAGTGAGGAAGGAGCATAGCAACTCTAGTTTGTAATACAGATTAAGTATAATCATCTTCAAATAGTTAAAACAAATTCATTGTTGATGTTTTTCTTATTTTATTATATTTTGTGCAAAGGAAAACATTCCTGTGATGAAGTTACATGGAATTTTATTATATTTGATTGAAACTCAAACTGTCTGACACAACTCAAATCGCTCAAATCACACATTTTTTTAATTGGGGAATTTTTTAATTATAGTGCGAACTCATTATTTTGATCATATTGTCCTAGTGTGAGGTTGATTTCAGATGGTAACAAATGTGAATTAGTCAAGTCCTATTTTTTTTCCCCTTACGATTCGTTATTGTATTTAAACAAATAATACAATTATCTTTAAATTTTTATATATATGTCATGCTAATAAAGTCATGATATATCATCACATCAGAGCAAATTTACAATGAACCTACACATATTTAAAAAAATATATTTTTGCAATTAATAATTGGAAAGGGAATTTTCGTGTGTTTAATTCTCTATAAAACATCAAAAGTCACATACGTCTTATACCAACACATGAATTTCTTATACTGTACAGGACTACATGTTTTATGTCAACAAAAATTTATTTTATCTTTTGAAATGTATACTTATACATATATGCACGTATGTTGTGGTTGTTAGCTGTATGTATAATTAAAAATTAAAATAAGAAAACAAAACCTATGAAATTTACAAAAGTTTTACTTATTTTTTAAGAAGACACAAATTTTAAAATATAGTTAAAACTTATTTACCACTATAAATTTATTTTCAAATTATTTAAAATTAAAATCAAGCATGAAAACATACAACGGTAGATTTATTGCAATATATAAGCATATATTAAATTGTCTTGTTGGGAAAATTTTGTTTTCTCCTTGTCAGCCAATAAAATTTCATGTACCCAGCAGGCAACAAGTCAGAATATGAACACTGCACAAAATATATTCTGACCTGAATAATTTGTTGAGAGTTTTCTATCCTCTGGAAGCAGGAGTAAAATTTTACAAACATTTCATAATATATAACTACTTTTTTTGCATGGACTTGTGCTGTTTTTTAGGGCATACACAGACACAGTGCAATGAATTGCAAGAACACGTTAAATTTTATATTTTTACAGGGGTACCAGTGAAATTGCACCCACTGAGAAATCAGAAAGCTGAGCTACTATTTTTTCTCTGTAAACTTTTGGCTCTTATCTTACAGGACATCTATAGGCGTAGGTGCTTAAAAATAACCAATAACCTACCTTCAGAGTTCAGAATAAAGAATAATTCAGAAGCCATCTTTTCAAATGTCAATCAAAAAAGGGAAGTTAGTATATACCAAGAAACTTACACCATAACACCATAGCATACAGTATCCAAGGATAGGGATAGAAGAATACACGCGTTAGATGATATATTATTCCTCTAAAATGCTTTCCGTAGAATTACCCAGAAGCAAACTATATGAAACTTTTTCCATCCGAGTACTTATGAAAAATATAATTTACTTCTGTTTGACATTAAGTTTTAAATTAGTCTTATTGTATGTATATTTTTATGATTTATTTATTAATTATACATTTTGATAATATTGCCTACATTAGAAAACCAAAATTGATTTTTCAAAAAAGTGATTTGAATATTATAAATTACGAGTGAAACCACACTAATAATTTTAATATGCTTTGTGTATCAAATTGTACCATTCTAAAGTTTTTTTTAGTTTCTTTTATTCTACCTTACAATGTCCAAACGAATTTTAAACAAGAGAGTTGATACTCATCTTATTTAAATGATGAACAACGCACTGGTAATATGAACTAACTAATTAGACAATTTAGATCAGAATAAACATAATAAAATTATATATGTGCGTTCAATTTGTCCTACAATGGATGTCACAACAAATTTTAAATTGAAGTCGATATTCATCTTATCTAGATGATGAATACTACACTAGTAATATCAACTATATAATTTAGAAAATTTTGAATAAATTAAATACATATAATAATATAGGTGCACCACAAACATGTTGCTATTTATTCAATTGCACGGATTTAATTATAATTAAAATTCTTGTAAACGACTTTAGGTGAAAATAATTCTAGAAGAATTCTATTGAATATAATCTTAGACAAGCTACACGTAGATAAGACCAAGACAAAAATTTCAATTTAACAAATAGTTAATGGGAATGAATTTGCTAATAAAAACAATAACAATGTCGCATAAATAAGTACAAATCCCCTCCCTATTCCCCTTTGAGGCTTCCCTTAGAAGTGCCTTTGGCCATACGCATCTTAATTCCTTCAGAAAACCACCTCTGATCTTCTCTATATAAATCACCTAGTCATCTCTCTTCCTTTCTTTCTTAAAAACTCCTTGTGCAAACACACCTCCTCTCTAAATTCAGTCTTTTCAAACATGGTGGATGTATTTATTGAAACCCAAGGAGGAGAGAGCTTGGAGTTGCCTCCTGGGTTTAGGTTTCATCCAACAGATGAAGAGATCATAACCAATTATCTTTCCCCAAAAGTTCTTGATCACGCCTTCAGTGCATTAGCTATAGGAGAGGTGGATCTCAACAAGTGTGAACCATGGGACCTTCCTAGTAAGTTCTCAACTCCCTCCCCATTTTACTAATTCCCATCTTAGCTGAATAAAATTGGAATTTTCTTTTCTTAGAATTTTAATGATTCAAATTGCTAAATGGGTTTCATTTTTTATCATGAAAAAGTCCTCTTTTATTTCTGAATCTTTCTTTTTATAAAATTATCAATGCATCCTTGAAGAATAAGAACAATTTTTATACTTAAAGTATGAACAAAAATTGCGGTTATATATTTATTTACTACTTTATATCCAATTGAAAGCAATTCAATTCCAAAAAAAAAAAAGAAACGTACTTTAATATTTGAGAATCTCCTATAACAAAAGTGCTTTTCTGTATAGGCAAAGCAAAAATGGGGGAAAAGGAGTGGTACTTCTTTTGCCAGAGAGATAGAAAATACCCAACCGGCATGCGGACCAACAGAGCGACCGAAGCTGGCTACTGGAAGGCAACTGGCAAAGACAAGGAGATATATAGGGGTAGAAATGTTCTTGTTGGCATGAAGAAAACCCTAGTTTTCTACAAAGGGAGAGCTCCTAAAGGTGTCAAAAGCAATTGGGTCATGCATGAGTATAGACTTGAAGGCAAATTACCACACCCCAATCTCCCTAGATCAACAAAGGTAATTGATCCAGATATTTTCAATTATTTTTCTCCAAGTAGCGAATATCTATTATTTCTTTATTTTTGTTGATAATAAGTAGGCATATACCAAAAGACTAATTCCTCACATTTATGTCATGGTCTAGGCAATCATTAACTAATATACATATACCTTTTATACCAGAATCCTTTTATCTATCCTTCACTACTTCAATATTTTATTCTTTTGAAAAGGAGAAAGATAATAAAACTTAATAGGTTCTTTCCAATTATGCGTATGCAGGATGAATGGGTCGTTTGTAGGGTATTCCACAAGAGCACAGGTGTCAAAAAGGGGCCCATACCGATGGACTCAATTGAAGATGACTTGCTCTTGGACTCAACCACATTGCCACCTTTGATTGATCATAACTTATTTAGCCAGAACCAAAACCATGGATTTAACCATAGTGGCATGAACATCCCCACCACCTCTTCTTCCTTTCCATATTTTGGCAACATGCTATCCATAGATAACCAACAAGACAATGACCTAACCCAAAACCCTATCTTCTACCCAATCAACATGGCTCCATCAGATCCCTATTTTTCACTTCCTGGTACTAATAATTTGGATTATATTCAATGCAAGAAGGAACAGCACTCCAATTTTACCCGATCCCAGGACACGGGCTTGAGCACCGATCACAACACCGAGATATCATCAGTTGTATCAAGGCATTACGATGATCTTGACGGACCCTCATCAGCTGCCGCCGACACAGGAATTGATTTGGAAAACATGTGGAAGTATTAAGCTCATAACGTATATATATTGGAATTCATGTTTGATATTTGAATTCATATTCCAACATTGGATATTTAATTTGGTAGGATTTAGGTTAATTTACACTTGTCTGGAGGTCACTAATTGTGTGAATGTTGATGACATTTAGGAGAGAAATTGGTGAAGGCTTGTGAATGATTTAGGATTAGTGTTGTACATTTTATGAATTGTATATGTAAATAGTTTGACTTAATTATCTAGAGCATAATTAGCTGTTATGCATGGTCAAGAAGAACAGTGTGTGTAGATTTGACAAACTGCTAATGTACAAACTTTTTTTTTATTTAATGAGAAAATTTATTAGTTAGCTTGAAAGATCCTTTTCCCTTCATTTATTTTGGGGCAAGTACACCTAGTGTAGCTTAGTATACAAGTTGTTCAAAGGTTAACAAATCACTAGGTGATGTCCTTCTCATCAAATCTAGCTAGAATGACATCTTCCAGAAGGGGACCTTAAAACGACTGTATCTCAACTCAATTAAATTCTAGTATGGTGTGTTAAGGAAAAAACCAAAGGGAGAGAGAGGTAGTTATCAACTGATTTGCTTGAGATAAGTAGGTTGCTTTGGAGAGGAAGCAAAGAGGTGGCGTTCACTTCAAAACTTTGTGTGTGTGGAAATTGGGCCGGACTTGTAGGCTCAGCCCTCCTTTCCTGCATTAAAATCCGGGTCCAAATATTCTCCTCTTGCACCACAGAATATTCTTGACAAATGGCGTTCCATAGGCTTGTTTCCTTGAAAGGGAACTCTATGCTGGCTTGTTTATTACATATTTGCATTCCAGTGGTCTGTTTGATTTGTTTATAAAAAAATTACTATCTGCAGTGCTGTGCTCTGTTTTGAACTTTTGAAGGAGGGAAGTGTTTTATGACATCATGGCGTGTCCTTTTTTGTAATTCTTGGCCGCAATAAAAAAAATATTTACATCATTTGAAATCTACTTATGACGAAAATCAAGAACTTGAAAAAATTAAGCCAGTAGTTTTGCATAATTTTTTTGACAATTAAAGTAGTCGAAATGGTCCGAGTAATCTGTACTCAGTAAA
This sequence comes from Rhynchospora tenuis, assembly GCA_027725995.1. Lineage (NCBI taxonomy): Eukaryota > Viridiplantae > Streptophyta > Magnoliopsida > Poales > Cyperaceae > Rhynchospora > Rhynchospora tenuis. The sequence continues at coordinate 15,030,101 of CM050889.1, read as the reverse complement.
TCACATCTAACAGTTTAACCATTATAATTTAGTATTTTAGTTTAAACTTTTTAGTTTCTTGAAAATTTCAAAATAAACATACATTGAAACATAAGATGTACGTAAAAGAAAAGATTAGAAGCACTTAATTACTCTTCTTTTGGATGTTATGACCCATTCAATTTCTTATATATGAATATAGTAGTTCATTTATATTGAATACATGGAGCCACATATCGTGGTGGTGCAATGTGGTTAATTCCATGTACTTACATGCTCGATTTTTTTTTTATTATTAAAAGGATTCAGACTCATCCTTCTTAGTATATGGTTCTAACTGAAACCATTTAATTGACTTCCAAGGATCATCATCTAAGTTAACCGAGCTAGATATATGGTTCTATTGCGTCCTCAAGTTTTGAACATCATTTCATAATGTCTCTCAATTTTAAATTCCGTTTGGAGCAGAACAGTTATATGTAATGGAAAAAAAAAAAAATTTCTGTGATATCTCAGATTCCATTAAAAAATGATACAAATTTTCGATTTCATACAGAATAAGCATGTATATATGTTATTTTTCGAACTATGATGCGGACAAAACATTCTGGCCAAGCATGCATTAAATCATAGTTTAGTTTCTCAGTCAGTTTAAAATGATAATATTCTATGTCTTAATTCTTTTTTTTTTTATTTAACAATAGGATGTAATCAAATTTTCAGTTAAATATTATTTTCAATTCAAATCCACGACTACCACTTTAATTAGATGTTTACTGTTAAATTAAAAATTGATTTCTGCTGACGATGATTTTTCCATGAATACCAATATGCATATCTGATGCATGGCCTTTTCTCTTTAAGGAACTTATAATCCTATTTTATTTGCCATTTTAAAAAATTAAAGCGTGATCAGCATGTACGATTTTGATCCTCAATTCCATACATGACATCAGAAAATCACTAATGATTCCAGCTACTAATACATTGGGCTACAATTAGAATCGTTTTTATACCAAACATTTCTTCACACTTATCCTTTCTCACACTCATGCACGTGGCATTATATCGGATCCAGCTGAGCGAAATTTGGGATTCCGGTCTCCAGGCGGCAGTATTGTTCCCTTTATTTCTCAGAGAAAATACAAAAATATACTGCCCACAATACGCATGTGACATCATGTATACGTATTCATATCCCATTAAAGGAAAGTACACGCAAAGAAACCTTTTCTTATCTTGATTATCGTTATCCAGAGCATTTCAGGCTATTCTAGCTATAGTAGTTTTTGTTACTTTGTGGCACTTTCATGCTAATAATTTATAACGAATAATATAACTTTTGTGACCATGTATGGAGTCATCATGCATGTGTAGTATTTTGACACTTGTAATAGTGTCAAGAATATAATAAAATTTAAACTAATTTATACCCGCGCTAAAACTTGTCACAGGAAAAGATGTAGACAATCTTTTGGATTCCATGAGCAAAAGTGGAAATATAAAAGATTTAAATTGTATTTATCTTGAAGCAATGATTGCACAATCAATCCACTAGGCCACTACACTACACATACACACCTATTTTCTATTTTTCTACGCACCCACTCATCCTGTGGAAATATTTAATGTGCCTTATTTTTTGTACAATAAAAAAAAAACAATTTGTTGAATTTCATCCTCTATTTAAAATTCCTACTTTCTTCATCCTAAAATCAAGAAACTATTTAAAAATTGCCTCAGCAATGTGTACTGAAGAAATACTTAACTTATAAGAGAGTGATGCAAAATTTGCAAATTGACTTTTTTATAGGTGTCAATTAGGAAGGCACCAAACTCAAAGAAATTAGAGGCAGTCAAATTAAGACAAGCCACGTTAGGTGGCAAGCCGCAATGTAAGGATAGTGTTGTCAGTTTCATCCAAGTGAAAATCGATTTTTTATTTGTCCTTGTATCCCTCGTAAAAATGAAGTATAATGTTTTACTATGTATAGAAATATACATTTCTGAATATTTGTAGATGGACTTCTATGTAAAAGGCAACACTACATTTATTTGCTGAATTTGTGACGCCTTTAAAAGCTAATGAAAAGCTTGCTGTAATGATTCATATGTGTTGAACTTTAGACATAGGTTTCAGATACTTTTTATTATTATCTTTTGCTTTGGAACGCACCAGCATATACACTCTTGCGTTAAGACAACTTTTTATTTTTATTTTTTCCCTGGATGTACGTGTTTAGTTTGTAGGAATAAATATTTTCTCTTTTCTTTAAACATGGGAGTGTTTGACAAGTTTAGTGCCAAAATAAAGAGTATTTCGATGCTTTAATGCATTAAACAAAGCAATTTAAAAACAAAATTAAAGCAACTTTATTAATAGAGTAAATTATAATATTACTTTTTTCAATATCTTTTATCATTATTGGTCACGCGTTCACATGTGTATATAGGTCAATTTTGATATTTATTACTTTTTACTACCACTCAAAACCTTTTTTTTTTTAAATAATTTATATCTATATTGCTTTTAATTAACTTTTACTTTACTTGGCAAACGCAATAATGATTAATTTTTATTTTTTCTATAAAATTAGGATTAGACATAGAAAACTTTGCAAATATTCAGAATTTCACTGTAAATTACACAAAGAAATATTAATTATTCTTTTCAATAAAAAAATTAAAAACTGAGCCGAGTCAGTATTAAACTATTAATTGAGGCTTGTTTGTTACTTTCTTCAACTAACAAAGAGCCAACCGTTAAGGCAGGTTGGCATGATGACGTCATCCCCATTCCCTTGGAAATACTCAATCCTCCTCCCTTCCTCCCCCCATACGTCCACGTCATTGCTCACGTCACAATCCGTTTAGCGCGTGGACAGCGAGCCTCCATGGGCCCCACTAATCTCCTCCTCCCATTGGATGGAAATAGTTTTCTCCAGTGCATTCGTGAGACAGAAGATACTCCTTATGGTCCCCAAATTATACCCCACTTTTTATTTGCCTTTGTTGTGTCAGTCTCAAAATATCCTCGCTTAGGAACTTGCAATTGATCTAGATAACTTTTATTTATTTATTTTTTTTGTCTTCAACAATCAGAGCAAGATATAGGACCCTCTACTCCTATTTAATTGGAATTAATAATAACAACCATGAGATATTAGTAATAAATATGAGTAAAGCAAGTAAATATACTTGAAGATGAGAGCTTAACATTTAAAATTTAAATATTCACAATAGATCCTCCAATCGTATTTTAAACATGCAAATCTTCGTTAGAAAATCTTTTCTAAAAAATGAACAATTTGCTTCATACAAAAGCTGTTCTTAGTGTTAGTCTATGGTAACAGATATGCTATTATGTATGGAAGCCCATATCAACCAAATTGTTCAATTTAATTACACAATATTTAGCATGGAAATTTTCTATTAAATTCATTTTTTTCTTTTTAGCTACTGAAAAATAAATAAAAAAATTTCAATATTCATAGCGCGGATGTCGAGTTTTGGATATAAGAAGTAGGTGTAAGATGATTTTATTTTGTAATTTTCGTAATAGACGAGGTCCAAATAAAGGCGAAGAAGCTAGTAGGCGATTAGGCGCTGCTCTGGCTCCTTGACATTCAATGGCAAGTCTCCCAAGTGATGTGGATAGGGTGGGAACCAAGGAATGGATTCTATCCATTTTTAATCTATTTTTTTATGTTATGATGGTGATAATATGGAAAATCACATATCATGGGACACATTAAGTTTCCATATGGCATTGTACCGAGGATATTCTTCTGGCTTGATTAAGATTAATTTTGATAAGATATTTTGCCGTCTTGTGACCTTGTTTGAATAATTTGTGATGTTTAGTATTTTTTTTTTTCCTTTGGCAATAAAATTCACAATAAAAAAGGAAATTATAAGATAGCCCCGGCCCTGACCCACCAATCCCCATCCCCACTTATAATAAAATAACAAACAAGAAGAAAGGAAGAAAATTAGAAAGCCTGCATGGGCTTCATAATATATTGGAAAATATATAATAAGGGTGGATGGATCAGAGAAGATCCAACTGTTACATGAGCATTAATGCACTAATAAAAAAACTACCAATCATAAATGAAAAGAATTCGCTCAGAGACATGCATGCTTAAAGTATTCTCATGTATGTTACCTATGATGGTTACATCAATATAAAATGATATCTTCTTTTTGGCTTCTTTACAACCAAATTGATAAGGTTTGGTAAATTTGGAGAGAAGCTTCTAAACCTAACCCCTTTTGAAATGATTAATTAGGGATGGGTGTCACGAGAAGCTTATTCTGTTGTTATTATTGGAAAAGAAATACTAGACCTGCAAAAGATAATATATAGTTCTCTTCATATGCCTTTTCTATTGTTATATAATTTAGCAGTTAATATAGAAGAACGGAAAAAAATAACTAAATGAAAGCATGATCCCACAAGGAAAGGAACAAATGTTTCTACGTGCGTTAAATTTGGATATGGATATAACATAAGAAAATCTAGTACTAGTTAACTAGATGACACAAATAGATCAAGTCTCTGTTAGACGCTAGACCTATATATATAATATTATATCATGTCAATGGTGGTTGATTAACCTATAAGTATCTTCAAAGAGTTTGATTAGAATTTGTGCTCCAATCTTAGTCCTAAAACTCTGTAGGCTACAGTTGAGACATGGACTTGGAAAGCAATTGACATAGACCCACCTGTAAGTCCCATCTTCAAATCTATATAATTTCCTATCACAGGAAATGACCTAGAAAAGTTTTCCTCTCTGGAATCCTCAAATCTTATTCAATTTCTTTACATTAGCAAAAAAAATATCTTCTCAAGTTCATGATTTAATTGATATATGCACGTAATTAAAAAGTTCTTGCTTTCCTACATAAAATTTCAATTACTATAAGCTTTTTTACACTGGTGATGTTTACTTTTGGTAAGGAAATGTATAATTTGTACCCGTCACGCCTTTTATAGAACACGATATAACTAGATATCTTTTTATTCGCACAAAAATATCTTCATTGCTTGCAGCTGCAGATAATCGACGCAGTACGAAGAGGTAAACTGAGCATAGAAAAAAAAAAAACATCTATTTTGTTCTTTTACACACATACGTGGAGAAACATCGAACGGCATGTATGTTCTTTGTCCTAGCGTATTTTTTGACTTAGTTCAATGGTTGTCATTGTCCATCTAAAAGTATTTTACGTATAATCTTGTTCATTACTACCTGAAGTCAGATAGCATTAAATGAGGGTTATTTCGCACATGTTTAAAATACTTTGAATCTCCCTTTTGGCAGGAATTTGGAGTGGTGATAGAAGTTTGAATTGTAAATTGAGGCATGATGTGGAGCAAGGGTATTGGTTTGGCCTTTTATATAGAGGCTAAAGATAAGTTTCTCCGTTTTGTATTCGAATTTTGGATGTGTCTTTGCAAGAAGAGTTTAGAGAGCACACTCAAGTTCCAACGTGGATAATTGGTAGATTATTTAATTAACTCATTTCCAATTAATGGACTTTTTAGCATGCTGAATTTTGTTTTTCAGTGGTTTTGTATTGCCTGAGACGCAGAGCAATTATATTTAGTAAGCGCTGATGCAATACTGGATGAGAATATAGTAGTATACACAAATTAAAAAGATATATGTATTCTAAGTTTGTTTTTTCATAAATATAATATAAAAGTTGGAGCTATTGAGAGGTTTTTTTTTCTAACAATAGCATCAAACCATCACCAGATTATGTTTATTTTTTGCTATTTTGTCATTCATACAGTCATACTTAAGATGGAAACTATATACCAAGTATGCATGTAATAAGTAGTGAAGCCGCCAAAAGATGATCTTATCTTTTCGTATGTTATGTTAGTAGTAAGTACATTGTACCAGAATTTATTAATGGAAGAAGTGGTACAGTCGTGGCCACTTAAACCACCTCTTAATATTATTACATTAAATTCGGGAGTAGATCCCAGATGCCTAAATAATACCAGTTCAGCCCACAAAAAGATAAATCTTAACAGAAAAGACTAGGCCTTGTTGTCTTTAAAAAGAATGTCTAAAGCAGATAAGCAATTAATGGGCCAATATCTATAGGCCTTAATATGCAATTTGATGACAATACTCAATTTTTCCTTCCTGTTTTAATATAAAAAATCTACTTTCTTGTCATATTTTCTTTCTTAATTCTCTCGTTCAAGGCTATCTAATGCTAATTAAATACACAAGATTATACCATATAAAGCTTACCAGAAAGTATTTGTGAAAACGAAGTGTCAATTCGAATTATCTCCTCCAAATAAAAACAGAAACGATGCTTGTTGGCAGAGGAAGGTAAATAGCTAGTGCCGTGTTTCCTGCATACTGGTAAGGAACATATATTTACCGTAACAGGTTCTGCTAAAGCACTGGTACTGTACCACTCGAGTTACATTATATTATGTTGACATATTCTGGATTCTAGTACATTGTAATACACTAATACTTAATGGCATTCATTTTTTTTAAAAAAAAAAATACAAAACAACAATTAATTGATCTGGTAAAACTCAGAGGTCTAGATGCTAATCAGACAGAAATTAATCCACCAGGCAAGACTGGAAAACAGAGAGATGCATATATCATATAGACCTCTGAGATGTAAAACTCAGAGGTCTAGATGCTAATCAGTCATCTACACAGATAATAGGAGTGGAGAATGTGACGTATGACAAGTGGGCCCAAGAGGTCAGGAGCACTGGGGGTTGAATTGAGGATGGGTCACTCACTTTTACCCAAGCCTGAGTTGATATGAGCATGCGTTGGTCTCTGATATAGTCTGATATAAAAGAATTTGGTGTCTATTTGTTTTGAGAGGGTTGATTTGTAATAATTGTTAGGAAAATGTTGATAGCTTCAGGAAGTCTTTTTTACATATTCAGTTGGGGTATCAGTTGCTGATTGTGATAGAACTGACACTTCCTTTTCTTGTTTCTGTTTGCTACTTTTCTCTTTTTGGTTCTGTAAGAATGCTTTTCTGATAAAAAGGAAAAGTGGTAGAGCGCTCCTCTACTTACTTTCAAAAAAAAAATGAAGTCTGAAATGTTTCAGCTTTCCAGATAATGCAACACCAGATCTCCAAATTATCTGGTACCAAACTAGCAATTATCCTATCATCAGTTTTGGAATTTGGGAGACTATTTATTTATAGCAGGAGAGGGAAAAGTGAATTTGCCTGAATATTAAAAGGCGGGATAAATTGTCTCTTCTCAGGCTTCACTGGGGCCCTCTATCAGTGATGGAATTTGGGATGCTTTAATTTGAGCCAGATATGCCATGTAGGATGTAGCCCATGAGTGAGAGGAATGTTGGTCCAGAAAAGAATTTATGGATCCAAGTAATTAGTGGAAGAATTATAATTTGAAAACATGAATAGAGTTAAAATAAAGAGAAAGTTTCCAATTTGGAAATTATAGAATTTATGAATGCAAGTAATCAAGATGGAAGAATAAAATGAACAGGAATCAAGATGACAAAATAATTAATTTTTAAAATAAAAATGCAGTTAAATCTCTCTATTTTACATATAAATAAAAATCCTCGATTCAATTGAACATGTTATTCTAAACCACTAGATCGAAGATCAGTCATCTAGTCGTACTGATTAACTGGCTTAATTATTCGATGCTTGAAATGTTCCTGCAGAGATCGTACTTTCAGTTTTTCACTTCATTCAAATAACACTAGCTATTAAGTTTAGTAATTTAACACCACAAAAATAAACTTGATGTAAGATTCATACGAGATATATAACATTCAATCAAAAACAAGATACTGATTGATTAAGCAGAAACAAGTCATTACTCACCATAAAAAAAAATGTGAATATCACTGAGAATATAATTCAGTAACTAATCCAAGGAAATACGAACATATGCATTAACAGTATGTGTGCTTAATTACAATCAAAAGATTATTAATTTCCTAATCTTACATATATCAAACCATCATGCTCTCATATAAAAGTGCAAGAAATTTAACACGCTTAGTGAGGTATATCTTTGGAAGGAGGCTTGTCCATAGAAGGAGAAGGGTTGTAGCTACCATAATCATTTGTACTAACTCTAAGAATTCTTTTATGTTTTCTCGCTTCTCCTAAGTATTCGTCAAGCGGCGTCATAGTTGCTAGTTCTATCTGCCGTATAAATATTTCATGATGATTGTTAGATACTTAGATACATCACACATATGCTTGTATGGATACAAATGTGGAATATACAAAAAGAAAAGGTATTCAATCATGATTATTTATTTTCAATATTAAATTAAGATTACGGCAAATGCTAGCTAAATTAGAGAAAATTAACTATATATGGACCAGAAGGAAAATAAGTTTGTTCTAAAATGAGCTGCAATTTAGATTAATTAATTTGTAAATCAGGTTTCAGCAAAGGCAGGAGTACACGCACCTTCGGTTCCCAATGCACTAGATGACTATGGAAGAATCTTCTTTTTCCTCCTATATTATAAAAACCCGAAACTTATGTCAGGCATAATGTTCCAGTACTAATTCAAATTCATCAATATAAAAAAAAATAATAAAAAAGACAGTCGCAGTCACAGCTGTGGTTTTAATTTTCTTTTTGTTCTTTTTTTTTTTTCTGACACCTTCCGAGAATTGCAGGTCAGGTTGACAGTAGAGAGGTAAGGAAGAGTCTAATATAGCCTTTTTCTGTATATTAATTGCATTTTTAAAATTGCAGGTGAAAAAATAAATTAATTTTCTAAGTAAAAGAGTTGGAAGGGTGTATTTCTATTTCTGTCAATATTGAGACATTATGCAACATTTTTTTTGTTTCTGATGTACATGAGTGAAGTTTTATGTAGACTAGCTACTGATTTGCCAGTATCAAGAAATAAAGAACAAAGATATTAGTCTAGTTTTACAAAGGTTTTTATCGAGCAACAGATGACTGGAACATTATAAAATCATTCAACAAAAAAAATTAAAGCGTAAGATGTCCCAATAAATACAAACATTGGAATTAACCTTCTTATAAGTATTATGTATTAATTATGCCATAACAAACCTGCGTATGAAGGTGACAGAAGCAACAAAACAACCAGAAGTAGAAGAAAAACCCTTGCACATCTCCTAATCGCCATTAAAACCACACGTAGATTAACCAGAAGAGAAAGCAGAAATAACGACAGATCAGATTGAAGACGAGAGGAAGAAATCAGAAGCTTCCGTCTCGTTATTTACAGAAAAGGTAGATAGGTGTAGAGTAGGGAGAGTCGAAGATGTATCTCAGTGGATGAAATGGAACTTTAATGTCAATTTAAATGATGCATGACTATAAAAATAGAATAATGGAGAGGAGAAAGGTAATGCAGAGCATATTCAGGAAAATAATCTTCATAAAATCAATAATTTGATCACCGGTTGTCAATTGAAGAACACAAGATAAAAAATACAGCTAGTGCGTACAACTTATCCTACTTTAGTACTTCGCATTTACCTCACTCCTTAATTAGGAAAAATTGATTTCCGATTAATTTGGTCCTAACCAGAGCAATTCTATGTAAGGTTTTGTATATGTTTAGTAGCATTTTATTTTGTACCAAATCCACAAAATATTTTAGTTCTTATCTTGGGAATTTCATTTTGGTTTATGCTGCTAAATACATAAACTTTGATACATCCTGGCACAACCGATGGTGGAAATCATATCAATGAGGACTGAACTTTATTAAATAAGGGCATTTCTAGTATTTAGAAAGCATATAAATAAAAAGTTTAAATAATAAGTTCAGTACATTGAAAGAGCAATTATAGCCAATAATCACAAGTGTTGGGGCAATTAATTCGCTGAGCAGCAATTTTTGGAAATTGACGGAGCAAAATGATCTTTCTGAGCAGATTATGTAACGAGTGTATTTGGGGTGTAGAATTTGCACTCTTTTCATAGGCTTCGGTTTAGTGTTTTTGAAATTATCCGATTGAGGATCAAACAATTTTTAAATTGTAACAAATTTTATATATCTCTTTTTTAATTGTAAAGAACATATGTATTCATATTTGTTTTTTTTTTTTCTTAATTTTGAGCTTCAAACCAGAACTATGGCCATCAATGAAAACGCAAGCTGACTATTGATATTCTTTTTATTTCAACACCACCATATGTGACTATTGAATGCTTAAATCATTGATTTTTTTTTTTTTTTTGGATTTAACATTAAGGAATTAGCATTTTTTTTTTGGGAAAATCAGCCCTATACCCCTCAAATCATAGCTAATTGGATATATCCCCCTCTAATCTTTGATTTTGGAAATATCTCCCTCTAAACATCACTACTATAGATATTTGTCCTTTTGATTAACTCTTATAATATTCTAATTTTTAAAAATACGTATTTTTAAATCTGGACCAAAATACCCTCAACCATTAACGATTCATCTTCTTACTTGTTGTTGCTCTGTTGTACGGGAAAAAAATTACGATATCCAGTTGTGCCTAAATTGATCTGGTACCACTTTCTCGTGCAATTATTCTTATTTAAGTTGGACATTCTTTCAAATCAAAAGGAGCAAGGTGCAACTATTGTTCAAACTGCAACTTATTTTCTTGAGATAAATTCTAAATATGCGATATCGATCGTACTCATTCTTCCTATTTACTTGAAATTAAGTTGGTACCGACATCGATGCTTCCTCTTTACACCTGTTAAATAACAAAACAAAGTTTTGCATTTGTTGTGCGTTTGGTTCTATTTGTTTAACAGCATCTGTGCCTTCTCCACTTTCTATTTTGGTTCAAAAATTAATCTTGTGGAGGAGCAAGAAACAACACAGGTTAATTTGGCGATTCTCCATTATTATTTCCAAAGAAGAATGGATGAGCGAAAAACTGTGTGATTTGTTTAATAACTTCCAAGCATTTGGGTTAGAAGGGATTGCTTGATAAGCTTAATGTCCAATATTTCTTTCCGAGATATCACAGAAGAAGAAATGGCGAAGATGAATCTGAATCGACTGAGGGCAATTTTGTCTCAACTTTTTAAAAATGGATATTTAAAACTAGAAGTTATATTAAAATAATGGAAAGGACAAATATCTATAGTAGTGATGTTTAGAGAGGGATATTTCCAAATTCAAAGATTAGAGGGGGATATATCCAATTAGCTATGATTTGAGGGGTATATAGCTGATTTTCCCTTTTTTTTTTTTCTAGCTTTCATGGATTTTTTGTGCGCTCTGAATGATATATAGTCGAGGTTGGAGACAGCAAGGCGGCGCCGCCGCGCAATAAGGCGGAGGATTTGGTGAGACTATAGCTGGAGTCTTACAAATGACAGTTTTCTGGTACTTCACAATGAAGTTCTTCTCGCCGAAGCGACCCGCCTCTAACGAACCCGCTGTGCTTCTATCCAACCTTACCATAACCAACTAGTCACAAACTTTTTTTTCCTCTTCCGAGCTCTACCCCATCTCAATACCCAAAAAATTTAAACTTTCAGGCGGGGAGGTCGACACCGGCCTCCCTCGGCCTCCCCACTACCTCTCCTCACTTTCAGCCGATGTTACGGCTGATAATTCATCCTGATGTTGCAACACTCGAGAAAACCAAGGTTTGCTCGTGTCACAGAACCTCCCATCTCTAAATCTGACGCCTCCTCACTACCAGTATCGGTTAATGGCGGAGTAGTGACCAAGAGGTGCATTTATTCCTTTGGCGGTGGCAACATGGCCATTGAAGGAGGCGGTGAGAGCAGCGTGAAGAGCAGTGGAGGCGTTGATGCTCCGCGTTGAGCGTGCGCTGTTAGGTATGGTACTTGGTGACGGGTGTTTCACTGTGAAAATCGGGATGTTGGTGGGATGTTTTGAGATTCGAGACATGAAGGGTTTGTAGGTGGTCCTTCTGGAAGCACCCCTCCTGATGAAGGCATGAAGACTGGTGGCGGTTGTGCATAAGTCAGCGAGGTCGTTCTGCACACCGGCGGTTTGTAGGCATTGGTTATGTGGTTCTGCGTACTCCGGAGGCGGCGCAGACTGGGCTTGATTAGGCAGGTGGTTCTGCATTGCCTCGAGGGCAGCTTGTAGGTGTCTTGTAGGTTATAAGCTGCAATTGGGTGAGTCGGTACCAATAATATACCAGTATATTGGAGTGTAGTCGGTACCAATAAGGTACTGGTACATTGGATTGTAGGCTTTTTTATGAGTCGGTTTTTGTTTGCTATGTCGTGCCAATTTTGATATTGGTATTGATAGAGTTTTTTGTTATTATATTTTTGTAAACCTTCTCTTTATTAATGAAAAATTGCCAACTTTTGTTGGCCCTCAAAAAAAAAACCTAACCATAACTTAATACAATTATACTCTAACACTAGTATTTAACGAACGAAGCTTTTTCATATAACCAGCCAGATTTTTGCAATAGGCATTATATATGGTCAACAATATTTAAATATGGCATTATAGAAGAACATTTCTGTCCTAAAAAAGTTAGATTTTTTAATTTGTTCGTGTTGTACTGAATATCTGTCCAAATTATATATCTTTCTTTCTTTTACTACGTTACGTCTCCAGTGCATATGAATCAGATTCATCTATGATCTATCCTTAAATTCATTCTACATACATGTACAAGGCTCTTTATATGGTCAGGACTCACGAGCATGGATCTTTGTTAACAGCATTGAAGAGAACAATTACTTCTCTAAGGCTTTGTTCTTTGTTATGTCTATTGTCTAATATGTCTATTTGTGGCAATAAAAATGATACAACTATCGTATTCACTTCTAAGAATCAATTTAAAAATATTTCTGTTATTTAATTATGGCGTATCAAAAATTATTATTATTATTTTTTTTTTTGAAAGCAGTTAACAGTCAAAACCGTTAAATATATCCATTTATTCATGAACAGTAAAACAAATTTTTAAATTAGAAAAGAATTGAAAGTACAATAACTTCAGGAAAAAAAAGAAGAGAACAAATCTACGAGACTATTAGCATATTTTAGTTTGAACAATTTCAGATGACAGTTGTCAAATGTATTAGTTAAATAAATTTATAAGAACAGACATACAACGATATTTTACAAAGAAATGTCAACAATATAAAACGAAATGATTAGTAAGGATCTGTTAACTCTCTACACACAACAAAGAGGCCACTAATTAATATGCATATGCAAATGCTAGAATACAAATGATTTTTGAAAAATGTGAGAGATTCCATTCTCTCATCAAAGCGTCTGTGGCTCTTATGGCTACCAACTTGGTGAAAACCAAGTTGCTGTCGATCCATAAGGTGTATTTCTAACAGCATCTGAAAAGTATTCTATCCTTTTATCTTCCATGTGATAGACTCCTATGTTGCCATCACTGCACATTCGATGCATTCCAAAATCATGGGTAAAGAAGACACAATTTCCCTCTACTTCAGGATATAAGCTAGAATCGATGCACCGAGCGCCATTATAACCCACAAACAATATTTGGCCATGGAGACTTTCTATCTCTCTCCAGGTTCTTTCAGTTGATTTACCTTGAGCCTCTAGTAACTGATAAACCTGGAAGCCAATAGTTCTACTTCTACCATTAAAAGATCTTGTTAGTCTACTAATCAGCAGTAGTTCTCCTGATAATGATTCCACAATGTAATGCTTTGAAGCTTGGATTTTAGCATTTACAATAAAGGTCACTTTCATACTGGGATATAATTTAATGCCATAAAGGGAACCAGTGCATGTAACGGCACATAATAATCCTTTGTACATTGTCACATCTTCTAAAAAGGATAAAATGGGATGATATTTCCATTTGTCGTCTGCAATGCTACAGAAGTGCAATACTCCAGTATATCCCACTATAGCAAAAACTAAGAAGCTGTTAGGATAAAATGTTGAGTTAGGAGATACAACAATAACCCGGTTCAGATACTCAAAAACATCCCTGTCACTTGGATCTAATAGAAAAGAAGAGCAAGACGGCAACGCTAGATGCAAGTTACTGAGTGGACTCAGTAGGTTAATTTTGCTTTCTTTTGTTAGTTTGAAATCAGTCATTATGAACCAGCCTTCCCTTACAGGTATCCACATTTTCCCGAGTTCCAACCCAATATGGGGCATATCATAAGCCTTTCGGTCGATAATGCTGTATAAGTAAGGTGATTTGGTGGCTTCATTAAATGTTTGTAGGATCATAGGAAGAGGGCATTTCCTAGGAAAGATATGAGTGATGGGAAGTTTGTAAGGGCAACGAGAGATGACCTCTTGGGCAATGGAGCGCCATGATTTGCAGGAAGCAGCAAAATTCAGAAAATCTCTTGGCAAACATATCCTTTTAACGACTTCTCCAACTATGTCATCTGGAAGTTTATGCCAGGGAGTCCAGATTTTCTATATTGCAAAGACATTTCAATTGAATATATACTAAGATGTTAATTAGAATAACAGTGAAGATCTGAGGTGAAATATCAAAACCAGTCAAAGAATGGACCCTTACAACAACAAGGAGAACTTTTTGCAGTTTTAAGAGTGGTAACATACAGACAAAAGGCTTAGTTATTGTTGACATGTTGTTGTAACTTGTAACATACAAGACAAGTATGTTACTTTATTAAAAGAAAGATAAACCTTCAGAATTGAAAATCAATGTTAACTTGTAGGGTGCACAGACCTACATCTATGGATTTGCACTGATTTAGCAGGTATCACTTACTGGTACAGACTTTTTTTTTAAGAGAACTTGACGGTGGCTGTCAAGTGGTACTGGTACAGAATTTGTGAGGCTGTTACAGGCATACAAGTCCTGAGGTGCATGACTTATTTTAAGCAACTGTGTAGCATTACATGTGATCTTTACTGCTCATTGACTCGATGCATGTGGGCCTGAATCTTGTTTGACTTCCAAGGACAACTCATTTATTCAGTTTATATTGTTTTTGCTGTGCATTGTATTCATAGTTTTTCAATTCTTTCTAGAGCAAACTGTACAGGTAGTACGCAAGAGCCTTACACAATTCCTTTCAGCAAAAATAATAAACTCAGCAACCGGAAAGATCAAAATTTTTAAAACAAATCTTTTCATAGTTCATGAGAACCAACCTCTGATCTAGTGGCTAAGGGAAATCCTCATTGAGTAGAGGTCCAAGGTGCAAAACAATGCTAGGAGATTCCTTATGGATATTGAAAGTTGAAAGACTGGACCCTCATCTATATGACTTTATCTCAAGAAAAAATAAAAAGAAATGTTTTCAAAGTTCATACTTACCTGAGAAAACAAGGCATTGTGCATACATTCCAAGTTTGCCCATTGATTTGCTGCATGAACCCAGTGGTTGATCATGTTTTCAAGTGCATAGTCTGCCAAATGTACATTTGCTCTTTTAATATATTTGGAAGATTGTTTTATTGTCAAATGTTCCTGAAGCAGGTCCTATAATAGAGTAAATGCTATTCTTAGATGATTTAAGCCATAAGTCATAATTGGGATAATAGCATAACCTTTTCACTACAGTTCATATAGAAGTAGCGCTGACTGGATCAACTTATTGCAAAATAATTAAGAAAAAGACATACATCATTATTCCTCATCAATTAGAACAATAAAATTTCATCCACAGTTTTTTTTAAGGTCTTTCTAATTATTAAATGAAACCAATAAAATAGCCTGTGTGTCCATGTCTGCCTATCGGTCTGCTTACAACTTTCTTTTTCCTGGAAGTAGCCTTAGGCCACCAGTTTCTACTTAGCATAAAAACTTTACATGAGTGGTAAATTCTCAATCAAGCACATACTTGCTTTCTTCTTCTTCTTTTTTTTAAAAACATTTTTTTCCTATTTTGTGACCTTTTTGCACTCTGTGAAAAGTTGTGATTTAATTATACCTCAAAGATTGTTGGATAATGATCCCTGTTGTTGCTTGTCAAGTCTGAAATAAACCTCCTCCGGCAGGCATAAATCATTTTTGACGAATGGCTAAAGCCGTCAATTGCATCCTGTGGAACCAGGTCAACAAATCGGTCAACTCTCAACCCTAATCCTGACGCAGGTAGAGCGCAATATTCAGACATCCTTGTTAGTTTTAACGGTGCATTTATGCCCTGGATTGAAAATGTCAAAACATCAATCATAAAATCAAACAAAGAAACAATAACTTAAGCAATTTGACATCAACATATCTTGTGTTTACTATTATGGCTCAATACTTTTCAACTTTTCAAGATCCTTACACCTCTCCAAACTTCTTTCTATTAAATTCTGGCAATTTCCCCCCTACCTGTAACAAAACCATGCTTAAGCTCTAATTAGCATTTTGTCACAACTCCCGCATTTACATATTATCTATCCATGATACCCCTTTTTTTTTGAAGAAGAAAATCTATGTATGATACCTAATTTACAATTTATATGAAATGGTAATGAAGTGCATACTTTTTGTTCCTTAGAACTAAACCAAGAGATAAATTTTTTGTTTAGGCTCAGCAGTGGTCTCATATTAGAATTGTCAGCTATAGAATTTAATACCAACAGTGATAGTTGCGAAAATTTGTGAAAACAAAATACAAAAAAAAAGTGAAAATTTGTGCATACAACTAAATTAGGCACAGTATAAGCCTATAAGGAAAGAAAAACGGAGAGAGTTTCGTTAAATTAACATAACAAATTTGTAAAAAAAATTATCTTTCTTCATCGATCTAAGCATCCAGCCAATACAATCTTTGTACTATAAGTTTCTAAAATTTAGTAATCCTTTCAATAAGGTCACGAATGGGACAAACCAAGAAATTCAAACTAACCTGAGAATTGAAAGCACTAAGCATAACAAAGCTAACTTGCCCATCATGGTTGATCAAGTTTTCAGTTGAAACCTCCGTCATTGTTTTCAATTAGTTCAACTTGGGATGAATTTTATCATCATTAATACGAAAGAAGGTACTATCAATAGTGTGAATTTTATAAATAGAATTTTTTCTAAGTGCAATATCAGCTATAATTGGGGCATACCAAGCATAAATTGCAGTAAATATAGTAGTACTAAAAGTGAAAATGAAGTAATAGAAAATAGAGAGATGGAAGGCTATGATTTTGTCATACACATTGATTCAAGGCGCTTGAGATGGAAATCTATGGCGAAGGAGCGCTGGCGCTGCTCCACAACCTGTAGGGCCCACTCGATAGCGCATATCATTAGAGATCGCATTCGTCGAGACTACTCTAACACTGTTTCTTTAGCGCTTTTGTTCTCTTTCGATGCAATCGCATATAGGAGAAAAGGGTTTTGGGTTGAGGTCTTTTTTGTTTTATTTTGGGAAAATGCGGGATGAGGTTTTAGCTCTCAATTTGTTTCTCGCCTTTCATTTTATGTAAATTTATTTATTATTAACTAATAAATAAATTCCACGCATCGTGAGTAGGGGTGTCAAAATGCATAGCGGAATTGCTATGTACCGTTACGGTGCCCCTTAATGCGAGAATTTGTTTTATGCCACTATCAAACTTGTCAATTTCTAATATGTCATTTTTAAATGACTAATTAATAATATACCACCATTTAATTGTCAAAATTTGTTTTATGTCACTAATTATTTCTAAATTAGAATAAATTCTATAATAGTTGTTCCAAGATCTGTTAGTAAATTTTTAAAACCCCAAACTACTCTTGTAGTTGTATTCTTTAATTAGGTCATGAAACTTACGGAAAAGAAACCAAAGTCCTGCCTCCCTGTGCGCTCATCTGGATTAAGGTCGCACAACTAAACCCCACATTCTTTTCCATCATTATTGCCCTTCGTCCATCTCCTCTCGTGAGTTCAGATGGTAATAATAATAGATTATCCCTATATTCTTTCTTTTGTTTTGGCTGATTGAGAAATATCTCAATCATACTGTCGTCTAATTTGCCCTAATTAATCAGAATTTTTGAATAATTAGATTAATTGGTGTGGTGCCAACCAGTATAACCGGGAACAAACCAAAATATCAATTAGATGCTAGGATTAACTCCAAAACAACAAAAATAGGTTCGTAACAAATATTAGAATTGATACAATTATAAAACTCGCAAAAAAAAAAAAAAAAATAGACCCTTGTTTTTCGTCAAAAAAAAATAAAAAAGTAAAACTCGCAATAGGTTCGTAACAAGGTCAAAAGTCGAGAAAAATTTCGATAAAAAGTTAGCAAATATATCTATAAAGGAATTGTTTAAAGTACAATTTCGAAACCAAAAGTTTTAATCGCACGAGTGACATAAAATTATTTTTATTATTTTGTAGTAGCATAAAATATATTTTTTTTGTATTTTGTAATGGTATAAAATAAAATTTCTATCTTGTAGTGGCATAAAATTGATTGCTTCATTTGCGATGGCATACTTGAAAATTTAACATTTTACATGGCATATTTAAAAAGGTATGATGCTCATTTTAGTTGATGGATGGTATAAAACTAATTTTTTCTGTTTTATAGTGGCATAAAAATAATTAGTCATTTAGTGATGGCATGTTACTAATTTTAAAGTTTCGCAGTGGCATAAATAAAATTGCCCCTTTCATTAACCGTTCCATTTAACGAAATGGTAAATGGCATGTACAAAATATACGATTTCAATAAATAGAATGTGGTATTTCGTTCTAGCATCTATTTTGTTTGCCGTTCCATTATCGAAACGCAAGGATTTTCTCTGCCACAAACCGTTTCGTTTATAGTGGAACGTGTGGTCAACATGCTAGTCAACCATAGAACTCTAATTAGCGAATTGTAAATTATTTGTGGTGATATGTTGCATAAAATGTAACCGAAATAATTTTTTTTTCACTATAAGTACATTTAATAATATTTAAATAAAAAAAATAAGAAATTGTAAGAAACTATTTTTTTTACTTGATATGTTATAAAATGAGTAAGGCTAAACTCTAAAGTCCAATAAAATGACGGACTCCCTAGGTCTAATATAT
The DNA here is from genome assembly GCA_027725995.1 of Rhynchospora tenuis. Taxonomy (NCBI): domain Eukaryota; kingdom Viridiplantae; phylum Streptophyta; class Magnoliopsida; order Poales; family Cyperaceae; genus Rhynchospora; species Rhynchospora tenuis. The sequence goes on along the minus strand of CM050889.1, from coordinate 15,011,151 downwards.
TCGTTCTTGAATTTTTTTTTTTTTAGTCTCAAACAATCAATCTAACATGTTCAATGTGATCTTCACATAGAAATCTAGTATAAAACTAATTTTTAGATTTTTAAATTGTCTATTTTTATTTCAAAATTTTAGAAAGTCATCAATCTAAGAAATTACGAATTATGAACCGTTTAAATTAATGTAATGATTTCAATATGAAGGCCACAATAAATGGTTTTGGATCAATTATTTAAGGCTCAAAATTCAAGAACGAACGCATTGGATAGAGTGGGTCCGTCTAATACATTGGTCTTTAACCTTGCTCATAAAAGATTATGAATTTATATCACTAAATTTATAGTATAATTTATTCTAATTTAATAAATTATTATAAAAAATTTTAAATAATGTAAATTATTTTAGCTGCGTCACGTATAAACTCATATCATGTTCAAATGGGATCCGAATATGGAACTTGCCGCGCACAATTCGAGCCGTTCAATCTGATTTCGACGGTTCATTTTTTCAAACATATCAATCTGATATTATGCACGGGGCATCCATCATCAATCGGACGGTTGGAATTGTGCGTGCCAAACTTCAGCAAGAGATTTGGATTCGTTCGAATGTGTTAAATTGTCTCCAACTAAGATTTGGACTTTGACGCGACACGTCCACATTAGTGTCAACACATAAACACATACGTTTCGGAGAACCTAAATCAGTTCCCCTGCCACCGTGCTTCCATTTTAAGATGTCAACACTTCTATTTTTAATTAATTTTTTAGCATTCTTAATACTTAAAACAGTACCCAATACTTTTAACACATTATGTTTAGGTCACTAATTTAACCGGCTCTATAATTAATTCACTCATTTGTTGACAACTCGCTGAATGACAAATTACTAAAATATGAACATAACATGGTCTCATTCCAATAATTGTTGCCTTTTATTGTTTGATATAATTTGTTCACCATATATGATTCTAATATTTTTTTTATGATTAAGGACAATCTCTACTCTCCATATGGGAGATAATAGAAGCAGTACCTTCCATTTGAGATCATTTGAAAACTTTCATATCCATCTCATACTAATTAATAAAGATATTTTTCTTTTCAGATCTAGCTAGATGCATTTTGAAGTGCTAAATTCGCTAAAGAATGTCAAATTTTGATTGATATCTTTTGTGAATATTCATCTTTAAAACTTTAAAATTAATAACGTCCAATTTTTACTTTTAATTTCCTTTCTTGAAAGGCAAATCATACATATATGTATATCAGGGGTTTCTACAGTACCCCCAGCTCCTTTTTCCTAGATTTTCTGCGGAAGTTTGTCTAAAATTTTTTGTAACAAATCTATTAGAAATTCTATTTCTTAGGACAACGAACAAAACTATATATAATTGTTTATAGAAAAAAGTTAGTGCAGTGAGGTAGACCCATGTGCACTTATTTTCCGATCATTTGTGGCTCTTTCACGTTAGCTTATGTAACGGATCTATTAAAACTTGTACTTCACCAAGGAACACAAAAAAGTTGCGTAGAATTTTCTATAGAAAAATAATTAGTGGGAAAAGGTACGACCCGTGTTCATTTTTTCAGATCCTTTGTGGAGTTTTTCATGTTATGTTATGCTAATTATAGTTTCATTATGCAACACCAAAAGATGAGTATGAGAATATACATCAAATCAAATAAAGATGAGAAAAGGAGAGACGGGAATGATCAAACGCTGAAACGCAACGAGAAAAAGAGAGCGCATGTGGAGGACTGGAGGGGTTGGCTTTTTGTGTTAAGCCCTCCAATTTTTAATTTATCATATTTTTTATATCTTGGCCCTCTAATCTCTACTACTTATAAATGCACCTAACAAACCTTGTAAGAAAAACCAGATAAAGGTTGTGTTCAATCCCTAACATCAAGTATGAGTCATTGATTTTGTTAATTTAATTTGATCTATGGTCCAGATCTAGATATCAGATAAAAAGCTAGCAACTAATCTGAAGTTGGTGAGTCGCTGGAATGGTTCTTAAACAAACTGCTACGCTGCGATACGAGAGTTCGATCCCTGTGCGCTGAACTTTTTTTTTTCGACATTTATTTATTTTAAGCGCTCCCTAATTTCTCCCTCTCCGTTCTCTCTAAGGAAAGCATCTCTCCCTCTCCGTTCTCTCTGTTCCCACTACCCCTCCGAAATTTTCACAAAAAAATCAGCTAATCTCAATCTCCTTGCGCATTCTCACCTTCGCTCCCCTCTCCTCACTTCCCCATCGCAGCCATATAAGGAAAACTTTCACAACAAATCAAGGAAGCGCTAGGAAAATCCACAACAAATCAAGGCTGCGCCCCCTCCTAGGGTTTGTGCATCTTATTCAAAATTTCACAGAAATTTCAATTTTTCATTTGGCGCTCATTTAACTTTCCGTAATTACTGCGTCCTAGGGTTTCAATTTCGTTTGCCGCTCTCTATTCTGCTCCCTATTTAAACAAGCAAATTGATGGAAAATAAACTCACCGATTTTGTTGTTTCAGGTGAGAAAAAACAGTTTACTCAATATTTCTTTCTCACCTCTTTACCATCTGTTAACACTGTTTCTTTTTTCTTTTTGCATTATTTTCTCAATTTCCTGCCCAATTAATTTGATTCGTTTATTTATTTATTTTTTGTTCCAGCGTATTTCGGTGTAAGAGGGATAAATAAATATTTGGTACAGGCGAATCTCCATATTGGTTGGGTTCGATACTGGTATTTCACGGTAAGGAATTCTTTTGCATGTACTGGTATTTCCATTGTACCTTTGCTTTTCTTAAGCAACATAGTTTAGATTTCTTTCGCTTTTATTCACTAGAGAGGTTCAGTGAATTCAATGTTTCTGGCATTGCGAAAGCTTGAGGTGAGCCCTTAATTCCACAACCGGCTAAATGCACATCTCTTATCTTTTTGTTTCTAATCCAGTTCGGTATAGTTTCCAATTGAAATTTGTTATATGATAAATCAAGTTACACAATTTCTGAAACACAAAAGCAACAATGAACAAATCCCTAGAATTGATCGAGTTACTTTATGAAGCATGCTGGTGTCTGGCAACACCATTGCTGTATATTAGATGTTGTAATGCTAGATCATAATGAGGAGATACACGGATACCCTTGCCATGTACATCAATTTTACTTAGTGCAATGTAGTATTAATCATAGCTCAGTCCATTTCCTATCAATTTTACTTGTGCAGCACTATTTATTTCATATGTTTGTTTTGATAGTAGTGTATTGTGTAGTACAATTGACAGTCCTGTTGTGGCCTTATAAATCGAGTGCTGATAAAAGAGAACAGGAATATCAGGTTCAGTGGATGCTCATAAGGAAAAGTTGGGTACAATCACACTGTTGAAGCTGTACTAACTGATACTGATTGTCACTCTTCTTTTTTGTTTTTTTACAAGTAATAACGATGATCCTTTATGTCTACTTATTTAGACATATAAAATATTGGTATATTTCCCTGCAAGATTGAATTTTAATTTAACTTCTAGAGTCTGTTTTAGTGAGAAAAGTAATCAGCTTTAAGAAATTAACTGATCTCTCTAATACATCTATAATAAGTATGATAGAAAGTTGCTATCATACTGTAGGATCTATAATAACCAAATGAGTGAGTATTTAGTTAATTCTTACTTCTGATATTATTCGGCAGCAAACAAGCTAAGCAAGTATTGTGGTAAGTATCAAACAGGTTCAAAATCCAAGATTTGGTTATTGCTTTGGCAGATACTTTTCTCTCTGAATAAAATTTGGATAGTTACTTCTTTTTTTCTATTTTTACCAGATAGCTAAACAGTTTTGTCTTTGCTTTTAACTTTGGGCAGATTTGGCATTTCAGAAGGCTCGGACTCGAACTTGACAGAAGAAACACTGTTTGTCAACAACCTTGCTAAATGCAACCTTAAGAATTACCAGATCTGGTAAAATCTCCACTATGAATTTAATAAACTTATTCACTGTTTATAATGAGGAAATTGTAATGTTTGCAGCGGATTTCCTGCCATGATATGTAGGCATCACGAGAGATGGGTTGCTGAGAAATTGGGGCCTGAAGCAGCAGATGATGACCATAATTTTACAAGGTTTATATTTAGCCTTGATCCCAAAAACTACCATGCATGGTCTCATAGACAGGTTGGTTTATAAGGTCATACTTTATTTGTTTATTTTTTGTATACCTCATGATTTATGCCAAATCCGATACTAGAATTTTATCATTTCTTTATTTTTTTATCTTGGATTTAGGGTCCCAATTTATGGAGAATGTAGCTGAGGCTATGAAACTAGAAAACTAATAACTTTCTACTTAATTATTTTTTTAAAGTTATTTGCAATTAACTTAGTTCTATTAAACTAACTTTTTTCAGTAACCTTATCTTACCTCAAGTATGACCTGAAGAGCACTTGTACAGCATGCATGAGAGAAACTGTGACTCACAGTACCAAGGTTAAAGATGCTAATCTTTCATTCACATGCAAATTGATCTGAGTTCAATAGCTTGGGTTTTGTTGATCATTTGCATACCATTTTTTTTATTCCACTACGTGGTCAGAAATAAAAATAATAATTTAATTATTGTCTGACAGGAAATGGAGGCTAAATAAAGAAGAATGGAAAAGAAAATGGCAAGATCAAATTTCAGAGCTACGAAGGCGAAGTAATATGAAGCAAAATGTCTCAGATGATAATCTGTTGTGGGCTGAGCGCATATGGGTTGCTGGTTTTTACGGGTTAGTTTCAGGGGTCTGTTTGACAAAGAGGAATGGCTATCTTTTTTTTTTTTTCCTACTGTTTCGTTTCTAATCCCTCTGAATGTTAAGACACATGGATTACTGGTTCAATTTTTTTTTGTGTATTATTGTGTTGTTTTTTAATAATTGGTCCAGCGTGAATTTGCCCCTTTAATTGTTGAACTTGTGACATTTTCTAATAAATAATTGGTTTGCTTTCCTATTAAATTAGAGCAATTTGATAATTTATTTTGGTTGGTCAATAAAATCAGGAAAACATATATATATTTATAACTTGCCTTGATTCGTGAGTTCCTATTAAATTAGAGCAATTTGATATCCATGCCATTATAACTTGCCATATACATCAACATAATCTTTTTTATATATTATTGTATTCTATGTCTTTATTGACAGGCACCATATTGACGGCGAGAAATCTTCATAGATTGATATTGATATTGATATTAGTTTGAATAAGTATTCTTATCATTGCAATTAAGCAAATAATCTTCAAAATTGAAAATCCCTCTCTGATTTCAAGAGATATGATATGCAACAGAGCCATTTTCTATTTCTGCATGATGCGCAGATTCCTTTCAATCACTAGCGTTATTTTCTATTTATGAAAAATTTGCATCCTTCTATAAAAAAGATGTTCGAATCTGCTTTGTATTGGCTAAAATAACATGCTCTAATGGAGTAATTGTACTGCGCATGCTTTTTGTTCTTAATTTATAGTTTTTATTATGTGAAAGGTTGAGACGATTTTAATCAAAAGTACCATATAATTATTCTATATTTGACAAGTATTAGAAAGAGAAAAAAAAATGAAATACTGGTATGTTCATTTTCTTTATTTTTTTTCCAAAATAACAAAGTAATTTCAGCATGTTTGTTTTTATTTTATTTTTTTAACCAAAATAACAAACTAATTTTCTGGCCTGTTCATTTTTTTAACCAAAATAACAAATCAACTTCAGCAGGTTCTATTTTATTTTTTTAACCAAAATAACAAACTAATTTTAGTTGGTCTGTTCATTTTTTTAACCAAAATAACAAATTAACTTCAGTAGGTTCGTTATTTTTTTTTTGCAAAAAAATAAAATAACAAAGTAATCTCAATTTGTCTGTTCATTTTTTTAAACCAAAATAATAAACGAACTTCATCTAGCCTGTTCATTTTATTTTTTTAATCAAAATAAAAAAAATAATTTCAGCTGGTCTATTCATTTTTGTTACGAAATTGAAAAAGTAATTTCAGGTCGTCTGTTTATTTTTTAAATTAAAATAATAAACGGACCAACCAAAATAATTAACAAAGTTTATTTCACCAAATTAACAAAATAATTTTAGCTGGTGTGTTCATTTTCTATTTTTAAATCAAAATAACAATCTAACTTCAGCCATTTTGTTCATTTTTTTTCTTAGCGAAAATAACAACTAACTTCAGCCTGTTTATTCAATTTTTCTTAACTAAATTAACAATTTAACTTCCGTTGGTTACTTTTTTCTAAAATTAAAAATAAAATAACAAACTAACTTCCATTGGTCTTTTCACGGTTACCTTCAAATTCGACCAAGACAAACTTGACTTAAATATTAAAATGGACTATATATTCATGTCAAATAAATATTCATTTTACTTGCTCGAGCCGGTGTTTTCTCACGGACAATTGTATGTCACTCTATCGAGAGGTGTGTCGCGACAAAATACAAAGCTGCTTATAAAACCAACCACCAATATCGACCCAAATGACGGAACATGCACCAAAAATGTTGTCTACCGGGAAGTGCTACGAAAGAGTTAAGGTGACGAAATTTTATTTAAAAAAATAATATTTCTCTCATACCACACTCACACATGCACTAAATGTATAAAACTATCTTAATTTTTTTATTATTTTATTTTATTATTTTATTTATTAAATGTTAATAATAATTATTAATTTTTATAAAACAGGTTTCCGTCATCAATGTTCATTACAATTGGGGAGCAGGAGCGCTTCAACGTATTGTCATGTTGTATTATTATTATTTTTTTGATCAGGAGATATTATTAAGAAATAATATTTTTTCAATGAATTATTTCTTTTACTGTTCATATGTCTGCCTTTATTGTTTATTTATTTAAACCGTTCAATATTACTGCTACAGTCAGCGTCGATCAAAACAACATTAATCTTAACTATTGAATATTGAAAGTAGACAACATATCTGTATCAAATAAGACTTTTTTTCGGATATCGCAGATATCTGCCCACACATTTGGGTGGGCACTGCTGCTAGTATTTATTACAATATCAATAATTTTAAAAGTTTTAGTTCTTTTGTTTAATTATTTATAAGTTTTCTCAAAATCATTTTTACATCAAATTTTGTGGATGTTCTAAAAATTACAAGCAATCCAATTACATTTTATTTATTTTATTATTTTTAGTTTACTTAATTTATGCTATTTTTATATGTTGGGACCCAAATCATTTTATTACGAGCTTTGCTTGGTATAGTCCGATTTTGACTATGATTAGTTATAATTATCTTATGCGAGTAATTTTTTTTTTATAACAGTATATTAAGTTTCATAAATCATATAAGAGCCGCCAAAAAATTTAAATTGCACATCCAATTCTACAAAGTTTATTTTAAATTTAGTTTGTACCATTTATTATTAAAAATTTGTAGAATTGGATATGCACTCAATTATTTTGATTTAAAAATAACTGATTGTGATCTGTTACTGATTTTATATTTTGAAATTCTAACATTTTTTTTATTTTTTTTAGATTTATATTATTTTTGATATTTTGAGGTATGTGAAATTTCAAAAGGTCAATACTTTGTTGCTTAAAAAAAAGAATGAAAAGATCAACTTTGATCCAACATTCATCGTGCGAAGTGCGATACTATAGCTAATCAAGTAACGTTTCTTGAATTCATCTACGGTCATTGATTGCAAGCAACATAGAAATATAAATGGAAGTGAATTCAAAAATAAAAGAAAACAGAGAGGAGCAGGAGGAGCAAAAAGAACAAAATCATCACATTGTATGAAACAATTATTTTGATAAAATACCATTATTATATTATGATTATATTTTCAAAAATTTCACTGCAATAGTCAACAATTGATGGCTGATTACTTGCTAATGACACGTTTCTAAATTATAACATAGCGTCATGTCCTCTAATTAAAAAAACACGTCCTATAGTCAAGTAACTATCATTGCAGTCGATATTGCAGTATGTGGTCACATGCTGCACATATATATAATCAAAGATTTGATGAAGTTAGTGACATTGAATTTGCTTATTTGTTTTAACATGTGCTCGATGACATTCACCGACATTTGTTTTAACATGTGCTTGAAGGACCAGGACTGATCAGGTCCATCCAGAGTTATTTACATGGGCGAAGTTTGTATACCAACGTATGTGGTCTACATATTTTGAATACACAGTTCGTATGCTAACGTATGTAGTCTGCATATTTTGATATGTTTTATAATTTATCTAATATACATCATTAATGAAAAAAGAAGATGGAATTAGAAGATGTTTTTTTTTTTAAAGATGCTTGGTAGTGACTACCAAGTGAAGGAATTAGAAGTTGTTGACAAAGTATGGTGGGGGTATATGCAATCTGCATATCAACATACGCATTCTTTATATTTAAATATTCATTTTGCATATCAACGTACACAGTATTTTATCAATAAGATGCAACAATTCGGTTATCATCAACTAGCTCCTTGTTACTGCATGATTGTCTTAGACATTGTTTATTTGGTGTTATTTCAATGACGTCTCTGATTCTATTCTTGATTACACTTATTGTTTCATGAGGTAGGACGCCCTTTATCGTATATACATCGTTCTGATGTTCGTCATTGTTGCTCAGCTTCTTTATTTTGATTTTAAAGTTCATGTTTGCTGATGGATGTACGTCGTTGTTGTACTCTTATCAATCCTGAAAATTTAATTATAGGTTAGGATATTGAAGATGCTTTGGGAAATTGATCATGCAAATATATATATTATCTTAGAAATAATTTGGAAAATATATCATTCACACGTTCACTAAATAGAAGAACTATCAATTGTTATTCATTTTTTTTTTTTTTTTGAAGAACTATCAGTTGTTATTAAAAAGAAGATTTAGATGGAAGTAAAATATGGCCCAATGTAGTTGATCCGATCAGTGATACTATACCTAAATTAAGTGTATGGGCCTGATGACAATATGAATATATGATGCGTAAAACTACCAAGTCGCTAAGCCCAATGTCAAAAGCATATTATTTAGGCTATGTGTTTTAAATGAGAAGAGAGAAGGCAGCGGGAACCGGCAGCGGCCTTACCTGGTTTCATTTCGACTCAATCGGACTCAGTCGGGTTCTGATCAAATGGCTTGGCTCAACCAAGTTCAATTTTAAACAATGACAGATGGCGCTCCCTGGTTGGGTATTAGCTGTGGGTCTTTACTTACTGTTAATTGAAAAGAAGAAAATTCAAAAGAAAGGACGAGAATACTTACCAGAAGAAGAAGTGTGGAACGCTACCAAGCTCCACCCTTTACCGGAGTTTCTCGCCACCGAATTCTCAGAAAAGACCACCGGCGTGTAGGCGACGTTGCCACGATCCCAACGACACCAGGCACGAGCAGCGCTGGAGCTGGGAACCCCCTAATTTAGGATATAACAAAATTCAAAATCAGTGAATGGGAGAAATTTTTTATTCAAATTGGACGGTATATCAATAAATTACTTACCTGGGAAGCTTACTTAGAGTTCGAATGAGAGGGTTTTCAAAGAAATTGGGGTTGATTTGAAGGAAAAGAGCTGGTTTGGTAAAATGGGTTAGACAGCCATGGTGTGACAAGTTCAAGCGCTGGTTTGATTCTAATGGGTTAGACAGTACAGATGGAGAAAAGTTAAAGCCTGCACCAAATTAGTGCATTAACTTTGTTGGGGCAGTACACAGTGAAAATTACAATGGATGATATTGGTAAAATCACCTGGTTGGCTAATGATTACCAATTACCATAAACATCTCCTGGCAAAAAAAAAAAAAAAAATAGTGATTCATAATTGAAATTAGTTGCTGAATTAGCATCGCTAAGCTTAGGTGTGTTTTAAGAATGTTAGAGATTCTACTATTTCATGAAAACATCTGTGACTCTATCTCTGCCAATTTGGGGAAAACACAGTAGCTGGCAATCCAGAAGGGGCATTGCTACTAGCCACTGTAAAGTATTCTATCCTTTTATCTTGCATGTAATGGACACCAATGTTGCCATGACTGCACATTCGATATCTTCCAAAATCATGGGTAAAATAGACACAATTTCCCTCTATTCCTGGATATATGCTAGAATCGAAGCAGAGAGCGCCATTATGACCCACAAACAATAGTTGGCCATGGAGACTTTCTATCTCTCTCCAGGTTCTTTCGGAGAGCGCCATTATGACCCACAAACAATATTTGGCCATGGAGACTTTCTATCTCTCTCCAGGTTCTTTCAGAGAGCGCCATTATGACCCACAAACAATATTTGGCCTTGAAGCAAACAGTTCTATCATTTAAAGATCCTGTTAGTCTACTAATAAACAATAGTTTTCCTGATAATGATTCCACAATGCAATGCTTTGAAGCTTGGATTTTAGCATTTACATTAAAGGTCACTTTCATACCGGATATAATTTAATTCCATAAAGGGTACCGGTACATGTAATGGCACATAATAATCCTTTGTAAATTGCCACATCTTACCAGCTAACTTGTGAGGGGCACTGTCTGAGAGCGTGCACTCATAAGTTGGTTTGAAGTTGGTTACTAAAAATCTGATTTGCAAACAAAAAAAAAATAATAATAAAATAAATACATAATAATTATAGAAAGAAGTGACTAAATAAACAACGGGCAGTGTGCTTGTGGATAAGGGGTGCTGCCTGAGAGTGCATACTTAGAAACATGCTTATACCCCTAACACATGGTTTCATAAAAATGAATAAAAAGAAATTAATTAAACACTGAACTGTTCTCAGCAAGTGGTTTGATCAATACCTTAACCTGAGGAGAAACAGTGCCAATAACCTCCTCACTGATTCTATTGACCAACTAGAAACCCTCCTCATGCTTCCCTATTGTTAGAAAATTGTGTCTAGAGAGAACCCTTCACAAATTGACCTAAATCAAAATAGTTGACAGCCTTGTCAGAATTTATGAAGTCAAACTCAGAACAGCCCAGGGTCAAATCTCCTAATAAGATATTTCTCTTGTCAAATTGATTAATCTAAACCATCCTGTATGTCATTGAGAATTTGAGATAGTTATCAAGCCAATTTGATAGTTGAAAAGACCATCAATTAGACCAAAGGATCCTTATCAGGAAGCTTACCAGACAACCAACATCAATTAATATATTGAAAGTGCAAAATGAGGAGAGCCTACCTGAGAACGCAATTCATAACCTCATTAACAGAATAGTGAACCCAGAAACTTCAATTCCTGTTACAAAACATCATGACTAAACCCTTCTGTAACCACTTTTAAATCCTCAATTGAAAATGCAAACCAATAAAGGAGAGTGAGAAGAGCATGGAGAGCTTTCCTTCAGCTGAAACAGTCTAATAGAACCCGAGAAATTACCCCTCGAAGTTGTACCGGGTCGACCCATTCCGCCATGGCTTTGAACTCAGAAGTCAATCTGTTAGAAAGAGAGATATGAGAACCTGTTGACTAATCCGAATCTTAATGCATCCAACGGTTGGATTTCAAAAGAACGAGTAATTCCGAGGATCAGTTGAGACGAATCGATGTGTGAAAGGTGTGCAAAATAGAAACTGTCAAGCGAAAAAGGAGGGATTGGGCCGTAAGCAAATGGGAGTAAGAAATGAAGGCCTAAACGGTAGACAAATAATGTGGATTGGGCCGTAAGCAAAGGACGGATTGGGCCGTAAGCAGTTGGGCTGTCGTGGAGTAATAAAAAAAAATAAGAGAAGAAGAAGGCCTAGAACGGTGGACAAATAATGGGTAATTATTCTTTGGGAGTGATAACCGTCATCTAACCAAAAGCCATCCGCGCCATCCAACTCTCCCCTCCCCTGACTTTCGCTTTTTTTTCCGTGCGTCTGGATGAGGCGTCCCTCATGCGCAATTCCTAAGAAACTAAAGTTAATGTGGACAAACTTGTTCTAAGATCATACCGAAATCTACAGTTAATCTCAGCCGATCTCTTATGGCGTCTCTGGTGCAACAAACCCATGACAATTCCTCTGTATAACCATCCGTGTGCATTATGTGGTTGTTGACGTGACCAATCAGACGATCCTTAACCTGGTTAAACTTCGAAAATACACTAAAAGTTTAAAAATAACCAGAAACTCCGAAAATTCCTACAAAATACCAAAACGTCTAGAAAATTATGATGAACCAATTTTGTCCGAAACACTATACTCAAAATCCTAGCCAAATGCCATTTTTAATTCAAAATCCATAAATACCTTATTTTAATTACAGAAAGAGTCATGATTCCAGAACCTTCTTAACTAAATGTTGTCGATTTCTCTGGTTTTCAACCTTTTTATTTTTGCAAATTGTAAATGATGAAATTCTTAGAAACCATTTCAGTTTCCATAATCGTGTGATGCAGGGGGTTGCTTCCCACATTAGCCTCAAGTTCCCAAAAAATTAACTAATCAATACAAGTGTCGTCTTTGTCGGAATTTTTTTTTTTTTTGAAGAAAGCAAGGGGTCAAGCCCCAAAACTTTTATAAATAATGAAGTTGTAATATGTACAGAGAAGGGCGAAATTCAGAGAATGAACCCGTCGAAAAAATAAAATAAAACAAAAATAAAGAAACAAACAAATAGATACAAACTAAAAGTCAAGAACTAAGTGATCGGATATCCTGAAGGATTCAGGACTCTCCATTCTGAAAAAGTATCTTGCACAAGAGCATTAAGATTCTTTTGTCGAGAGTTGAAGAGTCTGTCACAACGCTCTCTCCAGAGTACAAAGCAAGTGATCAGCAGTAACTCCCTCTGCTTTTTATCACAACTCACAGACTGCAACAATTGGAATGTATCACCCATCATGGGGCAAGAGATGGAAGCAAGCTGATACACTAGAGCCGAGACCTGCTTGAAAAGCTGACAATGGAAAGAGATGTGAATCGCTGTTTCTTCATCCACAGTGCAGAGATAGCATCGATTTGGCAACTGCCATCCCCTTTTCTGGAGAACATCGGTGGTCGGTAACCTTTGCTGTAGAAGCTGCCATCCGAAAGTTAGAATTCTTGGTGGGGCCCATAGGTTCCAAAGCAGTCTAAGGGATGAAAGTTGTAGTGGGTTGCATTTCAACAGGGAGTACAAAGAGGCAGAGTTGTAGGAGGGAGGGAGAAGTTTCCAGATGGGCAAGTCATGATGTTGTTGGGTCTGTAAGTTAATGGAGTGGAGGTTGGCGATAAGGAGCTGCAGGAGAGTAGCAAGTTGGGTTGCTGGTAAAGCTGTGGAGGACATGGAGGGCATGAAAATGAGGGAGGGATCCGTCCAACATTGTTGTAGGAAATCAAAGACAGTAATGAAGGAAGAGATTGCAAAGCTGTGAAGTTGTGGGAAGACAAATTTTAGGATGCCCATGCCCCAGTCATGATGCCAAAAGAGAGCTTGCTTACTAGAGATCAGAGAGAAAGAGAAACCGATTGAGAAGGAAGGCCAAATGGAAGTAAAAGCTTTGGAAAGGGCAGGCATAAGAGGGAAGGGCAGGTTGGAGTCAGGGTGAATAACTGAGAGCAGATGCGACAGTGGTGACTGGGGGAGTGTCAGAGAGCGCCAAATCCACTTAGCAAGCAAGGAGAGGTTGAAAGTGTGAAGATCCAAAACACCAAGGCCTCCTACCTTCTTTGTCTTGCAGATGTTTTGCCAGGCTACAAGAATAAGCTTTTTATCTTGACTAGTGGGGCCCTTCCATAAGAAAGTTCTTTTGATTTTATCGATTTTGTCAACAAGCCATTTCGATAAATGGAAAACTGACATGAAGAAAACTAGAAGGGAGGTAAGAGTAGCCTTCAGCAGCACTAATCTTCCTGCAAAAGAAAGGAGGGATGCTGACCAACCCGCCAACTTGGAGGAGAAATTATTGAGAAGTGGTTGGAAATCAGCCTTGGTGAGTTTTTTGTCAGAAAGTGGCAGCCCTAGGTAAGTGATGGGAAAGGAAGAGATCTGACAACCGAGTTGCTGTGCCAAGCTAGCAAGAAGGTTGTTATCAGGTGGAGTTAGCAGAAGGTGAGATTTATTCGGGTTAATTGCCAAGCCTGAGACATTGTGAAACCCTAGCAGAACAGTGCTAAGAAGCTGACACTGCTGCAAGTGGGGTTTTAAGAAGAAAAGTGCATCATCAGCGTAAAGGAGGCAGGGTTTTAGGTGAGGCAAGGGAAGTGAAATCGCACCACAGTGGACAAGCTTCTGCATCCATCAGCTAAGTAATCCATGGCCAAGATGAAAAGTGCAGGGGAGAGAGGATCTCCCTGCCTAACTCCCCTACGAAGGAGAAGGCTTTTACCAGCCACACCGTTAACAATAATTTTGGAGGATCCCTGAAGGATACAACTGACCATCCAATCAGCCCAAACAGTGGGGAAACCCAACGCCAGCAGAACAGATCTAATGAAGCTCCAGCTCAATGTGTCAAAAGCCTTGTGAATGTCAGCTTTAAACAAAGCTAAGGGCAAATTGGACTTTTTGGCAAACTATGTGACAGTCTGTGCATAGAGAAAGTTTTCAGTAATGAGCTGTTAGAAAATGCTCATATTTTAATTTTAGATTAATTACAACTAATTAATCACCATTAACAACAAGCAAATCAATAGATCTAGTGCTAAAGCAATCACACATCCAATCAAGAGAGAAAGGTAGGAGAAATTGTACCTCTCATGAAATCGCATTCATGAGGCTCGAATCCATGGCATGGGAATCGATGGCGTGCTTGCACCGCCTCTCCACCACCAATAATCGCCTCTAGCCCACCAAGGACCCACCACCAAGCTCAAAGAGAATGCTAGTTCTCTTGAACCTCTTGCTAATCACCTTGCTTCTTCTAATTAACTATTTAATGGAGAGGAAGAGAGGTGGGATGCTCAACACATGAGCTTGGAAAGGAAGGGAAGAGCCATGAAGAAGAGAGAAAAATCTCTCTTCTAGGTGGAGGCGCAAGGGAGGGGAGAGGAAGAGAGATGACGGCTAGGGTTTTCTCCCAAAGAGACCCCTTTATATAGTCAACCACTCTCATCCAATTTTCATACTATTTACAAGTATGCCATCCACCCTAAGAGGCCACCTAATGGGCTCTCTTGGGCCATCTTAATAAAAGGCCTTTATTCATTAATTCACCAATTAATGAATCTCCTTTAATTGTCTCTTCATTCTTCCTTAAATCGGGCCTTTAATTAACCAATTAAATAGAAGCCCAATTAGCTCAAACTAATTAAAGTAAGTTGAACATAATTAATTATTAACTCATTAATAATTAATCTATGATTAGCTAATGCATTATATTGTTTCCATATGATCCTTTTAATTTAATTAATTATAACGGTTCATAACGGTATATAATTAATTAATTAACTTATCACATTTCACAATACACATTATTGTGAATAAACAATAAATGCACCAAGTGGTTAGAATCCTATTTGTGCGACCCTATTTGAGGATTTATACTATGTTGGCCATGGAAATAAATCGTTATTTATTTCCAATAATCATAAGCGGTATCTAGCAACACGTTATGATTCCCAATTCGTATAAATAATGTACCGTTACAATATCTCAATCCTGCATAAGAAATAAAAGTATTTCTTTGTTTGATTCTTATGTCACACGATATCTTTGTATAATCCAAGATAGGAATGTGTCATTCTTGCAGATTATACATTTCTTGATCTAGAGTTGATCGTCTAGTTTGCATGCATACGATCCAACTCCATCAAGGGGCCCAAACAGATATCATCACTCACTAGGTATACTAATGAGGGACATACGGTTTTCTTGATGAACAACTTTTCCCCGCACAATTCAAGAGAACATAAATAAAGTCCTTATAGCAGCCTTTATCAGGAATCAACGTTAGACGATATTTATTGAACCTATCCTCATGTGGAAAAGATGAACATCTCAAACTTAGAATCAAACTCATATGAAATAAACAATGACACATAACACAATCCATATGTTTATTTCATTGGGTCAAGTCCTGTACTATGTTCCAATAACATACACATATGCAATTAAGTTGGTAACTCCTTACCTATGATTTGTAGAACTTAATCATCACTTAACTTGCATACTAATCTTTTATGATAATTAATGTTCCTTGTTAATTATCAAGATTATGGACGATTTAGATTTATTATTGTCATTCTAATGAATGATCCACAGAGATCTACAATTCAGATCCTCAACCTGAATGATCTGTCAATAATAAACTCTAGGAACAAATGATCAAATATCATCATTAACATAAACTAAGAAAATAAGTCATTAAATATTGACTTCTAGGACATAACTCCAACAATCTCCCACTTGGCCTAGAGTCAATCAATAGTGACTTCTAGCCAGTGAAGAATTTAGAACAATGTCATATATCTATATATATACATGTCTCGAACCTCAAAAGATGTAATACACTTAAAGCAAGTTACTCATACGTCCATCACGCATGGATGCACAATTGCATCTCGTATACCGCTTAAGGTAGAGGTTAAGTTAGAGTGTTCGCTGTGTCTGCGAACCTATCAAATTTTATTTGACCCTATATACATATATACTCCTATATATGTGTTCTTGATCATCATCATGTGAGATCAAGTGACATCGTCATAGATCTTAGTTGGATCACCAATTTAATATTGGGTTCTTCAAGTTTAAGCTATGGTTCGAGATGCATAGAACCATATTAGCTTGACTGATAACTTCACGATCCATACTACATTCTTTCATTGCTTCACAAGTTGCTATATATTTTTGTTTTGGTGACGGAAACGGTTGTAATATCCCATTTAGAACACCTTCTAAATTTACAACACCACATTAAACAAAATATGTAGCTTAATTGTATTTATATCAATCTTTCGAAAACTAGCATCAATATATCAATTTATATGAGCTTTCTTTTATCTTATCAGATGGAAAAACATATCACTCTTTCTCTTAAGATACTCGAGGACATTCTTGATTATTGTCCAAATGTGTTTTTCTTTGTATCCATTTGACAACTGATTGTCATACTCCTTGGGTACAACACATAGGGGCATGTGCATAAGTATGGCGTACATAATGAAACTCATAACAGAAGGATGCTCGAATTGTATCGTGCACTCTTCTCGAATTGAGTTGCAACACACCGAGTAGCACTGAAGTGTATGCCATACAATGTGGTTAGACATCCTTTCTAGGAGTCTATCTTTTCGTGTAACTATAACACCTTGTCATTATATGCACATTTTGCTCAAACCTGACATCCATCATAATCTATCTCCATAGATTTTGTTTCCTTGGATTTAGGTGACTTACCCAAGTTCTCAATTGAGAAAAACATTCTCCAATGAGATCTTGACAATATTCATTTTCTTAATGTTATTCCCAATTAATGTCTTGTATCTTGTACAATACATGTAACACAATCATGCTCCCACTGAATATCTTGTCTATATAAGATACTTTTGACGAAGTGCAACTCCTTGACTTCCTTGTCAAAATATTTATTCCAATTTCCACAGTACTTGCTTCAATCCATTAATGGATCATTGAAGCATACATGTGTTTCCAACAATACAACAAATCCTTGGTTTGTGTCAAATACACAACAACTTCCTTCATTCAATCGAAGAAGGTGGTTTTGATGTATCTTTCCATATATCTATATATACGAAATATAACTATTGCTAGAATGATCTTTATTGACTTATACATAGCTACAAGCGAGAAGCCGTGCTTTGTACATGGTCAACTTGTTATCGACTTAGACATAGCATCAATCATGAAATTGTGCTTTGTACAGAGTCGACTTGTTATCCATATCTATCTTTCTTATTAAACATCTAAATGTTCTAGATGGATCGCTCCTTCTTGAACATCAATCAAGGTCTATACCTTGTTGTTATATATATGGATTGCACTTAAAGATCATATAGATTCAAACCATACTTGTGGAATCGGGTCTTTCCATCGCTTCTTTATTTATCAACGGATCCTCACATGTCAAGTATGAGGATGTTGTGAAATCTATGTACTTTTCAGTTTAGGCAATTCACTCTCGTTGATCTTTGTAGGATTGGTGCTTGAGGTCTATGAACTACTTCTACAACAACTTGTAGAATAAGTTCTTGATCCTAATGTACTGCACGAGTTTCTCTAACATCATCCAGTAATGAGATGTTTGAGTACTCTTTAGAAGCGAGCGTGCTTATAAACTTCTTCCTTTCACAACTGCTTGTGAGTTAAGTTCCACTCAACTTCCACTAAGCACCATGTATGGAGTGACAAGTTCCCTATAAAGGTACTTCTTGTAGTGACGCATAAACTCCTTTAATGCTCACTTTACTCCCACTACTTCATCTTAAGAATATCATTCTTTAAGATTACGTTATGATGAGCAACAACTACTTTGTTCTTATCATGTTCATAGAAGTAGTACCTTTTGGCTAATTCAAGATATCCTTCAAAATAATAAGCGTCTTATTTGGGTCCAAGCTTATCAATCAATCGAACTTTGAAATAAGCTTCTCAATACCAAATCTTGAGAAACAATATACCTAGAGATCGAATCTCGTAAGATATCTTTCTCAATAGACTTCGATGGAATTTTTATTCAGTGTAAACAATATTGTCCTCAAACACAAATCCCTTACATGAGTCAAACAAGTCAATTTGATTTATTACCGATCGAACTATATCAAACAATGTTCGATACCTTCATCCTTGGATACATTTTTCCAAATGTTCCTCATGGAGCGAGTAGTGAAACGTCTTTCATACTCTTTAGGCAATATATCAAACTACATGACTTAACTATTTACCATGATCTATTTTAAGACTTTTGCTTTTATTGAATAGTTTTTCAACTTTACTCTTGAAATTCTTTTGATCTTGTCAAAAGATTCATACTTATACCATATCAAATAGATACGTTAATATCTACAATGATCGTTGGTCAAGTGGTAAAGTGTCAACAACCTTTCAATTGCACAAGTCCTATAAGTCTATATACATCAATATGTATAAGTCTTAATAAGTTTACTTGTCCTTTAAACCTTCGTAGGTCAAAGGCGCTTTTGTCTTTTAACAAACACGATTCGCATGAATTTCAATTGATTTGCAATCGAATTGATTTACGAGCTCCACGTTACGTAGACTCTCATAATGCGATTCTTGTTTATATTCGACTAAGCAACTATTTTACATAAAAGTCAAATACTTTATGCGAAGTCTTATATATTTGTCATTCAAAATTTGTTAATCTATTTCAAGCAAATTCAATTAAGATGCATGAAATCTTATACACAAATTTATAACAATAAGAGAACAACATTTCTCTATTACAAAACATGATCATCCATCATCAAATATGAAGATAAGGTTTTATAAGATGTTTGGAATAAGGTATACAACCTCAAATTCCTAAACAAACTCTTTACTTAATAAAGATAACTCTACGTATTCAATGGTAGCGGCTTAGACGTATAAGCCATTTCCAAAACGGAGTTTACTTTACTTATCTCGAACTTTCTCTTATTCATCATTGTCTACACATTTCGTTAAATGCGAACACATGAACTAGCACCTAATTACTAGTGTGAATTAGAGATAGTGAGATAATTTGAACGACAAATATCTTAAGGTTTAGAACATCATGGTATTTCGGACAACCTTTCAAATGCCTCCCATAAATGGCAAATGAAACATCTCATGTGACACACGGTCATTAGTGAGGGTCTCAAATATTCAACTCATATCTTGGTGAAGTATTCCTTTAATACTTAACCAATTACTTTTAGCACTAACAAGTGTGCGAACAATATATCCTTTATCCATAGAAAGAGATTGTATGACAATATCAACAATCCTTGATATTGGAGATCTTAATATCTCTAGTTGTCAATTAGCTACTCAAACCTTTCGGTCACAAGCTAATGAAACATTTATCTTCTTATAAGAAGAGTCTCTTGGTTAACTCACATTCCATTTCTCGATCATAAATGATTGAGTCTATCTTTTACTTTCTCTAAGAACGTCTTCTTGAGTAAGTGAATGAGAGTATAGAAGTCTAGTCTAGTCCTTATGAATTCTCCAATTCAAAAGTCTAGAACTTCTAAAAGGATATAAGCATTCGCTTTATTGAATAATTTTCGTCAAAACTAATCAATCATTGCGAAGCTATTTTCGGGAAGTTGAGGAACGTTTTTGGGATTAAACTTGCTCAAGTTTCTCATTTCCAAGAACATGTCTTAGAAATCGGTATTTCTTCTCCAAGTAAATACCTTATAAACGAGCTTGTCGTTTTCCAAAGATTGACCGCAACGAAATTAACATATTTAATATCTATAACAAATTCAATTTAAGGTCATTTAGTTTATGCAATGTTTTGTTTATGGAATGATAAACAAAAACTCCCACTACATTTATTTAGTGTCCCAATGTAGTTGGTTTTCCAAGATCCCCGTTTTCATCAAGTAGAGCCTGCTATGGCACGACACCCTACTTAACTAGACAAGGTAGGTTCTCCAACCAATCATATCAACCATATGACTCTTGGTTTGTGAATATCTAAGTATATTTACAAACTTCGCCCCGATGTCCAAGAAAACTTGTTGGGTCCATCGATAAGCAACCTCTCTCTATTTGCTCCTAACAAATCTTTTCATTTGTACCCCGACTATCAAGGTTGACAACCATGACGTCCGCTATGGCGGACCGCGCCATGATTGGCTATTGACGTGAAGGGGATAGAGAGAAGGAAGGCGGTCGACTTAATCAATTTAGTTTGGGACAAAAGCAATTACGTGACTTTGTTTGGTGGTCGTGTAAGCATACACTCATACCTATCTATGACAATTCAAGGCATTCACAAACAATCACATAACATAAGCATCTCAAGCATTGCCGTGGGTTTGTATGGCTCCCGCTTGCATTAATCTTCGTCGCATCTCCATGTAACGAGACTAATCTAATCAAGCCCTCCCACTAATTACTAAGATCCTATCTAATAATTAAGGGAAATAAATACATGTGATAAAATTCCTAAAACCCCGCCTAGGCCTTAGGGGCATGCAAGCCTCACAAGTTACATAAAAAATTAACCACTTAATTATCAAGGCACCTTAGGCCACTTTACAAGCAATCACATGCATTCACAACATTTTACAACACACAAGGCATTGACATCTTGAGCCATATCAAACCCACATCCTCCTACAAAATAAAGTTAGCACATATACAATATACATGATTCACTTGTTCTTAATTAATTTCATTAATTAGAATCTTTGTGCATACTTGTTGCTCAAGTTTTTCGAATGCAAAGAAGGCTTAACCTTAACAACCAATTGTTTAAGCCCTTTTAAATTAAATCCAACCATCAAAACAGAAAGGAGGGTATTTAAGGAGTCTTCTAATTAACCTTTCAATAAATTGATTAATTAGAAACTATTTTAACTAATTAAAATACGAAATTCGGGGCCCGGAAAAATTCAAAATAATTCGGTCTCCAAAAAATCCGAAATAAATCCAGAGAACTCCTTACAAAGATTGTGGTTACCTGTAAAAATCTCAAGGAGAGATCAATTACCATCAGGGAGAACCAAAAAAGACAAATCCTCAGATTGTGCGCGAAGCACCGTTAGAGAAAATTCTGTTATGGGTCTCAACCTTTTGATCTGTATGATCATCCCCTTGATATTTTTCCAGCAAACAATTTACATAGAAAAATACTACATACAATAGGCTATCATTCCATGAAAAGAAAATCCACAAGTTATATTCAAGATCAACGAGATAACAAGCATTTAAGCAAGGTATCCTGTTCTGGAACAGACCGTCGACCAAAAAGGTTTCGCTCGGTTGAGGTATCAAATCTCAATGAAAATCTATGAAATTAATTTTCACAGATTCCAGACTTAAAGAAGAACATTTCCATTTTAACACTTTTCCATAAAAGTTTCTCAATAAGTACAGTTTTTCAAAACAATCAGTTTGTTTGGAAAAACAGATCTGACAACTTCATCACTTTTCATCCTTGAACGCCCACATAATATCCGAAATATGCAACAAAATTTACACATCCAGAAAGAGCATCAAGTTTAGATTAATCCTATCTAAAAGTTACAGGTACTTTGTATACAAACTTATTTGTTACCAACCACAACAACAGAACTGTGCAGCAGAATAACAGATCTGCGCACCGTTACCGTTTAAATCACTAAAAATTCATTTTACATCGAATTTCAATGATTCCAGTGGGAAAACAACCACAACTCAAAGGGCTACAACCTCCAATAAGAAGGAAAAAATTTCAGAGAGCTTTACACCACGAAAAACAAGCAACAAGACAGAAAACAGCCTTTCCAGGGCCAGCAAGCATGCACATCACTAATTAACTTAATTAATTACGAATTCTCACTTAATTAAGTGTGAAAAACCTTAAGCACGACCATAGCTCTGATACCACTGTTAGAAAATGCTCATATTTTAATTTTAGATTAATTACAACTAATTAATCACCATTAACAACAAGCAAATCAATAGATCTAGTGCTAAAGCAATCACACATCCAATCAAGAGAGAAAGGTAGGAGAAATTGTACCTCTCATGAAATCGCATTCATGAGGCTCGAATCCATGGCATGGGAATCGATGGCGTGCTTGCACCGCCTCTCCACCACCAATAATCGCCTCTAGCCCACCAAGGACCCACCACCAAGCTCAAAGAGAATGCTAGTTCTCTTGAACCTCTTGCTAATCACCTTGCTTCTTCTAATTAACTATTTAATGGAGAGGAAGAGAGGTGGGATGCTCAACACATGAGCTTGGAAAGGAAGGGAAGAGCCATGAAGAAGAGAGAAAAATCTCTCTTCTAGGTGGAGGCGCAAGGGAGGGGAGAGGAAGAGAGATGACGGCTAGGGTTTTCTCCCAAAGAGACCCCTTTATATAGTCAACCACTCTCATCCAATTTTCATACTATTTACAAGTATGCCATCCACCCTAAGAGGCCACCTAATGGGCTCTCTTGGGCCATCTTAATAAAAGGCCTTTATTCATTAATTCACCAATTAATGAATCTCCTTTAATTGTCTCTTCATTCTTCCTTAAATCGGGCCTTTAATTAACCAATTAAATAGAAGCCCAATTAGCTCAAACTAATTAAAGTAAGTTGAACATAATTAATTATTAACTCATTAATAATTAATCTATGATTAGCTAATGCATTATATTGTTTCCATATGATCCTTTTAATTTAATTAATTATAACGGTTCATAACGGTATATAATTAATTAATTAACTTATCACATTTCACAATACACATTATTGTGAATAAACAATAAATGCACCAAGTGGTTAGAATCCTATTTGTGCGACCCTATTTGAGGATTTATACTATGTTGGCCATGGAAATAAATCGTTATTTATTTCCAATAATCATAAGCGGTATCTAGCAACACGTTATGATTCCCAATTCGTATAAATAATGTACCGTTACAATATCTCAATCCTGCATAAGAAATAAAAGTATTTCTTTGTTTGATTCTTATGTCACACGATATCTTTGTATAATCCAAGATAGGAATGTGTCATTCTTGCAGATTATACATTTCTTGATCTAGAGTTGATCGTCTAGTTTGCATGCATACGATCCAACTCCATCAAGGGGCCCAAACAGATATCATCACTCACTAGGTATACTAATGAGGGACATACGGTTTTCTTGATGAACAACTTTTCCCCGCACAATTCAAGAGAACATAAATAAAGTCCTTATAGCAGCCTTTATCAGGAATCAACGTTAGACGATATTTATTGAACCTATCCTCATGTGGAAAAGATGAACATCTCAAACTTAGAATCAAACTCATATGAAATAAACAATGACACATAACACAATCCATATGTTTATTTCATTGGGTCAAGTCCTGTACTATGTTCCAATAACATACACATATGCAATTAAGTTGGTAACTCCTTACCTATGATTTGTAGAACTTAATCATCACTTAACTTGCATACTAATCTTTTATGATAATTAATGTTCCTTGTTAATTATCAAGATTATGGACGATTTAGATTTATTATTGTCATTCTAATGAATGATCCACAGAGATCTACAATTCAGATCCTCAACCTGAATGATCTGTCAATAATAAACTCTAGGAACAAATGATCAAATATCATCATTAACATAAACTAAGAAAATAAGTCATTAAATATTGACTTCTAGGACATAACTCCAACATGAGCCTCCCCTGCAAGAAGCCCGACTGAGAATCTGAAATTAAAGAAGAGAGGTGTGGCTGCATTCTATTAGCAAGAATTTTGGAGGTGATTCTCTGTATGGAATTTACCACGCTAATAGGCCTGAAATCTCCCGGAGCTAAAGGATTTTCCTTCTTGGGGATTAAAGCAATGAAAGAATTATTGAGAGGGAAAAGTGAGTGATGCTGCAAGCCCCAGTTAATAGTGAGCAAAAGCTTCTGCGCTAACTCTGGAAGGAAGAATTTAAAGAACTCTCCAGTGTAGCCATCCGGGCCAGGAGACTTGTTACTGGGCCAAGCCTTAATGACAGCCTTGAGTTCTTCCTCCGTAATTGAAGCAGTGAGAGAATCAGGGAAAGGGTGAGTAGAGGGGTAGAGCAGGGTGAAGTCATCGACTGGTGAAGTGGTGGAAGGAGCTCCCATTAACTGAGAGAAGAATTGGAAGAAAGCTCGGCCCTTTTGTCTTTGACCAGTAACCAGCTGCTGGCCGGAGAGGATCTGCTGAATATGATTCTTCCTCTTGTTGGCAGTGGCTTTGGCATGGAAAAAAGCAGTGTTCCTATCCCCCTCAAGTTTCCAACTGAAGGAAGATCTTTGTCTCCACTGCTGCTCCTCAAGATTAGCCAATTCAGAGAATCTTCTCTTAAGTAAAGCCCTGATGAGTCTTTCCAACTCGGAGAGGTTCCTGATTTCCTCAGCTTTTTCACACCAGGCAAGAAAAATTCTGATGTAGCCAATTTGCTCTCTAATTAGAGAGGTTCTAGAGTTTCCCCAAACTCTGATTTCTTTTGCCAGAAGAGAAAGCTTTTCGTGAAGCTCGGAAGGAGTATCAGCAGGCGGGTTAGAGAACAAAAAATTGAGAACCAAGTCTTGAAAATCTTTATAAGAGAGAAAGTAATTTTCAAATCTGAATATATTGGGGGAAGGAAAGGAAGTTTGGAAAGAGCAAAGGATGGGAGAGTGATCTGAGGAAGTGTTGGGGAGTGCAAGCTGCTGAAGATTGGGGTATTTTTGGGAGAAGGAGAGGCTGCAGAGGAACCTGTCGAGTCTGGCCAGAGAGGGAAAAGCTCTCTGGTTTGACCAAGTGAAAGAACGACCAGAGAGCTGGAGATCAATGAGAGCCAAATCGTCGACAAGCTGCTTGAAACTGTTTGTTCCGGGGAGGTTGTACAGGGAATTTGTCCTCTCGGCAGAGGAGAGAGTGAGATTGAAATTCCCGCAAAGGAGCCATGGGACCCCATCATCAGGTTTAGCAGCAGCAAGGTGAGTGAGAAAATCATCTCTGCGATCAGCAATAGAAGGACCATAAACGTTGGTCAATCAAAATCGAGAGGAATCCGCATTAAAAGCGAAGTCTGTAGTGAGAGAGAAAGGAGTGGCAAAAGAATTAAAAACAGTAATGGAGTCTCAGTCCCAGGCGATTAAGATCTCACCTCGAGACTCAACAGCGTCTACAGCAAGGAAGGAGGAGAATTTGGAACCGCAAGATTATAAGACAAGAGAGTTGGAAGTAAGATTCCATTTAGTCTCTTGTAGGCAAATTAACCTTGGTTTTTCGAGCAAGAAAGTCTCTCTAACAGCAATTCTCTTTTCTTTATCATTAAGTCCTCTAACATTCCAGGAGATAGATTTAAAAGAAAGATTCATAAAAGGAGAAGAAGAGGAAACCACTAGTAAAGGGGGAGGTACAAAAAGAAGCCCAGTCCATTTCACTAAACATAAAGTAAATTAAAAAGCCCACAAGAAACAACAAAAAAGAAAGCCTAGACATCAGGAATAATCCTGGCCTCTTTCATCTTCAGCAATAGGCTATCATAGAGCGCTTGGCCTGCTAGGAGAAGAACACTCTCAGCCTTTTCCACAGAAAGTGGGCCCAAGTCATCTGGCCCAATAGAAAAAACAACAGCTTCCTTAGTCTTCCTCTTTTTGCGACAGCCCGAAACATGCTGCTGGCCGAACTGGGCTTGGCAGGCCCTCTGAATCGGATTGGCAAAGGAGATAGTCTTGGCGCTGAGCCTGGGGCTTCTTCTGGGCTGCACAGCCCAAAAACTGCACTCAAAGCTTGGCGGCTCAATTGGCTCAGAAGGAGATGCAAGTGGCTCCACGGGCTCAAGCAGGGGATCACACGGTTTAGTAGAGAGTAGGCCAAGCTGAGCCGAAGGAAGCAGCAACTGAGGGGAGGGAACAGAAGTGAAGACACGTGCCGAGCCAGGGAGCAAGATATGCGAAGAAAAGTGGGTGCTTCCCAGAGTCAAAGAGGTTAACACAGCAAACCCGCACGGGTACCCAAGCACTGTAGAAAGTGGTGGGCCGCAATTAATGATGAATGAGAAGGAAGGGACAGAATGACCTTTATCCGCCCAGAGCAGAAAAGTGACAGAGGCGCCCCCTGGGGAAAGGGGGGAGATCTGAAGTGGGGATCTTGTCAGAGTACCGTTGGTTGAGAGAACTGGAGGTGTCCCGTGCAAATCGAAAAGGAGAGCATTCCCGATCTGCTGAACTTGGTGAGGGTCGTCTTCCTCTAGTCCCGAATCGGGATCTTCTACGGCACCCATGTACTGAGCTCCTCCTTCTTTCGGTGGCGGAACGAATGCTAGGCCAGGGCCAACCGCCAAGCCATCCTTCTGAGGCTCCCTGATCTGGCGGAACCCTTCTATCTCAATAAAAACATCAGTAACTCCTGGGTCTTGGAAAGCGTGCACCATTGCCGAGACCAGGAAAGGGTGGGGGCCCTTGATCAACACTCTCACTGGGCCATAGTGATGGCGTAGCTCCTGAAACCTCAAAGGCACCCCCACACCCGAGAGCAGGTGGGTGATCATGTGCTCATCATAATAGTGCAGAGGGAGCTCATGCAACCTGATTCTGAGCCAGTGCGTGGGTCTCTCTTGCCTGAAGCTGTACATCCTGGTCCAGCGCACGAACCGCGCTTGCTTACCTCTGATAGTTATCGGAGACATAGCACAAACCTGGTCCCTGATCTCAGCAGTCGGACAGATGAGGAGGAATCTAATGTTGTAGTCGTCCATGGGCTCGAGGCGATAGTTCTGCACCGTCCCACCACACATGTGAGCCAGCCTCGTACGAATGAAAAAGAGATCATCACCGTGCATGAAGCCATCGAGAAAATCCATCACTGCAGCTCTCCAGAGTTCACCGCGCTGGCCATGGAGGACTCTTCTCTCCAGTGCATAGCACTGCCCTGCAGCTGGCCTATACGGCAAGAACTGGTGAGCAGGTTGCATGGGAGCATCTTGCCAGTTAACCGGGATGGCGTGTCCCGGGGGAAAGAGTTGGTCGGGAAAAGGTTGAAGAGGATTGGCCATGATAAGTGGGGAAGAAGTTGAAGGAAGAGGAGAAGAAGGGGGAGATTGTGTTAGGAAAGAAAGAGAGTTGGCAATAAAAGGAGGCGAAGGGGTGGGAGACAAAGAGGCGGGAGAGGAATCATCTGGTGTAATAGCATTTAAGGCGGAGGGGGAGGTGGGAGCAATAACTTCAGGTGATGTAGCAGAGTTGACAGCAGTAGTTGCAGGGGGATGTGAGGAGTCAATTGGAGAGAGGAAAGGGCAGCGCTTGAGCGAATGGCCTGGTTTGGCACAACCGAGGCACACTCTCTTGAAGTTGCAATTACTGCTGCGATGACCCCTGTGGCAACAGTTAAAACACTTATCCGCCTTCTTCAAAAGTGTCTTCTGCTTTGCAATAAAGTCAGAAAGCGCCTGAGGAGTGTTCTTCTTCGCCAGAGACTTCAATTTTTTAGGCAGCACTTTTTTCCAAGTTAGATCTTGCTGTGAGTTTTGTTTCTTGAGATGCTGAAGAATGAGGTTATGAGTGAAGAGGGTGAAGGGGGGGGTTTGGTAAAAGTGGTTCTTTATTTGTGGGGGAAAGTGGAGGAGAAGAGAGCTTTGGTGGGAGGGAAGGAAGAAGCTTGGGAGAAGACGGAACCATCCCCTTGAAGAAAGAAGAAGCAGGAGCAGAAGGTTTGAGGAAGAATCCAGAAGAGAAAAGGTCTTTGAAGGAGGAGGAGGTGGCTGAGGAACCAATGCCGCCGAGGGCCTTAGGGGTGTTTGCTTTCGCCTGTTGAATCGTCTTGGTTGGAGAGAGCGCCATCTCCTCCATGAAAATATTGTTGTTCCGGCGTCTTTGTCGGAATTAAAATCAGGACAGCTTTTTGGCAGTAATAGTTTTTAGGCATTTTACTTTTTGTATCTTTCAACCATTTTTGTCTTACATCTCTGCATTGTTTATTCTGGTAGGCTGTTTGTTCTTGGCTAGGTGCTTTGGATCTTTTATGATTTATGAATAAATTAACACAAGGCATGAATATGCATCACAGCTATTTGCTATTTGCTAAACCAATAGAAATTTAATCATTATCAATAATTTTAACATTTAAATAGAACAGCTATATGAATCAGAAATTAACAATCTAGCAATAAAAAAATATAATAGCAGCAAGAGTGAAAATGGAAATTTATTAATTATTATTTCGCCGGTACTGAAATGAAGAACACAACAAGTACAGGTAATAGTACCTGTTAAAGTTCATTGAAGTATGCTATAGGACTAATTATCCCAAACATTCTTATTTTTACTAATTATCCCAAGTACAGGTAATAGTACCTTTTTTTTTGTTTGTTTGTTTTGTTTGTGTTGCTGGAATGTCATTTTATGTCTAGAACTTATTATTTGCTTTTGCAGGGTGTTAGAACTTTTTTTAGTTGACTTAGTAGTACTAGGTTTAGTAGATGTAATTTTAGTTTTATTTTGTTAAGTCACTTACTATGTGACTTTCACTGTATGAACTTGAGCATGCTTTAATGGATGCAGTACCCTTGTTTGGGGTACTTTAATAAAAAAAATAATAAATAAATAAATAAATAATAAATAAAAATAAGTATACTAATTGAACTATATATTTGAGCTCATTTATTTTTCAGCAGACTGCATGTGCATGCTTAAAATTATCACATTAGCTTGACCCTCCTGAAATCCAATTTGCTCAACAGTTTGGTTGCTGCCGAGAATCTGGTTGCTGCCTTCTTTTTTCATACACTGTTTAATTATTGGCATCCCCGTGTGCTCCTTCATTCTACTCTTGAGTTGCTGTATTGTTGTTTCAGGTTGGACGTTCTCGAGCTGCCGATTAGTACCATGCAGTCGGTCACTGCTGCTGGGCATCTTTATCTTGACTGTAACGATCATGTTTGTTGATGAATGTCGTTTGTACAATTGTGCTGTCGTCGCTCTTAGGAATTTATTTATAGGCTACGATATTGAAGATGTTTTTGGACATTAATCGTGCAATTAATTATAATATCTTAGAATTAATTCGGGAAATATATCATGTTTGTTTCGATAATTCGGTGAAATTGATCAGATTAGTTCTAGATTGGATATATACGAGCCAGCCATCAATCAAATTAATTAGGGATTCAGGGCTGTCAATGGAATCTCTTTTTATATAATGCGGTGCAATGTATCATATTTCTTTCTATAATTGAACGAAATAATTTATCGTGTAATTAATTATTGATCTTGTAATGTACCTTGAGATGCTAGCCCTAATTGATCGTGGAATTAATTATAATATCTTAGAAATGATTCGGAAAATATATCATATTTGTTTCCATAATTCGGTAAAGATCATGTAATTGAGTAATTGATCATGTACCGGATTTTCAGTGCTAGACTTGACACGAGCCAGCCATCAAATTTAATAATTTGAGTTTTGTTTCCTTCTTTGAAAAGGAAAATATTGCAATGTATCTTGAAGTCATAAATGTTTACATTACAAAAGATTTTGAGAAGGAGATTAATATGACAGACAAAATAAATTAATAAAATAAATAATACAGCTCTAGCATAAATTTCATAATGATACCTTTCTCTTCCTATGAAAATTGAAATTACTTTGATATAATTGCACTATATTTACTGGTTAAATAAATGGTCAATAATAGTTTATAAAAAAAGGATTTTCATATCTATGAAGAGCAACTCGCTGAATGACAAATTACTAAATCAACATAACATGGTCTCATATATTGCAATAATTCTTGCGTTTTATTGCTTGATATAATTTCTTCACCATATATAATCTAGAATTTTTTTTTTTTTGATGATTAAGATCTCTTCTCTTCAATATGGGAGATAATAGAATCAGTTCCTTCCATTTGAGATCATTTGAAAACTTTAAATATCCATCTCATACTAATTAATAAGAGATCTTTACAACTTTAAAATTAATAACGTCAAATTATCACTTTTAATTTCCTTTCTTGAAACACAAGTCATGTAACAGTTCTTGAATTCATCCACGGTTATTGATTTCGAGCAACATACAAATGGAAGTGAATTAAAAAAGAAAACCGAGAGGAGCAGGAGGAGGAGGAGGAGCATCACATTGTTTGAAACATTATTTTGATCTAATACTATTACATTATAATTATAATTTTAAGAATTTCACTGCAACCATCAGCAATATATGGCTGATTATTTTACTTGCTAATGACACATCTCTAATCAATATTATAAATAAAGATGTGTAGGTGTCGGGATCCTTTAGTTAAATATCATCCGACACTCCAAACATTGTGAAATAGTTGTGCAATAGCATTTTTTTCTTATTTCTGTAATGTGATACTTTGTAACTAATTGTGTGTCGGGTGTTATTGCTCATAAAACTAACTCGGTTCAACATCAAATAATAATTTGGCAACACATTGTTTTGTTTCTAATTTTTGTGACCCCTTCTTATTTTTATTTTCATCATGTCTCCATCTCTTTTGTGTTGCTTAGAGTCCCTCTCCACCTTAATTTCTCTTCATCACCATTCTTAATTTCAGTTTACAAAATATAAATTAAATTCATTCAATTGAAAATAGAAAATAATATTAGATCTTTTACGATATATATTTTTTTATTTAAGTCATTTATAAACATATTAAATTTCATGAATAATATCAACATAATATAAATCATATAAATCATATTATTTCAGATAACTATAACTATATTTACATATAATTTTTTCT
This sequence comes from Rhynchospora tenuis, assembly GCA_027725995.1. NCBI lineage: Eukaryota > Viridiplantae > Streptophyta > Magnoliopsida > Poales > Cyperaceae > Rhynchospora > Rhynchospora tenuis. The sequence continues at coordinate 14,979,831 of CM050889.1, read as the reverse complement.
TTGAATTGATCAAACTCTTTAACTTTAATCAAATCAAATTACCTATAATAACTAAACTATATTTCTAAAGATAAATATATCTTAACCATATATCCAAAAATGAACATAATTAAACTATTCTTATTATAGATATCTACATCGAGCGAAGCTCGATATTCCCGACTAGTTAGAATAACATAGCGTCATGTCCTCTAATTAAAAAACACATCATATTGTGATCAAGTAATTATCGTTGTAGTCGACATTGTAGTATGTGGTCACAAGCTAATCATAATATCAATATCAATATTATAAATAAATATGTGTGGATATCGAAATTCTTTCTTAAATGTCATCCGACACTCTAAATAGTTGTGAATTGTATTTTTTTTTCTAATTTCTATAATTTGATACTCTGTAACTATATTTGTGTCGGATATTATTGCTCATAAAACTGATCAGGTTCACCAGCAGACAATAATTTAGGAGCACATTATTTTGTTTCTGATTTTTGTGATCGCTTCATATTTTTTTTTTTATCATGCTTTCATCTCTTTTTGTGTTGATTAGAGTCCCTCTCCACCTTTCTATTCCCACCATTACTCCTCAACCAAGCATGACTAATATATCTTGATACCAAGTTGCTAACGAATCAACCTTTCGATACTAAAATATGAACACAAAAATTACGGATACAACTGCAATTGATATAAAAAAAATTTCTCCATGCACAATTAACTTTTGTAGCCATTTTAGTTCACTCTCGGTTCAGGCTTCTTCATTTTTATAAAGTTCAATGAAATTAGATTTGATTCATGTCCTTGACTAGATAAAAAGATCACGAACAATTTAAATTTTTCGATTTGACTAACTTGATACACTTTTTGTCTACATTGTCTAATAAATATATTTTTCGTATATATTTACCATAAGTTTCATTTAAGTTTCTTCCAATGAAAAAATATGAAAAAGGGCATTTTAACTTTCAATAAGCACCAAACTAAATTATTTTCTCTTCCTTTTTAACATTCCATAAGAAATTATCAATTCTAATTGTATATACCTCATTTTGTCTCCAAACTGGTGTTGCTCTAAATTTAGGTAACAATTTCAATTTCATATTAATATATAGATTATATTTTGTATTATTATTCATTTTTAAACTAAATCACATAGATTTGTCTGTCTCTTTGAATTTCTCTCAAACTTCATAAGTCTTTAATTATCTGACTCTTTGTTGTCAGGTAAATAAATTAAAATATGCTATGATTCAATTGGTGTTAGTGACAAATTTTAAATGTATAATATATTTTCAAATTATTAATTAAAATTTCAAATGTCGAGCAAAACTTGATTAGCACTTCTAGTATATAATCAAAGATTTGATGACGTTAGTAACATAGAATTTGCTTATTTATTTTACATGTTCTTGATGAAATGCACCGATGTTTTGGTAAACAACCTAACAAATATATTAAGAAATTGATAGCATTTACACATAGATTCTCCTCATTCCCTTCCTTTCTCCCTGGTTTCCATTCAAAATTTTGAGTTTGGGAGCAGGGGACAGTAGTAGGGCAGGTTAAGTCAGTCCCTTCCTCTTCAATCACCTCCTTTCCCTTCTTGTGGAGCAAAGCCTGAGTCTTGATGTTGTTAATTTCCGCAATATAACACAGAGCGACAGACTTAATTTGCAAAAGCAAAAAGTTATTCCTAAATATAGCACACACTTGATTTTTTTTTTTTCCTTTTTTCTTCTTCTTCTTCTTCTTCTTCCTATTTCATGACCTTTTTGCACTCTGTCAAAAATAGTGATAACTGATAACTAAACATCAAAGCTTCTTGGATAATGATCCCTGTTGTTGCTTGTAAGGTCTGAAATAAACCTCCTCCAGCAGACATGAATCACTTCTGACGAATGGCTAGTGCCGTCAATCACATCCTCTGGGACCAGGACAACAAATTGCTCAACTCTCAACCCTAATCCCGATGCTGGTTGGGCCCGATATTCAGACATCCTTGTTAGTTTTAACGGTGCATTTATGTGCTGGATTGAAAATGGCAAAACATCAGTGGAAACACCAAACAAAGAAACAGTACCTTAAGCAATTTGACATCAACATATCTCGTCTTTACTATTATGGTTCGATACCTTTCAACTTTTTAAGTTCTTTACATGCACCTCTCCCAACTCTCTATCATTAAATTTTGCCAATTTTTCCCCTACCTGTAACAAATCCATGTTTAAGCTCTAACTAACATTTTGTCGCAACTCCCATATTTCATTTATTTATCCATGATATCTATTTTACAATTTATATGAAATGATAATGAATGCGTAATTTTGTTAATCAGAACTAAGCCAAGAGATAAATTGTTTGTTCAGGCTTAGCGTTGGTTTCAAATTAGAATTGTCAGATGTAGAAATTTTATACCAACACTGCTATTAGCAAACATACTGAAATGATGCAACACAAACAAATAGAAGATTTTGTGTATAGAACTAAATTAGGCAGAGTATTAGGGAAAAAAAAAAGAGAGAGATGGTTTCATTAATCTATGTAAAATTTCATCATTCTTCCCCTAGGCATCCAGCCAATACTATCTTTGTACTATAAGTTTCTATTCATAGGTCCTTTTAATAAGGTCACGAACCAATAAACCAAGAAATTCCCCACAGAAGAGGTGAGTTCTTCACAATTCAAACTAACCTGAGAATTGAAGGCACTAAGCATAACAAAGCTCACTTGTCCATTACAGTTGATCAAGTTTTTGGTTGAAATCTCTGTCATTGTTGAGTATTCTCTTCAATTAATTAGGATGGTTTTACTATCATTAATAACAAAGGTACTTTTTAATAGAGCGAATTCTATTAATAGAATTTCTTCTAAGTCCAGTATCAGCTATAATTGGGGCATACCAAGCCTGAATTGTTGTTAAAATAGTAGTAACAAAAATGAAAATGAAGCAATAAAAATAAATACAGAGATAAACTCTGTGTGTTTTTTTACAAATTGATCCAAGGAACTTGAGATCGGTATCTATGGCGAAGGAGCGCCATGTACGCCACACCAGCGCCGCCACAGCATCCTGGATTTGTCACACCAGCTCCAAAACCCATGCAGCCTTCTCAACCCTCATAGTGCATCTCCAGTCGAGATCGCGTTATTTAAAACTACTGTTTTTCCAGAGCTCTTGTTCCTTCTCCAATTTCACAAGGAAAGAAGGGAATGGTTTTTTGGTTTGGGGTTTGCGCTCGCAAATATTCTGGTTCGCGCCTTTAGTTTCCACCAAGCACTGTGATAATTATGGGCCGAAATTAATTGGGCCTATAAGAGGCCATCTTTAGCCAAGGAACCAAACTTTAATAACAGTCACTACTAGAGCAACAGCTTGAAGAGCTCAATAAATAAAAGTTCTCTGTTTCTTTTTATATAACCCATATTGACTTAGGAATTCCCTTCCTTAACAGAAGTATATTAGTTTGTTAGTTAAACCATAAACTTAGAAGAATTGAATCTAGAAGTACTAAATTTTTTGTTCTTCTTTGATAACAAGCAGACTCATTGAAGCTCACACACTTCATCAATTGATGCACAATAAATAAAACAAACAAAATGGATGTTAGGCCGCGCAAACAAATATACTAGTAATGTCATCAACACATAGCCAATTAATGAAAATTGTCAAGAAACAAACCTAGATCCACCAATTTACGCCACCAGGAAAATTAATAAAAAGCACTGACATTATTTGTTACATATGACAAAATAAACATCATTATTATCACTCCCCATTCAATGACCTTGCCAAACAAATTAACCCCACCATTAACCAAACAAACTAACTCTACACCACAACACACCAGCAGATCACTCAAATCTCAAAGAGATAACCAAACACCTAAGTCACTGGATAAGAAGGGTTTTAGGTAGATAATTTATCTCTGAGGGGTTTCAACAGTGCGCACATTGGCACCTGTCATGCCCTCAAGTCGGTCTTTTGTAATTTCTACAAAATGACCCACCATCTCATGAAATTGTTTCAGGCCTGAAAGGGGAAGAATTATTGACGATCGATCTGCTCCAGCCACCTGCATTTCAAAATATACTCATAGTAACTTTTTCAGCAATCCTCTTAAGCAAACAGAAAATATATTTAAAAAAATCCCTTTTGTTAGTAATTCCTATATTCATAAAAAATTTCCAGCCCCAGTCTCACCAATTGACCAGTCTTTTACCACCATAAAACTGATTACCAAAATAGAGGCAGGGTTAAAATAACTTATTAACTTCTTAAAAAGAAGGGGCTTGCATTGTAAATCTAAAAAGTGAAGAGGACTTTTTACAGTTTGGTCCTAATTAAGAGCTCTTTTAACTCTCTACAAAAGAAAAATAATCTACCTCTGAGATTCTTAAATAATGACCGCGGTTGTTGCTTCCTAAGTCAAAGAAAAACCTCTTCTGATCAGCACGAATCACCTTCGACATACTACCAATACCACCGATCTCATCCTGCGGGGTGAGGTCAACAAGCCGCTCAACACCCAAGTCCGATCCTGACACAGTCTGGGCCCCGTGTCCAGATATGAACCCTGCTCCCACATCATCTGATAGCCCTGTTAGTCTTTCTGGCGCATCAATGTGCTGGATCAAAGAGTTCAAACTTCAAACATCAAAATATGACAATTTACCATATTTTAGCATTTGTATGTTAACATATCTTGCATTTACATCTATCACCTAATATTCAGCTTTCTGAGATGCTTACAGCTGACCAAATTATATTAAAATAATGAAAAATGTTATATTGACTACACTAATGACTACAAACTCCGATGACTGACCAATTATTATAAAATATAAAAGAAGCAGGTTTATAATATCTTTTCTATAATTAATATAGGCTGTTCATCAAATTTTGGACCAATCTGAAACTTGATTGGCCATCTATTAAGCTATTTGAAAAATCACAGCTGTCTTATTGGCACCTGACAGTTAATCAACTGATATCCAAAATGCATTCAATTTGGTGAACTATATTACTATAGAAAACATGTGCAATTTGTTAATTATCTCATAATTGCTTTGTCAATTATCAATGGTTAAATGAATATGGTTGTCACTTGTCAATGCATTCCATCATAAAAAATAATAGATGACAATTTTACCCTGATGCTAACAGATCCGTGTTTAAGGTCTAACAAGCACCTTGGCACAAGTTCCCATTAAACTGTCATCAATCGTAATAGATTTAGTAGGTAATGTAGAATTAATGATGAGTGCTATAATTGTGCTATTTTGAACAAGTTAAAAATTAGAAATTCTCAGCTTTGACCTAACTTTGTTGTGATGCTAGATTGCATTTTCAGGTTTGACTGACCTTGTTGTTACATTAGATTGTTAGTTGTGAACATGTACAATGAAAAAACTGTTTGCAAAGAGTAAAATATGATTGCCAGGATAATCAAACAAAAGAGTAGATATGTAAACAATACCAGATTAGGCACAGGGTAAAACGAAGGGGTAACTGCTTCATTGATCTCAGCCAACAGATTTCTGAATAACTCCCATCCTTCTTCACCTGAGCTACCAGCTGGGACTATTATAGTACTACGGTTTCTGTTCACAGATGCCTCTGATACCTACATAAATATATAAGGCATGATGAATGTGATGTATAAGTTTAAAATTGGAAGATCCACATGCTAAGTTTGCATCAAGAGTAACTTTATTTACATTTATTCACTGTTAGAAGTAGAAAAGTTAGTAGTTATGCTGCTACCACTATAAAACTTCAAACATCATGCATGCTGTAATATTAAAACATTAAGATATACTAACAAAAACTATTTTACAGAATGAGAACTATCTTATTAGCAAGCAAAATAATCAAGTTGGTACTCTTTATCTTTGTCAGTATGCCATTTGAGTGCCAAAATAACCTCCACTGAGCATAACATGAATTATTACCCATTATATACAACTTAAATAAACAATATAGTTATCCAAAAAAAAAAAAAAAAAACAGGGTTATCATGACAGCAATGATGCTCCAAAACCAATTTTACTTAAAGTGCTATCACTCATCATATAACCAATTTCAGAACATGAACAATGATTATTATAATTTTAATATTGAAGGGAAGTACTTATCAATAATTGCCAAACAATAGACAACTATACATTGTCTATATGAAACCACTATGCTAGCTTCAGCAGGTAAATGCTAGAACATTAATTAGAATCAAAATGATGGAAGTCGCAAAGAAAATAATAAATGAAAAATTGAGCTAAAAAAATAATTAAACAAAAGCATACCTTCAAAAAGCGACCTCTTTTATTCACTCCAGCATCAAAGAAAAAGACCTAATATGCCAAATAAACAATTAAATTAAACAAAGCACGCAAGCTAACAAAGATCTAGAACAAAGCCTTAACAAAATTGCAAAAGAAAATAAAATAAAAAGAAGTACAAACTGCTTTTACACATATGACTCCTTAATTTCGCAAAATTTCTGACATTAATCACCAGAAGAACTCTCCTTTAGCAAAAAAAACCCAACAAACCCACAAAAATTTGCTAAATTTGAAGGACCCAATTGCAAAAACGGGGCATACCCAAAAAGCAAAACCAAATTAGACAGGGAAAAAGAAACCTACTTTGGAGTCAAGCCTGAGCTCCTTGCTGACAATCTCTCTCTCATCTGTCTCAATATAATAATTGAACAGTTCCAGAAACCACCCAACACCACCAGAAGGCACAATAATCGTCGACCTGTTCGCGGCTGTTTTCTCCGAAATTTTCAAGTACTTGCCTCTCGGATTCTCCTTGAGATCGAAATAGAACAATTTGTGCTCGAACTGAAGCGTCTTACACACCAATTCGACATCAGCACCTCCACCTCCGCCTCCAGTTGGGCCACCTCCGCCTCCTCCGCCTCCGCCGCCGTCCATCGAGGGAGAGAAGGGAGAATTGGGTGCGATCTGAGAGCGCGAGAGTTAGGGTTAGGTTTAGGGTTTGGGAATGGTTGACCGAGACGGGAGGCAATTTTCCAAACAGAGACAAAAAAATAGAGGGTATTAAAATTAGGTCCCTCGGGTGAATTTTTAAAGTTGACAGCGAACAAGACGGTGAGTTTTTCTTCGCGGGAGGAGATAGAAAGGAAAGGTAGATACATTGGCAAGTCTTTTATTAACAATTCTTTATTTTTCCTTTTTCATCTTTTCACCTTTTAACTGTCCCCTCGTGCGCATTGGTGAAAGGGTGAAAGATCCGACATCAGAGTGTGAGAGAGAGAAAGTACTGGATCTCTCCTTTTTTTTGATTTTTTTTTTTTTTTTTTGGTTTTTTGAATCATTGGCAGTAGGCCAACAATTGCCAAGTGTGAGAGAGTGCTGGGGATCTCTCTTCTCTCTCTTATTGTGGTTGATATTCTGTGCCACGTGTTTGTGTATCTCCGTGAGACTGACTTTGAAAGCGGACGATGTTTCATCCTAGTGCATTATAACTATATTAACTTGTGCCAGCATGACATGCACGTGTGGTGATTTTATACTGTAGTTAGTACAATATTTAATCGGGATTGGTAATTTTCCTTCATTCCATCTAAGCCATTGATATTTTATGTGTTAAATAATACATAGGTTAAAAGCAATGTCCCTTTTTATGCTATAGTCTGTTTACAGACTCAGTATGTCGGATCACCTCAAAACTGAAAATGACCCGCTTCATTCGTCTAAAAGAATGGAAACTAGTTTTAAACGCGCGATTCATTTTTATACAAATATGTTATGAAATGTTACATGATAAAACATCAATACCAGTACAAACTTGTAGAGATTCCAAAGGAATCATACCCTTGATCTTGAAAGTAATCATACCAATTGACACGTTTTTTCTTTGGATGCAATAAACAGTTTAGGCATGGTAACAACTTGTTTGAACTAATTGCAATAGAACATAAACAGGAGATAAAAAACTGGTTTTAATAACTGGGAATGTCAAAAGAAAGCAAGATATCATGTTAAAAAACCACACTACGTGGTCAAACAAAAAAAATAAATGTCATAGCAACTTAGCAAACTTTGATGGTTGCAGTCAATTATTTTGACAATTTAATAATAATGGCATTTTCATATGAAAACCTATTCTTTTCTTTTTTTTTAAACATCTCATAAGTCAATACAATAAACTAATATACATGCACCAAGATTGTTTTAAATCTGGGTAATCTTACAAAAAGGTGCTAATCTAAGCATTCTACAAAACATATTAATAACGATGCAACTCTCATGCCGTCATCTGCCTATTGGCAACACAAAAATATAGACGTGAAAATATAAAAAAAAATTAATAAATGTACAACAAAGTTTTACATGGAGAATCAAATGAATGTATCTATTTGAGCTCTTTCTAGCTTATAGCATCTCAATCAGAGCACGTGTGTTGAGCATAGTGCTATAACCTTATGCTGAAAATATTGTGTATTGAAATAAGCAAAACAGAAAGGTCAGGCGATGATAGCAGAGAAAACGAAAAAATAAATTTCACAAACAAAAATTAAACCATTTTGAAGCAAGTTTATCAGGTCATTGAGCGATGCATAGGTTCAATATTTTGCCGGGGAAAATAATGAATTAAATTGATGGCAACAATGCATTTACCTAATTGATGGTGAGTAATTTTCATTTTTAATAGGCAAAGTAGACCATGAAAACTCTTTGTTGAAAAAAAAAGTAAAAAACATTCTTTGTGACCTTTAATAACACCTAAAATATTTATAATGAAAACTGCGAGTATAGACTTATCAGTCCTAACCTTCCAAAGAGAATAATAAGGAACCTAAACAATCTATCATTTGATCAAGAGAGTCCTAATTTGTTTTTAGTTTGCAGAAAAAAAAATCTATAGAAAAGTATCTTTAAACAATTAATGATGAAGGGTATACATTCAATTTTGCAAAACAGAAGAAATCTATAGAACTTGAATTTCAATATAACAAAATATAACTGCAAAAAAAAAAAAATTTCTTATGGGAAGAAAGCATTGTAAACTGTATAAACTTTAGAAAAGTTGGTCTAATTATGCCTACCTTTGGTCATTTAATTTATCATGTTGGGAACATGTTGGTGATCATAACCAGACATATTACTTATCTGGGACCGATCAGCTTGGAATCATTCATCATGCGTCAATAGAAAAAAAGAAGCATGATTACGTTATCATACCTACCATAATAAACTTTTTTTAACAAAACTTTGAACGTGTTTACACTGTTTCTACTATGTCAAAGCCTCAAAGGTATAGAAAACTATTGGGCCGTATTCATCTAATAGTGGGTCAGAATAGTCTATTAAACCCAAATTTTTTTTATTATTCCCCCCCCCCCCCCCCCCCCCCCCCCCCCAATATATATATTATAAAAGAAAAATCCGACCTCACTGCTACAACTGGCATTTTCCGAGTTTACCTTGTTTCATTAAAATCCAAAGTTCAATATCAATCAACTTTTAAAAATGTCTAAATTCCTTCGTAATTTGAGAGTCCCATTTACAGACAATTCCTGAAATACCTGCTCTGAGTCTCATTTACTAATTGGTCAATAAATTGATGAACTTTCAATCAGTAGATGCAATCTCTATATTAGCACATCTTGCTATCAATTGGAACCTTCTCTTCTCCTTGCCAAACCAATGTATGTCCTTCAATCATTTTATAATTTATACAAACCACTTGTTCATGATGACTGGCGACTTGATGAGCGTGTTCAATTACTCACACCTAGTGGCTAGTATTCAAATTTAAGGATTTCAAAATATTTATTTGGACAATACCACTATTTTTAAAGGCTACAATTTTCTGTAGTAGGATCTGAGAGGCTGGTTTGAGGCCTGACATGCACTTAAATTCCATGCATGTTGGAAGTGCTTTGCTTACTTGAGCATGATTGGATCGGGTAAGGTGCTTTCCACGCATGATTTCACAAAACCAGGCGAACTTTGACAATAAATTGACAAGCCCGCCATGTGTTTGATGAAATTACTCAGAGTCAGAGAGATGAAATTTTATAACTATGATGCTTGATGGTTATTTTAACAAAGGTGATTAAGATGATGCACGTGAACTGTTCAATCAAATGACACAAAGGTTTTGCATGGACCACTGACCACAGATTGGAAGCCATGCTAACATAAAGAAATCTGAAGAGCCAATCTTTTGAGCAAATCATACACATAAGCATTTTGCTTCGACTACAATGATATGCTGGATTAGCATCACATGGGCTTTGCTAAGAAGCCGATCCCATGTTCAACAGAATAGAGAGACAATACATGAAAGGCCGAATATGGTTAGATATTTTTTTTCTAGGCCATATTTGTTTGCATATCGCCACATTGGTCTTACCAAAGTCGGATGGTGATCCTTTTGATCGCCATATTTGGGTTGTGCTGGATGGCTTAATAAGGCTATTTGGTGCTCTTTCTTATCTTGTTATGGTGCTAAATTTGAAAAATTGGTATTGATGTATTTAATTGACTAGTCTGAGGATAATAAAATTACAACCTCCACTTTGATATGCAGAAAATTTTGAAAGAGAAAAGGGTATGAGTGAAGCGAGAGCAAGCTTGATTTGTAGTAGATGATGCTATTATGTATATGTAGGGATGGTCCCACCCATGGATTTGTGAGATTAGTGAGGTCATTATAGGTCTTAATGAGCACTTAAAGCCGTGTGTTTATGTACCTAAATTTTGGGTAAGACTTGCTTTGATTTCAAGGATAGCAATAAATTTTTTGATAGTGTCTAATTCTAACATAACAATTGAAGGGATGAATTTATTTGAAGATCTGTATCATGAGATGATTCAAGAAAACAACATAGCTACCTTTGATTTTTCTTGGGGTAATTTGTGTATCAATTCTTAAATACAGAGCCATCATGTCTCACTTCAAATATGTATACTTATCTCAATTATCTGGCTTGTACTGGTACATATGTGTTATATGCTGTACCTATAAGGTTCTTAACCAGAGGAACAATCAACCAAATTTATTTATTTATTTAATAAAAGAATAAGCACAATATACATTGGTTGGGTTTTCTTTAGATGAAATTGTTAAATCCAAGGAACATTTACCCATATTAGTAAAAAAAAAAAAATCATTTATCTTTTCTCTATAAAATTAAGGCAGTATAGAAATCATGCTCAATTCCAACACTCCTGATTCCGGATCCAAGTATGGCACTTGCCCATATTGTCTGAAAAAGCCGTAAAATCTTGTATTTACCTGAAGAAAAGCAAACACCATGTAAAAAAGATAGCAACAGCTGCACTACAAACTAAGCAATAGATACATTACCTATTTCATTTTCTAAGTTAATTTCTTTCATTTCAACTTTTGTATCTCTCCTTTCTTCGGATAAAATTGCCTCCTGGTATTCATCACATATATCAGTCGCATTCATATTTGTTACACTATCTAGGTTAGAATTTTCCCCTAGGTCATACTTAGTATTAATTGGTTGAGGAAACACGGTTTCCATATAATTTTCCTCAAAACACATCTTGTTGTTTATTGTTTGTTTGAATTTCTCTTCTTGAAAATCCATATCTTTCTTCTCACTAGGTTTCTCAATAATATCCCCGCTATTCTCATTTACATCATTATTGTTCCAAACTGGTACAGACATCACCCTTTTATTCCACTGGTTATAAATACTAGATGTCTCAGCAACTTGTACATTTAACCATCTTTCAATTCCTTTTTCCTCCACAATGTTGCTATCTCTTAGTGTGTTCTCCTCTTCCAGGAAAATTACTTGTTTGACCTCATAATCCGAAGTTGAGATACTACACTCCGAGTCACAATCTGACTTGCAGGTAAAATCTTTTACTGGATAAATTATTGACTCTGCATAAACAGATGCTGGTCGTTTTTTTCTGGGTACTGGAGGTTTCTTTCTTCTATTAATAAGAGCAATTTGTTGGCTTATTCCTGTTTTTCTCTGACTACAAACAGTTGGTCTCATAAAGCTTGGCTGCCTAGGAATCCTTGATGAGGTTTTCGGAAGATTTTGTGAAATCCCAATTGCTTCATCACAGGAGGAGGAGATATTGGATTCAACATCACTAATTTCGACTCCTTTCAGTTCTAGGAGTTTCCCATTTAGCATTTTTATCTTGACGTGTAGTTCTTGGGATTCCTTTTCTAATTGATTCATCTTTTGTTGGAGCTCAGCAATTGATTGTTCCTTTTTGGCTCTCACTTCCTGTAAAATGTGAGCATTATTTGATAAAAGGTCAGCATTCTTTCTTGCACACTGAAATTAAAAAAAAATTAAAATCCTTACCAGTGGTTCTTCTTCTTTCTCAAACTGAATACTTCTGACCCGCATTGCAAAGCCAAATGTACATATTGTCTCACACAAGTCATCTTCATTTGGGCTGACATGCACAAGCATCAGCGTTTTCGAATCTGATCCTGTGATGATTTAAGAGTACCTTAGTAACATAAAGATGTTAGGGAAAAAATACCTAACTTCTTTTTCAAAAAATTGAAGTTTTACCAAGTGAATCTCTAAGAACTTGGGTAAGCTTGCTATTCCTGCCAAAAGAAAAAAAAAAAAAAAAAACTTGTTATATTAACAAATGTTGAAGATAATTAAACTAATTTGTACGAACATGTTTTAAGGTTAGAGGTACTTTACCTAAATGGAACGTGTGCCTTTCTAGTCTGAAGTGCATCGATAACATCAGCAAGGGCAGAAAGGGAAAGATTTATTGCCTTCCCTTCTTCAAGCCTTTTTCCAGTGGCTTGTGTCTTCAATAACCGTTCACTCCCCCCCAAATCAACCATCCATACTTTATTCTTTTCTCTTCTTCTTTCTCTTGCACCAATACTTGTCAATGTTATTCTAATTAAGCTGCATTTCCAATAACAGAAAGAAAAAAAATATAAGAATTAGATATTTTGATATATGTTCCTGGAAATTCTATTCTCAGTATGTTTATGTTTTCCTATTTATTATACCAATGAGATCGGCTGGAGGTGGAATTGGCCATGGTAGAGCCAGTTGACCTAAAGCGGGTCCCAATGTCATATAATTTCTTGACTTGGTCAAAGTTGTTTACTTGAATTGCAACCAAATTCTCTATATCTATGTCTCCCTCTGAATCTGTTTTAATTAATAAACTGAAAATAAAATAGAGAAAAAGTGAGTAATAAGAAGTAATATTTTTCTTGGTCTTGTGTGTCATTACAAAAAAAATATATATATAAAAAAAATTTACCTGGGTGGTTTCTGAAAATTCGACCTTTTAGTGCCAGAAGCTAAAAGATCTCTTAGGTTGCCAATGTATATCTCAAGCATACTAAAAGTGAATATGAATTCACAACTTCTGCCCTCTGCTTGATCAAACATTGATTTAATTCCACGTGGCACCATTCCGGGGTTATAAGAATTTCCTTCCTGCGAATTAATGTATATTATAGTTTCTGGATGAAGATAAATGAAATGTTCAGCGTCAGCTTAGTGGTCAAATTATACATTTTTGTGCTGCTCTGTCATCATAAAAATCCAATTGATTCCTAAATAGTCTCTCTTTGGTTACATACCAGCTATGCAGTTGGTGTGGACTTGGACAAACGGCTACTGAAAATTGGTACAGGTCATGATACTGAGTTTTGGGATTCAGTGTCAGATTTAAATATAAATAACGAATTTATTATTTTTATATGAAAAGAAAGGGTCGTGAATAATAGTACAGTGTCAAGGTACCAAGTTCTTTGAATTTACTTTCAGATTTTATATAGGAAACTGGGTTATATATTTATATGAAAAACTCACCATGGTATAGGTTTTACCAGTTCCAGTCTGGCCATATGCAAAAATGCACACATTATACCCATCAAGTGCAGATTTTATCACCGGTTCAATTTCAGAAAACACATCCTCTGGAATAATCCAACATAAAAGCTTTATCACTCATTAATATATAATGAAATGATTTTAGGATTTCACATTTGATACCTTGAGTTGAATTTGGGTGGAAAACTTTGTCGAAATTGTACTTTTTGCACTTTGTCTCGGCAACTCTCAACAATACATTACTGAAATCCAAATCAAAAATTGATTTTTGAAATCCAAAAGTTTCTTGAGGGAGAAAAGGTCTAATGCGGCAAAATACACGAATATTCCCTGTCATAAGTTAAAAAGTAAACTATAATTTAGTATATTTTTTTAGACGTAAAGCCAGTCATGTAGTACAAAGTCATGAATTAATTATAACCTTTCAAATCCAAATATTCATTTAATGCATCTCTCCTCAGTACCATAAGTTCATTCAAGTGAGCATTTAGTGAAGAAAGCTCCTCTACAACACAAATAAAAGATGGAAAATTGTAAGAAATTTAATCTGAAATATTGGAATTAATGCATGAAAAAGAGTAGAGCTAACTGTTACCTTCTATCTTTGAAGCAGAGGTCTCTATTTCTCCATCACCACTGCATATGCTCTCCATTTTTTCTTGAATCTCCTCGTTTAAAATTGGATAACCAACCTTTTGTTTTGATTGCAAATTGTTGATTATATTTGAAACAGATTCAATCCATCCTTGTGTCAGCTTGGTATTTGACCCCATAAGTGATAGCAAAGCCTGAGGTAGGCTTTGAATGGATTTATTTCTTCTACCAATTTCAAAATTGACAGCCATTATTTTTTTTCCCCTCAGGTTACAACCGCCTGCTTTGTTTGAATTGACTGTCTCTACAATAAATTGGAGACGATCATTTTCAATAGAAGACTTAAACTCGAAGAAGATTTAATCTGAAGAAAAATTGGCTCGTCAACTTACTAAATATTGAATGCTTGAATGCATGGTCAGAGACAATTTTATATAATAGAACGTTTTAATGCAACAAAAAAAATTGCATTAACAAGGGGGAAAACCCAACTGAGAATTCTAAGACAAAAGTAAAGAGAGGAAGCACTGGAAATCAATGTAAAAAGAAAGTACAAATTAACAAATTAAGTGGAGAGAAGAATTTATCACAAGTAGTAATGCAAACAAAAGAAGAGAATTTACCTTCAAGTAAACTCTAAAATCTCTTTCCAAGGTCTAGCCATGTCTACTCCTCCTGTCCTCCAAACTTCGTCAAAATTGAAAGAGAGAGATAATTAATTGTACAAAAAAACAATGTACTTGAAGACAAAAGGTTACGTCAGAAACACCTAAAAGGTAGAGGCCTCCAACCGAATGGAAATGCACCAAACAAAACCAAAATTTAGCCTTTCTACATCCAAGAATAGTTTTCATTACTTGCACCTCACTAGTCACCAGAAGTAGCAGTAAAACCCACGAAAATTACCATCTCATTCTCCCAGAGATGAACTGAAAGGGGCGAGTCTAATTGGTCGTTGATAAGTTCAAAAGGTGCCTAGAGAAAGAGTCAGGAAAGGAATTTATTGATTTTCTGTATCAGTTTCTTTGATATAAAATGTGTTGCAAGTTGTTCGCTCAGCTCAAGGGTCTTTTGCTGAAATATATAAATTCCAGCTTGTATATAATTTAAATTTATAACCACAAGCAAGAAGCCCGTCTAAGATAGTAGATTACGACATTGATCTTTCAATGAGAGATCACAAATTCAAGGTTTAATACAGGTCATTGGAAATGATGTGAGAAATTTAATTCTTATTTCATGATAGAAAAATTCCAAAACGAAATGTTGATAATATGGACATACTATGAAAAGTTGTAAAAGGACTGTCAAAAATGTGAAAGTAAAACCAAGTTGAATAAAAATGTACACCAATATTTGGATGAAGAAGCTGAGAACAAGTTATTTTGACAATCTCGACAATTACTCTACATAAAATAAAGTATAAATTTGAAGTTCAACATCGAATGAATGATCTAAATGGTAATCATGTCTATTAAAAAATAAAATTTGAAGTATGTTTTACTAGTCATCAAATTAATATGAATTATAATGCTCCCAAATAGGCAGTCATTGAGGTATTGTTAAACAATAATTGGGTAGTCATGATTTAATTTTTAACATTAATTATTTGAATTGATTGTTTAAAATTTAATTTTTAAATTATTAAGATAAATATTATTAAATAATTTAAGTATCAAAATATAAATTGACATGAAACAATTGTTAAATGTGCAGAACAATGTGACAGCTGCTCTTTCCACGAAAAGTGACAGAGAAAGTGCAATTGAATCAGAATGATTGGAGTGAGTGGCGTTCATATGATGAGGATATATGATGTGATTATGACGTTTTTTGATGTGAAATCATACTTAATAGTTAAGCTGAAACCACAATTTAAATAAACCTCACCCACTACTACCATTAGAAATATGATAGTTTAACTTATGAATGGACTGCATGAACAACTCTAATTAACATTCCAAGCTGCCAACTATGTCTTGCAATTTAGCTAAAATATTGCAATCAAGACGTTTATGTGGCTTAAATATTAATATTAAGTAATGCTACCCATTGTCATATGCTTATACAGATATTGATTTTTGGCAACTTCATTTATTGAAATAATAATAATAAGTAGTTTAGGGTTTTGCAATATGCAAGAGGTGGCAGTGAGCCAGTGAATGTTACCATCTTGCAAGAGGTGAATCAATCGTTGTGAATACAAATTGGTAGGAATTATAATCACTTGATAGACGTTGGTCAAGTGAAAATGTAGAGAAATATTCTACTACTAACAGATGACAACAACAGTAATACTAAATTTCAAATTATTTGGGATATAGAACAAATTAATCATTACTACTAGACAAAAGAAGACATTATCAGCCTATCACAAATGGCCGAAGAGCATATGTCGTCTTCCGAAGACGGTCTTCATGAGGAATAATGGGATGAATGGTTTACAAACTAGATTTTCCAGGGATTAGTTTAATTTTTCTACGGATGTCTTGAAGCTGTGATTTTCTGGAGATGCTAATCACCCACCTTGTTCCATATAATAAGGATATTCTTAATATAATATATAGTTTATATAGAAATGTGGGCCCATATGAGAATGGCCCAAATTAATATGCGGGTCCTGATGTGCTTTTGGGTATCTCCTTTTTCATCTGAAATATTTTGTTTCCTTTGTTTTTAAGCATGTGGCCAGCAGGCCAGGTGTGCTCCCAGCCTCCCACTTTCTTTGTTTAGTACCCTTTTGTTTTAAAGAAGAATATTTAATTTTTGATCGGTGAATAAACTATGATGTTTGCAATTCGATTGCTCGGCTAACTGTAAAGATAATCGCCATTATAGTTAAGTAATGATGGCTTTTCATGTGCTATTTGCAAAGCTTATCGTCCATGATAGCTATGCCACTTTTTTTTTTTCCAAAATTAAATTTTGAATGGATTTAATTTATGATCTTTTGAATTAATGTTTTAAATGACGTGTTTAGTTTGTTGAGTACTAACATTTACCCAGTATGCAGGAGCAAAATTTTCCAATATATTATTATGTTACGTTTCGTTTATGGGTTTCAAAAATTCAAGTTTTAAAGGAAGTTTGGAAGTCATTAATTTTTTTTTCAAAATATATCCACACGGGCACAAAATTATCAAATTTAAAATACATTTTGTATAGAAAGTGAGGCCTAAAATTACAATTTACTACTGATTTTCTTTATTTTGATCTTCTAAGAAAGTGATAGTTTTAATACATTCAACATGCTGACATCGCCTTTGAATAATTATGACATATAATAACATGATTTTATTCTCTCCTTTGAGTTTGGATTTTTGTATTAATTTTACCAAATGAAATTGTTGTGTATTCCGGCACAACAGAGTATGCACCATCATCCTCCTTTTTTCTTTTTTCTTTTTTTTTTTTTTTTTTTGCACGTTTCTTTTTTTTTTCTTTCCGATTTAAGCGAACTACCCATTTAGGCCCAGGAAACAAACGAGCTCAAGTTGGGCTTTTACAGGCCCATTAACTTAAAAACTTTTGCAGTCCTCGCAACTTAAATTCTAGGCTAGATATTTCTTCCTTGTATTTTCTTTCTCATTTTGCTCATGATTTCAACAATGCTTTTGCTTATTTTGAACTTATCTACTCATGGACATTTACCCCCACGTCCGTAAACATCAATTATGCTTATATTTTTTTTATTTTTTTTTATTATTTTTTTTTGAAGATGTATGCTTGTATTATTAAGTATTAAGCTGTATAAGAAATTATAGCCATTTCACATTTCAATATAGTATATATACATATTGGCTCAGAGCTCAAAATTTCTAAATTGTTCCAGAAAGGCCCAGTATAGTGCCATATAAAATTTTAAAACACAATCCCTAAAAATCGTTAAACGGGAGAGGACTCCCGATATTTCATGATCCTTCTTGTGATTGTAGCCTACAAAGGTTGTTCTGTTCTTAATTATTTCAAACTTCAACTGTACTTCATTATTGAATATTTGGCATTGGCATAGCTTGCGGAAATAAATTATTATTGTACATTTTGAGTATATATCTCAGGGTCTTACATTTGAATTCACTTCTTTCATTTTGCATAGATGCAACTAATTATCTCACGCATACGAATTAACGAGACATGCAAATTTAGGGTGCGTTTGGATCCTATGAGATTAAGGGTAGGATTAATTATTTAGGATTAAAACTTTTAATTCTTAATTATTAAGAATAAGCTTATTCTCAAAATAAACCTTCTTGTTTTGATGATTAAAGGAAAAATAATGAGCTCTGGACCAAATGAGTTGTTTCCCCTACTTCCAAATTTTTAATCTCACATTTTATTCCAACATTTTGTTAGATTAGTTAATTTTATTCTGATTTGGAGTAAACTCTTAATCCTAAGCTGTTTGGATTGGCTATTAATTCAGAATAGCTATTTAGTCCAGAGTAATGTCTTATTCCTATCCATCCAAACGCACCCTTATATTATTTAATCCTGCAGCAACGAGTTTTTTTTCACATAATTTTCAAGGAAGAAATCCTCTCTCTACTTTCCATTGGGGGTGTTTGGATCATCTAAGAATAAAATTAGGATTAGTTATTCGGAGTAAAAAATATTAATCCTAAACAATCAAGAATAAGTTTTTTGGGATTTAGAGTGCTATTTTTAAGTTGTCCAAAATCTGGATTAAATTTTTATTCCTATGGTGTTTGGATCATCTTTTTAATTTGGATTAAAATGTGGTCCCAATAATTTCTTAATCCACACTAAGAAGATGATCCAAACACCCTAGGAATAAAAATTTTATTCGGATGTTAGACCACTTAAATATAGCACTCTAGATCTAAAAAAATTTACTCTTGATCGTTTAGGATTAATATTTTTTACTCTGAATAACTAATCCTATTTTTATTCTTAAACGATCCAAACGCCACCATTATTATTATCTTTTAATCAAAACTAGTGTATTCTTAAAAAGTTAAATCATTTCAAAGGTGTTTAAAGCCGATAATTCATCTTCTTAATTACAAAAAACACAAGATACGTACGTAACTGGGAATCCACTACTATTTTTTGATCTCGTCAAACGGCTGTTGGAACTGATGATAAGTGTCAAACGGTCTAGATCGTGTATCATGAGTAGCGTAGGGGCTATCAAGGCAGCTGCGTACATGGTGCCCACAAAGGACGGGATGAGCATATGAGGCATCGAATATATATCAGGACATGACTTGCAGCAGACGATGAGGCAGCCGCATGCTTCAGTGCCTGTCATAGCTTGTTGGGATGCATGGTGCCGGCCGTTGTCGGGATGGTACGTATCAGAAGCAGTTGGGTCTGGCACATGCATGTCACTGGACACTGGCAGAGGTAGCAGTTTTGAGTACTAGGCAGCAAGTAATGCAACTTATTTTCACTTGTGGCTTAGATGAGCTGGCGATGGGAACCAGTAACACGCAAGGAAATTCCGATATTTCTTTTATATTTTAAAATCGTGATATTATATTTTCCTTACTATTGTGTTGTGAAATTTTTAATTATTAAAAAAAAAATCAGAAGCAAATGCCATGTGATGTACAATTGAATAAATATATTCACATTAAAATTCTTGATAGCTAGAACCAGAATCCTCTCTCTATGTCTTTTCTTAAATGCTTTCCGGGTTCTTTGATGATTAAGATATGAAGCATCGATCTCATACAAGCAATTATACAAGAAGCAGTAGATTATCTTTTTGGTTCAAAGATGAATATTGTGGCATCGCAATCCAATGACTATGTAAAAATTATAAATGTCGACTTGGAACATTTTGTACAATTTTGCGACAAACATGTATATTTACAAAATATCAGGATTAACTTGTAATTGTTATAGGAGATTTTTTTTTTTTTTTTTTTTTTTTAATATGATAGGAGATGGATTTTGTATATGAAAGAAAACATTACAACTTTTGTTATTCTGATCTGAGTCAGCGGAGGCAGATCTGACTCAGATTGTGCCAATCTAGCAACAGCTAATTAAAGCACTAAACCAGCGATAAGAACTTTAGTAATTATTCTAGAATACATCAGTACCTCAAAAGAAAAAAAAGAAATACCACTCGATAATATTTATCAACGCAGATCATTATAAATCTGCAACAGTACCCCAAAAAAAAAACACTAGATATGGAAAATCATATGAAATCACTACAAGAAAAACAGTTTTTAGCTAGATCTTTGCCGCAAGGTTTTTCATTGACCAACATATTTGGTGCTATTACAAGACAAAGCTGCAAGATAAATTTTTTATGTAGCTAGAATGAAAATAAGATAGTGTTATTGCAAGATTATTTTAGCCTTGCAAGGAATGATGTCAAATTTACTGCTAATTTTAATTTCCCACCAAATTTTCTTTCATGGACAGTGGCTGAAGTGGCACAAGATGATTTGATAAACAAATTTTCCCTCGTTTTTTTTTTCCCAAAATATGGACAGCGCCAAAAAAAAAAAAAAATTGGATTATAAATTTGTCATTTTAAAAAAAAAAATTCTTTAAAAACCATCTGCTTTGAATGTCTATGGAGGCACATGGAGCTTGTCAAATTGTCATTCCTCTAAATAAATAGACTACGCTAAAGCAAAGTCAGTTTGTACAGAATTGGAAATATTAATTAAAAATTTCATGAATTTTTTTGAGAAAATTTTTGTACATTTTTTCCCTCCAAAAAAATTTCTATATAATTAAATTAAAGTTAATAAATCTTCAATTTAAAAATCCAAAGATCATGTCGTAGATTACGAATACTGCATAACTACGCGTATACGCGTGTAGGGATACATTCCTTTTTTGTTTTGTTTGTTCAAGTCATCCCTCCTGTTTTGATTTACTGCACGAATCAATTTCAATGATTAATTCATAATTTTTCAAAATTGACATGGGTCGCGTCCGGATCCTCAGCAGTCAGCAGCCAAAATTTTGTTTTTTTTTTAAATTAAAAAATTATAAAATTTAAATACCGAATCGTTGGACTTGTTCAATTTTACGGGCGATGCGTTTTCATATAAGTTTTATAAAAATTGGAGTCGATTTGATACTTGATTAAGTGGTCAACAAATGAACGAACCTGGTTTGATTAATTCTAATACGTTCATAATTTAAGCATTTAATCAAGTATCAAATCGACTTTAAATTTTATAAAATTTATATGAAAACGCATCGCCCGTAAAATTGAACAAGTCCAACGGTTTGGATTCGCTATTTGAATTTTAAAAATTTTTAATATTAAAAAAATAAAAAATTGGCTGACTGCTGAGGATCCGGACGCGACATGGGTCTGTCTTTCAAATGGAGAGTCATGAAAAGAATCTGATGCACCGCGCCTGAAGAGAGAGACGTATACTTCTATTTTTTTTTCCAGAGGAAGCCAATAGAAGGTGGCCACATTGCGCTCTTTGATTGGTTACTTTGTGATCTCACGGATCAATCCCATGGATCAACGACCGTGGTTGATCTATATAAATCCAACGACTGGTGTTATACACATAATAACTATATTTGAAGGATGTATACATAAAATTTAAGGATATGGACTCCCAGATTGCACCCAAGTCGAATGAACAAAAGCTATGTGCACCCATCAGCGACCAGCTATGTTGCTTGGGTGCAGGTGCGGGTGTCGCGTCGGATTCGTTGCGGGTGCGGGGATTCGGCATTTTTCAAAAAATCCGAATACGGCTGTATATATAAAATAATTAAAATAATATATTTTGTAATAATTAAAGTGATCAGTTAGTTCCACAATGGGTCTTAAAGTGATATATAGAGCGTATATAAGCTATGAGATATGCAGTAATTTGTGGAAATTGGCTGTACAGCATGTGTGGAGCATGGTTGACGACCGCAACAGATCCAAGAGTCAAAATTGATTAAAATATGCATATACTTGGGGGGGGGGGGGGCCTGTCCTGGCCGTATCCAACGCGTGTCGGACACGTGTCCGCGTCAGATACTGGTCGGACACTGGTGCGTTGCCTTTTCCGCCGAATCCGCGTAACATAGGCGACCAGTAATTAAGACAAAGTTAAAAAAAATGAGAAACTAATTACAAAATATTGCTATTGTAATACTAATATAAAAAATTAACTAATTTAAATTGCGATATTAGCATCTTAATCTATGCAATTGCGTGAATTTCTAATGAAAAATAATTGCAGCAAAATATTTTGTTTGCTGTAATTTTCAGCAAAATGTTATAAGACTTTTAGATGAAAAATATATGAATCTTCACTCTACATTAACATATTAATTATATAGATTATGACATTGTAATTATATACATGAATATTTCTAAATAAAAAATGTTAATTGAAATGTTTTAATGAATATTATACCTGCTAATATATTGTTATTTGATTTATTTATACTAATTTATAGTACTAGCACACTAATATTTTATTTTATTAATATAATTTTTTTAGATTAATGAGCATGACAATTTGTATGTAATATGAAAAAGAAACAACTTTAATGCATATAGTTAAACTTCAGGTATCTATGTTCTCGTTTTGATTAATTTAGATATTGACTTGGAATCATATGAATATCAATTTGGTTTAAAATTTCTAATAATTAGTGTTTTTCAAATTGACACGACAAGATCATGTTGGCACGACACATGTGCGTGTTGAGATGACACAACACAACACGAAACATAATTGGCACGATACGAACGTGCTATCATATCGTGCCATAATCGCGTCATGTTAGGACATTAGAAAATTTGACATGATTTAACATGACATGATTAATTCAACAGGGAAAAGCGACACGAACACAAAATTAATTATTAATATTGATTATAAAATTAATATTTAAAAAATTCAATTTATAACTCTACATCAAATTATTTATCATCATTGACTCATGTTTTCTTATCTAATTATTATTATTTATAGAAATGTTAATAAAAAATTTAAACTCAACTGAATTAATTCTTACAATTTAGTAATTTTTTCTTTTAAATTTATTTAATAATTTTTTAACTTTAAAATAATTAAATAATCTGACATGACTAACACAAAGTGTCAACACGACACTACACGATGTGCAAAAGCCAACTAAAATAATAAGTAATAACTGAACATTTTAACATTTCACCAATATTTATATATGAATAAATATAATTATCGTTATATATGAAATAATATTTGGAACATTAATTGTTCAAAATATAAATCAATGTAAAAAAATAAGATATATGAAATAGCATGAGTGCTTGACCATCAAATTCTCGCAAAATACTCAAATTCACGAAATACACAAATAAAATAATATAAAATTATAATACATTTAGTTAGCAAATTATATAACTTAAGTTAAACTTAATTTCAGACGGTCGGTAAATATAATTAAGAATAAAACATAAATTTGATTATTTATTGAGTCGTCTAAGTAGAATTCTAACCCCAAAATTTATCTCTTTACCCTCTCGCGCTCGGTGCCCTCCGCCACCTCACAGACAACAAACCCTAGCACGAGAGTCGGCGCATTTTCTACCGTGCTCTCCAATAGAGGCAGAAGCAAGTCATCGAGAAGGGCACCATGTCTTGGCTGTCAGCGTTGTCGCGTGCGGCGTCGATGTAGCCTTCGAGAGCGCCGTCGTGGGTCTTTCCATGTCGTACCTCGACGGCGACCGCCTTCGCCTCGAACTCTCTTCTCCCTCTCTTTCCAGGTCTCTCAAGATTCAACCTCAGGTCAGATTCTCCTCTCTCAATCTGTGCTTTTGTATGCGGTTCTAATCGATTGAAAGTTAATGTGTTATATTAGCATATGCCTGATTTGGTGTATAGAATCTTTGCCTGAATTTACATGTTATTCGTAGTATTTATTTTGGAATTTGTGGGGGTTTTTTTTTATTATTCAACAGATGCAAATTTAGGATAATTAAAGTATTTGTGAGTATACTTCTCTTAGTTGGCATCCTAAACACACATGTATAACAAAAAACAAAGCAAATGAAAAAAAAGTCAATCTACAATTGTGTTTTATTTATTGAACTTAAAGGGCCATGAAGATAGCAATTAATTGAATTTTGACAGTCTAGGAATCAAAAGGCTGGGGAGAAACATTTCTTTCTGTTTCTAGCTAGCTTTGTACAGGTACTACCATACTTACTAATTACATTGCATGTTGAGCTCTAATAAACAAATCAAGTTAGGTTCTCCAATGCTATTTATTGAATAAATATTTCTTTTTTGTGACAGGCAGTTAGGAATAATGGCTTCTGGTTGTTCCAGCTTTGCTGGTATGCAATCAACTACTACCTCAAGTTCATTATGCAGGTTCTTTTCTTGTGTTTATAAAATAAACATGATTTTTTGCTTTGGTGTTATTGTAAATATATGGAGTGTGATTTCTTATAATGGATTTATTGACAAGCTTGACAATTGTCATAAATAAAGATCATATATACGACCTTAAGAGTGTCTGATGTAATATGTGTAAACAAAATACATAGAAAGTAAGAAAATGGCACTGAACCTATCCTACTACAGATTATATGCAATTTTGATAACTCATGTTTTATTCCTTTGCTGAAATAGACATGGGGAGAACTGAAGATAGTAGTAAGGTTTGATTTGTATTCAATTTTGTTTGGTTGGAATTGAATTTATGATTTAACTGAAACTCATCCATTTCTCTGGAAGATAAAAAAAAATAAAGAGAAAAAGAGAGAAACCGAAGCTTATGCAAATTGGCAAGACACAAATAAGCGAAGAATCGTTCTACAGCAGGTTGGTGATGATTTTTTTTTTAAATTGACAACATATTTATCTAATTTGATCGATCACTTATGATGATTTATTTATTTTTAGGAGCATTTGGAAATACTAACTAGAAAACTTGACTATTCCTTTTAACAAGTAATAACAGTTTACTATTGGGTGCTTGTACTAGATCATTACCCTCAACTTGCCTCACTGTTAATTAAACTTGGCTTGCGCTAAATAGTATATCATGTATATTGTATTGGCAAGTTTCATACCATGCTGTACTATACTGCACAAGTATTTAATTTAATTTCAAAGTTAGAACTTTATTTTTTTTCTGATCTTTTTTCTATTATATTGTAGAGGGATTAGGACATCAAGACAAATCAACATGAAGACTTTCATATCTTCCACACGGCAGGTGTGATAATTTATGGTTATTTTTTTAACTTTAAGTTGTTATCAATCTTTTTATGATTTAAATTAAGTTAATGAAATATTATAAAGTTTTTCTTTTGCACTGTTATCAGGAACTACTTTGTTTCCCATGGAATGTGCTGCATGAAGATATAATTCGTGGGAAGATATATTAGGTTTATGTTGTCCTAGATGATTTTATATTGATGTTGTTTATCAAGAGTGATTGATATTAATTATGAGTTGATCATGATTACTAATATTTTTGTCTTGTAGTTGCTGCAATATTTTGATTCTTTGTATTTAACTATTTATAATAATAATAGTTTATATTGTTTGATTATGATTATATTTCCATTTAAATTTTAAATATATACAAATGAGAATAAACATAGAATTTATATCGACTTTAAAGTTCTTGCTAAAATTGCCATGTTTCATGTTGCAATAAATGTCGAATATTCAAATAATAATAATAATAATAATAATAATAATTATTATTATTATTATTATTATTATTCAATTATACAATAAAAAATTAAATCGCAAGATTATTTAATCATGCTACACGTTAAGCAAGGTGTAGCAAAGAATTCATTTCTGGAAAACCATTTGATCTTGCTATTGTAAATAAAGGCTTCATGCTACACGTTAAGCAAGGTGTAGCAAAGAATTCATTTCTGGAAGACCATTTGATCTTGCTATTGTAAATAAAGGCTGTAGCAAGAATTCATCTTTAATAGACTTTTTTGTCATGCTACTATTGAAACAAAAAGCTGTAGCTAGAAAATTATCATTGCTAGACAATCTTCATCTTTACCAACACAAAAAATAAGTCTATCAATAGCTCTTTGCAATACTGAGTTATGCATGAATGTAACAAGTCTTGCAAAGAAATTTTGCAAGGGTTTTTGGAGCATTTTGGAAGAGAATCAAGTCTATGTAAAACCCCTCTTTGTTGTATTGAATGAATTGACAAATTAATATTATTCTTTACGATATACATGAAAAACACGTATCTACTAATGCAGATCATTGTAGATATTCCTGTCCATTTATTTAACCATTATTTATTTTCCATAAATATTCTTTTACAGACTCAAGTGAATTGCATATTTTCCACAGATGTACTATAATCCGCACTGATCCAGAAAACACCGGAAAATAGCAGAAAAATATTTCAAAAAAAAATTTGATAAATGTTTGCTAAAATTGGTTCTAAACGCAGACACCATGTTTCAGTGGACCAGTTTAGATTTCTCTAGCTTCTTTCCTTTGGCAAGTGTTACTGTGCTAGTCACTCTAGGAATTAATAATGAAAAGGAACTACAGAAGAAATAAAAAAAATAAGTACAAGTGTACCAAAATTTTGAAGAGCATACGTGCATTATTTTGTTGGGACACGTCACACAAGTTGTTGCTCTTTATAGCTCGCATTAAGCATTGTCCAACTGAAATTTAATTTTATTAATATGATGCTCTCATTCTCTCCGCTCCTTTTTCTATTTTTTTCTGAAACAATTGGCATCGACTATCAATATTAAACTTGAAGCAAAAGATCATCGACTATCAATCTTAAAAAATATATCAACAACATTAATTATTTACGCATAACATCATTCTGCATAAATATACAAAACCAGATAACAAATCATTATATTAGATAATTAGAGTCAATCAGATAACAATAGCAACAAATAGGATCAAGACTTATCTAAAATCCGACACATTGTATCAAGACTTAACTATCACTTTTCAGCATTTACTTTATTTTATTTTTTTTTGGATTGTTGTTGATGGCACAAAAAAAAAAAAAAAAAAAAAAAAAAAAAAAAACTGTATTAGATCTCCTCATTTACAAAATAAAATTAATTAAATTGGTAGAAGCTGTTAATGTATTTGTAGTAAAGCTCACAGTCTCCTGCTCACCCCACTCAAAAAAAAAAAGGAAAATCCTCCTGCAAGAATGTTAATGAGATTACCACCATGTTGTGCTTAATTACCTTTTCACCACTATCTATAACAAGAAACAAGGTCTTTAAGCCCCTCACACGGAACAAATATTTGTTTAGATCAAGAATTCAACACTCCCTCCCTCTACTCTCTCTCTCTCTCATATTGCAAAGGCAGCTCCCCGCCCCCCTTCTCTCTATCTGTGAATTTGTGTGTGGGTGCGATGTGAAAACGAATGATGCACATGCGGTGTGATGTCGGGTTTAATGAACTAATATAAACTATTATGCTTCACCAAACAGCGGGAATTTTTCACAATTTTAAAGACTAGAAAATTGATAAAGTACATAATGAAAGATTGTGATTTGTACTAAACTACTAATTAAAGATCACACATAATTATGTATGCCTACAAATGTATATAATTAAGACGGTCTCTCCTATGAAGACGACCACTTGTAACATGGTGCAATCAAATTAATGTCCTATAATTGCACACAAAGCCATGTTAAATAGTAGATTGACCAAAAAAATTATATAAATGAAAAATTGAAATCTAATATACATTTAATTTCTAAAATCTCAACATTTCGAGACTTGTCTTGCAAATTAAATGTATGGAGAAAATGATCACCATCCATGCTCCAATTAATGTATATCATTTGGATATTTCTCCCTTTAGATAATAGGTCAATTGCAATAATCATCCATGGTTCATGACTCTAAGAGACTATAAAGCTAACCTCGCCAATGAAATGTGATACAAAAGAATACAATGAAATGAAAACTATAAGTTAGTTAAACGTAAAATTAATGCTTAAACCTTTCAAGAGAAATGGAGTTAAACCTTTCTCCAATCCACCATTGTTCAGATAAAATCTAATTATAAGGATTAAGTAATTAAAATTAGAAAACTCACAGATACATAGCTCTAGGAGCACCATGAATGTGCACAATTTATCACCGCAAGCCCGACATAAGGAACAAGAAGCAGGGCGTAGCCAAGGACAAACTTGCCAATTTTACTTTCTCAATGGAGTTTCCTTGAATTCAAGCTCAAATTCAAAAGAAAATACAAATCTCCTTTTGAAGCATCGGCAAGTCATCCTTGGCTGCACCATACTTCCTGGTCCAAATGTTGAGCTACCAGTGTGTGAGATTAGAGGTTGTATTAGCATTTACCTGAAAGATGGAGAGGAATATATAGATAGATCGATGTACCAGTAGGTTCATTTGAAGAGGAGAGGATGGAGAAGGGGAGACCCTAAATATGCCTTATATAGAGTTGTGATGTGGTAATTTATAGTAATTAGATAATCAGATAAAACTATTTTTTCTAATGATTTGGTGTTTTTCTTTTTCTTTATTTTACTTTAGCTGAATTATCTAGGGTTTGATGGAGACAGCTGCTGGAAGGATCTTAGCCTGGCCCAATAGAATAAAGAGGGACACGATGAGGTTTCTCATTCACTCCATAGTTTGTGTTTATAAGATCGGACTTGTGAGCCTAGTTTTATTTAACCTCCTCATCAAGAGAATCATGATTCAGCTTTTATTTCCATAAATAAATTCCCTACTAAATGTAATAATCAACATACTACTTTTTGAAGGTAGAGAGGCGGTTACCGCGCCTATAATTTCATTAATTAAGGAAAAATATTTACAGAATCAACATAATACTAGATAATCCTTTTTGCTCTATCTTGATGTCTGTATAAGTTTGTAGATAATTAGTTTTGTTTGGATTATGTTTAAGTAAGTATACTATTGCAGTATATATTTTGTCTAATTAATTCAAGTTACATTTTGGAGTAATTAATTGCACATATATATATATTTTAGTGAAATGCAACAACTTAATTAGTATCTTCAATTTAATACAATTTCCATTTGTCATCATCAAAACCTCTTAATTTGGAGAGTAGCACTAGGTTGGCATGGCTCCAATTGGAAGTCAAAATTAACTATATGAGATCCTAAATGCATATATTAATATAGTTCAACAAGAAATTTTGTTATATCTTATATTACACTTGAACGGCCTCTTTCATCTTCGAAAATAGAAGTCAATGCATAGGGTGATACGAAAAAAAAGGACAGCACAAGTGATTAAATATATTAAAGTTAAGCGGGCGGATGGGGATTCATATTATATATAAATATATTGTTGTTCAAAGTTAACATATATTTTTTAACGAAATTTAAAATTATACATCTGGCAGGTCTCCATTTTTCAAAGGATATAACTCTTGTTTGGTATGGCAAAGGAAACGCGACAATAACAACTAATAATTAAGTCAAAGGGATAATTTGATATGATGTTGCTTAATCGATCGCTTGTAATTATTTAATTTGTATTATTTGATATGATATGTTACCAAAGAAGATAGTATTGGATAAGCACTACTTCTGTATTGATTAAAATGGTATATCCTTTGTGGTTATGGAGACAAAAAAAAATATATAGATATGAGAACTCTTAATTAGACGATAAGACTACTCTTATATTAAAAAAATTTAAAAAGACTGTTGATTGATTAGTTTAGCACCAACTGGTTATTACAAAAGGAAATCTTTGACGCTTCCTCTTATTATAATGTCATTTTAAATATAATATATTGCATTTGGACCTTGGTATTGATTAATGAGAGTTGCAGACCCTTCATAGATATGGATAGACATTTTTTGCTGAATGACTAAATGTAAAGGCAAGTGTAAATAAAATTTATCGTGTTACTATATTAGTACCTTCTTTGCTTAGAAAAAAAAGTAGATTTTAATTTGCTCAGAATATATAAGAAATGGTGTTACTAAATTAATATATAATGAATTTCCAATTAATAAGATGAAGATTTGCTGTAGCTTATAGCTAGCTAGCTGCAATATGGTTTACTATACTCTAACAAAAAGTTTATGGAGTTCTCCACTCTCCTCTAAAATGGAGAGGAACTGATAATTGTAACCCTTCCAGTGCACCAAAGGGCGCAGTCGAATAAAAGAATGGAGTGGTTTTTCAAAAAAATAAATAAATAAAAGAATGGCACAATAAATAAATAAAATCATATGGCCAAGACAACATGCAGGGCTTTATGGGTTCTGCTACGACAATTAATTTTCTTTTCAGCAATAGACAGTTATAACTTATAACTAATACTGAAAAAAGGCCTTTTCAGAACCACTTATACTTCTAGCTAGAGGTGGATTCATTTCAGTTCAAAGTTCCTTTTCCTCCGAGGTGGAAAGTGATATACTATAGTTGACAATTTGCTTACACACAAAAATAAAAAAAACATAATAACGTGCAACTAGAGATTCTTTGATATACCCGTTATGTTGGTATATTATTATACTGGCGCTTTTAAATAACAAAGTGTTGAAATTAATTTAAGGACAAGAATATGTCTGAGTAAGAGTATAACGGGGTAAGCAACTTGGAAAATATATGCAGCCAAATTAGATAATAATTTTGGCTATAATTCACTGAAAGCGTGTCAGTCCATATTGGTCGAGTCTACATGCTTACTTGATTTGGAAGTTACACATTTATATTAGAAACCAAACAAAAAATTAATTGAAAAATGTAGTCATTAAAAGGTCACCTCATGCTTACAGAGAGTCGTATCTATTACTCAGAGAGGACAAAGTGCAATGTTTCTAAACTTACTCAGCTAATTTTGTGTCAAGGAGGAGAAAGTCTGATAAGATCTCACACCATTTCATCAAAAAAATAAATAAATAAATAAAATAATAATAATAATAATATCTCAAACGCTTTTAAAACGCTTTTTTTTTTTCTCTAATCATCAACTTTTTGTAATGTCCAAAATAGAGCAGAAGGGAGTAACAATTCTTATTCCAAAAAAAAAGGAGTGACAATTAATTTTCAATAATAATTTCTTCTATCTTAATTCTATATTTATATGACTTCTTATGTGTGGACAATAATACATATTCCAGCTTTCATTTCCTCAATTAATGTTTTCCTTCGTTTCCTCTGTAAACTCTTGTTTGTAGGTATATAATACCAAAACTCTGGAAGCAGTGCAACAACAAGGAAATAATTGATAAATAATTAAATTAATTTATATCAATTTACCTCGATCTTTACACACGTGGAATTAGATATAGAATAGATTTAGTAAAAGAAAAAATATATATAAGTGTTTCGCTACTTCACCAAGAAAAAAGAAATTGTTTTCCCACATTTTAGGGGTAATTATTTAAATATTTATTTTAAAAGGGTAAATATGTAACTCGAATTTTTTTACAAGGAAATCAATGTATATTGAATTGGTTCTAAATATATAAAAATTATCACTATCCAAAATACGGGCATAAAATTTTTCAAACTTCTTTAGTAGCATGCATATATATTTAAAACAGAAATCGAACCCTTTTTCTTTCAAAAACTTTGTCATCTTGGTGTGTTTGGTATGGGTGAGGTTAGTGGGTTTAGTGGTGTAAGGTTAGTATTTTTTGGATTTTCGAGGTATTTTTTGAAACTTCGAGGTAGAATAGTGAGAGGATGAGATTTTCGAGGAAATCCAACTAAACTCGCTAAATTCCACGTGCCAAACACACCTGCCGTGGGGCTAGAGCCCCACCTAGCGCCTTCGAGCCCATGGAGCCTCACCTTAGTCCCAGCTAATTTTTTCTGCCATTGGAGTACTCGAAGGTCCATTGTATGAGATAGATATATGACTAACTTATTTTGGTCCAATGTTTTTATAAACTCAGCTCCACCTAAATATTTTTTCTAGATCCGCCACCGGACATTATATACCATTATCACACATTCATGTTAGCCACTTGACCGTTAAATGATCTGATAATATAAAAAATATTATTGTGTAAAGTTGCGGTAACAAAATATCTTGTCTTCAATAGAAACAAAATAACTAGGAAATTATCCTTTATACAATTACTGTCACACGTGCAATAGTATATCGCCCATATATGCGTTTCTAAAAGTATATATCTATAAATCCTACCGTCACAGTAAATTTATAATTAATTACTCTATTTAAATTTTGCAATTATCTTTCTTTTTAAGTATTTGAAATTAATAATTTTTACCGTTGAAGAGGTACTTCTCCGACTTTCAAAATATGCAGTATTTTTATCAAAGAAAAAGTGTACTTATATATACTGTAGTTTATTTGTTGCTTTTCAATAAAACCCCTAGATCTTCTCTCTCTCTCACTCTCCCACTCCCTCCCTCCCTCTCTGTCTTGACATGCAACCAAATGCCCATCTCTCGTAATGCCAAAAGAATATATAGAGATGTAACGCCTTTAAATTGTCGCCGGTGTCATTTTCTGAAATATATCATAACATTTGCATCTCGACAGCTACCCATGGAGAAGCTACAACGCAACTCCATCCTTTTTTATATTTTATGGGTTTCATGTGTATGATATGCATGACTACGACGTGGTGTGTTATAATTGCACACCTTATCACTAAAGTGGGAGTGGGACTCACAAGAGGGAAAATGGATGCAGATGCTCCAAAGGAAATCTTCCTTTTATGGATTTGTATTTGGAGAGAAGTGAGAAAGAGAGAGAGAGAATTAATAGATACATGGTGCAACTAGATGTGATCCGACAGTACTGATTGGATCTAGCTAATATGCACATCAAGGTTTTGTACGGCATAATATATGAAAGTTACTTTTTCTTAACCGGTATTCATCTTCTTGTATTTTAGCAGCTGTTTTGCATCTAGTTGAATTATTGGATTAGATAGAGATTTAAATACTTACTGGCCATTTGTTAAAATTATAACGAAAATATATTTTCAGAAATAATTAGACTGATTAATTGAGACCCTAATGAACTCTTTTTTGGTAAATATTTAAAGTAAGAAGGCATTATTTATCTCAAAAAAAAAAAATTGGAAAACTCATTATTCATATCATATCAAATGCATCATTTTTTCCCCGAGAAAAAATTACAAAATAATAATGGTCATTCCATAACAAGAGTTTTATAGGCCGATCCGTATATATGAATTCTAATTACTTAATTTGTATATTTTAGTACAATATGCCAAAATAGCATAGCAGATTTTTATAGGTGGATTCAATTGGTGAAAATGGGTGATACTGTTTTTCATCTTTTTATAGGATAATAAGTGTGCACATCGTTTTACAAATATAGTTTTTTTTTTTCCTTAAGAAAAATCATGTATATATTTCTTCTACAAAAAGTAACATTAATGTGATTATAATAATATTAACATTAATATTTGATATGATAGATCTAAATGTTTTCCTATCCACTCCACCTATACCTATTTTAGTAAGATGACGCATGCATGCTTATTTCTTTAATTGTTCCACTTCCCTAACAATTAAGTAATTTAACATGGAATCTTTTTTATACCAACTCGGTGAAGGTAGGATACTAGCTAGCTACAGACTTGTGATTAATTAATAATAATCAGGCATATAAAATATTAATTTATGTTCATTAGACTTTTCACACCAAAGTTATATCACCGTTAACAGTTTATTAATGTAAAATAAAGACCTGCATGTGCCATTTCAAATCATTATGTTCCTTTTTTACTGCGCTAGAACAGGTAACGATTAACGAAGCAGTGGATTGCACTTGTGGTCCAATCAAATGATCGTCTTTATTCAATAGTAGGCCCCAGAAGTCCAGAACTATTAAATTGTTAAATCTATAAATAGCAAAAAGTCAAGCAAATATATATTATATAAGCAGATCGCCTTTCAGATCGCCAGTAATCTCAACATACCTATTCCCATAATAAATTAAATCAGACTTCTGCATGGTGGGCCCACATCACGTTTCCCACTTTCCTAAAATGGAAAGTTTATTGATCGATCTGCGCTGTTTGATTTTTTGAATTTGGTAACCCTTAAGGGCTTGAAAATTCACCAATAGCTCCTTTTGAAAGATTCTGTTCAACCATAATAAATGTATCTTCCACATAATTTTCCTCTTATTTCCTCTTTGTTTATAATGTCAAAATCGAGGCAGATTCTTCACCATTTGCATCAAGATCGAATCTGAGCAAACTAAAACTAATAGAATAAATTTTTACATATATGTAATTTTTTTTTAAAGTCATGAATGGTTCACAAATTTTCTCTTCTATTTCATGTTTGCTAAAATTTAAATTTATTTTTGGTGGCAAAGTAGCGGTTGCGAATTGCTACTGTAATTTGATTACAAGCTTATTAGGTATTTATTGATTGTATTTTTTGTGGTGTGTTTAAATATGTGTACGTACCTTCTTGTAACTAATAATTTTATAAGATTTTTTGACTAAATTAATCGACTTTCGTCAAATACCTCAAGAAAAAGAATTGAATCCGATATTTATTTTCAAATAATCACAAAATTTTATCACATGTAATTGTTTCAATTTAATATAACCAAACAAACGTAATAAAACACACACACACACACACACACAAAGGTAGTCAACCAAAAATACAAACACGATAGACAACGAAATAGAAACAATCAATTAATGCCCAAAAAAATCAATCTAGATCACTGACCTTGTTCTTTTTTATTTCTTGTCAAATGTACATAAAAATCGTCAATTTTCTTCATTTTTTCAAAATAAATGCAGCCTGCTCTGATATTTGCTTCGACTATATGTACAGAATCAATGAGTCTTTTGAATATCTATATATGTATAGTACGATTGCAAAATTTAACAAATTGAAATGGTACACACGACACAGAGCAAGTTGCAAGACACGGTGGGCCTTGACAGCGGGTGGCCATACATGAGTTCTGACTTGTGCCCACAAGCATATATAAGCCTGATCCAGATGGCACCGATAATAATAGATATTCGTGCTTTTGTAACGGATATATAGACAGGATAAAACTCACAATACTATATATATTTGGTTCTCAGTCTCGTGGAAGATTGACATAGATCAGTTTGCTATATTTTACATGCTAATTTGCTAAGATTGAAATCATTCAAGAAAATATATATATTTGACAACCGCGCGTGACATATTAACAAAAAAAAAAAAAAAGTACGTACACACTATCAGGGACGAGTTAGGATATTATGATGATTAAATTTCTTTTTAATCAGAGTAAAGCTATTAATTTTACCCATCGTAGAAGCATTATATATGTTTCCAAAACTTTACAGGTGTGTTTGATTGCATAAGAATAGACAATAGGTTCAAACAAAAAAAAAAAAAAAAAAAAAGAATAGACAGAGATGAGTCATACCAAATATATATATGATAAATAGTGAGATAAAAATGTTTTCCCTTCTTCTTTATAGGCTTAAGTCATATTTCTTACTTTGTTATTCTCTATTTTTGTGCAACAATCAAACACAAAACTTTGTTGTGTTTGGTACACAAGTGAATAGTCTATTCGCGAATAAAAATTGTGAATAAGAATTAGATAAAATGGACTATTAACGAGGTGTCATTTGAATGGTGTGTTGTGAATAAGAATAACGAAAAAAATAATATAAAAATAATGGAAGGAATATAACAACAATAACTTATATTAGTTTATAATTACAATAATAATTTAAAAAATTTTAAATAATATCAATTATAATAAAAATAATAATACCAATAATTATATAAAATAATGCAATAATTATTATAATATATAATTAATAATTAATAATTAATAATTATGATATTATTAACATAATAAATATAATAATAAATGTAATGTTTTAATAGTAATTATTATTATTAATATTATAATTATCATAATAATATATTAATAATAATACTTAATTAATTAATAAATAAAAGATAATATTTTTCCATAATAATATGAATATTATTATTAACAAGCACAAGTAACTTTATTCAACGGTTGTTCAATGGTTTATAATCATCTAAAGTAACTCTATTCAATCCTCTTTACATAATTTTTTTTAAATACATTTGATGGTAACCGAGCCAATTCACAACCAAATTCCATGGAAATGCTTGAATAAGAATAAGGTGCTGAATAGCCTATTCAGCTTGTCAAAGTTTGTTTGGTTCGCGTGAATAAGACTTGTTCGCGAATTAACTTATTCATGCACAAACCAAACGCACAAGACTCGTGTTTAGTTGGACAGAAAATAAGAAATAAGGAAGAGGGAAGAGCCAGAGAATAGGCACGGCAAAACAAAAAACAAACATGGGAATAAACCCTCTTCCTTCTTTCTATGAAGAGGTGGTATAAGAAATATCCATCTTATTCCTTCACCATTTTCCTCACAAATGTTTTTAATTATAACATATTAATTTTAATACGTTCATGTATTGTCCTCTTGATTGAATATCAAATAAACTCCAAAATTTATAAAAATTACATAGAAATACATCGCTTGAAAAATTGAATAAGATAAACGGTTTGAATTTGAATACTAGATTTTAAAATTTTGAAATATTAATGAAAAAGAGAAGTTGTGGTATTTGTGACACCAAACTTGTGACACTAGAACTATATATGCTCTATTTTTTTCTATTACATAGCAATGTTTTGAATTAATTAGATCTGAATTATATTCTAGACCATATAAAGATCTTAAATATAGATTATTATGATCAACTGACTTTTAACGAATGAATAATCACTTCTTTAGTATATTCTAGATAATATAAATAACTTAAATATATAATATTGTCATCAAATAACTTCGAATGTATCCAGAATCTCTTTAAATACTCAAGGGATGCTAAGAATAAGCATTATTTGCAAGTTATATGCATATTTTTCATGTATATAGCAATCTTTTCAATTAATAAGATCTGAATTATATTCTTGACAATATAAAAAACTTACATATACATTATTATGATCACATGATTTCAAACGAATAAATAATCACATCAAATGATCAAATGTTGCCTAAAATAAGATTTATTGTCATATTGTATGCATGATTTCTATGTGTAATTAAATAATTTGTATAAGTAAGATCCAAGTTATATTCTAGGCGATATAAAGAGCATAACTATAAATTATTTTGATCAAATGACTTCGAATGAATCCAGCACCGCTCAAAAAATCTACCAATGCAAAAAAAAAAACACTTTATTTGCAATTGATATGCATTTTTTTTGTACGAAGCAATTTTTGTATAAGGATGATTTAAATTATATTCTAGACCATATAGGGAATGGAAATGCTTTGATGAAATGACCATATTTTGATGAAATGACTTTGAATGAATCAAAAATTACTTTGAAATCCTCAAATGATTTTTAGAATAAGCTTTATTTGCATAATAAATATGTATTTTTGATATATAGTCTAATATTTTAAAATAAGTAACATATGAATTTTATGATAGATCATATAAATGTCTTAAATATAGAATAAACTCAAGTTTAGCTCAATTTGACTCGCCAACTCGTGAGCCGACTCATAACATAATAAATTTATATTTCAAATATTATTATTAACATTATTCTAAGAGTATTAAAAGTTTATGATAAAATTATAATTTTTTACTATACATTTTTATTTCAGATAATTTCAACGTACATGAGTTAGTTTTCAAAGCATAGTTTACTCCAAATCAACCGACATAATTAAAAATTGTGACAATTTTATTGTTTACTGTTTACAATGTTGTATATATCATTAGCTATAACATTAGATTAATATATTCATTTAATAAAGAAAAAATTGAATTAGATAGTCTTATTTTTAGATGGCTCGTAACTTCCAAGCCGACTCAAGTTGAAAGCAAGTTGAATTATAGCCAATTCGAGTTCAAGTTGACCTCAACTCGCTCAAACTCAAACTCGACTTGTGATTATTGAAACGACATGCCATCTTGTCTCCGCCAAACAATGCATGTATACTATCAAACTCAAAATTTGGAAAACCAATTAGAATAATCAATGATATTGCTATCCAGATAATTTCCTTACATTAATTGGATAAATTAGAAAATATAGTCTATTTGTGTTTCTAATTTTGTGGAATAGTAATGATTTCAGCTCAAACCAAAAAAAAACTGGTAGTACATGTACCCAGCCATTTCTGATGACTACCCAATTAACTTTTAAGCATCATATATAATCCCTATATTTTCATTCAAAACTTATGATGAAATTATCCTTAAGAGAAAGACCCATTAATAGGTATATCGATCAAACTATTATTTCAAGTGTTGATGAGCTTTTAAAATGATAGAAAACTGATCAAGAGAGATGGAAAGTCGAGAAATATTCAAGGTGAATTTTGTAACCGACTTTTAATTCTAACGCATAACTTTCTTTTTTAATTTCTTATTTCTAACGAAGCGTATTACCTGTATTTACTACTTACTAATCTGACTTCCGAATTACAGATCAAGTGCAACCTCTTATTTGTAGTAATAAACACATAAATTTATTCTTCGTTCCCTTTTCATTCTTGTTCTTAATAAAAATGATGCGAAAGTAGAAAAGACGTCAAAGAAGAACAGAATTCTCATTGAAGAGGATCGATTCTCTTGAAATTTGATCCCGAGTGGCGGAGATCCCTTCTAATCTAAATGGGGCCTCACTACACCGTACCAAATAGTATTTTTCCCATTTTCTTTGAAAATATTCTTTACAACAAAATCTACCAATCATATAGAAAGTTGACTTCGTTTCCATCATTTTCAACCTTGGTATAATTTTGGGGGCCAAAAGGCAAAAAAGAGAATTAATAGCGTGTCAACGAAATTAAATAGAAAATAAAAAAGAAAAATGATAATGCAGAAAAAAACAAGCTAGCTATCCGTTTCAGATTTTATTCCAAAGGTCGCTGCATATATATAGGACGTGTGGATTTTTGCTTTTGTCGAATCTAGTATGAATGGTGCCAATGAAATTTGGCATTGAATTTTAAAAAAATGAGAATATATTTGTGGAGTCATCTCACGGCCACTCATTTTTAACCTATTAATCTTATAACAACTCAAAATAGATCTTAATGAAGTCTAGTTCATCAGATTAATTTCATGCAGCACGGTTCAACGAGTACACTTCAACATAGCAGAGCATCCGAACTCTAGGCCTCTCTAGAATTATAAGAAACTAGCGTTAATCTCACGCGTTGCGCAATTCATTCTTATACGAATATATTATTAAATAGTTGCGCAATTTATCTGACGTTATATAAAAAAAAATGACATTAAAAATTGGAAATACTATTCAAATATTATATGAAAACTGCCACATAAAATCCTAAATATTATTCTGCCACAAAAGATCACGCGCCACAGAAAATCAAAATCACTGTTCTTACTATAGTGAAAGGGGCTCCTCACATGCGATGCATGACACAACAAATTTATATATGTATAATGAGATACTAAAATTCATAAGAAAGTGATTGTCTTGAGCATTGGTTTGATTAATTATACAGAAATAATACTATATAATAAGTTGTTGACCGGCTGTGGGTGCAAAAAGACTCCACATATAAATTATCAATTTATATATTGGGCAATGTTTTGAAAACCGGACCGGACCGGCGGTTCAACTGCGAACCAGAGGCCTGTCCGTTTCTGGTTTAACCGAAAAAAATCCGGTTCAATCCTGGTTAAACCAGTAAACCGGCCCGCCCAATAGACTGTCCGGTTCGGTGGCCGGTCCGGTTTTCAAAACATTGATATTGGGTTACCTATCATTAAACTCGTGGACTTGCAATGATTAATATTATGTCGTTTTGATAGTTTCATCTTTCAATAGATGAGACAAACTATTATAAATAGGGTAATTTTATAGTTAATTAAAAATTTTAAATTGCACTCAAGTCTTAGCAAATCAATCATATCTATTCATAATTTTAATTGCACGATCTGAATTTATGTCCGGTTATAAAATTCAGTCCACCGCAAAATCTATCTTTTAAACATATAAAACTGCTCAGCATATTAATATCAGAGTGACTTAATTGGCTATTTTAAATGAAGAAACAAGGGTCATGGTGCTTAAAAGTTGATTGGGTAATGGGTAGTCATCAGAAATGACTAAGTACTACCAGTTTTGGGTTTCAGCTGAAATCACTACTTTTTCACAAAATTAAAAACACAAATAG
Source organism: Rhynchospora tenuis (assembly GCA_027725995.1). Classification (NCBI taxonomy): domain Eukaryota; kingdom Viridiplantae; phylum Streptophyta; class Magnoliopsida; order Poales; family Cyperaceae; genus Rhynchospora; species Rhynchospora tenuis. The sequence continues at coordinate 14,939,218 of CM050889.1, read as the reverse complement.
ACCAGATTTTCTCATTTATCCAATCAATGATTAAGAGATTACCTAGATGGTATTATCATCGATTTATTCGCATTTCGCAATCGGTTTGCCAAATTTTGAGTCTGATGGCATGTGCATTGGTATCAAACATGTTTGACGGGACAGGATCGGTGTCATTTCAATAATTATATGTGTACACACATGATGAGTGAATTTGAAATGGTCGTAGAAAATAATAGGTCTCAACCATATATAGAATTTTGCATCAATCGAGTTAATTGAGACTAATATTCTAATATTACGTTGTTTGGGACAAGCTTTAATACAGGCCGGGATTGGATGCTATTATGGCTGTCAATGAAACTCGTTTATCTTATCCGTTTCGCATTCGATAAGACGGGTATGGGTAAGATTTTATTTTTTTATTAGACTAACGGGTATTAGTTCGGGTAAAGAAAAATTTTCGTTAACTTATCGGGTATGGATACGGGTAAGGGCTATTTCGTACCCATTATCTAACGGGTAACATTTTATAAAAACATATGTATATATAATCATGTTATTAGCATATTTCGTAATATATGTTATTAGTTTTGATCTTCATCCAAATTTATTTATCTTGATGAAAAAAATAATTCATACTCTATTATATTATAATTTATAATTAGCTACATAGAATTTTTTAATTCAATTGATATGAGAATAAATTTCATAATTTTTGTCATATCTAAAATATTATCAAAATGTTGTACTTTATTCATATATTTATTTGATATTATTTATTTAACACATTATATATTTTTATTAAATTAATAATATTATTATTACCCATTATGTATAGTTACCCTACCCATACTGTTAATTTTTAACAGGACCGGTAAGATGTGGGTAAAGTCATTTTTAACGGATACGAATAGGGTATGGGTAAAGAAAATTTTAACGGGCGCGGGTATAAAAATACCTTCTACCGTATCGTACCGTACCCATTGACAGCCTTAGATGCTATAAACTATATATATATTTGCTATGGTGAGTTGCGATCAAAACTCTTAGATCTGATTCAAAATGACCAATCCAAACCGTTCAATATGATCTTCATATTGAAATCTCCTTACAGACCAAATTTTATATTTTTTCAAAATTTTTAAGTATTTTTTTCGAATTTTTAAAAACTGCTATTTTTGAACTATACATAACTAATTACATTAGCGATTTTCTAAAATTTCAAAAAAATACTTAAAAAATTTGAAAAATTATAAAATTTGGTCTACAAGGAGATTTCAATATGGAGATCATATTTGATGGTTTGGATCGGTTATTTTGAATCAGATCCAAGAGTTTTGATCGCAACTAATGGAAGGCTCCGTGAGTTACAACTCACCATAGCAAAACTCTATATATATATATATGAAGTGTCAACAGCTACTTTTCATATACTTGCTCTTTTTGCCTAAGTGTGATCATTTTTTGTCTTCACGCGTTTTCTTTTTCTAATTTTCCTAGAATTAGTAATATACTTCATTAGAGCTGTCAATGGGTACGGTACGGTATGGTATGGTAGAAGGTATTTTCATACCCGCACTCGTTAAAAAGAATTTACCTATACCCGCTAAAAATGAACCCTACCCATACCCGTTAAGAATTAACGGTAAAAGTAGGGTAACGGTACATGATGGGTAATAATAATATTAATAATTTAATAAAAAAATATAATGTGCTAAATAAATAATATCAAATAAATATATGGATAGAGTACAACATTTAAATAATATTTTAGATACAACAAAATTATGAAATTTATTCTTATATCAATGAAATTCAAAAAATATATATAACTAATTATAAATCATAATATAATAGAGTTCGAATTAAAATCTTCATCAACATAAATAAATTTGGATGAAAATCGAAACTAATAACATATCTTAAAAATATGCTAATAACATGATCATATATACATATATGTTTGTAAAATTTTACTCGTTAGATAATGGATACGAAATAACCCTTATCCGTATCCGTACTCGATAAGTTAACGAATTTTTTTCTTTACCCATATCTATATCCGTTAGTCTAATGAAAAAAAAAACTTATCTATACCTAGGGTTGTATATGAGCTGAGTTTGAGCGAGTTAGGGGCAACTCAAACTCAGCTCGGCGGCAACTCGAGTTGAGCTGAGCTGAGTTAGAAATACTTTCGAGCTTCTTAAGAAAGCTCAAACTCAGCTCGTCCCCAACTCGAGTTAGCTCGTGGGCTCACGAGCTAACTAGAAATAATCATATATCCTTCAAATTTTTATTTATTTAATTCATATGTTATTCTAGTATTAAATTTTTTTGACATATACAATATTATAAACAATATTATAAACAATATTAAATTTAATTCATATATTTTTTTTATTTGAAACAAAATATGTCTTGAAACTCAATCTATCATGTGTAATATTAGTTTAAATAAAAATATATAAGAAAGAAATTCTTATTATTAATTTATAAATTTTTAGTACTCATAAATTATATTCATAATGCATATCTCAAATATAAATTTATTGTGTCACGAGTTGGCTCACGAGCTACGAGCTGAGCTGACCTTAACTCAAACTCGACTCGTCAACCAATCGAGTTAATTTAGCTTGAGTTTTGTTAGCTCGAGTTACAATTGAGTTTTTGTGAGTCGAGTTCGAGTTAGCTCACGAGTTACGAGTTTTTTGCTCACCCCTATCTATACCTACCTTATCGAATACGGTACGGATAGGATAAACGGGTTCATTGGCAGCCCTATACTTCATCCTTATTTTTCATTTTTTTTTTTTTTCTCGCGCCATCGCTGGGTTAACGCTGATCTTATGTACTCGACCGTACTTATATAAAATTGTGTGTTCGCCATAATTACATTTAAGCAGTTAGCTAAATCAAATTCCCGTTATGAAATAATTCGAAATTCAACACAACTCCTCAGCCTGGATTAATTGAATTTGAGACCGTTAGATTTGGATCATACGGTTTGCAGAGCAATAACATACATGGCTCATATTGAAAGACCATAATGTCACAAAACCAGTCCATCTATTTTAAAGGGGATGTACAAAATTAATGGAAGATAACCTGATCTTGCTTTTGTGCCGAAAAAATTAGCAGATACGGACCCCTAGTATATGGTTCTTCAATAAAAGAGTACTGATTAGATGCCCACTTGCTATTGATGTGCACATGTATTTTGTAGGAGGAAATCGACACGTGGAGGTTCAATATAAAAAAGTTTCATACTTTTTGTCAGCTAAACATGGTAAGCATAATTTTCAAGGAATCATATTCGCAATTTACTAGTAGAGACAATGAATGTCGACTCGGATTCTCTCGCAACTTGAAGCAAGTGCAATGTTCGCAGCTTCAATTCAATATGGGGGAAAAGGGGTTGTTTTTGACCATTTGTTCCTTAATTGGAGAAAATTTGCTGTGTTCTTCCCTCATAATTCAGAGATTCCATCAAATTGCAACAAAAAGACGAACTTTATAGTAGTGGGGTTGGTTTATTTTTGTTGGAAGATGTTCTTACTAGGTTTTTTTAAACAGTAGATAAGTCGGTAGCACAAAATTTTATAACAAAAAAAAAAGTATTTGTGTGCAGAGCTAACTGCGACAAATTGGTGGTAGCATGCTTAGCAGCGTAGGCAATGGACAAGAAATATATACTGGTAATTAATCTGATCGCCTCGTATTTCGTTTTTATCCGATAAATGCATATTCCAAAATTGTCATGTCCAAGAAAAACTTTTCAAATTCGACAATCTCTGACAAGCAAGAGCAAAAATTTCAGACGTGATAGACTTTAATGGAACGAGTAACCATTATCATCTTCTGAAATTTTGTTAGATGCCCTTTGAAGCTTCAAAATGAATCCAAGATAATATGGTATAGTTCGTTAATAGTACACAACCACTTCACTGATAAAAAAATTACTCCAAAATCTGGCAGCAACATGCTTCTTCAATATATCTTTGAAAAGAAAATTACTGTATACATACAAAGTGGTATCTGTTTGAAATTTTTTTTTTTTTTTTGAATGAAAGTATCTGTTTGAACTGATCTATGTCTCAGCAAAGTATATTGAAGAGAGACAAAAAAAAAAAAAAAAAAAAAAAAAAAAAAAAAAAAAAAAAAAAAAAAAAAAACAGAAGCATCATAGTTTTTTCACTGCTTTTGTTCAGAAACAGATGCCTACAATCTAACATAATTGGTACCGGTCACTGATACACCAAGGAGAATTCATGTACCAGCCATACATTCACATCAAGACAGTGATGAAATTACGCTATTTCAGTCTGCAGTGTTAGAAAGTGTTTCATTTCAATTTTTGTGCCAACAATTAGCCATAAACATCAATCAAACACAAGAGATCTAGGCTTAAAGCCATTCGCAAGCATTTCAGTAAGAGATGATATACCTCTCATGAAATCGCATTCATGAGGCTCGAATCCATGGCTTGGGAGTCGATGGCGTGCCTTCTCCACCACCACCACCATAGTTGTGCCGCCGGCCTCGAGTCCACTAAGGAGATTAACCACGTTCTCAAGGTATATGCTAGCACACCCAAGAACAAGCCTAATCCCATTAGCTTTCTCTTTTCTAGCAATTAAATATTTCATTTAAATGGAGAAGAGAGCTCAACACATGAGCAAAAGAGGGAGAAAAGAGGAGGTTTGTGGCAGCCACAAGGGGAAGAAAGAGGGGAGAGAGAAGGCTAGCTCTTGGAGCCTCCAAAGGGGTCATTTTATAGAGCTCAAACCCTAGGAAAAACTTCCCCAAAATTACACATCTTGCCACCCTATGGCTGGCCACTAATTGGGCCTATATGGGCCACCTCACAATCTCATTTGGGTCTTTAATTTACCTAATTAAAGTCCCATTAGTTTGCTTTATAATTGGGTTATATATTTTTCTATTAAATAACGGCCCAATTAATCAATATAACCATTTATATTAAAATGTGTTGATCTAAAATTAATTATTAACTCATTAATAATTAATTTGGGATTAGATAATGCATTAATTTATTTCTATATGATCTCTTTGAGTTAATTAATTATAACGGTTCATAACGGTATATAATTAATTAATCAACTTATTATATTTCCGCAATACTCACTCTTGCGAATAAATAGATCATGCATTGTATGGTCAAAATCCTATTTGTGTGACCCTTTGAGGATTTATGCTATGTTGGCCATAGAGAATAAATCACTATTTATTTCCGATAATCGTAAGCGGTATCTAGCAACACGTTATGATTTCCAATTCGCATAAATAATGTACTGCTACAATATCTCAATCCTGCATAAGAAATAAAAGTATTTCCTTGTCTGATTCTTATGTCACATGATATCATTGTATAATCCAAGATATGAGTGTGTCATTCTTGCAGATTATACATTTCTTGATCTAGAGTTGATCGTCTAGTTTGCATGCATACGATCCAACTCTATCAAGTGGCCCAAACAGATATCATCACTCATTAAGTGTATTAATGAGGGACATACGGTTTTCTTGATGAACAACTTTTCCCTGCATAATTCAAGAAAACATAAATAAAGTCCTTATAGCAGCCTTTATCAGGAATCAACGTTAGACGATATTTATTGAACCTATCCTCATGTGGAAAATGTGAACATCTCAAACATAGAATCAAACTCATATGAAATAAACAATGACACATAACACAATCCATATGTTTATTTCATTAGGTCAAATCATGTACTATGTTCCAATAACATACACATATGCAATTAAGTTGGTAACACCTTACATATGATTTGTAGAACTTAATCATCACTTAACTTACATATTAATCTTTTATGATAATTAATGTTCCTTGTTAATTATCAAGATTATGGACGATTTAGATTTATTATTGTCATTCTAATGAATGATCCACAGAGATCTACAATTCAGATCATCAACCTGAATGATCTGTCAATAATAAACTCTAGAAACAAATGATTAAATATCATCATTAACATAAACTAAAAAAATAAGTCATTAAATATTGACTTCTAGGAAACAAATCAAGATAGCATGATGACAAATATGATGATTAAGCAAATCTACAGCTTTGTTGCAATTGGTCCAGAACTGGCAATATTCTTATATAGAAAAACAAAGCACATGTGGCTTTTTGTGCAACTGCTCTTTTTGAGTTGCATTGGTAATGACATCCACATGCATTCCCCGTTAAGCCATGACCTCTAGTCCCTCCATAAAAGCGCAAAATACATGAAAAGTTATGTACTATTTTATGTATAAAAAACTAAAAAAGTTTAGTGGAGTTCCAAGTAATACCACTGTGTTTGGTTGGGAATTCATTTAAATTGGGGTCCCCATTTGGACACAGTTTCAGGGGCATCATAATTTCTGTGCTAAATGCAATAGCTTAATTAGGATTAGAAATTCTCCATAGACTTGGACCTAAAGTTGAACGGTTCCAATATTTCAATATAAATTCTTTTTTGGGGGGCTTAGCTGAATAGGAATTTTGAGGGAGGCAGAGGCACAACTGGCCTGACAACCTTATCAGGGGTCTCAGAAAGGCTCCTATCATGTTTTGGGGTTGGGTAGAAGGGAGAGGTGCACATGCTGGAGTATCAACTATCAAATAAAAATATTTGTTATAGAATATAGATAGTTTAGTGGTTCTTATTTTTTATATTTTGTAAGAAACATAAGGAGTACGTGTTGTACACTCATAGAATGGTGTGATTAAAAAAAAAGTTCAAATTTGCTTAGTAAACATATAATTGCATCTGCAACAACGATTCAGATAGGTAGTACTGTACCCTTTCCTGTACTTATACTTTCAGCTTCACATTTTAAAATTATATAAAGATAGCAGATTTTTTTTTTTTTTTTTTTTTTTTTTTTTTTTTTTTTTGCCAACCATTCCCTGCGTCATGACAACTTGCAATTAGGAATGGCAAAAGACGACATTAACTTCTAGTACCAACCTGCTAACAACTAAAACCAGTGTCTTATACGGATTGCACATTGTTCCAGTTTACAAGATCACTATATACTAAATTGACAGAAGGTATATAAACAATATCATGGACTAATTGTAATCATGGGACGACATATAATGGTGTACATAGTGCAAAATTTGGGTTGGCAACCAATATTTGAATATTTAAATAATTACGTAGAAGCAATTAAATTAACCAGTTATAGAAAGACGTTTAATTAAGCAAAAAAAGTTTGCAGGTGACTGATAAATTTTTACTGAAATAAACTAACAAGTAAATTAAACACCAAATCCAAATTCCATCAGTAATATCATATACTGACAAAGAAGAAAACTAAAGCCCTCGAAAAGTTTATTTATTGATACTCAAACATATAAATAATTACTGGTTCATATGAAGCAGATTAGTAGTCACAACAATAGAAATTATAGAATCACCATCCAGAATATAAACTAAATCCTAATTGAACTGTCAGTTGAAAATTTGATGGACTCGATCCCAATGTAATGCTACAACTTTTTTAATAGCTCCTCATTTGCTGGTCAACAGATTTTAATGCACCCTGAACCGGCAATTTCTAACTCGATTTAGTTACAATTTTAAATGGTCTGTTGGGAAAAAAATGTAGAGGACAGAAACAGTGATTCCGGTTAATTATAACATAGTACTGTTCAGCATGAATAGCAAGCTTTATGACAACTTTCAACAGAGAATGAAAAGTTAATTTCTGAAATATTTGCTTACCCAGCATGATGTCAGTACATACCAGTAAGCTTGGTACCAACTCATTGCAATCTTCGCAACATTGTTGCCGATTCATTCGTTCATCATCAGACCCAGTTAGTTTGAATGAGATGAGATGAGATGCTAGGGAAAGCTTGATCAGTGGGTACCAGGTAATCTAGCTAACTTACTGGTAAGAGCCTCTTGAAGGTAGTGCTTAATTAGCTGTCATATGCACATGACATGTCCAGTTTCACTTGTTAAATAATTATAATCAGCATACAAGTGATGCATGAGTAAAACAGTGTAATACTTTGATCATCCTGCATTTGACATAAGATGTTTAGGTCTTTCCCTTGTAGTTGTAGAAAAGTAAATTGCCAAAGTGAAGGGCGAGAGAGTTGAGGATCTAAACAAACCATAAGAAACTAATAATTTGTGTTACATGTAATGAAGAAAGCCACATTTGAAAATAAAATTTTCTTCATTTTTCGGGCAACTTCTTGATAAATACTCAGGACAAAACTTGAAATTCAATTTCCATGTGTGAATTTGATTTCAACTGGTCCAAGACTCCAACTGCTCAAAGTTAACATTTGGAACATAGATATTAGGCCTTTCCGTTTCCATTACTACTTCAGTCAATCTTAAATTCTTAATTAAAAAATCAGATGCAAAAAAATTAACAAAAAAAAAAAAAACAGAAAAGCATATATCACTTCCTAAAAAAGGCAGTAGCAAAATCAGGCATTAATAACACTAGCAGCAGTGCCCGCTCAATGTGCGGACGGACTTTAAAATGTGATATGTGAAAATGAAACTATCCCAAACTAAAATTAACATTTTTTTTTGATATGATAAATATTGCAAAATCAAGACAAAATAAAAACAAAGCAAACATACAATATTACTATTTCTTCTATAAATTCACTATTTAGAATAGGCTCGGCACAAATCAATCGGTTAGATTTGCGTAAACTGTAGTAAAAGTATAGGTTAAGTATTTATAATAAGGAGAGGATTCAACAGAACAAACTCAAGTTTGTAACAATAAAATAATCTTTTTGTAACAAAAAAATTTCTATAAATTATTATCAAATTTCGTAGAAGTCGGTATAATAACAATAATAATAACAATATAAACTTTGAATATATTATTATAGATTTCGTTCATGTCTAGAATTTACATTGCATTCTAGAGCCTTTTACAACCTTTTTGTGTAGCTAAAAATCTCACTAATATGCACGCAGCACCAAGTCGTATATATATTCACCCAACTTATCTTGGAAGGAAAATTTGTGTTTTCATAACAATTACAAGCGTTTAACATCTCCATTTCATCTAAATCCAATTTTGTGTGTCAATTATATTCCGACTCGCTTTGAGTTGCTCATCAAACATTTGTTGCAGTTTCCTTCCTTGTGCTTCAATCCTCAATTGCAAATTTCTTTGGACCTAATCAAAAACAGCGTAACATTTTAACACATGCTTGAATTTAAATACAAGGATAACAAAAGAAACTTTTTCTTGTTTGAATATGTAAAGTAAACGAAGGTCCACGAACCCAATATTTAAAAAAAAATTTCTATGCCACTATATGAAAAGCACATCAAAAAATCAAATAAAAATGTAAAATCTTAATGAAGACGCCAATTGGTGAAATAAGTACGATCTAGAAAAGAGTATCATGGAGATAGTATTTGTCATTACATGTAATCCTATTGGTGTACAAGATTAGAAGATCTCTAATTCTATCGATGCACAATGTCTATTCTGATTGATTGAGAGTCATTGTGTAGAAGTATCATCATCATGTAAATATATACCAGTATAGAATAGGTTACTCCTTTCTTCCTTCTTTTTCTTCACTCTGCCATCATGATAAAGAAGCTCTCAATTCTTCACACAATTGATGCCTCTCCTAAAAATTGATTCAAATAACAAGCTTTCAATTCTTCACACAATTGATGCCTCTCCTCAAGAACAAATCTATCAGGTGCAATTTAGTACCCAACTAACAACTAATATCTAAATTGATACTCTGAAGTTATGTAATTAGAAAACTATTCATGTTTCTATATTGGCGGGAACCAAGGTAACTAAATCATGAAATTCCAAATTTTGAAATTACTGAACTCATCATACAAATATAATATATACAATTACAACTTAGAAATTAGGATACCTCTTCTGCCTGCATATCATGGGGGTGTACCTCTTCTGTTCTGCATGTAATGAGGTTGCCGGTATGAGGCTTGAACTCGACTTGTTGCTTGCAATTCAGGCTGTGAGAAACTCAGGAGGTCCTATTGGTGATTTCTTCTTCTTGAATTTCATATGATAAAGTTGATCTCCAAGTATTATCTTCTATGTGGCATGAGCCCTGAATGTGAATTTACTAATAATGTCTTAGTGAAGATGACACATTTTCTTTATAGTTCACTTTGTTAGTGATAATTTCATTGGGTCAAAATTACAATAATACATAAGAGGAAGAACACTGAATGTCTTAGTGTATGAATCTGTATAAATTAAGAAAGGACATAACTGCAATCAAGAAACTAAATTCAGCATGTAAGATGTCACAGCCTTAATTTCTTTTGAAAGTAACAAAATTTAGCATTTTATTTTAACTTCCACAGATACCAAATTAATTAGGTACAGTTAGTTGAATAATTAATTAAATTACCATGGATAAGAGTAGTGAGATGCAGCCAATCTTTATCAGGATAGTCACACCTAATAGTCTCGGTGCATTGGAGTAAGTGCTCAATCTGGAATCCTATATAGTATATGGCATTCAAAATAAATGACTGTATATCTCAGAAATATCTAGGATTTGAAAGCAAATGATATAAAAATTATATTGAAATGCACCTCTGAAAAAAATATTATTTCTGTTGATAGAGCATATGATATGATCACCAAAATCAAGCCATATCCCTCAAATTCTTATTTCTTCTATGCGAAAAAAAAAAATAAGCAAATAAGTACTAATAAAATTATAAAGTTCACAAATATGTTAAGTATACAAAGAAAGCACTAAATCATAGATTCAGAAAAGGTAATGCTTAAATTACCGCACAATTGCCACCATATCTGACGCTAAACAACTCTCCTCAGAGAGAGCGACAAGGAGAAGCGAGCGATTTGACAGAGATTTTGATCCAGGCAAGTTAACAGTCACTAAAATCACGTTAATCGGCTGAAGCACGATCTCTGGTACAGTCAAGGGTTTCTCTTTTGTACTGACGACAGAGCGATGGCAATTAGCAATTCGGGTTTAGTTTGTATATTAAAATTAAAAAAACAACAATTATTATATCTATTTGACCATATGAAACCAAATAAAGATGAAATATATCAATAAGATATTTGTGACAAAAAAAAATTAAAAAAAAAAAAAAAAATTGGACATAAACCATATGCCCCAAAACTCCTTTATTCTGAAATCTTAAAAATTTGAACAACGATTGAGTTAACAAATCACTATAACTATTAGTGTACAGTACTCTAGATCATTAGAAACATGGAAAGCGTACCTTGATTCAAGTTATTTTTGAAATTCATCAATGAGATTCAACAGAGCTCTCGTTCTTGACATTGCTTCGAGTACTTTTCTTATGCAAACTTGAATTTCTACATTTAAAGAGAGATAAAACTTAAGAAACTTATTCATAAACCTTATTATTGCTTCTGCTATCTCATTTGTGACAGCTGGCGTAACATGTGTAAAAAGGCTTCTTTGCTAGTTTATACAAAATCCAATTTCAATAAACATCAGAAAAAAGTAAGATAGATCAATGAGCAATGGCATTATATTGACGCAACAAATCATTATTCGTGCAATTTCCAACCAAATCAATACTCCTAGCCTAACTCGTAAGCTTCCTCAGATCTAAATTTGAGTCATGCTAACTTCAAATTTTGATCTAATTCGTCTTTCTTCCGCGAGTGATTAGTCGCACCAGATTTGTCATTTGTGCTCGAGTGTGGTGTAATATCTCCTCCCTAGATGACTGGTACATCAGAAGATCTGATCGAATCAGTTCGATCAAATGCTTGAATGGAGGCGGCGACCGCTCAAGTTGAAAATTCAAAATGAGAATTAGGGTTGAGAGCACATCAGCAACTTTATATTGTCGCTTATTAGAGTACACGCGAACGCGAAGGAGCGGGAGCACATCGGGCAATTTTTACTTTTCCTATCCTGTGAATTTTCGATGGGAAACGAGAGAATCGGGGAGGGGGAGGGAGAGTACATCGCCTCTTTCCAATTTTGTTAATTTTTCGGATGGGAGATTATAAGGGGTGGCGTCGTGGCGATACCAAAAGAAATTACAAAGGAAAAAAATAAAGCGCAGGAGCAAAAAAAAATTGTGTTATTTCAGAGAATCGAACTCGTCCGTGCCGTGCAATAACCAAACATAGTGCGCATAACCATCCAGCGCCTTGACATTTCGTTGTTAAAAATCTGACTCTTTATCTTAAATATAAATTTAAACCGTACATCATATCAGACTACACAAATCAATGGTTTATAATTTATGTTAACAATTGTTTGAATCCCTTTGATGATTTTTTTTATGACATTTCGCAACGTACATTTATAATTAGTAGAGATTAATTCTGGCCCTTAACACCTGCTGTCAAGTTTTCAAAAACAAAAAACATTGATTATGAACAATACAGCAACCAGTTGCATTTCCTAAAATCAATTTCTGAGATTTAGTTTCAATTTGGTATAATTTCCTGTCCTCTCCAACAGCGTAAAGTTTAAAAACTTTGAAGATATTATTGGGTCTCCCTGTTTCCATTCCTAATTCAGCCACTATAGAATGAATCATAACATATAACTTAAATTATTAATTAATCCATTAATTTAACTGAGAATTCACCATTCCATTTCAAAACTTGCTTAGCAGAAAGCCAAGTTACTTAATATTGGCTATATGGTTTCCTTTCTGTAGCATTTATCTCAAAGAACATGCAACTCCAACACAAGATAATAACAATTTTAACGATAAAATTGAAATTTTAAACCCCAAATACCATTGTCAATGTACTTGATTCAATGTAATATTGACGCCTGGAAAATAGATAGCAGAGTCCGCTCTGAAGACTTGAGAAACCCAGCTAGAATAATATCAACTTGAACCAATTAGTATTTTGCACAAACTGAAATTCCATCTGATCAATTACGAAGAAACGTCAAAATTTTAAGGATATTATAAGACCACTGGTTCAAATTTTGATAGAAAATTAGAAAGACAGATCTTTTTCTATATATTAAATTATTAATTATGTAACCAATTTAACACCTTTTCACAGTGCTGAATGTTAACATCTTTCTAGAGCTAATTTGCTATAAAAAACGAATTAATAACATGCTGCTAGTTTTAAGTAGAGAACCATTCTACCATTTTCAAAAATTTCCTTCACATTATCTCAATGATGCTGCTAAATTCAAACTTAAGACTTTAACCGAGACATGTCAATAGAAAACGTACTCAAACAACTATATATTATTCCAATCACCAGCATAAGAATCAGGTAGCTTGTCATTCATCCCCCATTTAATAAATCTACACACAAAAAGATAAACAATTGTATTGAATATTGGAAATGTGATATAAAATTGAAATGTTTGGACATAACAGGCAATATAAATATGAAAATAAAACTTATTTTGCAAAGCGTATGCCCAAAAAATTGCATATTGCACACCAAGGTTAGGCACCCGCGTATACAGGATCAGCAAACAGGGCCTCTTTATATGTGCATTTTTGTTCCTTTTAACAAACAACAAAGAATAACAAAGAAAAAAAAAAACCCAAAATGGTGAAAGCTAGAAATATGAAACAACCATGTTTAAACTCAAGAAAACATAGCAACCCATTGTATTTTCGTGACAAAAGCAATGAGAAAACGAAGAGATATTGAAGTAGATTCAATGGAAGCAACTCAAAAGGAAAAGAAAAAAAAGTGAAGCAAGAACTCGCGAGAGCCGCCTCTGTTGCCTTTGGTGAAATAGGGTTTATGGTTTCGTAAGAGGAGATTAGAGGTGGATTCTTATAACCAACGCGGATCGATAAGGACCGTCCATCACAGTTGGAACGCTCAAGATGAGCGGTTTCTCTATTGGGCCTGGGTTATTGTTTTGTTATGTTGTTTCATGGGCTTACATTGTGCTTTCCAAGATATAGCCCAATAAGCTCAGTGATGACGGACTGTACTGGGCCGTTCAGCTACCTAATATTTCTCTTTATTTTTTATCATTATGGTTATATATGTGAGCACTTGGTGATTTCTTCTTACACAAAAAAAGTGAAAGAAATAATTTTAAAAAAAAAAACTGAAAGTATATCAAAAAATATCCCCTTGTTTATCCCTCCATACTTCAATTAAGGATGGTGCATTTTGTATTGTCAAAAAAAAAATACGAAAAAAATGTCCTGGAATGCATTTACATTGCCTTTTGTACCTCAAAATGTCAAAAACCAAGAATAATGTGGCGCACATTGCAGGATGAGAAGTGAAGATTTTAGGAGGGGATTAAAATTTATAACACAAAGGAACTTTTATTTAATCCGTAATTTTTTATACTTGCGAACAGGAGGTATCAATCGGATACATTTGTGAATTTCAATGTCCCAAATTATTTGTTAAAACTCTTTCGGTAAATGTAGCAGTTGCATTAGGCTTTCAATGGCTCCAGTGATGTAGTTATAAACCCTTATACTAGTTTTATTATTTAATATAATTGGTCTAGTACGTTAGGTTGATTAGCCAACAAATTAGTAATTAAAGGACTATTTTAACAAACATTGCGGTATTGGATAATTATCTTAATATGACTCTTTTTTGGAAATTTTAAGCACAACAAAAAGGAAGTCTTGACTAAAACTACTAATAATAATAACCTTATAATCAATACACTTTTTAAATAATAATGATAATGCATATTTAGCAGCTGGATTACTTAATTCTTAAAAGTTCTATAGGATTATGCCATTGAGCTGAGTTAGCTCGGAATTAGCGCCCCTATTTTAGCATTGTGGCAGCATTGATAAGTACAAATTAATACTTTATCGTGTACTAGAAGGTCTGTTTCTGGTCCTAACCAGTTGGTAACTTGGTACATAAACAACCAGCTGTGCCTGTTCGATTAGAAAAGAAGAAAATAGATCTTTCGTGTATTTTTATATGTCAATAATAATTGTTATATCATAATTTTGATGCCATCCAACTTTGTCATCAATTTGACCAATTTCAAACAGAGTTAAACCATGAAATTAACCAGTACCTTCACTGGCTCAAATCATAAACTAAAAGATAAACTTAGTAACTCTACCGATTCAATGTCCGATTCGATTCTCAAAATATTAATTTCGGCCTCATTCATTCCAATTTATTTTATTTGTGACTTGAATGATTGAATTTATTTATGATTGAATTTAAGGATTGTATGTCTCAAAATATTTCTTGCAAGGCAAACATATAACCTATAAATTTTACTGGACATATCTTGGTATGGTTTCAAATGGAGAGCGGTTCCTCAATAATAACACTTGTGATTGTAACCTTTTCTCTTCCCTCATGTGAATGTAATCACTAGCGCCATATATGGCCACCTCTCAAATTCATTTCCTTCACGCCACTTAGCATAAAGGCTGCCACCACCTCATGTATATGTCCTTCCCAAAGTAGAGACCCCTACATGTCTCTTTAAACCTACAACCTTTTTTCTTCTCGCTCCATGAAAGACACATCACTTTTTCTCTTTAAAAACTTCCTTTCATCTAAAATGAGAAAAGGCATCCAAAACTTCTGTCACGGCACCAATTCAACTTCAACTCTAAACCAAAGAAACTTTGATCAGACCATGTCATGCATGGCAAATGCATCAGGCTTAGGATCAAGTCCCCTAACCTTAGAACAGATGATACTTCAGCTTGATCTAGAAGAAGAGGCTGCTAGAAGAGCAAAACTCGACGAGTACCAAAGCATCAATGTACATAGAAGGATGTCATGTGTTAACAACTCTGACATCTTGAGATCGGCACGAGATGCGTTGAACCAGTACCCAAGGTTTTCCTTAGATGGCAAGGATGCCATGTACCGGTCCTCATTCAAACCTGTGTGTTGTACTAGGGCTTGTAGAGATAGTAACTATGAACATGCTGGGTATAAAGTTGACATGGAAAGAACACTAAAAATGCCAAAGGATTTGGCCGGTGAGAGTGTGATATGGTGCAAACCTGGCATTGTTGCAAAGTTAATGGGGCTAGAAGTCTTACCGGTACCAGTAACTGGAAAGAATGGGAAACACAGGAGAAGTAATGTGAATCCTTCAATTAGTCGGAAGCAGAATTTGAGGCGATTGGCAAGAAGAGAATTCGAAAAGGAACGATTGCTTTTGGCCATGCATGGCAACAAGGGAAAGGTGATCAGGGACGGGTCGGGTTCTAGTTCTCTTTTGGGTATGACTCCAAATGCAGCTTGCTTTGAAAGGAAATCAGTAGATCTGATGGAACCTGTTATTACAGGGGAGGATTGGAGATATAGACGTACTCGGTAGGATTAGCAAGAGAAATATATTTGTGTCATAGATTTGAAGTCTGTTAGCTAGCTTGTTGCTATCGTTTGTAACGAATGAACCTCTAAATATGTTATGTTAATTTGTGTAAAAGAGAATTTTTATCTAATTTAGGATAATTTTATTACTCAGTGATTCTGTTATCTGGTAGAATTTGTAAATTGCAGCAAAGTAGTAGTTGCATAACAATTTTAAAATTTTTACTCCTGCAATTTCTAAGCCCATAACTAAGGCCTTCATTATTTTGGGCCAACCATTGCAAAAAAATGAAGAATCTCAATTCTTACATATTATTCATTAGGCCCAAACATGAGGCCTCACACAAAAATATATATGCCTTTAGGCATCAGAAACTGCCCGAATACAACAGTAAGCTAAGCCCCACAAGTCCAAAAAACAATTAAAATACTAAAAAGTAAAAATATGCAGATAACAAGCAATGTTTTTAAATTCCTACCGGGTACCGGATTTTTCCGGTAAAACCGGGTTTCGGATCAGCATCCGGTAGGAAAAGGGTCCTAATACTCGTTGGTCAAGAACCGGTCAAAACCAGTCAAATTCCGGATATTTCGGACATATCGGCATTTACTGGTTCATTCTGGGTGCTTTCTAAAGACTAAAATACATAAATATATCTGCATTCGAACCCAGGAGGGCGCTCTACAAGCCAACAGCACTACCCACTGGGCCAAACGGCCTCATTTGTCTATGGGTCTTGTTAAATAAATATATATTATTACAACAAGCATAAACCGGTATTAACCGAAACAAACCAGTAAAACCGGTAAAAATCGCATACCGCCCTTCTGGCCGGTTTGATGGCCGGTAGGAATTTAAAAACATTGATAACAAGAGTCATGGGCGAGCTATGCGCAGCCACAACTGAGCACACAATTCCAAAATAGACCGGAACTGACAATCAATCCGAGAATCAGGGTTTAGGGTTTAGAGTTTAGGAGTCAGAAGGAAGGAGCCAATTGGTGTACGCCACGGCGCTCTTTTACCAAGGAAGAGCCACATGCGCCTCAGCCCAATTGGGTCCGATTTTACTTCAAGTGCCCCTCTTTATTTACTGGGTTTTTTCGGTTTGACTGGGATGTTTTCTTTATTGTTGCTAGTTAAGTTTTTTCGGAGGACATAATAAAACTAGTGAGGAACTACGCAAGTTGTTTAAAGATGCTTTAAGTTATTTAATTAAATCATTTTGTCATATTATTTTTATTCAAAAACTAATAGAATACCGATTAGATAGTCATTATTTTTTCATCTAAAATTAATATTGAACGTATTAATTTAACTGATCACGTTAATGAAAGGAATGCAACTATAAGCAGGATTTATCCATATAGTCATATAGTATGCGTAATTAAGAATGCGATATAGCGACCTCTGATAAGTTTATTTAATTTGATTTACCTGTGAAGTAAGTGACAAATGAAAGCATTAGTTTATGAAATTGGAGGCATGCTTTGTATTCTATTGGTCAGTGGATATTACTTCTTGCTTTTGATTATATTGTTGTTGAAATTCCTTAATCTTTATATATCATTTATAAACAACAACACAAATCAGCATGTGATCTAGTGGCTCATTGGTAAGAGCAATAAGCTGGCCTCCAAGAGGTCAAGGGTTCAAGCCCCGCATGCACCTTTAATTTCAAAAAAAATTAGATGGCAAAGACCTCCTTCTTTCTTCAAAAAAAAAAAAAAAAAAAAAAAAAAAAAAAAAAAAAAAAACAACAACAACAACACAAATCTAAGATTATGAACAGGATTACTTCTAGCAAGTTTCACTGATGTAAAACTTATATTTTTCTCATTGTCTCTGTAAAATAAAAATGATGGTGCAACAACATCTTATATTAGACATGGCTGTGGTGGTCGCATAGTTATATAGTTGAGATTGATTACGTGGCCAATTAATTAGCGTATTTTTTTTTTGTTCTTTTTATCTTTTTAGTTTTTACCTGGTTCTCTTTCGGCCTCTAGGCTCTAGGCCATGTGAGCCCATGTGCGCAGTAATCCAAAACACCTTTAATTTTGTTGTATTAAATCACTGCGTTTGGAGCGAGCTCAAAAAATATAATTTATAGAACCCATCCTGATTTGGGAGAGTAATTTACAAATTTCTGTGCCTTTCATATGTTTATGCTTTTCCTGGGAATCAGATTATAAGATCCACAAAAGAGAAAAGTTCTTTGTCATTGCAGAGTCAGCTGGATGTATTTGTATTATTTTTTGAAATATATTGACTGGTTGGACATAATTTGATTCTTTTTTGTCTAGTTGAAGAAAAGTAAAATGTGACTACTTTTAATTCGGACCGATGATTTTGAAATTAATTTCATCGTTTTATAAGTTTTTAATCAGAATAACCGAAATTGTACGTTGCAATATCCATATTGCTCTCGATGCCTGGACTAAAATGACAACGAAACAAATAGTTCCAAACATAATTTGGGGAAAAAACAGAGAGAGAAAGAGAGAACTTAACTGAAATGTAGCCATTAGTGCCTATTTTCTTATTTGTTAGAACAAAATTTTAATAACTCAAAATTTAGATAAAACAAACAAATTTAAAATGTGGAGCATACATTTTTTTTTTCCTAAAAAAACGTTCATTATATTTTTTTTTTATAAAAAGTTGGAGTTCATTTTTGTGCAAGATAAAAAAAAAAAATTATAGTTTATTGTAAATAATTTACATCGTTGCTTGTTTCATCGTTCGATCTTGAACAAAGCAAATTTAAACATTTGAGGATCTTTAACCCTCGATATCTAACTAAATAAAACAATACTCAAGAATTCACATTATCATTTAAATTGTACCTTCTATCAGAAATGCTTGGACCAACAAAAAAAAAAAAAATGGAGTTTCAGATATTGTTGGACCAACTTAAACAAAATTAAATATTGAACTAGAGCACCTGGTCCCTTTGGTTCGCAAGACACCATCAAATAATGAACCGTTATTTATTTGTTTTTTGAAATGTTTGATCTAATGGAAAAATTATTTAAATCCATTGTTTCCGAGAATGTTGCCGTGTCAGTTGAATTATGTTCGTCTGGTTCTTTCGTTAATGAAACAATAGAATGATCCTACTAATTTTAAAATAATAATAATAATAATAAAATAAAATCCATTGTTTCCAAATTCCAACTAATTCATACTTTGCTTATTTTTCTTGAAATTTCTGGACATTTTTAAAATCCCTTATCTGCCATACTCTGTTTATAAATTTTGATTATAAAATCTTTCAGTTCTTTTTAACTTTCTGTGAAGGTGAATTTGAGAAATTAAACTTGTATCTTTGCATTGCTCATCATTAGAACTTTATTCTCATCCTATTTGTTTATTTTGACGCGCTGGAAGCACATATCATTTCGGAAATTACCCACGTCAGAATTCAAAGAAAAATGAAAAATATTCCACTATTAGCAAGTGTCTACTTTAGACATCTACTTTTGCGTCATCTTGTTGTACTCATCTTGCTTCATTTGTTCCTTTTTCAGGTAACAATTGTGTCGTTGTTTTTTTATTTTATCTTAGCCGCTAACAATTTGCAAGAAAAAGTGAAATAATAAGCCGTTGGTAGCTCGGAAATGCACCGGCCATAACAGAAAAAGGAAAAAAAGAGAGAGAATAAAGTGTTCTGGTTCTCTTTCAATTGTATGGTTTTTTTGCAAAGGTTTTGTTCTCCTCGTACCTTTTCAAGGTAGTTGCTTCTGGCGGTTATGATTGCTTTATTTTGCATTCACTGTCATGAAATTATTAGTAAAAATTTGGATACCTTTAAGGACTAAGTTGGGAAAAAAAATAAAATGTACAAAATTCTGGGACATATTTTGATCATTTCAATTGTTGCAGGAATTAAAATCTTCTTTCAGGGCGAAAGAAATGTGGTATATACAGTTTTATTACCTATGCATGCAACTACAAGTGCAGTTTAATTTTAAATATGAATATGGCTACAATTTTAAATATGGTTAGAAGTGCCACCACCAATGTGATGAAATTTGTTATTAGAGTACTTGATCAAGAGACTATTATAAGGATCCGAAAAATATGTTAATAACGTATTGAAGAACAAAAAGCATATCTAAATCGTCATTTATTTTTATTATTAAAGATCAGAATCTTCATTAATTTCTCTGGCTTGTACATGCATAAAGTTAAGACATACGGATCACGAGTTGAAGCTCTAATTCAGACATAATAAGGTTTAGTTAAGTTAAACATCAGCAGTTAATTTTTGACTGAAGTCCTAGGAGACTGGGCCAGAATCGTTATTGTGAAGAGTGCCTTTACACGTGAACAATCAATGACCCATCTCTGCTCAACTTGGCCTTTATAATTTTGTTATTATGTTTTAGTTTTGTATCAATGAGTTAGCACAATAACACAATCATACATTTATGAATGTTTTTTATGAATTTTACTGTTGTGAACTCAGGTTCATTAGCCGTTTCTTTTTTTTTTTCCCTTAACTCACTAATGATTTAATTTACAACTCAAAATTTAAACTACAATTTACCTTTTTTTTCCCATCAATCTCAATGCACGGTGCGATTGTAGAATGGAGAAATGTAAACAAGATTTATTTTTGGTAGGCGATGACGATATAAAATAAAATAAATACATCAAATATATTATAATGAAATAGTAATGTTATATTATCTTCATCTCATTAAAGACGAAATTCCTAGGTTGTAATTTAATATCTTCGTGCATGACATATATATAATATTTTTTATTTGGAACATCAAATATTTCAAATAATTCAAAAAGGTGAAATAATTGGGCTTTTTCAAAGGGCTCTGCGAACTTGAAACTTGAGAGAGGAAGAGATTGATTGCTTTTTTTAGCTAAGGTACGTAACTTCAATCATTGTATAATCTATCTCAAATTTACGGTCAATATAAACATAAATATGTGGACTTCGGTATGGTAGGTCAGCATTGCGTCGTTTTTTTTAGCACAAAAGTTTAAGCTCCGTATGGTAAGAGGAATTAGAGATGCCCCTCTAAATAATCGATAGATTCACAATATATTAATTTGGAATAAAGTCATTATTTATACACGTAAATCATTGATTAATTATTGGAACATATTAAAATTATCCATAAGAACATAATAATATGTTTTATTTTCAAAAAAGAAAGTTTGTATATAAATTTGAGCAACTCCCAATTAACATACTTAGCTATGTAATTAATTATCATCGGGTAAGTCAGTTGTTTCATTCTGCACTATCCATTTAAAGTTAACGTGTTTGATATATCTAAAATATATCATGTCTTAAAATAATACAATATAATTATGCTTTTTTTGCGTAAATTTTCGTGTAACTTGTATTATTTTTCAAAACATAGAGTTTTTATTTTTTTTTTAAAGTAAGATTTCTATTTGTTAAAAAATTAATTGAATGCGGAAAATTTAATTATAATTTGCATGGTTTATTTTTTTTTTTCTCTTCAAGAAACAAACACAACCAAATTTATCCGTTTTCCCTCCTTCCAAATTTCATCTAAAGATAATACAAAAATGATCGGTCAACTTGTCTAGTTTTGTCAGCGCATGTAAACAAGAATGTACAGAAATTTGCAACTTGAAAATTAAAAAGTTTAATAAAGTACTTGAGACCGTACAAATTATATAAAATTAACAACATGACTCCACAACTGTGAAAAGTGCATAGTTTTTACACATATACTATGTCAAGGTCAGATTATTTATGCAAGCGTGTCTGCCACATGGGCCACACAAGGATGAAATTGAATCTGTGGATCCATATTTTCTGGACCTTGAAATGAGATTCTATACCTTTTTAGACAACAGTATAATTAACGGCTTCGTAGCATGCAATTAGAAATACGATTTATAGGGCCACCGTATAAGCTTGCTAAGTTACATTAGTTGATTTTCTGTTTCCTTATTCAATACAATTTTGTTGACTAATAAAAGGGAAAAAAGAAAGCAGGTCGTGTATATCTCTATCTCTGTCTCTACTAATAAATGCATAGATCGAAAAAGTGTTACACTATAGGTCTAAATAGTAAACAGGTGTTTCTGTCGTTAGATCGATTTGATCTGTGGTTGGATGTGAATCACGAGACGAAGCAACACTATTATTTGATTTTTCATCTAATATAGAAACAAATTGAATAACACATCTATTTGTATCACTGATAAATTAAACAACATATTTTTATTGTCTAACATTATTTTGTTTCTTTATTTGCTTCATATGAGGGCATCTTATGCACGTACTAGACAAATTACCCATTACTGTTAAACACAAATTTCTGCATCTATTTGCTGCCAAGTAATGCGGTAAATGAGTATGATTTTATGCATCAAGCAGGTTTTATTCTTGTTGACAAGACTACGACTACTCGCATAGTTAAAATTGGATAACCTATGACTTGAATCTCATATCGATTTAAGCAAAAAAAAAAAAAAAAAAAATCATATTAATCATCACTGGTATGGACACAACCTTAAAATTCATTCGGTTTCTGGATATTTCCAATTATTATATATATAGTTAAACTTCCACCAACTTATTACCCATCTAATTAAAAAAATCTTCTTCGGAAATATCAGACAAATAATGAGATTTTTAAGGGAAGCCGATTCTACAAATAAATGCCTCCCAATGATATTGGTAAAGTCAACAGACACAAACCATCGCTCCAAAATATCAGCAAGAATCGCCCCTTTTGAGTGCATTCTTGAAAGAGACGGGGAAAAGGAAAAGTATTGAACAAAATTCCTCATCCACAAATCTGCACTATTATGATGTGATCCAAGTAATGTGTTTATCCAGAAGCAGTGTTATTGTCATTTGAAGTGTCCTTGTATATGCTTGTTTATTTTGTAAGACATCAATTTGATATTTTATTTAGGCACTTTTTGCATTGAATTTGTTCAAATTAAAGGAAAATTTTTTTTTAACTGTGCATATGTTTTTTTAATATATATGTATAGTGTCCATCAACTTTGGTTAAATAATTAATAGTTATGTTGGCATATATAAAAAGTTAAATTTTATATTGTTTGACTCGACGTATGGCTATATTTCTTTTAAATTGATTTAATTTTTGTACATACCTATATATGTAATTTTAAGGAGAACACATCTACAACTTCATTGTTTTTGTCAATATCAAATACATGTACTCTCAGAGGATGAATGTACATTAGCATTAATTCCCTGTTTTTAAAAGGTTGGTTGGAAAAAATGCCGTTTTAATTAATTAATTTTTTTAACGAAGTTACAATACAGAATTCACATAAATAAGCCTAGTTGTTAAACAGTACCTATTTTTAATTACAAATTTTAAAAATATTAAGTCTGCACGTATTCTTCATGCAACTATTTGAAAAAATAAATAAATAGAAGATGCTATCGTTGTTGAAAGCAGAATGAAAAAGAATTGCGTATTTGATTATAAGACGAATCAGACTCATCAAATTGACCCCAATTTATTTGCAACGGACAAATTTCTTGAAAAACATAAAATAGGAATAACTGAAGTCAAATTATAAGCCCATAACCCATGCAAATGCACGGGGGATCAATTTTGAAATAACAAATTAAAGTACGCTTACTGAAAATTAACAAATCAGAAAGGATAGATCCGATAAAAAATTTCATGCGCGCGCGGACTACGTAGTTGTAAAGCTATGCATGTCAATATTATTATTTTAGTTGTCATGATCAAACTAAATAAAATTATTCTCGTTTTAGATTAACAACCGCCACAGCTAAAAAGGGATTGAGAAGCAACCTGCTTTATACTCCTTCATGCAACTTTTATTTGAAAATTAATAACACATTGAAATGGGGCAGTTTTTGTTGTACGCATAAACTAGTACTTGTACCAGTGTCGATGAAGCAACAAAAAAGAACAAGCGATTATTTATGACTGTAATGACAATGTAATAGACGGTGAAGCTTCAAGTATAGTAGTAGAATTGGATTTTTTTTTTCTTAAAATCAACGACTTATATAATAATTAGTGGTTCTAGTTATCTATAAACTAAAATATTATAGTTGTCCAATGTAAGAAACATAATTCATAATTTATAATGAGAGTTCCCGATTTTTGAGTATATGAAATTCCTTAACAAAGTCAGCTAACTATATGCCTGATAATTATTTTTTTAATTAACATATATACATAAGTTGTTTAAGAATACATATATAGATTAGTATTCTCTGCTTATATAATCACTCAGAAAAACAAGAGGAATATTCTTTCTGAGTAAAGAATTTATTTCAGTCTAGCAACTTTATCCCATAAAGCTCATTTTAATTGACAGAAATTTGATTATAGAATAAGTCAGATAAGCACTTCGATTGCCAAACGAATATTGTGGTACAAGTTGGGGTGCACTAAACTTACCCAACTGTTATAGTTAGCGCTCCATGACTTTTCTGAGGATAACAAAAGTCATGTAACAGACCAAAAAAGATGAGTGTCTAGTAAGCCTGAATCAATTCCAGGAAATTTGTGCTTTAATCCTCCTAAAGTTTATCAAATGTTTACAATAACGCTTTTTAAAAAGGCCTAATCATACACTAACAGTCTGTCTTAATTCTGCTTCAAATGCAGTCTGTCATAAAATAATTTGATTTTATCAGCAAGGGATAAGGTTCATTCTCTTAAGCATATAAAACAACAGTCTTTGCTGAGTGTAAACTCTAGAAATTAAGGTAACCAATCGATTTCAACAGCATCATGTATTATTTTCGTCTTGAATTCTTGGTTAAGTTCAGTGTATAATACCAAAGGCGGATTAAAAGCTTCCACAAAAGGGCAATGTGGCAAAGTACTAAACAAAATATAACTCTGCAATTAACTTATCCACTAATATTAGTGCTGGAGAACTAATTAAATGAGATGGGGATATAGTGTATATAGTCTTTGAAATATAAGTCCCAGTGAATTATACTTTTATTTACTTTTTAATTTGTTATTATTATTATTATTTATTTTGCTTTGTGTTTGAACTGCATGTATCACATTTTTAAGAAGCAGTGGAATCGGATGTCCTTGGCCATACTTCTATAAATTAAATTAGTGCATTAATTGCTCATTAATCGTTACAGAATGGATGACTAAACTGAACTAACACCGAAGCATCACCTATGACTACTTAGCTCCTGGCCTAGTCCACAATGTCAACTCTAAACAATAAAACGTGAAGTGGTAATCACACTAAGGCTATATTTTAGACCGACAGAACTATACAGAAGCCTAACACAAAAAATTGAATAAATTTACTTCGAAATGAAGTAGGTGAAAGTAGGTGAAAGTCAAAACTTCATTAAATTGTTTAGCAAAGCGAGGCAATTATGAAAAGATAAATTATGAAAAATAAAAAACATAATTCATGGAAAAGTTTCATGAAAAAAAGGAACGATAATAAAGAAAATAGTTTCCCCAGTTACCAATGACTGATCCGTTTAGTTTCGGTTGGTTGTTAAGATATCATACCAACTTCCAATTGGGTCCCACAAAAATTTTTATGGGACCCCACTTTGTCTCCCTTTTCCTCTATAAATTTACCTTCCTTCCCTCTCTGGCACCACAAGTCCACAACACACTATTTTCCCTCCCAATCCATTCCTCCCTTTGCTTGCTTGTGCATCTCATTTGAACATTCCTCCCTTTTCCTCTATTCAAGCTTAATGGAGTTCATTTCTTTCTCTCTATTTGTTCTCTTAACCATATCTCAATCTGCACATGGTTATAGTACAAACTGGATCAATGGTCGTGCTACCTTTTATGGAGGCGGCGATGCTTCTGGAACAATGGGTAAGTAGCAAGAACCACAGCTTCAGGTTTAATTTTCTGTACCACATTAATAGAACATACAGCAAAGTTGTCAGTAATGCCAGTATTTGCTTATGTTATTAACTTAAATGTATATATCAATTAGCACACCATGTGAACCGCTACTGTTTATTTAGAATGTAGTAAATCAGTGCAGACAAAATCAAAGCTGCAATAGGAAAAGCTTTTACATATAGAATAAACGGACCATCTTTTCTCTGAAATTTTATATGTGCCAGTCACCATTGAATCGAGCTAAATTCATTCTGTTTACATTCTCCGATTTCTAACAGGAGGAGCATGTGGATATGGAGACCTATACAATGCAGGATACGGTACCAATTCGGCTGCATTAAGCACAGTTTTATTTAACAGTGGACAGAGCTGCGGCGCATGCTTTGAGATAAAGTGTGTGAATGACCAGCAGTGGTGCTTGTCGGGTTCAATTGTGGTTACCGCAACTAATTTTTGTCCCCCAAATTACGCACTGCCGAATGACAATGGTGGTTGGTGCAATCCCCCAAATGCGCATTTTGATTTGTCACAACCAGTGTTTCAGAAGATTGCGCAGTACAGTGCCGGTGTTGTGCCAGTTCAATACAGGAGGTACAAAAATTAAAATATTCAATATTTCTGTACACACAAAAACACAGGCAATAACTAAAACCAGGGAATTAGGTTAGAAATTTTCTTTCAATTTCCTAAAATAATTTATATATTAATTTTATTGCTCTTGTCTTTGCATTCAGAGTACCGTGCATGAAACAGGGAGGCATCAGGTTCACAATTAACGGCCACTCTTACTTCAACTTGGTTCTTATAACAAATGTGGGTGGTTCCGGCGATCTAGCAGGGACGCAAATAAAGGGATCTGGCACTGGGTGGCAAGCAATGAGCTGCAACTGGGGCGCTAACTGGCAGAGCAACAGCTGTCTTGATGGTCAATCTCTTTCTTTCAAAGTAACCGCAAGTGACGGCCGTAGCATTACTTCAATGGATATTGCACCGAAGAACTGGTGTTTTGGCCAGACCTACACTGGAGGGCAGTTTTAAGCCTCTTCAGGGGTAATAAAATAACAAAGGGTTGTTTTGCATTGTTCTTAGTAGGAACTTGGAATTTCATACCCTAAATCTTAATATAAAGAAAGAAAAAAAAAATACAAAAAAAAAGAAGGGTGTGAAGAAAAGTCCCAAGTTATGTAAGGACATGAGTGCAAATGACCTGGTCTAACTTTAGCTATGTCATGGGGGGTTATCTTTTGGAAGGCCCGGCATGACCCTTTTTTTTTCGTTTGTTTTTTGTTTAAATTTAACATCTCTTCCAAGTCTTGAATTATAAAAAGGCAGAGGAGAGATGCTTTTAGAATTTGGTAGGATATTAAAGTGCCTCTCTTTGTAAGGTTGAAGAGAGAGCCTATTAGAAGATTTGGATGGGCAGAGGTGAGCAAAAGGTTTGTTCACCCGCCTTCATTGAATGGTGCCAATTTCATGTAATTCTATATATTGCGATTTTAATTTTCTAATAGTCATCAAAGGATATAAGCTCTTTTAGTTTTGAATTTTTGATATGCTGCGTGAGATGTCCAAAGAATTCCATGTGTTAAAACATGACCGCAAGTTTTTATGTTTGCTAACTGAAGTGAATAGAAGCTAAATACAGGCATCTAAGAGATTATTCGAAACATTTAAGTTCTGTTGTTACGATTTATATATCCTGATTTCATATTACAAGTTCCGAAGATTAGTTTACCATTCTTCTTCGTTTTTGTTTGTGCAATTTCAGTAACAAAATTTGCTTCGTTCAGGATATGGCCCAAGAAATCAGGTCTCTTCTATCACCGTATCAGTTATTATAGAATGTAAATAACATAAAACTGATCCAAATTTTTTTTTAGTTTGATAAATGAGGTCAGCAACCTAGGTGAATTTACTGATGCAGGGTTACTTCCAATGTAAATTCCGAAATTGGTGGGTACTATACGAGCCCCATACAAGATAAAAATGATCTGTTAAACACTTAAACATAAAAAGTTAGTGTGATTCACAAATTAGAATGGACTAAAACAGTGAATTCTCCTTTTAGTAGTGGTTTCGGACATTATTAGCTGAGTTAAGAAACCAATAGAAGCGGTACAACAGTGACCATAACACCACTAAAATTATCCTCACACTTGATTCATCTATTAACATGATTTCAAGTAATTTGCACCTCAATTAGCCTGAAATAACCATAATTGATACACACTCAGTATTCTTTGTTAGATGTTAGAAACACCCCCATCCCGTAACCCAAAGAATGTTTTACAAATTCAAATGTGATTCCAAACAAAAGCAGAGCTGGAAAACTAAGGCCCTGATCACAATGATTTTTACTCGGGATTTCATTTCATTTGAATTGATTTCATAAGATTTCATAAGATTTCGTTAGACCTAATTACATAGGAATCCCAACCAAATGACACCAAATCCGCTCATTATGATCAAGAATTTTCCAATGAAATGAAATGAATTGAAATCCTAATTTAAAAAAAAAAAGGGATTGTGATCAGGGCCTAAGTCCAGCAAAAATATACTCTTAAGCATGAAACAAGAACAAAGTAATCTGTTGTGTCAGTACACCAACATACTCCCAACCTGGTCAATATACATTAGGCTGAATACCCGGTACCAATGCACAAAGTGTTGTAAAATATACAAAGTTCCCTCCACCATTAGAAGTTTGTAACATATAAAACCACTGCAAAAAAATCATCTCCAGCAATGTCACAAATCTCTCACACTAAAAGTTGGTAAAACAGTACAAGAAGCTTCCCGAGTGTGCTTTTTAGCCAGGAAAGATGTATGAAAAAAGTTTAAACTCTAACATTCCATAGGGCAGTGATCAGAAATTTGCTAGCATCTGACTTTTGAAGTAACCAAATATCAAGCAAATCACAATCAGAGGGCTGTTGCAAAATAACCCCACATAATGCCAACATGTTCCAAATAACACCCAGTAATTATCCTTTTCAACTAAACCCAAGTTACAGTTAAATACATTTGCAAACCATAGTTTGTGCTATGTATAAGACCTGGTCCGTAAGACACTGTCATGTTCTAGCACAAACAAGTTCAACACATCACACAACATGCAGATTTAAGTTAGATAAGTTCAGAACAAGGGGACGAAAAAGAGGCAAAAACACTAAGAATAAATGTTAAGACCCCATTCTCCAGAAGACAAACCAAAAACTATAGAAATGAATAAAATCAAATCAAATAAACCATATACTAGAGGCAAGACAGATACAAGTATAAGGCACACCAAACTTAACTCCCTTTTAAGACATGCCCAGGCATTGCACCAGCATTGGCAAATTTTGAATGTGATCCCAAATATAATGAGTGCCAATGCTCACGATAGGTAACTAGCTACTGCAGACTGGGACTAACTCTAACCTACATGAGGGCCTGCAATTTTATCCTTTGTTATTATCTCTTTCAATTCTATCAGAATTGACTAAAATATTTAACTCAATACTTAGGTGTCACTGGTAGAGTTTCATCCGGTATGATTATTACACTAAATTCTTTCAAAATCAATTCTGAAGGCCAGCAACACAATATTTCTCTGTCCAATTGAACAATTTCATGGTATCAGAATCTAATTATGCATTATTTCTGCTCCCATGCAACAAAACACAGAATTATACCAGTAATACCAGTACAAGCATAAACTAAGATCAATATAAACCAAGTACCTAAACCAAAATCAGAAAAAGAACTCCATCACCACCACCCAACACAACAATTTTCAAGCCGAGGAGGTCGGTGAAGACACAAGCTTCTGAAGAACACCAGAATCCAAACGGGTCTTAGTATGGAGGCGAACCTCATACTGAGCACCCAAAATGCGCTGCCTCTTCAACCAAAAGAACTTCTTCTCTACATCTTTCGCATCGACCTTCGTCACCAAATACTGCTTCTTGATCCTCATCTCGAATTGCTCTCTCGATTTCTTGTCGATGTGAGGCGACCTCAACACCGTGTAAAGCACTCTCGAATCTGGCAATTTTATCTGACTGGTTTCAGGTGTCAGACCCATAAATGGGTACTTGTGGCGAAATGGGTCGCCGAAAGATCGAATTATAATGCCGATTTTGGTGCTCATGGTTTCAATAAATCGCCTACGGAGGAAAATTTTGCATGAAATGAAATGTGAAATATACTGAAATTGACACGTTACAATGGGTGTTATAGAAAATTGATGGAGAACTGTACCTGAGAAGGTGCGATTGTAGCAAAAACTAGGAATTGATAACTGGGGTTGAGATTTGAGAGGAGACTGCGCTAGTGTAGTAAAGGTTGAATTTTTGACGAAAAAGAAAATGATGAAAATTTGGAGAGGAAACAAAATTTACGTTAAGGCGTTGATTGGGTGTCTTTCGTGTAACAAATCTGTTAAGGTGTTAGAGCAGGTTTATCGCTGGAACGCCAATGACTCGTTTCTCTAATCACTATGAGGTTCGAATGACCATAATGAGAGAACAGAGAGTTTAGGGTTTCGACTTTTGGACTGTTGATTGATACTTTCTCAGAATAGGCCTCTGGACCAACACTATATAGCCCAGTCAAAAGACAAGATGGGCCTGTAATTGGGTTTGTAATAAATTGGTTTGGATTAAGGAATGGTATGTATGTGAAATCACATCCTCTGCTCACCTTTGACCCTAACCGTCCGATCAATGATGAGTGCTCCATGAATAATACCAGATTAATAGGTTCGAAATAATTTTAACCGTCGAGATTAGATCGGATGACTCAGATCGAAAGTGAGCACTCTGCTCACCTTAAAAGTGAGCAAGGCGAGCGGAGGATACTAGAAATCGCAATAAAAACACATTTTATTTATCATGTATTTGACAAGACGTGAATGGATATAATTTTTCTTTTAGGTTATTGGGCAAGGTATGGTATGAATAAGGAAAATTTTCATTTAACTTAGGGGGTGTTTGTTTCATACGTAACATATTGCATAAGAAGCTCAGCTATGCAACTCTTATGTAATCAAACACCTGTTACATAAAGTTGCAAAAAGCGTATGTAATTTATTACACCCAAGGAAGTTGCATAACTTATACATCGAATTTTTCGCCTCTCATTTAACATTTGTACCCTTCAATTAATTCTCACCGACTCTCAATGTCCGGCACTAATGCAGTTCAATATGTTAATGGTGCTAATGGTATGTGATACTTGTGTGGTACTTGGATCAGGTCTTCTAATATATGTGTCAGTTAAATTGTTGCAGTTCATAATATGAATTCACGTAATTTATGTTGGCAGTTGGTCTCCCTTTATTATTGTGAAAATCTTATATTTTTTTAATCTAATTCCTGCATTCAAAATAAAATGGTTTTGAAATTGTTGAAAATCTTTTGACCAAATTGCCCTTAGGATTTAAGCTTACTAACGAAAACTCTTGTTAAAAAAATTTTAGAACTTGTAGGTCGGGTGATTTGATAGCAATTAAGGTTCAAACCAGTCTTCTAGACATGGGTGTGTTTGGATGGGAGGAGAATAGGGATGGGTGTTTTTCTTATTCCTTATTCTAATACCAAGGTTTTGTTAGAATATAAATAAAGGTCCAAATAAGCCCAAATTCCTTATTCTTGTGTTGTTTGGTTTTCACCCGAATTCTACTCCTATCCAAATATATGAGATTTGCTCGAGGACAAGCAGTGTTCAAGCTTAGAAGATTTTGATAGGAAGTTTACATGACTTATTCCAATCCAGTTTAGACCCTTAATTGCCTGTAAATTTCCTATTTTTATCTTTGTTTTGCTAATATTTTGTGTAAGCAAGGTGCAGTTGCAGCCTAGGTACAATTTTGCAGGATAATCGGTGATTCGGCATGAATAATCGACAAAGGAGCACATTTCTAGAGGAGTAGAACGGACCAGCCCATGGATGGGGAGGATCAGTCAAGCATCAAGCGAGATGAAGCAGCCAGTAGCCGGACTTACTTGGGGCGGACCGTCCCACATCTTGGGCGGACCATTCCAAGTCCCAGAGACTTGCCAAATTTGCCGAGGCTGAATATGTCAACTTATCTCCACATGTTTTCTCTCCAAGGAAAGCAAGATTTGGCATATCTTTCCTCTCCAAGTCGGTTATCTACACAAGTATAAAAGTCTGCCAAATTCACAAAGGATCGCACTTCTAGGGTGACACCTTCCAATTTTACTCGAGACACAGCCATCGTCGAAGACGAAGAACCCTGCTTGGAACGATCCGTTCCAGACGTGGCAGAGCAGATAATAGATTAGATATCGTGCCAATTGTTGTATTTTAACTCTTCTATCTTATGGCTTTCTCATCTGATTATTCCTATTGTTTTGACATGATGATCTGTGAGTAGTTGTATTTAGGGCTATGGTTGAGAATCTTTGACTTGTTGCTTAGTTTTACTGAAAGTTTAAGTTTGTAAATTATTGTTGTTTATGTTTTATTCTTTGTACTTGATTGATATATGTTGTTGTGTATTTGATGCTTGTGAATGGTTAATCCCACTAGATAAAGGCTTGAAATGATCACAACAATCTATATTTAAGCTCTTTATACAGTAAAAAATAAGTTTAAGAGCTTCAAAATTCAAAAGGATAAAAAATTACGCATATAAAGTGCGAATAATGAGTGTTCTGGACAGAATTGGAGCATTTCAAGCGATTGTGCATTTATTTTAGTCATCTGATCACAATAATATATATTTAAGTTGTTCATACAGTGGAGAATAAGTTTATGAGCTTAAAAATTTAAAAGGAATAGATTATACATGACGATTACGCACATAAAGAGCAAATAAGCGTTCTTGACAGAATTTGACACCGATCAAGCGTTTATGATATTACTTATTCAAAATGATTGGATTATACATGGAAATTATGCATATAATGTGCAGATTATACAGATTCTGAGTGTATTTGAGCATTTCTAGTGTTTTAGCATTCAAATTAAGTCATTTGATAACAATAATATATATTTAAGCTCTTTATACAGTTGAGAATATATTTATGATCTTACTTAATCAAAATGATTGGATTATACATAGAAATTGCGCATATAATGTGCAGATAATACAAATTCTGAGAGTATTTGAGCATTTCAAGTGATTTAGCATTCATTTTAAGTAATTTGATCAGAATAATCTATATTTAAACTCTTTATACAGTGGAGAATAAGTTTATAAACTTACTTATTCAAAATGATTGGATTATATATGGCAATTACGCATAAAATGTGCGGATTATAAAGATTCTGAGTTTATTTGTGCATTTCAAGTGATTGTGCATTCATTTTAAGTCATTTGATCACAATAATTTATATTTGAACTCTTCATACAGTGTATAACAAGTTTATGAGCTTAAAAATTCAAAAGGATTCGATTAAACATGGAAATTGCGCACATAAATTGCGAATAAGGAGCGTTCTGGACAGAATTGGAGCATTTTAAGCGATTGTGCATTCATTTTAAGTCATTTGATCATAATAATCTATATTTAATCTCTTTATATAGTGGAGAGTAAGTTTATGAGCTTAATAATTCAAAAGTATTGT
Source organism: Rhynchospora tenuis (assembly GCA_027725995.1). Classification (NCBI taxonomy): domain Eukaryota; kingdom Viridiplantae; phylum Streptophyta; class Magnoliopsida; order Poales; family Cyperaceae; genus Rhynchospora; species Rhynchospora tenuis. The sequence continues at coordinate 14,905,459 of CM050889.1, read as the reverse complement.
ATTATACATGGTAATTTCGCACATAAAGCGTGAATAATGAGCGTTCAGGACAGAATTGGAGCATTTCAAGCGATTGTGCATTTACTTTTGTCATTTGATCATAATAATCTATATTTAAGCTATTTATACAGTGGGGAATAAGCTTATGAGCTTAAAAATTCAACAGGGTTGTCTTATACATGGCAATTACGCATATAAAGTGTGAATAATGAGCTTTCTGGACAGATTTGGAGCATTTCAAACTATTTTGCATTCCTATTAACTCATTGGATCCCAATAATCTATATTTAAGCTCTTTATACAGTGGGAAATAAGTTTATGAGCTTAAAAATTCAAAGGGATTGGATTATACAAGGCAATTAGGCACATAAAGTGCGAATAATGAGCGTTCTGGAAAGAATTGGAGCATTTCAAGCGATTATACATTTGGTTTAAGTTATTTGATCACAATAATCTATAATTAAGCTCGTTTATACAGTGGAGAATAAATGTATGAGCTTAAAAATTGAAAAGGATTGGATTATGCATGGCAATTTCCCACGTAAAGTGCAAAAAAATGACGTACTGGACAGAATTGGAGCATTTCGAGCAATTGTACATTCGTTTTAAGTCATTTGACTACAATAATCTATATTTAATCTTTTGATACAGTGGAGAATAAGTTTATGAGCTTACAAATTTAAAATAATTTCATTATACATGATAGTTACTCAAAAAAACTGTGAATAATGAGCGTTCTGAAAAGAATTGGAGTATTTCAAGCAATAATGCATTCATTTTAAGTTATTTGATCACAATAATCTATTTTTGAGCTCTTCATACAGTGGACAATAAGTTTCTAAGCTTAATTCGAAAAAAATGGATTATACATGACAATTACGCACATATAGCGCGAATAATGAGTATTCTGGATTGAATTGGAGCATTTCATGCGATTGAGCATCTATTTTGTTCATTTGATCACAATAATCTGTATTTAAGTTGTTCATATAGTGGAGAATAAGTTTATGAGCTTAATAATTTAAAATAATTAGATTATACATGGCAATTACTCAAATAAAGTGCGAATAATGATCGTTCTGGACAGAATTGGAGCATTGCAAGCGATAGTGCATTCTTTTTTAGTCATTTGATCACAAAAATCTATATTTAATCTCTTTATATAGTGTGGAATAAGTTTATGAGATAAAAAATTTAAAAGGATAGCACTATACAAGGAAATTACTTACATAAAGCGTGAATAATGTGCGTTCTGCACAGAATTGGAGCATTTCAAGTGATTGTGCATTTATTTTTATCATTTAATCACAATAATCTATATTTGAGCTGTTCATACAATGGAGAATAAGTTTATGAGCTTAAAATTTCAAAAGGATTAGATTATACATGGTAATTAAGCACATAAATTGCAAAGAATAAGCTTTGTACAGAATTGAAGAATTTCAAGAGATTGTGCATTCATTTTAAGTCATTTGATCACAATAATTTATATTTAAGCTCTTTATACAGTGGATAATAAGTTTATTATCTTAAAAATTCAACAGGTTTGGAATATACATGACAATTACGCTCATAATTGCGAATAATGAGCGTTTTGGGCAGAATTGGAGCATTTGAAGCGATTGTGCATTTATTTTAAGTCATTTGATCTCAATAATTTACATTTGAGATGTTTATACTGTGCACAATGAGTTTATGAGTATAAAAATTCAAAATATTGGATTATACATTGCGATTACGAACATAAAGTGCAAATAATGAGCGTTCTGGACGGAATATGGGCATTTCAAGTGATTGTGTATTTATTTTAAGTTATTTTATCACAATAATATATATTTAAGCTCTTTATAGAGTGGAGAATAAGTTTATGAGCTTAAAAATTCAACAGGTTTGGATTATACATGAGAATTACTCATATAAAGTGCGAATAATGAGCGTTTTGGACATAATTGGAGCATTTCAAGCAATTGTGCATTCATTTTAAGTTATTTGATCACAATAATTTATATTTAAGCTCTTTATACAGTGGATAATTAGTTTATTATCTTAAAAATTCAAAAGGATTGCATTGTACATGGAAATTACGTATATAAATTGCCAATAATGAGCGTTCTGGGCTAAATTGGAGCATTTCATGCGATTGTACATTCGTTTTAATTTATTTGATCACACTAATTTATATTTTTTCTTTATACAGTGGAGAATTAGATTATGATCTTGATAAATTCAAAAAGATTGCATTATACATGGAAATTACACACATAAATTGCGAATAATGAGCGTTCTGGACTAAATTGGAGCATTTCAAGCGATTGTGTATTTGTTTTAAGTCATTTGATCACACTAATCTATATTTAAGCTCTTTATACAGTGGAGAATTAGTTTATGATCACTAAAATTCAAATCGATTGGATTATACAAGGCAATACACACATGAAGTGCGAATAATGAGTGTTCTGGACAGAATTGGAGCATTTTAAACGATTGTGCATTTATTTGAAGTCATTTGATTATATTAATCTATATATAAGCTATTTATGCAGTGAGAATAAATTTATGATCTTAAAAATTTAAAACGATTGGATTATAAGTGGAAATTGTAAGTGCTACAACAATTCTAGAATGCGGAAATAACCCAGAATCGTAAAATACCTCGTGCCATCACTGATTGAAATCGAGTGTTGAGCGGATGAACTTGAAACCCGCAAACCAAGCGCGTCTCCTTAGTGTCTGATCTTCTCCACGTCCTGCAGTGAGAGAATCACTACAAAGCCGATGTCGCAACCCCAACTGATGGTGTTTGACAGGAGTTAGTCGGCCTTGACACGTTCCCTCAAGAAAATCCTTATGCTCTCTTTCTTTCTTGTCTAAATTCTATTTAGATCTGAAAAAGGACACTTACTTACACTCTGCCATCTCAAAGTAGTATATATAGAGGGTTCAAATCACTCAGAAGATGCAAAGGCAGCGTTTCAATGAAAGGGTGCGATGTTCACAATATTCTGTCCAGGTGCACTGTAATGACTAAACCGGTCCGTTCTACAGACAGAATACTACATTCTCCCACTTGAACTTGCATCCTTTGCATATTAAATACCTTGCATCCTTTGCATATTAAATACCTTCTGTTTTCTTTATGTTAAATATTAGAAATATAACACATGAACTGTAGCAGTAAGTCATCTTATCGTTACTAGCGTTTTAAACTACTAGTAAATGCGAATATTACTATCTACAATTACAATATGCTACACAACTAATAATTCAACCTTTTATGCGATTTTGAATTCCTTTATGAATAAACCCAACGTTTATTCCAAGTCAATCTTTATGATGTAATTCTCAACCTTATGATCAAATATATTCCATATATGTGCGCACAATCAACAAGAGAAAACATCTATACTTTTATGAAGAGTTTATAGACAATCGTACGATTAATATTAACTATAGGATCAATTCCTATATATACCCGCTACATGATCTTTGAATTCCTTTAGCTGCAGTATTTATTCAAAGAATCGGTCAGCTTCTATTCTGTATGAACACATTTAATGACCACTTAATTCTTCTGAATGCACTCTTTCAAAGTCAAATATTTAGTGTCGATACCTTGACCTTTACCTTTATTATTCTTGACTAGAAAGACTGTGACAGAATTATCATACAGAATCCTTTAATGACTTAGATATAGAATCTACGATTCTAAGTCTCACAATAAAACTCTTCAAACACCATCGAGGGTAATCTCAAAACACACAACAAACTAGACTTTATATTGAAGTAATAGATAATGTCAGCTAAACACTTCTTGATAACACAATTTCCACTGGCTAACATGTATCCTGGATTCGATTTACTGAAATTGACACAACCAGTTTATGTACCAAAATAACTTCAACTTTCCAGTCAGTTGAGACATAAGCACAATTTCTTTAGTACCTTAAAGATATATCATTACTTTCTTAGCAATTTAACTGTGGTCTATCCCCTAATTATTATGATATCAGTCCAAATATTTAAATGGCAAAAGCTATGTCAGTTTTTGTGCACAAACCTGATCATACTTTATGCTTTCAAATTGCCTAAATACTTGAAGTATTTACTATTTGTTCCCTTTCTGAGTTATACTGAGGATACTGATTCAAAATGAATCTATCACCTATATTAATAGGTACTGGATGCGGTGAATATCATTCCTTCTGAAATCTTTTTAATATCTTATTGATATATGCTTGTTGAGATAGATAAAGAATATCTTGATTCCTATCTACATGGGCTTTTATTTCTATCACAAACAAAACTTCACCCATATCCTTCATATCAATATTTTAGAAAGAAATTATTCACCTTATATAATCATCTTTTATCATTAGTTACAAGTAGAACATTATCTATATATAAAACAAGTAGATAAAATCAACTCCCACTGATCTCCTGATATATGCAATAGTTCATCTTATATTTCATCAAAACGTATGAAGAAATAACCTTATGAAACTATTGATGTCATTAGTGAAATAATTGTTTTAATTCTTATATAGAATATTTTAACTTGTTAACTAAATACTTATTACCTCTAAAGAAGAAACTTTTATGGTTATTTAATATAACCTTCTCCTCTAGATCACCATCAAGAGTTGCAACATTTATATCCATTTAATGTAACTCCAAACCAGAATGAGCTACTAATGTCATAATCATGTGAAGTGAAGCTTCTTTAATACATGTGAGAAAACCTTCATGTAATTCACTACTTCTCCTAAATGAATCAATTGGTGAGAAGTCTAATTCGGTATTACTTTATGTTTACTTATGAATCCTTTTGGTTTTAAGAAATCCATTACAACCAATAGGTTTAAACCATAATTAACTTAACCAAATTTCAGACTTCATTTCACACCATTGACTCTTACAGATTTTACTTGGCATTATACTATAATATGGACTCACTGCAATTCATTATCTCGAAAAATTTTAGAATCTTATTCAACAATAATACTTTTATAAGAGTCTCGTAGATAAACTACATATTATTACTAGGATAACCGACCTATTCCTTTATTAGATCACCTTGATATTGAATGTTAAATATTCAACTTGATCTATTATTGTATTATATATCGATTAACGAATGTCAATAATTGGATTATCAATATTTGTTGATCCTTAATAATATATCCAATTATGAATTAGAGGGAGTTTTTGTACGACCTAAAACTGATCACTCCCACTAATCTAAACATTCTCTAGAACTTAATATTTCTAGATTCATATCCTAGTCATATTTCATATTTCTAATCTCTTTACCATTTTCTGATCTCACAATCTTTATTTGCTTACCGTATTGTTTCTCTACTTCCACCTTAAAACTTTACAGGTATGTAGAAATACATATATTGTGAATAATCATCAAATAAAGAGATAAATGCAGGCTATACGCTTGATGCCAGCTAGTCATTTTCTTGTTAATCATATCTCAACCATATGAACACTCTCAACTTTATCCATAATATGTCTATTCTCCTATTAAACACATATGGTCAAAAACACCAAACTGACCATTTATCTTTATATAGGTTATAACCTTATAGGAAATCTTGATAAGACTATATTAAACTGGACAAGTATTCAAAATAAAATATACAAGTAATGACTCAGAAATATTATATAGACTCTTTTGTTGAACAACTATATTCCTCATTTTCATTATGTGCTCTCGCACCTATAATGGTAATAAGCCTAAAAGATAAACTTTTATGATGAGTATTATTACATTAGCCTTAACCTAAGAGGTCAGCTACTCATCTAATGTCTTATGTAAGAACTTTACATTAATATGCATATCAACCAAATCACTATACATTGAAAGAACTTATTCTTTATAAACATGAAACATAAGCAGTTTAACTGCTCCCGCTGTTCATTATAACTTATGTTCATAAGTTCAACCTCAAAAGTGGATCCTACTGGTTGATAAATTTAATATTCTTACAACTTTAATGAAGGAGAGCAGTATCCTACTAGACCTTATAACTATTATCCTCAACCCAGGAACTTTGACACTTATCATTTCTAAAGGGAATCTGCTATCCTTATGAAAGTAGAACTGATACATGCTTATCTTTATGTTGAGACTTAACTTTATACTTTAATTTACCAATGCAAACTAAGTGATGTATCTTTACGAGTCAATTCCTGCATAATATTACCTGTGGGCTAAATATCATGCTATAACTCTTTATGTAATTAAACATTACATCTTTATGAATCAATTTCTTACACAGTATTACCTATGGACTAAATACTATGTTTTGATTCTCCATATGATATAACTAGTTAATTATATTCATATCCTTAATCCCTGTGGGCAAATTAAGTATTCATAATTTAACTATTATATCCTAATATATTAAGTTAACTAAGTCAATAGTCCTGTGGGACGATACTAACTTCGTTAACTTAATTTATTACAATATTGTGTCCGTTTAATCCAAATGTGATTTTATAAATTTTATATATACATAACTTTAATCCAACTAAGGATGCTGTGGCTACTCCTTAATATATTAATATATATATTCATCACTAGACACAAGCTATGTCCTTTCTTCCTAATGTGATTTATAAATACACTATATAATATATATACCTTAATGTAATTGAAGCTGCTATGGCTACACTTCAATCAATTATCATATATTAATCACAAGACATATAACTTTGTTATCTATCACCAGTTGTAGAGGTCCGCTAAAACCACAAGTGGTTCGCTTGATACTTCAGCGGCCCGTTAAACCTTTAAGCGGTTCGCCTAGACACACAACAATCCATCATGAACATACTATGGGTTTCAACAAATGAATCCATATGTAACTATTCATTTCAATAGATAATCGTCTATTTCCTTCACTGTTACCGACAGATACGTTTAAACACTAACCGAATGATCTAAACGAAACAAATCTTAAAGCAAACATATTACCTAGCGGCCCGTTAAAGACTCAAGCGGTCCGTTTAAAATGTCTGCATTCAAAGACTTAACCAAAACATAAATTATTTTATTATAATTATCTATATTTGAATAATTACCATATGCATAATTACTTGTCGTATCTTTTACAAATACAATTTGTGTATTAGTATGCCACATCTACTGTTATTCAAGTTTGTTTAATCAATACAATACTTGTAGTGCTAATACTAATAGAGTACCCGATAGTATGATGGTCTGTGGACTGCATCAAACTTTACTACTATAGTATATTCAAGCATATCAGTATTGACTAACCAATCTCCAACAAAAAAAATGCAAACCATCTTTATACAAATTCAGTATTTTAACAAATTGTGACTATCCTATAGATTTCCATGATAATTAAGTAATCTACAAGGCCTAACTAACAATAGAGAACCATAATATGTCTGATTATACCTTAATTTTCATCTTAAGATTCATTTCTGGACCAAACTCTATTGGAACGGGTCGTTCCAACTCCAAACGGATCGCCCCACACGAAAGGGTGCGTCCAAAGTACATCCAGAAACTTTCTGACAGCCTGAACACTTTCTGGTAAACTGACAATAACTTTCTCTATACTTAATCGTTTTCTGTGTTTTTGGTCATTATAGAAACTAGATTCAAATATCTTTGTAATGACGCAAGTTTCATCAAAAACAAGTCTACAGATCAAAAGCTATGCCCCTCGAAAGACAGACTATCACAAACAAAATCCAACAAACTGTCAGGATGACCTATCTTGCAGACAACATATCTCACTCATACTTTAACGGAATTTTGCAAATTTACACTCTATGGAAAGATATCTGAAATATCTACATCCCAGTAAAATGTCATGCAAAACTGAATTGCCAATTGAGAGAAATCTGGTCCGTAATACTGAAAGGTCAGAAAATTCAGAACCCCGACTGTCTGACCACTGCTGGTTGCGACTTGATTATCTCACTGTATACCCACTGGATTTTCAAGATGTTGGTCTCGTTGGAAAGTACACTCAGAGATCTTTCCAATCCTGAAAACCGCACTCAAATTGGATAAGCAGATCTTGAGATAATGCTCCACGAATTCAGACAATCAAGAAAATCAGACAAAAACCCAATCCACTCAACACTTACAACAGAATTTCTGATAAACCGTTATGAAATCCTATTTCAATAAAGGCAATCCAGCGGCATAACCCGCTCTGATACCAACTGTAAGTGCTACAACAATTCTAGAATGCGGAAATAACCCAGAATCGTAAAATACCTCGTGCCATCACTGATTGAAATCGAGTGTTGAGCGGATGAACTTGAAACCCGCAAACCAAGCGCGTCTCCTTAGTCTCTGATCTTCTCCACATCCTGCAGTGAGAGAATCACTACAAAGCCGATGTCGCAACCCCAACTGATGGTGTTTGACAGGAGTTAGTCGGCCTTGACACGTTCCCTCAAGAAAATCCTTATGCTCTCTTTCTTTCTTGTCTAAATTCTATTTAGATCTGAAAAAGGACACTTGCTTACACTCTGCCATCTCAAAGTAGTATATATAGAGGGTTCAAATCACTCAGAAGATGCAAAGGCAGCGTTTCAATGAAAGGGTGCGATGTTCACAATATTCTGTCCAGGTGCACTGTAATGACTAAACCGGTCCGTTCTACAGACAGAATACTACAGAAATTACTTACATAAATTGCATATAATGAGCGTTCTGGACAAAATTGGAGCATTTAATGCGATTTTGCATTCATTTTATGTCATTTGATCACAATAATCTATATTTAAGCTCTTTAAACAGTGGAGGATAAGTTTATGAACCTAAAAATTCAAAAGGACTGGATTATAAAAGAAATTTCGCACATAAAATGCAAATAACGAGAGTTCTTGAAAGAATTGGAACATTTCAAGCGATTGTGCATTCGGTTTAAGTCATTTAATCACATTAATATATATTTAAGCTTTTTTACAGTAGAGAATAAGTTTATGAGCTTGAAAATTTAAAAGGATTGGATTGTACATGGTAATTACGTACATAAGTGCAAATAATAAGCATTCTGGACAGAATTAGAGAATTTAAAGCGATTGTGCATTCGTTTTAAGTCATTTGTTCTCAATAATTTAAATTTAAGATGTTTATACTGTGGAGAATTAGTTTATGAGTTTAAATATTCAAAAGAAATTGGATGATACACTATAATTACGAACATAAATTTCAAATAATGAGCGTTCTGGACAATATGAGCATTCAAAAGAGTTGCATTCATTTTAAGTTATTTAATCACAATAATATATATTTAAGCTCTTTATACATTAGAGAATAAGTTTATGAGATTAAAAAATTAAAAGAAATAGATTTTACATGGCAATTACGCACATAAATTGCCAATAATTAGCGTTCTGGAAAGAATTGGAGCATTTCAAGTGATTGTGTATTTGTTTTAAGTCATTTGATTAAATATTAATCTATATTTAAGAGCTTTATATAGTGGAGAATTAGTTTATGATCTTAAAAATTCAAATCGATTGGATTATACACGGAAATTACGCAAATGAAGTGCGAATAATGAGTGTTATGGACAGAATTGGAGCATTTCAAATTATTGTGAATTTATTTTAAGTTATTTGATCACAATAATCTATATTTAAGCTATTTATGCACTACAGAATAAGTTTATGATCTTAAAAATTAATAAGGATTGGATATAAGTGGAAATTACGGATATAAATTGCAAATATGAGTGTGCTGGATAGAATTGGAGAATTTCACACGATTGTGCATTCATTTTAAGTCATTTGATGACAATAATCTATATTTAAGCTATTTATGCAGTAGAGAATATGCTTATGATCTTAAAAAATCAAAAGGATTGGATTATAAGTGGAAATTAGGACATAAATTGCAAATATGAACGTGGTGGACAGAATTGGAGCATTTCAAGCGATTGTGCATTCGTTTTAAGTCATTTGATCATAATAATTTATATTTATGGTCTTTATACAGTCGAGAATATGTTTATGACTTGAAAATTCGAAAGGACTGCATTATACATTGCAATTACGCACATAAATTGCCAATAATGAACGTTCTGGACAAAATTGGAGCATTTCAAGTATTTGTGCATTTGTTTTAAGCCATTTGATCACACTAATCTATATTTAAGCTCTTTATACAGTGGAGAATAAGTTTATGATCTTAAAAATTCAATAATGAGTGTTCTGAACAGAATTGGAGCATTTCAAACGATTATGCATTTATTTTAAATCATTTGATCAAATTATTCTATATTTAAGCTATTTATGCAGTTGAGAATAAGTTTATTATCTTAAAAATTAAACGATTGGATTATAAGTGGAAATTACTCACATAATTTGCAAAAAATGAGCATTCTGGACAGATTTGGAGAATTTAATGCGATTGTGCATTTGTTTTATGTCATTTGATCTCAATAATCTATATTTAAGCTTTTTAAACATTGGAGAATAAGTTTATGAACCTAAAAATTCAAAAGTATTGGTTTATAATAGACAATTACGCACATAAAGTGCAAATAACGAGTGTTTTGGACAGAATTGGAGCATTTCAAGTGATTGTGCATTCGATTTATGTCATTTAATCACAATAATGTATATTTAAGCCCTTTATACAGTAGAGAATAAGTTTATGATCTTGAAAATTCAAAAGGATTGGATTATACTTGGTAATTACGCACATAAGTACTAATAATGAGCGTTCTGGACAGAATTGGATCATTTCAAGCGATTGTGCATTTGTTTTAAATTATTTGATCATAATAATCGATATTTAAGCTCTTCATACAGTGGAGAATAAGTTTGCGAGCTTAAAAATTCAAAAGGATTTAATTATACATTGCAATTACGCACATAAATAGCCAATAATGTGCTTTCTGGATAGAATTGGAGCATTTCAAGCGATTGTGCATTCATTTGAAGTCATTTTATCTCAATAATCTATATTTAAGCTCTTTATAAAGTGGAGAATAATCTTATGAGCTTAAAAATTTAAGAGGATTGGATTATATATGGTAATTACGCACATAAAATGAAAATAATGTGTGTTCTGGACAGAATTGGTGCATTTCAAGCAGTTATGCTTTAATTTTAACTCATTTGATCAGAATAATCTATATTTAAACTCTTTATACAGTGGATAATAAGTTTATGATGTTAAAAATTCAAAAGGGTTGGATTATACATGGAAGTTACGCACATAGTGTCAATAATGATCGTTCTAGACAGGAATTGGAGTATTTCAAGCGATTGTTAATTCTCTTTAACTCATTTGATCAGAATACTCTATATTTAAGCTTTTTATAAAGTGGAGAATAAGTTTATGAACATAAAAATTTAAAAAGTTTGGATTATACATTGCAATTACGCAAATAAAGTGCAAATAATGGGCATTTTGGACAGAATTGGAGCATTTGAAGCGATTCTTTATTAATTTTAAGGCATTTGATCCCAATAATCTATCTATATTTTAGCTCTTTATAGAGTGGAGAATAAGTTTATAGGCTTAAAAATTCAAAAGGATTGGATTATACATGATAATTATGCATATAAAGTTACAATCATGAGCTTTCTAGACAGAATTGGAGCATATCAAACAATTATGCATTCGTATTAAGACATTTGATCATAATAATCTATATTTAAGCTTTTAATACAGTGGAGAATAAATTTATGATCTTACTAATTTATTCTAAATGACTGGATTATACTGGCAATTACACATATATATGCAGATTATACAGATTCTGAGTGTATTTGAGAATTTCATGTGATTTGGCATTCATTTTGAGTCATTTGATCATAATAATCTATATTTAAGTTGTTTATATAGTGGAGAATATGTTTATGGGCTTAAAATTTCAAACGGATTGGATTATACATGACAATTATGCACATAAAAGGCAAATAATGAGCGTTCTGGACAGAATTAGAACATTTCGAGTGATTGTGCATTTGTTTTAAGTCATTTGTTCATAGTAATATATATTTAAGCTCCTTATACATTGGAGAATAAGTTTATGAGCTTAAAAATTCAAAAGAATTGGATTATACATGACAATTATGCACATAAAATGCAAATACTGAGCGTTCTGGACAGAATTTGAGCATTTCAAGCGATTGTGCTTTTGTTTTAAGTCATTTGATCACAATAATCTATATTTAAGCTTTTATAGAGTGAAGATAAGTCTATGAGCTTGAAATTCAAATGGATTGGATTATGCATGACAATTACGCACATAAAGTGAAAATAATGATCATTGTAGATAGAATTAGAGTATTTCAAGAGATTGTGCATTCATTTAAGTCATTTGATCACAATAATCTATATTTAAGTTGTTTATACAGTGAAGAAAAGGTAGAAAAGGTAGATGTAAAAGGTAGATGTACATAATGTATAGGTGTAGTTTGTAGAAATCATTCTGTTTCCGCAACATTTTGTATGCTCGTAACAATGAATGCTTGCACTTAGTTTGTAGATGATGAATTAACTGACAAACTATTTTGGTACATACATAGGAACATGCAGAGTGGGTAGCCTTGACACACACTTATACCAGGCCTCAATCAATTCCTCGAATAAGGAGTCTGTACTCTGTACATCTAGCTTCTAATTATGCAATCTAAAATAACTAGTTAACTACCGAAGGTAATTAAATGAAAATGCTATAGGTTCAAAAATCATAGCTAACTAAAGTTTGTAGAAAAAAACTTAAAAAAGTTTTTTCTAAAAAAAAAATGCCAATAATCAAAGTTGCATAATAATTCATATTCAATTATAAAGTTGCATTAAATTAAAACCTACTAATCAAGTTATTTCGATCAAACGTGAGCTTCTGGATAAAATATTATTTATTCTCAGATTATCACTGAACCGATCCTCTGTCTGAACTCTGAAGTGAACCGTGCAATAATATAATCTCGAGAAGACGAGAACTATTTGTAGATGATAGTATGATTTGTATCTATTTTGAATCATCTATATCTATTTTAATCAAAAAGTAAAAATGGCAAGGGCAAAAGTAGAGAGAATGACGCGATATTTAATCAGTCTTTTTTTTTTTTTTTGGTAATGAGCCCGTGGGCAATATTTAATCATTCCTCTTTCCAAACACATTAAGGTCCGGTATATCCTTTATTTATTTATTTATTTTTGATAAATCATCCCATTAATTAATTTAGTCGCGTCTGCAAATTGCCCACAAAATTTCCTTTCCAATCACATTAATTCCTGATTATCCTTCCTTTTTTTCAATGGCAGATAATTACACATTTAACTACCCAAAAATTTGTCCCTTTAATTTACTCGTGTCTGCAAAGTTGAGAAGATGACACGGACAGCTTCTTAATCTATGTTCGATTAGGATTTTTATATTACTACATACATATTTTGTTTCAAATTTCTTAAAATGTTTGGCAAGTAAGTTTGGTTTCTTTGATAGGTTATGTTCATCTTGTTATGTCATGTAACCTCTAATACATTGAACCGTGTTTTTAATGTCACAATTCCAAAAGTCTTTTTTTTTTTCTTTTTTTTTGGAAATAAGGTCATTTATTTATAGAGACATAGCCCACTCTGTGAAATAAAGTTCATTCTTCTTTCGCGTTCAAAGGAAATTGAACCCGTTACCTCTCAAATAACGAAGGAGCCACTAACCATCTGTACTTGACTCCCAAAGTCCTTACCTTGATCCATATGCCTTCTTACAAAGGAACAGTTATAGCAACCCAATTAATATCTCATTTAATTAATTTTTAAATGGCTAATAAGGATCAAATATATATCTGATTATGTTCAACGGTAAAATTTTACAGATGATATATACGATTTTAATTAAATTGCATCAGACATAATAACATAATTACAATTACATTACAAGCAAATAAAGTTTTTTCTCAAGATAATAATTATAGCTGGTCCTCAACGTCAACTTTTTAAATATTCGCATTAATGAGGAGGCTATGTTTTTCTATACCAAAATATTATAGCAGGTCGCCACATCGCCTATGAGAAATTGAAAATATTTCCCATAAATGATTTGTTTCCACATTTTATTCCTCATACTCTGTATGCGGCGTTACAAATTTTTAGATGGAGGCTTCCTAGTTATAGCTGATAAATATAGCAGTTAAAGAATGGTAATTGATTTAAGCAGGTCAGAACATTTTAAAATTTTCTCATTAATTACCGATTATTACCAAGTTTAAAAACGGAAGGAAATCAATTAATGCACAATATATCAAATCTGAAAATTTATAAATCTTTACCTTATTTCTTATTTCTCAGATCCTCTTGTCCGTAAATTCAGTTACTCTTCTCTCATATAGTTCTCTTAAAAAACGCTTTCTCTCATATTATGGAGCCTGTTATTACCGTTAAAGACGTCATAACATTCTACAAGGCTGATCGAATACTTTATGAAATGTTTGTTGCTCAAGGGATGGAGCTTGGCACAGCTCGCAAAGCTGTTGCTTTTTTCATATGGTTAAAGCAAGTCGGCAAGATTACTCCAGATACGAATATTATCAATAATACTACCATTATATCTACACTAATTGCCGAAGCTGAAACAATTTTATGCTGTCTCCAACAAAATGATGGTGAGAGTAGCTACCCGGAGATTCCTCTGATAACTTCACTTGCCAAGAATAGCATACACCCCGGTTTTTTTAATATTCACAAGGACTTGATCATAAGGGGACTGGCAGACATAATAGATGGGATCGGGAGTTATGTATTTAATGATCATATGTATGAACTGCTCTGTTCATATGAATACTCCAAGGAGTTAGCAGCAGGAGGATGGTTGGGTGCAGTCAGTCCTGAAGTGCCCATTGCATTAGCTAAGGTATATGCTCCTGCAATGACCATGCTATTGCCTGAGCAGATAAGGAGCATGTTTATAACTTTCGACAGTGAATTCCCTATTGATAGGGACGAAATAGTTCAGCACTTTACTCGGTAAGCAGAAATTTTAATGGCGAATTTTTTTCCATTATGTTTTGATCATTTTGTTGGGTTGCCGTATATATTTTTTATTTAATTGTTCTGAATTCTCATTAGAAGAATCTCCCAATCTTAATTTCCATCTTTTTATCAAATTTGTTTCTTTTTCTAAAATTATTTTTATTTAATATGACAAAGCTTTTTTTCCTTTTTCAAAAGTAGCTTTCCATGAACAATTTTATTATATTGTAGAAATATTTAATACTAAATTAGCAATATTTAATATTGGAAACTCTGACCTGAAGATATGGTATTACTAAGTTAATTACTAACTAGATCAGAATGCGCAGCCATCTATTCTTGTTTTCGTTTGCCAGATTGATTTCTTCTTAAACTTTCAATTACTTAATTCTCAAATTATGTAATTTTTCATTTTTTTTTGTTTTGGTTATTTATTGCCTTTCCTTTAGCTACTTGCTAAATTTGTAGATTGTTTTAATTAATGAAAAATGGGGCATGACTTGACCATCATTTTTGTGTCAAAAACTAGTAGCAATCGGATGCAGAGCCCAACTATAATTTCTAGAACACTAGTTCTAGAAGTAATGAACTATAAGGAAAACTAAATAATAAGCTAGAGTTGTGATGGAAAATGTGATTTATTGAAATAGGTTTCAAATACTTGCAGGAAGTGGGGAGACTGCATAAACACAGTCCAAATACAGCCCGGGGGGACACCAATCGTTGGCAAAATTGTGTTTAAGAGTCACACTTACATTAATCTTGTGTTGCAAAATGATAATCAAACTCTGATCTACGATATCAACGGAAGAGAGTTGAAAGTTTGCAGGTTTTTACCGCAGAAGATACAACAAACAAACAACTCTGAGCAGACACATAATCTGCAGAAATAATTTATTTATCTTGAAATTTCAATGAATTTTTTAGTATATGCCTAGAGTGCCTGAAACTCATTTATCATTAGTTTGAGTCCTGAACTTCAATTTTTGTAATATTATTTGTATGATTTAGCATAGTGATAGGCATTACGTTGAAGCTTAATAAGTAATTAATATTATCTAAGGGTGTGTTTGGCCCGAACTAGCTGTTCGCGAACAGCTCTAATTCGCGAGAACCAAACAACCCATGAACAGCACGAACAAGGAACTTGACCCCTTGTTCTTAGTTCCAGAAAAAAAGGGGAACAAGAACTGCGAACAAACTGCTCCCTCTGGGTTCGTGATCACAGCTGTTCACGCCTGTTCTCATTGGTTGCCAAACACACCCTAATTAGTCTGTTTTAACTCTTTGTTATATGTTAATTTGTTATTTTTCTTTATGTAAGAAATTGGAAATCATAACAATGCTGCATTGGAATGTTTTTCTACAATATTAAGCTTTTCCTTAATTTAACAGTTTGACATACCTAAGTCTTCGATCTCACCACTCAATCTCTTTAGATTAATGCTGTTGCACTTTGCTTATATGATCATAGGTTCTTTTTGTTTCAGACTAGTAATCATGCCCACATTGTGTGGACAAAGTCAGAAATGGAAGTCAAGAAGTAGCATAATGATAAGGTAGGGACAGCGACAGTTTAGACTTGAGAATAATAATATTTTTTATAGCTCTATATACTGAAGTCTCATGGGGCATCGGTAAACAAATACCTTATATAACTGTCGGGCTTACAATGCACAAAATAAGAGTGGAGGATAATCAATTTGGAATATTAAAATACCAAAATTATGTTAGATCAATCAAACGCAGTCTAGAGAATCAAAGCAAATGCATCCCGAAGCTTCGAACATATGCTGGTACCAAATTTTCTGTCGACTGTACCAACCTAGTTATGACCCTAAGTAACGAGATACCCACCATAATAAAAACTCTCCTCCCTGCCACAATGCTAACGATGGCAACCTCGCCAGAGAAGACTACAAAAATCAACAGAATTTTAAGAAAAAATTATAATAGACATTACCCGATAGTGCAAGGGCTCCAATACTTCAATTGGAATTAGCTGGTGATTTTAATTTTTAAGATTAAGAAATTTCAAATTTGAAGACGAATAGACGATAAAGGGATAAGGCGCATGGATAAATGTCCTCACTTCAGGCAAGTTTATGATTGGGCTGGATTCCGAAATGTATCTCAAACAGTAGGACTGGATCAGTTTTATCCAGAATTCGGTTTCGAGGCACTAAAATAACAAAAGCCCACCAGAGCTTAATCCAGTTTGATAGCTAGCCCAACTATATATAATGGTGACCAGAATAATACCATACCATATTACCATAATACCATGTCATATATTTAGGTTTTGCATCGAGCATGTACGTGTTGTAAAAGGCTGCGATGAAATATGAAAGTATATTTAACGATTTAGTCCAAGTTGTACAATTCTTAAAATTAGTTAAAATTTTATTGATCCATATTTAACAACATTGGATAGAGAATCAAATGATACTGGACTTGTATGAAAATTTATACGCAATCAATCTATAAGTCCAATAATATGTCTATGGATAATTTGTAATTTTTTATTTTTCTTTTACTTAATTTTAGAAGGTGTTCGCATCGAGGTCCTCGTTTTTCTTTTCTTCGTTTTATAACTCTTTTGGAAATTGTGACATTCAAAGCTCGGTACAATGTATAAAAGCTTACAATGACATAACAAGATAACCCTATCAAAGAAATGGAACTTACTTGTCAATCATTTTAAGAAATTTGGAAAACAAAATATTTATCTAGGAATATCAAGCCCCACATTTGTTTAATTTAATGTGATCTCAAAATATAAACCAGCGTTTTAGAGGCCATTTCATGCATTCAAATAGCAAAGTGAACTTTAATCAAATTAATAATGTCTGCGCAATATATTTTATAAGGTTGTTGGAATGTCTAGTTAGAGCTAAAGAACAAAGTGGATCCATTACTTGAAATGCTGTATAATGTAGATGCAATGCTTAAAATACCCCAAATGAGTCATGATTTGTTCTGTCTCGGCCCAGTGAAAGGGACTTTAGTCAGAAAAATGGGCCATTTGCAAACTAAAGTTTTCAAATTCTGTACTAGTTACCTCTGACCAAAATGCACCAATTATCTTAGATTGAATATTGTGACTAAAAGAAAAGAGAAACTTTGTTCGATTTGTTCTTTTAATACCGATTCTCCTTTCCAGATGTCTGATTATATAGCTCCTCTCTAAAGTAAACAATACTTTTGCATTGTATGGTCGCAATTTTGTGTTTGAAAGAATGACGACAAAGATAACAATGGTACGAGGGTTCAGAAAAAAATGAGCCTTCTGGATCTAATTTAGTTGGTCATCAGTTAGTTATCTATGTTTAACATATATATCATACTAACAAAAATATAAAATTTAATACAAGTTCTAGGCGTTCGTCAATATAAGTTACATTTACAATGGTCCATATTTAAAACACCCTTTGATATATTATCAATCGTAAAAAAATGTGTGCATAAATAATCTATAAGACTAACAACAAACTATCAACGTTTACTTTTTTTTTTTTTACCTGATTTGATACATACTTTCAAATTGTTTGGATTAATGTTGTTAACATGAAAAATTTAACCCTATAAATATCAGCTAGCTCAAACTGATAGCTTGCTTATTTTATAGTAGGAAGGCACATGTAACCATCTAACATTATAGCAAACTGTGACATTTCAAAGCTCGGTGCAACGCAAATGACATAGCATTATAGCAAAGGTTAAATGACCAAAGTAATGAAACTTATTTGCCGAACATTTTTAGAAATTTGAAAATGCTTATTATCAAACAATATAAAATCCCTAATTTGTTATAAATTAATTGATGTTGAGGGAATAAACTAACGTTTTAGAAACCTCATCCATGCACATAACAAAGTGACCTATAATCAGTTTTCATTATAGTGCATGCATTATTTTAAACGCCTCATAAGATGTGGGAATCTCCAAACAGAACTAAAGAACAAAGTAATTATACAATCGAAAGTGGATCCTTTACTTGAAGTGTTGGATAATGTAGAGGAAATGCTTAAAATATGCTACAAATGAATCATGATTTGTTCTGTACCGGCCCAGTGAAAGTGACTTTAGTTCAACGAACAGGGCCCATTTCTAAATTTAGATTTTCAAATTCGGTAGTTCATTCTGACCAAATGCACCATTTATCTAAGATTGATCCTTGCGACTAAAAGTAAAGAGAACCTTAGTTTGATTTGCTTTTTTAATATAAGAGATTAGAAGTTATTTCTCCAACAACATCACGGTTCTCCTTTCCAGATGTCTGATTCAGTGATTATATAGCTCAATTTTAAAGAAAATAATACTTTTGCATTGTATGGTCACCATTTTGTGTTTGAAAGAATGAAGAAAAAGATAAGAGAAGATGGTCATGAGAAAGACAATATTAATATATATATTCGAGGCATGTTTAATTAAATTTGTGGATCCCTGCATTTGTTGGACAAGTGGCTGGTTAGAGTTCACAGACATAATAAATACATACCGTCTGATTAGGTAAAGTATTTTTTTTTTTTATGTAGGCCATATAAATTTGATTAAGTTGCGATCTGTTGATAGCTCGAATTGGTTTATTTTTGTTTAAGAGAAATTCACCAACTTTCAGCTGTTAAGCATTTCCAATTAAAGTTGCATATTCTTTCAGCATCATTGCAATAATTACTCATCTATGTTCTGGTTTGCTAGCTAGGGCAATTAAGTTGCTAAATGGATATTAAATGTGACGTAAAATGATATTGGTAATTCTTTCTGGTACGCTACTGATATTATCATTGTTTTTCCACAAATGTGATTGTGAACGATGCGAATTGAGTGAATTTGACATTTGACAAATTTTCCAAACAAAATAAAATGACAGGAGGGTCTATAAGAATGATCACCTACCTGATCCTTAGAACAAACCAAAATATCTTTAATTGTGATGAAATCTCATCGCAACTGTTAATTTACAAAACGTTGGAAAACTAAAAGGTACTTCCTGAAATTTCCAGCCAAATCCCTTACATGAACAATTATCAAAGTCATTTTCACTAAGCTGATTAGTCTATTGTTGGTACATCTGGATTGGCTTCGCTGGATTCGAAACAGTGGTGCGGCTTCATCTGTTTTTGTGCTGATTATAATATGATGGTCTATATACTATAATATTTTCATTTTGTATTAATTAAAAGTTTAAATTGAAAAATCTTATTATGGATGCAACCTATTTTATTTTCCTGTACGCATATTAAGAATGATAAATTTTTTTTAGCTAGAATAAAAATTTATAAATGTATTTATTATGGATAATGTATTGAACATAAAAATCTCGACATCAAAATAAAATGGAAACGATGCAGAAATGTTTTTATATATGTTCATGTGGATTAAAATATCAAATGATTTTGTTTTGTTCTTTGAATTTTTAAATTTTTTTTTTCTTCTGTGAGTTTAAAAAAGTATAGGTAGTAAGAAAATGGAAATATTTAAACCCTCTTAATTATAAGCACTTCACTATAGTTAAGAAATTTGGCTAATTTGTGCATGCATGGCTGTTTGTGGGAACCGTTGATCTACTGAAGTTATATATACTCGCCTCTAATCATACGGTTCACTTTTACCGACCTCAAAGGGAGGATATGAAAGAATCCCTACTAAATTAATAATCAGCTAAATCTGATTAAATTAATTCTTGATAGTGACTATCTCGCCGATCTTTTTGTAAATGGATCACAAGCTTTAATTGTGATTAATGGTGGTGGTAACACAACCAAAAAGGCCATGATAACGCTAATTTGAAAGTGGCTTGCGTGACTCCCCTAACTAAGGTTTTTGTCGTTTTCCTTGACATATTATTACTAATGTGCGCCGCATCTATATTAAATATACTTCCTAGCATGTCTTAGGGACTCTCCATGAAAGAGACCTAAAGATAACTATCAAAGTCAATTTTCTATTGGGCTTCATAGGTCATGAGATAGCAATGTAGGTTTGTTTAGTTACAATAGGCAATAGAATATGGATACCTTTTTATCTTTCGCTAATTAGCTATGTTAGAGTCCTAACGACCTCATAACTTTATTGATTTCTTTGAACTACTCTATGATGTTTCTGTTTTTTTTTTTCATTTTCTCTTCACCCAATATAAAATTTACAATTTATATTTTTTGTAATTTAATTAGCAGGTAGCAGTACTTAAATGTATGTTGCTATTGCATATATAAGGCCAAAACATTTATTGTGCTTTTTGTACCTTTCTGGCAAGGCATTTCTATGGCCTTCAATTCTGCTTATAACTTCTTACTGACTCGCATCTTAATATGCACACATATTTAATTTCCCAAGTCACATTGAATCATTGATTATGAAAAGTGATATCAGATTTTTCTAATTAATACGTGCACGTGGAATTTAAGTACACCGATTTTAATGGTCGTAAAAAGGAATATAAAAACAAAGAATAAACACTTTCGGGCATTAACAAAGAAACTCATTTAAATTGTCTGGTTCCAATTTGAAAGTTTGTAGGAGTGGGGAAAGTTGATTAAAAAAATTAGGAGAACTGATGATTTTCCAAACTTCCCTTGACACTTGGGTGGTTGCAGTTGTATGCAATAATTTTAAGCTAAAGATGCTTTGTTCTTTGTATGCTTTGTCACTTTTGTCATGGTTTAGAGTGCATCAAGCTATTTTAATGTTTACATACTTTCTAGGGTCAACAATTGCTGCGCACTTCCCCCTTAGTGGTGTCCTTTTGAAGTGATAAAAAAAAGCTATTGGGTTTGATGTTGGCTTTTCGGTTGGGGAAAAAAAAGAAGAGTTTATGCATGGTTCATATATATGATTTAATTAGAAAATAACTAGACTAGCTATGAACTAGGTGTTTGTCTCTTGTATCTGGTTAACTAGCTCCACTCAGGGCTTGAGGGATAAAAAAGTTACAAATCAGAGGACAAAAGCAAATGTCATTCTTTAAATATATATATTACATGCGAAAGTGGTTACTACTGTATCCATTTTTCTCAAGAATTCCTAAGTGTTAGATTACCTAGAAAAAAAGAAAATATTTCACACTGTAAGTCGGTAACTATTGATGAAACCCTTATTTAAATTTAAAAAATAAAATTGCAGATATATTGTTCTATACTCAAATAGATGGTGCATTAAATGAACGGCAATGCGGCAATATTGTAACTAAATTGATCACCAATTTGTGTTAATTGAATAATAACAGTTTAATTACAAAGACATTTGATTGACGATCAATTTATAATTTGCACCAACTTGAATACAAATCTATCGATTCCTTCTCATTGATGTAGTTGACATTTTTTGTCACATGCGGGCATGCGGCACACAATTGATTCTAACGATCTGTTTTCAACCGTACATTCTCTCTTAATTGCAACACATAACCAGTATGACACATATGATCTTATACGTGGAAGGTTTGATTCTTATCTTTATAAGAAAAAAATATATAGTAGTTTTGACTTACAAAATGTATCTTGATCTTGAGTGCAGGTTGTGAATTTTTTAAATTTATTAAGAGATTTTTTATAAATATCTAAGGTTGAGAAATATCTCTATTTCTGTCTCAAAAAAAATTCATAACTAAAAAAAAAAAACATTCTTGATTTTAAGCCTACAAGAATACATGATTTTGCTCAACTTCAACCCGTAACCAAATATAACAAAAGAAAGTCGTTCAAGTTGGGGACAAAAGAAATCACGCGTTTGTTTGAAAATTAACCAAGGATGATATCACCACCATGCCATATTGCCATGGTGCCTTCCATGGGGAAAAAACAACTCCAAAAGGGGTTGTTACTTGCTACCTCAGCCACCTCAACCGGTTTCACTTTGGACAGTAGCACCACTCGTGTGAGCACCTGCTATGCTACTTTTTGTTCTTGTTTCAGAAATCCTGTAATTGGCATGGGAAAGGTGACACAGCTGCTTTTTCCTCCCTTTTTTGTGTTTCTCTATTTTATATATAATATGAATGAGAAAATGTATTCCACCTGCTTCAATGAGTGTGATGCATATTAATTATTTTTTCCCTTCCGATAGCTATCTTTAATTTTTTAAATGTTTTCATTCTTAACAACTACGTAGTAGACATTTTATAAATGTCTCCTTCCGTCATGCAAGTAGTTCTTAACATCAACACGTTTCTAATTTCATAATTTGGAGAACTCCGTCACCTCATTATAAATTAATTATAGATAATGACAACGGCCTCTAAGTAATTGGGAACTTGGGATGATAACGCAGATACAAATCTATATATATCATTGTCGGTGTAAAAGACAAATAAAAAAGGTAAGTGTGCTTACTATTATTAGATTAGCTAGACTACATATTAAAATTGAAGTAATTTAAAAATTAATTATGTCATCTATCAAATGATTTCAACATTTCAAAGTTTTAGATTGTTACCAATCAAACAATTTAATAAAAGATCAGTAATTAGTCTGCAATATTTAATTTTTAGATTCATATTCCAAAAATTTTAGGAGCTTCTACGAGGGTTGTCATTACGTTTTCTATAATAGATGAATCATAGTGAAATATGCACTAAATTTATTCTTTAGTAAATTTGTTGATATATATATCTTCAAACAAATATCAAGTTTTTTTTTTCGAAAAGTAAACTTGTAGATGTATTCTTTATATAGATAGATTATGTAACAAAAATCATTTTAATTAATTATTATCAATTAGTAATACATCAGACGGTGTAAGTAGTAAACGATTTGATTAGTTATATTAGAGCATCATTCATTTGAAAATGACTTCGAATGCCATTAAAAATTAATAACCATCCTATAATGAATACAGAACATTTTATCCTTTTATTGTTAATTTTAATATCCATTATATCAGACGGTATATGATGCCAAATATATATAATTGTTTAGTTTTATTAAATATAGTCCCATAACCAGAAAACTATTACTTCACTCATTAATTCATTATGCTTTATTTTTTTCCCTAATAAAATTGTTTATCAATATTTTTCCCTTCATCTAATATAAACAAAAAAGATTAAAGCTATCAGATAAAATAAAATTTGAAATATCAATTTAAAATATCCACGATTGTCCCAGCTGAGCCGAGTTTCAACCCATTTTAATCATCTAACTCAAATTTAAATATAATCAATCAATACCTGGAACCGATGTTTTTTTTCTTTTCTTTTTTTTTTTTTTTTTTTTGGCAATTTGAGACGAGCCAATATCCCCCCAAAATATCCACTGGTTAAAAGTCAGACATGGGATTCTCCCAAACGGAAGCAGGCGTTAGAATTACCAGACCAACAGCATGCACATGCACCCAACTCACGTGCCACTACCTTCCCTTCTCAGAGAAAGAATATCTATCCTCCTTGCCAAATCTCTCAAATCTCAATCTCTCTTCTTCCGTAACAAAATCTTCTTCAAAAGAAACCCCATATCTCCTCTTACATTATGACCTATTACTGTTGACCATCTCTCTTTCTTTTTACTTTGGATCATTTGTACGTCCTTCACTTTTGCAACTTTTTTATGCCTCAAAGTTGTAAGGTTAATATATTAGTTATGACAGAATGAAGGCCCATGTATCTTCACTATTTTTCATGAACAGATCTTTTATCCAAACTTTTACTTTCCTCTTTTTTGTATAAATGGATTCTTTATTGAGAAACTATCATCAATTCTTGCATGAAATGGTAAATATATTCATAAATGATAATTAATGAGTATCTTTATTATATATAAAGTGTACTAGGAATAGGGTGCATGATACAATGAAGAAGCCTATAAGTGTTATTACTTGTACGCATGGAATGCCTAGATCCATTTATGAAATTCTATACCGTAGACTTTACATATAACTATAGTATACATAGTTAATGGCGTTTAATTTGTTATATCAACTTAATATTGCCTGACAAGAATGGCATGCCTTTTCTTCATTCCAAAGTTAATACATGAGCAGAAATACGAAATGGCTATTAAATATTCGTTATTCATGTCAATAGATTATTACAAGGGTGTATTTTTAAAACCTTCGCAATTGATGATCGATGGATTCTCCCTTTACTATCTGTTCTGATTTCTGAAACGCACAGTCAAAAGATGTAAAAATGTCATGTTATGTCAATAAATTGGGCCTTTTGAAACGTGGGATTCCCATGATCAGCCGTATTCAAACTAGCAAAAATTAATAATCCGACCCGTTGATTTCCCCTGCCACCTATGGAAATAAGAATATTTTAACACTAGCTAAATTTTTTTTTTCAGTATATAATAATTATTTTCAAAAGGATGAATTTAATGAGGAATACACATTTTGTCTCATATAATGATATTTATGAAATTATTATTTGCTCTCAGAAATACCAGCATTTTTTATGTATTATTTGCATATAAAAAAAATATTTTTAAATTATATCTATTTGAAATTCAAATCACTAATATTATTTCTGAACTTTTTTCAAATTACAAACTAATTAATTAATGTGCAATTAAGGTTGTGATCAAAACTTCCATTTATTAATATGATTCCATTTGTCCTCAATTTTGTATTTTATAATTGCTCAATTCTCTTTTGGAACTAAAATAAGGATCTAGTCCTCATCTTTATATTAAACTGGAAAAATTTACAGTTTTAAAGAATTGCTCAAATTTTATTAATTTAATGAACTGTGGTGAAAAATCTTAAGTCGTCCATTGTTTTATCTGAAGGTGTAAATCAAATCTAAAGAGATATACTGGTCTCTACATATCTATTCGATCGGTGACGAAATAACCAAATCTAAAATGCCCATGTCAGTTTGAAATAGCATGATCTATTTTTTTTATGTTAACAGTAGGTTGATGTGAAAAAAAAAATACCAACAATAATTTGCTTTGCACTTACATGACATGTCATAAAAAAATATCTTTTTTACTTAAAAAAAGATTTCTCTTTGATTCTTTTTTTTCAGCAAAAAAAAAATAAAGTAGTAAATACACGCGCTCTATGGCTATTGCAAGTCTACGACTTTGTACCGGCTTTTTTGTTTGCTTATGAAATTAGTTTTTGTCAGAAAGCATCTTTACTCTTGCCAAATGCCAACCCACGCACTGAGAAGTGAGAGAAATAGCGCTTTTTAACTGCTTCACACCATGAAATTCGTGGGGAGAACAAGAAAGAAGAGGTCATCTCATCTATGATCTCTCTCTCTCTCTCTCTCTCTCTCTCTCTCTCTCTCTCTCTCGTATATATCAGTCTATCACAGTATGTGTACCAAGAGTCTCTCTCTTTCTGACCAAGGCCTATAGTTGGTACAAAAGGCCAGAGACGCTTTACTTGCCAACCCTTCCTTTTGGTTCCCTTACTATATTTGGGTTACACGCGGATTCATCATCGCACCGTTCCATTCTTGTCTTGACATGCTTATACTGTATTACTACAATCATATTATAACCCTCATACGCTGCTATCAATCCCCAATTTAATTAGGAGTTACAAAAACACGGGTATTTGTGGGTATGCGAGTATTTTGCATTTTTCAATCTTTATAATTAACACGACAGGAAAATGATTATTGAATTGTTTTCTATTAGGGATTAATTGATATCTAAACTTATATATGAGACATGTGAGGAAAATCACTGGAACAAAAATATATAATTGAAAATTTATTTTACATCGTAACACCAGGATGTGTAATCGATTGAGACCAATTGATTTTCAGATTGCCAAATTTGATACATAAGCTATATAAGCTATCAAGTTGTATATGCAGCAGTTTTTTAAATTAATAACACTCTGGTCAGATGCCATGGATGTCAAATAATCTTTTATATTGAGAAGTACAAGCTAATTCACACAAAAATCTTTTAGAAAAAAAAATCGGGAATTATTTGAAATAAAGTAAGAAGGAAATAAAAACACAACTAAATGTGATTTATTTAGATTTCTGTACATACAAAGAAAAATTACGGCATTGTTTCGATGAAAACTGAATGTTAGAAATCCAATGCCTACAAATTATCCGCAGCAATTCAATAAACTCTTGATGCCAAATGAAATAAAGTTAGTCATTTTTTTTTTCTGTATGCATAAAAATGAAGTATTTATCAAGATAAACATTTCCTAAGCTTCTTCTTTAATGAATCCAAACAATGAAATTATTTTAGTAAGAATCAATATTTTTTTCATACAAAGAAGTAACAATAAAGCCAGAAGAGTAAATGAGGAAAGAGAAAATGAGAAAGGACAGTGTTTGTTGTTAGCTTGGTTGGTTCCCACTCCGGTGGTAGTCAATCTGTAGATGCCTTTCAAAAAATTTAGGGTTCCATTTGAATATTTGGTATCCTAAAATGATCAGTTTGGTTTGATGTCTTCAAAAGTGGGTTTGGATTCGAACCCAGAGAGGTTAAGGGATCGTACCCTGTCTCAATAGTTGCACATCATTAACATGGGCTTTCAATTCTCAACGATAAGTTGTTACTCTATTCTGGTGAATTTCATTAAAGCCCTCCAAATATATTTATTTCTCTAGTACTCTCTGTGGTTAAGCCTCGACATGTATCATTTTTATTTAGCCTAAAACAGTAGTTGTTAAATTACAAACATGATGGACTCGCTAAATGATGAGTCATCAATTTAATCTCGACATGTACCATCATGTAACTGTTTTATTTAGCCAAAAACAGTAGTTGTTGAATTATAATCATGATGGACTCGCTAAATGATGAGTCATCAATTTAATCAAATCGAAATTCGTATATATATTAATGTTAGAAATTTTATTCAAATGGATATGTATTTTTTTTTCCTTCATCCTAAATACGAAGTTATAATACACTCTTCCTAAACTAGAACACTCTAGTTTTCTTGCTAGAATTTGATTCTGAATCTTTTAATTTGGACATACTATTTTTTTTTTTTTTACTTGAAAGGCCATACTACTAATATGAGATCGTAACTTATAATGCAAAATTTAGTAATTGGCAAAAGAATATCATCCTTTCTTTTTAATAAATTAAAATATAAATGTAAGATCGGAGGACAAAATAGACCGAGCTGTCTAGATCTAACTTCAATTAGCTTTGGTAATTTGAACTTTTAACATACTAGAGTAGGCCGAACACAATATATATAACTGAATTGTATTTTTTTTTTTTTACTTTTCACATTGAAAACATTTTCAAGGCTTAGCCCGATATATGAGTGGGCTTACTTGTAATATTGATCTAAACTTAATACAATACATCTTAAATGATTTGAAAATATTAAAGAAATATGATTTAAAATTCAGAATATCTGAGACCAGATAAATTACAATTGAGAACTAATTCAAGTTTGAGACGATCTGATAATATCATTCACACCTGCTACGTATACATATTTATATTTTAAAAAAAATTGGGGATAGGCTTCCTGTCATTTTAAATTTAAATATTTTTAGAGGTCTTAAATTAGATTTTGAACTTGCAACTCTACATAAATATGTTATTCTTGTACTAGACCAAAAACTGATAATCCATTCATCTCTTACTTTTTTTCTAAGTGATCATGATTATTTATTTTAATCAGTCTTGTATTTTGTATTCCATAAAATGTTCTATTACAACGCTACATTTCCCAGTTTAATTAGTTATCTTTTTGACAGTCATATCAAAGTTATCAACAAGAAAACGGATCATTAATATTGAACGCATATTATTTCACATCATTGGAGTTGTTTTCTAGCCATTTAAGATAGAGACTTCCATTTCTCTGTGTTATATAATTCCTGTTTTAGTGAACTACTTTTACCCTGTCTATAGTCAAATAATGTTTCGGTCACCTTTCAATTTTCACACAATTCACATTTTATTTATCTTTCATTTAGATAGTGCCAGAAAAAATATTTCTAGTGGCAGACAACAAAATCGAATTGATTAATGTTGTTGTCATTTTGTTAGGTTTTGAAATTAGCACGAGTTAATTATACTTGTACTAAAGATGTTGGTCTGTCTTTAGTCAAACTTTGTTTTTCATAGCTTAAACCAATGAAAATTGATGAATATGCGACCACCGGCATTCATTCACAAGTTGTTTACCACCAAATGGCATATAGATATTTAAGAATATCACACTGCAAAATATCATTCATGCAGGGTTCAATTTGTAAGATGATCTATAAATTGATTTATGGCGGAATATTTGTGTAATGGACGGAAAAATGTAATAGAAAATGCAGAGGTACCAGCACAATTCCGAATTACAAGAGAAATTTATAATGAAGTGAAGCCTTTACGTTTGCAAACTAAGTATAAGCTTTTTTATTGTTTTATTGCATTGTTTTCCTTCTTGAACTTGTTGAACCGAGTCAAAACTGTCGAGGTAGTACTTTTTTTTTTCCCTTTAATTTTGGTCTATAATTTGTCCGTACTCCTTTTAAATTTTAATAAGGAATAGGGGCATAGTCTATATATTTCCATTCTCAGAAAAAGAATATTTGTATATTTTGACCTTGAAAAGAATATATTCTTTCGTTGTTTGTTATCTCAAAGTTTCGCCGTCTAAAGACCGTTAGACAAATTTTTGCAAAAAGATCCCTCACCGTATGAGTTCTTTTTTTTTTTTTCAATCAAGGGGATGTTCGACCAGGAACTACTTAGAACTACAAATACCGAAGGGCCAAGAGCAATATCCTAGCTGACAAAAGTTTTTGTAAAACAGCCTCAAAAGCTCGAAATATTACAGAGAAAAATTCATCATTTGAACATTTTACGCATTATTTTCCAAATTAAAAAAATAAAATTCTTGGTGCATCCAGCATTTGAACATATTTCATGTTAACTATTTAGTAAACGATACAAATATTTTTAATAGACGAAATTCTAATGGCAATCTATATATAAATTTGAGAAATGCCCTACCAATACATTAAATTTTCGATTCGGACAATATTAAGAATATAGAGAAAGCTTTTAATCAAAGCGCTTTGACCGGAGTCCCGGTTAAATCCCGTAAGATCTCAATTTTGAAAGTTCAAATGACCGATCCAAACCGCTCAATATGATCTCCATATTGAAATCTCCATGCACACCAAAATTTATATTTTTTTTTATTTTTAAGTATTTTTTTCGGATTTTAAAAAATCGTTAATCTAATTTGTTCTAAACCCTTAAAAAACTGTATTTTTAAAAATCCGAAAAAAATACTTAAAAATTTCAAAAAAATATAAAATTTGGTGTGTAAGGAGATTTCAATATAGAGATCATATTGAACGGTTTGAATCGGTCATTTGAACTTTCAAAATTGAGATCTAACGAGGTTTAATCAGGACTCCGGTCAAAGCGCTTTGATTGAAAGCTTTATCTAAGAATATAAAAAATTAATCTATGCTACAATTATATATTAACCCAATCAGCTATCGTAAAGGTTCAAGGTTTGTCAGAGTAAGCAGTTATTTAATTTTCAGAATTTTGACAATAGCTCTTACTAGGTAGAAGCTACCAACGTATCGGAAGGGGGAAGAAAAAGAATTTTGACCATACAATATCTATATATAAAACATATAGATTACTACCTCAACAGTTTATTACTGCATATGTGCTTTTAAAATTTTATATTTCCTAAATTCAATCAAAGAATAATGGAACAAGTTGACAAGATCGTAAGCAAAATTTAGGTCATTTCGAACAAGTCAAATAAGAATAACATACTCGCCTATGAAAATAAAAAATGCTGATATCTGGTCAAAGTTCTCTGATCAACGCTAATAGAACTGTACAAGCTAATTATATTTTTTTTTCCCCATGTACAATTATAGTAAGTCCTCGAAATATCAAGTGGACACTTTTATTATACTTATGACCATGTAAATATAACAATTAGAATATTGCTCCTTTGTAATTAATTGCCCAATACCGGTACACCAACCAATATCATTAGTCCCGTGAGATTCTGTTTCTCATACAGAACCTTGAAAAAAATAACTGTTGAAAGAGGTTCATATAGTGTTTTATGTATTGTCAACTAGGATGGAAAATGACATGTTTTGGAGGGTAACTAAGCATCATAGATAAATGGAGCCGACATGGAATTGAAAAGTGAGCATGCCAGGACAAACGTTTCACAATCCAATTGATCCTAGATTAATTTTATTTTTTTACTCGGAAATAACATGTTCCATTCACAATAGATTTTTTTTTTTTTTAAGTTCCAATCACTATTTTTTTTTAAAAAAAAAGTTCAATTCACAATACCTCATTTTCGTTTTTGACAAACATGGATATTGACTTGCACTAAAATTTTTGTGTACTAGAAGTGTCAATCCGTCAGAAAATTAAATCAAAAAGTGACATATAAACATTTTTTTTTTGAAGATTAGTGGCGTATATAGTTATAAATGAAGCACCATTTTTTTTTAAAAAAAAAACACAGAATACCGCAGTATTTAATCAATTTACAGTCGACTAACATAATAATTTAAGAAATTAGACATTATTATAATAAATTATAATTAATTATTTTATCTTCTCTAAAATAAAACAAGTGATGATATAACAGTTCATAAAGAATTTGAGGAGCATCATAGTTCACAAGTCAAATGAACATCTTGATGCTTATTAAAATTGAGCAGCAAATTAATAAAAAATGGTTTAATCATCTTTTTGATCAAATCTTCATGTAAACTTGAAGCTTTACCTTTTTCCTAAGGAATATATTTTTGTCCAAAAATAGTTCCATGTCATTGTCTTTTTAGGTCTATAACCTTGCCTAAACAGTGTATCTAGGACCAGCAAAATCTTTCAACTAATAATAAGCTACCTTTGGTCTTGATTGCACTGTTAACCTAAACACCAAAATAGTGTGTTAACAGTTGATAATGACATGAAATCAAAACAGATCCGAAGAAAAAGCTGAATGATGTGACAAATGTTTCCATACTGATCCAACTTGCATTGCATTTGCATATTAGTTTACCAGAAGCAAATTGTCAGAAAAAAGGGTAAAGACTAAAGAGAAACGAAAGGCCAATTAATCTTTCTTAGGCCACCAGAAAAGAGAGAAAAAAAAATGGAAAAAAAGAGAGGCAGGTGCTACATTTTTCATAAGCAACCAACAGAAGGAAAGTAAAACCAGAGAGAAAAATTACACCAACAATTCTCTCAACTCGCTCCTTCCTATTTCTTCCTCTCCTCTCTACCTATACATACCACCTAAGTTGCACCTACACCAAGAAAATCTATGAAGGGAAGGTTAAGCTTCTTTTCTCCATTCTTCTCTGTTTCTTCATGCATCCATGCATGATAATCTCTCTGTTCTGGTACAACAACTGGTTCATAAAAACCAGAAAAACCAGAGACCAACATCACAGGTCCAACTGTTGCTAACTTTTCTTCACCAGCTGAAACAAGAAAGGAGCAAACAAAACTTGGTCATTACGAGTGGCCGCAAAATAATTTAAAAAACAATTAGCAAATTTATACATAAACCCAATAATAAAATTAAATATGTATCTCAACTGAAAACAGGGATATCAACCTATTTATGGGCTTTTTGTATATCTCACATTTTACACGAGAACCAAAATAATGTGAGATATTGCACAAGCATATTCACCAATTATTACGTTATGTTATTATAAAGAAAGAACAATACAAGACAAATAGGAAAAAGTTAGAAATATATTACCCTGGGGACTGAATCTAGTATAGGAACCAGGCAAAGCAGAGCTAGTAAAGGAATTGAGTGAGAGATCAGTGCAAGTTGAGGCACTCTCCTCTCGGTTGCTTGTAACAGTGGATTCTCCACTGCATGCATTGGCAGTTGCATGTAACTGAGAACCAGAGTGGTGCTGGTTGTTTGCTTTCCTTCTCCTAAATGCACCAGACTGCTCCCTGTGCCTCCTTGCCATGATCACATGCCAGTGATTCTTAACCGCATTATCGGTTCGACCCGGGAACAGACGAGCAATCAACGCCCATTTGTTGCCGTACACACGGTGCGCGGCAAGTAGCTTCTCTTCCTCCTCTTCACTGAATGCCTTTCTGTTTATTCTTGGGTCTAGCTGGTTGAACCACCTCAATCTACAACTCTTCCCTGTCAAAACCAAAAGACCAAATATTTGAGACTCCATTAGAGATTTTTAATATAAGTTAAATGCTCCTGTTTTTTTTACTTCTCATCTCCTTTCTCGTTCTCTCATCCGAAATTTAATATAACAAAAAAAAAAAACCAACTTTCTTAGAAAGATGACATATTGTAATTCAAGAAGCAAATATACGAACCTGATCTGCCTTCAAGTTTTTCGGCGATGAGGTTCCAGTTTTGGGGACCATATTGAGAGACCAGCTCTCTGAGCTTGGCATCCTCTGCTGGCCTCCAGTGGCCTCTGGCGCAGAGCTTAGGAGGAGAGGTCTCATTGCTAGCATTTCCTTCATCCTCTATCACCTCGCTATGGCTCCAATCATGGCTGGAATGGAGAGGTGGAGGCGAGAACAGCGCCCCCATTTGAGTAGAGATTTCGTGTTGATTTGGTTCCATTGGTGAAATTTTTTTAGGAGACGGCAGTTACAATTGAAGAAAGCCAGAAAATGTGTGTGGTGGGTTTCTTTTATAACGGAGAGAAGGATAAAAGGAGGCTAATATCGTTTCAAAACAGTAGTTTATTAAATTAAATTAAAAAAGAACAAAAGAACAGAGCTTTCGTGAGGAAAAAACACAAGAGGAACCCACAAAAGTTGCTCTGTTTTGTGTCGTGCACTAACTTTGAGAACAACACAAGTGAGACAGAGAGAAGAAGAAATGGTATTGGAGGTTCAGTGCTTTGCACAAACAAAGAAGAGGGAGGGAGAAGTTGAAGAGAGAGAGGGAATAATGGGGGAGGAGATAGAGGCCACTCGTGTGGGTATGCACTTATAACAGAGCAGAGATGGAGAGAGAGAGAGAACAGAGGAGAGAGGTGTCTCTCTTGGTCTTGACAAATCCACCAGAACTCACTTGTCTCTTTGCTACCCCACGACCTCCTGCCTTTTCATTTTCTTTTTTCTCTGAAAACTGAAAAAGAAATTGGGAATTGTTATTTTTTTTTTTGTGATCTTTTTTGAAGAGGCGTCGTCACGAGGAGAAAATGGTAAATGTGTTTCCAGTTTTTGTCCTGGTGTGATTAGGAATAATAATAAATTCTACCTCTTCTTCTTTAACTGTCCGAGTGCTCACATTTATTGAACACTTTCTAATCAAACACCACACGGTTTGTAAATTTCGGGGCCAATACTGCAATAAATGACGGGTTTGTTTCGTATATTAAACAATCATGGTATTTGGAAAATTAATGAGGAGATATTGTTTGAAACATTTTTCATATGAGTTTCACAATGAAAAAAAATATATACTTAAAAGATAAATTGTTTCTCTTTATTTATTCTTTCCATCTAACAAATTGTGAACCTATGTTGCAACATGAAAATTTAAAACCAACAATTTATGCATTTTATACATATAGCAACATAAGTTTAGATTTTTTTTTTTTCCAAAATACATCTCCGAATCATGCATCTTTCTGCAAAAATATCACAATAGGTGATTCCGCCAAATATTGCAGTAAATCCCAAAATAAGACGATTCCAGTATCACATAAATATTCATATCACGCTTACCCTTTAACTTTATATCAAATACTTAAAAATCAAATCACTTCAAAAATCCGTTATCATTAAAACTTACCAATTTTAGTAAAAAAATACATCAATTTAAATCAATCGATAAAAAAAATTAATCTATAAAGAAATTAAATTAGCCGATGACGAGTGATTCTGCAACAAAATGCGATATAGAATAGGTACTTCAATCAGGAATTAAATCAAATTACAATCGGTATTTACAAACTCTCTCCTCGTATTCAATTAAATAGGGTATTTAATTTAACGGGATAATTTATTCAGTACCATCATTTTGTTGCAAGGTTAGTTTTTAAAGGGAATGAAATAAAGAATAGCATGTTGGGAATTCTTCTCTTTTTTCAAAAAAGAAAAAAGAACAGGGTTTACGCTTGTGAAACTGACCTTCAAATTCTAGTTTTATGGATATGTTTGGACCAACGAATAATAGTTGCCAGTCAGAATTAGATACCGTTTGAAAGCTCGAATTAGTTTGAGAAACACAGCATAGCAGTAAAAATAATGCTATTCAGAAGTTAGGACATCTCACTACCCCGACTGCTCATTATAATTTATAAACGCAAATATTTTTAAAGAAATTCTTAAAATATGTATCCCTATGCAAAAAAAAAGGAAAAAAAAAAGAATTGCTCTTATATTTTAATTCAATTTCAAACAAACTAAACATTATCTCGAATAATACTCTCTCGATATTAATTTTATTTTAATGGATTGAAAACACTAGAGTCTAGAAATTGTAATTTCCAAATGCAATTAATGAGTCTGTTGTAACGCACAAGATGGAGTATAGATTTAGCTAAAGCATATTATATGCCAGTAACTCACTGTGATAGTGTGATGACGTTACTTATGATTGGCTAAATCACTCTAGTTGTGCTGTACAGTTTACTCCTTGTCTTTTCTATAAATACCAAGTCTTTCCGGCCATCGTAGGCCGTCAATTTTTATAACAGTAATTTCTCATTTATCATTTTAATACTAAACATTATAAAAAATTTTAATATTGAACATGTCAGCTCTCTGAATCGTGGGCCCTGGCACCACAGCAAGTGCCCCAGCCCCAGCGACGCGGCTATATGAGAACATTACTTCCAGTGGTATGGCCAGTCATGCAATACTGACGTGTCCATTTTCTAAATTTCAAAATTGAAAAAAAAAAATCTCTACCAACACCACTGGAATTTTAACCTACTCTTTTAAAAAATAATTAATATTTTTAAAAATAAAAATTTTAAAAGAGTGCTAAAAAATAATCACTATTTTTTAAAAGAATTTTTTTTTTTTTTATAAAATTATCCGTAGGAGCAACAAAAAGATTAGCTCGCTACTAATTTTCAAATTTAAAAAATAATTATTACTTTTAAAAATGTGTTATTTGTAACGATGGCTCATTTATGTTCAAATTGGACAATCTCATCCCAACCTTCACTCCTACGGCGGAGCGACGACACGTGCACACTTGCATATTCATAATAGTTTTTTAATATTTAGTACTAAAATAAAAAAATAAAAGTAAAAATAAATGTACTAATAAAATTTACGGCATAGTAAGATTTTTCAAAACAATGCCTTTTGAGGAATTTCTCTGTATTCTCTTCAGATTAGTCTCAGGTGC
This sequence comes from Rhynchospora tenuis, assembly GCA_027725995.1. NCBI lineage: Eukaryota > Viridiplantae > Streptophyta > Magnoliopsida > Poales > Cyperaceae > Rhynchospora > Rhynchospora tenuis. The sequence continues at coordinate 14,869,197 of CM050889.1, read as the reverse complement.
GTTTGGATCCTATGAGATTAAGGGTGGGATTTATTATTTAGGATTAAAATTTTTAATTCTTAATTGTTACAAATAAGCTTATTATCAGAATAAAACTTCTTGTTTGGATGATGAAAGGAAAAATAATGAGCTCTGGACCAACTGAGTTGTTTTTCCTCCTTCAAATTTTTAATCTCATTTTTTATTCCAACATTTTGTTAGATTAGTTAATCTGACTCCAATCAGAGTAAACTCTTAATCCTACGCTGTTTGGATTGGCTATTAATCCAAAATAGCTATTTAGTCCATATTAATGTCTTATTCTCATCCATCCAAACGCACCCTGAAGTATCAATTGTACAATTGCGAATTTAGAATAGCGGCTAGTGAAAAACATTATCAATTAGTATACCAGCGCATTAAGTGATTTGTTCCGTTGGTGTGGAAGTTTAGTACAGTCATTCGGGTGTTTAATTTCTGAAAGTAAGAAAGTGGACTGACTCTACCTGTGTATGTAGGTAGCAATTAGTTTTATGTCCTGATATCTTTTCATTCTTTCAAAAGTGAAAGACATACCAAAATTAGAATCAAAGATGCAGTTACAAAGTTTGTGACAGAGCCGCAAAACTTTATTTGATCAGAAAAATGAAATAACTTCAAAAACCCACTATTTTCAAAAAAAAAAATGAAATAACTTCTTAGCGTTCTTATCGAAGTTTGTTTGATCTCGGTTGATGCTAATTGAATTTCTCGATATTTAGGGTTAATTTGTGCGTTGAATTTTATTAGGCAAAAAAAAGTAAAATCGGGTCAAGATGCATTCCGCCCTTCAAGCGTTAAACAGGACAATAAACAATTTAGTCAACCTTAACTCGTCAAAGAGGTTAGCACAACTCAAGATTCTAACGAATTAACATCAAATTATATATTAAGCATCCAAAATTATGTATTTTACGAGTCTTTGTTTTTAGATCGCCAAACAATCAAATAGCCAACATTTTTTTGGCTATTTTAGAATCTATGAAATGTCAAAAAAAAAAAAAAAAAATCACAGCTCCATTATTTCCTAGTGCACCATAAATATTATTAATGAACCTCATATTTTTATTTTAGAATCTCTGATTTTCAAGCATAAAAGTTTCACAGATACATTTTTCAAGACGTCTCACAGCTGTCACAGAAAAAACTTTATTTCATGCAGAATATATAGTTGAAATTTCTATTCAAATTTTACTCTGCTTCCAGGTTGCCGCAAAGAGACTTTAAATATAAAACCGATCTCTTCAGGATTTGTAGATTATATAGAAAAACAAAATTTTTGTGATAATATGAAGAATCTATAGTCCTTATCATCCCATAACTTCACCATTATATATAACTCTTTAGTCCTTATCATCCAAAAAATTCGTAAGTCTTGCTCAGTAGTCGACTCTTTGCGCTCATTATAGCGAGATGAGCATTTTGAGAGAAATATACCCCCAATTTTAAACTGGAAACAAAAGATATAAATATAAAAATAATTTAAGAGCTTCCTTGCTGAAAATTCTCTGCAATTAAAAAGTTTTTTAGGGTGTAAAACAGAAACCAAAATCTTCTCCTTCTTTTTTCTTTAAGAAAAAATAATAATAAAGCCCATAGGCAACCCAAATCTTTTCTGACCAACCGTGATCCAATCCGAACGGGAATGGACCGAAATGCAGCAGTTGTTATTAGCTCTAATCCACAATATAATTCAAAATTGCAATCTCCAGCATCATCTTTTGGAATAGAGATTTTCTAACACAGTCCGCCTCTATGATTTTCTGAGGTCTTCAACATCGTTTTTAAATTAACCAACAACTTTCCATTCAAAATGATCCGCCACACAAAAAGCACACAGAACAGGTAAAATAATAAATCCACCACCCCTGATAATAAATCCATCACAATTGTTTAGTCTCTTTGTTTCTCCTAACACACTGGAGGTTTAACGGTAGACAAATGCAACCACTTTGTTATCAGGTACTAAATACACACATGCAGGGGTTGCTGAGAGATGAGCGCACTGGGCGCCGACCCATGTGTGTATACAGGATTATTAGATTTAGAGAAAAAGAACCGCTGAAAATAGGGGATGCATGGCTCCAAACCGCCTCAATTTTTGACTAGAAGGAACATCTTTTGATCTCTCTTTACAGTTTGGAGTTGTTATCACTTTGGCGATTTCTGTCGTAATAACTAAATGGTGGGACCCATATATATAATTAAGTTAACTTGATACATTAAGAAAATTATCTCAAATTAATTTTAAAATTTTATAAATTTAAAAAGTTTAAGAATATGAGAAGTTATGTAATGTAAATGCATGTTATTTATATTTTGTCAAAAATTATTGAATTTGAAAATTTTAAATATTTTGAGAAAAGATTTTATTTGCCAATTTGAAAATTAAGAAAGATATTTATGTCTGTTAGAACTTTTCTGTTGGTATATTTTTAAGGAATTTCCCACCATAACCAACCGAGTCAACATTTTTCTGTGCAATTGTGATGTTTCACTGTTTCAGCTCATGGGAATGTTATAAACTCTATGTGAAATGCTTTTGGTCTCCAAGTAAAGCTTCTTTATAGCATTTTAGCATTATACGTGTATTTTTTTTCCTTTCGTTTTGTGATTATATTTTGAACTTGTTCTTCAAGTACAATATATATTACACGTATTTGTAGTCTCCTATATACTGTCACAGGGTTATTAATGATCTAGTTCGGATACTTGAGCACATACATCTACCGGCATTGTCTATATATGCGCATGCGCCTAACAATTAGTTTCGGTCCAATAGAAATAAAATACTTAATGATAAGCAATTGTAATTCATCAGTACTTACTCGTCTATACACTGATTAATTGTCAAAAAGAAAAAAGAAACTAACTGAAATCATACTTTATATACTTTGATGTAAGCCAAACGTGAGAGCCGTGGAATTGAAAACCCTTTTTTTTTTTTTGAAATTTATTAAAAATCCTTCCTATTTTCCGAACGAACATTTGCTGTGCAGAATACCTCAATTTATTTTAGTCGCAATGGTAATATAATTTTAGTCCATTCAAAAACTATAGCTGTACTGTCAAATATATATTCTGACATTTGAGAAAACATCGTGGCAATACCTAACATCACCTTTATTAACTCCAAAAAAAATTACTAAAATACTAAAAAAAATAAATTGAGCTTTTGACAAAATAAAAAAAAATTGTACTTCTTTTTATTTGAACAAAACAAATAGTCCTTATATATAATGCAAATGTACAAAAATAATTTTTTGGTTTACATCTGTGTTTTTCAGTGTTTAGTGTTGAAATATATGAGGTCTACATGTGTGTGTTTGGACCGAATTATGTAGCGTGAGGTTCGTGTGGAGAAAACAGATCAACACAAATGACAGTCATGTAATTCGGACTGTAATTCGGACCGAATTGGTATCAATTCGGACCGAATTGGAAAAACAAAGAAATATTCCCATCTCAGTTCGGTCCGAACAAGGGTCAATTCGGACCGAACAGAGAAAGCTGCAACTGACCCAAGATTGAGTTCGGTCCGAACTGTTGTGATTCGGTCCGAAGTGGAGCGCCGACCTAGCATATTTGGCAAGATTAAAATGTGATTTTGTCAAATTTTTCCAGAAAGGAATGTTGCTTAAGGAATTGATGCGTTGCCTTATTGAAGAGGATCTAATGTGTGTCAGAAGAGTAGGAAATAAGAAGAATAAAGACAAGATTGTGTGAATTAATTTTATTACCAAAAAGGCTAGTTGCCTTATGTAATTTTCTTAATGTCTATTTATTCTTCTCTTCTCCCTCAAACAATGTATCTCAGAATTATTACAGAAAAATAAATAAAAAGAGTGCGTGTGTGTGGAGGACGTAGGCACCAAGTTGGTACTGAACCTCGTTAAATTCTCGTGTCACTTGTATTAAATTTGTGTGATTGTTTATTCTGAGATCCTCGTGCTAACTAGCCCTAAGGGGCACGGTTCATGTGCAGTTGCACTTGGATCGTGCCTCCTCGAACTTCAAAACTCAAATTCTTAACATTTAGAGTTGCATCGGAATTCGTTCACTTTTATGCACTAGTGATTCATTAAGTCTAAGTTGGTAGTTGGCTAGTTGCTCTACATGTCTCACAATTTATGAAGCAATCGGCCCCGCTCTCACATCCAGTTTAAAATTTGTAACTAATTTCAACAAAATTCCGCATGAAGTTTAATGATAGAACTAGCACTAGAGTGGCATTAGGAAAATGACATGCAACCACTTGTAGCTGTGTAATCACCTCCCGGCCTAGGTGAGAGAAACAGATTTGATACCAAATTGAGACCTAAGAGCATAGGTCACTGCGCAAGTGTCGATTCCGTAACTCAGACTTACATGCATGTCAATTTCAGTATAATTGGCACACTAAAGGTGCTCCTCTTCTCGGAAAAGGATCTCGAATCAGATGTCTTTGACAGGAGTTCAAGTCACTAGTAGCTGTAATGGACCTTATCTCTCTTCATATCAATTGTCATACATTGGATGGTAATTGGATGGTTGAGATAGAACGCTGATATCATGTCAAACTGACCTTGACCACCCAATCAAATCCGACCAATTTGATATAACTCAAAAACACTTGTGCTGGTATTAATTGAAGGCCCTGACCCTGAGTGTGAACATTAACCAGCAAAGGATCACTTCCATTCAAACAGTACAAAATCACGAGTGCAGTAGAAATAGTAGCCTAATATTATCTAGAATATATAATCAGGTTTTAAGAAAATAAAAGAGTGTATGTAAGTAATTTTGATGCCCATTGATTCTATGATTCAATACGTTAAATGTGATTTTTCTTTTTTTCCGGTCACCAATTTTTTTTTTCTTGGATAGTAGACACTATGAAATTAATTTTTATTTTCATTATTTTTAACACTATAATATTTAGATAATTTTATTACTATAATTATCAGAGTTCTTATTTCTATTAGGAAAAATGAGGGGGTAAAAAAAGCAGCCTGGATCTATTGATTAATTGATACACCTATGGGAGTTGTATGATTCGATTAAACATTAAAACATGCTGTAACCAAATTAATCAATTTTTACTCTGTTTAATATAAGTGAATCTATGGGTTCATTAATCTTAGTTTGTTTTCAAATTTAACGGCAATACGATTTTTTAGTTGACGATTGAAAAATAAATGGTCAAAACTAATCAAATACACAACAAACCATCTATAATGAGATGGACTGAGGACCTACCTAAAATGACTTTATCTTGTCAATCTTGACATTATTTTCTCAAACCAACTTAAAATAATATTGAAATACCAAAAAAGATCTCATATATATGTTGTTCGGTATGTAGATGGGTTACCAATTAAAATTCATGTAGTTTTAGTATTGTTTCATAAATTAGTATCCAGAGCTATCAATTTTAAAGCAATGAACTTTTATAGTCATTTCTTGAAGCCTCCCTTAATACACACTTGACTGTTAAATAACGTGTAACTATTTATTTTGTGATACGCACTTTATGATCGGAAAATGCACTGTTGTTATTTTATTAAAATTCATGTTTTATGTCTACACTTTTCTTCAAATGCACACTTAGGGTCCGCTCCAGAGGGGAGTACTCGGGAGTACTCGGGAGAGGGGGAATGGAGGAAGGATACTCAGTACCCTCCGATTTTGGGAGTAACCGAGTTCCTCCGTCGATTCTCCTCTCTCCTTCCTTTCCTTAGCTCCGAGTCCCTCCCTCTGGAGCGGACCCTTAGGCTCGTTTGGGATGAGTGGAATAGGCCAATTCCTAGAAATAGCCAATTCTATTTCTAAATTTTTCATCCAAACGGTTTTGGAATAGCCAATTCCATTCCTAACACAATTTTCAATAACACTCTTCCCAACAACACTTTTCTCTCTACTTTTTCACACTTCCCAACGCTATTCCTAAACTCACCATCCAAACAACATTTCTAATTCCCGGAATAGCCAATTCCTTCAATTCCTGTGAATAGTATTTTTCCCTAAATTTATGCTATTCCTACTCTATTACACGGTCCTCATTTAATTATCGTACAGTGTCTATCTAAATAATCAGTTTTTTTTAATTATTTTTTTCTTTTGTTTAGAAAGTTTTTTTTAGACATACTAGATTCTTTTGTTTAGAAAGATAGGCTTAAGCTGTTAGATTTTGGAAACGATGATTCAAAGGATAGATGCACCATTATTAAAACCACAAAGTTTTAAATTTTTTTTTTTCCATTTGGCATGCTTTGTTGTGTTGTTCTCTGCAATGATTTTGTCCCATATTGCATGCTATCAACAAGAGCAATACTGTACATGATCTGTTATGCCAAACTATGTGTACTGACCACTGGAAATGTGTTTGAATGATCTCATCAAGGAGCAAGTTATTACTAATTTATTTGTTGCATTGCATCAGTAAACTGCAACTTCCATGTTCCTCGCTTGGGGTCATGGTACTGATTAATGTGAATGCATGTACGATTTTGATATATTTATCGGACACTGTTAGCGATAAAGCTGTCCCTTAATATTTACATACAGCATGTATCAAATTTCAGCTGAATAAAGAAATTCTTACTCGTTAAATAATTGAATTATTCAGTTTTATCGACTAGCTACGGGTGAATAATTAATAAAATTGAAATAAAGCAAACATAATATATATAGGGACGTCATATTTTAAATTTTGAACGCCGAAAGACACATTAAAATTCTGACCTTTTAATTAAATTTGAATAACAGTTTAGGACGGTTGCTGTATATTAAAATATATTTGGGACTGCAATAAAAATATTGAAATGTTAAAAAAAAGAATAAAATTTTGGACTTTTAATGTAAATATTATGTCTATCCCTACTTATAAAAGAAATTATCTCAATGATTTATCCACTTCTAGCTCTCGCATGTATCCATCTCCTAGATTGTCGATTCAGTTGATGTGGCTGGATAACAATCTCTGTATGAAAAGTGAAAATATGTTGAGTTTTAGTTATTTAACTAAAATAAAAAGAGCAATTACTAGAATAATATTTTTTTTTTACTTCAGAAAGAGAGTAAAACACAAATGGGAAACATTTCTAAAATATTAATATTTTTTTTTCATTTTGGAAAGATAGCACAATATGTATGTAAAACTTTCTTGCGTACAATTTTTCAAATAAATTTATTTATTGAACATATATATTATTATTTTTATTATTATTTTCAAGTTGAGAAGTCAATTTTATTTTGTTAAAGTATAAAAAAATTTTAAAAAAAATTATATGATGGGTACCAAACAAATATGTGATTACTGATTACACGAAGATTTTAGTGATTTATTCTAAGCAATTATTTACAGATTACCAAACAAATTTGAAATTTAATAAAAGGGAAATTTGGATGTAACCTCCTCAAATCTTGCTCATCTGGATATAACCCCTTGTAATCTTTGAAATTAGATATAACCCCTTGAAATCATGTCACTCTTGGATATAAACCCTTTTCATTTATTTAAACAATATTTTAAATAAAAGATTTCAGTTTTTCACTCATATGACCAAAATGCCCTTCAAGAGACTAACTCATTCCTCGTTTCTTCTTCTGTTTGTCTCTTTGGATTATACTTTGCTCGAAAAATTTAATACAAAAGGTGTAAATAAAGAACTTAATATCTGAAATACAAACCAAGGTTTACATTTACCGAGGTTTTACAAATATAGAAATTTTTCTTGAGAGCCTACGGGCATATTTGATTAAAAAAAAAAGGAATTTTGCTTGATTCATTACAGAGGTTTCATAGTTAATGGGCCTAAGAGTACATCTGTTTTGTCCAAACTCCAAAATGAACGAAATGAAAAAAACTGGATTTGGCGTATCAATTGGAGGTTGTGCTAGTGATGATCGTGCCAATCGCAAGTTCACAACTTGACATTAGATGCAGGCATCGAAGGTTTGAGATTGCGTTACTTAGAGGTAAGAGATTGGATTCAATATCTCATTAAAGAAGAAGGGTAATTTGGTCATATGTGTTACTAACTGAAATTTTATATTTAAAATATTTTATAAATCAATGAGAAGGGTTTATATCCAAGAGTGGCATGATTCTAAGGGGTTATATCTAATTTCAAAGATTACAGGGTGTTATATCCAGATAAGCAAAATTTGAGGGGTTATGTCCAATTTTTCCTTAATAAAACGGATGCACCATATTTTAACGTTGAAGAACTTGTCTAAATGTTGATTTCAAATTTTTAGAAAGTTTATCATTTTTATAATAAAATTATATATCTATGAATATAGAACAGTTGTCTTAAATTCTCAAACGATGTCAAAACAAAATTAGGTTTTAGGCTTTTCACAGATGTACAAGTACTGCGTCTGTCGAACAGACGCAGATCAAATCACATCAAACATGCCACCAGATGGGCTATCTGTAAAGCAATCAGATCATTTCATTTCAAAGCTCCAAGGAAAAAAAATAATCAATTAATACTAAAATCAGAGGATAGTAAGGTAACAACTATAGCTGTTGATTGATTACGCAAGCCCTAAACAACCACAGTACTAGTGTACTATATCTCCATTTGTAGTAAAATGCTCTCATATAAGAAGAAAATTTTAAAACAACTTTCTTCTTATATCAAAAGAACAAAAGGATAGAGTGAAAACAGAAAAAGAGAAAGTAATTAAATTAAGCACAATTGTTCGTATTCTAGCAAAAATTATGCAAAAGACATCCAAAAGACATCTAAAAAGGTAAATGAAGAATACTATTTGATTGTCCATCAAATGATCAGTCAAAGAATGATCATTTGGTTTTGAAATTGTCCCTAATTAAACATGATCATATATAGTCCATCTTTATATAAGTTCAAAGCAAAAGTCCAGCTAGCTTTGTTTGGGAGTTGAATAAACCAGCTTGGTGAATGGTTATTTGAGATTGATAGGGCTGTAATGTCGTTTAATTAGGCGTTGGGTTGCTACGTAACTCCTATACTTTTTGTTTTAAAAGGAAAAGAGTGGTGAGGCTCTCACTCGTTTCAAAAAAAAAAAAAAGAAAAAGAAAAGAAAAAAGAACGTTTTCATGATATGTTGCAAATAGTTTTGCTAGTTTGTAAACAAAGGGGTAAAAAATGGCATTTGTAGCATTTGAACAATAATATACTTGTACCGAAAAGTTATATTTTTTTTTATAAGGAAGTTATTCTAGAATGTTGAAAAAAAAAACAAAATATTAATTTAAAATCTTTCCCCAGATTATTTTTCTTTGTGGCAAATAATGTCGAAATCATTTTTAACTTCGAGAGCCATCTGCAAATCATGAAAGGTCTTTCCAAAACCTGGTTCAATTATTTGCACAAAAGGATACGTTTCAAGAGCATTAATTGTATCTTTTGTTTCCCTTCCGCTATGCAATTGATTGAACAACATGACAAATTGACAATGAATCGAAACAAAATGAAAGGAATTTTTTTTTTTTTTTTTTTTTGGGTACAGAATATTGAAAAGAGGATAAAAAGAAGTGAAAATATTTGATTATTCTTGAGGCTCACAGGCTCACAGCTGGAATAAGGCCAAGTAAGAAGTGAATATGATGCATTCTTATCTAAAAAATGTATACGTGTACATGATTTTGTAGACTTGTAGGTGAGGTGCCATGACAAGATGTACCTCTTTGACTGTTTTTGTTATTATTGTAGGTGTCAGGGAGACAGCAGAGCAAGTGGTTTCCCCCTTTCCCCTCAAGAGTCAAGACTTTTTCTTTTCACTGTGCACACTTTTTTCTTTTTTCACTGTTTTCTGATTTGCATTAATCCTTGAAATGAAGCAAAAATGGTAAAAGATCATTGGCCAAATCAAGTTTCCTTAATTGGTCCAGCGGAAAAAATATTCATTGGAGTTGTAAACGCATTCATGGGACTGATCATGAGGAAATAAAGAATCCTTTTAGTTGGGATAACAATTTTTCAATAACTGGTTAAAGTTGAACTGTTGATACATCATATATTTTTACCTTGCTTATTTGGTACAAATAGGAAAATGTGAATTGATGAAAAAATTAACTACAAAGCAAAAATGATTCAAAATGGCAGACGAAATTAAAACTAATACATCATTATTTTTTCTTGTGGGTAAAACAAATAATGTTTAGTGTTTATTAAACAAAATTACCAGTACACCATAATATATATTGAATAAAAAGGAACATGAATGGCATACTCTGAATTCAGGTCTCTCTATGGATATGTGGATTGCCAACAGTTTACCCACCAAGTTTTGGTTTGACATCCTCAAATAGCACTACAAATGTTCCAGTGTGTTTCGGATGGTTGTATATAAATGCTAGTTTTATTAATTGTTTTTTAATGCATAATAAAAATTTCTAAAAAGACTCAACAAACTCTGTAGATCTTTCCAACCAATGTGAAACCAACACAGCTACTTTGAAAAAATGTATTTTAACAAGCAAAAAAAAAATATATATATATTTGTACGGTAATGAATGATTTTGCACGAAATTCATTATTAGGCTTTCGAGACATAGTATAAAATTCAATTCTGGGCGCAAATACCCCAAAACTGCAAATTTATGAATGGGATATTGCTACATTTTTAGTGATTGGATTGGACGCAATGATAATCCAAATTCTCTCAAATTTATATAAAAACTTTCACAGAAAAGCTCAGAAACAAAATCAACTTTTTCATTGCTTTGGATCTCCATAACAGATGAGAGAGGAAGCGAATCTCTTTCTATTTTGTTTTTCTTGTTCATAACTTTATCTTTCCCTCTTTTTATTATTATTTTTTGTTTTCAGCAGAGAAAACTAAAAAAGACAAGAGGAAAACGACAAAAGAAGGTGCGACACGTAGAGAGATCAGATACGACATTTGGCACGTGTGGCTGACCCAATCGCGCCTAACGGAACCGTTTCTCACTTTATTTATGCGTCTTACTTTGTAGTTACTCTACTTTTCATTGTTGCCCTCCGAACTTTTCAGTTTTACTACAACAATTTGGAAAAAGATGTTTTTTTTTTCAATTTTTTATTTTTTATACACACAAGTTGAATTTTTTCCAATTTCCAAGTTAGTAAATGAGCTCAAGTCGATCAACATTTATCACAAATTATGTATGAACATAATAAACTATCGTGTTTATCTAATAATAACTTGTTTCAATTACAAAATTTCTTTTATAAATATATTTTGCATCATTATAAGTATCTGAAAACATTAAAATTATTTCACAGTAAGCATTATTAATTTCAATTAGAAAATATGTGAAAGTATATGTGTGAACTTTTGTTAGCATGCATAATTTACTTTGTTAATCATTTAAAAATTATCTTACGATTGCATGTAATTTGATAAAATTAAATTATCAATCATGGCCTATATTAAAGTGACTTCAGGAAAAAAAAAAATCTGTTTTTATTGTACAGTCATTTCAATATCAACTTGTTAATACGTGTATAGTCATTTATTATGAATATTTCTTTCATAGCATTTGATCATTAACTGTAAATATTTATTTTATTTTAATTTTATTCTGAGTATCCTTATAAATTTTTGGAGGTCTCAAAATAATACGTGTACATAAAAAAATCAGCATTTTTATAGTTGCTAATCTTCCTTTAGTAAATCATAAATTAATGCAAAAAACTTTCAAAATAAGATCTTGACCTAAATATCTATGTTCGACCTTCCAATTTGTGCGAAACATCTGATATCAACAAACATCCCTCAATTCAAAAATGATTCTACATTTTGTAGAAGGACCGAAACAGAAAAGAGCAAAAGTAGTTTTGTCACAAAAGTGTTTTCTGTTTCCATTTCTCCAGCCGTTTCGTCCTTTTGCCTGACTGGCGCACGAAAACAGTTTCGCCTTTTATTTAATGCCTGGCGAGGGGGATCACACGTGTGCCGTGAACCCTGTGTGCCACGTGTACGGTCCCTATGTGACGATCTGTTGCTCTGCTCAGAGAAACTGGCTCAGCTTCAGAAAAGCGAAAGAGAGAGAGTGGAGAATAATATCGGGTCAGGATTCTTATGGACGGAAGCTGGGAAAACGGGACCCGCTGTTTCTTATCGGGTCGAACTTTTAACATCCGCATCCAATCAAAACTAACTCCTTTTTAACTAATCCGACGTAATTGCTCTTCAATCATATCGGAATTCTCCGTTTTTGCACAATATATCTCGATCTTCTGTGGCTGACAAGTATAGTGATAGATATGATGGGCTAAAAAAACACTTTTGACGGGTTAGAGTATCCTCCTCATCCCAAAAACGACAAAGCTGTGACAAAATTCACATGGACTTGCCACGTGGAGCCCGATCCCCATAGGATTCCACTTAGCGTTGCTAGTATTTTTTTTTTTTTTTTTTGAATTGCGTTGCTAGTATTTTTGTGGAGATGTCTCTATGTCACCAAATGTAACAAAAAATATTGGTGTCGACTGTCGACTCAGTTTGATGATAAGATCGCTACAGGAAAAGTTTTGAAATGATGCCTTAATTTAATTCCCAAAGGCAGTTTTTGCTGTTCTCGAGAAAGAAATCGGCCATTTTTCCATTCAGCCCCTGTAAATTTTCTTAATTTTAACGAATTATTGTACGTAATTAATTCTAACTTTTAATTCTATATAGCTGTTTTACGTATTTCAAAATTTATTGGAAATTTTAATTCTGTTTAATTCCATCTGTATGAAGGTGGCGAATAAGATTATCCGGACATTGTATATATTTAGTTGCTGTTATTAATAAGTGTATCTTTTCTCTTTTTTATAGACGCAAAAAATTGCTCATGCCGATAATGTATGGAACGATTTTGAAACATCTAGAGTGTGAAATAAAATTTCACAAGTAATGTTTTCGTAAAAACAAATTTCAGTTATTGACAGATAATTAGACGAATATTTTACAAAACATACTATTTATTTAAACCGGACAATTTGATTGGATGATTCAAATTGAATGTAATAATTAAGTGCATATGTCATAATTCAATTAAAGTTAACGTAATAAGAGTCACGTGTAACCACAAATTTTGGATTCGCTTGTTCCGATTAAAGCATGTATATTGTTTTTGAAATAAAAAAATTATACCAAGTTTAGTACAATTCGGTGTTTTGAAAAATCATACCGAGCTGCCCGGTCCAACAGTAAACCAGTCGCCGTTGCAATCCAATTCCCAAATGAATCAGTGAATCAGACCGGTCCATTATAAAAATTTCTTTTAGCAGGCGTAATATGTTCAGCGATGATTTCGCTTTTTTTTTTTTTTTTTTTTTTTTCTCGTGTTTTTACTTTCGTTTCTCTTTGCCATGGTTTTTCTTTGGTTTTTCGTTTTTTTTTTCGGCGCTGATATTTTTTCTTTATTTAAAAAAAAAAAAATCTGCGAAGCTTTCTTAGTACTTTTTTGGTGTGCTGTTTTTTCTTTTTCATAAGAATTTGAATTGTTTAAAAAATTTTATACAGTAGCAATAATTTTATATTTTTATCATGATAATTATAATGTCATTAGGTTTTTACTTAAAAGATTTTTAAAACGGTTCAACTGGTCGTCAACTTAACATAAACATAGAATTAGGTGCTATGACTATCATATTGCGGGCCTAGAGATGAAAACACGTGGTTTAAACACAAGACACAGTGGGGAAGTTGTGACAGTGTTGCTGCTTCTGTTCGTGCGTGTGTTATTGATTTTGGTGCCTAGTCCTGACAAAGACTTTCTTTGGAGTTGTCTTGAATTGTGGTCCTTTTGGGGTCAAATAAATTACCTCGATCATGAAACAAATGTATTTATATGCCCCCAATTTTAGGCAGATCTTGACTCATTTGGAAGGGGTAAAACATCTCACCATTTGAAAGTTTGTGTAACAAATCTATTATAATTTTATGGTTAGTTCATTCTAGGTCTCTTATTATCATTTAAAATGTTTAAACCATGATTCCAAAAGCACATAAACAGTAAAAAAAAATTAGTATATTTTTTAAATTTGTGATGCTTTAAACGATGAACATTAAATGTGAATATATGGTCGCATCCGCTTGAACTTTTTATTTCTCACGCATATTGCTCCTCCTCTTCGAATTCAAATCATGTGTTGCGCTATACCGCGTGTAGCGTAGCCACCGGCCGTCTGATCTGAATCGAAGAGATGTGAAAGCCCCGTGCATGTAACCAGATTGATTGGCCCACAAAAAATTGAACTGTCCGATCAAAATCGAACGGCTCGTGGATGAGTTACACGTCGTGTAACGCAACACGAGATCAGGGTCTCTCCTCTTCTTGAACTATAATCATTGCAAATCACTCCGAGAAAAAAAATTTAAAAACTAATATAAATAACTGATATCTTACTATTTGATGAAAACCGTTTAAGCTTTTCATTTTTGTTATGTTATGCAATCATTTATTGCAATTATTTTCAAGAGATAGCTAGAATTTAACCGTTATATAATATTTTTATTTCATTAACTAAAATTATCAAAAAAACATTAAACGAGACATTATCTCCAAAAAGCTCTTTCGCAATTTCGTAGATCTCAAATTAATCGATGAAAGTAAAGTTAACCAGCGGTACAGAAATAATTAGCAAACAAAGCTACTCAAATGTGGACCCCGATCTGGTGTAGCGCTACACGACTTGTAGCGTATCCAGGAGCCGTTCGATTTTGATCGAGCGGTTCATTTTTTTCGGGCCAATAATTTTTTTCGGGAGTGGTGGAATGCACGGGGCTCCCTTATCCATTAGATCAAAATCGGACGGCCAGATCTCTTTCTCTCTCTGCGCTACAACTGGTGTCGCGCGACACCAGATTTGGATTCACTCAAATGTTGCTCAAAGCATAAAGAGAATAAACAAAATAATTTTAATATTGACCCGGTATAGATGTGATCTTGCAAAAGAGGGAAAAGGGAATCAAACAATCTTTAAATATTTTAACCAAAACATAGGTATTATGGCTTGTTCGGTATGTGTCAGAGGTGGTTTATTCATGCCAATTTTTTTTTCTTCACTAGGTTCGATGTAGACTTTTAGTTAACTAACAGACAATTATTTATTA
This sequence comes from Rhynchospora tenuis, assembly GCA_027725995.1. NCBI lineage: Eukaryota > Viridiplantae > Streptophyta > Magnoliopsida > Poales > Cyperaceae > Rhynchospora > Rhynchospora tenuis. The sequence continues at coordinate 14,854,116 of CM050889.1, read as the reverse complement.
AAACCACTAGTTAAACCTTTCTTGCTCAGAAAAATCCTAGGCTTCTATTTCCAAGAATTCAAACTTCCATACCATTCCACACAATCCGACAAAAGTTGGTACCTTTAAACCCGAAATTGTCCTTTTAGTTATAAAATTATTACTTGAAATCTCGTATTAAAAAATGCCGCACTGCCAAATTCACCGAATCCCGTGTTAAGTATTGTACAGTTCAAACTTTTAAATTAAAATAACAATAAGATTTGAGAAGGAATGGTAAATGAGATGTGTGGACAAAATAGATTCCTTTGTTTCATCTTTCTCGTTTATTTCATTTTTGTACTGCATTTTTTCTACTGTTGAGATTATTTACGTGTCTCCAATATCATAATTTTATCCGTCTTGTTTGCCAAGATATACAAAGATACATTCAATTAAGATCAATTTGCAGACGGTTATATATTAATGATTTCATGCACTCCAAATCAGCCCTTAGACTTAAAATAAAAAAAATCAAGGAACATTATTTTTGTGATGCCATTAAATTCAAACTGTTTGTGTTTTGTTGATATCTACTTATCTAGTGAACTGAACAACCAACAAATTCATCTGTTGTATACCTCATTCTTGTTTTTGTTTTTTATAATAACTAATAAGTATTGTCATTGTTATTATTTTTCTTTTATGTAATCATGAGCGGAGCTCCTAGTAATTTAAAATATCTTGACGTCCTCTGGAAATAGTTCGTCACTATTTGTAATTAGGGGGGAATAATTATGATGTCAGACAAAATGGCAAAAATCCAATAATCCTAGTAGTTACATGTGAAACTTGTCTTGATAACGGTAATCATAGAATTAGGGATTTGTTGAGATTTAGGTGTTGGATGTGTTCTAGTACAAAAGGACAAAAATCTTTTCAAGAGAAGTGACAAGTAATACAAACTTCTCACGGTCTGGTTCCAATCAATTCAATTTTCAAGTGAAACAGGGGCAATAGTCCAAAATTTTGTGATTTAACTTCAGATTTGTGCTGTCCAGGTTCTTACAAATTTAATTGTAATCAATTCTGCGGCTATTAAATTCGATCCCATGTGGAATGCATCTAATTTAACTATAATCCAATTTAAAGCCGGATGGTAAGTATGAAATTTAATATCAAAGACGAGGAAAAAGAAAACTATATAATTGGAATTACTGCAAAATAGATTTGGCAAACTTGAAGAATGTACAATCTGACGTACGTGATCAATGACTCCGTTGTTTTTTAATTGAAAATGATTCAAATTTGGAGTACGTTATGGAAAAAAAAAAAAGTATTTGAAATCTTGTATTAAAAGATCTATTTATGTACCAGAAAAAGGGAAAAACAAAAGATTTAGCAAACTTTAATATGAATGTTTCTAGATAGCCTCTGTCTAAATATCCAAAAAACTTTTAATATGAATGAAAAATGTATAGGAAAGAACTCTTTTTTTTAATTATGATGAAAAATTCAGATGAAGAATTTCTACATGCACAAATATAATCCGCATGAATAAAGAAAAAAAAAATGAAAAAAAAAAACAATAAACAAGGCGTCGACATATGACATATCTCATTACCTAACACCTATTACGGCGACGGTCTTTATTCCCTTGAAAACAATTAATCAAGTTTCTTTTCAGAAATGAGAATATTATTATCCGAATGAAGCCAAGTTGCCGACAAATCAATGTAATAAAGAGATTAAAGTACATGATAGGCCTTATAGGCCCCAATATATATTGTTGCATCGTTTTGTGGTCTTTAGCCTAGGTCCAGTCTCTATACCATGGTTTTATACTTAAATTAATTTTTACATTGGGAAAACAAACCGACACCTCTCGTGCAAATTTATGATTTTTTTATTGTTAGTTCCTTGGTCATACGAGAGGTGGAAGGCGGTTAATATAAGATCGACTTGGTTATTGAATGATTCTTGTCTTAGAAAGACAATGGAGGTTGGTAACTTAAAATAATAATAGAGGTTGAGCAGGACGCATTTTCATTTTGTCCAAATATTTATAGAATTGTTGCAAGCATTAATTTTGTATATTATCACGAGTTACAATTTGAGAAAAGCAATTTTTAGTTATATATAAAAAAAAAAAATTAAAACTAATAGTTGTTGTGTTGTTAAAATTTTATTTCCATAAAATTTATCGGGGTAATGTGCAATAGTTTAAAGGACGCTCATATTGCGAAGCTAAAAAATTGGTAAAACGAATTCAAGCAAAAAATCTGAGCCCCCAAAATAATTATATTTAAATCATAATTTCTAGCTTCATTATAAATCTTCTGAAAGCAAATTATTTCGTATATTCAGTCTTGGTTCGACGTCGTAATCTTTTGCTAGAGGAAGTAAGAAAAGTTGCATAGTTAGAACAAAACACCCACATGCGATAGTTCCCTTCGGAAGATGACTTCAAGTCTAGAGGTGACAGTTACAGCTGAATCTAAATAATCTATCTTATAAATAAAATTATATTCCTTCAACAAAATCCGTTGTAGTCTAGCTGGTTAGGATACTCGGCTCTCACCCGAGAGACCCGGGTTCGAGTCCCGGCAACGGAATTTTTTTTCAGTTTTTGTATTTTTTCTGTTCATAGTGTTATGGCTTACAAGAGCTAAATTTTCTGAAATACGATATGGACAACAAAAGGAAAACTGTATGTTGTAAGCCCATTACTTATCAAAATGGGCCTCCCGTTGTGCATCTAACTAATGTGTAATCTTTTATTCCTTTTATATCTAAATCGGCCCCAAGAATATATCAAGTAAATTACTAGTTTAGGTGATTAGCAGGTCTTTATTTGTAGCCCTAAACTTGTCCATAATCACCAACTCACCATTTCGAATGAATTTAATTTCGAACGTGTCTAAACTCAGTGTCTAAATTGAGTTTAGACACGGTCTTATTTGAATTATGAGTAATTCTTGCATAAACATGAACAAATTACGAACCACAACATTTTTTTACCACTCCTAAACTAAACACCACTCGAGTATTATGCATCCGCCTACGGGCTTTCAAGCTTTCAAAAAAAATAGTATCTTGCATCCCGGGCTTGAAGTTTGCCATGACAGTCCATTAGAATTGTTAGTTGGTTGCGGACCCAACTCATCCCATTTCCAAAATATAATTTTTATAGCGAGTCAACTGTTTAATAGTTTATTAATTTTTTAATAAAGGACTTCAGTCACCAATTTGAATTTTTCTTGACAAAAAGCTTGAGAGTCAAGTAACATTTTCTGATCTTTTGTAGCTCTAGCAACATCTACTAGATATTGTAAAACAAGGTATTTTCAATGCTTAAATTTTGACACGAGGAAACTAGAAAAACTTTCGGTGCCATTTTCATTTATAAAAAAAAAGAAGAGTTTATATGATGTTGCCCTTGACTAAATAACAATAATGAATTGACGGTTTATGACCAATTGATAATACGAAAAGTACATGAATAGTCTTGACAATTAATTTTCAATTAATGATCAACATCTTGTATGATGCAACATCAAATAGATAATTAGAAAAATATTGAACTTTTAGGATAAATTGGTAATTGGTAGTTGACTCGACAACAATGTTGGAATCTATTAAAAATAAAATAAAATAATTTAGACATGATTTTAAATGATAACTTTATCATCAATGAGAACCAATGATATTTTGGGCATCCTTTATTGTGTAATGATCAATTCAAACATTTCAACTCGTAATTTAGATAACTCTTCGTGCATTGTGGAATGATATTTAAAATTCTAATGAATTTCAGCATACTGTTTTGTATGCCCAACTACATTAGTAATTACTCTTAATAGTAAGTCTTTTTATACGAGAAAAATATCAACAGAATGTCTATTGATTATTTTAGCCATAGATTCAATAAAGATAACAAAGGTTTTACCATTCTAATTCTCCTGTACTTTTAGAACTTACTGAGAAAAATTTAAGTTTACTAGATTTAGTATGAAAAAAATCAACCTAAAAAATTTCCGCAAATATAAAACTAGATATTTTTCATTGAAGAAAAGCACTAAATCATAACAATTTAGGTCTAAAAGAAACAAAGGACCAAATTAATTTTTTTTTTTCCACATTGTCCAATAATCAATCGATTGAAACTGAATTGATTTGAGTTATCTACATTGTTATACGAGAAAAATATCAACAGAATGTCTATTGATTATTTTAGCCATAGATTCAATAAAGATAACAAAGGTTTTACCATTCTAATTCTCCTGTACTTTTAGAACTTACTGAGAAAAATTTAAGTTTACTAGATTTAGTATGAAAAAAATCAACCTAAAAAATTTCCGCAAATATAAAACTAGATATTTTTCATTGAAGAAAAGCACTAAATCATAACAATTTAGGTCTAAAAGAAACAAAGCACTAAATCAATGTATATTGAATTGATTTGAGTTATATTTCCAAAATTGTTCACAATATTTCGTCCTATATCCCAAACTTGAAACCACAGAGAATCAAAGCAATGTGCAATAAGCTTAACACGTGGGGCCCTTCTGGAGGGATAAAATTTTATCCAATAGCCAATAGGCTATAGACGACCAAAAGAAAATTAGTTATTGGCATTTCAATTGTCACCAATAAATTGACTAATATTGAGACATTTCCCTACACTACCTGACGCAAACTAAGAAATACACATACAAAACAGATAAGTAATGACAGATCTATTCAGCAAACAAGCAGAGAAATATGCAGAGGCTCGACCGAGCTACCCGGCTGAGCTTTTTGACTTCATCGCATCGAAGACGCCACGTCATGGTCTTGTTTGGGACGTTGGAACTGGAAATGGCCAGGCAGCCGTCCAGGTACAACATCATTCTATTTCCTTTCTCAAATTGAAGGAAGCATAAACTTTATGTTTTGTTTTTTCTTTTGATAAAAGCCAAATTTTCACATTGTTTATCCCAAACTACAGCAGCATATATCTGTTTTCAAACGCAGTTTGGGGAAATGCCACCGGCTGAATGCATTAAAAGAAAATTAGATTACAAAATTTGAGATAGACAGTATATATATATAAAAAAACAAATAAAACCGACCACAAAGCTGATGCTGATACTGGTACCAAATAGTGCCCACGGATCAATGACACAAGTGCACCAGCATTGTCTATAAAAATAATATATTATGTGACATCTAAGCATAAAACAAGTATGCAATAGTAATTGTATTGAATAAAAAGTTCAAAACACTAACTAAATGCATGCAGCTTGAAATCTTCAACAGCTCTATCTTCACAATACTGGTAAAGAGAAGCTGCCACCATACATGGCCCTCTTTCATCCAACAAAGCTGAGTTGTAGGGAAAGTTTATCAGCACTTGGAATCATCTTTAGTACCCTTCTTTTAAACTCTGTTATCTACATATCTGAATAGAGGCTAGCCATTTACTATTTTGATCCTTCAAAGTGATACAAAAGAAAATCAACAGGCTAAACAGTACTACATGTTCCTTCAGACAAATTGAGACATTCAATCCGTTCTTGTTGCTTTCTTTTTACTGAATGCGCCAAAGCTCCGTGTAATTTCTAGAGTACTTAAGTCGATTAACCTATCCCATATTTCACAGGCTAATTAATGCATATATTACCACGTTATGATGATGTGGAAAAATCACTTTGTTGTAAGACCCCATGTTGCTCTTCTGATACCAGAATATATATTCATAGCATTTTGGATTTTGAAATGTTCACAGTTTTTTTTTTTTTTTTTTTTTTTTTCGGGTCAAACTGTTGATTCATACTACCCAATACCATTTAACATCACAATATCTCATACAAATGTACTTTCTAATTTTTAAAATTATTTACTATTCTATTCATATTTTTTGACTGATGGCCTTTTTTGAATAGCAAACATTTCTTTTTTTTTTTATTACTTTCTATGGTCATATTTGAAAAACCGATACAAAATTTTGATTTGTAGATCATATCGAGCAATTTGGATTGATCATTTTGACATAAAGAAAAGCCCTTTTCATGATTTTTTTTTGGCAATAACAGCTTTATAGATAAAATGTTATTGGTTCTCAAAATTGTTCTATATTTTGACTAATTTACAGTTGGCAGAGATATACAAGAACGTAGTTGCCACTGATGTGAGTAGGCAGCAACTAAACCTTGCTCAAAAGCGTCCTAACATATGCTATGTCCACACGCCTGGCTCTCTTTCCCTCTCCGAGTTGCATATTGACGTGGCACCTCCAGATTCTGCCGACCTGGTCACAGTTGCTCAGGCCCTCCACTGGTTTGATCTCCCCACTTTCTACGAGCAGGTCCGGTCTGTGCTCTGTAAACCTCATGGCGTCATTGCTGCCTGGTCCTATCTCGAGCCAACGGTGGATCCAGCCATGGATGCGGTTTTCGGGAGCTTGTACAATTTGTCACAACCATATTGGGCCCCGCAAAGGAAGATTGTTGATGATCGATATCGGTACTTTTTCCTTTTACTTTGTTTTTCTTTCGGAAACTACTAATGATACATTTTCACATCAAATTCAGAATGAGGTGTGATATTGAATTATTAAGTAATAATGTAGGGACTTGGGGTTCCCATTTGAACCAGTTCAAGGAGAGGCGAGTACCGGACCATTTGACTTTGTCACAGAAAAGAAGATGAACTTGAATCTATTTCTGACGTACATCAGGTCATGGTCTGCGTATCAGACGGCAAAGGAGAAGGGTGTGGAGATGCTGCCAGATGAGACAGTTGCGGATTTTCGGAAGGCATGGGGAAGTGATGAAGAAGAAGTGAAGACAATTAAGTTTCCCATTTTTCTAAAGATTGGGAAGATTGGAGCTTATTAAATTAAGTGGATGTTGATGAATTTCAGAGGTTAATCAGAGTAAACACAAGACTCCCAAGAAATCCCTTCCCTCCCAAATTTTATTTCTCTCTAATGCTTTTTTACATATTACAATGTGAATTCTTTTCTCATATCGATACAGAGGGCCAGTGCCTGAATTTATAGCTATCCTTAACAAATATTGTCTAGATACATGCCATAAGTTTCTATTCCTAATTTAGGAGATTGAAAATAAACAGTATCTAATACAGAGGCTGATAAAGCAACTAATTTCGCATATAACACAAATAGATGGCAAATAAGATTTGTGAAGATTTGTCTTGATTCTCTGTATCGTTCACAACACTCCCCTCAAGTTGTACCATAGATGGAATCTGAGGTCAACTTGCTCATCAGTTTGCAGAACACTCCCTTTGGAATAGCTTTGGTGAATATGTCTGCTAGCTGATCTTTACTGCGAGTGAATGGAGTTTCGATAGTTTTGTCCAGTACCTTTTCTCGTACAAAGTGGCATGCTACTTCTATATGTTTAGTTCGCTCATGAAAAACAGGATTAGAAGCGATGTGAATAGCTGCTTGATTATCACAATATAATTTTGTTGGTTTGCCCTGTATGTCGAAACCCAATTCTTTGGGAAGTAAACGCAACCACACAATCTCACTGGTTGCTGCTGCCATCGCACGGTATTCAGCTTCTGCACTTGATCTTGCCACAACTGTTTGCTTTTTGCTTTTCCAAGTAACTAAATTACCTCCTACAAAGGTGCAAAAACCGCTTCTCGACCTTCGATCTATCGGGTTGCCTGCCCAATCAGCATCAGAGAACCCACTTATGTCCACATGTCCATTATTCTGCATTAGAATTCCTCTTCCTGGTGAGCTTTTCAAATATCTCAGGATTTGATTAATCAGCTCCATGTGATGCCTTGTTGGTTTCTGCATAAACTGACTCACAAAACTCACAGAATAAGCAATGTCAGGTCGAGTAATAGTGAGATAAATTAATTTACCAACTAATTGTTGAAACTGACTAATATTTTCAAGTATATCTTCATCTGAGCTGAACTTGTCATTATAATTCATAGGAACATTAGATGGCTTAACCCCTAATTTTCCAGTCTCTTTCAATAAATCTAGTACATACTTTCTTTGAGATAAAAATACCCCTTTATGAGAACGTGCTACTTCAATACCAAGAAAGTACCTTAAGTATCCAAGATCTTTGATGTCAAATTTTGTTCTCAATTGAGTTTTGAGTGCTGTTATTCCATGTTGATCACTACCTGTAATTACAAGGTCATCTACATAAATTAGAATAATGACAATTCCTCTGTTAGAAACAAATGTGAACATTGATGAATCAGCATCACTCTTCTTGTAGCCAATTTGGGTCAGGGCTGAACTTAACTTGCCATACCATGCTCGCGGAGACTGTTTCAATCCGTATATCGCCTTCTTTAGACGACACACTACTCCTTGTTTTAATGATAAACCAGGTGGAGCTTCCATGTAGACTTCTTCTTCTAGTTCTCCATGAAGGAACGCATTTTTCACGTCCATTTGAAACATAGGCCAGTCATTGTTAACAGCCACTGACATGACAGTACGTATGGTATTCATTTTGGTAACAGGGGCAAAAGTCTCTTTATAATCTATTCCATAGGTTTGTGTGAATCCTTTAGCAACTAATCTTGCTTTATGTCTTTCAATTGATCCATCACTGTTGAACTTAATTTTGTAAATCCCCCTACAACCAACAAGTTTCTTATTGTTTAGTAACTTTACCAGTTCCCATGTATTATTTCTCTCAAGGGCCATTAGTTCCTCATTCATGGCCTTTTTCCAAACTTCACTCTTACAAGCCTCTTCAAAATTTACAGGTTCAGACTTATCTTCAATGATAGTCAAGAAATTCCAAAAATTATTAGAAATTCTGTCGTACCTTACATGTTGTTGGATCGGATGTTGGGTAGTGTAGTAGGTCACAAAATCTCTCAATCGAGTGGGTAGGCGCACAGACCTAGTAGACCTTCTAGCTTGAGGAATTTCAAGGTTATTAGGTTCTTCCTCTCGCACCATACCTTCATCAGTTATGTCTCTATTCTCCTCCTCAACATCAACTTGGTTTCTGACATTTGTCTCAGTGCTATTAACTGGGATAGGGATAGGTTCGATGGTGAACTGCTGTAATTCGAGTTGCTCCCCCTGACACTTGACTTCATCTGAAAAGTACTTATTTTTCTCATCAAATTCTACATCACGAGAAATATAGGTCCTTTTGGTAATTGGATCAAAGCATTTATAACCTTTTTTATTTGAAGAATAACCAAGGAATACACACTTGCGTGACCTAGGTTCCAATTTTCCTCCATCCTGTGAATGAATGTAACAGATGCACCCAATGATTCTCAAGTGAGAAATATCAATTGTGCGATTGTACAATATTTCCAAAGGACTTTTAAAGTTTAAAACTCTACTAGGCAACCGATTTATCAAGTAGCATGCAGTAAGCACTACATCTGCCCAATAGTGTTTAGGTAAGTTTCCAGAGAATAAGAGAGCCCTAGTTACTTCCAATAAGTGTCTGTTTTTTCGCTCCGCAATTCCATTTTGCTATGGGGTGCCAACACAAGAGGTTTGATGAGAAATGCCCATTTGTTTTAAAAAACTTTGAAATTCATGGTTTGTGTACTCTGTACCATTGTCTGTTCTAAGAACTTTGATGGTTGTATTAAATTGATTCCGTACCATATTGCAAAATTCTTGAAAAACAGTGTAGACTTCCTTTTTAGATTTAAGCAAGTATAACCAGGTAGCACGACTTTTATCATCAATAAATGTAACAAAGTATTTGAAACCTTCTTTCGATTCTACAGGAGCATTTCCCCATACATCAGAGTGTACTAGTTCAAATAAATCACTAGTTTTATTGAATCGTTCAGGAAAAGTTAATCTATGTTGTTTGGCAAAATGACAAGAATCACAACAGCTTGAATCAAAATTTAAAGACATATTTAGTTTGTGTAACACTCTATCAGATGGGTGTCCAAGACGTTGGTGCCACATTTGAGAAGTAACAGATTTTGTTGTTGCAACTGCATAAGCTGACGGCTTCAAGTTCACCACATATAATCCATCCCTTAGACATCCTTCACCAATCTTCTTCCCCGAAACACGGTCCTGGAACACTACTTTCTGAGGAGTAAAGATCACATTACAATTCCATAGATTAGTGCATTTACTAACAGAGAGTAAGTTTGTCTTTAGATCTGGAACCACTACAGCATCGATTTTCCTTTTGAACAATTCTGTGTTTCCAATTCCTTTAGTAGGTATAGTAGTTCCATTAGCGACTGTTACATGAGAATAGTTGGCATTTGGACTGGTATTTGATAGAAACTCACTTGAACTAAACAAATTGTCAGTTGCACCAGTGTCTACAACAATTTGAGAATTATGAATAGAGGAAAGAGCATAACAATTACCAATGTTTAATCCAGTTTTGACCAAATCAGCCCTAGCCGTACCTGAAGTTCCTGTACCATCTGGGATTTTAGCATGTGATTCCATAAGAGCTTGCAATTGATGGTTCAGTTGGTCAAGTTGAGTTTGAAAGCTTTTACCAGCAACCATTGGATTATCAGTATGCACCACGGCTTTTGCCTCTGCATTTCTGAATTTAGCTGGTTTCAATTCGGGATGCAATTCCCAACAGCGATCTGTGGTGTGCCAATCCTTACGGCAATGATCACAATAGTACTTTGATTTTCTTTCTTTGTTCTTGTTCCATCCTGTTTTAGAACTTGAAAAAAGAGCAGAAGTTTCAGTATTTATTGGAGAAACTCTTACCTTGCTTTCGGAGTTCATGACTCATTTTCGAGTCTCTTCTCCTTGGATGATGGCACACACAGTTGTAAATGATGGCAATTCAGCCCTCATCAATATGTCTCGCTTCACTTCTTCATATTCAGATGTAAGACTAGCTAGAAGTGTAAAAACCTTGTCTTGTTCTTCTCTTTTCTTGTACTCATCTACTGTTAATGCAGCGGGTCTATACTGATTTAATTCTTCAAGTTTCTTCTTCAAGTTGCTAAGATGTTCTGTGAAAGATTGTTCTGAACTTTGCTTGGTGCTTGTAATTTGTTGTTGAAGTTCAAAAATTCTGGACGCATTGTTCACCTGTCCATACATCTCTTTCAGAGATTCCCACAAGTGTTGTGCTGACTCAGAATATGCAAATATCTCATAGACTTGAGGTTCCATGGAGTTGAAGATCCATGACATGACCTGATGGTCATGTTTTTGCCAAGTTTTCAACTCAGTACCTGTCGTTGTTGGCTTCTTTGTGGTACCATCGATATGCCCAATCATGTCTTTGCCTCCAAGCGCAACTGTTACAGCGCGACACCATGGTAAATAGTTTGTGCCATTGAGGAGCACATTCGTAAGGGAATTTTTGTCGGTCATATTTTAGAAATTAAATACTAGTAAACAATTCCAGCAAAAAGTAACTTTGAGGGATTTGAAGGACTAAGGATAGATAAAGATGTCTAAATCACCTTCGGCATTGCCATCAGTAATTAGCATCTCTAATCAACCCCCTCTCTGATACCATGATGAATTTCAGAGGTTAATCAGAGTAAACACAAGACTCCCAAGAACTCCCTTCCCTCCCAAATTTTATTTCTCTCTAATGCTTTTTTACAGATTACAATGTGAATTCTTTTCTCATATCGATACAGAGGGCCAGTGCCTGAATTTATAGCTATCCTTAACAAATATTGTCTAGATACATGCCATAAGTTTCTATTCCTAATTTAGGAGATTGAAAATAAACAGTATCTAATACAGAGGCTGATAAAGCAACTAATTTCGCATATAACACAAATAGATGGCAAATAAGATTTGTGAAGATTTGTCTTGATTCTCTGTATCGTTCACAACAGATGTTCGGAATTTATCAGCATTAAAAATTGGAAATTAGTGTAGTACGCTGTTTTTTTTTCGAGTTCTTTTTTGGTGTGCGTATTCGTATTGGGTTTGCAAGCTGGTTCAGTGTACTGCTTTCTGCATTTCAATTTTTTTGGAGCATGTGTTTCTTTCATGACTTGCACAACACTGGTCCAAGTTCAATGGTGGTATCATCGTGACATCATTCGTTTTTTATGATTAACCCATATAGGAACTAGGAAGTACAGAAGTTTTTGTATGCAAATAAGAAAAGAGCATATTATAAATTCAGATGACAGTTGGATTTAATTCCGATGGTCAAATTGGAATTGCGCACTAATAAAACAGGGGTGATATACACCCATTCAAGGTTTCCATCCATACCATCCATGGGCTTTGACTGGCTAGGGACCTTCCAGCCTTCATTTTTCCACATGATGACGTCATTATTTTTTTGCGCGAATCAACGAAAATTCTGAGCGTCGTGACGTCATCAATTTGCCTTCTTATGTCATCAAATTTTGTTGGTTTAAGTGTTTTAAGGGTTGCACTTAATGATTTAAGTGTTCGGTTAGTTTCATAAGAAAATGCAATTTGAGAACTTTTTGTTCAGTTAAATGCCTCAAGTGTTGAACTAAAACAGTCTAATTGTTCAGTTAGTTGAAGCTAATAAATGCATTTTGGGGGTTTTGTGTTCGCTTTAATGCATTAAAGGATTAATTTGTTGTGTTATTTGTTCGGTTAGTTGCATCTGAAAATTGAATTTTTGCATTTTTGTGTTCAGTTTAACACGTTAAGGGATGAATTTAAATTGTATATGTGTTTAGTTAGTTGCAACATAATTTTGATTTTTTTTAGTTTTTTTTATCAGTTAAACATGTTAAGGGATTAATTTAAATGTTTCTGTGTTTAGTTAGTTGCAGCAGAAATTTGATTTCGTATTTTTTGTGTTCAATTAAACTAGTTAAGGGATCAATTAATATTCTTATATGTTCAGTTAGTTGTGATCAAACAGTTTTAATGACTATGCAATGAAGCGAACATTGATAAGTTGTTAAGAATAATATCCATTATTGCAACAAACTGAACAAGTCCACTAATAATAACATCCATTACAAATAATATCATCCATGCAATACATAATTTGCCAAAAAAAAATTGATTTAGTAAGCTAAGATGCTTTCTTGCATCTGCTAAAGTCTTTGGCTTCACCTTCTGAGGTTTCTCAGCTATTTCCATTATGTGATGCCAACACCATACGCATATCTGGACAAATAATACACGAAAATTGAAGAATTCATGAAAACACATATACATAGACAAATGATTAATCACTAAATTCAGATCAAATTCATTAAAATAACTGATAAATCGTAAATCACCAGGATCTTTTATTCTTCTTGTGTTTTAGACTTCTTGTCTTTTAGAGAAAAAATGAGCACAACCAGACAGGATCCCATACCTCGCAATCTCCTTGTTTCTTGTTCGTGATTGGTTATTGGTTGCCAAACATACTCAAATCTGACAATTGCTTCTCATTTATTGAAAGATAACTCGAAGGCAATTTTTTCTGGACCCCATTTCATGAAAATAAGAATTGGAAGAAGTTCATTATGGAGGGAATTTCGTAGACATCAAAGATTAGAAGGCAACCAATCATATTCCCCTACAATCAACCTAAATCGACAACTAGACCTAAAACGAAACCGAGCGACTCGAAGGGATTGGTCTCGTCAATGACGAAGGCATCGCTCGGGACGAGGCGAGGTGGGAGGTGACGTGCGAGGGGAAAAATACCTGTGCACAGGAGATGGATCCAGATGGGTCAACTCTAGACGTGCGACGGCTAGTGCTTGGTGTGAGGGAGGGATTATGAGCGAAATATATAGCTGGGCCAACTGACGGGTCCATAAAAGGCCTGTTTAGAGTATGTGAATGGTGTGGATGGAAAAACGGGAGTGATAAGTGTCATCCATTGATTTGTCATCCACGCCATTCAATCCTCCCCTCCCCTCCATTTTTCGCTGTTTTTCCGCGCGGGGTGAGGCGTCTGGAATTTTTCCGACGCGTTGAGAACGGACCTATACCGTTGAGAACGTTTTGGTTTTTTTTCCGACACATTGAGAACGGAATGAGATTGAACAGATATAAAAGTGAACAGTTATAACAACTAATTGAACAGTTATAACAATAAGATGAACATATATGCATTGAACAGTTATAATAAACTAATTGAACAGTTATAACAATAAAACTGAACACAAATAACAAATAAATTGAACAGTTGTAACAAATAAATTGAACAGATGTAACAAATAATATGGACTCATACAAAAAGTAAAAAAGTGAGCAAATAAACTGAACACAAATGACAAATAAATTGAACAGTTGTAACAAATAAATTGAACAAATGTAACAAATAATATGGACTCATACAAAAAGTAAAAAAATGAGCAAATAAACTGAACACACATGACAAATAAATTGAACAAATACAACAAATAAATTGAACAGATGCAACAAACAAATTGAACAGATGTATGAAATAAAATAGATGTACCAAATAAACTGAACATATATAACAAATAATTTGAACGTATGTAACAAATAAACTGAACAGATATAACAAACAAATTGAACAAATATTCATATTAAATAAACTCTTAATATTATTAATTTTCAGGAAACACTTATCAGGAAAAAAATGGAATGAAAAAAAAAACGAGAAAAAATACACAAAGAAGAGAGAGGTAGAGGAGAGGAACGAGAGAGGAGAGGGGAGATAGGAGAGAGGAGAGAGGAGAAAGGAGGGGAGACCTGGGAGGACGCTGAAGAGATGGAGCGCAGGGTAATCGTCGAAAAGTAGGGAGGGAGGGAGGGGAGGGGAGGGAAGGGACGCGCGGAGGGAGCAGCGCTCGCGCGTTTGGATCCGCTCTGGATGACGCGGATGGCGATTTTGTGGATTGCGGTAAGCAATTACCATGGAAAAATAAAGATGATAGGTACCAATTCTCCTAGTAAAAGGGATTGAACATGGGCTAAGCAACGAAGGAAGCAACGAAGGAAGCAGATGTGTAGTTTCCCCATCAATTTGGATCGCCGTTGGATTTTGATTTGACGGCCCAAGTCACATGAACTATGTGATGGCATCAGCCAATATACTGCTCATAGTCATGAGTCATGAGCTCCGTGATGACTAATGACCTTGTATCATCTTTCGAGGAAACTGGTTGAATTGTTTATCAACTTCTATTCTCAATAAAGGGCGATAGTAACCAAATTGAATTTTTCTTGCCAAAAGGTTGAGAATCAAGTAGCCTTTTACGATCTTTTGTGGCTCCAACAAAACCTATTCGGTCATGTAAAAAAGGTATTTTCAACTTTTGAAACACACATAGACAAAATTGTAAGGAGAAATAAATTTCACTGCCAGAAATTAATTAAAAGTTTTATATGATGCAGCCATTGACCAGAAGATTATAGTAAAGATTGAAGGTTTAGGATCAATGAAACAAGAAAAGTACTTGACGACAGTCTTTTGAGAATTATTTTTTCAATTAACTATCAACATCTTGTATGATACAAGACACAATAGACAATAAAAAATGGAGTTTGTCTTCACAAAAATCTTGAAATTTGAAATTAAGAAACTTAACTAAACATAATTTCGAACTATAATATACTAACGAGATTGTGTGCAAATTTTATTGTGAAATGAACTATTGGAATGTTTGTTTAACACATAAAGTAAAATAATTCTTAGTAATTAATATTATTCTTAGCGAATTGCAGAATGATATTGAATTGTAACTAATTTTAGCATACAACGTAGACGTAGTAAAGTTTTTCACCTCATGACATAAAAAGAAATCATTATATTATTTATGAATTTTATTGAAAAGTTGCAATCGTATAAGAATATTTATTCTAAAGAATTTAAGTCCACTAGATTTTCTATTAAAAAATCTATACTAAATAATTTTATTTTCTATTATCCAATTCAATTAAGTGAACAACTGAATTTAAAGTTTATTTTTTATTAAAGCAACAGGGTATTGAAGTATATTTGCATTGATTAAAAATACATTCCCTAAAATTAACTAAATCTCATCCTATATTCTGTCTCAAGCGAAACCGCAGAGAATCAAAACCTGGTGTGGTGGTGCCACAAAATAAACGTGCCTGTCTGGCAGTGTCCCGAGTCCTCACCAAGTCAAAATCACTTAGACGAAAATATCTACTCATTTATTGAAATTCCAAAGTGTCAACTGACAACTGTACTTTCCATTCTCTTCTATAAATCGGCTCACCAATTTTTCACTACACTACTATCTACAATCTAAGAAATACAAATACAAAAAACTGAGATAATTAATGACAGATCTATTCACTAACTCTAAGCAAGCAGAGAAATATGCAGAGGCTCGACCAAGCTACCCGGCTGAGCTGTTTGACTTCATCGCTTCGAAGACGCCACGTCATGATCTCGTGTGGGATGTCGGCACCGGCAGCGGCCAGGCAGCCGTTGTGGTACGCATAATTCTATTTCCTTTCTCAAACTGAAGGGAGGAAGGAGGAATTTTTTTTTTTCTTATTTTGCTCTCATTTTCTTATTTATTTGTTTTATATTATTTGAAGGGTATTAATTTGGGGGATGGGGAGGCGAGGGAAATTGCTCCGCTCACTCCAAACATGGAGATCCACTCCAATAAAGATCAAAATGTCCTCAGTTTTCAATAAACATATTTTTTTCAAGTGTAATATATCGAGGTTATTTTAGTCATTTCACCAAAAATTTGGAGTGGATCTCAAAGTGAGCCGAGCAATTCCCGGAGGCGAGATGGCAACGCAAAACAAGATAAGAAAACAAAATTAAAAAGATAGCCAAATAGTTGAAAGACCATTTCTTATGGTATTTGTTTCTTGCACGTAAAACACTAGTTGTCCTGCTTTACAAAAAAAAAAAAAAAAAAAAAAAAAAAAAGATAAAAAAAGGGGCAAAGAAACATCAATTTGTTGCATTCGTTGTAACTTGGCCAATGAGACAAGTCGGATTTCTAAAGTATACCAAACATTCTTTAGGTCACAGTCTGCACAGCAAGTCAATTAGTAAACTACTCGAATAAATAGTTCTTAATTAAAATATATTACTTTACAGTTTTCATCAGCTTTGCAATTTTAAAAATATAATTTCAATCTAATGTTGAAATAAAATAATCTACAAACAAGACTGTAACATTTTTCATTTAGAATATCACTTGATTGGCCATTTTGGCTAAAATGCACCTTTTAGACTCAAATGGTTTTGGTTGAAATTCTATTGAGTTACATACTTACATTACCAGAACAATATAATATATTTGGTTCTTAAATTTTTTTTTCTTTCCACAAATTTTACAGTTGGCAGAGAAATACAAGTATGTAGTTGGCACAGACGTGAGTCAGCAGCAGCTCGACCACGCCCGAAAGCTCCCCAACATACGCTACGTCCACACGCCCGACTCACTTTCACTCTCAGACTTGCACGCTGATGTGGCACCTCCAGACTCCGTTGACCTGGTCACAGTTGCTCAGACTCTCCACTGGATTGATCTCCCTCCATTTTATGAACAGGTCAGATCAGTGCTCCGTAAACCCGATGGTGTCATTGCTGTCTGGTGCTATGTCGAGCCGGTGGTGGATCCAGCTGTGGACGCTGCATTTTGGCGCTTGTACAATTGGTCGCAGCCTTACTGGGCCCCACAAAGGAAGCATGTTGATGAGAGATATCAGTACTTCTTTTTTTTTTTTTTTTTCTTTTTCTTTTGTTTTCTTTGAAACAAGTAATGACGAATGTTACTTTTGCAATAGATTTAGAATGAGATTGTGATATACTGATATTAAATTTTAACTGTCATGTAGAAATTTGGAGTTTCCATTTGAACCGGTTCAAGGAGAGGCAAGTACAGGGCCATATGAGTTTTTCACAGAGAAGAAGATGAATTTGAATGCATTTCTGACATACATCAGGTCATGGTCTTCGTATCAGACGGCGAAGAAGAAGGGTGTGGAGATGCTGCCAGATGAGACAGTGGCTGATTTTCTGAAGGCATGGGGAAGTGATGGAGAAGAAGTGAAGACTGTTAAGTTTCCCATTTTTCTTAAGATTGGGAAGGTTGGAGCTTGTTAAGGTGGATGTTATTAATTTATCAGCAATAAATTTTGGAAATTGATCTAGCATGTGTTGAGTGTTCTCTCTCTTCTATTGTTCCAATTCAAGCTGGTTCAGTACATCGCTTTCCAGCTTTCAATATCTTTGAAATTATTATTATTATTTTTTTTCCAATTTTTCGAAATCAAGGTCTTTCATTTTGCAAATCAAGCAAACATCCCTGTTGATGTATTCTTTGATGTTAATTCCAACGTTCTTTGCTTATTTTCTTGACCTTTTGGACATAATTACCGAGTTCCTTCTGGAGTAATTGATGAGAAAGCACCATTAGCCCCTTGGTTTCTGGTGGTATCGAACCAAGGGAATAACGAGAGGAGGTACCAAGGTGCAAAATGGATGAATTGGCAGGAGCATTTTTGGGGGCACGATATAGTAATTTTGCCTCTCAATTTTCTTCAATCCAAAGTGTTCGAGAAATTGTTATGTTTCTTTGTTTTTATTTTGAATGTATTTATCGGTATTACAATAGGTATATTCTTAAAAGAGTTTTTTTTTTGGGGTAGTGGTTCAGCTGCAGATCTTGATATAAAATTCAAAAGTGAGTTATTGAACTGAGATCAGAATTGAATGCCCCAACAGATAATGGAAAATCATGCATGATTTCCAAATCTACAGCTAATCAAATTAGATCCGCTAATTCCAAATTTCTAATTTTCGATTGGGAAAGAGACGATTTAACTGGCAGATAGACAATGGAATTGAAAACAATGATATTACTTCAGGACTGGCATCATTCAATCAATCATGGACCAAGCACAACTAAAAAGCTGCTTGCCTAGAGTTCTAAGTCTTTGAAGACTAAAAGAAAATGTATTGGACGAAATTTCTGAGCGCACAATGTGTAACAGTTTCTATTCGAGGTAATAGTAACAAAGCAACAGAGCTACTGAACTAGTGAGTTATGTCAGGAAACATTCCAATGCAACAGAAGACATCAGAATTCCCAATATCACCACACGAAATACGAACTTTAGACAATTTTGCCATTAACTCCTTCCCTGCACCTGCCCACATACCACTCACCCACCGACCCACCCACACAAAAAGCAATTAGCCAGGTCCAACTTTGGGGATGTCATAGTGCTCGCTGAGGTTGGCTAGGTACTGGTTAAATTGTGAAATCCTGTCACGGTGTGACTTGTCAGCAGTCTTGGCAAGGCGGCGGAACTCGATCCTCTCCTTCTGCTCTATGTACCGTCTCTCTGCCGGCGTCAGGTAGTCATCAATTGGCTGTTGCCCTTCCTCCCCCTCCCTCTCTTGCCTTTCTAACTCTGCCAGGTCTCCTTGGGCCAGCTCAGTTGCAAGACCAGAGCTCCCTTCTGTGTTAAAAAATATCAGTAAATTTATATTGATTTGTGCAGCGTTTTGTATTCAGCATGAAATGAGCCACCTGGATTAGGAACTGTGTCCAAAATATAGACTTTTGACTTGAATTAACCTCATTTAGCTTCAAAACTTTTTCAATTGGCCCTAAATCAAGCATTCTAGCCATGCATTACAGTTTATTTGCAATTAATTACCAAAAAAGTAACAGAGTCAACATGTATTCATGCTATTAAACTCAGACTAAATAGCACGTAGCATTATCAAGGCATCCAATTTTCCCACCGACTTTTAAGTCTGATCAAACAAATCTTAGCCACAATTTAACTAACAACTTTCAAATTCCCATAAATTGTACAATAAAACTAACTATTGAAAATTATATTCTGCATTCATCAAGCCAGAATCTTCTCCTCTGCATACTAGCAAAAGATCCAGACTTCACTAGTACAATATTCTGTTGGTTTCACAGTTCAAACTAATCCTTAAAAATCAGATTTTAGAAATTATAAAAAATCAGCATAGCAATGCGATTAATGTTTGTTTAATATAACATTGCGTGTTACTAACCTTCTACAGGTTCTGTATCTCCAACTGGTTCTTCTTCTTCTTCTTCACGGCTATAGTGCTTTTGTTTCTTTTTCTTTTTAACCACACTAGACTTCACATCTAGAGCTTTTCCCTTCAACTTCAGCTTCCCCCCGACAACATTTTGATAAGAAGACATTTCTCTACAAATGGAACAAAAAAATGTTTTAATATAAAGTCATGTGCTGTCATTGAGTTGCTCCCAACAATTTAACTCAAGAGAGATGATGAGAAATAATGTACTTAAGAGTGTGGTACTGGTACTGGTAGTGCCTTAATATCTATCTTTCTCTTTGTTAATTGGCACACGAATTGGGTTAAGGTGTTAAATTAAACTCAATTGGTCTCAAATAGGGATTAATAGCTAAATGAATACTGATAATGGGTTACGAAGGTCGAGCACAACCGATTCTGGCACAAATAAATGGAAATACCGCCGGACTTTTACCTCAATTTATAACTCACTTGGAAGCGAGGTGAAGAGGCGAAGAGGGAGTCACCGAGTCAGAGAAAAGGAATTGATTCGCATGGGTTGCGCGATAGGGTTCGCGCAGTTGATTCAAATGCGGATACGGTCCTATTTCTTCCCATCCGATTTGACCTTGAATTGAAATTGAAATTGGATTATACGTGGCACAAGTACTGCGATAGACCGTGTTTCAGCCATAAGGGGCTAAGTTTGGATTATTGTTGACTTCTAACTTATATATAGTCTATTTAATTCGACCAAGTTGAATTCAACCCGATTGAGAAATAAAAATTTAGAATCAATAAAAATATCCAAATATATTATAGTTGATAGAGTCCAATATGGTCCGGCCTGATTAAAAATAATATATAAATATTATCATAAGAAGATAGCTTATAAAGACTGTCAAGAAACGAGAGAGAAAATGCTCCATCTCCTTCCGCAAGGGATGGTTGGTTGGCGAAAGGAGAGCTCCTCTCATTCCTCCATGATTGTTCTTTCTTAATTATTCAAAAGACAAAATTGCTTTTAGCTGTCACTGGAATTACTTCCACTAGTAGCTCGAGGGCTAGTGATGTAATACTCTTTCAATTATGTACAAGACAAATTCTTAATAATAATAAAATATATTGCTTTATTTTGGCCACGTTAATTTTAATTTTTGATTCTCAAAATTCTTAATTATGTTGTATATTCAAAATTCGCATCACTAATTTCTAAAATATATCAACATCTAAATTAGCTTATAATTATGTTGATTTTAATTAAGTAAAATGTTACCCTATAAATTTGAATTTTCACAGCATAATAATTAACTTCCTTTATATCTGGGCATTTGATCCCATTCGGATCATTGGATCTTAGAAATATTCTCTTGAATTTTCTTAACCGTTGATTCAATAACTGAATTCTAAACTTTATCTCTCTCTATTTTATTTTTACTCATCCTTATCACTTCTACCGCCATAAACATTCTATTCTTATCCTTTTTGACCTGTGTTCTCTTCCGATTAGAAGCCACAACATCATAGCTCATGGTGTACATATAGCCCTCACCTTCCTCTTTGGTGCGCATAATAGCATACTCTATCTTCTTTTTAGTTATATATTTACTGTGGTGATTGATGAGGAGAAAGTCGGGTGATTGAGAGACAGCTTAGAAGTTAATTTGGTGTTTCACTAGTCTTATTATTTGAGGTATCTCCTTTCATATATCTTCTATTCTTTTTCTCTAATTTGTGGGGTATGAACTTGGTAATAATTGAGATTAGTACTTGATTTGTTTGCTAGTAAGAAAAGATTATGGGATTGGATAAATATTTCATGAACTCGTTAATATTTATATATAGTTGTAGTTCACTGTACTCTAGGTATATTAGAAAGATTAGAAAAAGATTGCTTTTCAAAATCTACACATAAGTTAACCCTTAGTCAGACCCGTATGTACACCATGCCCAACTTTTAGTTAGATATCTAATGTCTAATATGGCCAAGTTATACAAGGACAGTTGTTCATATTAAAAATATAATGCCAAACTTCGGTTACGTGATGAAAATTATTTATATAGTAAGAAATTTGGATTTGTGAAATTTAATAGATACTTATAACGTCCAGTATTTTGGCCGATTAAATAAAAGGATAAGTTAATAAGTTTGGCAAATATTTTAAAGTTAAGTTGATATCTAAATCCTTCAAATTATTTTGTAAGTTTATAATATTGCTTTTGAAACTTATGATTTTATAATAAAAATCCTATAGTACAGTCAGTATGCCGCTGCTATATAATAAACTTAAAAGTAAAATTAGGTGGATTTTCTTGAGATATTATTAAAAGTGTAAACTTTATAAAATATTATTAGAAAGTTTAATATTAAATATAAATATAATAAATAAAATCATGCTGCTAAGTCATAAGTCTGGTTTAACTTTTAGATAAGTCAAAATCAACATTAAATGAGGGTTGACATAGATTTCGTTAAAACTAGTATTTGACGGGATTAGTTACGTTAGGTAATCAGTCGGACTTAGCGAGAGACCGGTAGAGAATGACTGTTCCGAGGACGAAATAACATGTTAAGCTTTTTGAAGACTAGCTTCTTTCAAAACCGTCAATTCCATTCCAGGTGTGGATGCCTTTTGAATTTTGTTATTCTTTTGATAAGAACTATTAAATATGATTATAGATCATAAATGTGAAATGGAACAATTAAGAAGTAAATGAAAAGTGAAACATAATGAGACCGAGTAGTTAAGTTGTTTTACCCGTGATTTCCATTATCGAGAGGTTGCACCCAAGCCATTGTCGGTGGCCTCCTTATGATAGCGATCACGGGCAACGCATACTGACCTACTCTCCTATTCAGCCGCTAGGCGGATTGGCGGTCATTTGGTATATATATATATTCCTTTTGTTTAGACTGACTAGGACCTTTGGGGTGTGCAGAAGCGGACTACCCCTCGGAACTCCGCGGTAGTAGTCCAGTACTAGAGTATACTAGCCCCCACTTAGTGCACGGTGGAGGGCAGGAACAATTATGGTCGAGTGTCTATAAACTAGGTATACACTCGTGGGTAGGATCGAAAAAGCACATAGGTTCTGTCAGGAAACACTAGTAAAGGCATGAGATTTATTCTCGTATAGACACACGACATAGTCATAAGGAATGAGACATGTAAGGTGGACTTGGCACGGAAATTATTCCCGCAGGGTTAGAGCAATGTAAGGTGGAAACTCTCGTATTATATTATGTTATTCCTCAAGCAAATACACTGAATCACAACTGTATCTCTTTTCTTAAATAAAAACAAATAAAAGTACTTCAGACATGATTGACATGAATTTATGGATTTAAGTTCTAATCTTTTGAATAGTTTAATTCCAAAATAGCTTACTTTATTACCACACTGAGTATTCATGTACTCACTCCACAAAATTAAATTGTGGATTCCAGGTACAGGTCCGACTGATGGTGAGAAATATCCTTTAGGTGACCCAACTGAAGACGATGATGCCACAAACTACTAGTTACTTTTATGTTATGCACTTGTTTTGTTTAGAAAGACTGGAAGATTTTGTTGTATAATATATGGCCTTTCCTTATGTACAAAGTTGTTATAATAAATACTTTTATGGCATTATCTTATGATTTGTGTGATTGCTTATAATACTATATATAGCCTTACGTGTATATAGCAGAGTATATACACGTGGCGGGATTGTCCTTCCCGAATGGTAATTTGGTTCGGGGTGTGACAAGTGATAGGGCTAATACGGCCCGGTCTGGCACGAAATAAGGTTGCCCTAAAGTCCAAGTATAAAAAAGTTGCCTCCTATCCTAAAAGGGCTGTTAATTTTTCTAGACAAGAGCTAAGGAGCTTCTTTTCCTTTCACGAGGGGTGGTTGGTTGGTGAAAGAGGAAGCTCCATCCACCTATCGATTCAGGACTAAACACTCTTCCAATGCTGGACATATCAATAATATTTTATGGAACAATGAAGAGAATGTATATTAGTTTCTAGACATCTCCATACCTGACATTGGAGTGTATAATATAATATAAATAGGTGGTTAGAGCATTAGCTTGTATCATCAAGTCAAATCACGCAAACCAAGTTTACTTGTGAGAAGAGAGAGTGGTAGTTTGTAGTAATTAGGAGGTGTATGAATAATTGAGTAGAAGAGTTGTAATTTTGGAGGTATAATATTCAAGTAATACAAGTTGTAATAATATTTTGAATGATAATAAAGAGCAAATTTTAGTATAGTGCCTCGTCTCTACTCAATACTAAGATATTAACAAAATAATGGTACATTCATAAAAATATATGATAAAAATCGACTAAAATAAAAATGATCTAATTTTCACTGTTTTTTATTTATTGCTACCTATTACATTACGTTTTTATGTTGTTTCGAATTTTTAAATTTTGACCAAGTCGTTCAAAATTTCATATTCGTTGATTTTATTTAATGGAATAATTTTGCTCATTATCTATTATTTTGGTTCAATTTCAATTTGGAAATAATATATCGAGTTTTGAGTATCTTCTAGTATTTATCAGGAAATTCATTTGCATAAGAAAGTACTCAATTTTAGTCTAATACCATTATGGAGAATTAAGTATTGAGAGCAATCAATTAAACATGTATACTTAATTTACAAGTCATGCCTGAATGCATATATATGGATTACTCGTATGCCATGTATATCTTGCTTGAATTGAATGAATACATATTACCTAAATCCTTTAAGTGTTGACAGAATAGATAAATATTATCCATATATGAACCCACTTTACTTCTTTGAATATTTGACCAAAGAGGTACTCCTTTATAAATGACTTCTAATGAATCCAGAATGGTTTGAAATGCTCAACTTATGCCTAGAATATGATCTATTTGCACTTTATATGTGTACTATTTATATATAATGAAATATTTTGTATAAGTATGATGAGAATTTATATGTACACCATATAAAGAGCTTAACTATACATTATCGTAACCAAATTACTTCGAATGAATCTAGAAGCGACTAAAATGCTCATAACAGTTATTTGCAAATTAATAATATGTGCAATTTGTTGTGTATAAGGCGATATTTTGAATAATGTCTTTGCCTTGGTCAATTCACGAACTGGTTCTTGAAAAAAACATCATAACACTTTTCAGATACTATAAAGAAATCTACCGGCGACAATTGATTGAATTAGTTGAGAGAAACGTACATTTTTACTCGCATTGATGACTTCATATGATTCTAATTCTCGATTTGCATTATTCAGTCCTCATGACATGTGTTTCTTGACAAAAGTTTTTAATTTTTTGTACAAAAATCTTAGTAGATGGTCGGGATAACATCGGACGTAAATTCCTCAAATTTGTTATCTTAATTTGAGAAGTATTATGAAAATTGCAACTAATTCTATTATCCAGGAATCAGGATCTATCCCTAAGTCCCTAACTTGAATCCGTGCAGAATAAAAAACCAGTCTAGCATGTGGTCATATCCTCGACCATTGAATAGCTACTAATTATAGTCAGCCAATATGGAGTGACAGGCATTCGAAATTATCAACTAGAGTTTTTCCTACGCAGAAAAATCAGGTAATTTATAGGATTCCTCCTATGTACTAGCTAGTGCAATCTCAGAATAATAGAAACAGAGATATAATGGCAGACCTATTTAATAAGCAAGCAGAGAAATATGTGGAGGCTCGACCTGATTACCCAACTGAACTATATCGCTTCATCGCATCAAAGACTCCACGACATGATCTTGCGTGGGATGTTGGCACCGGGAGCGGCCAGGCAGCTGTCCATGTATGAATCCTTTATTTTTTTTTTTCCCTTTTAATTGGATAGAGAATACGATAATTGCAACGGATATGTGCTGACCATTGAGAGAAGTAGATTCCATTGGTACCCCGAAAACTAGCTGTAATTCTACCATCTACTAAGGTTAATTGAGGCCTTGAGGATAAATTTGATGGACGGCCTTCAAGAAAAGAATAAATTTGCAGTTGGTATGGTAGAAGAAACCAGTTCTAAAGAATATATATTTGATGGACGGCCTTCAAAAAAAAAAAAAAAATTTTATGGACTAATGTTACAAGATAGCAGCATTTACATGTCAGAACAGGTGTTGCTAGATAATAATCTTGTTTCTAGATAAAGCAAGGTCTATTCTTTTTTCCCAGATTTATACCAATAAACAGGAGCTCTAGATAATAATCTTGTCTTAATCTCTCTGTTTCTTCCATGATCTAAATCACCTAAATTTGCAGTTGGCTGAGATATACAAAAATGTAGTCGGCACTGACACGAGCGAGCAGCAACTCTCCTATGCACCAAAGCTTCCCAACATACACTACGTCCGTACTGGTGGCACTCTTTCTTTCCCTGAGCTCCATGCTGGCGTGGCACCTCCAGACTCCGTCGACCTGGTGGCAATTACCCAAGCAGTTCACTTTTTTGATCTTCCTTTGTTCTATAAGCACGTTCGTTCTGTGCTCTCTAAACCTGGCGGCGTCCTTGCTGTCTGGTGCTGCGGCCTTGAGCCTTCAGTAAATCCAGTTGTGGATGCAGTATTTTCACAGTTTTATAACTGGTCACTGCCTTATTGGGCCCATCACAGAAAGGTTATTGATGATCAATATAGGTACATCTAAAAAAGAAAAAAGATACATATATAATGACTTGTGTACATTTTGTATTAGACACAGAAAGAGGTGTGATACTGAGCTATCTATCTATTAATTTAGGAGCTTGGAGTTCCCATTTGAACCAGTGGATACAGAGGCGCACACCGGGCCATTTGAGTTTGTGCAAGAAAAAGAGATGGACTTAAATGTGTTTCTGACATACATCAGGTCATGGTCTGCGTATCAGACGGCTAAGGAGAAGGGGGTCGAGATGCTACCAGATGAGAGGGTGGCTGAATTTCGGGAGGCATGGGGAGGTTGCGACGAAGAAGCGAAAGTAGTTCGGTTTCATATTTTTCTAAGGATGGGGAAGGTTGGAGCTTAATAATATTAACTAGCCCTTTTCTCGAGCTGCTTTTTGAAATTTTTTTTTTTTAAAACAAAGAATCTTGATTTATTGCTGCATTTTTTGGTATTTCCATCTATGCGGTTAGTAGCTGAAATTATATTTTGTCTTCTCACTGCAGAAATTAGATGTTTCGTTTAAACGAAGAGCATCTCTGCTGATCTAAACCTTATTCTTTTATTTGTTATTTGAATTGTATATGTTGGAATATACTGATTTTACTTAGTTTTAAATTGATTTATGCATCATTTACACGCCAATGGGCATTAAAATACTATCTAAATAAGAAAAAAAAATTGAAGAAAGATGAATTTGAAACTTCTCAACTTTAAATATCCAAAAATATTTTATTTTAGTCAGATCTCGAATCCAAATTATGTAAGATGCATTGTTAATATCTATTAAACCAAAAGATAATTCTTAATGTTGTGCATCTGTCTTCAATTTGGTTGTTAATATTTTGTTCCTCACGGATAAAAATTTTGAGCGACAGGAACGATATTTATGGTGGATAGAATATTGCCTAATGACTAATAATGTGCACACTGATATCATAACTTTCATTTACCTCTAGTTATACAAACTACAGCAAAGGACATATATATGTATAAAATAGCAGACCGAACGTAGAGACATGAAACAAAGCTTGATATACGTACGGATTGAAAAAAACTATGGATGTAGCAGCTGTATACTGCACATTCTTCCTTTTCTTTTTATAATATTATTATTTTCTATAAAATGGCCGTATGATATCGTTGATTCAAAGCCGTTGGTATAAGAATATTTTAAACCAGAGGCACTAAATTTAATCTCAAATTTGTCAACCAGCCGCTTATATACCGTCTTCGACAAATCGCCCTGGTGCAAAAGTTTGCACATGCATTTCTTCATCCCTTTTACTACTGTTGTTATTTATTTAATTTGTTCATCTAAATTGTTGTATGTTGGATTTGTTAAAAAAAAAATAAAGTTGTCATTTGTGGAAATTCGGCAGTAACCCATTACCTGACCCGCAATCTAATACAAAAGGTGGGCTATTGAATATTCTAAGAGAGCAGGGATGACCAAAGAAAATTATTTTTATAACACTTAAGAAAAAGATACGTACAAAGTACAAACGGAAAAGCATAATTAAGTTACTTGGAATGAAAGCCACGGCATTTTGATCCGCAAAAAAAGGAAAACTTCTCAATGAATGATAAGTTGATAATCTATTGTGAACATTTGCACTTAACTCTCATATATTACAGCAATTGCACCCCCCCACCTCACTAAGAGATGCACCCTGCGTTTCAAATTTATATACATGAACTACTTTTTGAGCGTAATTAAGGGGAGAGATGTATTGAAGACCACGACAAATAAATTAAATAGCTTTCTCATCGCGCTTCGCACGATGAAGTTTTGTCCGCAATTTATGGTAAAAGAGGTATGTAGTACGTTTATTGTTATGGTCAATTGATTGGGCATCTAATCCTTGTTGTTGGCAATTTTTTTTCTTTTTTTGTGCGTGTAGTCAGTGAGAGTGGTTTGGTATATATGTTGATTAGCTGTGATGTTATTTTACTTGTATTTTTGAAATGTTATTTATATAAATAAAAAGTAAAAGAGTGCAAATCAAATTACATAAATGACATTAATAATAAATGACACAAACTAAATTAAAGAAGTTTCATAAATAACTAAACAAAAAAAATTTCCGCATAAATATTTAAACATCCAAAATTGAAAATCTATGTCATTTGATTCTTTCTATTTACGGCAATCAAGCGAATAACAATAGACATATCGAATAAATTTGTAAAAAAATGTATTAAAATGTTATGTCTTCTAAAAAGTAAAAAGTAAAAAAAAATAGCATCAAATTGAAATATCGATAAAAGAATATTAAAATCTCAAGTAGGAAAAAATATATTAGTGGATCATTTGCAATTTTCTGAGAATATCCATGAAATTTTAAGAAGAAATAATATGAAAAAGATTTTTAAACAATTAAGCAAAATATATGGTATGACATAGTTCAGATTGGTAATAAAAGAAAGCAAAAAGGATACACAAAAATAATAGGAAAAGTTATCCCGAAAATTTTTAAATTTGAAGGGTCTAACAGAAAAATACCACTAATTCCTCATGGAGCTGCCATCTTTTCTATTTTATTTGAATTTATGTAAGTCTCTTGTGCAGATTTTTTTGTTGCATATTGAAAAATATGGTTGTTAGAGGCCTATCATATAAAGAAAATGAAGAACAGCCGCAAAAATCCTAGTCACCATGCACATGGAATTTATGTAAGTCTCATGTGAAGACATTTGTGTTGCATAATGAAAAATATGGTTGGTACAGGTCTATCACATAAAGAAAAAGCAGGAAAGCCGCAAAAAATCCTAGTTACAATGCACATGGGTTGCCGTTCTCTCCTTATTTGTTTCATGTAGATAATTTTATGCAGCAATTGGTGTTTCTTTTCAAAATTAATGTTTAGAACAATCCATTATAGAAACGATACATAAAATAACCACATAATATCCGAAAAATGGGATTGGAGGTACTGTAGATTGGTCCAGCGAACTTTGAACTCTTTTTGGATTGGATTTTTGGATTGGATGCTGCTATCTTAATATTGAAATTTAGCAATTTATGCAGGTGTCCCTGCTTTTTTTTGTTCTCCTTTTTTCGCCCCCCTAACTGGTATGGTAAATATTTTGGAATTATGCAATTTCAATTTTATTTTATTTTTTGGAACAAGTTTGAGAGATCAAGTTATTCAGTTAAAACATTTTCTCTGTTTTCTACTTGTACATACGGTACCAATTTTGATTCTACTTAATTTATTTCGATAACAAACGATTTAAATTCCTCAGCATGATCAAGTATTGCTTTGAGTCTTTGACCTTCAATTTGTTCAATCAAGTCCATTTGAACAAACAGAACTATCAATTTAACTCGATTATAATAATAAACGATGACAATTGCTTAAAAAAATAATAATAATAAATAAATAAACAATGACAATTGAAACGAACGGAACTTTGAATTTAACTGATTTGTAATCATAAACAATGAAAATTTAGCGGTATGTCACCTTTTCCATGTCGGACCAAAAAACATGCCAATAGTTTTTCTCTGTTTTCCAGTTAAAAATAAATGTTTACTACTAAGTACTAATACAGTTTTCGGGTGGAAAAAATGTCAAGGCCATTTTATCATTATCCATTTTCCAAGCTTAGTTAAATTGCAAATATATGCTAACCATTTGTCTAGACAAAAAGGATTGCAAATATCAGAGACATCATTGTAGTCCTAATTACTATCTTGATAGCTTGCCTTCTATCAAGAGTTTCAGGGGAAAAAAAAAGGAAAAAAAAAAAAAAAAACTAATATACTTGGTTTGATCACGTAGGTCGCCAATATAGATACAAGGAAACACCAGCTAAGCACATGAAAGTAAAAAAAACCCAAAAACAATTGCAAATATCACAAGGAAACAAAAGGGTTAAAGGAAAAAAAGCCAATCCTAATTATGTTGCAATCTCCAGCAAGTGTTTGAAATCCTCAAAACTAATCTTACCATCAGAATCTTTGTCATAAGCCCCAATCATTCTCTCACAGTCTTCTATTTCCATCCCTTCTTCAAGTCTCAATTTGTTCATAACTCTCATCAATTCTGTAGCCGTAATAAAACCATCGCCATTTGTATCGAATACCTCAAAAGCCTGCTTTAATTCATCAACACTTGATTCTTTCTCTTGCAAAAGTGCATGAGCCCCTTCTAGTGCACCACTGCTCATGTGCTTGGCATCCAAATCCAAGCCTAGTAACTCCATGACTATAATGGCATCATTATCATGTAAACGCATGTCAGAATGCTCATCATCATCACACTCTCTATTTTTAAGTTTCACTGAATTTTTGGTAAATTGGGAATTCGGTCTAACCAAACTCTTGGCTATACTAACAGAGTTAGAGAGGACGGTACAAAATAGGAGGTTCAGATAGTGAAATTGTTCCATGACTATGTAATTTTGATGCAGTTATGGGTTGGTTGTTAGTTTGTTACTAGTTAGGAATGGGATGTTATTTATACATATGGAGACATAGAGTCAAGGTAGCTAGCTTATATAGGCAGTAAAAGTTCTTCCCATAGTGTAATACTAATCCTAGGTGGGAGAAGTTGCAATAGTAGTTTCAAGGAAATGCATCTGTGCTTGGTTGATGTGTCATCCGATGATTCAGTACTTTTGTGTAAATAGTATGGAGTTGCTCACTGGTTTCTTTGGACGCATAAAGGAGAGCATCCGAGGATATTTAACAAGACTACGATGAGGTCTACTTCTTTTGGCGAATATACGAGATTACGAGTCACTTTCTTTGGTCATTTAGAAGTCAAGCGAAGACTTGGTGTCAACCAAGACCGAGACAAAGACCGCGGTTCTACAAATCTAGTTTCGTTTTTCATTGGGTCAATTCTTGTTCAAGCTTTAAAATAAAAGAAAGAAATATAAAATACCAGGTTCAGACTTGTGCATAGTAAGACGCGGAAGTTAAATCTTTTTTTATTTTTCGGGTTTAACGGAATTTAAGGCAGAATTTAATCATCATCTATTTACTTATGGGGTCATGTTTTTATTAATTTTCAACAGAATAATATGTATCAATTTACTAAAGTTTTTGGACAGTCTATATTAATTATACTGAACGGTTATTAATTAACCACATTTTCTTAGTAGAGGTATTAAAGTATTTCGTACAAAATATACATTCGAAATTTGAAACATAGTTGAAGGAAATACTATAATAGTTTTTTAATAAAAAACAATAGAAATACTATCAATGATTTCGTCGAAAATTCTCTACAGAAAAGATAAAATTGAATTTAGTTAAATTCCTCACATCTTCATTGGTTGGAATAAATTTAAGGAAAGGCTACATGAAAAACAATTGGAAAAAGTTAAATATGGTTGAAGTTTAATTTAATTTTGTAAAAATCTCTACAATGAAAGGTATAGTGTGAATTAAAGTAAAACAGCGTTTAGGTGTTAACCGTGTTATGAATAGCTGTTCCAAAAGGGTCTTATATGCTCCTTTAGTGCTTTTCATGCTAGACAAATTATAAAAGGACCCTTTTCCCCTAAAAAGAATTAATAATAAATAATCATTAGCGGTATAGTCTTCCACAAAGTATCAGGCTTCAATTCTTAGCCTAGTTTTCTATCTTTTTTGCTTTTTTTCCTTAGTTTTTAACCTGGGGGTAGTTTTCTGCTCCTTTTTTTTTTTTTTTTAAGCTTATTAGGTTTTATCAGCCACTGGATAAATTTGTAAACTTTTTTATTTAATATAAAAAGATGAGGACAAGATTCCAAGACCCCCATTTTTTACTTAAATAATAATAATAATAAATAAATGAATGAATAACAAAAGGACGCTAATATACTGCCAAAACTAAAAGACCTTAATTTCCTAATCAGCGCTCCCCATTGACCATTAATATGAAGTTGTTCAGTAACGTCTAATATGGTCGGAGATCTATCCAATCCGGAACGTCCAATTAATATCAGCAGATCGAACGGTATAGATCCATAATCCATTACTCTCACTGTCCGACGGGGCCCGCCAATATTGGTACATAGTTTTTACCTCTCTCTCTCTCTCTCTCTCTCTCTAGAGCGAAAGGGAGGAGATCTCAAGCCGTTTCCTCTTTCTAAATAGCTCATCTCTTGTTCTGGTGGCAAGGTACAATCTCTATTGATCACACCTCAATTTTCCAGCAAAAATTAGTGTTGAAAACAGTTGTTTATGGTGACTAATTTATTGTCAGGTAGATGGTTGAATGTTAATGGATCTGAAAATTGATGAAAGATAGTAGTTAGTTGGATTTTATGGTAGTTAAATTGGGAGAACAAGTTTAATTGTTGACAAATGATAAGTTATGTATTGACTATTGAGCAAAATTGGGATTGACTTTGTGGTGAATTTTGTGGTGGTGGTGGATGTGCTTTTTTCATATAGTGGGAAATTGTCTTGGTTTTTCTTTCTGATTAAACTTGCACTTGGTTTGGATTTTGATTTGAGATGAAATTATTCTGTTTGCTACTGGTTTTGATTGATAGGATCTTTGATGTAATGAATTGAATGTTAAAATTGCTTGGCTTCTGTGCTGGGTAATTTCTTTTTGTGGTGTTCTGAAGCAGTTCCCAGGTATTTTTTTAAAATAAAAAAATGATGAATTTGTGCGAATCAATTTTGGGTGCAGCAGTTTTGTCAAATAGTTGAATATTATTAGCTGGAGCTCTAGAGTCTTTAAATGGTATACATTGAAGTCCCCAAAAGATAATGAAAAACCTGCAGCATGACCTTTTCCTTCAGTTGAAATTAGCAGTGACTCTATATTCTATGATACCATACAAGT
The DNA here is from genome assembly GCA_027725995.1 of Rhynchospora tenuis. Lineage (NCBI taxonomy): Eukaryota > Viridiplantae > Streptophyta > Magnoliopsida > Poales > Cyperaceae > Rhynchospora > Rhynchospora tenuis. The sequence continues at coordinate 14,820,777 of CM050889.1, read as the reverse complement.
TTTAGTCATAGATCAGGTTAATAATTTTTGAGAAATGTGCTTGTAAATAACGATTCAATAATTGCATAACAAAAAGTTATTTTTACTTTCTTTAAAAGGAGCTAGTTCAATGCACTAGATCAGCAATTCATCATTGTTTATTAATACCAGTATACCACAACTAGGCATGTCTTGGCTGCAAACCAACCAGACCTCAGTTAACTCATTGGTCAAAGTTCATACCAAAAACATCTAAAGAATTGGCAATAAAGCTCTATGAAACCTTAATAAATAGAAATAAATTGTGAGAAATAATTTTGGGTATGTATCTATTGCAAAATGATTCCTAATGCAACAGCAAGGGTACAGGGATCTTTCACTGAAACAAAAGAACACTGAGAAGCATCAAGTAAATAGACGTTTAAAGGTGTGGAGACAGAAAATTATTAAAAAACCTAAGGAAAAACCACATTGTGAAGTCTTAAAGGTCTTTCTCAATTTAACAATTTTACTAATCAGGATTAGTTTTCTAGTAACAACGATTTTGCTCTGCATATTTCATGAATTCATTGCTGCTAGTCCATTAGAAAATTCAGTGTATTTACTTGCATCCATCTTTTATTTTTAGAACTAATGCAGAGGAGGTGGTGTATAGTTTATCTTTGCAATCATTAACAGTCCAAAATAGTTTTTTTCCTCTTTTTTTTTTTTTTTGTAATTAAGAGCTAACTTGAGTAGATATTAGGTTGTTACATCCGTCTACACTACTGGCGTTAATTGGTGAATTTGCTGTGGCTGTGGCAATTAAGACTTGATAAAGCCATATGAAACATATGTTAAGAGTAATTTACTTGATTTTTCGCTAATCTTTGATTTCTCTTACAATCTGTAGGGATGGTAACTTTAGATCTATCTATGCTAGTCCATAGCACCAGTACAACTCAAAAAGACCTGATGAGATTTTACCAGTGACTGAAGATGCTGGTATTGATGACATCCATGCAGTTTACAGAACTTCTTTGCCCTACACACACCTGAAAAATTTACCTAATTTTCCCTCTAGTACTAACCACAACTAACATAAAATTCTCCTTGTACAAAAAGCATGGGAAATTCTTGGTAATTCACAGGCTAGATCTCAGTATGACAAGTAATCAGCTAAATTCATGAGGCGAAATGTTATAGAGCTGTTAGTGATGGATTAAGGTATCCTTGTTGAAGTGGAAATTTTGTTATTCCACTAATGGAGTTGAAAGATCTGGAGCTTATGGTTGTGGAGAATGATGAGGTACAACTAGATTGTCATAATTTCCTTCTGGCTTTGGTTATTGCCATGATGCGGGTCTTGTTCTAAACTACAGCTTGATTCCAAAGAATCATATTTTTAAAAGATTAGCAATTTTTTTTGGTTGGAAAGCTTGATCAATTCAGTTTTTTTCCCCCATCTTTGAGACTTAAATCTCTCTCTATTTGGGTGCCAAATCGATGGTGCATTATGCACATATGTGGAGGATCAAAGTAATTTTTTTTTTTTTTCAGAACAACAGGATCAAATTAATTATAGTTGAGTGATTTTAGAATCTTAGGTTTATGTAGGGTTTGTTTATGTAGTGGTTGGTGCATGTTAAGCCAAGTCATTTATCTACGAAAGCTATGAAATGCTGAATAACTATAGCGTGATTTGACTTAGATTCTTTCATGGTGAAATGTTCTTTTAGCTTTAGCTTTAAGTTAGAACATACGGAATTATACCACTTTTTAAACAGGCGAGTGAAAAACCTTCAATCTTGCACAAGACTATTAATCAAGCCTAAACAGGCAGAATTTTTATGTTAAACACTCAAAAATCTATATGGAATAAATATTGTTTCATGATGGATTTTGAATCTATAAATCGAATGAAACGAATTTGTCGAAATTGTCAACCTTTGGATTAGAATTTACTTCAAGAATCACTTTGGCTTTAATTTATGACCCAAGTCCCAAAACTTATATTTACTTATGTGTATTTCAAAATTCACACTTAATCTAAAAAATCGAACATATTCCCTTTTAAGGGTTGATGTTACTTCTCTATGTTGTTGATAGCTTAAATGATCCCTCTCATTACCAGTGCAGAATAAGTTATATTATGCACATTGAGAAATTCTTTAGTTCGTGACTACCAAAAGTAAATAAGGCATAGTAGTATGGAACATACTTTTTCTTCTTTGGGGATTGCTGAAATTCTCTGCAAGTCCTTAACTTCAGATGGTAGCTCTCTTTAAAATTACTGAATTACTGGACAAGTAATGTCAGTCGAAGTATTGCCATATGTGTATAAGTTATTCTTAGTCTTTACTCCTAAGGTTGAAACTATAGCAAAATCCATTTTAGTTGATATTGACTTTGTTTGTGCTTGTCATTATCCATCCACAACAAACAAAAACAACACGATACCATATAATTTCTCAATGCAATTAAATAATTCAATGTGTATATATATATATATATATATATAGAGAGAGAGAGAGAGAGAGAGAGAGAGAGCTTTCAATCAAAGCGCTTTGACCGGAGTCCCGGTTAAACCCCGTCAGTTCTCAATTTTGAAAGTTTAAATGACCGATCCAAATAGCTCAATATGATCTCTATATTGAAATCTCCATGCACACTAAATTTTACATTTTTTTGAAATTTTTAAGTATTTTTTTCGGATTTTAGAAAATCGTTAATCTAATTTGTTTTGAACCCTTCAAAAGCTGCAGTTTTTAAAAATCCGAAAAAAATACTTAAAAATTTCAAAAAAATGTAAAATTTGGTGTGTATGGAGATTTCAATATAGAGATCATATTGAGCGTTTGGATTGGTCATTTAAACTTTCAAAATTGAGAACTGACGGGGTTTAATCGGGATTCCGGTCAAAGCGCTTGTATTGAATCCTTTCTCTCTCTCTCTCTCTCTCTCTCTCTCTCTCTATATATATATATATATATATATATATATATATATATATATATATGCATATTTAGTCTTTTCCATTTATATTCTCATTGTCAAGTTATCAAGTAATGCCAATTGAAGTAATTTCCACATATGTATATGTTATCAACTTATCATAGTCTTTACCCCAAAGGTTGAAAGTGTAACAAACCTTAGTTAAGATGCCTTTGTTTGTGCTTGTCATTATCCATCCACGACATAATAAGGCAACAGTACACCATATAAATTCTCAATGTAATTAAATAAGCCAATGCAGATGCATATGCACAAACAGAGAGAGAAGGGGAGGTATTGAAGAGCTTGACACTACAGCAATGTCTTGCACAACCACTCTAATCCAACCTAAGCTACTGTCACTACATTTTAAATTCTTGCAGAGCCTCGTAAGAAATTGCCTTAACACTTCCAATGATTTGAGCTCAGAAGATGAGCCCAAATATTATGATCTCAATACCAAATATGTATGTCTCATTTCTCTTTTTCTTTCTTTTGTTTCTAGTCGTAGCAGCCTTTTGGGCTATTTGCATAAAAAACTTCTATTTTTAGTTTTTCACAAATAGGTCCTTTTTTATGCATACACTCTGCAAATTGAACCTACATGTATATATATAAAGAAAAATTTGTCTTTACGTTATACGCCAATGTTTTTTTTATTATTATCTTTTTCTTTTGGCAAATCATAGCCAAAAAATAAAAATAAAATAAAATAAACTGCGCTTCTATCAAAGATCGCTAACACTTCAATAGAACATTTTCAGTACCTGAAATACACATTGAGAAAGAAACTGACTAAAAAGTTGATGGCTAAAAAAATTGATTGATACACCCACTTTGTTTATTTATTAGTTGCTTTCTTTTTCGCATTATCAGGTCATATTAAAGGAGCTCAGGAGCCGGTCAATTAGAGCCAGTTCCAAATCTGGCAAGTTCTTCTACTTTCAATACCAGACAAGCTGGCCATCACTCTTTCAACCTTCAGACAATATTACTGAGCAAAAAGAGGAGTTTGAAGATGCCAGCAATAATGACAATGAAAGCGCGAGCTTCTTTTCAGCGAAGAGCAACTTCTCGTCCTATTCCAGTCAGTGTGAAATTACAGCTCAGCAGTCAGTGCTCAAGGAATTCAAGCACCTAGAGGGGTGGCCATTCGGTTTGTGGCGCCAGCCAGTTGTGCAGTTGCCACCTCTTCCTCCTACACCAGCTGATTCCTGGATGTGGGTTAAGAGGAATTCTGAACTTAAACATGCTACCATTGTTACACTATGATCAGAATTAAGACTAAAGCAATGAAGTTCAGTACCTGTTATGAGCTTGCCTGAGTCTCTGCATTCTGTGCTGGCATATTAAGCTTTTTATATCTATCATTTTGTTCAGAATTCTAGATTGTACCAGGTTTATTTAGAAACTTTATACTGTGGAGCTTAGCCAATTGTATGTATTATGTAATGTTAGATGAAGAATATCTGGATGTTGGTGACGACTGCAGGCCATTAACTTTTTCTTTATAAGTAACTAATTACACAATAGAGGTTGCACAAATTCTGAGCCGACCTGAAGAACCTCTCCAAATTCAAACCAACCTAATGTTCGATCAATGGGCATCACAAATCTTAAAATTTGATAACTGAAACCAGAATAATCTGAGATGCAAAATAGAACACACAATCTGATATCTGACGCCCAAATGATTGAATCTAAAACAATTTTTATTTTTGAAACAATTCGAACCTGCAAACCAAAAAATGAACTGATCAACTGATAGGTCCAACTTGACCCAACCCACTGCAATTGACACCTTTATCAGGGGAAAAATAAAAAGGTGCTTTTGCAAAATTGCAAACTTTGGCTTTGAAAAGTCAACTATTTCTTAAAAATATGTCAATCTGACTGTTGGGACTTGGGAGGACTTCTGGTGGTTTTTGTATGATCAGGTAAGAAAGTTTAATCTATTATGTGCATCAAATGAAGAAAAAGTTGATTATTAGCTGTAAATTTACAATCTGGATGAATAATCCAAATTTATCAGAAAACAACTGACACATCATGGCACATATGAACCATAGTAGTTCATGATCAATTTGAAGATACTGGCACTATGTTTGACATTATTCAGTATAACAAATTTGGTACCACCATTACCTTAATTAAACTTGATCTGTCCTCTGTCCTGATCTACAGGACTGTTCTGTATCCTGAGTTTGCAAAGAAGAGTCACCCAAGCCTTGCATTTTTATGCAACATTGCAGTAATATATCATGAAATTTTGTCCAGTTTTTTTCTCATTTCATAAAATAATCACAATACTACTACTCAATAAGAAGATTAAAGATACTGGAGGGAATCAATCCAATTAACTGACATATATGGTGATCTGCTCATCTGCTGATGGAGATCGAGCATTGACAAGCACCACAGAAGATTGCCACAAGAATTGGATATCTTAATTTCAGTTTTTCCTCCTCTTTTGTGATTGTCTTTTGTATATGTCACGCTTAGTTTAGGATTTTTCTAGTTTAAGTCAACATAATTAAAAGAAAAAACATTTCAAGTGTGAATCCTTTTATGCATGATGCGTAAAAGATATGCCAGTATTTACATAAGATGCAATGCATCAAAATAGAACGACTGAACATACATGACCTTCAATTTTAGTCAGGCAGATTATAGTCATTTACTCCAGAGGAAATGATGAATTCATTTACTCCAGATAGGGGCGCTAAGAGGAGCCAGTGTTATACGGTCTGCTAAATGTATTTTCACCATGGCCACATTTCGCCATGCAATTATGCTCTCATGCTGTAATTTATGACTGTTTTTTTTTTTTTTTTGATTGAACTGACTGATATTTTTTAAATATCATTTTATTGGAATATGATCTAACTCCTTAATTTTATAATGAGTTATTTAGTTACGAGTTTTTTTTTAAGAGTTTGATAAGAAAAAATTACTTCAATTTAATAGATGCATTTATTGTTTGAAAGATGTATAATTTTTTTTTAAAAAAAAGTTAAATAATAGCCGAAGAAACGACTCAAGTACAAAAAAAAAAAAAAATTCTTCGTTAATTACACCGAGTTTGCTCTCAATGGTTTGCAATATTTTACTTTCTTCCCCTTTACCCTTTCCCATTTTCTCTTTGTAATTATGGAGTAGAAAAGGAGCGTGTCTGGAAAAGAAACTCAAAAAACTCAAGCGATGGTGGACTCAACTCCATTTATTCTTTCATTGCACAGCCGTTCCACAATAATATCTTCCGCATCATTTCTATTGGGTAACTTAATTCAAGAATAACGACCCTGTACACCAATGGGCTCCTCCAAATATCAATCCTAAATATGGCATAGTTCCAACCTTTTCATGAAAATCCGACGAATTGCATCCCACATTAGCACTGTTTATATATATATATAAAAAAAAATCAACTTTTAATATAATACAATCAGTTCATAAATTTACTGTATAAATAAAACTGAATTAGTTACATTCCACTCACACCAAAGGGTTCCATCAGAGCATGTTTGAAGAGGCTTGGTGATTAGAGCATACTTGGTGATTTGATTCCAGAACGCGTGGTGGAGTGGTTTCCGTTAAGCTTTGATAGCTGGCTGGTTGTGGCTATTGTTGTTCGGAGCTATTAGTTTTTGAGAACAACTGTCTTCCTTCCTCGTTTTTATGTTTATTTTCTGTTTTTTGTTTTTATTGTGACTGCTTTAGCTTTCTTCTGCTAGTAACTCGCTAAAATTTTTGTATTATCAGAACTGATTTAATTTTATTTAAAAGATAATGGCTTGGCTCTTACTTTTCTCTTTTAGAACATAGTTTGTACATTGCAATGCCAAAAATTTGTCAAAATGTAAAATCTTTAATTACCACCCATATCTAAACTCAAATGAAATGTTTTGGAAATGAAAGAACAAACAATATTAAGGCGTTTTAAGTTTGAGCTTTATGAAGCCGCAATGGAGAAGTTGTGTTTTGTTAATTACTATTCTTTTGGCTGTACGAAGCGTATAAATTTCAATATATAATTGGGGTTGAGGAAATCATGAAAATTTTACCTAAATTATATTATCACGAAAAAATGTCACAAACTTATGCAATACATATTTTGCTTAGATGATATAGTTATGATCTGTTACGGGTAGCAGGTCATGATTTTCTCCTCAACCATCAAATCCAAGTTACATAGGTATGATTTTATAGGTTGATTCCAATTTAGTATAATCGCAAAAAACACACATCTGGGAAAAATAAATGGAAAATTGCATTTTTGAAATCCGAACGGAATTTTTGTTGACATTTAATTTAAAAATAAATTACAATGCTTGACTCTCAATTTATATTTAAAAAAAAATATCCAGGAAACCAAAACCATATACTAAGATTACCATCCCAGTAAAAGTTTTACATAACGCTAGAAATATTACAGCATTATAAATTCAAACCAATAACAATGAATAATTGGATCCCATGAGAAGGGTCAGTGGACAGTAAACATCCTTTTTTTAAAAAAAAAAAAAAAAAAACAGCTCAAAGTACACAATTCAAACTAAATTATATAGAACATTATTTTTTTATGTTTCTCTGAAGTTTTAATTACTATTATATCATTAACAACAGAGAAGTGGTTTGGAAAACATGAAAGGCATTATTCTAACCATTTCAACTTTTTTTATATATGTACAAAAAGAGATAAAACAACCTAGACTGTGAACTATTTACTCGGGATCCCAAAAAGCAAATTCTGTCGCATGCATCAAGATTTTCTTTTTCTCTAATTTGATATATAAAAAAGAATTAAGAATAACGGGATTTAAAATGAAGTATTCCACTAAGATATTTTGTTGATTAAAGGAATTTCACATTCAAAATTTATTTACAAATAATTATTTAAAAACACTAAATAATTATGCAATACAAAATGAAAATAACATAAAAACTTGCATTGAAATTCATGCAAAAGAACACAAAAATGTTTTTATTAACGTTTTACGACCTCATATTACACACACTGTACTGTAAATATGTTCATATATGTTTCTGTTAGGAACGACAAAAGAATACTGTGATATAGTTTGCATCACTTCGAAACCTTGTGCCAATTTTCTGAATCTAGAACTAAAATCTCCAACTCATTTAAAAAATATTTATAAACTTAATATGCAGAAAATATTTTCTAAATTGAATTATTTAGTTCATAAATTGACAGTATAAACGAAACTAAATTAATTACAGCTAACAGTTAACACTGACAAAGGGATGAACAACATTGAAAAAAAAAATTCATCACTTCTAGGAGCATTAGTGCTTTTGACTCACACGAAGGTCTCTAGAGTATCGTGATAACGTGTAAATCTTTGATTCCCAAAGTTGTGCTTGCAGTGTTTTGCATGGAGGTCAAGATGGCTGGATATGGATGTCCTTATTGGAAGGATATAGGTTTTGGACATAACCTTTCTTTATTCTTCTTTTTTATTTCAAATTTCAATTTTTTGTTTTTATTGTAACTATTTAATATTGTTCTTTTAGCAACTCGCTATTTTTTTTTGTTATACATAGACAAATTTAATTTTATATAAAAAATAATGGTTTGACACTTATTTTTTTAAAATGAAATAGTATGTACATTGCAATCCCAAAAAATTTTCAAAATATAAAATTTTTGATTCTCACCAATACCTAAACTCTCATGATATGTTTTGGAAATGAAAGAACAATATATTTACACGGTGGCTTCAGCTTTATGAACCCGCAATGGAGAACTTAGTGTTTTCTCTACTGATATTTTCCTTGGCTGTATAAAATTGCGAATTTAAATACTAATTATATAGAGGCAATCATGCAAAATTTCACCTAAATTAGTATCACGAAAAAATGTTACAAGATTATGCAGGCTGCAGCACATATTTTGCTCAGACGATATAGCCATATAGGTATGATCTTATTCACGGTGAAATAGCAGGTCTTGTTGTGATCTCCTAACCATCTAATAGCCTGCTTTTTCAATTTTAATATTAAGATATACGTCTTTAATTTCGACAAGTCGCTAAAAATAATCAATTTGGACTAAAACCCGGGGAAAAAGTTCCACCCAAAACAATTGCTACGATCCGTGTAAATATTGCATAGAACTATAGAAGACAAGAAATATTGCAGGCCATAAATTATATAGAGTTTAGCTACGGTGAGTCGCGATCAAAACTCTTAGATCTAGTTTAAAATGACCGATCCAAACCGTCCAATATGATCTCCCTATTGAAATCTCCATGCATACCAAATTTTTTATCTTTTTCGAAATTTTTAAGTATTTTTTTGAAATTTTAGAAAATCGTTAATCTAATCAGTTTTGAACCATTCAAAAACAATAATTTTCAAAAATTCGAAAAAAATACTTAAAATTTCGAAAAAATGAAAATTTTGGCAAAGAGTTTAGCTACGGTGAGTGACGACTCATGGACCCTCTGGTGAGTCGCGATAAAAAATTCTAGATCTAGTTCAAAATGACCGACCCAAATCTTCCAATATAATCTCCCTATTGAAATCTCCATGCAGACCAAATTTTTCATTTTTTTCGAAAATTTTAAGTATTTTTTTTAAATTTTCGAAAATCGTTAATCTAATCAGTTCTGAACCATTCAAAAACAGTAGTTTTAAAAAATTCAAAAAAAATACTTGAAAATTTCTAAACAATGGATGACAAAATGTGATGACTTTTTCGTCATTTCTCGAAGAATGATTGGGTTTCCTCAAGAATGAGAATAAGCCTTAGGTTCACCGCTCACGAGCTTGGATTCAGGTGCTGATGCCTCTTAACGAACGGAGAACATCGACGAGAATTCATTCTTACGAGGATTTATTAATTTGTGGATCATTTCTTTCCAATAGGCGCAAGTCCCTATTGTTAATTACCCCGTGGTTGCCCACGAGAACCTCTGATTAAGGGATTTAAGGAATTAAATGTAATAGGCTAGAAAAATTGTCGTTTAAATTATTTTTGGTGTTTAATAAGTAATTTATTTCTTTTGGTTTAAATTGGACTCAATTGATGGCACCAGACCTAATTGACGGGACACAATTGAGAATACAAATGGTTTGTTTCTTTTTGGGTTAAACCAGACTCAATTGATGGCATCAGACCTAATTGACGGGACACAATTGAGAATAACTAAGTACATTTAAGACCACTTAATTGAAATAACCAAGAATATCTAAAACTATTTATTTGAAGTATTTAAGGACATCTAAAACTAAAACAATTTATTTGGGAATATCTAAAAATAACCTAAGAACATCTAAAACTAAAACTATTTATTTGAAAATTTTTTTTTTTATTATTTTTTTATTAAGAGGCTTTGAATTTTAATTTAATTTATATTGATTTAATTTGGAATTACCTTTTCTTTTTAGATTTTTGAATTTAGATTTCGCTATTAAATTTCACATTTTTACTTTTTTTGAGATTCAAAGGTTTAAAATACCATTTTTATATCTTTTTGGAGAAATTCTTAAAATTCGAATTTTAATTTCTTTTTTTGAACTTGGATTTGGATTTGGTTGTTAAATGGAATTTTTGTAACTTTATTTTGATTTTTTGCTTTAAATTTCAACATATTTTCAATTTTGATTTTGATTGATTTTTTTTATTTGGAATTTGGAATCTAACACTAATTATAGAAAATAATTGATAAGGAAATCACTTTTATTTAAGAGATTATCTATAAATTTGGTTTAGAGATTTTCTTAAGAGATTTTACTATTTTTCTAAAATTTATTTAATTTATTTTTCATGATAAAACACTTCAAAAATATAAAACTCTTGTTTCTGTCAAAATTCCTTATGAAAATATTATTGAATTTAGTTTATTTAGATTTTTAGAAATTTATAGATGTTTTATTTAAATTTTTTTGGGTTTCCTACTATTTTTTGTGAATTTACAAAGTTTTTGGCAATTTATAAAATTCAATTTTAATTAGAAAATACTTTGAAAATACAAAAGAGGTATAATTTGACATAATTTTATATCAAAATATAAGTAAATCAAGTTTCTACAGATTTTTAGGATTTTATGGATATTTTATTTGAATTTTTCTAAATTTTTTACTATTTTTAATTAATTTTCAAAGTTTTAACAAATTCTGGAATTTTCTGGAGCTGACACGTGTCATCTAATTTATTATTATGATTTTTTTTATTTTTCTGACAAATGGGGCCCACTTATTTTATTTATTTATTTTTATTTTTATTTATTTCAGACGCCTGGTGTAATGAGTCACGTGACCCACCACACCTGAACTGGCCATAGAAGATCCGCGAAAAATCATATTTGGACTCCCTCTTCTCCGACGGAAATGGTATTTTTGCAGAAAGGCTCTCGATTATTCTCCGACGAAATTACGGCGACTCCAACCGTCATTCCTGTCGAGACTGGTCTCAATAGAATCGCGGAGAAGAGGAGAAAAGACTTATGGGTTTCGATCGGACTATGTAGGCCTGTGCTGCCATGCGGCACCTAAGAAAGCTCGGGATGCCATTAATGGCGTTTAGAGCTTTCTGGCCACCTTCTTCTGCTAGAGGTAAGTTTCTTGCGCTCATGTGTGTGCACTAAAGACGCTTAGAAGGTCAATTTAACTTGAGGAAGCTCTAAGAGTGGAGAACTTGACTGAGGCAAACGACTTGCTTTGGGCTGATCTGAGTCGCGGCTGTGGGGCCCACTGAGCTGTTTTCTTGTGCTAGTTATCGTTTGAATAGCTTCAGGGGATCTAATAAACTATGTTTGTGACCTTAATTTGAATCTAAACAACACAATTTAGCGAGAGAAAGATTGGGACAGAAAGTGTACTTTTGTTCATTTATGTTTAATTTCTAATTGCATGTAAGTGTTGGAGTTATGTCCTAGAAGTCAATATTTAATGACTTATTTTCTTAGTTTATGTTAATGATGTTATTTGATCATTTGTTCCTAGAATTTATTATTGACAGATCATTCAGGTTGAGGATCTGAATTGTAGATCTCTGTGGATCATTCATTAGAATGACAATAATAAATCTAAATCGTCCATAATCTTGATAATTAACAAGGAACATTAATTATCATAAAAGATTAGTATGCAAGTTAAGTGATGATTAAGTTCTACAAATCATAGGTAAGGAGTTACCAACTTAATTGCATATGTGTATGTTATTGGAACATAATACAGGACTTGACCCAATGAAATAAACATATGGATTGTGTTAAGTGTCATTGTTTATTTCATATGAGTTTGATTCTAAGTTTGAGATGTTCACCTTTTCCACATGGGGATAGGTTCAATAAATATCGTCTAACGTTGATTCCTGATAAAGGCTACTATAAGGACTTTATTTATGTTCTCTTGAATTGTGCGGGGAAAAGTTGTTCATCAAGAAAACCGTATGTCCCTCGTTAGTATACCTAGTGAGTGATGATATCTGTTTGGGCCCCTTGATGGAGTTGGATCGTATGCATACAAACTAGACGATCAACTCTAGATCAAGAAATGTATAATCTGCAAGAATGACACACTCCTATCTTGGATTATACAATGATATCATGTGACATAAGAATCAGACAAAGGAAATACTTATATTTCTTATGCAGGATTGAAATATTGTAACGGTACACTATTTATGCGAATTGGGAATTATAACGTGTTGCTAGATACCGCTTATGATTATTGGAAATAAATAGTGATTTATTCTCCATGGCCAACATAGCATAAATCCTCAAAGGCTCACACAAATAGGACTTTGACCACACAATGCATTATCTATTTATTCGCAACAGTGAGTATTGCGAAAATATGATGAGTTGATTAATTAATTATATATCGTTATGAACCGTTATAATTAATTAAGTCAAAGAGATCATATAGAAATAAATTAATGCATTATCTAATCCCAAAATAATTATTAATGAGTTAATAATTAATTTTAGGTCAACACATTTCAATATAAATGGTTATATTGATTAATTGGGCCGTTATTTAATAGGAAAATATATAGCTCAATTATAGAGCAACCTAATGAGACTTTAATTAGGTGAATTAAAAACCCAAATGAGATTGTGAGGTGGCCCATATAGGCCCAATTCGTGGCCAGCCATAGGGTGGCAAGAGGTGTAATTTTGGAGAAGTTTTCCCTAGAGTTTGAGCTCTATAAAAGGACCCATTTGGAGGCTCCAAGAGCTAGCCTTTCTCTCTCCTCTCTTCCTCCCCTTTGTGGCTGCCACAAACCTCCTCTTTTCTCCCTCTTTTGCTCATGTGTTGAGCTCTCTTCTCCATTTAAATGAAAGATTTAATTGCTAGAAGAGAGAAAGCTAATGGGATTAGGCTCGTTCTTGGGTGTGCTAGCACATACCTTGAGAACGTGGTTAATCTCCTTGGTGGACTCGAGACCGGCGGCACAACCATGGTGGTGGTGGTGGAGAAGGCACGCCATCGACTCCCATGCCATGGATTCGAGCCTCATGAATGCGATTTCATGAGAGGTACAATTCTTCCTACTCTCATCTTGAAATGCTTGTGTATGATGTTGAAATCTAGATTCCTTGTGTTTAGTTGTTGTTTCTTGCTATTTGATGACACAAAAATGGAATTAAACACTTCCTAACAGTGGTATCAGAGCCAGGTTGGTTTTAATACATTTTGTGCATTAATTAGATGAGAAATGTGTAATTAGTTGAGTAATTAAGTTGCTGCCTTTGTTTGCTATCTGGAACTCTGTGTTTTCCGAGGTTTTCTGTATTTTTTGCATAGCAGAGCTTTTGATTTTATTTTTCTTTTTGATGGATTTGAAAGAGGAATAAATCGTGAGCATTTTCCCACTAGTTTCACTTTAATCCGAGTTGTTTTGGATTTTTAGTGAATTTTTCCGTGACGGTGCGCAGGACTGGTTCCTGTGCGACCAGATCTGAGTTTTATGGGCATTATCTGAGTTATCTTGATAAAGAGACCCTGATTTTATTTGCTAGGAATGAAGTAGACTTGGATTAATTCCTTCCATACCAATTTGATGGTATAGATCGAAGTCTATCTATTTTTTTGAATCGATGAAAGACAAGAACGGTCTGATTGGTTTTCTGTACCAATCGGATTGTTTTGAAAACTGGTATTGATTGAGACTTTTTATAGAAGAAGTGTTTAAATAGAAAACTTCCTTTTGAAGTCCTGAATCCATAAAAATTAATTTCATGTCAATCGGACCAGTTTTGGTACCTCAACCACTCAAATTCAATTTCGTCAACGTGCTGTTCTAGAACAGGGGACTTGTATTCAAACTCCTTAAACTTGATGATTTTGAATGAGTAAAATTGGAAATCTTTCATGGTTACTAGCCTTGTACTTGTGATTGTTTACTGTAAAATTGTTTTGCATTAAAAGTTTTTGGAAGATGTCAAACAGTCCAAAAGGTTGAGGCCAAAACCTGAAACTTCAAACCGGTGTTTTAATACACAACCTGAAGTTTGATAATTTTGGTTCTCCCGATTGGTAAATGATTTCTTCCTGAAATTTGAACAGGTAGTTTGTCTCTTAATAAGTATTGCTCATGATTCTTTCTGGAATTTTTGGAGACCGAAAAATTTCTTGATTTTTTCGGGTCCCGTTGAATGAAAGGTGTTCGTTCTAATTAATCAATTAGTTGATAAGTTGATTAGAACTATCCTTGCTGTCATCCATTGGATTTTTTGAATGTTGATTTTATCAAAGGGTTTAAGCAATTAGTTGTTTGAATGTTAAACTCTCTTTGCATGGAAAAATACAAATTAGCAAACAATACGCAAAGACAGTTAAGAGCTCACTAGTTATGAACAACTTAGACATATATTTGTATATTGTGCTAACTTATTTTTGTAGGAGGATGTGGGTTTGATATGGCTCAAGATGTCAATGCCTTGTGTGTTGTAAAATGTTGTGAATGCATGTGATTGCCTGTAATGTGGCCTAAGGTGTCTTGATAATTAATAATTGATTAATTCTTGATGTAACTTGTGAGGCTTGCATGCCCTTAAGGCCTAGGCGGGTTTTAGAATTTTATCACATGTATTTATTTTCCGTAATTATTAGATAGGATCTTAGTAATTAGTGGGCGGGTTTGACTAGATTAGTTTCGTTACATGGAGATGCGACGAAGACTAATGCAAGCGGGAGCCATACAAACCCACGACAATGCTTGAGATGCTTATGTTATGTGATTGTTTGTGAAGTCATAGGTAGGTATAGGTGTATGCTTACACGATCACCAAACAAGAGTCACATATTTTATCCCAAACTAAATTGATTAAGTCGACCGCCTTCCTTCTCTCTATCCCCTTCACGTCAATAGCCAATCATGACGCGGTCAGCCATAGCGTACGTCATGGTTGTCAACCTTGATAGTCGGGGTACAAATAAAAAGTTTTGTTAGGAGCAAATAGAGAGAGGTTGCTTATCGATGGACCCAATAAGTTTTCTTAGACATCGGGACGAAGTTTGTAAATATACTTAGATATTCACAAACCAAGAGTCGTATGGTTGATATGATTGGTTGGAGAACCTACCTTGTCTAGTTAAGTAGGGTGTCGTGTCATAGCAGGCTCTACTTGATGAAAACGGGGATCTTGGAAAACCAACTACATTGGGACATTGAATAAATGTAGTTGGAATTTTGTTTATCATTATAAATAAAACATTGCATAAACTAAATGACCTTAAATTGAAATTGTTATAGATATTAAATATGTAAATTTCGTTGCGATCAATATTTGAAAATAACAAGCTCATTTCTAAGGTATTTACTTGGAGAAGTAACATCAATTTCTAAGACATGTTCTTGGAAAGGAGAAACTTGAGCATGATTAATCCCAAAAACGTTCCTCAACTTCCCGAACATAGCTTCGCAATGATTGATTAGTTTCGATGAAAATTATTCAATAAAGCGAATGCTTATATCCTTTTAGAAGTTCTAGACTTTTGAATTGGAGAATACATAAGGACTAGACTAGACTTCTACACTCTCATCCACTTACTCAAGAAGACGTTCTTAGAGAAAGTAAAGATAGACTCAATCATTTATGATCGAGTAATGGAGTTAACCAAGAGACTCTTCTTATAAGAAATAAATATTTCATTAGCTTCTGAACCGAAAGGTTTGAGTAGCTAATTGACAACTAGAGATATTAAGATCTCCAATATCAAGGATTGTTGATATTGTCATACAATCTCTTTCTATGGATAAAGGATATATTGTTCGCACACTTGTTAGTGCTAAAAGTAATTGGTTAAGTATTAAAGGAATACTTCACCAAGATATGAGTTGAAACCTTGAGACCCTCACTAGCGACCATGTGTCACATGAGATGTTTCATTTACCATTTATGGGAGTCATTTGAAAGGTTGTCCGAAATACCATGATGTTCTAAACCTTAATATATTTGTCGTTCAAATTATCTCACTATCTCTAATTCACACTAGTAATTAGGTGCTAGTTCATGTGCTCACATTTAACGAAATGTGTAGGCAATGATGAATAAGAGAAAGTTCGAGATAAGTAAAGTAAACTCCATTTTGGAAATGGCTTATACGTCTAAGCCGCTACCATTGAATACGTAGAGTTATCTTTACTAAATAAAGAGTTTGTTTAGGAATTTGAGGTTGTATACCTTATTCCAAACATCTCATAAAACCTTATCTCCATTTCATATTTGATGATGGATGATCATGTTTTGTAATAGAGAAATGTTGTTCTCTTATTGTTATGAATTTGTGTATAAAATTTCATGCATCTTGATTGAATTTGCTTGAAATAGATAAACAAATTTTGAATGATAAATATGTAAGACTTCACATAAAGTATTTGACTTTTATGAAAAATAGTCGCTTAGTCGAATATAAACAAGAATCGCATTATGGGAGTCTACGTAATGTGGAGCTCGTAAATCAATTCGATTGCAAATCAATTGAAATTCATGCGAATCGTGTTTGTTAAATGACAAAAGCGCCTTTGAACTACGAAGGTTTAAAGGACAAGTAACTTTATTAAGACTTATACATATTGATGTATATAGACCTATAGGACTTGTGCAATTGAAAGGTTGTTGACACTTTACCACTTGACCAACGATCATTGTAGATATTAACATATCTATTTGATATGGTATAAGTATGAATCTTTTGACAAGATCAAAATGATTTCAAGAGTAAAGTTGAAAAACTATTTAATAAAAGCAAAAGTCTTAAGATGGATCATGGTAAATAGTTAAGTCATATAGTTTGATATATTACCTAAAGAGTATGAAAGACGTTTCACTACTCGCTCCATGAGGAACATTGAAAAAATGTATCCAAGGATGAAGGTATCGAACATTGTTTGATATAGTTCGATCGGTAATAAATCAAATTGACTTGTTCGACTCATGTAAGGGATTTGTGTTTGAGGACAATATTGTTTACACTGAATAAAAATTCCATCGAAGTCTATTGAGAAAGATATCTTACGAGATTCGATCTCTAGGTATATTATTTCTCAAGATTTGGTGTTGAGAAGCTTATTTCAAGGTTCGATTGATTGATAAGCTTGGACCCAAATAAGACGCTTAATATTATGTAGGATATCTTGAATTAACCGAAAGGTACTACTTCTACGAACGTGATAAGAACAAAGTAGTTGTTGCTTATCATAATCTTAAGGAATAACATTCTCAAGAAGAAGTAATGGGAGTAAAGTGAGCATTAAAGGAGTTTATGCGTCACTACAAGAAGTACCTTTATGGGAAACTTGTCACTCCATACATGGTGTTTAGTGGGAGTTGAGCGGAACTTTATTCACAAGAAGTTGTGAAAGGAAGAAGTTTATAAGCACGCTTGCTTCTAAAGAGTACTCAAACATCTCATAAATGGATGATGTTCGAGAAACTCGTGCAATATATTAGGATCAAGAACTTACTCTACAAGATGTTGTAGAAGTAGTTTGTTGACCTCGAGCACCAATCCTACTAAGATCAACGAGAGTGAATTGCCTAAACTGAAAAGTACATAGGCTTCACAACATCCTCGTACTTGACATATGAGGATCCGTTGATAAATACAAAAGAGATGGAAAGACCCGATTCCACAAGTATGGTTTGAATCTATATGATCTTTAAGTGCAATCCATATATATAACAACAAGGTATAGACCTTGATTGATGTTCATGAAGGAGCGATCCATCAAGAACATTTAGATCTTTAAAGGAAAGATAGATATGGATAGCAAGTCGACTATGTACAAAGCACAAGTTCATGATTGATGCTATGTCTAAGTTGATAACAAGTTGACCATGTACAAAGCACGGCTTCTCGCTTGTAGCTGTGTATAAGTCAATAAAGATCATTCTAGCAATAGTTATATTTCGTATATATAGATATATGGAAAGATACATCAAAACCGCCTTTCTTCGATAGAATGAAGGAAGTTGCTGTGTATTTGACACAAACCGAGGATTTGTTGTATTGTTAGAAACATATATATGCTTCAATGATCCATTAATGGATTGAAGCAAGTATTGTGGAAATTGGAATAAACATTTTGACAAGGAAGTAAAGGAGTTGCACTTCGTCAGAAGTATCTTATATAGACAAGATATTCAGTGGGAGCATGATTGTGTTACATGTATTGTATAAGATACATGACATTAATTGGGAATAACATTAAGAACATGAATATTGTCAAGATCTCACTAGAGAATGTTTTCTCAATTGAGAACTTGGGCAAGTCACCTAAATCCAAGGAAACAAAATCTATGGAGATAGAATATGATGGATGTCAGGTTTGAGAAAATGTTCATATAATGACAAAGTGTTCTAGTTACACGAGAAGATAGACTCCTGTAAAGGATGTCTAACCACGTTGTATGGCATACACTTGAGTTCTACTCGGTGTGTTGCAACTCAATTCGAGAAGAGTGCACGATATAATTCGAGCATCGTTCTGTTATGAGTTTCATTACGTACGCCATACTTATGCACATGCCCCTATGTGTTGTACCCAAGGAGTATGACAAGCAGTTGTGAACTGGATACAAAGAAAAACACATTTGGACAATAATCAAGAATATCCTCGAGTATCTTATGAGAAACGGTGATATGTTTTTCATCCGACAAGATGAAAGAAAGCTCATATAAATTGTTATATTGATGCTAGTTTTCGAAAGATTGATATAAATACAATTGAACTACATATTTTGTTTAATGTGGTGTTGTAAATTTAGAAGGTGTTCTAAATGGGATATTACAACTGTTTCCGTCACCAAAACAAAAATATATAGCAACTTGTGAAGCAATGAAAGAATGTAGTATGGATCGTGAAGTTCTCAGTCAAGCTAATATGGTTCTATGCATCTCGAACCATAGCTTAAACTTGAAGAACCCAATATTAAATTGGTGATCCAACTAAGATCTATGACGATGTCACTTGATCTCACATGATGACGATCAAGAACACATATATAGGAGTATATATGTATATAGGGACAAACAAAATTGGATAGGTTCGCGGACACAACGAACACTTTAACTTAACCTCTACCTTAAGCGGTATACGAGATGCAGTTGTGCATCCATGCGTGATGGACGTATGAGTAACTTGTTTTAAGTGTATTATATCTTTTCAGGTTCGAGACATGTATATATACAGATATATGACATTGTTCTAAATTCTTCACTGGCTAGAAGTCACTATTGATTGACTCTAGGTCAAGTGGGAGATTGTTGGAGTTATGTCCTAGAAGTCAATATTTAATGACTTATTTTCTTAGTTTATGTTAATGATGTTATTTGATCATTTGTTCCTAGAATTTATTATTGACAGATCATTCAAGTTGAGGATCTGAATTGTAGATCTCTGTGGATCATTTATTAGAATGACAATAATAAATCTAAATCGTCCATAATCTTGATAATTAACAAGGAACATTAATTATCATAAAAGATTAGTATGCAAGTTAAGTGATGATTAAGTTCTACAAATCATAGGTAAGGAGTTACCAACTTAATTGCATATGTGTATGTTATTGGAACATAGTACAGGACTTGACCCAATGAAATAAACATATGGATTGTGTTAAGTGTCATTGTTTATTTCATATGAGTTTGATTCTAAGTTTGAGATATTCATCTTTTCCACATGGGGATAGGTTCAATAAATATCGTCTAACGTTGATTCCTGATAAAGGCTACTATAAGGACTTTATTTATGTTCTCTTGAATTGTGCGGGAAAAAGTTGTTCATCAAGAAAACCGTATGTCCCTCATTAGTATACCTAGTGAGTGATGATATTTGTTTGGGCCCCTTGATGGAGTTGGATCGTATGCATGCAAACTAGACGATCAACTCTAGATCAAGAAATGTATAATCTGCAAAAATGACACACTCCTATCTTGGATTATACAATGATATCATGTGACATAAGAGTCAGACAAAGGAAATATTTATATTTCTTATGCAGGATTGAAATATTGTAACGGTACACTATTTATGCGAATTGGGAATCATAACGTGTTGTTAGATACCGCTTATGATTATTGGAAATAAATAGTGATTTATTCTCCATGGCCAACATAGCATAAATCCTCAAAGGGTCACACAAATAGGACTTTGACCACACAATGCATTATCTATTTATTCGCAACAGTGAGTATTGCGAAAATATTATGAGTTGATTAATTAATTATATACCATTATGAACCGTTATAATTAATTAAGTCAAAGAGATCATATAGAAATAAATTAATGCATTATCTAATCCCAAAATAATTAGTAATGAGTTAATAATTAATTTTAGATCAACACATTTCAATATAAATGGTTATATTGATTAATTGGGCCGTTATTTAATAGGAAAATATATAGCTCAATTATAGAGCAACCTAATGAGACTTTAATTAGGTGAATTAAAGACCCAAATGAGATTGTGAGGTGGCCCATATAGGCCCAATTCGTTGCCAGCCATAGGGTGGCAAGATGTGTAATTTTGGAGAAGTTTTTCCTAGAGTTTGAGCTCTATAAAAGGACCCCTTTGGAGGCTCCAAGAGCTAGCCTTTCTCTCTCCTCTCTTCCTCCCCTTTGTGGCTGCCACAAACCTCCTCTTTTCTCCCTCTTTTGCTCATGTGTTGAGCTCTCTTCTCCATTTAAATGAAAGATTTAATTGCTAGAAGAGAGAAAGCTAATGGGATTAGGCTCGTTCTTGGATGTGCTAGCACATACCTTGAGAACGTGGTTAATCTCCTTGGTGGACTCGAGGCCGGCGGCACAACCATGGTGGTGGTGGTGGAGAAGGCACGCCATCGACTCCCATGCCATGGATTCGAGCCTCATGAATGCGATTTCATCAGAGGTACAATTCTTCCTACTCTCATCTTGAAATGCTTGTGAATGATGTTGAAACCTAGATCCCTTGTGTTTAGTTGTTGTTTCTTGCTATTTGATGTCACAAAAATGGAATTAAACATTTCCTAACAGTAAGATGAATTACAGTAGCTAAGCTTGATTTGATGCTCCAATTAGGTCCAATTAGTTTGTTTTATATGCTCAAATCATTATAGAAAGTGAAAGCAAGCTTGTTTGCGCTTTGTTCAATTTTTTATTTTTCATTTTTATGGAATTTTGCCACTGTTTTGGATGATTTTTGCTTTGAGTTGTTCAAATGCATGAAATTCACTTACAAAGACTATAACATGCATAAACAATGCACCTAAGACAGTGAAGAGTGGTTTATAAGAATTTTTGTAAAATATTTAATCACTTAAACATATTCGGCCCAAAATGAGAAAACTACTTTATATTTATTCTAAAATTCTGAAAATTTACAATCATACCCATAAACATTTTTATAAACTTTCTGTATGAGCACTTTTACAGAAAGGTCCAAAATTTTGTTAATAACATTTTTATTCCATAAAATGCCCTTATTGTCCTTATTAAATCATATAAAATCATATGAAATTCCAAAAATGAAAAAAATCTTAATCTCTGTTGTCCAAGGGGTCACATACTTGTTGTCCATATCTATTTTTATATTTTTATGCAAATAAACCCTACTTTTCTATTTATTTGTATTTCTGGCAAATTTGATGTCTATGCATATGCATGTTTTTACCTCTCTTTGATCTTTCTTGAGAGAAGAGAAAATCAACATAGGGGACAGTGTCTCCTCCGTTGATCCCTCTTTAATGGGAAAGGTGAGGAAGTGGACAATGTCGCCTCCCTCTAAATGCATTATTAATCTAATATGATGCAATGCAATTTATACTATCATAATATCATGATGCAATTATGTTCATTTATTCTCAGAAGAGGAGTTCAATGGAGTGGACATAGTCACCTCCATTGCTCTTCCCCTATATGTGCTCAAACACACCATGGTTTGGTGGCCAAGATAAAGAGGGGGAGAGAGAGACTAGAAAAGCACCCAATTGAAGCTTCAATTTACTTTTATTTGATCTTTATACAGAGAATTATAAGCGAAACACCACTAAATTTTCTCTCTTTCTGCCTTTACACAACTACTGGACTAAATGCCACTCACTTCTCACCACTGTCTATCCTAAATTGAGCTAATTGCAACTATCTCAACCTCATCAAAGCCTGCAGCTCTTCTCCCCCCCTTTCCTCTTCAAATTTGAGGGGTTTATATAGGCTAAGATTTAGGGCTTCGCTTTCATGGCCGAGATGATCTACACCATCCAATTCTCTCCAATGGACGAGATAAAGCTACATTTAGGGCCTCGTTTCGCAAAACCATGGGCTGGGTGCCTGGTTTTGATATCTGTGGTCGAAGGGGAGGCCACGTCGACGGAAAATACCAATCACCGGCGTCGCGCGGTAAAAACCGCGGATTTCATTTTTTTACCAAGGGAGGGGACGATCCTGACAAGTAGGGGCCCGAGTGTCGGGTTTAATGAGAGAGAGACATATGTGGGCTTGTTTCACCGTAAACCAGCGATATTACACTACTTTCGGCTCATGCACCGAGTCCAGGCAAGTGTGAGGCGGGAGGAGGGAATTTCAAACTCAACGATTTACTCATTCTTCCTGGATCCCCTACAATTAATGGGGTGCACGCGCCAAGGGCTCCGGATTTTTGTGGGATTTTCAACCAAAATTATTTAATTCATTTATATATTTTTGCTCTCCAACCAGAATAAATCATTTTAAGGCCTTTCCAAGGGTATTTTTGAATAAAATTTTATAGGTAAACTCAGAAAAATATGAAGAATTTATCGGTTCAAAGGGTTTTGTGAAATTACTCATGGATTTATTTTTGGTAATTTTATGGGTTTTATGGGTTTCTTTACAGAATTTGGAGTTTCTGTTGATATTTTTGGGATTTTGAAACTATGATAATTCATCATAATTCCTAAGGGATTTTTGGGTATTTTTTAGAAATTTTTGGGATTTGTTTGCTATTTTTCATGTATTTCTCAAACTTCATGCATTTATCAACCACAAAATTGTCTAATTGGCTTATTTATTTGGCATCATAAAATGGGTCAAACACAAAACTTATTTGTTTGTATGTTTTCACTTTGATCATCCGTATGTTTATTAATTTTGTCTGTTTTATGTGTTCATATTGTACCAGCAATGACAAGTGATAGTAAAACTGCATGACATTTATCATTTCTCGAAATTAATTTCTTTATCTCCGACTGCAAACGCGAAGATTAATTTCTTATCGTCAACCGTCAAATATTAAAAATCCAAGTTAACAAAATCCAATTGAAGTTTGATCTTTGATAACTCAACCTATTCTATGCTCTAATCCTGATTCCGCCGCCCTGTTCCTACTCTCTTGTTTAAAAATCTATTCTTTACGGAGGCATTGTAAGAAACACCAAAAATGAATGCAAGCCTGGCCTACTTTTTTTTTTTCCCCTGACACAGCTTATGTTTACACTTTTATTTCTACTATTTTCTTTATTCGTTTTTTTTTTTTTTGAAATATGTAGCTTTCTAGGCTACCGTTTCATTGTGGATGTGTTTGGAAACTCGTGCGAATAAGGACGAACAAGGGATAAAGGACGAACAGGCCTGTTCGCTCCCCAGTTCGCAAAAATCGGCGAATTACGAACAAGCCTCTAGTTCGTAGTTCTTCGATGTTCGTGCACCGTTTGGTTCTCGCGAATAGAGGTTGTTCGCGAACAAGCTGTTCGCGTTAGTTACCAAACACACCCAGTATGAATACAAAACCCGAATAAAGAAAAAAGAAATAAAAATTGCTTCTTTTATAACAAGCCAAATACATAATTTTAGCTTCTGGTTGTCTCAGGAGGTACATAAATAAATATATAACCTCATAGTACATATGAAAGATAGCCAAAACAATGCATAGTAAAGACCCACATTATTATATATACTAGTGCTAATCTCGCGATTTGTCTGATTCATTCCTATACAAATATGTTATTAAATGTTTCTTATGAAACGAGCGACCGTGTGGTCAAGATCGATAATTATAAAGCGAACATCGTGCATAGATTTTTTTTTACGAAATTCAGAACGTTATATAAAAAATGCCATAAAAAGTAAGAATACTATTGAAATATTATACTGAAGCTGCCACAGAAAATCCAGACAAAAAAATTATGCTCCACAAAAAAATTTGACCGACTGGTCACAAAAGATCCGCACGAGTTTCTGTGTGGTATTACCACAGTAACTCACGTAGACCCAAATGAATATATGTATAATAATACCATGCACAGCGTTTTTTTCCTAATTTACTACACAACAAACAATATATAATATCACTGTCATAGATACAAAGAGCTACTAAAAGAAGGAAATTTATTAAGGATGTCGATAATATATAAGAGCAGAGCTGCCATAGCAGTCCTAATATCAGTTCCATGTTCCATCCTGTTAAGCAGCAAAGGAGACTCAGGATTAATAATTTACCTTTTCTGTAAAGGCCATTTTCTCTGGCTAGAAGAAACAAACAAGGAGATTAATTATTGATTACATAATAATAGTAGTGCAGAGCATTAACTAAGTACAGAGCAAACGGTCCTATTTGCCATGGCATGGCAATTTCTAATATTCAATATTGAGAATTACTGTTCACATCTTAATAAGAAACTATATTGAATTATTGGCAAACACAGGGCAGTTAATGAGACCAAATTAAAAACAGGGAATGAGACCAAATTAAAAGCAGGGGACAATTTAAGTCATCATCAGAGAACTTTTTTGTTTATTTTATTTTTGTTGTTTGATACCAAAAACGTTACAATTAGATAGATCTATATATGCCATCCTGACTTCTTGAACAGATTTGTAGTAGTTGAATTCACATCAAAAAGAAAAGAAAAAGAAAGTCCAAAAATAGTAGAATGATAAAATCAAAAGAAAAAAGAACTATAAAAATTCATAAGTCATACTCAATATCGTTTCAGACATCAGACATGTATATTATCAGTGGCGAAGCCACGTATAGTTTGGTGGGTCCATGGACCCACCTCAAAAAAAAATTTACATAAAATAACAATAATTTTATAAATAAAAAAAATGCACAATAAAGTAGGGACCCATCTCAACAATTTGAAGGACCCATGTGAACATACTGTGTTTGTTTTGAATCACATAACAACTCGTGAAAAATTGTATAGGACACATTAGTTCTATATAAATAGCCTCCTCTCTTCCCCGCAATGAAACTAATTAAGATAAAACTTATAATATAATAGGATATGCTTGTATGAATTTATTATGCAAAAATGTCAGAAAATAAAAATTCGTAGGAAATCATTATATTTTTTATTGTCTTGAATTATTATTTTGGATACTGGTATTTTTTTATTACTATGTCGTTATTTTAGATATATATAATTTTTCATAAATTTTTTATGTTATTTATTTTAGAATTTTTTATTTGAAAATTGTTGTTATACTCTATCTATATTACACATTATTATATTATACATTATGTCGTACATATATTTTGAGCAAAAAAAAATTTTGTGGACCCACCTCGTATGAATTCCTAGCTTCGCCCCTGTATATTATAAATATAAAATATCAAACATATATGTTAAAGTCCATGTATTTGTATTGTATATCCTTACGTGAAAAGTTACAAATTAAGACAGAGTGCCATGTTAGAACCTTTCTGTAATCAAACAAAATTTTCTTAATACAACGCTTATATCTGCATCTTAACTTCTTCCACTTTAACAACGGCTCATTATTTAATTAAATTCACTATCAAATTGGCGTGGCACCAATTACATATTTCAACCTCCTCGTAAACATGCAAAGTGAGAGACAGAGAAAGATATATATAAAAAAAGAAAGAACGTTAATCAATAGAAAATCGTTCTGTCTTACCGTCAAAATTCATGCTGGGTGAAGGTAGTGGTGGTGGTGGTAATATTGGTGGTGCTCCTCCGGGTGGTGGTGCATTTCTCGGTGGTGATGATGTTCACGGTGATGGTGGTGCACATGGTGATGTTTGCTATGTTGCTTCGTTCGCGAGATGCTCATGATCATGCTCGTTCTTATGCGAGGAGCGGTGCTGGTGCTTGCACAAGGGCGGATGCTCCTCCTGGTTGTTGTGGAACAAGTAAAGCTGAACATCTTTCTTGTCCAGGTGTTTGAGGCGCGTGAGCTTGTGCTTCTGAGTTTGCTTGCGCTCTCTGCGAGAATAGAAAAAACAGAGTGCCATAATGTAGGATGAGATCGTTAATATGATTAATAGGATGAAAAATAGTTTAGTGACTCCATTCACTCACATACATCAACTACGGATCACGAAAACAAAAACGAGGGCTAGAGCGTAAGCGTCTTCTAAATCATGGGACGCATGCTCTGTACGCTTTCTTGTATTTAGATGAGTCTGTTGAGAAGAGGCGCCTCTAAGGCGGTGCTTAATATATCAAGTTTTCATTCGTCTCATTTGGGATGCTATTATATTATAACTCTGCTAAATGTATTTTCACCATGCCACATGGTCCACATTTCACCATGAAATTATGCTCGCATGGTGTAATTTATTATTCATGGTTTTTTTTTTTCTTGTAAAGATCTTTTTATATGAATTATGATTCTCCTTAATCTAATTAATGTGTTATTAAATTAAACTTACGAATTGTTTGGAAAATTTGAAAAAGAAATACTTCATAAATATATCTATTAAATTGAAGTAAGTATTTCTTTTCAAAACTTTCAAACAATTTGTAATTTAATAACACATTAAATTTTTTTTTTTGGAAACCTTGACAGAAGCTATCAAGAGATAATAACACATTAATTTGAGGGTGTATTCGGTTTCTTCCGTCTTTAATTCGTTCCTTTCCATTTTTAAGTCAATTTATATACCCGAATCAAAAGCTATACTGAAACATAAATTATACGAGTATACAGTATTCTACGATTCTAAATTTTATGACCCAAATTTTTATTCTCGATACTAATAAGCAATATATTAATAATAGCCTTTTAGCATAATAATAAGAAAATACTAAATTTTCACTTTCCTTAACAATTCTGATTAATAATATTTCATCAAGGAAAACCATGGTGCATGCTTCAAATATTAAAGATTACATAATTATATTTTACGTAAAAAAAAAAGAACTAATAATTTGATGGCCTTCTGCTGCAGCTACGTACATTTGAAATGATTGCAAAATTGTTGAAAATATTTCCCTCAAGTTTGGATCAAGTCGATTTTTGAGGGGAAAAAAAAAATAGTAAAGGGGTGAATCTACAATATTATTATGATGCAGATTATGGTTATGTATTTGTAATTGGTTACTGCTGCCAGTAAAAAAAATACAAAAAAAAAAGAAACAACTTGGAAAATGTGCAATCGAACCCCAGGGAAACGCGGCATATAGGTGCAGGAGCTTACACATGGGATGTAAATGCAGTTCTATAACATTAGGCGGACAAATATAATCTTAAGAGCTAATTTTACCGATGAGTTGATAACATTTTTTTTCAAGATAATTGTATTAATATAAAAATTATTTATTAACATTTTACGAACTCATATACACGTACTCTACTGTGAATATGTACAATGTACTATCATATAGTTTACGACATTTTGAAACCGTCAATTTTTTTGACTATATTATCTAGAAATAAAACCTCCAACTCATTACAAAATATTTATAAACTCAACATGTAGTACAATTCCTTATAAATTGAATTAAGTAAATATGAACTAAATATGAACAATATTAAAGGAAATTTCCTTTTTAATCAATAGAGCTCACTGGTTGACACTCAATAGAAGTTGTTCAGAAGTCTTCAAGACACCTGTATTTCCGAGCTTGTGCTTAATTACTTTGTACAGAAGTCGGCTAGATAGCTTGTTATGGCTATTCTTAACGGGAGCATATAGATTTTTCTTATTATCGTTTTTTCTTCCTCGGTTTTATCCGCACTTCCTCTTCTATATTCTTATTATAACTATTTAAGTTTCTTCGTTTAGCAACTCGTTAAAATTTTTTGTTATATTTGGACTGGTTTAATTTTATATAAAAGATAATAGCTTGATACTCACTTATCTTTCAAAACGAATATCATGTACACTATAATCCCAAAATAATTTCAAAATATAAAATCTCTGATTCCCACCAATATCTAAACTTTCATGAAATGTTTTGGAAATGGAAAAAATTAACAATTTTTATGAAACGGCAATGGAGAACTTATGTTCATTGTTTTCTTCGTTACTACTATTTTCTTTGGCTGTACGAAGGGTATGAATTTAATATCTACCAATTAAATAGAGGTAATCATGCAAAATTTACCTAAATTTTAGTATCACGAAAAAATGTTACAAATTTATGCAACACAGATTTTGCTTAGATGATTTAGCTATGAACTTATTCACGGTGAAATAACAGGTCTTGTTTATTCTCTCCTGAACCACCTAATCTAAGATGATAGGCATGAAAATTAAGCCATCTTTTTCAATTTTATTAATTAATATAAAGACATACATCTTTAATTTGATTAATCGCAAAAAAATAATCAATTTGGACTAAAACCCCGGAAAAAAAAGTCCACCCAAAACAGTTGTTGTGATCCGTGTAAATATTGCAGGCCGTATATATGGACAAAACAGTTGTTGTGACTCTAAATATACGGAAAAAAAAAAAAAAAGTCCACCCAAAACAGTCTTGTTTATCCTCTCCATGATAAGATTCAGCCCAAAGTAAACATCAAACTATAATTATATGGGACTGACTCTAAATTCGCCGGCATAATTAGCAACAACAACAGCAATGAGTGATGAGTCATACTTTTAATATTCTGATCAATTCAGATCATGAAAAGTATATTGAATATTTTTTTTTCTAATTAGCTACTTTATTATAAAATAAT
Source organism: Rhynchospora tenuis (assembly GCA_027725995.1). NCBI lineage: Eukaryota > Viridiplantae > Streptophyta > Magnoliopsida > Poales > Cyperaceae > Rhynchospora > Rhynchospora tenuis. Next base: position 14,791,451 of record CM050889.1, on the reverse strand, counting down.
TCTGTCAGTAAGGTACCATTATTTTATTTTATTATAGCATTGAGCGAATAAGGAGATACTCATTATTAATTAACTAGTTGGGTAGACCGTTGTCAATTTTCCTTCTAATTTTTGTTAGTGATGAATAAATAATATATGTATTAATTCCTTTTACACAAAAAAAAAGAAATAATGATTGCTGAGGTTGATTGTGGTTGTGGGAAACCCGGAGATATGCACATATTCAATTTGAATTAAAATCTTTTTAAGAAAACATTAGGCGTGAGACAAATTAAGGATGACGTTTCCAAGGAGGATTCTAAGAATAAGAAAGGGACAAATAAATATTGAGCATTTGATGGCAACGACATTGTTTTCTTTACGTTTTTTTTTTTTTCCGAAGGTACTATATTTTCTACATAGACAAGTGGATATTGATTGGTTGACTGTCGACGATGACAAAAATGTTGACTTGAGATATGATTATCTTCTTTATTTTCTTTTTTTATTTAATTATATGTCTCGGTCGGTGGGATTTATTTCTAGATTTCCAACGTAATTTTGAAAACAAAAGGAAGGTCAAACTACCTGAAAGTGTGTGAACTCTCGACTCGATCCAAAATGCAAATTCTGCGTCAAGATTCGTATTTTTTTTTTTGTTTATAGAAATTAATATTAAGAACTACGAAATTTAAGATGACTATTCTAATAAATTTTTATAAAAAAGTATCTCACGTTCAAAAAAAAAAAATATATGCACAACAATTATTTGAAAAATATTATTTAAGAATTATAAAATTCAAGATAACATGAGAAAGTCACATTGATTGTTAAGGAACATAACAGCGAACTGTATTATTTTAATTATTATTTAAATCTTATAAGCACATCACATGTAAAAACATAGAGAGTACGGAACAGATGAGCCATCTGGTCAAGATCGAATTGTATTATTATTTTAAGAATTTTCCTTACTTTGCGCTACTGTAAAAATTGAATATAGTAAACAACTCTGATTGGGATAAATAAAAGTTGAGCCTAATTAATTTACAAATGAATGGGATTATGGCTTGCAATTGAGGCTCGAGAATGTTTGCTGAAATAATCAGAGGTTTCAAAAATGTACATCAAACACCAAGCTATTTGGTTATACATGCTTAAAAAAAAAAATTTACAAGTGATGTAAGATCAAATGTTGTCAGTTGTCCGGAAGCAATTCGATTACACATTCCATTTTTTTTTTTAACAAGTGCGATTATTTATTACTGAGGTAGCCTTTGAGAGAACAAGGTGCTAGGTGCAATTTTGACTGTCCGATTTTGATTTAGGGATGAGGATCTGTTTAAAACCGTTCAAATCCTTTTCGACAGTTGGAGAGCATCATAGAAAACTGCACCCTTTAAAGAAAAATATATAAAATAAGAGAAAATTGCATGTCCACGGTCCACGGAGGCCCCGTGGAAAATTCTATTCGTATATTCCCTCTCTTGGATCTTAGTTTCTTTTCCCTCTCTCTTCCTCGACACTCCATCATAGGACTGTTCAGATTTCCTGAGACAAAACCCCTGCAATTATCTATGAAATGAGTGAATCTCTAGAAACTAGAAAGTAGAAACTAATTATTTGCATGCATCATTTTTTTTTTTGAAATAAGAGACTATTTATTTATAGAGACTTTAGCCTACTCTGTAAATTAGAGTTTATCCCTCTTTTACTTATTTATCTACTTATTTATAGGTACCTATTCCGTGTTCAACAGGAATTGAACTCGTTATCTCTGAACTCCATGTTCTATTTGCATGCATCATTCTATGGATATTTTGACGAAAACATAATTTGTTAATAACCCGCTATATGAAATATTTGTAGAACATATGAGAGAGTGGCGTGGACACTTTAGCAGTGTCCTTTTCACTTTTCAGAGGGACTTCTTTGTTTCTCTATTGACGACTGATTACTTGTCAATTTCTCTAAATAACTGGCAAAATTTTAGGTATATATTATAGGTTGATGTCCAAAAGTCGCTATGTTTTACAATTTTTTTGTTTTGGGTTCATTCCACTTCAAATTTTATCCTCCAAAACAGAAATATATCATTATCAACATGTTAGATTTTCCTCACCTTATTCCTTCACCAACCCAACTATAACTTACACACTTTCTAAATGGATAATTGCAAATTGAAGATTTAGTAATCTCACAAAAAATAACTTAGGGCTGATTAGCTTCTTCACATATTAACTCCCCCCAAACAATTTGCAAAATGAATTGTTATTAAGGAAGTTTTATTTTAGATTATTAGTTACTTTTGAGAAAACAAGTATGCTAAAATATATGAGTTTATGAGCAAAATGAACCATTTTTGTGTGATATATTTTTCGTTTAGCATTCAGTATAACTAAAGTTATCCAAGAATTTATCCAAACAACATTAGTGGTAAAAAAAATTATGCTATTAATATGTTAGTAGCTAAAATAACAATGATAAAATATAGTAAACGATATTATTTAACTATGAGGATTAAAATAGCTTTCATTCTTTCCAAGCCTCTAATTTTTTTAAATTAAATATTCACAAGAAATCCTCAATCTAGTTTCAAACTTACAATCACAAGATTTTTTTTTTTTTTTTTTTTTGCTTCTAGATCAAATGCTTGTTAAGATATTCTCATATATTTTTATCGTTTACTTGCTAGAAGAATGGATTCTATGATCCTTTAAAAAAAAAAAACGCGGTTTTTAGTTGTACCAAATTGGTTACTTGGCATCACTTTCATATCTACGTGAATACAACGGTAGGAGAAGTGCAGAGGTGCGAATCTGTGATATGCATAAATAATAAGGAGAAAATTCTTGCGATCGTTATCATTTTACCATAACAATACTTATCATCATATTATCATAACCATACATTTTAATCACAAATCAGTTTCCAAAGAAACCCTCCAAAAGTTAATTAATTAATTATTTCTCAGTTTCTCTCTTTCTTCACTCCATCAGCCTTCTCCCCCAAAAACCCAACCACCATTCGATGTTTCACTCCCATCATCTTCTCCATTGACCTCTCTCTCTCTCTCTCGCAAGGCCAACCCAAGATCCATTTTTGAACGAATTCAAACCTCAATTCATACTCTCTTCTTCGGAAGCGTACAAAGATCCAAATCATTCGTCTTTACTTCTCCCAAGTTCACTAAAACCCAACTCAAATTCTCCTTCTCAAACCCTTTTCACCACAATTGAAACCTACCCATGAACTCAATTCGACCTCTTTAGCATCTCCTTCTGCACATGGCCACTGAAAGGCCTTTACTCAACCCGCCTCCGCTCTCTGACTTGCCGGGTCCACTATCCGAGCCTCCAATCCGGCCCGACCCAACTGCCCCGGCGCACAGACCAACCCCATCCTTCTCCCTCGACCCACCTGACCCGTTTAGGCGCCCTATAAATGGTGCGTCAGACCGGCTTGCGGCCTCGAGCCGAGAGCGAGAACTTGCCGAGATTGATGCCAGAATTATCTATTTAAATGACCCAAGAAAGACTAATGACCGGGTCGGGTTTGCCGGCAACTCAATCCGCACCTCCAAGTACTCAATCCTTACATTTTTACCTAGAAACCTGTTCGAACAATTCCATCGCCTTGCCTATGTGTACTTCCTAGCAATTGCAGTATTGAATCAGTTGCCTCAACTGGCAGTTTTCGGCCGAGGCGCTTCTCTTCTACCCCTGGCTTTTGTCTTGTTTGTTACAGCTTTGAAGGATGCATATGAGGATTTCAGGTATGGCGTATGGGTTCTCTTATAGTGGAGATGTCCATTCTTCTAATTATGCTTGGTTCTTTATTTGATTTTTGGTAAATTATAAGAAGGAGACTGTCCAAGCAAATTTAATGTATAATAAACTAGAAATGATTAGGTTTGTAAAATTGTAAGTACAAATATATTTACAAAAACTGGCTGGGTTGGCAATTTGGTCTAAACCTAACACAACCTAACTTGCAATGGTTTTGATGGTGTTGAATTGTGGCATGTGCTTGTTGAGGTCAGTTTTAGGTCATTATTTGCATCTTTTTAATTTTCAGGCGGCATAGGTCGGACCGACTGGAGAATAACCGGACAGTTCACACTCTTAATGGGTCTGGTCAGTTTGTCCCAAAGAGATGGAAGGATCTCAAAGTAGGGGAGGTTATTCGTGTTTCATCTAGTGAGACTCTACCGGCAGATATGGTATTACTTTAGTTTAACACTTACCATGTTGTTATTTTTTCCATAGATACTATATTCTAGTTAAAAATTGACGAGCTTAATGTATTTGGCTGCCAAAGTTCTACTTGACATGCATCCCAACATATCTTTTCTGACTCAGAAATCAGAATACTTTTTTCAGATTTATTTACTTCTGCTATTTTTTTTCTTCTTATTGGTGTATGGCCACTACTCCCTCACATTCATAAACAATATTTTCCAGGTGCTTCTTGCCACATCAGACCCAACTGGTGTAGCATATGTGCAAACCATAAATCTAGATGGCGAAGCCAATTTGAAGACCCGGTATGCCAGACAAGAAACTTTGTCAAAAATGCCCCAGAATGGAACGATCAATGGTGTTATACGTTGTGAAAGGCCAAATAGAAACATCTACGGGTTTCATGCAAATTTGGAGGTTGATGGTAAACGTGTCTCACTTGGCCCTGCCAACATAGTCCTTCGTGGGTGTGAATTGAAGAACACGTCTTGGGCTGTGGGGGTGGTGGTGTATGCTGGGAAGGAGACAAAGGTTATGTTAAACAGTTCTGGTGCGCCTTCGAAAAGGAGCCGGCTAGAAACACACATGAACAGAGAGACTCTTATACTTTCAGTCATGCTGGTAGTTTTGTGCTCAGTTGTCGCTATATTAAATGGAATTTGGTTGGTGGTGCACAAAAGCAAATTAACTGACACTCAATATTTTAGATTAAAGGATTACTCAACTGGGGTTACGAAGAACTACAACTATTATGGGGTTGCAATGACGGTGTTTATAATATTTCTCATGGCAGTGATAGTGTTTCAGATCATGATACCAATTTCTCTTTACATTTCCATGGAGCTGGTTCGTCTGGGGCAGGCATACTTTATGGCGAGGGACTCAAATTTGTATGATGAGAGCTCAAAGTCGAAGTTCCACTGTAGAGCATTGAATATAAATGAGGATTTGGGCCAGATAAAGTATGTATTTTCTGATAAAACTGGTACACTGACAGAGAATAAGATGGAGTTTCAGTGTGCGACTATTCGCGGGGTTGATTATAGTGCTGGTACCGGTTCTTTGTATGGAGAGGACACAGGTTATTCTGTTGTAGGTAAGGTTTTCAATATTTTCTTTTATTTAAATTTTTTAACATTTTGAATGTTGCTAAAGTTCCTATGAAAGTTGTTGGTAGGCTTTTCTATTGTTTTATTAAGAAGAATAAAAGGCAGGTCATTGCTGCTGTTTGCCACTTTAACATGTTGCATTGATTGTGCATAACCATTAAATTGCTGATATCTGGAAAGAGGAAAAAAAATGCTTAAGATGCTGTTTGGTTTAATTTAATAATTGCTTGATATATGCCATGATATGATTATAATAGGATTAATTATAATTGAACATTAGATAAGCAGGCGCAATGTTGCCAAAAGTTATGCAAATTGGACCCAGTACAGGGGTGTCTTGCGGTTTTCTTTTTTGAATATAGGTCATTTATACCAAGACTACAATTTTGTATGAACCCGGTAAAAACAAATTTAGCACAAAACGGACCCAACTCACCAAAAGTTAGATAAAACCAGACGTTATGTAGTAGTACTGCGCAGTCCAAGTAGTAGTGTTTTTAAGTGTGTGTCTGTGCGTGTGAGTGTGAGTGTGTGTTTCCCTAAATGTATGTTAAAACAAACACACAGTTGCGCTTTTGCGGTGACAGTGGGAGACCAGTTATGGAGGCCAAAGATGCCTGTAAATACGGACTCAGATCTAGTTAGACTCCTGAGAGATGGTGGGGCCACAGAGGAAGGGAAGTGGGCGTACGAGTTCTTCTTGGCACTTGCTACATGCAACACGATTGTACCTTTGGTCCTGGACACATTGGATCCAAAGCAGAAGCTGATCGATTACCAAGGTGAATCACCTGATGAGCAGGCCTTGGTCTATGCTGCTGCTGCTTATGGTTTTGTATTAGTTGAAAGAACTTCAGGTCATATTGTGATAGATGTTCTTGGGGAGAGACAGAGGTATGTGTGATTGAGACATTGTTATATATTTTTCAATTTTGTTCATTAGCTTATCCAAGGCTCAATTATTATAAAAAAAGGAAAAGAAAAAGGGAACATGAAAGAGATAGAGGGAGAGAATATTTGTTGGAGTTTAATTTTGGGAATTCTCTGCCTTCACGAGTATGAGTAACCACAAACCTAGTTATATTGGTAATGCACCCATATAATATATTATAGTATAGTACAGTAGTGAGACCAGCCAAGATATCTTTGTAGGATTTGCACAAAACTTCTGAAACTTGATCTGAGATTTCATGCAAAGTTTTGTGAAATGTAAAACATTAAGATAGAATGCCCTGTAGCATATTGTTTATGTTCTAAAACCATGAGGAAATAACAAAAATGAAACATACAAAAAAAATAGTGAGCTGGAGTACCATCAACTCATAGTTCGAGTTGTCTTTTGTTAGTGCCAGAATGCACTAATCACTCTGCATATGATGATTTCACCTTTTGTGGAATTTTCTGCAATTTTGTTCGAGGTTTCAATCTGGGAATCTAAGTAGTAAATTAATTCTATGAATAGAAAATTTAACAAATCTATTGATCATTGCAGATTTGATTTATTGGGTCTACACGAATTTGACAGTGACCGAAAGAGAATGTCGGTCATAGTTGGCTGCCTGACAAAACTGTCAAGCTATTTGTAAAAGGTGCTGACAGCTCCATGTTCAGCATAATCAACAGGGCCCTTGACCCAGAAGTGATCCGCCTCACTGAGTCTCACCTCCACTGTTACTCGACCCTCGGTCTTCGGACCCTAGTCATTGGTATGCGCAACCTCAGCCAGGCAGACTTCGATGAGTGGCAATCAGCCTACGAGCATGCCAGCACAGCTGTTTTCGGAAGGGGGAATTTGTTGCGGGCCGTGGCAAGCCAGATAGAATCAAATGTGAACATTCTGGGTGCTTCTGGCATTGAAGACAAGTTACAGAAGGGAGTGCCAGAGGCAATCGAGTCATTGCGGCAAGCTGGGATCAGGGTGTGGGTCTTGACTGGGGACAAACAGGAGACAGCTATTTCTATTGGTTATTCATGCAAGCTTTTGACCAATGAGATGACCCAGATTGTGATAAATCATAGCACAATGGATGCTTGTAAGAAGAGTCTCGAAGATGCCGTTGCCATGGTGAGTAAGTTGAAAGCGATCTCCGCTGCAGGTGAAAGTGCCGTGTCAGCAGTGGGATCCCCCCGGAGAGTCTCTCTTGCTTTAGTCATTGATGGAAATAGTCTTGTGTACATCCTTGACACCCAGTTAGAGGAACAGGTGATTATAAAATTTAGGTTTTGTCAAATTTTAATTGTTTTTTAAAAAAAGAAAAATAAAAAGCTTGTATTTTCCAAAAGCACCAATAACTTGATCACTGGAGTTACAAAATATAATGTATGTCAACATCTTGAACCAATGGTGCCGCAAGCCTGCAACTGACCCATTGAGGCATCGTGTTATAGCTTATAGAAAAAGAACAATAATGATAGCTGTTCTTAATTGAATTCTTCATTTTGTAATTTTGCTCCCTGCCCAGAATACTTTCTTCAAGTTTTTCAGAAATGGTAACGTAATATATAATCAATAAGACCGATATAGGGGAAAATTAAAATGTGAATCTGTAAAAGCAAAAATAATTCCCAAGATGTGAAGGATAAAGGATTATTTATTTAAAAATCCTTATCCATATTACAAGTTCTTATTTCTATTCATATTCCCCATGTCATTATTTTGCAATTAATTAAAAAGAATACTTTCGAATTCTACTGATTGTGCTGACTTTGATATTATAACATTTTGTCATGTAGCTTTTTAAAGTGGCAATTGCTTGTGAAGTTGTATTGTGCTGTCGTGTAGCTCCGCTTCAGAAGGCTGGTATAGTTGCACTAATAAAGAATCGGACAGATGATATGACACTAGCTATTGGAGATGGTGCGATTATTTATGTTTTTGTTCATCATTTAATTTTTTTGCAATCTCTGTTACTGGGGCAGACTTCCTATTAGACCAGGTCTAATGAGCAAGTTTATGATTGAACCAGGTGCTAATGATGTTTCAATGATACAAATGGCTGATGTTGGCATTGGCATCAGCGGCCAGGAGGGGAGACAGGCTGTCATGGCCTCTGATTTTTCCATGGGGCAATTCAGATTTTTGGTGCCACTTCTACTGGTACATGGTCACTGGAATTACCAGAGGATGGGATACATGATCTTGTACAATTTTTACAAGAATGCAGCTTTTGTCTTTGTTCTTTTCTGGTATGTATGGTTAATCAGTCTATTTGTATTTTCTTTCTGAATTCATATATTGTGTTCTTCAGCAAAATCAATATATCACTTTACAATAATTTCGTCCTTTTTGTTTTTGTGTACCTAACTGATTTCTACGTCATGCGTAATAATGGCAGGTATGTGCTGTATACTGCCTATACTCTGACAACAGCTGTTACAGAATGGAGTAGTATGCTGTATTCTGTTCTATACACTGCTCTCCCCACCATAGTAGTTGCCATATTTGACAAAGATCTCAGTAGGCGTACCCTGTTGAAGTATCCGAAGTTGTATGGATCTGGCCAGAGGGAGGAGAGATACAACACAAAGCTTTTTGTCTTTTGCATGATGGAGTCAGTGTGGCAGAGTCTTGTTATCTTCTATATCCCCTATTTTGTGTATAAGCGCAGCACCATTGACATGTCGAGCTTGGGGGACATATGGACGGTGGCGGCAGTAATAGTGGTAAATTGCCACCTGGCTTTGGATGTGGTGAGGTGGAATTGGGTCATACATGCATTTATTTGGGGCACAATTTTGGCTACAGCTATTTGTGTGGTTGTGCTTGATTCTATATGGTTCTTGCCGGGCTACTGGTTAGTGGATTTCTTATTCATCTTTGGTATTCGTAAAAGTTGACCTGCACATGAAAATGTCATTTCAGCTTATTGGGTCCACGACAAACTAAATACACCAACCAAATGATATTTGGAAAAATTATGAGCATTTTGAGCTTATTTTGATGATGTCAGATTATAATTTAAAAGGGTAAATGATGTTTCCAAGTTTTCTTATGCATTTCTACAAAATATGGTCAAATTCCCATTATATATAATCTTAGATAGCATATTGAAAAGTAAAGTTCTTTTATCAATACAAGCAGCAACTGGAAACTGGTGGGCTAATTAAGTTATCCTAAATGCATTTGAGGCGATTTTTACTGATGACAATCTTTTATAACGTTCAATTTGTCAGGGCAATATATCATGTAATGGGATCTGGTTTATTTTGGGCACTGTTGCTAATCATTACTGTGGCTGCACTGGTGCCACACTTCATCACAAAGGTTTTTGGTGAGTATTTTATGCCAGATGATATTCAGATTGGGAGAGAACTTGAAAAATTTTGGGGAGATTCAATTCAAACACCGAGGTCAGAAATTCAGATGAGAACATTGTCACGGCATCAACACTAGAGAAACTGAAAAAGAGGTACAGATTTTTTTTTTTTAATATTTGGCCATTAGTTTTGTTTTTTATTTCATTAGTCCCATGTGTATATTTGTAGAATGATTTGTTTCCTATAAAGATGGTATATAATTGCCCTCTGTTAGCTTGATTACTGCGGTTGATGGGTGATTTTGTGGGCCCAGGATATGTATCTATCTATTCATGAACATTCATTCAGGTTAAAATCAAATTACTAGTTAGTCTTGAATATAGTTAATTATCATATTTCTTGCTATTATGTGTTCTGTTAATTGATGATTCCTCAGTCAAGTGAAAGAATGAGCGGAAAAGGTTATTGCTATTTTCTTTGTTATGGTATTATTTTTGGGGCTTGTATGGGTTTTGATTAAAAATTGAACCCAAAGGCCTGCATATTTTGTACTAGAAATCATAACTTGGCATAATGGCCTACTGATTTCTCTTATACGCTTAATTTTTCCATAAAACTAGAGTGTTTGAATAATATAATATAAGAGTACGAGCTTACTGCATCCTAAAAATATAGCACGTGCTATTTGGAAGTTGAGGATTTCAGATTCTGATGAGATAGTGAGCCTTTTGCCCAGGGAACCAGGAAAAGAACGGAGCATACATTTTATTTTACATAAAGGAACTTTCATTAGAACGGATTTAGTATAGCTTAAGATAAACAATTATGAAACTGAGAAAGTATGTGAACGAAGACTAAGAAGCTTCTTTCTATAAAGTAGCGTTGCTAAAATACATCATTTGTCTGGCCCTGTTTTATTCCAATATAATGGATTTTTCGCTTTGTTTAAGTTTTCTAATAATTGTGTGGTAGGTGCTGTCCATATTGATAGTTTCAAAGTGTGATTATTCATCCTTAGATTTTTGAAGCGTTTAAATGTAAAGCATGAGATGAGAATTAGAACTTTCAAATCATTTAAGTGCACTAGTTTCAGATCCCCATCTTTTAGACGGAGTAATATTTGGCAAATTATTCTAGACATGATTTTCATTTCAAAGGAAAATTATATCCATCTATTTGAGAATTGATTAGTGTTTTCCATACCATAAAAATATTTAAAAGATAAGTCATGGCCTACTTTTGGGATTTGATGAAATTATTTATCCATTTTTATTTATCATCCCTGGTGTGTTCCCTCTCTTTTCCGATCTTCCCTTCATCCTAAGACAAAAACGAGAAAAATGGAGAAGTGGGGTCCGAGGTTTTGTTCAAGCATGTTTTATTGCATTGTAAAGCCTGAGGCTAGTTAGATATAATTCTCTATCTGTCGTTAATCATTTGTCATTTCAGAGAAAATTTTCTACAAGTCAATTGAGGAAAAGTGACTAATAATGATCAATATCTCAATTTATGCGTACTTAGTTTAAGAGCAATACAGTGTAGCTGTTTGCATAGTTGATCTCATCACGCACCTTGTACTAATATGCATGCACAACCTTTGTCATTGCTAATTTGTTTCTCCATCATATATAATTAAGCACAATATGCTGCTTTTAAGTTATGACTTATGAGTTTGTATTTGCCACCATTGTTGCAATGACCTAATTATATCATATGCTATTTTGGACTGTTTAATTTGGATCAAGAACAAACGAATGAAGACCCCATATTCACATTAATAGAGCCACTAAGCACGTCATCTCATTGATTGTATAAAGGTAGGTTCTTTAACAAATCATATGAAATTCATATGACTTTTGGTTTGTAGAGTCATCTATATGTCCACAAACTTTCTCCATTGTGCAAAATACTCATAACAAAATCTCATTTATGTGACTCAAGCTTATGTTGATTGTCCACGATGCTAACTTGTTGCCTTCTAAATAGAAGAACACGTATTTCATATGAAACAATAAATTGCAAGTAAAAATTTAAATTTTTGAAGGGAAGACATGTCGTTTGGTGTTTTACTTTCTTTTGTGTCTTTTCTTAATTAGATGAAATTAGAGGAAATGTTATCTTCTAATGACAGCATACAAGTACTATAACCAAGACAATTTTGAAGGGATCAAATATTGAATGAATCAGGTCCATTGGATTTTCCATGAAAATCTAATGCACCTTTTAGTTAATTTTAATGATGAACTTAATTCACATCTGTTCAGGGTGGGCTAGTAATGGACAAACCTAGGCACTTGCCCATGCTTGTTTTTCAAAAATCAAGGCCTCTATATATACACTAGAAGGACTAATCGAGCTTCGCTCGATATTTGAATTACAAATAAATATAAAATATATTATAAATTTAAATTTGTAAGATAAATGTATTAAAATTTTCGCATTTCTTATGGGAATAACTATATGCATTGTTTTTTGTTATTATATTATGTTGACTTTGTAATAGATTAAAGTTGATAGAATACAAAAAAAAAATATATATTAATTTTGGATAGAAGAGTCAAAATTGAAGGATCATAAATACTACTTTGAATTGTGTCTGGGACATCAAGAAAATAAATATATAAAATAAGACATTAATGATCGAGTAAGCTAAATAAGACTTTTATAAATTGACTAATTGAGTAATTTATACTGTAGGTAATTATATAAAAAAAAATCTAATATCTTAACTTCTTATATGTATGAAATTTATGGTTGATATCCGCATCTTGCTCTCTCTTATACATACATATTTGAGTATGCATTAGCTGTTAGGAAATGCTCATATTTTAATTTTAGATTAATTACAACTAATTAATCACCATTAACAACAAGCAAATCAATAGAACTAGTGCTAAAGCAATCACACATCCAATCAAGAGAGAAAGGTAGGAGAAATTGTACCTCTCATGAAATCGCATTCATGAGGCTCGAATCCATGGCATGGGAGTCGATGGGGTGCTCTCCTCTCCTCTTCTTCTCCATGGATGGCGCCAACCCCGAGTCCACACAAAGTTTAATCAAGTTCTAAAGTCTAGTGCTAGCTAGACTAGAGAACAAGTCTAAACCCCGAGTTAACTTCTCTTCTAATTATCTTATAATTAATGTGAAGCTAATTCTCAACACATGAGACCCTATTTAATGCAATAATAGAGCACAAATTTCAGATCTGAAATTTTGCTCTTTCTAGAGCTAAATGGCGGCTAGGAGAGAAGAGAGAGAGAGGTGAAATGGTTGCCCTAATTTCCACCCAAGGGGGGTTTATATAGACCATGCTCTACCTAACCTAGGGGGGACCACTCCCTTCCCTTGTGGCCGGCCTAGAAGTGGGCTTTGAAGCCCATTTCGATGGTCTAAACAATCTCTCTTATCTCCTTTAGTTATTGCATTAAATCTCGGCCCAAATTGACATATCAAAAGAAAGTCCAAATTATTGATATAATTCTAATAATTAAATCAATTGTGATGAGACAAAATAATTATCAAATACTTGACAATTATTATTTTGGTTTAGACAATACATTAAATTTGTTTCATATGATCTATTTGAAATAATTAATCATAACGGTTTATAATTAATTATTCAACTTATCATATTTTGTATTCCCTAATACAAATAAACTAATATAATGTACTATTGATTAAGAGCTTTGTTTTCGTGTGACCCTTTGAGGATTTATACTATGTTGGCCATGGAAATAAATCGTTATTTATTTCCAATAATCATAAGCGGTATCTAGCAACACGTTATGACTCCCAATTCGTATAAATAATGTACCGTTACAATATCTCAATCCTGCATAAGAAATATTAGTATTTCTTTGTCTGATTCTTATGTCACATGATATCTTTGTATAATCCAAGATAGGAATGTGTCATTCTTGCAGATTATACATTTCTTGATCTAGAGTTGATCGTCTAGTTTGCATGCATACGATCCAACTCCATCAAGGGGCCCAAACAGATATCATCACTCACTAGGTATACTAATGAGGGACATACGGTTTTCTTGATGAACAATTTTTCCCCGCACAATTCAAGAGAACATAAATAAAGTCCTTATAGCAGCCTTTATCAGGAATCAACGTTAGACGATATTTATTGAACCTATCCTCATGTGGAAAAGATGAACATCTCAAACTTAGAATCAAACTCATATGAAATAAACAATGACACATAACACAATCCATATGTTTATTTCATTGGGTCAAGTCCTGTACTATGTTCCAATAACATACACATATGCAATTAAGTTGGTAACTCCTTACCTATGATTTGTAGAACTTAATCATCACTTAACTTGCATACTAATCTTTTATGATAATTAATGTTCCTTGTTAATTATCAAGATTATGGACGATTTAGATTTATTATTGTCATTCTAATGAATGATCCACAGAGATCTACAATTCAGATCCTCAACCTGAATGATCTGTCAATAATAAACTCTAGGAACAAATGATCAAATATCATCATTAACATAAACTAAGAAAATAAGTCATTAAATATTGACTTCTAGGACATAACTCCAACAATCTCCCACTTGGCCTAGAGTCAATCAATAGTGACTTCTAGCCAGTGAAGAATTTAGAACAATGTCATATATCTATATATATACATGTCTCGAACCTCAAAAGATGTAATACACTTAAAGCAAGTTACTCATACGTCCATCACGCATGGATGCACAATTGCATCTCGTATACCGCTTAAGGTAGAGGTTAAGTTAGAGTGTTCGCTGTGTCCGCGAACCTATCAAATTTTATTTGACCCTATATACATATATACTCCTATATATGTGTTCTTGATCATCATCATGTGAGATCAAGTGACATCGTCATAGATCTTAGTTGGATCACCAATTTAATATTGGGTTCTTCAAGTTTAAGCTATGGTTCGAGATGCATAGAACCATATTAGCTTGACTGAGAACTTCACGATCCATACTACATTCTTTCATTGCTTCACAAGTTGCTATATATTTTTGTTTTGGTGACGGAAACGGTTGTAATATCCCATTTAGAACACCTTCTAAATTTACAACACCACATTAAACAAAATATGTAGCTTAATTGTATTTATATCAATCTTTCGAAAACTAGCATCAATATAACAATTTATATGAGCTTTCTTTCATCTTATCAGATGGAAAAATGTATCATTCTTTCTCATAAGATACTCGAAGATATTCTTGATTATTGTCCAAATGTGTTTTTCTTTGTATCCAGTTGACAACGGCTTGTCATACTCCTTGGGTACAACACATAGGGGCATGTGCATAAGTATGGCGTACGTAATGAAACTCATAACAGAAGGATGCTCGAATTGTATCGTGCACTCTTCTTGAATTGAGTTGCAACACACCGATTAGAACTCAAGTGTATGCCATACAACATGGTTAGACATCCTTTCTAGGAGTCTATCTTTTCGTGTAACTATAACACCTTGTCATTATATGCACATTTGCTCAAACCTGACATCCATCATAATCTATCTCCATAGATTTTGTTTCCTTGGATTTAGGTGACTTGCCCAAATTCTCTATTGAGAAAAACATTCTCCAATGAGATCTTGACAATATTTATTTTCTTAATGTTATTCCCAATTAATGTCTTGTATCTTGTACAATACATGTAACACAATCATGCTCCCACTGACTATCTTGTCTATACAAGATACCTTTTTGACGAAGTTCAACTCCTTGACTTCCTTGTCAAAACTGTTCATTCCAATTTCCACAATACTTGCTTCAATCCATTAAAGGATCATTGAAGCATATATATGTGTTTCTAGCAATACAACAAATCCTCGGTTTGTGTCAAATACACAACAACTTCCTTTATTCAATCGAAGAAGGCGATTTTGATGTATCTTTCCATATATCTATATATACGAAATATAACTATTGCTAGAATGATCTTTATTGACTTATACACAGCTACAAGCGAGAAGCCGTGCTTGGTATATGGTCAACTCGTTATCGACTTAGACATAGCAACAATCATGAACTTGTGCTTTGTACATAGTCGACTTGCTATCCATATCTATCTTTCCTTTAAAGATCTAAATGTTCTTGATGGATCGCTCCTTCATGAACATCAATCAAGGTCTATACCTTGTTGTTATATATATGGATTGCACTTAAAGATCATATAGATTCAAACCATACTTGTGGAATCGGGTCTTTCCATCGCTTCTTTATTTATCAACGGATCCTCATATGTCAAGTACGAGGATGTTGTGAAACCTATGTACTTTTTAGTTTAGGCAATTCACTCTCGTTGATCTTTGTAGGATTGGTGCTTGAGGTCTATGAACTACTTCTACAACATCTTGTAGAATAAGTTCTTGATCCTAATGTACTGCACGAGTTTCTCTAACATCATCCATTCGTGAGATGTTTGAGTACTCTTTAGAAGCGAGCGTGCTTATGAACTTCTTCCTTTCACAACTGCTTGTGAATTAAGTTCCGCTCAACTTCCACTAAGCACCATGTATGGAGTGACAAGTTCCCTATAAAGGTACTTCTTGTAGTGACGCATAAACTCCTTTAATGCTCACTTTACTCCCACTACTTCTTCTTGAGAATATCATTCTTCAAGAATACGTTATGATGAGCAACAACTACTTTGTTCTTATCATGTTCGTTGAAGTAGTACCTTTCGGTTAGTTCAAGATATCCTACATCATATTAAGCGTCTTATTTGGGTCCAAGCTTATCAATCAATCTAACTTTGATATAAGCTTCTCAATACCAAATCTTGAGAAACAATATACCTAGAGATCAAATCTCGTAAGATATCTTTCTCAATAGACTTCGATGGAATTTTTATTCAGTGTAAACAATATTGTCCTCAAACACAAATCCCTTATATGAGTCGAACAAGTCAATTTGATTTATTACCGATCGAACTATGTTAAACAATGTTCGATACCTTCATCCTTGGATACATTTTTCAATGTTCCTCATGGAGCGAGTAGTGAAACGTCTTTCATACTCTTTAGGCAATATATCAAACTATATGACTTAACTATTTACCATAATCCATCTTAAGACTTTTGCTTTTATTGAATAGTTTTTCAACTTTACTCTTGAGATCATTTTGATCTTGTCAAAAGATTCATACTTATACCATATCAAATAGATACGTTAATATCTACAATGATCGTTGGTCAAGTGGTAAAGTTTCAACAACCTTTCAATTGCACAAGTACCTGTAGGTCTATATACATCAATATGTATAAGTCTTAATAAGGTTACTTGTCCTTTAAACCTTCGTAGTTCAAAGGCGCTTTTGTCTTTTAACAAACACGATTCGCATGAATTTCAATTGATTTGCAATCGAATTGATTTACGAGCTCCACGTTACGTAGACTCTCATAATGCGATTCTTTGCAATCAAATTGATTTACGAGCTCCACGTTACGTAGACTCTCATAATGCGATTCTTGTTTTTATTCGACTAAGCAACTATTTTACATAAAAGTCAAATACTTTATGCGAAGTCTTATATATTTGTCATTCAAAATTTGTTAATCTATTTCAAGCAAATTCAATTAAGATGCATGAAATCTTATACACAAATTTATAAAACAAGAGAACAACATTTCTCTATTACAAAACATGATCATCCATCATCAAATATGAAATGGAGATAAGGTTTTATGAGATGTTTGGAATAAGGTATACAACCTCAAATTCCTAAACAAACTCTTTATTTAATAAAGATAACTCTACGTATTCAATGGTAGCGGCTTAGACGTACAAGCCATTTCCAAAACGGAGTTTACTTTACTTATCTCGAACTTTCTCTTATTCATCATTGTCTACACATTTCGTTAAATGCGAACACATGAACTAGCACCTAATTACTAGTGTGAATTAGAGATAGCGAGATAATTTGAACGACAAATATCTTAAGGTTTAGAACATCATGGTATTTCGGACAACCTTTCAAATGCCTCCCATATATGGCAAATGAAACATCTATTGTGACATACGGTCACTTGTGAGGATCTCAAAGTTTCAACTCATATCTTGGTAAAGTATTCCTTTAATACTTAACCAATTACTTTCAGCACTAACAAGTGTGCGAACAATATATCCTTTATCCATAGAAAGAGACAATATCAACAATCCTTGATATTGGAGATCTTAATATCTCTAGTTGTCAATTAGCTACTCAAATCTTTCGATTCGCAAGCTAATGAAACATTTATCTTCTTTATAAGAAGAGTCTCTTGGTTAACTCACTCGATCATAAATGATTGAGTCTATATTTACTTTCTCTAAGAACGTCTTCTTGAGTAAATGGATGAGAGTGTAGAAGTCTAGTCCTTATGAATTCTCCAATTCAAAGGTCTAGAACTTCTAAAAGGATATAAGCATTCGTTTTATTGAATAATTTTCGTCAAAACTAATCAATCATTACGAAGCTATGTTCGGGAAGTCGAGGAACGTTTTGGGATTAAACATGCACAAGTTTCTCCTTTCCAAGAACATGTCTTAGAAATCGGTGTTACTTCTCCAAGTAAATACCTTAGAAACGAGCTTGTTGTTTTTCAAAGATTGATCGCAACGAAATTAACATATTTAATATCTATAACAATTTCAATTTAAGGTCATTTAGTTTATGCAATGTTTTGTTTATAATGATAAACAAAACTCCCACTACATTTATTTAAAGTCCCTAATGTAGTCGGTTTCCAAGATCCTCATTTTCGTTGAAATAGGGGACAGCGTCGGCATGACACCTAAAACAACTAGATAAGGTAGGTTCTCCAACCAATCATATCTTGTCCATATGATTCTTGATTTGTGAGATATCATAAGTATATCCACAAACTTCGTCCCAACGTCCAATCCGAGTGGGTCCGTTGTAAAGCAACCTCTCTCTATTTGCTCCTAGTAAATCCGATTTACACCCCGACTACAATGATGGACTACGATGTCCGCGTCGGCAGGAATGCATCAATAGACAATCAATTGTATTGAAGGGGATAGAGAGAAGGAGGACGATTTGGCTAAATCAAGTTAATTTGGGACAAAAGCAATCACGTGACTTTGTTTGGTGGTCGTGTAAGCATACACCCATACCTACCTATGACAATTCAAGGCATTCACAAACAATCACATAACATAAGCATCTCAAGCATTGTCGTGGGTTTGTATGGCTCCCGCTTGCATTAATCTTCGTCGCATCTCCATGTAACGAGACTAATCTAATCAAGCCCTCCCACTAATTACTAAGATCCTATCTAATAATTAAGGGAAATAAATACATGTGATAAAATTCCTAAAACCCCGCCTAGGCCTTAGGGGCATGCAAGCCTCACAAGTTACATCAAAAATTAACCACTTATTTATCAAGGCACCTTAGGCCACTTTACAAGCAATCACATGCATTCACAACATTTTACAACACACAAGGCATTGACATCTTGAGCCATATCAAACCCACATCCTCCTACAAAACAAAGTTAGCACATATACAATATACATGATTCACTTGCTCTTAATTAATTTCATTAATTAGAATCTTTGTGCATACTTGTTGCTCAAGTTTTTCGAATGCAAATAAGGCTTAACCTTAACAACTAATTGTTTAAGCCCTTTTAAATTAAATCCAACCATCAAAACAGAAAGGAGGGTATTTAAGGAGTCTTCTAATTAACCTTTCATCAAATTGATTAATTAGAAATTATTTTAACTAATTAAAATACAAAATTCGGGGCCGAAAAAATTCAAAATAATTCGGTCTCCAAAAAATCCGAAATAAATCCAGAGAACTCCTTACAAAGATTGTGGTTACCTGTAAAAATCTCAAGGAGAGATCAATTATCATCAGGGAGAACCAAAAAAGACAAATCCTCATATCGTGCGCGATGCACCGTTAGAGAAAATTCTGTTATGGGTCTCAACCTTTTGATCTGTATGATCATCCCCTTGATATTTTTCCAGTAAAAAATTTACATAGAAAAATACTACATACAATAGGCTATCATTCCATGAAAAGAAAATCCACAAGTTATATTCAAGATCAACGAGATAACAAGCATTTAAGCAAGGTATCCTGTTCTGGAACTGACCGTCGACCAAAAAGGTTTCACTCGGTTGAGGTATCAAATCTCAATGAAAATCTATGAAATTAATTTTCACAGATTCCAGACTTAAAGGAGAACATTTCCATTTCAACACTTTTCCATAAAAGTTTCTCAATAAGTACAGTTTTTCAAAACAATCAGTTTGTTTGAAAAAAACAGATCTGATAACTTCATCACTTTTCATCCTTGAACGCCCACATAATATCCGAAATATGCAACAAAATTTACATATCCAGAAAGAGCATCAAGTTTAGAATAATCCTATCTAAAAGTTACAGGTACTTTGTATACAAACTTATTTGTTACCAACCACAAGAACAGAACTGTGCAGCAGAATAACAGATCTGCGCACCGTTACCGTTTAAATCACTAAAAATTCATTTTACATCGAATTTCAATGATTCCAGTGGGAAAACAACCACAACTCAAAGGGCTACAACCTCCAATAAGAAGGAAAAAATTTCAGAGAGCTTTACACCACGAAAAACAAGCAACAAGACAGAAAACAGCCTTTCCAGGGCCAGCAAGCATGCACATCACTAATTAACTTAATTAATTACGAATTCTCACTTAATTAAGTGTGAAAAACCTTAAGCACAACCTGGCTCTGATACCACTGTTAGGAAATGCTCATATTTTAATTTTAGATTAATTACAACTAATTAATCACCATTAACAACAAGCAAATCAATAGAACTAGTGCTAAAGCAATCACACATCCAATCAAGAGAGAAAGGTAGGAGAAATTGTACCTCTCATGAAATCGCATTCATGAGGCTCGAATCCATGGCATGGGAGTCGATGGGGTGCTCTCCTCTCCTCTTCTTCTCCATGGATGGCGCCAACCCCGAGTCCACACAAAGTTTAATCAAGTTCTAAAGTCTAGTGCTAGCTAGACTAGAGAACAAGTCTAAACCCCGAGTTAACTTCTCTTCTAATTATCTTATAATTAATGTGAAGCTAATTCTCAACACATGAGACCCTATTTAATGCAATAATAGAGCACAAATTTCAGATCTGAAATTTTGCTCTTTCTAGAGCTAAATGGCGGCTAGGAGAGAAGAGAGAGAGAGGTGAAATGGTTGCCCTAATTTCCACCCAAGGGGGGTTTATATAGACCATGCTCTACCTAACCTAGGGGGGACCACTCCCTTCCCTTGTGGCCGGCCTAGAAGTGGGCTTTGAAGCCCATTTCGATGGTCTAAACAATCTCTCTTATCTCCTTTAGTTATTGCATTAAATCTCGGCCCAAATTGACATATCAAAAGAAAGTCCAAATTATTGATATAATTCTAATAATTAAATCAATTGTGATGAGACAAAATAATTATCAAATACTTGACAATTATTATTTTGGTTTAGACAATACATTAAATTTGTTTCATATGATCTATTTGAAATAATTAATCATAACGGTTTATAATTAATTATTCAACTTATCATATTTTGTATTCCCTAATACAAATAAACTAATATAATGTACTATTGATTAAGAGCTTTGTTTTCGTGTGACCCTTTGAGGATTTATACTATGTTGGCCATGGAAATAAATCGTTATTTATTTCCAATAATCATAAGCGGTATCTAGCAACACGTTATGACTCCCAATTCGTATAAATAATGTACCGTTACAATATCTCAATCCTGCATAAGAAATATTAGTATTTCTTTGTCTGATTCTTATGTCACATGATATCTTTGTATAATCCAAGATAGGAATGTGTCATTCTTGCAGATTATACATTTCTTGATCTAGAGTTGATCGTCTAGTTTGCATGCATACGATCCAACTCCATCAAGGGGCCCAAACAGATATCATCACTCACTAGGTATACTAATGAGGGACATACGGTTTTCTTGATGAACAATTTTTCCCCGCACAATTCAAGAGAACATAAATAAAGTCCTTATAGCAGCCTTTATCAGGAATCAACGTTAGACGATATTTATTGAACCTATCCTCATGTGGAAAAGATGAACATCTCAAACTTAGAATCAAACTCATATGAAATAAACAATGACACATAACACAATCCATATGTTTATTTCATTGGGTCAAGTCCTGTACTATGTTCCAATAACATACACATATGCAATTAAGTTGGTAACTCCTTACCTATGATTTGTAGAACTTAATCATCACTTAACTTGCATACTAATCTTTTATGATAATTAATGTTCCTTGTTAATTATCAAGATTATGGACGATTTAGATTTATTATTGTCATTCTAATGAATGATCCACAGAGATCTACAATTCAGATCCTCAACCTGAATGATCTGTCAATAATAAACTCTAGGAACAAATGATCAAATATCATCATTAACATAAACTAAGAAAATAAGTCATTAAATATTGACTTCTAGGACATAACTCCAACATTAGCGTGTGATAAAGAAGAAATAAATTGAAACATTTAAAAAGAAAACTATGGCAAATTGGTTAATTGAAATCGAACAGGCATCGACAGAGAAATAAAGAGATGAATTCAAATGTTAATGAAATGATTATAACAATATGACATTGAACAGGCATCAAAATACATGACCCTGTCCTTCTAATGGTGATAACTTCAAATGTTAATGAAATAATAAATTCAAAGAAGCAATGAAAGGTGCTGACCAGTAGGAAACAGAGTAACTAAAAATAAACATTAGTATCTCTATTAAGGAAACTTTTTCTTTTTTGTAATTATTAGCATTAAAAGAAAATACCATGCAGCAATAAGGGAGGGAAATAATTGTCATGTCTGAACATGGAAAGGTAATAATAAAATTTTACGTTTTTCTCTAGCAACTTATCATATATGCTCATTAATGACCACCCGTTATGAAAATGTATTTGAGATTTTCATAGCTCATTCATGACAATGTTTTAGGCTATTTTCATAGCTAAATTATCTCTATATGGTGCGTCCAAAACTTTTATTGAGATGGCAATGACGACTTTT
Organism: Rhynchospora tenuis; assembly: GCA_027725995.1. NCBI lineage: Eukaryota > Viridiplantae > Streptophyta > Magnoliopsida > Poales > Cyperaceae > Rhynchospora > Rhynchospora tenuis. Next base: position 14,768,771 of record CM050889.1, on the reverse strand, counting down.
TTTTTTTATAATTATAAATTAGAATTATAGCTATAATATTGAATTTTTTTTTTTTTGTTTTTAAGATAAATTGGGAGTCAAACCTTTCAACTTATTTTTAAATTAAATATCTATGAAAGACCTTAACCGGTTTCGATATAATATTGAATTTATATTTTTGGCAAAAATAGTTTCACCATATATCATAGCTTATACAGTAAGAAAATTAATTTATAATAATCACGGAAGTTGTCCTTAGTATATTCATAATAGTTTTTTGAGCATGTGTTAACCCTATCGTAATTGGTGCTGGTTTGGTACCAGATCTACGGTACAGTAAAGGTATTTGACGATATTCATGATAAACATAACATAATTAGTATGAGACAAATTACAAAATGAATCCGCAATTTAAAAAAGACATGTCTCTTTTCTATTTCATATCTAAATATGTGAGAATTGTGCATATTGATGAATGATAATTGGACTTTCAACATTATAGTACAAATTCAAAAGCTCGAAAATTAAACAAAACATGTGTTCTCACACATTATAATACACGTGTTCTTGTGAAGTTCATTGGCTCTTACTGTAATTTCTCAAGTCTCTCTATCGCCTCCTGTCACACCCCGAACCAAGCCATAATTCGGGATAGACAGCCCCGCCACGTGTACACACTCTACTATGCACACGTAAGGCTAATAAACAGTGTCACAGATATAATATCACAAATAATATCACATAATAAAGGATTAGTTTGTTCATACAACAAAAAGGGCCGGTAAATGTTTACACAACAAAATTTCCAGCCAAAGTCTAAACAAAATCCTAATGATAAACCATAAGATAACTACTCTAGCTTGGCTTGGTCTTCTGCTAAATCCTCCTCCGCTAAATCAGCCAAACCTGAACCTGTCTCCACAAATCAAAGTATTGTGGAATGAGTACATTAATACTCAGTGTGGTGATAGAGGAGCCTACGGTCCTGGTTAACTCTAGCTAGAACTAAACCATACTTAAAACAATTTTAGATTCTAACTTGCAATTTCTATAAGTGTGTGTGCATGATAAAGAGCTATGCTAAATGCAATGTCATGCCAAGAAATCAGAAAAGTATCTGGATATGTAGTGGATTTAATATATTATAATAATATCCGAGAAATACATATATAGTAATACGAGAATCAAGCACCCTCACTCAATGGTCCAATTCATAAGTCACATAAAATCCAGAATAAATCTCACAAATCCCAATATGGCAAGGACCTCGTGCCTGCAGATCAACCTGGTTGCCCGAAGCTGCTCCAATCTCAAACCCCGGCCAAAGGGAGTGAGCAGTAATACGCGGTACCGGTAAACTGTATACGTGGAGAGATGAGAGGAAGTCTGATATCAGGACACATACCCATGGTCCGAGTCAAGTCCAACAAGAAATAATATAATACTATAATGCAACACAAATAACCATCGAGTGACCGCAATACCGCCTGACGGTCGGTCTGCTGAGTGATCATCGGAAACGCGTTGCCCATGATCGCTATCATAAGGAGACCACCGGCATTCAGCTTGGGTGCAATCTCCCGATAATGGAAACCCTAGGCAAAACGCTCTTATCTCACTCGGTCTCACTATCCTGATCCATACCAATGCAGGTGTTGATTAAGGGCACTTTTAGGTTTATTAATCACTTTATTAATATGAATGCACATCCTATAAATATGCAATACTAATCTTTAATTAATGACATGCACTTAACTGTTTACTTAATGTTTAATGACATAATATGCACACAATTAATTATTGATATAATCCTAGACTAAAGAATAAACAAAACCTAAGGCATCCACACCTGAAAAGTAGGGCCTAGAAGCGACTACTCTGCTGGAGGGTCGATGGAGCCCTGTTCAGTGTCACCACCCTCGAACTCGGTGTAGTACTCGTCTCCCTGGTAGTCTGCCTGATCACCTGGTGAACGAAACTATCGTTAAAGCTAATCTAACGATTAAACCCGTTTATCCCTCAATTTGATTTCAAGTTCCGGTTATGTTATCTTTAACCATACTTAACTTCTAATTAATTTAAAATGGGACTCGGTATTAAAATATATTATTATACTTAATTAGTTTATAAAAATAATTTGACAGAGTTCCATTTGAAACTAGTTGAGAAGGAAAGTTAAGTTGTTACTTTTGGAAATATTTTGTTAAGTTCCAACTACGACGTTTGGAGACGTGGCATAATTAGTTTGGTTTAGGAAATCATTTGAAAAGTTTAGTTAATAATTAAATAGTGTTTTGCTCAAGTATGAAACGCTTTTGATAAATCATCTAAAATAAGATAAACTTCGTTTCAAAAGATTAACGAAGAAAACTAAGTTTGTTTGAAATAGTTTTGGGATCATACTGTGTCCGTTTATAACATAGTATCTGTATTGAAATTATTTTACGGACAATCTAATCATCTTCCATTTGTAAAAGCCCACATTTTATATTCGAATCCGTCTCGATTAATTTCTCGGCCAAAAGCTTTTAATTTAAAATCCGATTTAACTTGCTAATATAAAATATGCCATCGCCAATATAGTTCTAGTTTTATTTTATCAAAATCCAACTCAAAATTTCGGTTTCAAAATCTCAGCCAACAAATAAAAAGGAAAAAGGGCCACGCAACATACAACAGCAACACCAAATTCACTCGGGTCCAACAGAACAGAGAAAAGAGCCCACACAGAGGAAAAGTAAGGGCGGAAAAATAGGCCCGAAAGGCCCAGAACGAAACAGAGCCCAGCAGGGGTAAAGGGGTTTCGGGGATCAAATCCGAACCCAAACAACAAAATTTACACAAAGGACCCTAAATCATTTTTATTTACCTAATATTTATACCAAGGACCCTAATAACAGATTTATTCACATAGAAGTCCTAAAACAGTTCAAAAACATTTACAAATAGGTCCTAAAATCGGAAAACTTAACATATGGGTCCTGGACCCGACTGAACTCATACCAGAGAGCGAACAGAGGGGAAACCGACTGGTACCAAGCCTGAACCAGCTTGTACCAGTCCAGAGAGTAGCCTACAAGTACTTACAAAGCATAAACAACAACTTATCTACTCTAATTTGATCATACAAGCGACACACAAGCATTTAGCATGCATAAATCCTAGCCAGCAATTGAAAGAACAAAACAGAGCCTTAATCAAGCATTCACAACGCATAACTGAGCCAAAATCAAGCACATACCTAAAACAGATGCCTAAGTGAGCATGTAACCAGTTTCTCAAAGAATAATAGCCCTAATTTAGAGTTCACAAACACTATCAGATGAGAGATTAAACATTAACCAAACCTAACTGAACTAACAACAGCACAATTCCTACAATGAGCAACTAACAGATCATACAAAGCTAAGAGCAAGCACAGATTGACCCCTAGCAGTTGACATATCAATAGCATGACCCTACTTGAGCATTCACAAACCCAAATTATTTTCCATCGACTCAACAGTTCAAGCAACAAACTCAGAGCAACAAATCAAATCGAGTGCATGCCTCACAAATTCATTCCATCACAACCACAGAACAAAGAAAAAGGAGTGGGTTTGCTCGAAACCCTTACCACAGAAAGGAGGGAAGAAGCAAGAAGAGAAGAGGAAGCAACTCAGCCAACACCCGCACACCACCTTGCTTCACCAGCAGCGCCACCACCACCTCGCCTCGTCGATCACCGCCACCTCCACTGCAATGCCTAAGCCTCCGCCTCTCTTTTCCACTCTCTTTTTCTTTCTCTTTTTCTTTTCTGTTCTTACCGAGTTGTAACGGGTCTGGGCGGAAAGGAGAGAGGGGTGGCTTAAAAGCATGGGAGATGGAGAGGAGAGGGAGGTTGTACTGCTGAGGTGGCGAGAGGCGATTGGATCGAGGGAGTGGCGGTAAGGTCAAATGAAGCACGAGGAGGTGAGGAAAAAAGGGTCGGTGGGGTCGCGAGTGCGACGGAAGTCACAGGGGTGGGACGGGTAGGTGGCGGAAGTCGCGAAAGTCGCGACTCCTCTGCCATCGGAGAGAGAGAGAGAGAGACTGTGAGAGAAAGACTCGAAAGGGAGTCAACGAAGACTCCTTCGGCGTAGAAAAGCAGGGAGAGAGAAAGAGAAAGAGAGAGAGATGGGAGAAAGGAATCCAAGGGCCTTGATCCAATGGCTCAGAAAAAATCCAAAAGTTAAAACTCGATCCAACGGTCCAGATGAAAGGAAAATAGGAAATCAATTATTCCAGCAATTATAACTAGGATTTTTGACACAAATTGAGTTACGGAAAATTTCTAAAATATATATTTGAAATTATCATGGCATAAAATATCTAGTTATACAAATAGTTTCATTGAAAATTTTTCAGATGGCCAGAAATTAATTATCGTATCGAATTCAAAATAAAACCGTTCTTAATTTACAAATGGGGTTTACGATTAGACTTTAGTTTTTCTAATAATTAAATTATTTGATTTCTTAGAAATTATAACTTTTTAATTTAAAAAGTTTGGGTTTTTACACCTCCTCTTGATCCTTTTTTAACACGTCGCTAATCTAGCTCAAGATGAAATAAAATAGAAAAATAATCAATTTAATTTGGTGAATCTTTTGACCCGTGGCTCAGATCAAAACAAATATATTGATATTGTTAGAAAAAAAATCTAGAAATTCAGTGTGGATGGAGGACCATGAATTGTCCCCAATTGCTGTTTAACCGGTACATAAAAACCCTGAGTGCATCATAGAAATACCGATTTAATATTTCCTAAGTGTAAGGGTTTCAAAGCTTTGTGTATCAGGATCAATACATTAAAACATTGGATCTGGGATGAACAGGTGGTCAAGAGGCCTAGATTGCTGGTACCTGCGCCTGATTTAAACTTTTTGGACATCTCTTCAAGAGTGGAAATGCGTTTATCAGAGGTGGTATCTGCATCATAAACATTTTTATTTAGTAATAGATAGTGATTAAGAAGGGAGATTTTGGTAGTTACCCCCTAATTCGTCCTAAAGCATTTTGTTGAATAAAATGTGGGCATAAGCTATTGCTGATCTACATGTTTAAATTTGTTGGAACATCAATTAAAATTGGGCTTAACTCATTCAAAATCCATGGCAATCAAGTTTAAATTGAGAATTGTTCTTAAACATTTGGACGACTACAGACCAGTAATGATAAATTTACTTTCTGGTACTCTTTCATCAACGAAGATAAAATAATGGGAGAAGCATTCATTGAAGTCACTTTTACATTTTAGGCTTCCAAATCCCCTTATAGATGATTAACACTTTGATTTCATAGTTCTCCTGATGAAAGGAAACATAGACAGACATTGAAACCATTAAAGCAACAATAATATTTATAGTCTCCTGGAGAAAAAATAGAGATAGAGAACAAAAACATAAAAGGCAATATCCAAAGGCATACAGAAATAACACATGTGTTAATCATGCTGGTTTTCACCTGATAAATCATAAGGATCAGAAAACCATTGTTCAGAAAAGAAGAACCACAACAATGGCATTGGCTCCACCCTGAAACATGCGGCTATTTTAATAATGAAGTCGGTAACTGACAATAACCTGTGTTGAACAGTGATAAAAAAAATCACCAAATAGCAGCACAAATACCTACAAATTGTTAAAAAAAAAAATCGAATTATACATCAACTATCGAAAGTTCTCTTAGAAACAAAGTATTGAACAAAAATAGCAGCATAAATTCCTCCAAGAATACCAAATATACAGATAATAATACCACAATTGCCAAAGTTCTACAAAATATTCTCACAGTAGATTCTATATATAGACAAAATATGAACATAAGTACAAAACCTAAAAACGTTATGTATTAATTATAAATTTAAATGCGTTTATTAAAAATTTATTGCAATGAAGCCCAACACAACCTGTAATAGAGATCTGAAGAATTAATATCCAGTAATTAAGAGTAAAATTAATGCAAATAAATTAATTACAAATTTTCTATCACAATCCTATAGAAGGAATGTAATAAGAAAAAAAACTCTCTAATTCCTTTAGGTAATGGCCAAATCAAATTATCTATGCTGCAATTAAAAACCCATCTAATATTTCAAATAAATTTTGAAAACAATGGCGAGGCAAAATTTAGACTAATTTTTCATTCTTATCTAAATGCTAATACAACTATGGTGCGCAATTAAAATAAAAAAAATTCTACACACATCTAAAAAAGTATGGTGCACCATCAAATTATGAAAAGAACTCACATATTCGGCAACAATTTGACAGCCGTAATGAAACAATTCATCAAAAATTATGTCTATGGAACTATTTGCAGTGGGAAAAGGGCAGCAACCACTTAAAAAGGAGGAATAACTAAATAATATATAAACGGAGCTTACTGATTTCTAGGGTTTTTTTGCTTCCACCAATCTATCTGAAAATAGGAGAAACGAAGGAAGGAGGTGGGATTAGATCGACGAGAAAGGAGTGGCTAGGAATTGCGAGAATTAATCTGATTCTTTCTCTCCTTCTTCACTATGATAGGCATACACTGTACCACCGCCGCGCCAGGACACCAGAGACATCCACTATTAACATCCCGAGCATCATTTTCCGAGCGACCCTATGTCAGCACTGCCGCCGATTCTTGAGGTGGAAAAAAAATAGAGGTAAACGGAGGTTGGTGGCTCCGTTTCTAGGACCAAGCGCCAAAATGATGCGCTGAGAAATAGACCCTTGTCACGTGAGGGGGACTACATGGGAACCGCATCCTCTCGATGGGTAGAGGATACTGGTCCGGACTACATGCCTTTTCTCTGAGATGAAACCAAAGAAATAAAAAAAAAAAAGGGTCTAAGGGTAAGGGGACGAATTTGTGTGAGGTCAATTAATATCCTAATGCTGAAACAGGTCACAACAATGACAAGATGGGTCAGCAACATAGTTTTATATAGAGTTTTAGTTTCATAACACATACAAATATTTACCAAACAAAGAACCAATAGCAAAATACGTTCGCGTGTCGTTTGCTGATTAAAAAAATAATCTCTGACACCCACACAAATTTATCTATATTTTTGATTTGTATAGGTGCGTAAGCTTAACGGTGTGTTTGGGTGTGCACCGAATAAGAATAGGAATAAGGATAGAGGGCCGGGTCTAGATTGGAGTGCCAATCCTTATTCCTAATTCCTATACCAAGATTTTGTTGGTATAGGAATAAGGGCCGGAATTAGCCCATATTCCTTATTCCCATGGTGTTTGGTTTGACACCGGAATAAGGAATAGGCCTCTATTCCTTATCCGAGCTCCATTTGGATTTCCTAAGAATAAGGAATTAGAACCCTTATTCCTTATTCTTACCGTAACCAAACAAACCGTAAATTGATATACGCCTCACTTAGACTTCAAAACTGAACATTTTTATTGTGCACAACCCACTTGTAATAATATAGTGCGCATGCTTAAAAATTTGCTAGACTTATTCTGTTGATATATTAACAGGCCACATATAAATTATAACACACATATTTTAGCTATGTTTGGCAAAAGACATGTGAACAAGGGACAACGAACTAGAACTGGGTCCCATCCAGTTCTTGTTCTTGGTTTGTAGTTCGCCAAAAATTAGGAACTGGGAACAAGTCCTAGTTCACGAACTGGGAACACCTGTTACTTGTTTGGCGGTAAAATTTAATTCCTTGTTTGCGAATTAGGCTGTTCGTCGCCCTTCCAAACATAGCTTTAGGCTATGAGTGCATATATTATTTACTGGTGCATATGAATTTAATTTTATTAAAGTAAATGATTGTATGTCATGTATCTATTTTTCTTGTCTAATATAACGTTTTAAAATATTATTTGTCTATGACGTCTATTACAGTTTTTTAACATACTTTATTTGACATCAAGGATTAGTTAAAAGGGAAAAATAAATTGATAATAAGTTAACTAGACTTCTAAGCCATCTCACCTTTTTAATAAAAATATTGCTAAGTGCTCCACAATTTATTTTAGGAGCGCTAAAGATTGGAGACTAAAAAGCGAAATAAGAGAGAGCTGACGAGGCAATGTCGGAACAAAATTCAATACAAGTTACTCTCCGTCCGTAATCTTTGATTTTGGAGTAAGCTAATTCCCTCACCCCTTGCCTAATTAGGAATGTGAAAGTAAAATATAAACCCGTTGGATCCGTTTAACCTATCCAATTAAATCCGTATTTTAACGGGTTCAAACATTATTTGAATTGGGTTCGATTTTAATTTTATTAAGCCGGTTGTATTAGGTCGTGTTATATTTTTATTTTTACTATTTATAAATGCACGCATGTGAGCAAGTGTTACACGCTAGGTCTAGCGTGTAAACAAGTGTTTTTATCGTTCGATCGCTTTGATCTGTGGTTGGATGTGAATCGCAAGACGAAGCAACACTATAATTTGATTTTTCATCTAATATAGAAACGAATTGAATAACACATCCATTTGTATCACTGGTAAATTAAACAATATATTTTTATCGTCTAATATTATTTTATTTTTTTATTTGCCCACGTATGAAGACATCTTATGCTAATTCTTAAATCTTAATAATCCGGTTTGCACCCGACTCGTTAGTTAATTAAATCTTTCCTTACCCTTTTACCACAAAGAATTTATATCAATCCCATTAACTCTCGTTTTCTTTCTCATAGCACAACAACACAACCCTAAAAATCTCTACGCGATACCTCGTCCCCACCCCTTCCAAACTCGATCTCCATCCCTCACCTATCACGAGACCTAGGAAAATTGTACGAGTCTGATTTTAATTTACCATAAATCCACTTCAAATCTCCCATATAAGTACTATGAACTTTGTAGGTTGTTGTTTAGTGCTGCTGCATTTTTTTTTTATTTAAAGCCAATAGGCATACTTTATTGAATATAAGCGAAAGTTACATCATGTCTGAGTACATCCCACAAAAGAAAAACACTGGTGTTAAAAGCTGCAAAACTATCCTAGCAAACAAGAACAAAAAAAACAACATCCAAAAACATAAACCGGTAAGCATAAAATTATTCCAATAAAAAAACAACTAAACACCAGTGCATCAAAGGTGTATCTAGGGCATTAAGGTGGAGCTTGCTGCACCCTTTAGAAAAAACAAATGTCAATCTCATTTATAATCCCCTCTTCTTGCTGTAATTGCCAGTGCAAGTGCCCTCTTATTTGCATATTTCTCCTGCATGTTGCATTGGCCAGAATATGGGCTTGATGTACTGGATCTCTATGGACATGGTGCAACGTTGCACCTGGTTGCATGCTATCCAATTTTTTGATAATATCACTCACCAATCCTCTAGCTCTTCAAGAAGGCAATTGCTCCATGTCCCAATTGTTCACCGCTTGCACCAAGTTGCTACAATCCGAGAAGAATTGTATCTTGGTCATCTGATTGACTCCCTCCTGCTCAAATATATAGTTGATCGATTCTTGTAATGCCTTTGCCTCCGCCATGAAAGGATCATTCAAATTCTCACTGTGCATTCCCACTTAGTGTAGAACACCCTGATTATAAACTATGTATGCACACCCTGCCTTGTTGCTTGTATCCCACAAGGCATCCAAAACCACCTGCCATCCCTCTTCATAGAAATCATGAACTTCCCTACCTTCCCCATTGTTTTGTACTGGTATAGCCTGCATAAAATCATTATCCATCGGACTGATTGCTGCATATACTCTCTTCAAAACTTCAGTTGGATTGAACACAGTGTGCTCGATGACAGCCTTGTTCCTTTCTTTCCATACCTCCCAAATTGTGTTAGTGAACAATTTTATACCGTAGTCATCCAGAGCTTCCATAATTTGCTTCAATGCTTCTCCTATTTGCAAAGGCAATTCATGCACACGAAGACCCAACGGACTGGTAAACCAAACCTGCCTAGAGGTTGCACAGAAAAAAAGACAATGCATAGAGAATTCATTCTCTTCATAGCATCTCTGGCACATAGGACAAAAATTAGAAAACTTGGAATGCATGTGTACTGCCATAGGCAGTCCTTTGTTGAGTAACCTCCATAGAAAAATTTTTATCCTTGGCAAGATAGATTTATTTTTCCATATACCCTTCCAAAACAGATGGTGTTCAGCATTCAAACCTCCTTGCATGTACACGAGCTCTTTGTATCCCTCCTTTGCTGTGTACCTACCAGTTTTTACTGGCTGCCAAACCAACATATCCTCAAGTGTATCGTGTAGGCTTGGTTTATTACTTCCTTGTATGATTTGCTGTATCTGATGGGGCTGATACAACCTATTTAGCTTTTGTACATCCCACTGCCCAGTAACTTCATCAATTAAGTCTCTCACACGCAAATTTATGTCCTGCGTAGACCCTTCTTCCTGCACCATCCATCCTTGGAACCAAGGTTGTGATAAAGCCTAAGTTTTTGAACCATTGCCGATGTGCCACATTACATTAGTTGCAAAGAAATTTCTTTCGTCCATGACTTGCTTCCACATCCTACTCACACCAGTCACATTCCTAGCCCTCCAGTATCCAACATTCGGATAATACTTAGCTTTACAGACCTTCACCCAGGGCTTATCCTCATCCGCCATTAGGGAACAAACGAGCTCAAGAAAAAGGGCTTTCCCAAAATTTTGTAAGTCTTTTATCCCTAATCCCCCATATTTACTGGTTTGCATACATTTTTTCACGCAACATAAGCCAAATACCTGCTTTGATCCGTCTTTCCCCAAAAGAATTTTGCTAGCAAACTATTTATCTCTTTAATCACCCTTTTTGGCAACATCTCAATTGACATATAATACACCGGCATTGTCATTAAAACAGACTTGATCAAAACAAGCCTCCCCGCATGAGATAACATATTTGATTTCCATCATGTCAATTTCTCCTTTGTTTTTTTCCAACAGTAAGTCCCCATTCTTTCTTGAATCACCCCTCGGCCCTATCATGATGCCAAGGTATTTTTCATCTTGCTGCACTCTTGTAGCCCTCCATGCTTCCTGTACCCGATTGACTGTTTGATCATCACAATTTTTTGAAAACCATAAACTTGACTTACAGGGGTTTATATTCAGACCCGAGACATAGCCAAACTTGTGCATGATGTTAACAAAAGTATCCACTTCTGTCCTGCTTGTATCTCCCATCAAAATGAGATCATCAGCGTAGATAGCATGCGTCATTACCGGGCTTGTGTGAGCAACCGTCACTCCCTTCAATGCGCCTTGGACAATAGCCTCTTGCAGCCATCTCGACAGTACCTCCATAGCAATGATAAACACGTACGGTGACATGGGGCAACCTTGTCTCAGTCCCTGTGTTGGTCGTATAAACCCCTCTCCCTGACCAATTATTGTTATAGTGACCTTTGCCCTTTTATACGATGAAAGCATTAGCGAAATGATTTTTTCTAGTATGTTGAGAGATACCTCATTGCTCGCTCTAGAAAAGCCCAATCCAATTTATCAAAAGCCTTGTTCACATCAGCTCTCACTAAGATAATACTCTCCTCAATATTTCACCCGGCTCTTGTCCGGCCCCATCTCAAATAGATTTTTCTTGATTTCCTTAAAAGTCGGGGGAGCAAGGAGTCGTTGATGGGCTGAGGTCGGTATAACTGGCCTTGGACTGTGGTTTAATTCCGTGAAAACCTCCTCTCTCATTCTGTCCATGTGGTTCATTTCCAAAGCTGCTTCATAGGCCGTGTTATGAGAACAGTGCAGATCAGAGAAATAAGCAAGAAATTTAGACCTGATAATTTTTTCATCCCCAGTTAACATTTGTTTTATTAATATTAGTTGTCAAGAATGTTATGTGCTAAGCCATCTTTATTTTATTTATGTGATCATTTTTTATTTTTGCACAACTAAAATCACGACCGTTTGACTCTCTTTATCCGTATGTAAAAAATAATCTGAGTTGGATGGGGTTACGAGTGATCAGTTAAAATTTTTTTTCAACCAGCTACAATTGGGTTGGATTAAATTTTTTATTCAAAAACTTTGACCCATTCATTGTATAATCCTCTATTTTGTACAAATGTCGCTGCTAGATAGGAAATTTACAACTTGTAAGTATACTGAAATATCATATTTTTTAAACAGTGATCAAGGTTTTTAAATGTAATTTGTGCAATTTGAGAGTTAGATGGTGATTTAACGTTTATCGGTGATAAAATAATAATAAAACGGTTATGCAGTAAAATTTTAGGGTGATTCAATTCAAACACCAAGTTCAAAAATTCAGATGAGAACATTGTCACGGCATCAACGCTAGAGAAACTGAAAAAGAGGTAGTTTTTTTTTTTTTTAACCATTAGTTTTGTTTTTTATTTCTTTGCCCAATTGCCCTACTTCATTAGTCCCTTGTGTATATTTGTAGCATGATTTGTTTACTATAAAGATGGTATATAATTGCCGTCTTTTAGCTTGATTACAGGGATTAATGGGTGATTTTGTGGGCCCAGGATATGTATCTTATTCATGAACTTTCTTTCGGGTTAAAATCAAATTACTAGTTAGTTTTGAATATAGTTAATTATTATGTGTTCTGTTAATTGATGATTCCTCAATCAAGTGAAAGAAATGAGCGGAAAAGGTTACCGCCGCGATATCTTTAACTGAATGTAGGATTTTACATAAATTCTCTCGCGATCTCTCTCTTTATCTGGAGTATGGACGCAATCCAATCCCCTGCTTCTAGCACTTCCACGCCTCCGACGGAAACGGATCCACCGCCGGCAAACTCACTGGCCTCGCCTGTGACGACCAACAGATCCAGGCCTGTAAGGTATTGTACCAGGCTCTTTCTTCTTCAGTCTGGCATTTCGTCGAACACATTGCATTTACATACAGAGTGGATATCTAATTGCTTGTTTTTCCACTGTTTAATCCTGTGCTTTACCTTGTTTGTGGTATTTTTGTTAGGTATTGGAGAAGAATAAGGCTATTGATGAAATTATTAGAAAGGCGTCTTCAGACTATCTCCCTTCCATTCTTCCCTTTTGTCAAATTGTTAGTACGAAAGAAATGATAAGCAAGCTTATTAGAATTTTCTCTTTAGTCTTGTTTGTTTATTTGTTTTGTTACTGGAGACAATCAATAGTTTTATTATTGCCAACCTATATGTATTTTACCAGGGAATGAAAAAGAAAATTTAATATATACTTATCTTTTGTGTTTATCTTTTTTCTCAAACTACATACTACTGATATCTCTCAACTAAGTCTGTGTATCTTGAACCTTGTCTCAGATTAGAGAAATATGAAATCCTACACCAGCTGCAACTGCGTATTAAGATCTTGAGAGACAAAGTTCTTCATAAACAGTTGTTTAGAAATGAATAGTTTCTTTGTGGTTTATGCAAATTTCACTAATCAAGTCTATTTTCTTGTTTCTTGCTCCAGGCATCTATGAAGGACTTAGAATTCCTGTTTTAATAATGTAATAATCAACTTCGTGGTTTGTATATTGTACCGACTTTAATTTTAGCTGTCAAGTTTCCTTATAACTTTTCTAATACTCGCTAAATTGAAGGGATTTGAGAATGCTCTAAAGTGCTGAGTGCATTCAGTCTGGAAATGGTGCCAGTGTTGACTCCTTGGAATAGGTGCTGATACAAATAGCAATGATGTAAATGACATCAAAAGGCTTCGAGACTTGGCCTCTTCATTAGTTAACGTAATCTACATGGAACCAAAAGCAAAAAGGGCCTGCAACTGCAAAGCATAAGTGAACCTTTTGAGATGTGTGGAGTTATTTTAGGGTAATTGGAGATTCACCGAGACCTAATTAGGTTCTTTCTGGGAATTATATTTCTTAATTTTCCTTTATGAATTTATAGATAAGTTCCATTTTGCAAGTCCTGCTGAAAAACCTTCATATTTGCATGCTTCTTTTCTAGGAATGTTATTTCTTAATTGACATTTCCTTTCTGAATTTTCAGATGTAATGCAAGGATTTATCCAAAAATTTTTAGAATTGATGAAAGGTGAGAAATTTTTTTCCGACCTGATAATCCCTCTCAGGTAATCTCTAGAATTTCAAAGTTCAATCTGAATCAAGTTAATGATAAAGAACAACTGACAATCAGATTGGTTATATCATGTTCTATTAAAAGATATATTTTTCTTATGTTCACATTTTTGTATTCATGTACGTTTTTGTAAACTGTCAAGGCAAATATTTCTTTTTCAATTGTCTTTTGGAAGTTCTCTATTTTTTGTTTGATGTCTATATGGATGTAAAAAGACATGAGAAAATAAATAGACAATGCAACGAAATGCAAGTTTGTCCCTCTTTTATCTCTTAGCATCGAAATTCTATGGATCAAATTTTGTAACGCATAATAAGTCCGCAATATAATCTATTAGTTGTGTATTGAGGATTGCAATACTGGCACTACACTTGACTACGCAATTCTTTTGTTTTTTTTTTTGTTTTTTTTTTTTTTTTTTTTTCAAATGTATAGCTATGAAATAATTATTGGGTTTTAACACAAGTGACTTTTTGCAGAAAGATATTTATAAGATTTTGGAGACCTGAACTACAATATTCATTCATGGCAATGTTCGTTCATCTGGCAGATGCTACCTGAAGAAGAAGAAGAAGAAGAAGAAGAAGAATTGTCAGTAGTATTGTATCCAATAAGCCAATTATATAGCATTGTTTAAAACTCCTCTTCATTTCTACTCAATTATACAAATTTTGCCAGGACTTGGAAGTGTAATATAGACATGTTTGGAAACTTGGAACGGCAAAGGATTCTCCGTAATTAATAAAAAGAAATGTGTACAAAGTCATGATGCATTTTTATAAGTAATGGTCCAAAGTACAAATTTCAAAATTCTGTCGGATTTATTGGTTTAATAGCTGCCAGTACAACACATCTCTCATACTGCTCTAAAAAAGAAAATAAAGTTCATACGTGCTTTATTCTTATTTATTGGGCCAGAACCTATGTTGCATCAATACGGGTACGAGTACCGTACCCGGTACGGTACGGGTACGGCGGTACGAAAATTTTAAAAAATCTTCGGTACGGGTACGACGATATATATATATATAGAGAGAGAGAGAGAGAGAGAGAGAATAGCTATGGTGAACCATGGTGCACAGAGGGTTTCGTGAACCATGACCGTTTGATCGGTGATTTTGCAATTTGACAAATCTAAATTAACCAATCCAATCTATATATTGAAATCTCATATGAAACCAAATTTTATAATTTTTGGAATTTTTTTTGCTATTTTTTCCGAATTTTTTAAAACTTTCCGTTTTTGGACGATAATTAGTGAATTATCGTCCAAAAACGGAAAGTTTTAAAAAATTCGGAAAAAATAGCAAAAAAAATTGAAAAATTATAAAATTTGGTTTCATATGAGATTTCAATATATAGATTGGATTGGTTAATTTAGATTTGTCAAATTGCAAAACCACCGATCAAACGGTCATGGTTCACGGAGCCCTCTGTGCACCATGGTTCACAATAGCAATACTCTATATATATATATATATATATATATATAAATTATAAATCATTATAATGTATAATCTATTATTATTATTATTATTAATATTACATTGTATAGTGTATTAATCGGTAAGCCGTGTAATAAATAATAAATTATTATCAATCATAAGTCACAATTAATTTGTAGGAAACATAAACCTCAAGGTTCTCAACTTGAGATAGCGCAGCTCCCAGGTCTCCATGTGCACTGTTCCCCATGTGTTATGTTTAATGTTTAAAAGAAGAAAAAAACACAACTCCTTCCCCGAGGTCCCATGTGCCTCAAGACTCAAGAGTCAAGACCATGAAAGAAAGAAAAAAAATAAATAGAAATTTCGTTTTGTACTAATACCTCACGAAATTAACTGTGGCCCCACCTATCAGAATTGTCTCCCCCAAGTTTTTCCAAATTGCAGCCATGGAAATTCACAGTAAAATGAAAAGTTGAAGAAGCAAAGTCGTACCCGAGACAAAAATCAGACGTACCCACACGTACCTCTGACCGTACCAGCTGATTTGACCGGATTAAAATATTCGATACGCCACGTGGCATTCCCGGTACGTACCGGTGTCGTACCGAGCGCGTACCCGTAACCGGTTCGTACCCGGTACTCGTACGGCTGGAAAATCCACGTACCAAGGTAACATAGGCCAGAACACAATATATTAACATTCTGTTACATCCCCCAAAGTTGCACATAAAAAAATAAGAGGAGAACAATTGAAAGGCATCTATCTAGCACGGGGTGAAAGATTCATGTATTTTTTATTTTGAAAGATAAACAATAATGTAATTTGGAAATTATCAGAGTGTATTTAAGTAAAACATCCAGCATTTTGGAAAGCTCATTATAACATGAGATATTTTGCAGCTTAACATTTTTGGTAGACTATGATCCCCTTCCTATGTGTGGCACATATAAAGTGTAAATGCTTTTCTTTTTTTCCTTTTCTTTTTTTTTTTTCCTTTCTTTCTTTCAGTTTTCCTCATTTGCGACTGTGAGGAGAACATCTGAACATGAAAATAAAAAGTTGTGAATTTGCATTTAACGTAAGGAATTATGCAAAAGCGCACAAATTTATTGTAACAATAAATATGTTTGACAAAATGCACGAATTACGGTCTTTTTTCTTTAATGTTCATATAAAAACACATTCTTTACACGGATAAGAAAATGTTGATGTAATCTCCTATTATTGCAAAACCAGTAATTCCATTTTGTGAAAATCTATTTTTTCAATCAGCATACATAATTTCCTTTTTGTGAAAAAATATCTCTACTACTTATAAATACACGTAATGCATATGTGTTACACTCTAGGTCTAAGTAGTAAATAATTTTTTTTGCCGTTGGATCGACTTGATCTGTGGTTGGATCTAAATCGCCGGACGAAGCAACACTGTTATTTGATTTTCCGTCTAATAACCGTTCCGCTGCCACAACTTTTTCACTGCCACAGATGCCACAAATTTCCATCCGTTAGATTTAGAAAGAGATCGATGGTCGTGAATGAGTTTTAATATTAACATACCAAAAGTTGCTCTTTATTACTTACTTTATTATTTTGTCTCCTCCGAGTTACTTTATCCTTTTGTCTCTGCGCTCTCGTAAGTACTGCCAGGAAATCTAAAATCAAAGCAAACTTTATACCTTTCCTTTCTCTTGCATACTGTCTCCTCTCATGCTCGAGTTCTCTCGTTCTAGCGCTATCTGTTAAAATAAACAATTTACCATATCATTTCGGTGCGAAATGATATGGTTTCGGTGCGAAATCGAGACCGACATTGCTGTTATGGAAAGATTTGGAGGCCAAGTTTGGTGATTATTTCCTTGTGCACGAAGATATTGTTTCCTAGTATTGAGATACGTGGTATCTCTTAGGATTATTGCTGTTTTGGCTAGTTGCCTATTGTATCCCATGTAATTTCCTATTTATTTCATCTCTCTCCTTGTAACAAAATTATTGAGTGAAATAGAAAAATTGTGTGCGTGTGTGTGGAGGACGTAGGCATCAAGTTGGTGCTGAACCTCGTTAAACTCTTTGTCTTTTGTGTGTTTGAATGTTTTTACAGTTTAATTTCGGTCCGAAATAGTATTGTTTTCGGTCCGAAACAGTAAGGTTTTGAGCGTATTTTGTTACATGGTATCAGAGCGTAATTTAAAAAAAAAAAATGAGTACACCAGAAGAAGGAGATGGTACTAAGGCGTTGCTAGAGAAATTGACAGAGTTAGTGGCTCTGCAGCAAACTCAGATGAGTCAACTGATGAAGATTCAACAACCAAACCCGAGTAGCGAGTCTGTCTCGACAACGGAGGGCTCACCAATTGCAGTCAAGTTAGATGGCACGAATTACAGTATTTGGGCTCCGGTGGTGGAGATGTATGTGCAAGGTCGCAACAAGATGCGGTACCTGACAGGCAATCCGGCGCCTCCACAAGAAAATGATCCTGGTTATGAACAATGGGTAATTGATGACTCCGTGGTGAAAGGTTGGTTGATAAATTCTCTTGACCCTAAAATTATGCCAAATTACATAAGGTGCAAGACGGCATGGGAGATTTGGAAAGTTTTGGGCAAAACGTATTATGATGGTAGTGATGAAACACTAGTTTTTGATTTGAATAGAAAAGTTTCTAGGTTGAGACAAGGTGATAATTCTATACAAGAGTATTACAACACCCAACAAGGTTTATGGAGAGAAATTGATTTTAGGCGTCCTAATCCTATGACTAGTGCTGAGGATATTAAAAAGTTTAATGAATATATTGAGAAGTCAAGGGTTTACATGTTTTTGGATGGCCTTAATGATTGTCTTGATAGTTTAAGGGCTAGGGTATTGCATATGGTGCCATTTCCAACCGTAGAAGAGGCATATAATGTTGTGAGGAGAGAAGTTGTGAGGAAAAATGTAATGATGAAAGTTGATGAAGAGGCAAGTTCTAATTCCATGGCTATGGTTTCCAAAGGTAACTCTAATCAAGACAGGTCAAAGTGGAAGTGCTTTAATTGTGGAAAACCTGGTCATACAAAGGATAAGTGTTTTGATATTATTGGATATCCCGAGTGGTTTAAAGGAAAAAAGGGAAAAAACCAAGGGAAAAGTCAAGTTTATGTGGTCAAGGACAGCTCTGGGCAAGATGAGAGGACACAGGTTCGAACAAATGGTGACTCGGACCGGGCACAAGATCAGACAGCAGGTGGAACTTCAAATCTGTGTGTTACAGAGGGCATTTCGGTGCGAAATCATGCTGTTTCGGTCCGAAATGGCAGTGCCGACAGAGAACAAAGTGGTTCAGGTACAGGTACTGGTAGTCAATCTGGTCCAGGTATGTGTTCTTTCACTATAGAAAATTGTGGTAATTGGATAATTGACTCAGGTGCAACAGATCACATGACTTTTGAAAAAGGTGATTTAAAAGAAATAAAAAAACCAAGAGTAGAAAAGATTTATAATGCCAATGGAATAGATTACCCAGTAAGAGGTGGTGGAGATGTAATAACCAGTTCTCTAAGGTTAAATAATACACTACTAGTACCTTCCTTGGCCTCGAAGTTGATTTCAGTTGGACAATTAACGGAGGAACAAAATTGTGTAGTACTAATGTTTCCAACGTTTTGTATTGTGCAGGATATTCTCACGAAGGAGATCATTGGGCGTGGTACTAAGAAGGGACGTTTGTATCACTTAGAAGACCTTAAGGAAGGAAGAGTTAATGTGGTGTGTGGATCGACAAAGGAGAATAATAAAGTTTGGATGTGGCATAGGCGGTTAGGACATCCTTCTTTTAGTTATATGAAGAAAATTTTGCCAAATCTGTTTTCGGGTTTAGATATTTCAAAATTGTGTTGTGAAACTTGTATTAAGGCTAAAAGTCATCGTGTGCCTTATAATATTAGTTTGAATCAATGTGAGAAACCTTTTGATCTTATTCATTCTGATGTATGGGGTCCTTCACCTATTGAATCTATAATGGGATATCGTTACTTTGTCTTGTTTATTGATGATTGTACCCGGATGACATGGGTTTATTTGTTAAAGAAGAAAGATGAAGTACCAAATGCTTTTAAATGTTTTCATAATATGATACAAACTCAGTTTGGGAGTAAAATAAAAATGTTGAGAAGTGATAATGGAGGAGAATTTGTAAATGGAGTTTTGAAAAAATATTTTGAAGAAGAAGGAATTTTACATGAAACTACTTGTGTTGGGACACCACAACAAAATGGTATTGCTGAGAGAAAAAATAGACATGTACTTGAAACTGCAAGGTCTTTGTTGTTTGAGAGTAAGGTTCCCTCAAAGTTTTGGGATTGTGCAATAACTATGGCTGTCTATGTCATTAATAGATTACCTTCTCTAATAAATAAATTTCAAACTCCTTTGAGCAAGTTAGCTAAGTTTGTTGAAATTCCTTCGGTCTTGAGTTTGCCTCCAAAAGTGTTTGGTTGTATTGCATTTGTTCATGTCCCTAAAAATCAAAGAACCAAGTTGGAACCTTGTGCAATTAAGTGTGTATCCTTAGGATTTGGAATTGGTCAAAAGGGGTATAGATGTTATCATCCTGAATCACGAAAGTGGTATGTTACCATGGATGTGACCTTTCTAGAAGAGGAATCTTTCTATAGACCGTACTCAAGTGAGGGGGAGAACAGAGGAGAAGATTTGTATGAAATAAATGAAAAAAACTTGGAATTTGGGTCAGATTACCCGTATTTCGGTGCGAAACCGGCTGATTTCGGTGCGAAACCAAGGGAGTTTGGTGAAGATAGGGGCGTACTGGAAGAGCAAAGTGATTCAGAATTGGAGTTCGGTGAAGAACCAACAGAGGAGGATGTTCCAGAAGCATTACAAGTGGAAGAAGTGATACAAACAGAAGATGTACCACAGCCCCAAGAATCTCGTGAGAATATCCCACAGGTAAGTGATTCTCTCTCTGATTATGTGTTACCTCCTAGGAGTAATCGTGGAAAACCACCTAAGAGGTATGTTCCAGAAGATGGAACAAGTAGAGAAGTTGAATATCCAATTGCAAACTATGTTACCACAAATGAATTGCCAGAGCCTTTAAAGAAATTTGGTGACAAAATGTTGAACTTACAAGTACCTACAAATGTCAATGAAGCCTTAAAGGATAAAAAATGGGTTAAAGCAATGGATATTGAAATGGATGCCTTAAGAAAAAATGAAACTTGGTCTATTGTGGAACTTCCAAAGGGAAAGAAACCGGTGGGTTGTAAATGGGTGTTTACCATTAAGTATGGTCCAGATGGAAGTGTGGATAGATATAAGGCCAGGTTGGTAGCTAAAGGGTATACCCAGACTTATGGTATTGATTATCAAGAAACTTTTTCTCCTGTTGCCAAACTAAACACAATTCGAGTATTGTTGTCTCTTGCAGCAAATCTTGATTGGCCATTGCATCAGTTTGATGTAAAAAATGCTTTTCTGCATGGTGATTTGGAGGAAGAAATCTATATGGAGATGCCACCTGGGTATGATAAGGTTGAGAGTCAAGAACATATGGTATGTAAGTTGAAAAAGGTCTTGTATGGGCTCAAACAGTCTCCTCGTGCGTGGTTTGGCAGGTTTTGTCAAGCAATGGAAAAGTATAACTTTAGCCAAGCAGAATCTGATCATACTCTTTTCTTCAAGATAAAGCAAAATAAACTAACAGTTTTGATTATCTATGTAGATGACATGGTTATTACAGGTGATGATGTTGAGGAGATAGCTAGTCTTGAAGAAAAGCTTGCACAAGAATTTGAGATGAAGAATCTTGGTGGACTGAAATATTTCCTTGGAATCGAGGTGGCTCGGTCAAGTCAAGGGATTAGTCTGTCACAAAGAAAGTATGTACTAGATTTATTGGCTGAAGTGGGAATGTTAGACTGCAAACCAGTGGATAACCCAGTGGGTTCCGGTGTAAAGCTTCAAGAGTCTCCAGATCAAGTTCCAACTAATAAAGATAGGTACCAAAGGTTAGTTGGAAAGTTAATTTATTTGTCACACACAAGGCCAGATATTGCATATGCCGTGAGTCAAGTAAGTCAGTTTATGCATAACCCAAGTGAAGAGCATATGGAAGCTGTCATGAGAATTATTAGATATTTGAAGAGTGCTCCAGGAAGAGGTATTCAATTCAAGAAAAATGGACACTTAAATGTTATGGGTTATACAGATGCTGATTGGGCTGGTAGTGTGTCAGATAGGAGGTCTACATCTGGTTATTTCACGTTTGTTGGTGGTAATCTGGTAACTTGGAGAAGCAAGAAACAAAGTGTGGTTGCATTGTCTAGTGCAGAAGCAGAGCTAATTGGAGTTGTTAAAGGAGTGGGTGAATTAATGTGGATAAGAAATTTGTTGGAAGAACTTGGTTTGAGTCCAGAAAGTGCAATGGTATTACATGTGGATAACAAGGCAGCAATTGACATGTCTCATAATCCTGTGCAACATGATAGAACTAAACATATGGGAGTAAAAAGACATTTTATCAAGAGGAATATTGATAAGAAGATCATTGAGTTAAAGTTTGTTAAATCTGAGAATCAACTCGCAGATATGTTAACCAAAGGAGTGAATGGGACAGTGTTCCAAGGTGCAATTAGCAAGTTAGGCATGACTGATCTGTACATGCCAACTTGAGGGGGAGTGTTAAAATAAACAATTTACCATATCATTTCGGTGCGAAATGATATGGTTTCGGTGCGAAATCGAGACCGACATTGCTGTTATGGAAAGATTTGGAGGCCAAGTTTGGTGATTATTTCCTTGTGCACGAAGATATTGTTTCCTAGTATTGAGATACGTGGTATCTCTTAGGATTATTGCTGTTTTGGCTAGTTGCCTATTGTATCCCATGTAATTTCCTATTTATTTCATCTCTCTCCTTGTAACAAAATTATTGAGTGAAATAGAAAAATTGTGTGCGTGTGTGTGGAGGACGTAGGCATCAAGTTGGTGCTGAACCTCGTTAAACTCTTTGTCTTTTGTGTGTTTGAATGTTTTTACAGTTTAATTTCGGTCCGAAATAGTATTGTCTTCGGTCCGAAACAGTAAGGTTTTGAGCGTATTTTGTTACACTATCTTCTTTGGACGACACAACCTAATCTTGTGGTTCGATTAGACATTTTGTTGTATCCAGATCCAATTCTGACTCTTTTGAGATGGAGAATAATCCAATACAAAGATGGAGCAAACAGAAGGGACAGACTATCATTAATCTTATTGGATGGATATGTCGAAGAGAAAGGATCAAGAAAATGAGAGAAATTAGTTGAAAAAGTGAAGAAAACCATTGATAGCTAAAAATATGGAGAAATGATGGAATTAGAATTTAGAAATGCAGTTAGGAAATCGGATAATGAATCTAATTAGTTGAAACTTGAATTTGACCTTAGCCATGGAAAAGAGAACGATTGTAAACAGATAGGAAAAGTTAATTTATACAAATCTTGAATTTTTTCTTGATTGTCTTCCTGTTTCTCTTGAATTCCCTTTTTACCCCTACTCCATTCTTCTAATTTACTAGTAATTTGGCAATTCCATTCTGAATACATGATTGGTATGCCGCACATATCTTGCTCGATTGGAATTAAAGCGGCCTCATCACCACTAATTGAACTTGGAAATATGATTAGCTTTTTCGAAAAAAAATTGGACAGAGAGAAAGAAGAGTGCTTGAGCAGAGAAAAAAAGACCGTGGAGTGAGAGTTTGCTTTGATCGTTTTGTCTCCTTGGCAGTGGTTACGACTTACGAGAGGGAGGAGACAAAAAAATAAAAATAAAAAGCAATAAAGAGCATCTCTTGGTGTTAAAACTCAATCACCAACCGTCCATCTATTTCTGATCCAACGGATGGAAATTTGTGGCATCTGTGACAGTGATAAAACTGTGGCAGCGGAACGGTGCTCAAGAAAAAAATAACGTCTTTTCTTATTAAAATCCCTAAATTTAGAAAGTTAATCAATTCTTACTAACAAATAACGACAGCAAGAAATATTATTTTTAACACTCATGGCATGTTCTGATTTTTAATAAATAAAAGACAACATTGATTTCCATACAATTACTCAATATTTAACTATTTCGATTTCTATTAAAGGAAACATAATATTGAAGATATGAAAACAAATTCCTCTTCTGATCTACACATATAACATCGTGTTAGACAATTTTCATCGCGATTGAAAAGTGCTAGAATGTGCCAATTGTTTGGTTTCTCAAAAAAATGTCTACAACAAATTAATTTTTTTTTAAATGTGCCAGACATTGCAGGAAAAACTAACGGATTCGAACCCATTTCTATAAGGACCTGGCTGTTAATAAATCATGGAAAAAAAAGTATTATCGAAGAAAATAATTTGTGATTATCTAAGAAATATTGTATGTTAAAATAATTTGTGATTATCTAAGAAATATCGTATGTTAAAATAATTTGTGATTTTGCAATATTTAGCATATCGAAAATAAAAATATGTTAATTTTGGTTTTGGACAGTTTCATATTCACATATCGCATTTTAAAGTCCGCCCGCACATTGATCGGGCACTGCTGCTAGTTTCTTTTAATGGGGCAATAATTAGGTAAATAATCTTAAAAAATGAAACCCCTCTCTGATTTCAAGAGATATGATAGATGCATAGCAGTGCTATTTCCTATTTTTGCATGATGCGCAGATTTTTCAATCACAAGCGCCATTTCTTATTTGTGTTAAGATCTTATTATTTATGCTAGGTAAATTTTTCTTTTTTTAAACAAATCATAAATATGAAATAATAACACCTATTTTTATTAATACAATATATATCTATTGTACCAAAACAAACTATAATGCTCATATGGAAATTGAAATTTCTGTGATTTATAGGAAATATAAACAAGTGAAGAAAATGATCATGAAATGTAATATCAAAGAGCAACATATTTTAAAATTTATTAATTTTTTTCAATTTTTTAAATTTTTTAAAATGATCAAGCTTTTAAGGTTTTTTTATTTTTTATATTTTTTTCAAGTTTTTCTAATGTTTATTTGTATGGTTTTTTTTTTTCAAATTTTTAATGGGTTGTGATACATCATTCATATATCCAAGGAGCAACATATTTTAAGCAATACAAGTGTGTTGATTATGTAATTTTCATATCTTATTTTGGTTTTCGATATTTTTATTTTCACATATCACATTGTAAAATTCGCCCGCACATTGAGCAGACACTGCTGCTAGTAGTACCAAAAATCCACCGTTAACAAGGGAAAAAATGAAACAAAATGAGAAACAAGCAATGCACAAGTGTTAAAAAAATAGTAGAAAAACAAAAATGATAAATTTAGAACAAAAACCCTACAAAAATATTGGTCACTTCTGAGGCAGCGAGTTTTTCTTGCAGCTCCTTGACTTTCCTATGCAACTCTTGACTTTCTGCTCGTAGTTCTGGATTAAGAACTAAGAAGTCCTTCCCTTCTATCACAATTCCCACAACTCATTGATGACCTCTTTCTCCAAGCTTTATATTCTCTTTTCCATCATAGCATAGCTCGCATCCACCTCCTCGAACCCATCAGCAATAACCATCCCATTTGAACCCACAACATAACAAATTTAATCAATGCTTTGCTTCTTTCTTTTTTATACTTTATTGTTGGAGCTCCAACTATTAATTTGTGGCATAAATAATTTCCTTTATATGCACTGATTCATTATTCCACAATAAAACTGTCAAATAGAATGATAATCCTATATATTGGCTCCTTTGATTTATGAGATGTTAGAGATAAATTATTAACTGTCATATAGAATATTTATCCTAAATATATATGACTCCTTTGATTTTAAAGATGTTAGAAAAAAAATATTAGCGATGAACCAGTGAAAAATAACAATTTGTTGATTGAATATTTTTGATATTTTAAATGAAAAATTTATTAGTACTAGTAAAAGCATAACAAAAAAACTATTCCTTTTTACAAAGTAAGAATTATAAACAAGGAAATCAGGCAGGCGATCATAGCAGATCAATTGTCAGATATGTTAGTGATATTTTGGTTCATAATCTTCAGGATTGATTTTTCAGATTTAACATATCTATCCAATAACTAATTTTAGAAATTTATTTATATTTATATTTCAATAAAATAAAATAAGATTTGGGGGTCATGTACTAGTAACGTTTCCTTTCAAAAGAATAGAGAAGCTAAACTGTTTGTTTAATTGTTTGTCTCATCAAAGTTTCCAACCCGTCGCTCGCAACTAAAAAATCTCTGAACGGAACCGACGTTCACTTTACTTTCCTTCTCCTCCTCCGTCGCTCCTACATATCTTCCTTTCCATTCCTCTCCGACAGCCGCCGACAAAGAGAGAACAAAAGGGAAGTATCTGAGAAATAGTAAGCCAAGACAAATCGTTCGGTGGATTCTGTACAAAGAAGAGGAGCGAGTGCAAGCGAATCAAATTCCTCTCCAGCTTTTGCATTTGATTCAGGTCAGATTTTAATCCTGCTAGTAATGTTACTATGTTGATTAGGTTTGGTTGTTTGTACTTTGTAGGGCTTTTTCAAAGGTTTCTAGGTTTCAGATCATAATCCTCCCATTCAAAACCTCAAATGAAATTTCACATTCAGAAGGCGGTTTGATGGCTCAAATGCTTATTATTTTATTTTTTCATTTTTTTCTTTTACGCATCTATATTGAGCTCTTCGATTGTGCGTTGTGGTTTGTAGTCAATCGATCTAATTATTTGTTAGTAGGTAAATCAGTCTTTAAAAGTTTTTTTTTATAGTTAAAGCTTATATTACAACTATATGGTGCTTGAGCTTTATGTTAAAAATTTTCCTGTCAATTGATAGTTCGTTTATTTTCAATATCAGAACTTAAGTTAGGGAATGTTTAATTGCTAACTTAGTTGAGGGAATTAAGAATCTAAATTAAGTATTTTCAACACATGATAAATATCTGTGTTTGAGCTTTGAAGTTTTTCTTCCTTGCATTTGTATTCCGCTACACTGACAATAACATAAGAGTAAAACAATGTTTGTGATAATGAATACTGTAATCTCCAGGACAAAAAATGTCGACTGAAGAAATATGGGTGGAGCTGAGTGAGTTTGATAGGTTAAGTGACCTACCAGATGACCTTCTTCTTCACATCATGTGTTTCTTGACACCAAGGCAAGCCGTAAATACTTGCATTCTATCAAAGAGATGGAGGAACCTTTGGAGATATTTACCATGCCTCTGCTTTAACGCATACAATGACGACAACTTTATCCAGTTTATTACCTCTTTCTTCAACCTCAGAAATAATTGTCATGTCGACACATTTCAACTTCACGGGCTTACAATGGATCATTTTTGGCGAGACACCATACCATTGGTTACTCAAGTACTTGAGTCGCGTCCTCGAGTGTTATCTATTAAATTCGGTGAACTCGAACCATGGTGTCCGATGTATTTTGATTCAGTTTTTACATGTGCTTCTGTTGAGGAAATGGAATTACTTGAGATTTTTGTCCCAAAAAAAAGTCCAATAACCCTATTCTGTTGGAGTTATGTCCTAGAAGTCAATATTTAACGACTTATTTTCTTAGTTTATGTTAATGATGATATTTGATCATTTGTTCCTAGAGTTTATTATTGACAGATCATTCAGGTTGAGGATCTGAATTGTAGATCTCTGTGGATCATTCATTAGAATGATAATAATAAATCTAAATCGTCCATAATCTTGATAATTAACAAGGAACATTAATTATCATAAAAGATTAGTATGCAAGTTAAGTGATGATTAAGTTCTACAAATCATAAGTAAGGAGTTACGAACTTAATTGCATATGTGTATGTTATTGGAACATAGTACAGGACTTGACCCAATGAAATAAACATATGGACTGTGTTATGTGTCATTGTTTATTTCATATGTTGTTGGTTCTAAGTTTGAGATGCTCAGCTTTTCCACATGAGGATAGGTTCTATAAATATTGTCTAACGCTGATTCCTGATAAAGGCTGCTATACGGACTTTATTTATGTTCTCTTGAATTGTGCGGGGAAAAGTTGTTCATCAAGAAAACCGTATGTCCCTCATTAATATACTTAATGAGTGATGATATCTGTTTGGGCCCCTTGATGGAGTTTGGATTGTTTGGCCAACATGTACAATCAACTCTAGATCAAGAAATGTATAATCTGCAAGAATGACACATTCCTATCTTGGATTATACAAGGATATCATGTGACATAAGAATCAGACAAAGGAAATACTTATATTTCTTATGCAGGATTGAAATATTGTAACGGTACACTATTTATGCGAATTGGGAATCATAACGTGTTGCTAGATACCGCTTATGATTATTGGAAATAAATAGTGATTTATTCTCCATGGCCAACATAGCATAAATCCTCAAAGGGTCACACAAATAGGACTTTGACCACACAGTGCATTATCTATTTATTCGCAACAGTGAGTATTGCGGAAATATGATGAGTTGATTAATGAATTATATACCGTTATGAACCGTTATAATTAATTAAGTCAAAGAGATCATATAGAAATAAATTAATGCATTATCTAATCCCAAAATAATTATTAATGAGTTAATAATTAATTTTAGATCAACACATTTCAATATAAATGGTTATATTGATTAATTGGGCCGTTATTTAATAGGAAAATATATAGCCCAATTATAGAGCAACCTAATGGGACTTTAATTAGGTGAATTAAAGACCCAAATGAGATTGTGAGGTGGCCCATATAGGCCCAATTCGTGGCCAGCCATAGGGTGGCAAGAGGTGTAATTTTGGGGAAGTTTTCCCTAGGGTTTGAGCTCTATAAAAGGACCCCTTTGGAGGCTCCAAGAGCTAGCTTTTCTCTCTCCTATCTTCCTCCCCTTTGTGGCTGCCACAAACCTCCTCTTTTCTCCCTCTTTTGCTCATGTGTTGAGCTCTCTTCACCATTTAAATGAAAGATTTAATTGATAGAAGAGAGAAAGCTAATGGGATTAGGTTTGTTCTTGGGTGTGCTAGCACATACCTTGAGAACGTGGCTAATCTCCTTGGTGGACTCGAGGCCGGCGGCACAACCATGGTGGTGGTGGTGGAGAAGGCACGCCATCGACTCCCATGCCATGGATTCGAGCCTCATGAATGCGATTTCATGAGAGGTACAATTTCTCCTACCTTCTCTCTTGATTGGATGTGTGATTGCTTTAGCACTAGATCTATTGATTTGCTTGTTGTTAATGGTGATTAATTAGTTGTAATTAATCTATCTAAAATTAAAATATGAGCATTCTCTAACATATTCAACCTAAAAAGGCTAATTCTGACTAGAGAGAGATTAGATGGTAAATCTGTGAATAATCTCATCTCAGGATGTCTGGTTCTAGAAGAGTTGGTTATGAAACATTGTTCTTTTTCGTTCCCCAATGTCGCCATAGTTTCACACAGTCTAAAAAATTTGTCTATTGATCATTGTAAATATAATGGTTGTGTTGAAATTCATCTTTCTGTTCCTAGTCTTGTGTCATTGCATGTCACCAAAGTAATGCTTGGGAGAATTTGGTTGAAGAACATGTCATCCAATGGCGAAGCTAGACTTTGATTGGTGGGTCCATGGACCCACCTTGGGAAAAAAATTTACTTGAAGTAGGACCTATATGTAAATATAAAAATTATAGGGACCCATCTAAAATATTTAAAGGACCCATCTAAAAAAATTAGAAATTGAATTGTTTCATCCTGCCGTGTGTTTTATTAATCAATATAAACAAAACTATAATTTTAATACAAAACCTTTGACCTTTCAATTTGTGAAAATGAATACTATTTATGAAGAATCATCAGAAAATGATAACTCGTGGGGAATTTTTATAAATTTTTATTTTTTTTATTACCTTGAATTATTATTTTGGATATTGGATATATTATCTTAGATCTTGTTATGTTGTTACAAATATATTTGATTTCTCATGAATTTATTTTTAGTTATATTGTTTTAGAATTGTTTGTTTGAAAGTTATTGTTATACTATATCTATATTAGACATTATGTTGTACGTATGTTTTCAGAAAAAAAAAATTATGGACCCTACTAACATGATTTCCTAGCTACGCCCCTGATGTCATCCTTAGTCAAGGTTCACATCCAATTTGGCTACTGTGTTTGTATTAATTACCTGAATAGTAGTAATGAGCTTCTCAGAGGCCTTTCAACTGCTATATATATCGAGTTGACTGGACCAGGGGTTGGGCTATGTGCAGCATCACCGGTGAAGGTATGGGTATTACTCCTTGTCATATGTATTTCTTTTTCTAATGTGTATTTTTGGGGTGTGTTAGCTTTTGTTGCATTACTCAAACAAGTAATGCTTCTTGGATCAAATCTTATGATGTAATTGCAATATGCTTGGAAGTTGGAACAAAATTTGTTAAACTTGTTGTGATCTTACAACATGTTTGACAATTTCAGTGCAATCTTACCATAAAAATATGATTTCTTATGTTTAAAATTATCTTCAAGATAAGCTAATCACATTATGTGTCATTCTTTAACTCTTGCTGATAGGATTTGCTTGTACAAGAATTGCCTACTTGCCGAGCTTTTGCCAATCTGAAGAGTATGTATCTTAGAAAATGTAACATGTCTGGCTTCTTGAACACAATATCTCAGCTTGTTCGTGTTTCACCAAACTTAAAGACTATTAAATTTGGCGGTGAAGAGGTACGATAATTTCTTTCTTATGAAATTGAATTATGGAATTTTTCTTATTTCAAAGCAAAAAAAATGTCCAGGCAAATTCCGGCACATCTTATGTGATGTCCTTTTATTTTTGACAATCAAATAAATGTAATACATTTAATGTAATAGTTGTATAGTTTCTTTATGTTAGAGTTATATCTTTTGCAGGAAACGATGTTTTCCGGCACTGTAGCTTTCATTTCTTCTGCCAGTGGCAATGTTGTTTTTCTAGTAGGCTCCATACCAGTCACCATTCCATTTTCTCAGGTAATCCCATGACCCCCATCCCATTTGCTCGAGATGTTTATTCATTTCATTTTCATAACTGAACGGGGAAGGCTAACAATGTGAGATGAGGTCTGTTGCGATTAATGGGCATATCTTTTTAAAGTAGTAGATAGTAGATGACGTAGTGAGTACATCAGAGATAATTGCAAAATGGGAATCATTTTTTTTTTTTCCTCTCATTTAAAATCAATAGTGGATTGAAAATAAGTGAAATGGTCTATTACAAGTGACGACTTCTATTACTTGGAGGAGCTATACTTATGTAATCCAAAACATGCCATTTGTGTGCATAACGAGATGTGTAAGTTCTCCATTTGTTATGGAACTAACAAATAAAGGATTCTATGATTCTTCTAGCATTGTATATGAATTACAAAATATATCAAACAAATAAAGTAATAAAAGATTATGTAGTTCTTTGCTAGTATACTATGACTAAATTGAAGATCAGAATTATGACTAATTCAATAATATTTTCCTTTTCTGCATGTGATTGAAGCTGTAAAGCTGAGTGAACCACCAACAACCATTGCAAGAAGAGGTTGGACTGAACCCATCAGAAGGCAATCTACAACTGATGAAGTCATTCCACCTGGCTTCAGCTTCGTATAAATTAAGTAGGTCTAAATGTTGTTTTTTGTTTCAAAATATGTTTAAGTTTATTAAATTGGTACCTAGTCGAGTCTGAAGATGCATGTTTCTTTCAACTAATTAAATCTCACATTTTGTTTGATCAAATTTTTATGCATATGTTGCAAACCATTCCATCCTAAATATCTGGTATGTACTGCATACTTTGATATTTACAATATCGCTGAATTAAAAATAATTTTCAACTGATGAAGTCGTACGCATAATAATTTGCAGGATTCAATGGTCCACCTTGAAGTCTTCAAGGTACTTACCGTCTCAATTAATTTGTTCCTTCTAATCAGTTATAGTTGATTTCGCCATTTCTGATTTGTCAATCTGTTATGTCCAATGTTTAAGTTACTCATGAACCTTAATTTGCCCCTCCATTTTATTCACGTTGTTGCACTTCATATTTTGAAGCAAAATGTATGCACAATAGACTAGTTATTTGAAGAATATTTTTTATCTTTCCAAACAGTTAAACCATGCAAACTATTTCTGGTTTTAACATGCTGGAGTGCTGGTTTTTTGACTTATTAAACAGTTTCTGAAGTTCTATATAATTTTGTTAAAATTTGTGTGATTGTTGGATTCTTTTCACATGAATAATTATATGCTTAATATATGTGTTTGGATAATGTGGGGATAGTGGGCCAGATATATTTTTGGCAAGGAAGAGAAAAATTGAACTCGTGAATTGCTTTGATATCGATTAAAAAATGGAAGGAATAATTACACGCAGAACTGCCTGTTGTAAATTGTCAGGTTTAATTAGATTGGCAATGTAATATATAGAGATACTATTTGTGGGGGATTATCAAACCTACCAAATCAATGGAGGAATATTGACTGGGTTCTAACTTCTAATTAACTAACATGGCTACTGGGAACAGTCTATTCGTCTTGTTTTGTTGGATTTTACCAAATTTCCAAATTTGGCTGATTTTAAAAGTCCTTTCTGTTATAAAAATGAAAATGCATTGTCTTGAAATTATTGGGCTAATATATGTTCAACTTCTTTTATTAACAAAATCATGAAGCATCAAAAGCAGTTAGTCTTGACTCAGCTTCAGGTTTAGAAAACTCTTGACTTGATTAACCCAATGGGTCAGATTTGTAAGAGATTGATTGCTTGGTTTTGAACATTCTAATATCATTTTCAAGAGGGGGAGCTTTTGGTTAATATAACGATTATGTGCTTGTTCCAGAGCACCAGCTGTTGACCACTGAAAAGAAGAAGACTTTGCTTTGAGATTTAAAATGTAAAAGAAACACATGTAAATTCATACCGATGAATTTGTATCTCATTTCATTGTATGTTGTTAACGAACAATGTTTTGAGTCCCATACCATACTGGCCATCGAACCAATGAAGCTATTGGTATGAGGTTTAATGGATTTCGGAAACAGGATGATAATAATAATATAAACATTTAGTAGTGGCCTAGGAAACAAAAGAGCCTCGTTTGCCGGTGGGAGAGAGCATGGATATTACGGGGGTGCTCCTCCACTGGATTCACGGAAAAGACTATATTTTACGTGATTTAAGTCATTTCTTTTTTTCAATTCGTATATGTTAAAGAGAGAGACAAAGGGGATAAGAGATAAGGGGGGGGTTTGTGGGGGGGGGGGGGGGGGGGGGGGGGTGATTTGATCCAGATCGCAAACTTTGCACCTATCGTTATCGATTAAACGGAATTAATTGGGATCGTGACGGAGGGATCAAAATCGAAGTTTGAGGGTTACGGGAGGACAAATTAAAGTTCGGTGACCAAAATTGGACAACGTATAAAGTTTAGTGACTTCCCAGAAAATTTACTCATATTTTGTGTGATTTAAGTCCAGTTCTTGAATTGTTGGCTGGTTCCCTATTTTACTTGATTAATAGTCCGGTACTTGGATCTACCAGGTTTTAGAGTCTAAATAGGGACCATGATTGGTTCCCAGTTTTATCAGTTGAACCAGCCAGTCTGGTATGGTATTTGAAACTCTTTTACGAGCCTATAACTTGTTATTGTTACAAGGTGCATCAACCTTTGATCGTTTGATAGTTATACCTGTAGTAACCACTAATACCTAAGCATTGAGACCCAGTTAGTTAATTTGAATTTCATTTAATATCTGTTTCAAATGATTTTATTTCCAGCTTCCTAGAATTCAAGCTACAGATCGAGTTTCAAGATATTATGGCTGAAGCGGGGTCATGAAGATTACCAGGAACAGTGAAATGGCTGAAGCGTTGAGACCCATATGTTGTATGAGGTTTCTCTCTGGAACTGAAATTCAGGGAACCAAAAGTTGATGTATAACAGCTAGCTTTAGTGTGGATAAAATTGTCATTTTCTTTTAGTTCTTTATAATGAGGATGTATGTTGTACGCGTTATTACTTATTAACCTGTAGGGCTTCTGTAATTTTTGTACCTTTTTTTTTTTTTTTTTACTTATGGTATTCCATATTACTATTTATGATTGCTCAGGAAAAAAAAAAGTTGTACTTCCTATATGTGCACGGATCAATCGAGATTATTTTGTAGTATGCAAATATAGTATGCAACCCTTGTTTCATTCGTCAATGTATATGTGATTAATGAAATGAAATTAATAACTCATGATTATTCCTGTTCTTGCCCTCTTGGTATGCTTATTGTTGCACTCATCATTTTTAGGTAAGTTATTGGTGCTTAGATCAGCTGAGAAAAATTAATTTACGTGAAGATGCGGTGTAATCCTCGTGCGTTATAAATTCATATCCTTCTGGACCAAATATTTTTCTGAAGATTCCGAGTATTAGGTTATGCTAACCATTGAAAAAAGAAACCAAAAGGAGAAACGACCAAGCAGAATGAAGCAAGGCACAAAAGCAAACACCAAAACATTTATATCAGAGGCAGCGTCAGAAAAAAAAAAAATAGTAAAAAGAAAAGTAAGATAACTTCCATAATCTCTCAGTTCAAGCTACTAAGGATGAGGATCTCACCTATGCTAATTTCTTCTCCTCTCTTAACAAATTTATGGAGCAAGAAAATAAAGACCTCATCTCCCTTACTCCAGTCTAATCCCCAGATTATACTTTTGAAGCACAGCCTACAGAACCACAATTAAATCAGTTGCCGCAACATCTCCTCTTTTTCTCTTTTGTCACCACCTCCTCTCCAGGCAAGCTTTTCCACACCTGCGACTTTTCTGAAGAACCCTAAATAATTTTTTGCCTGTAACCTGCCCCAAATCCCCACTCTGTCGATTCACTCAGCAAGCCTCTTTCATCCTTGCCCTCGTTTTGCTATTTATTAATCTCTTTCCCTTTCCTTATTTGGTTTAATTTGTCAGAAATTTTGATATAATTTCAGTTTAATTTTGGGTTAATTGTGGTGTCTAATATCAATCTGATTGTCAAATTGAATCAATTTCACATTGGATCAGGTTGCTAGTCATGTACAATAATTGATTCCTGGTTGATATTAAAGGAGGACAAGAACTATTGTAGAGGTATTTGCTGTCATCAAAATTGTGATGCTAATTTTGTTATGCTAAACCACCAAATTTGTTGCACCAAATTGAACCATAATCATGATGTTAATGCTGATTTTTGAGAGACTGATTGTTAACATAAGGTTTGCTTGTTACTTGTGTGCCTGTTACTAATAACAGCTAGTATATTATCTAGGTTCTGTACACTGGTGTGCTTGTTACTAATAACAGCTAGTATATTATCTAGGTGCTGTACACTGGAGCAATTAGCTATGAATTTTATCTACATCCTTTTGTTAGAAACTTGAAATATCTCTGTTTCTATGTTTTTATTGCAGTGGAGAAATCGAACTTAGAGATACCTTTTGAACCAATATTTTGAAATACAGGAAAGGAGCTAACAATAGATCATAGGAGTTGGTAGAAGATTGTAAATTTTTTATAGTGCTGTAAAGGGCATAAAACAGAAGGCCAGAGAAATCAGTATAGTTATATCTGAGAATACAGAGTTGATGCATGAAAACTTAAAGTTAGTTTAGTAAAATGCTGGTAGAATATCTTTTAGTTGGTATGCTGGTAAGATAGTGTTGATTTGTATTTGCATCAGCTAAAAAGATAGTATTGATTTGTATTTGCTTGTAAGTTTACACGTAGTGTACAATTAATAAAATGCTCGTAAGTGTACACTGTAGTAAGTAAAAATGTACTTCAATGTAAGAAGATGTTGAAATGAAAGAAATACTGCCATTTTTTTTTTTTTCTTTTTGGGATTCATACTCTTCTACTTTCTTTTATCTTATATTCTGTATTATTTGTTAACCATGCATAAAACAAAAAGGGCTCTGTTCTCTGTTATTCTGTTTTTCGAAATTTTTCTGATTTTAAACAAAGATAAAATAAGAGTGTGAGGCAGACATGCTGCCAAATTTTCATCAACTAGAATTTCATCTTTCATCAATTCTAAATGATTAAAGAGCCATAGTGCATAAGTGTTTGGGGGAAAAAAAAAACTTCATATGTAACAGCATAAAATGGTTAAAGCAATTGTGAAAATTGAAAAACCAGTGTTGATTGTTCTATACATACATCATTAATTAATTTCTATCATACTTGCCGAACGTAAATAACAAAATGAGTGGCTTAGTAAGTCCTGAGGATTGAACAAAGATTTCATATTTGATAAATAACATGTCAAGTATTTGTATGATAATAATTTCAAAATTGAAGATCTGAACAGTTTCCAGTGAACAGGTGCGACATCAGTGAAGGGCATTTCTGACAGTTTACAAAATAGTTTTTTATTTTACTAACGGTTAAGCACAATTAAACAAAATTTTTACTATAGATTCATCATGATCAGACACGCCTTCTGTGAATATTTCAAATTTTTTGGACTTATAGATTAATGACAATAAAATTCTGAAATCGGACTGAGATAAAATACCAGCAAACAATGCCAGCAAATATGTCTGAAAGTTTTGAATATAATTAATTATCCTATCTCTTGCTATAATGTGTTCTGTTAATGATGATTCCTCAGTCAAGCGAAAGAAATGAGCGGAAAAGATTGTTGCTTTGGGCTTGTATGGGTTTTGTTTAAATATTGAACCCAAAGGCCTGAAATTTTGAACTAGAAAACAGAACTTGGGCATAATGGTCTTCTGATTCCTCTTATACGCTTAACTTTTCCGTAAAATTAGAGTGTTAGAATAATATAATTTAAGAAAGATAACGAGATTACTAATCCAAAATACTATAGCACGTGCTACTTGGAAAGTTGAGTTCAGATGCTGTTCAAACAGTGAGGCAGTGAGCCTTTTGTCCAGGGAACCAGGAAAAGAACGAAGCATACATTTAGTTTTATATAAAGGAGCTTTTATTAGAGTGAATATAGTATAGACCAAGATAAATTATGGAGAAAGTATGTGAACAAAGACTAAAAAGCTTGCTTCTATTAAGTGGTGTCGCTAGAACACATCATTTGTCTGGCCTTGTTTTATTTCCAAAATAATGGGTTTTCGCTTTGTTTCAGTTTTCTAATTGTCTGGTAGGTGCTGTCCATATTGATAGCTTCAAAGTTTGATTATTCATCCTTTAAAAAATTAGAATTTTGAAGCGCTAAAAAATGTAAACCATGAGATGAGAAAATTTTCAAATCATTCAAATGCATTAGGTTCGGACGTACCCACATCTTTTAGACGGAGAGAAATATTTTGCAAATTATGCTAGACATGATATTAAATAGAAAGGATAAATGAAACAGTCTATTTGATAATTGATTAGCGTTTTCCATACCATGAAAATATCAAAAGACAAAGTCATGGCCTACTACTCTTTGTTATGTATGAAATTATGTATCAACTTTTAGTTATCATCCATCGTATGTTCCGTTTCGTTTCAGATCTTCCTTTTCATCCTAACTCCTAAGACATGGAAAAACAAGAAAATTGAGAAGTGGGGGCTGAGGTTTTGTCCAAGCGTACGTGTTTTATTGCATTGTAAAGCCTGAGGGATCTTTTGTTAATTTCACTTTTCTTTTGTTTTAGCCAGTACTGGCTAAAAATTTTACTTTGTAAGCTTTCATTTATTTAATGCAATAAGCTGGGGCTTGACCCCCATTTTTCTTCAAAAAAAAGCCTGAGGGATGTTAGATATAAAGCTCTACTTGTCGTTAATGATTTCATTGAGAAATTTCCCCCGGTGAATTTGTGGAAAAGATGATTACTGATGATTAATATGTGAATTTATGTCTACGTAGTTTACGAGCAATGCAGTATAGATATTTGCATAATTGATCTTATCATGCACCTGATATATATTAAAATGCATGCACAATTCTTGTCATTACTAATATGTTTCTATCTATAATTCAGCACACTCTGGGGTGCTTTCAAGATGGGAGTCTGTATTTGCTACCATAGTTGCAATGACATAATAATATAATATGCCATTTGGATTGTTTAATCTGGATCAAATACAAACGAATTTTATTATTTGTAAGAATTTTTTTTAAGCTTTGTGTGGAATTTCCAACGGACAATTTGCATGCCATACTACTTTCTATGGATGGATGTCTCTTTTAAGGTCGATAAGAAAAGCTCAACTAGTTAACTAGCTGTAAAATCAAGATCTAAAATCTGTACTAATAATCTATTAAAATGGGGAAAAAAATATATGTATCCGTTGCTGTCATGTCTGTTATGCCCAAAGGAGACCTCTAAAGCGCTACTACGACTCAGGCTCAGGTTCACCTGTTGCGTAGCATGGAGACATGAGCCACCGAACCAAGGGATACTAGCCTACTAGGCATATTTATTTGTACGGTTCACACATATGATGGGGTCACATCATATACTCTACTTAAAGAAAACAAAGATGGAGTCACATCAGACTAGATCGGCGCTATTTGATGCATATCTTTCTTGGATATTGTCAAAGTGGCATGGCTCTATGACTCCATGAGCCATGACTAAGTCATCTTTTTTCCACCTCTTCCTCTATCATCAGTTCATCACTGTTGATTCCTTGAATTTTCTCCTACAATCTAGCTTTATAATTATTTTGGTAGATTTTTCAAATTTGTTTTTACAGTTTAGTGACAATTTTACAAAACTAGATACAATTACTAAATTATCTTTCTTGTTTTTTCTAGTTGATTACAAAAATCCAATTGTAACTAATAATTAATAATCTGCTTAATTTTTTTACTTAAAGTGAAATCTCAAAAGTTTGCCATTCCAATCAGAGAGAAAATAATCAAATTACACATTGAAAAATAAGCATGCAATAGTCTTATATATATAGGGCTTATGAGTTATGAGGTGATAATGATGATCATTATTTTTTTAATTAAACTAATTTTTGTTATGGAAAAGGATATCTCCATTTACACTTTCCAGTTGGAAATGAATTTCTTTCATAATTTTTAATTTTTTGATTGGAATTGCAAGATATGCACAGCTAAATAGTATAATTCATGTACTGAGATTCTTTGCCATTGAAATTTATCAATAGGCAATTGGCAGTTGCAACTTCTTTCGGAAAAGAAGTAAAGAAATGTAAAATTTGGATGCATGCCTTTATGCATACTGTAGAGGAGCATAAAAGTTCGGGACAACCTAAGAACATGATCGACTGGTGGGGTTATAGTTGTCATGATACACTCCCCAAATTAGCAACATTACAAATCAGCGAGAGAGCGAAAGAACCGCTCTATACTTGGATAAACAGAACACCTAAATACTACAAGCGCAACTTTCTAAGTATATCCTCAAGTCCTTCAAATTTGCATAAGATTTCATAGTTCAATGATAGAAGTACTAAGTTGACTTGTATGCAGTTCAAATTAAGTATGTATTTGCGTTTAATTTAATAAAAAAAAAATTAATCTGTTTATGAATGCAGATTATGAATGCAGATTATGTTCAATGATAATCACAAGCTGTTTATGAATGCAGATTTGTCACATCCCGCAGCCAGACGTGACAGCTCCCGCCACGAAAGTACAGATAATTGTACTCTCGTAAGGCTTAAACTAAAACTTAACATAAAAGTAGCCGTAATTTTTTTTTTCTGATAATATAAATCGAATATTATCAAGTTAAAGGTATAAACAAAATAAAGCATAAAATAAAACATATCGACAAACAGTCGATCGCAACATACTTTTATCAATAGGTAACTGACCTAACAGTATTTTCCATTACCTCATGAACATATGGTTACTAACATTCTGTACAAAGGTGATCTCCGTCACAGCCCACCAAAATCGTTTTCTAAAGCAAGCGACGCGTCCTCTGGAACCCCCATCCACCGGGGTACATGCAAAACAAAAGCGGAGTGAGAATAAAATTCTCAGTGCGGGTTTTAGTTCCAGACGTGGATCTCTAATTGAAATCTTAGCCTGAAAGTAATACCCATAACCAACAAAATGAACATGTAACTTAGGAATCATTTAAATAATTAGACTAGTCAAATTACATATGCAGATGCAACTTAGGAATCATTTAAATAATTAGACTAGTCATTGAAATGCAGATGCAAAATATCTAATCAGTTCATAACAAGTTGCGTACCAATATCAATTCCATTATAACCATTTCCATGAACATGCATACAATTGAATCAAGAGCAAGACATTTTCCCTAACCCACTGGGCACATGAGGGACGTATCCCTAACCCCGGGCACGTGAGGGAATTCCATATCATAAACATATCATCAAAACTCACTCAG
Source organism: Rhynchospora tenuis (assembly GCA_027725995.1). Classification (NCBI taxonomy): domain Eukaryota; kingdom Viridiplantae; phylum Streptophyta; class Magnoliopsida; order Poales; family Cyperaceae; genus Rhynchospora; species Rhynchospora tenuis. Next base: position 14,728,900 of record CM050889.1, on the reverse strand, counting down.
GTCCCCTAACCCAACCGGCTGGGCAAGCATGAGGAGACCTTTCCCTAACCCAAGGCAGGCATGAGGGACGTGTCCCTAACCCTGGGCAGGCATGAGGGAATTCCATATTCAAATAGCGCTATCGAACTGGCCGAAGCCGGTGGCCGACCGACTCCGGAGAGTGGTTTGACTTTCATACCTTATTCCTTATTCATTTACCATCTTTCCGTATCAATCACGCATAAATCACAAATTCCAGATTTTCAGGCAAGAATAGATTAAACTGATACAACTCAGTTTATTCATAATAAACATGTATGCAAACTTGCCTGTCTGTCATAACCATTTTAACAAAGGAGATCATTCCCAACATGAAACTTTTGAGTTGTAATTATCTGTTCCTAAATCTACATGGTTATTGTGTAATGCATTCAAAGTGTTCCACAACATGCCATGCACAATTTAAAGTTACCAGGACCGGATCTCTATAAAAATCCACGTATCCGCACCTGTTGTTGGATTAGAATCATTCCCCGTCAGGCCTCCTGTACAAAAGTCAAGAACCGTTAAGATTTGACTAAACGGTTTCTTAAATTAATCTAACTTGAGACCCTTAACTGTGGTCCGACTTAAGCTACCAGACTGACTGAGTTTTCTATTTAAATTTATAGTAATTGATTGTGTTTTCAATAATTTAATTATTATTTATTATCATCCTATTTTATTTAAATTTATTTTAATTTACTTTGATTTATTTTTATTTTACTTTAATTAATTTGTTTTCTTAATTATTTATTTTATTTATTTACGTCTTTATTCTTAAGTAACTATTTAATTAAATAGTTTTATATTTATAATATTACTCCTAATATTTTTCCTTATTATTAATTAATTACTAATAATTAATTTTATTTATGTTTATTTTAATTAATTTCTTTAATATATTCTTTATTTAGAAATTTAAATTATTAATGGAATAGGTATAAATTCAAAATAACAAATCATAAAACCATTAACTATAATCTTATGGATTAGTGGATTTGATTAGTTTAGTTATTGATTAACTATATTAACTAAATTCTGAAATTATAAGTAGATTCTAATTAATTTCTGTACTGGGCCGACAATTCAAGCCCATTTTTTTTTTCTTTCTTTTTTTTTTTTTTCCTTTTCTTTTTCCTTTACCTTAGGCCGAAGCCCAAGTCCAAGGCCCAGTCCGAATTTTTTTTTTCTTTTCAGTCCTTTTTATTTACGAATTAGTCCTTTTTTCTTACGAATTAGTCCTTTATTTTACAAATAGGTCCTTTTTATTTACAAACCAGTCCTTTTTCTTTGCAAACAGGTCTTTTTTATTTATTTTTCAGTCCTTTTCTTTACGAACTGGTCCTTTTTATTATCTTTTAGATCCTTTTTCTTCGCACTTTCGTCCCTGGCCAGCAATTTCCTTACGAACCAGCCCCTGTCACCACCAAAGTCTTGCCAGCAACGTACCAGAGGTACGTTTAACGTACCAAAGGCTGGTACAAGGCCTCCACTCGACTCCAAACTCATCCCTCGACTTCCCTGAGGCACCATCAACCCGAAACGATACCAATTTCATCAGTTTTGATCGACTCACTTCAAACTCGATCCAAAAACCTCAAATTCCCGTTTCCAAACCTCAAAATTGTTTCAATTCTCTTCCAACCCGACAACCTAAGCTAGTTAAACTCGATTATCATCTCAGATATTAGTATTGAAGTTTAAACCCGAGATTAAGCTATAATCCTAATTTTCTACTAATTATCAAATTAACTCGATTAACTCAAACTAAGTGATAGAGATGGCAGTAATACCTCAATCCTCTACGATTGTTCTCTCCCCCGTGCTCAAAGCTTCCTTCTCCTCTTTTTTTTTTTTCTTTCTTTTTCTGGAATTTCTCTCACTCGGCAAAACTCAACAAAACAACTAAGAGGGAGTATTTATAGACAGCGGAAAAGAGGGAGAGGAGGAAGAGAGCGACGACTGCGATTAAATCCTCGAATCACAAAGTTTGAATCACCCCCCCCTCCAAACTCGATTTCTCACACTTACCCTGTGATCGACATCAGAGGAAGGAGAAGTAACAGCACCCTCAACCCCGTGGCCAAATCCAATTGGTTTGCCGCACTCGATCCACGCCAAGGTTCGTGCCAGGCGGTGCGACGAATGAATGGCGAGACGAAGAAAATCAGACGGGGCGGAAAGAAAGAAAGAGAAGAAGGAAAGAAGGAGGAGATCTCGCCAGATGGATTCGTCCAGATTTTCTGTGGCAGAAACTTTATGGTCATTCGTGTGGCGATTTGTTTTTAAAGGATTTAAATTCGAATTTCATTAGTATTAATTCAAATTAACAACAGATTTCAAGATTAACTAAGCTTTGATTTTACTAGAATATTTTATTTTAATTATAGAGTTTACACAACGTCAAAAATTTCGAATTCGAGTCGATTTTTATGTTACTTTTGATTTATTTGTAAGTTAATTGTATATTATAAATATTATAATTATTAAAAATTATACATTTCTTATCAATTGATATTTCTAATATTTTTGTTAATTAATCCTAATCAAATTTAACTAGTTAAATTATTCAACTATGTTACATTCCACCCCCCTTAAAAAAAATTTCGTCCTCGAAATTTCTAAAGAGGGACTTAAGATTAATATTTTCATGGTCAAGTTATTCATTTTGTCATTTCACTGGAATTTATTATTATTATTTGCCAATTATGCCAATTCTTTTTAAGATTCATTTTGTTTCTTTGTTGCCAGTACAGATATATCAGGGTACGACTTTAACTTCCTTGATAGTCAGTCAAAGAAGCTAGAGTGATACTCTAAATATCACAAGATCAAATTCAATATTGGTGACTAGTCAATATTGATTTAATCCTTGTACACCGACATGTTGTTATTATTATTTGTTTGATTTTATAATAGTTATTTTTATTATCATTTTAAAGATCAGATTTGAATTCAGAGTACCGATTCTTAGAAGCATGATTTTGAGATTTGAAAGTGATCTGATTCTCAAGTAGATTGACCTATCTAATTATCCTGGCGCACTCATGTCGAGAGTAAAAGAGTAGACAAATTAATCAGGCATTAACATTCTCCAATTCAAGTGTAGAAATTTATTTTCTTGTATCCACTATATGCTGCTTCCACTCCCTTGAATACAAATCTGACTTCCTCTCAATGCTTTATGCCATAATTGAGGTCTTGTTGGGTTATAATTTCTTGTGATCCTTGCCATAATGGAGTTTGACATCATCCTTCCTTATAAAACTTCATATGACATCATGCTCATATTTGTTATAAGCAAATCCCATCAAATGTGAGTATTCAAATCCACCATCATTAAAACTAAGATTACATGTCCACCGTATATTCTTCAAGATTCAACTTGTTCTTCTGAAGTATTATCCATTGGTTAGGGTCATGTATTGAGCTAACATACCTTTTATACGCATATATCCTTGAAAACTGATCCAAAATCGAGATGTGAATCTCGCATTTTCTTAAAAGATAATCTCCTCTAAATATCCCGGTTGTCTAGAACAAAAGTTCATAAATATCTTCGTTGGCTCTTCGCCTATAAAATCGATCTAAATAAGGATATATAAGTTATCTTGGTCAATCAATCCTTTATGTCTCCAGATAGAGTTATATCTTTTTGTAGTTCATAAAAACTTCTATCACCAACTGCATTATGATAGATTCATCATTTTTTTTTTTATCTCAGTCTTCAGGGAAATTGCAAAAGTTCGGTAGATTTCTATCAATCTGTCTTAGTTTACTAGTTCACCCGACCTCCTTCAAAGGTATTCTTCCACTTCCTTATTTTTATTTGACCGCCGATACCTCCTTTTCAATTCTTTAGACATGCATTTTCTTTTCTTTCCACAATAATTACATACCTGGAGTTATGCACCTCCAAATAGCCTTATAGTTCTCATTTCAGGGTTGTCCAGCATACAACTACTATCTCCAGATTATTAAAATTTCTATCTCACCAGTCTTAAATAAGAGATCTGGGTTGTTTTTGACTAATTCATAATAGTTGTCAAATTTGATGTCTTTCCGTCAAGCCTCTCTAGGTTAATTTTGTAGGTTGGTTTGAATAATTATGATAGTTAACCTTCTAACCATGGTTATGATTAACTTCTATAAATCTCTAGTTTCTCATTTTTTTAAAGAAAAGCACATATCTTATCTTGAAGGAATCTCATAAACACTTTTAATTACCCTTGTTCCTTCATAGTTTTAATTCTCTCCATCTTGTAAGAACTATTTGACATGAGGTTTTAGAAATGGATATGGTTCCATGTACTTAGATCAACAGGAAATTGAATTTTCTTCTTCGAATGGAGCTCTTAAGATTTCTCCCAAGATATATCAAAATAACTGGTAAAAGGGGGAGAGGCCAGAGTTTAAGGAGTTTAAGTTCATTACTATACTTCTGTGAGCTAAATCATCCAATTTCTCACCAACTATCTAATTCCATAGGTGTAAAGGTAGGATATTGGAAATAATTATTTTCCTTCTTGTATTGCTAATTGTAGCTAAGTGCCGCATCAACCAATTATATCTTACCATTTCTATATCCAGTAGATCATTCATTATATCCAGTAGATCAATCTTAATTCTCGTCCATTTGTGAAATTCTTGTGGGTTAGGCAGTGTACATTGGTTCTGATAGCTTACTCCAAGAGTATCCTAATTTATTCATTACTTGTCACTATTCAGTAGTTGCGATGTTCATCTTTACTTCCTTCTGTTGTCATTCTTTCTTCTTAATGCATGTCATCCATGATATTCAAAATTGGTATTATAAGTCTGTTGTTGACCTTATCACCACGAATGTAATCATGTTCTTGTTATAGCCTTTCATTTCCACGACTTGAGTTAGCTCCAGTAGTAGTCATCTTTAATGCAGAAGTAGGTGCTAGCTTCTAGCAATCTTTAATTCAATAATCAGAACTACCACATCGACCCAGTTCAAGTAGAATAATAGTATCGTGTCTCCGAATGTCCACATTTACACTTGTGACCAATTAGATTTGGAGGATGGAAAAGATAGAATTGGTTCTGAAGTCTGCGTTATTGGAGTTACTTGTTTAGGTCCTACTGTGCTTTGCCCACCTCCATTCCAAGTCTGAACCATACGTTGTTATACATTCCACTTATTCAGCTGAGTTCATCAGAGCTTGAAATCCTTGGTTTGCTTGACTGTCAGCTGTGATTGCAACTTCTGGGTCCAATTCGTCGAGATACTGACTCTTTTGTTGATAGGTATCATTAAAATGTCAGGAGTATATTAAAAAAAAATGAGGAACTGGGTGTTATATTCAGCAACCGTTCGTCCCAGTTGCCTGAGTGCTGCAAATTTAGTTCTCATTGCTTCCATATGCACGACTCCCATAATCTTTGTTCAAATTATTCTTCAACCCATGCTCAAAGAATTCGAGCAACATTTCCTTCACACCCACACTTTACTTCTTTTCACCACGACTGAGCAGGCTTATAAATAACAAGTTACTGATCTAACCTGATGTTTTAGAGGAACTTGACATGCCTTCGAGTGAGATTTTATTGTGGCAAGCCATTCTTCTGCTACTTTAAATCCATTTTTTTCCACTAAGCCGGGGTGGTTCTAGTAGAACAAATGCTTCCATTTCTTGAATGTAGTTTGTCCCTATCCCGGGGACCTTGTTTAGCTCTGTTTATCATACATTAACCACGTCCATAGGCTTGTAGTATGCAATTCACTCCACCGACTTCTAATTCTACATGTCATTTCTTGTCAACTGCAGGTATCTTATGTTTATCGTGTCTCACATGACGTTCATAAGCGTTTTTCATTATTAAATTCTTGTTGTTATCGATGTATTATGAAAATTCTTCAAACAACCAAATTGAATGATATGCATGCATGCCTAACTTAATGCAGAATTTGAAATATATCGTCCTAGTCCATTTTCTACCCACACTTCCGCTAGTATGGTTAGGACTTATACCATTCTAGCTCTGATACCACCAAAAGAGACTGTCACATCCCGCAGCCAGACGTGACAGCTCCCGCCACGAAAGTACAGATAATTGTACTCTCGTAAGGCTTAAACTAAAACTTAACATAAAAGTAGCCGTAATTTTTTTTTTCTGATAATATAAATCGAATATTATCAAGTTAAAGGTATAAACAAAATAAAGCATAAAATAAAACATATCGACAAACAGTCGATCGCAACATACTTTTATCAATAGGTAACTGACCTAACAGTATTTTCCATTACCTCATGAACATATGGTTACTAACATTCTGTACAAAGGTGATCTCCGTCACAGCCCACCAAAATCGTTTTCTAAAGCAAGCGACGCGTCCTCTGGAACCCCCATCCACCGGGGTACATGCAAAACAAAAGTGGAGTGAGAATAAAATTCTCAGTGCGGGTTTTAGTTCCAGACGTGGATCTCTAATTGAAATCTTAGCCTGAAAGTAATACCCATAACCAACAAAATGAACATGTAACTTAGGAATCATTTAAATAATTAGACTAGTCAAATTACATATGCAGATGCAACTTAGGAATCATTTAAATAATTAGACTAGTCATTGAAATGCAGATGCAAAATATCTAATCAGTTCATAACAAGTTGCGTACCAATATCAATTCCATTATAACCATTTCCATGAACATGCATACAATTGAATCAAGAGCAAGACATTTTCCCTAACCCACTGGGCACATGAGGGACGTATCCCTAACCCCGGGCACGTGAGGGAATTCCATATCATAAACATATCATCAAAACTCACTCAGGTCCCCTAACCCAACCGGCTGGGCAAGCATGAGGAGACCTTTCCCTAACCCAAGGCAGGCATGAGGGACGTGTCCCTAACCCTGGGCAGGCATGAGGGAATTCCATATTCAAATAGCGCTATCGAACTGGCCGAAGCCGGTGGCCGACCGACTCCGGAGAGTGGTTTGACTTTCATACCTTATTCCTTATTCATTTACCATCTTTCCGTATCAATCACGCATAAATCACAAATTCCAGATTTTCAGGCAAGAATAGATTAAACTGATACAACTCAGTTTATTCATAATAAACATGTATGCAAACTTGCCTGTCTGTCATAACCATTTTAACAAAGGAGATCATTCCCAACATGAAACTTTTGAGTTGTAATTATCTGTTCCTAAATCTACATGGTTATTGTGTAATGCATTCAAAGTGTTCCACAACATGCCATGCACAATTTAAAGTTACCAGGACCGGATCTCTATAAAAATCCACGTATCCGCACCTGTTGTTGGATTAGAATCATTCCCCGTCAGGCCTCCTGTACAAAAGTCAAGAACCGTTAAGATTTGACTAAACGGTTTCTTAAATTAATCTAACTTGAGACCCTTAACTGTGGTCCGACTTAAGCTACCAGACTGACTGAGTTTTCTATTTAAATTTATAGTAATTGATTGTGTTTTCAATAATTTAATTATTATTTATTATTATCCTATTTTATTTAAATTTATTTTAATTTACTTTGATTTATTTTTATTTTACTTTAATTAATTTGTTTTCTTAATTATTTATTTTATTTATTTACGTCTTTATTCTTAAGTAACTATTTAATTAAATAGTTTTATATTTATAATATTACTCCTAATATTTTTCCTTATTATTAATTAATTACTAATAATTAATTTTATTTATGTTTATTTTAATTAATTTCTTTAATATATTCTTTATTTAGAAATTTAAATTATTAATGGAATAGGTATAAATTCAAAATAACAAATCATAAAACCATTAACTATAATCTTATGGATTAGTGGATTTGATTAGTTTAGTTATTGATTAACTATATTAATTAAATTCTGAAATTATAAGTAGATTCTAATTAATTTCTGTACTGGGCCGACAATTCAAGCCCATTTTTTTTTTCTTTCTTTTTTTTTTTTTTCCTTTTCTTTTTCCTTTACCTTAGGCCGAAGCCCAAGTCCAAGGCCCAGTCCGAATTTTTTTTTTCTTTTCAGTCCTTTTTATTTACGAATTAGTCCTTTTTTCTTACGAATTAGTCCTTTATTTTACAAATAGGTCCTTTTTATTTACAAACCAGTCCTTTTTCTTTGCAAACAGGTCTTTTTTATTTATTTTTCAGTCCTTTTCTTTACGAACTGGTCCTTTTTATTATCTTTTAGATCCTTTTTCTTCGCACTTTCGTCCCTGGCCAGCAATTTCCTTACGAACCAGCCCCTGTCACCACCAAAGTCTTGCCAGCAACGTACCAGAGGTACGTTTAACGTACCAAAGGCTGGTACAAGGCCTCCACTCGACTCCAAACTCATCCCTCGACTTCCCTGAGGCACCATCAACCCGAAACGATACCAATTTCATCAGTTTTGATCGACTCACTTCAAACTCGATCCAAAAACCTCAAATTCCCGTTTCCAAACCTCAAAATTGTTTCAATTCTCTTCCAACCCGACAACCTAAGCTAGTTAAACTCGATTATCATCTCAGATATTAGTATTGAAGTTTAAACCCGAGATTAAGCTATAATCCTAATTTTCTACTAATTATCAAATTAACTCGATTAACTCAAACTAAGTGATAGAGATGGCAGTAATACCTCAATCCTCTACGATTGTTCTCTCCCCCGTGCTCAAAGCTTCCTTCTCCTCTTTTTTTTTTTTCTTTCTTTTTCTGGAATTTCTCTCACTCGGCAAAACTCAACAAAACAACTAAGAGGGAGTATTTATAGACAGCGGAAAAGAGGGAGAGGAGGAAGAGAGCGACGACTGCGATTAAATCCTCGAATCACAAAGTTTGAATCACCCCCCCCTCCAAACTCGATTTCTCACACTTACCCTGTGATCGACATCAGAGGAAGGAGAAGTAACAGCACCCTCAACCCCGTGGCCAAATCCAATTGGTTTGCCGCACTCGATCCACGCCAAGGTTCGTGCCAGGCGGTGCGACGAATGAATGGCGAGACGAAGAAAATCAGACGGGGCGGAAAGAAAGAAAGAGAAGAAGGAAAGAAGGAGGAGATCTCGCCAGATGGATTCGTCCAGATTTTCTGTGGCAGAAACTTTATGGTCATTCGTGTGGCGATTTGTTTTTAAAGGATTTAAATTCGAATTTCATTAGTATTAATTCAAATTAACAACAGATTTCAAGATTAACTAAGCTTTGATTTTACTAGAATATTTTATTTTAATTATAGAGTTTACACAACGTCAAAAATTTCGAATTCGAGTCGATTTTTATGTTACTTTTGATTTATTTGTAAGTTAATTGTATATTATAAATATTATAATTATTAAAAATTATACATTTCTTATCAATTGATATTTCTAATATTTTTGTTAATTAATCCTAATCAAATTTAACTAGTTAAATTATTCAACTATGTTACATTCCACCCCCCTTAAAAAAAATTTCGTCCTCGAAATTTCTAAAGAGGGACTTAAGATTAATATTTTCATGGTCAAGTTATTCATTTTGTCATTTCACTGGAATTTATTATTATTATTTGCCAATTATGCCAATTCTTTTTAAGATTCATTTTGTTTCTTTGTTGCCAGTACAGATATATCAGGGTACGACTTTAACTTCCTTGATAGTCAGTCAAAGAAGCTAGAGTGATACTCTAAATATCACAAGATCAAATTCAATATTGGTGACTAGTCAATATTGATTTAATCCTTGTACACCGACATGTTGTTATTATTATTTGTTTGATTTTATAATAGTTATTTTTATTATCATTTTAAAGATCAGATTTGAATTCAGAGTACCGATTCTTAGAAGCATGATTTTGAGATTTGAAAGTGATCTGATTCTCAAGTAGATTGACCTATCTAATTATCCTGGCGCACTCATGTCGAGAGTAAAAGAGTAGACAAATTAATCAGGCATTAACATTCTCCAATTCAAGTGTAGAAATTTATTTTCTTGTATCCACTATATGCTGCTTCCACTCCCTTGAATACAAATCTGACTTCCTCTCAATGCTTTATGCCATAATTGAGGTCTTGTTGGGTTATAATTTCTTGTGATCCTTGCCATAATGGAGTTTGACATCATCCTTCCTTATAAAACTTCATATGACATCATGCTCATATTTGTTATAAGCAAATCCCATCAAATGTGAGTATTCAAATCCACCATCATTAAAACTAAGATTACATGTCCACCGTATATTCTTCAAGATTCAACTTGTTCTTCTGAAGTATTATCCATTGGTTAGGGTCATGTATTGAGCTAACATACCTTTTATACGCATATATCCTTGAAAACTGATCCAAAATCGAGATGTGAATCTCGCATTTTCTTAAAAGATAATCTCCTCTAAATATCCCGGTTGTCTAGAACAAAAGTTCATAAATATCTTCGTTGGCTCTTCGCCTATAAAATCGATCTAAATAAGGATATATAAGTTATCTTGGTCAATCAATCCTTTATGTCTCCAGATAGAGTTATATCTTTTTGTAGTTCATAAAAACTTCTATCACCAACTGCATTATGATAGATTCATCATTTTTTTTTTTATCTCAGTCTTCAGGGAAATTGCAAAAGTTCGGTAGATTTCTATCAATCTGTCTTAGTTTACTAGTTCACCCGACCTCCTTCAAAGGTATTCTTCCACTTCCTTATTTTTATTTGACCGCCGATACCTCCTTTTCAATTCTTTAGACATGCATTTTCTTTTCTTTCCACAATAATTACATACCTGGAGTTATGCACCTCCAAATAGCCTTATAGTTCTCATTTCAGGGTTGTCCAGCATACAACTACTATCTCCAGATTATTAAAATTTCTATCTCACCAGTCTTAAATAAGAGATCTGGGTTGTTTTTGACTAATTCATAATAGTTGTCAAATTTGATGTCTTTCCGTCAAGCCTCTCTAGGTTAATTTTGTAGGTTGGTTTGAATAATTATGATAGTTAACCTTCTAACCATGGTTATGATTAACTTCTATAAATCTCTAGTTTCTCATTTTTTTAAAGAAAAGCACATATCTTATCTTGAAGGAATCTCATAAACACTTTTAATTACCCTTGTTCCTTCATAGTTTTAATTCTCTCCATCTTGTAAGAACTATTTGACATGAGGTTTTAGAAATGGATATGGTTCCATGTACTTAGATCAACAGGAAATTGAATTTTCTTCTTCGAATGGAGCTCTTAAGATTTCTCCCAAGATATATCAAAATAACTGGTAAAAGGGGGAGAGGCCAGAGTTTAAGGAGTTTAAGTTCATTACTATACTTCTGTGAGCTAAATCATCCAATTTCTCACCAACTATCTAATTCCATAGGTGTAAAGGTAGGATATTGGAAATAATTATTTTCCTTCTTGTATTGCTAATTGTAGCTAAGTGCCGCATCAACCAATTATATCTTACCATTTCTATATCCAGTAGATCATTCATTATATCCAGTAGATCAATCTTAATTCTCGTCCATTTGTGAAATTCTTGTGGGTTAGGCAGTGTACATTGGTTCTGATAGCTTACTCCAAGAGTATCCTAATTTATTCATTACTTGTCACTATTCAGTAGTTGCGATGTTCATCTTTACTTCCTTCTGTTGTCATTCTTTCTTCTTAATGCATGTCATCCATGATATTCAAAATTGGTATTATAAGTCTGTTGTTGACCTTATCACCACGAATGTAATCATGTTCTTGTTATAGCCTTTCATTTCCACGACTTGAGTTAGCTCCAGTAGTAGTCATCTTTAATGCAGAAGTAGGTGCTAGCTTCTAGCAATCTTTAATTCAATAATCAGAACTACCACATCGACCCAGTTCAAGTAGAATAATAGTATCGTGTCTCCGAATGTCCACATTTACACTTGTGACCAATTAGATTTGGAGGATGGAAAAGATAGAATTGGTTCTGAAGTCTGCGTTATTGGAGTTACTTGTTTAGGTCCTACTGTGCTTTGCCCACCTCCATTCCAAGTCTGAACCATACGTTGTTATACATTCCACTTATTCAGCTGAGTTCATCAGAGCTTGAAATCCTTGGTTTGCTTGACTGTCAGCTGTGATTGCAACTTCTGGGTCCAATTCGTCGAGATACTGACTCTTTTGTTGATAGGTATCATTAAAATGTCAGGAGTATATTAAAAAAAAATGAGGAACTGGGTGTTATATTCAGCAACCGTTCGTCCCAGTTGCCTGAGTGCTGCAAATTTAGTTCTCATTGCTTCCATATGCACGACTCCCATAATCTTTGTTCAAATTATTCTTCAACCCATGCTCAAAGAATTCGAGCAACATTTCCTTCACACCCACACTTTACTTCTTTTCACCACGACTGAGCAGGCTTATAAATAACAAGTTACTGATCTAACCTGATGTTTTAGAGGAACTTGACATGCCTTCGAGTGAGATTTTATTGTGGCAAGCCATTCTTCTGCTACTTTAAATCCATTTTTTTCCACTAAGCCGGGGTGGTTCTAGTAGAACAAATGCTTCCATTTCTTGAATGTAGTTTGTCCCTATCCCGGGGACCTTGTTTAGCTCTGTTTATCATACATTAACCACGTCCATAGGCTTGTAGTATGCAATTCACTCCACCGTCTTCTAATTCTACATGTCATTTCTTGTCAACTGCAGGTATCTTATGTTTATCGTGTCTCACATGACGTTCATAAGCGTTTTTCATTATTAAATTCTTGTTGTTATCGATGTATTATGAAAATTCTTCAAACAACCAAATTGAATGATATGCATGCATGCCTAACTTAATGCAGAATTTGAAATATATCGTCCTAGTCCATTTTCTACCCACACTTCCGCTAGTATGGTTAGGACTTATACCATTCTAGCTCTGATACCACCAAAAGAGACTGTCACATCCCGCAGCCAGACGTGACAGCTCCCGCCACGAAAGTACAGATAATTGTACTCTCGTAAGGCTTAAACTAAAACTTAACATAAAAGTAGCCGTAATTTTTTTTTTCTGATAATATAAATCGAATATTATCAAGTTAAAGGTATAAACAAAATAAAGCATAAAATAAAACATATCGACAAACAGTCGATCGCAACATACTTTTATCAATAGGTAACTGACCTAACAGTATTTTCCATTACCTCATGAACATATGGTTACTAACATTCTGTACAAAGGTGATCTCCGTCACAGCCCACCAAAATCGTTTTCTAAAGCAAGCGACGCGTCCTCTGGAACCCCCATCCACCGGGGTACATGCAAAACAAAAGCGGAGTGAGAATAAAATTCTCAGTGCGGGTTTTAGTTCCAGACGTGGATCTCTAATTGAAATCTTAGCCTGAAAGTAATACCCATAACCAACAAAATGAACATGTAACTTAGGAATCATTTAAATAATTAGACTAGTCAAATTACATATGCAGATGCAACTTAGGAATCATTTAAATAATTAGACTAGTCATTGAAATGCAGATGCAAAATATCTAATCAGTTCATAACAAGTTGCGTACCAATATCAATTCCATTATAACCATTTCCATGAACATGCATACAATTGAATCAAGAGCAAGACATTTTCCCTAACCCACTGGGCACATGAGGGACGTATCCCTAACCCCGGGCACGTGAGGGAATTCCATATCATAAACATATCATCAAAACTCACTCAGGTCCCCTAACCCAACCGGCTGGGCAAGCATGAGGAGACCTTTCCCTAACCCAAGGCAGGCATGAGGGACGTGTCCCTAACCCTGGGCAGGCATGAGGGAATTCCATATTCAAATAGCGCTATCGAACTGGCCGAAGCCGGTGGCCGACCGACTCCGGAGAGTGGTTTGACTTTCATACCTTATTCCTTATTCATTTACCATCTTTCCGTATCAATCACGCATAAATCACAAATTCCAGATTTTCAGGCAAGAATAGATTAAACTGATACAACTCAGTTTATTCATAATAAACATGTATGCAAACTTGCCTGTCTGTCATAACCATTTTAACAAAGGAGATCATTCCCAACATGAAACTTTTGAGTTGTAATTATCTGTTCCTAAATCTACATGGTTATTGTGTAATGCATTCAAAGTGTTCCACAACATGCCATGCACAATTTAAAGTTACCAGGACCGGATCTCTATAAAAATCCACGTATCCGCACCTGTTGTTGGATTAGAATCATTCCCCGTCAGGCCTCCTGTACAAAAGTCAAGAACCGTTAAGATTTGACTAAACGGTTTCTTAAATTAATCTAACTTGAGACCCTTAACTGTGGTCCGACTTAAGCTACCAGACTGACTGAGTTTTCTATTTAAATTTATAGTAATTGATTGTGTTTTCAATAATTTAATTATTATTTATTATTATCCTATTTTATTTAAATTTATTTTAATTTACTTTGATTTATTTTTATTTTACTTTAATTAATTTGTTTTCTTAATTATTTATTTTATTTATTTACGTCTTTATTCTTAAGTAACTATTTAATTAAATAGTTTTATATTTATAATATTACTCCTAATATTTTTCCTTATTATTAATTAATTACTAATAATTAATTTTATTTATGTTTATTTTAATTAATTTCTTTAATATATTCTTTATTTAGAAATTTAAATTATTAATGGAATAGGTATAAATTCAAAATAACAAATCATAAAACCATTAACTATAATCTTATGGATTAGTGGATTTGATTAGTTTAGTTATTGATTAACTATATTAACTAAATTCTGAAATTATAAGTAGATTCTAATTAATTTCTGTACTGGGCCGACAATTCAAGCCCATTTTTTTTTTCTTTCTTTTTTTTTTTTTTCCTTTTCTTTTTCCTTTACCTTAGGCCGAAGCCCAAGTCCAAGGCCCAGTCCGAATTTTTTTTTTCTTTTCAGTCCTTTTTATTTACGAATTAGTCCTTTTTTCTTACGAATTAGTCCTTTATTTTACAAATAGGTCCTTTTTATTTACAAACCAGTCCTTTTTCTTTGCAAACAGGTCTTTTTTATTTATTTTTCAGTCCTTTTCTTTACGAACTGGTCCTTTTTATTATCTTTTAGATCCTTTTTCTTCGCACTTTCGTCCCTGGCCAGCAATTTCCTTACGAACCAGCCCCTGTCACCACCAAAGTCTTGCCAGCAACGTACCAGAGGTACGTTTAACGTACCAAAGGCTGGTACAAGGCCTCCACTCGACTCCAAACTCATCCCTCGACTTCCCTGAGGCACCATCAACCCGAAACGATACCAATTTCATCAGTTTTGATCGACTCACTTCAAACTCGATCCAAAAACCTCAAATTCCCGTTTCCAAACCTCAAAATTGTTTCAATTCTCTTCCAACCCGACAACCTAAGCTAGTTAAACTCGATTATCATCTCAGATATTAGTATTGAAGTTTAAACCCGAGATTAAGCTATAATCCTAATTTTCTACTAATTATCAAATTAACTCGATTAACTCAAACTAAGTGATAGAGATGGCAGTAATACCTCAATCCTCTACGATTGTTCTCTCCCCCGTGCTCAAAGCTTCCTTCTCCTCTTTTTTTTTTTTCTTTCTTTTTCTGGAATTTCTCTCACTCGGCAAAACTCAACAAAACAACTAAGAGGGAGTATTTATAGACAGCGGAAAAGAGGGAGAGGAGGAAGAGAGCGACGACTGCGATTAAATCCTCGAATCACAAAGTTTGAATCACCCCCCCCTCCAAACTCGATTTCTCACACTTACCCTGTGATCGACATCAGAGGAAGGAGAAGTAACAGCACCCTCAACCCCGTGGCCAAATCCAATTGGTTTGCCGCACTCGATCCACGCCAAGGTTCGTGCCAGGCGGTGCGACGAATGAATGGCGAGACGAAGAAAATCAGACGGGGCGGAAAGAAAGAAAGAGAAGAAGGAAAGAAGGAGGAGATCTCGCCAGATGGATTCGTCCAGATTTTCTGTGGCAGAAACTTTATGGTCATTCGTGTGGCGATTTGTTTTTAAAGGATTTAAATTCGAATTTCATTAGTATTAATTCAAATTAACAACAGATTTCAAGATTAACTAAGCTTTGATTTTACTAGAATATTTTATTTTAATTATAGAGTTTACACAACGTCAAAAATTTCGAATTCGAGTCGATTTTTATGTTACTTTTGATTTATTTGTAAGTTAATTGTATATTATAAATATTATAATTATTAAAAATTATACATTTCTTATCAATTGATATTTCTAATATTTTTGTTAATTAATCCTAATCAAATTTAACTAGTTAAATTATTCAACTATGTTACAAGATTCCTCAACACCGCATTCACTCTTGAAGATTAATCTCCTTTTCTTTCTTCCTCTGTAGATTTTTGTACTTTTCTTTTTTTATTTTATTTTTTATTTTTTCTTAGCTCCTTGCTAAGCTCTGTAAATGAACTTTTTTATTTAATGAAAGATGGGGGCTCAGACCTCCATTTTTGCTTCAAAAAAAATAAAATAAAAATGAATTATATTAATTTCCATCTTTGTTAACAAAAATAACAATAAAATTTGTAATATCTAGAGAATCAATATATATAATTTCCATAAATGCTCCTCTACTTCATTGCTTTATCAATCTTTCTCCTCCTTTTAGTCAGGAGAAAACTTCAATCTCAATTTTATTGCTTAACCTCTGATTATAATGAAATCTTGCAAATTTCAAAATCATTTTACCAAAACTGATTTCAATATATATGTTTAAGACTAAATTTATTGATCATTATCATTTTTCTGATAGAAATATTAAATTGACAAAAATTTCAAATAATCTTCAATATTCATTTTATTTTTACATGCCCCTCAACTAGGGTTCGAGTAATTCCAAAATAGAATATTAATGGAGAGGGATAAAAAGAAAGAAGAACAACAAACTTGGAAATAAAAGTAATAGAGATGGATTAATTTATAAATAAAAAATATATAAATTAGTTTATAAGGAAATTTTCAATATGGGAAAGAAATTGAATTGTTCAAATTCACCGTAAAATCTCAGATTATGAGAAACAAAGACAAAATAAAATAGATGGATTACTTCGATATAAGCTCTCATAAAAGAAAATAAAATAAAATTTTGACATACCTTTATATATATATAATGTTTTTTCATAATAAACTTTGGGCTTCCTACAATTTCCATTTTGTGCTTCAATTTTAATGCATAAATAAAATATCGTATATTTTACGGGGAAAATGCAGAAATTTTCTTGTAAATTGTATATGTGTGGAGATGCACCGGCCACCCAACAAACATTTGTTTGGCTTTAGGTGCACATGGATGCATCATAAAATGTGGCTAGTAGAAAACGGTGCACCTTGGCATCTTCTTTTATCTAAAAATAAATAAATTTGAGTACGAACAGTAGAGGATTCAGGTAACGAGACGCAAAAGTCCTATTATTTACATTACGAACCTTTTTTTTTAATTGCTTTGTATAAAAATTTAAAGATTAACTAATTTTAACAGACCAATTTTATGTTATTTGGACCTGATAAAAAAAAAAACTAAATGAACTTTAGAATCTAAATCTAGAATGGATATGGATCGCTTATTCCGAAGTCTAGGATGTGAACGTATACTCCCTCATCATGCATTCTAAATTTCTTTTTTTTTTTTTTTATTAAGAAAGCAAGGGTCAAGCCCAAAACTTTTATAAATAAGAAATTCATTCTAAATTTCTAATCAATATTTCTTATTTACAACATCGAGGCAGGCTTAGGTTTTCTATTTCTACAAATTATAGCTTAAGTTGGATTTTGAATATGATCTCTTCCTTTGTACGTGAGATTATGCGAAAACCTAGTAGTATATGTGGCTCTAGCTCCCATCAAAGTTTTAGATTTTAATGATTATTTTCGTTCAAAATTTTCAGTAATTAGTTGACAATAAACTTAAGTAAAGCTTAAATTGCTAGTACCAACTTTTTTTTTTTTAATATACTACCAAAGTAGCTAATAGACTAGATTTTAGAGGGATGATTTAGCCAGAATCTGTAGGTATACTTTTATTTAATTCGTTTCTAGACAATGTTTTGAAAACCCGACCAGATCCGCCAGTTCAACCACAAACCAAACACCTTTTCGGACACTGGTTCAACCGGATTTTGGCCGGTTCAACCGGTGAACTGGCCCACTGGTAGCCTTCCCAGTTTGGTGTCCGATCTGATTTCAAAATCACACTCTCATGTATTTTCAAATATTTCACTTTCTATGTTTGTGCATAGATTGATATATAACTTAATTTAGTTAATTACGCTTTCTAAAATAATAAATTTAAATTTATTATTTTATTATCAAGTTGCACAATTTTCTTAGTGGAGGTTTTTTTCCAAAAGTTAATAAATAGATGTATGATTCTGATAACAAATAATTTGAGGTTCTGTACTTATATGATCAACCCAATTAGCTTTAAGAAAGATCTGTCGTAGATTGTCTTTGTTTAAAATATTACGAGAATTGCTCTACCAACCTTAATGCGATGCCTTATTGGTTCGCTCTCACGGTTTGGGCTGCTTCATTTGCGGAGAAAAGATGGGTGATATATCATATATATACACATGCTTATGAGAATATATGTAGTCACATGATGATTACTCATTACTTAAGTTTATTGTACCACTATAAGACTACATAATTTTTCTTTTAGCTGGTACCCATCGTGACAAACAAAAGTCAGCCGCTAAACTTCCAACTTATGATTACTTATAAATTTGTCCTTATCATATACACATTTGACTGAAAATACATAAATTGTCTCTCTTTTTGGGACTTAATTTCTGGAAAGCTAAAATTATTTAATTAAACCTTTTCAGTCTTTAATTTAGGTAAATAATCTTGTTTTTGTTAGTAATTTTGTTTTGGAATATTTTTCTTTGAGAGAGAAGTAATGACCAATGTCTTTTTTTTTTCCTGTATCCTGTATACTTTTAAATATATTTTCTTTTCTTTATTGATTAGAAGAGTACGTACTCTGTATAAACCGTAGGTGTCGGATGGTTTCGGCTGTAGAAAATGGCCGTTGAAAGTAATATAACATATGGCAGCTGGTAGCTGCTAGATAGCTGTTATGTTGGTGTTTCTTTGTTTTTCTTTTTTTTTTTCCGAGTTTTTTGATAATTGAAAGAACTAACGTACATTAATGTAGAGATAAATAATAAGAAATGTAGCGATTTTATACTCAATTAATTACTTGATCAATTCAGTCCTATGGCTTAGAGTCATGTTTTCCATTCGGCCTAACCGTTGAATTTTGGTAAAATTTTGTTGTTTCACAACATATTGGGTTGAAAACATGGTACTTTGGATCATATTCTAATATATTTATTCCAATTCATACATAAATAATACTATTTTATAATTAAAATATTCTAATTGAAATATGTCCATAATATTGTATTTTGTGTTGAAATTTGAAGTATATATGCATACTGGATCATTCAAAAAAAAAAAAAAAACTTAATCACTATATTTGTCATTTCTCTAAGAAAAATAATAATTGATTAAAATATGGAATTGTATAAATAAAGTTTTTTGTTCGACTTATTTTGCGAATCCTGAGACAATACTTGAGCAGTTAAGCTAAACAGTTAAAAAGAATGGGATATATATTCATCATGATCTGTATTTTTAATTAAGATAATATATTTGCGTCAATATTGTTAATTACTAGAGCAAAGATTTGCATGTATGGACGGTTTGTCTTATCCTATATTTAATCAAACACTCCAACACGGAGAACTAATGTTCTTTTAGATTAACGTAGATATTATAAAAAGATGATTAAACCAAGCAACCAGGAACATGGTTTTCTCTTGGCATGTTTGAAACTCGTATATTGTTTGCCACTGACAGCTTGTACTTCTCGGATGCTTTATTCAATCCAATTCTATAAGATTCTTTATTAGATTGTTATCTATATATTAATTAACTTATTAAGTGTTTTAATTAGTCGTGATTTATATTCCGTTTTAATTCATTATCCACGAGAATAGACACGGTAAATGCGCAGCCAACATATATATATCCTCATACACAACCACCAAAGATATCAACACCAAAAATATATCCCAGTAAATTGAAAACCCAACTAATAATAACAGCACAGAGAATAAGTTCAAAGCAACAGGAATAGTTTCTGAAAAATATCAGGGGTTGCTGAGTTGCTAGCTAGAGAGTGAAAACAGGCGGAGACTCTGCTAATAAAGGGCAAACGAAACCGTTCTCTCTCGCCAACCCCATTTTTTCCCTTATAATATTTGATTTTGTATTCTTGTATTTACTGGGTGCATGTTCATATCCCACGTCAGCCCTAATTAATACTGATGTAGTTATTTTGTCTGAAATTTTTTGATTGGTCTTGAACATTTTCCGTCTAGCTTTGAGCTTAGATTGTTCGCTTGATTCTTTTCCACTAACCAAAAATTTCTTGATTCGAATTATGGAGAGAACATTTCTTTCAACTTTCTTAATAAACAAAATATTGGATTCAAAAATCAACAGAAAGAAAAAAAAATTTCCATTCTTCGTTTAAATCCTGTAAAAAACATTTCTTGAATATCCTTTGTGATGCATCCATAACACAAAATGAGTTTCACAAATTAATATTAAGAATGATAAAAAAATAAAGCAAATTTTGTAGTGGAACTATTTTTTTTAAATTAGATTTAATCCACAAATCGTTTATTTAAAATTACAAATGGATATAATAGATCAGATTATTAAGTCTGGTTTAATATTTCAACCCATCACAAAATTATCCAAAAATAATAAAGATGTTTAATAATATTTGAGAGATAAAATGTATATAGATTGTGACGTGTCAGAAAAGAATAATTTTTGCATTCATCGGAACATTATAAAGATCGCCTTAATTATATCTCAATATATTAATAAGGTTTTTAGATAGTATATAACTTGTCTAGTGTATGTCTTTTTCAGTTTTTGTTTAGCACTTTCGCTCGCTCTTTCTGTACTGGCAAGGCTTTTGCCAACAATGTATCAAGTTAATTTATATAAAGTAAAATAAAAAACCAAAAAGATGGGACTACACGACAAGAAGCCGCCACATGTCGTAAGTCATAACAGAACATCAGCATTCCATGAATGAACTTTCATCTCTCCCTGACAAGCGGGCCCTTCAGTTCATGAACCTTCCCCAAACCTCACATGCTTTTGTTGGTGCTCCTACAAAGCCCAACATCTTGGCCCCTTCCCTTTCACATGGAACTCTCCTTGCACCAACACATGCCAAAGAAACCTAAGAAACACACCGCAGCGGCAGCTCTCTCCAAGGTCAATATATTGCCAAAGTATAGGACCCACAAGTCTCTCTCTCTTTCCCTTTCGTTTGTTGTACTTGCATGTAATTTGGACAATTCTCTGTAGGATTGAGAAGATGGAGATCAGACCCTGATTAAAATACTTCAGGTTCATTGTATTCATTTACCTTGCCGACGGCATATTTAATTATAGTTCAAAAAATTTTAGGAATCTAATAGGAAGTCGTGCATCATTCCAATTATTCATTTTTCTACTTCGTAAAGAAATAATGTCCTTCGACCGTTAATAGGACAATTTATTATGAAAACCATTAATGGGGCTAAAATGGAGAGAAATACAAATTATCCGAGTTAATCCAAAATTTAACAGTTCAGACAAATATAAATAGTTTTGAAAATTCATAAGTACTATTTGAAATTCTTAGTAACTCGTTGGATTAATTTAGAAAATGTAAATTCAATGAATTGTTGTTACTAGATCACGGATCCCACAGATTGTCTACCCACATTTTTAATATTTAAGTCACTGTCTTAAGCAGATACACTTAATTGAAGTAATTAGTTAGCGAGGGGCATATTAGTCATTGGGCAAAAACAAACTAGATAGACCTTCACTACTAACCACATTCAACACTAAAATAACTCATCTAGAAGTAATAAAATTATTCTTGTGAGACTACAAATACCTCTGTACCAACACGCATGTTTGCAACCATTGTCTAGCCTAGCTATCTAGGTCAGGCGTCACTCTCTCCACTCTATAAAATTTATCTACATGATATCCTTGCTAACACTTCTAAATTTAACTCATATATACACAATTGGTTAAGTCTGTTCCTCTCCTCCATGGATAAACAAACATCAGATCATTCCCAAACCAACATTAGCCATGCAGAACCCGACCCACCTGAGCCAGTTCGGACCCGTTGGACCCCTAAACCAGAACAAATCCTGATACTCGAATCGATCTTCAACAGTGGCATGGTAAACCCACCGAAGGAGGAGACAGTGCGCATCAGGAAACTATTAGAGAAATTTGGGGCGGTACGTGATGCCAATGTGTTCTATTGGTTTCAGAATCGCAGATCCAGATCCCGCCGCCGCCAACGCCAACAACAGGCTAGCACCGGGCCACAGCGTATCAGTGGTGGCAATTCCTTATTTTTAGGCACATCCCCTAACAGTTGTTCCAGTAGTGGAATCGGCAACCGGAGCTCATATTATAATTACAATATCAATGTTGCTTCAAATGCCATTGTGACTCCTGCTGGTGGTGTCTCGTGTTCTTCTTCTGTTAGTTATTTGAACCCTAGCATTTCAAGAGACGAGGCTGGAGATGATCTCTTCGCAATATCACGACAATTTGGGCTGCTGGAGACTGATCATAGTGCTAATTCTGCATGCTCTTCAAACATGCCGCAATTGCACTACCAACCAAGTGGTAAGCTGTAGGCTGCAACATTTGTGCAATTCCTTAAATTTGAAAGGATTCTATTATAAGATGGGAAGTTCAAACTAAGAGAAAAGAAATTTCAGAAAACTTAATTAAACTATATATCTCAATAAACAGTCCTCTCCACCTTAATTACAATTTTGCATAAATAATACATTAGAAATTGGAACTTCATGAAATAAAACTCTTTTTATATACAAATTAAATTTAACTGAAAATCATGTTTATTTGATTTTCAATCTTTGTGAATTGTAAAGTTGGTAATAACACATACATACCATTATTATTTTATGACCCAGATTCACTCTAGCGTAGCCCCCAACAAAAGTATGCAATTTGATGCTCTTATTATTCAGAATTTCGCATAGCTATTTTCCAGGGATAGAGGGGTGTGATAGCTACCATTCACAATATTTCTATTTCCATCGACCGTATTTTTCTTTTTCATAAGAAATTGAGAAAAGACAAAGTGTGAAATGTTGATTGTGCCAATGAATATTCCAATAATATATATATTATGTATCAGGAATAAGGTTATTGTTGGCAGTAATTCTGAATAAATTTTTCAGCTAATCCGTTTTAGGACAATGAAAAGTTTCTGAGTCCCTGACTATTATGCAGTACTCTTTCATGTCTTTACTAGCTGATACTACTAATTATATATAAGGATTGTTTGCTTTTACATTATTTGGTTTCCTGAACATGTTCTCGGTACTAACTTTTAGCCTGCTTAGAAATAAAATGTATTCTGCAGTAACCTCACATTTTCTTACAAAATGTGCAGGAACCATGACCGTGTTCATAAATGGGACAGCATTGGAGGTACCAAGGGGACCGATAGACATGCGATCAATGTTTGGCTATGATGCTGTGCTTGTGCATTCCTCTGGAGAGCTTCTTCCAGTCAATGAGTATGGAGTTCTCATGAAAGGCTTGCAATTGGGAGAGAGCTACTTTCTTGTATGTCTCATGCATTTTTCTCAATTTCCTGAAGTGATTTTTCTTGTTTTTTTCCCTCTATTTTTAAATATTCATGTTGTTCCCTTTCATCAAGGTATCGAAACTTAAAACCAAGGACCTAAGAAAAATTTTATGAATTGTTGCAAGTTTGTCTCTAGTATATATATATGGGTAATTTTATGGTGGACTGAAATTTCAAACCGGGCTTAAATCATGATCAAATATATATAATATATGATTGAAAAATTTTAAAAATTATTGTTATTGAATGTTCCATATAAGTTCTAGGAGCGGTTTTTTAAAAATATAAAATAAATAGTAAAAAATTTTAGAAATGTAAAATTTGGTTTCATACAAGTTCTCAATATGATGATTCAATCTAATGGTTTGGATCGGTGATTTGAAATTTGATTACGTAATTGCATAATCTACAGTGATCAATAGTCCACGTAATGCAATTTTGAGTCAACAATAATTTATTGTTGTGCTCAAAATTCAAGCAAACTTCTAAGTTTCAAATCGAATTTTATTTGGCGTGTGATCTACATGCATGTCCTGAAACTATCTTTTGCACCTAGTTGAAAATGCTTAGGGTTGCTTTCCCATTTTCTCTTGCATTAACTAACCTCTTAAACTCATTTGGTTTTTACCTGCAGGTTTCAAGGTCTGTTTAAATAGTGATCAACCTAAAAGATTTGCAGCTTTTTATCATTTGTTTTGTTTGTGCATAAAACCTTTCTATTGTTTATGGTTTAATGCAGTACTCAGTAGGTTATCGAATCATGTGGGGGTTGCATGTGTGTGTGCGTGTGCGTGTTTTTTTTTTTTTTTTTAAAGTTGTAAGAACATAAGTCTGTACTTTATTTATCTAGACTTCATGTTCATCAATACATGTCAAAGTATATCCTTTTTTATTTTCTAGGAGAGTTCTTCTTTATTGTTATTTCATTAGCCTCGAATGTTTTATTACTACATAATCTAATAGTTTTTGTTGCACATTTTTTCACCAGCAGTTCCACACTAAAAAAAAAAAAATACTTCATCAGTTATCAGAGTTGCGCATTTTCCAAAAAGAACACAAAAAAAAGAGAAAAAAAAAATGTTCATTTTGTAATATGCAGAAGCGTCTTTCTAAAGATTAGAGTACTAGTTTTCCTACTTCTAACCTCATGCATGCTTTACGGCAATAGCATGAGTTCAAGGGGGCTAAACTTTCATAGTTCTAACTTCTAAATGAACCTATAACTTAAAATTCTAACCTTATGAATATAGTTATTCAGGTTAACTATCCTGCCAAGAAATCAGAATTGGTATTGACCATCCATGGTTTTCCCATCCAGCACCATCCAAACTCAGATTTTTCACGTACTAACATCAGCAAAAATTTTGACCAATTTTCGAAAAATTTTTGGTACTGACGTCATCAAATATGCTGATTTAAGGGTTCAGTTAAATGTTTTAAGGATTAAATTAAAGTGTGTAAGTGTTCAGTTAGATGCAACAATAATTTATTTCACTTTGTATGTTGAATATGATCATTTATTTCTTACTCAGGAAATTTGTATATTTGTTCAGTTTATTGTTGTAAATGGTCATATTGTTATTGTAAATGTTCGCTATATTTGTTGTATCTGTTTATTTTATTTTTTATTTAACTAGTTTAATTGAACACAAAAACTACGAAATCAAATTTCTGCTACAACTAACTGAACACATAGATACTTTAAGTTCATCCCTTAACGTATTTAACTGAACACAAAACACTAAAATTTCAAATTATTGGTGCATCTAACTGAAAACTTATACACTTTAATTCAACCCTTAAAACATTTAACTGAACCCTTAAATTAGTACATTTGATGACGTCAGCAAAAATTTTTTTTTCGAAAATTGGTAAAAAAACTTTGCTGACGTCAGTACGCAGAAAAAAAAAAGGCTATTTCGGCCTTTCCAGGCCCATTGGAAGGCGCTGGATGGAAAAATCTTGGATGGTTTATATCGGTAATTACTACTGACCATCCTTTCAATTACCATCCACACCATCCACAGGCTCCAAACAGGCCAGATTGGACCCAGCGACTAGCCCAATCTATTTAAATCGTTCTAAACCTTCTTCCTCTGAACCCTAGCCGCACATTGGAGCCTATGGTTCGTCTCAAAAACTCTAGATCTCCTCTGCTCCGCTCTCGCCTTCGTCGGAGAACTATTCGTCATTCAACCCTAGACGGATCCGCTCCTCGAACTGCTCGTCGTTTAACCCTAGACCCAAAGAGAAAGGCGGAGACAGATGGAGTTCTTGGAGAAGATATGTCAAGAGGCGGCAAAGGTGTTTGCAGTGTTGTTGCCATCTCAAATGTAATTACAAATCTTTATGGTAAGTCCATTTGCTTAGTTTGTGTTTTTCTTCCATTACTTAGGTTTCATTAAGTTTGTTTGGATCAGAAAAAAAAACAAATCTTAATGTTAAAAATGAAATTTTGTACTGATGCCATTTATGA